>CP060756.1:0-1200000 GCA_023205875.1 Chloropicon primus
AAACCTAAAACCTAAAACCTAAAACCTAAAACCTAAAAACCTAAAACCTAAAACCTAAAAACCTAAAAACCTAAAACCTAAAAACCTAAAACCTAAAACCTAAAACCTAAAACCTAAAACCTAAAACCTAAAAACCTAAAACCTAAAAACCTAAAACCTAAAACCTAAACCTAACAACCTAACAACCTAACAACCTAACAACCTACAAACCTACAAGCCTAAACCTAAGGAAGGACGACCTGGCCAAGGAAAGGAGCCGGAGAACAAAAGAAGCCTAAGCCAAACACACCGTCGCATCATCCAAGCTTTCCGTGGTGCCTCCGAGTCACCGCGTTTCCTAAAGCCTTGGGAGTCCTAAAACCTAACGCCTAAAAGGCCCTCTCGTGGGTCCGAAGTGCCTTGAGTAGGGTTTGCCCGAGGAAGGAAGGAAGGACGACCTGGCCAAGGAAAGGAGCCGGAGAACAAAAGAAGCCTAAGAGAAAGACACCGTCGCATCATCCAAGCTTTCCGTGGTGCCTCCAAGCCACCGGAGATTTTCCTTCTGGTATAGGTTTTAAGTGTGATCTGGGTTTTAGTCGGCCCTAAATCACGTCGCATAAGACGACGGATTCCAGCAGAAGAGTGGATCAGGGTAAGGTTTACGATTGGACCTCTTTATTCTCTGGTGCCCTCTATTGCACTCCACCCGGAACAGGGCTCTTCATCACGGACTCCATTCACACAACATCATCATCATCCATGGAGGGCTGTGGTTTGGGTTTTAGTGGTCCGACAGATGGATCTCTACAGCTATCAAGGACGACGGGAACAAACACCATATTCAACGAATTCCAAATATAAAATACAAGCCCCTTCTGACAAAGTTTCACAACCATCGGACACGAACTGGATCCGTCACTCCACTATTCGTACCAAAAAGTAGGCCCCAAAATGGACAATAATAGCTACAGAATTATATCATACACACCTACATTGCACAATCAAGTCACCATGAACCAAACCAAGAGGATCCAAGCCACGAACAACTACCCATAAACACCTCTCCTTGCCTCCTCTCCTCTCCCACACTCCTGCATTGCCCCAAACAGCCTCCTCCCTCGCCTTGGATGACAAGATTACAAGTATAATGACTTACAAATTCTATTGGTTAGATCCGTGGCGTCTTGGCTTCGCGAGCGGGGGCGGATCTGGGCGCTCCAAACGTATTGTCGGTCTTCAGTAGGCGCCGGCTGACATCAATCGTCGTTTCCCGGGCACCCCATCATGCACGCGTCCCTGGACCCCTCTCCCTCCCGCGCCCCAATCACGCCACTGCCTCCTGCTTCCTCTTCTTCGCCTCCACGAGCTTGCCGGCGTACTTCGAGTCAAAGTTCACCGCGTGCTCCACGATCCTTCGGCAGACCGCCCACACCTCCGTCTGGCCCACGAGGTCCTCATCGTCCGCCGAGGCGATCAGGGCCTCTAGGGCCTCCACGATGTTGGCGTGGTCCTCCGCGTGGGACGAGATGGCGCTGAACATCCTCAGATTCACTCCGCCATCCGACCCGAACCCGGACCGACTCATGAGTTCCTCCTCCTCCTTGGCGTGAAAGGCGAAGGACTTGAGGAGGGATCGGATGTCCGCCGCGCTCCTGCTCTCGGCCGCCGCTCGCATCAGGTCCTCCAGCTCGCCGTGCTCCGCGTCCATGCCCTCGTGCCCTACCGAGGGAAGCTCGAAGCTCGGGCACCCCTCGCCGTCGAGTTCCTGGGGGGCCTCGGAGCACGCGTTCCGGACGAAAACGGCCTTGGCGCCGCCGGCCTCCTCCTCCTCCTTCCGCTCCTCCTCCCCACCGAGGTTGGTCTCGGGCGACGCGATCAGCTGGTCCAGGACCGCTTCGACGTACTGGAAGGCGGCGTGCCCGACCTAACAGATCAATCAATCGAGAGAGAGAGAGAGAGAGAGAGAGAGTCAGCGACGCGGTTTAGGGGGTGCAAGCCCGCGTCGTTGTCGTGAAGACTCACCTTGTTCAGGGAAGGCGATCGAAGCGTCGCGAAGTGGCCCTTGGCGTCGATGACAACGAAGCCCTGGCACCCCAGCTGCGTCGGAAACTTTGGAAAGTCGTCGTAGTCATCGATGTATGCGTTCTTCACCGTGGACCCCTCGAAGTACCCTTGCTGGAACTCTCGAGCGACCTCCACCGGCCGGCCGTCGACGCAGACGCAAACGAAGCAAACCTGGATGGAGGTGGCAGTCGGAGTCGAATCCATTCCAATCCCATTGAATCGAACCGAATCAGTGAGTCAGTTCAAGTTGTCACGATTGATTTCCTTCTTCTTCGTCGTTGTTTTTGCTCCACTGACCTGGTCCTTTTCGTAGGTTTCGCTCCACTTTCTCATCTGCATCGCTGCCGGCCTGCATCCTCCTCACCCCGCGTTGTAGAAGTGCACCACGAAAGGCACCCTCTGTTCCCCTGTCCCACGAGCAAAGAGAGCACGAGGAAGATACCCGCGTCAGGTTTACCGATCTCCTCCGTTTTGTTGTTTATTGTCGTTGTTGTTTTGTTGTTGTCCTTACCTGGTGGTGGTGTGGTCTGGTTTCCCCAATCCGGCATAAGGACTTTGTCGTTGTCGTTGTCGTTGTCGTTGTTGTTGTTGTTGTATGGTGTTACCTTAAAGGCGGGACACCTCTTCCCTGTCAACTCCGCCATGTTGGTTTTGTGTGTTGTGTTGTGTTGTGTTGTGTTGTGTTGTGTCGTGGTGGTCGTGTGGTCCCTGTGTCTGTGCTGCTGTGTCGACACCCTCCCCTCCCCCGACGACGAGGGAGAGATCGAGATCTCGGACCTGCACGTCACTCAGTGAATCAGACGCAGGACGGGGAGGAGGAGGAGGAGGAGGAGACAACGAACCACCGGACACAACAACGACAATACGAACGACAATACGAACAACAACCAGGACAGGAGAGAGCGACCAAAGGACGGACACAAACACACACAAAAACAAAAACAAAAACAAAAAGAACGTGGACAAAAGACAAGCAGCAGCCGCTGCATCGAGGTATTGAGTTTGTGTTTGTGGTGGAGGAGGAGGAGGGGAGGAGTATGGAGGTGGTTCGGGCGTGGCGGGGCCTGAGGGAGGACGACCCGCTGAAGGAAAAGGTGGGGACCGCCATACAGAGGGCAAGGAGGGCGGTCGCGTTGTACAGGGACGAGGAACTCGCACTCAGCTTCAACGGAGGGAAGGACTCCACCGTGGTGCTCCACATACTCAGGGCGGCGCACGCGCTGGAATGCGGGGGGAGCGAAAACGAAAACGAAAACGAAAACGAGGCGTCTAGAGGGGTGGAGTGGCTCTCCTTCTTCTTCCCCTCCCCGGACGACTTCGAGGACATCACTGCCTTCGTGAGGGACGCCTCCGAGGACCTAGGCCTGGGGGTCAAGTGGATGGACGGGTCCTTCAAGGACGGGCTCGACACGCTGGTCCGGGGGGGCGTCAGGGCGATTGTCATTGGGACGAGGCAATCCGACCCGAATGCCAAGGTGAGCGGCGCCCGGCGCCCGGCACAACGACCGAAGCAAAACTGACTCTCTCTCTCTCTCTCTCTCGCTTGGTTTCGTTTCGTTTCGTTTCGTTTCTTCTCTTCGCTCCTCCTTGGATCACCACCAGGGTCAGGACGTCTTCTGCCCCTCCTCGGAGGGCTGGCCACCCTTCATGCGGGTGAACCCAATCTTGGATTGGACCTACGCGGACGTCTGGTCCTTCCTCTTGCTGATCAAGGTAAGTGGCTCCTGTCCTCTCGTCCCGGTTCGCTGGCTGACTCCTATCCTCTCTGCCTTGTCCACAGGCCAAGTACTGCGTGTTGTACGATCAGGGGTACACGAGCCTCGGGGGGAAGAAGGACACGAAGAAGAACGACCTCCTGCTCGACCAGGAGCAGGGAACGTACAAGCCGGCGTACACCCTCACCCAGGAAGACGAGGAGAGGGCGGGGAGGGCTTAGGCTCGCGGCGCGAAACACCACGTCGTCTTCGTCTGTCGATCGACAAAAAAATGTATCACAAACAATCTAATCTATTATTCTTGGCCGCAAAGAAGGTTACTTTGTCATCGGCATGTCCTTGTGCCTCCACATCGCGATCCCTCCCCTGAGGTGCGCCACTTTAGGGAACCCCGCCTGGATGAGCTCGTAACACGCCTTGAGGGACCGGCTCTCCCGGCCAAAGGCCTTCTCGGGGTCGCTGAAGACCTTGCCCCTCTTGCTCACTACCTCGGTCTCCATGCTCCCCCCGATGCTGCAGCAGCAGATCAGCAGGCGGTCCTCGTCCTCCGGCTTGGTGGTCGACAGGGCCTCGCACGCGTCCTGCACGAAGTCGGGGTTTCGCTCCGTGGCTTTCATGGCCATCGCGGCGACCGCGATCTTGAGGGGAAGGGCCAAGGCGGCAAGTCAGAACGAAGCACACGCGCGCACGCACGCGGAGGAGGGGAGCGGGCGCCCACGGAACGAACCAGAAAAAGTCAGAGCTCGAAAGCCACTCACCTTTTTGAGCGTCTTGAAGAAGGACTGGCCCTGCACCGACCTGTACAGGGGGACGTTCACCGACTCGCTGATGTGGCCGTTGCCATTGTACTGGTACTCTGGCCTGACGTCAATCACCACCGCCTTGCCGCTCTTGACCATCTCCTCCACGTCCTCCGGGTCGATCACCGAAAACTTCTCCGAGTTGGAAAGCCTGATGTGTATGACGGGCCACAAGGTGTACTCCTCCCCGGTCTTGGTCTTCATGGTCGTCAGGCCGCCCTCCTCCCATTCGGACAAGGGGAGGCCACGCTTGTCGTCACGGACCCAGCGCAGGTTCGCCTTGTCGTACCAGAACCCGGGGTTGTCCTTCATCGTGGTTTCGTCCCCCTTGCCCTCCCCCTCCGTGGTCGTGGCTCCCAGCCTTACAACCCGGAGCTTCCTCTCTCCTCGAGTTGCGCGTGTCCTCGGGTTCCGCCCCGAGCATGCCCCCCCCTCGAGGACCCTCGAGGCCCTGCTCCCTGCGCTCACCATCGCTGGCTTCATCAGTCACTCCCTTCTCTCTCTCTCTCTCTCTCTCCTCACTCAGATCTTGGAGATCTTTTGAGCCAAATCAGAGATCTTTTGACGACGACGACGAGCGGACGACTCTGGTGCAGCAGATAGATTATGCGATTTAGTTTACCACCTGTAGTGACCACGACGACGACGACGACTACGAGTGGTGTTGGTGGCTGGCCGCCGGGGGGGTGAGCTTCACGCGCTTGGACAGGCGGGTCTCGTAGTCCCTCGCCCAGCCCAAGACCTCCGGGGGGAAGTTCAGCTTCTCCGCCACCTCGATGCCAAAGGACGCCTTGGAGGGCCCGGGGCGCAGCTGGTAGTCCAGGGGGTACCCCACGTGCTTGTTGGTCACCCCCTCGAGGTTCGTGAGCTCGTGGAAGTGGGTGGCGAAGAGGGTCGCGGCGCCGACTTCCTGCATGAGGTGCTCGCAGACGGCCTGAGCCAGGCCCAGGCCGTCCTGGGTGCTGGTCCCCCGGCCGAGCTCGTCGATGATCACGAGGCTGTCCGAGGTGGCCGCCTTGAGGATGGCCGAGGTCTCGAGCATCTCCGCCATGAAGGTGGAGACCCCGCGCATCTGGCAGTCCCCCGCCCCCACGCGGGCAAAGATCGCGTCCCTGATGCTGATCTCCGCGCCCCGGGCGGGGACGAACATTCCGACCTGCGCGAGGAGGACCGCCACCCCAACCTGCCGGATGTAGGTGCTCTTGCCGCCCATATTCGGCCCGGTGATCAGCTGAGCCCAGCTCCCTTGGCCCTTCTCCATCTCGAGGTCGTTGGCAATGAAGTCCTGCTCCAGGCCCTCCTCCACGAGGGGGTGCCTGCACCCGCGGAGAGCGATCTTCCCCTGGCTGGAGTCCAGCACCTTGGGCCTCGACCACTCCCCCCTTCCCGAGCACGCGACGTCCGCGAACCCGCACAGGCAGTCGAGCTCCCCGAGAATCCCGCCGACCTTCTGCCACAGCCCGCTGAAGCTCTGGGCCACCGTGACAACCTGCTGCACGAGCTCCTCCTGCGTCTTGTCGTAAGTCTCCGTGATCCCCCGGAGAGACTTGGCCAGGTGCTTGAGCTTGGAGTTCACGAACTTGGTGCCGTCCTTCCTCGTCTCCAGAATCGTGTAATTGGACTGCAGGTGCTTCCTCACCGCTTTCTCCTCCTTGCTGGTTATCCTCATGCACCTCTCCCTCTTGTTGCTGTACTTGTGCCACTCGAACTTCACGCTCTTGTCCAGCACGAGCCCCAAGTCCTCCGCGATGCTCTCGGCCTCCCTCCTGATCGCGTCCTCCGCCTCGACCTTCTCCCCGTGCAAGGCAAGGAGCTCGTCGCTGTACTGGGGGGAGATCAGGAACTCCTCCGGGACGCGGTCCAGGTCGATGGCGGCCTCCAGCAGCTCCTCGAACTTCACCAGGTGGTCCTTGTCGTGGCACTGCCTGAGGGAGCTCACGTACTTGCGGGCCACCAGGTCCGCGTGGGGGCCCTTGTACCCTTCCAGGTGGTCGCACAGCAAATCCAGCCTTCCCGAGCACCGGTACAGCAGGCAAAGGTCCACGAGCGTGGCCGTCCCCCTCTCCAGCTTCCTCACGAGCCTGTCGATGTCCGGCACGCCCCGGAGATAGTGGTCCCTCATCTCCTCCCGGAGGAACAGGTCCGAGGCGAAGGCCTCGACGACGTCGAGCCTCTCGTCGATCTGGGCCCTGCCGAGCAGAGGCTGCTTGAGCCACGTGCGAGCGAGCCTCTTTCCCATGGCCGTCCTTCCCCGGCTCAGCAGGCCCGTCAAGCTGCTGAAGTGGGAGCCGATCTGCGAGCTCGCTCCGCCTCCCGCGTGGTGGGTCGGCGTCACGTTCAGGGCCTTCACCGCGGCCGCATCCATCCTCATGTGCTTCCCGTTGTCGTGAACCCTGACGTCCCACTTGCCGTAGTTCCTCTTGTCCGTCAGCAGTTCCGCGAACCCCAAGAGGTTCTGGGTCGCCCTGCTGGCAACCTTCCGGTCCAGGACCTCCCTGCACCTCTCCACGAAGCCCCCCTCGACGAGCCGGCCGAGGTCCCTCTCCAGCTGCTCCGGGGAGAACTCGTCCTTCTTCCCGGCCTCCCTCTCCGTCACCAGAACGCCGCAGCGATCGAAGACGTCGAGCACCTTGGCCCTGCTGCCGCCCCTCGACTTGGCCTCCTGGTCGAGCACGTGCACGTAGCACTCCTTGGCCCCGCTCTGGATCACCAGGGACTCCAGCGTGCAAAAGTGCTGGTCGTCAAGGAACTCGCACGAGGAGATGGCGTGGTGGTTGTGCTCCAGGAGAGACCCCCCGGCGCCGTGGCTCGTCGCCCCCTCTCCCTGCGGGTTGCAGAAAGCGACACCCACGACGTGGTCCGCCTGGCACGACCCCGCCGTGCCGTTCAAAAGGCTCTGGTCGTATTCCTTCCTGTTCTTGTCCTGGACCACCACGGAGAGCACCACGGGCTGCGCCGAGTCCAGGTCCACGGAGAGCTCCTCCTCGAAGGCCTCCAGCTTGCTCGGCGACCCTTGCTTGGCCACGACCCAGGACTGGGATCCCTGGGAAGCGTACACGTGCAGGATGGACTTCTTCACGGTCGCCTCCCCCGCACCGGCCGAAGTCGTCACCGTCGCCGTCGTCGTCGTGGTCTCCTCCCCCGTCGGAGCGAAGGCGGTCCCGTCCACGAGAACCATCCTGCAGACGTTCTCGTAACTGGCCTTGTTGAGGTTGACGGTGGGGAGCTTGGCCCCGTTCGCGCCCGCCCCCCAGTACTTGACGACGGCGGTGTTCCTGAACAGCCCCTTGGCCACGCAGAGGGCGTCGTTGCCGTGGCAGGTGTAGTACCCATTGCGGTCGAACACCCGCAGAACGCGTGGGTCTGTCGCGGAGGCGGTCTTGGCGTAGTACCTCCCGAACGCCGCCTGGTCGCGGTCCCACTGACCGCCCTTGCCCTTGTTGCCGAAGAAACCCATCCTCACCCACGACCCACGACCCACGACCTGATCGATCGATCGCACGGCACGGCACGGCGCTCTCTCGCTCTCGCTCTCGCTCTCTTGGGTTTGGCTTGGGTTTGGCGGGAAAGCTGGATTTCCTCTTTTTTTTTTGGCGCAAACCAAATGATGAATACAATTACAAACGAAAAAATCAACAGATCTGCAGACTAGTAGATCCTGGCACCGGAAACGACGCTCTTGAAGGCTTGCATCCACTCCTCCCTGCTCCTTCCGTTGCCGCCCGGGGGGATTTCCAGCCTGTAGCAGTCGCCGTCCTTCATGTCGATGAGGAACTGGCTCCTCGCTCGGTTGTTCTCCTTCTTCTTCTTCTTCTTCTTCTCCTCGAGCTCCTGGGACTCGGGACTGGGGTTCATGTAGATCACGCTCCTGACGTGCTGCACGTCGTCCAGGGCAAGGGTCTTGCTCGGCTTGTAGTGCTTGGACTGGCCCATGTTGATCTGCCTCTCCGAGGAGGAGTGCCAGATGTGGTACAGCGTGGCCTTCCTCTTGCTCTCCGCGTTCTTGAAGAAGAACTTGGCGCCCTCGCTGAGGGCCCTGAGGTCCTGGTTCACCCGCCGCCTCTTCTCCATCTCCAGCTCTTGCCTCATCAGGTCCAGCTTGACGTTCCGCTCGGCCAGGAGCTCCTCCAGGTCCTTCTTCTCCCTGTCGAACTCCTTCTTGATGCTGATCAGCTGGTTGGTGCTGCGGTACATGAGGTGCTTGTGGTTCTCCGAGTAGGTCGGCTGGGCCGAGTCCTCCTTGAGGTGCAGGAACGTGAAAAGGGGCCGGAAGACCCACCTCATGCTCTTCAACAGGATCGAGTTTATGGTCTGCACGTCCTTCTTCGCCTGGTTCAGGGGCTGCCAGGACTGGATCCTGTGGAGATTGCTCTGGAAGCCCCCGGTGGAGCTCGACGAGAGGGTGCTGACCGTGAGGCGGACGACGCTCATCGACTTCTTGTCCCCGTTGAAGGGCGCCACGCAAGACCTCGCCTTCTCGTTGTAGTTCACCGAGATCTTCGCGGCGTTCTTCACCTCGTCGCCCAGGACGGGGTTCTGGCCGCCCTGGATGCTCACCAGGACGCTGGCCTCCGCGACGCACTCCGGCTCCGCGGCCTCCGCTTCGTACTCCATCAAGGAGATGGTCACCAGCTCCTCGCACTTGATCGGGTAGTCGTGGAGGGAGAAGTCGAGGAGGCAAGTCCACTGGCCTGTGTTGGTGTCGTCGTACACGTAAGTCCTCTTGTACCTGCTCCCGAACTTGACCTTGCAGTACCTCCTGACGTGGTTGTCGCTGGTTCGCTGCGGCACCTGGCTCCCCCCCGCCCCAGCGGTGGAGCCCCCTGCCGCGGTTCCCCCCTTCTTGCCCGCCTTCTTGGCCTCCTTCTCCTTGTCTTCCTTGGTCTTCGGCTTGGGCTTCCTCGGCTTGGCCTTCCCCAGGAGAGGCTTGTGGACGATGATCCGGATGATCCTCTTCTCCTGCAAGACCTTCATCCTGTTATACACGTCGAACATGCTGGCGACGACCCTCTCGTGCACCATCGACAGCTCGATCACGTTCTCCAGAGAGGTGTTGAGCCAGTCGGACACCAGGGTGATGTCCGAGATGGGAAGGCCGAGGGGAAGGAGCTTGAGGTCCAAGGTCGGCTTCTCCTCGAACCAAACCTCGAAGTCCGCGAATCCAGGGGTCTCGTTGCACAAGTGGAACGCGAAACTGATGTTCGCCAGGAGGTACAGCTTGTTCGCCGTGACCTGGCACTTGACGGTCGGAACGTTGGGCAGCACCCTCAGCAGGACGTCAATCAGACAATGCAAGTCCGTGGAACTCAACTCCAGGGTGAAGCTGATCTTCAGGCACCTCTCCGGGAACAAGAGCTGCAGCGCGATGTTACTCAGCTTGGGCGGGCTCGTGCCCCACGTCAGCTCCTTTATCTGGCACCACTCTATGACGCTGTTGGGCTCAATCTTTTTGTTCTCCTCGATGGACCCCTCCAGCACGCCCTGCAGGATCAGGAGACCCTCCGCGGCGAGGTAAGGCTCCAGAAAGAAGTTCCACGTGTGCCGGATCAGGGCGTTGATCCCGTTCGAGGGCAGCACGTCGCAAGTCGAGAAGTTGTTCGCGTTGGGAATGAAGGCCTCCTCCCTCTTTTTTCTCCTCAACCGGCTTTTCGTCCAGTTCAGAATGTAAAGCGCCAGCCACCGCACAGAGCACTGCAGCCCAATCCAACCGATGACCACCACCAGCAAAGAGTGCAGGAGCACGTCCGGAACGTTCATCATCTCGCCGTCTGTCGTGTTTTGTTGTCGTGGTGTGTGTTGTCCCTTTCACTGGTGGTTCTATCTCAGGGTTCCGTGTTCATACTCGCTCGTTCCCTCCTTCCTCCCTGTAAGGGAAGGGCCTTGCTTCTCTTGTTTGTTCTCTTGATTGTCCTCTTGGTTTTCCTCGAGTCATACGCGTATTGCTCGTGTTCCTTGTCTCCAGGCCGGAGCCTAGGTCTAGTCCTCGTCGGTGGGTTGTCTCCTTGGCCTTGGCCTTGGCCTTGGCTCCTGGACGATGCGAAACCTTTTCCGTGGGATGAGAGGACCCCAGGAGAAGGACAACTGCAGGGCGGCGAGGAGAGAGAGGGAGAGGGAGAGGGTTTGGACAACACAGGTGACCGCCAGGACGATGGAGGGGGGGAAACAAGGGGTCAGGATGCTCTGCGTATTCAGGATGAGGTACATCGACTTTAGGCGCGCGGAAGTCGAGGCACTCGTCAAGTTGGCCACGGGAATGAACGTGGTGCAACCCAAGGACAAGGTCAAGGAGGAGGACAAGGAGGAGGAGGAGGGAGGGGAATGCTTTGCTTGGGAGTTCCCGCAGGGGGGGACCGAGTCGATGGATGCGCCGTTCTGGTACCTGAGGGCGCCGACGCGCGCAGCAGCGGAGGCTCTGGCGAGGGTGGTGGGGGAGAGGGGGGTGCTGGTCAAGGCGCTGGTGGATCTCTGGGGCGAGGGGGCCTCCTTCGGCGAACTGTTGGAGAGCCTCAAGGAGGACAACGCCCTCAAGGCCGGGGTCGAGGATCGCAAGTCGAGGATCGGGTGCTTCTCTCGGAGGGAGGCGACCTTCAAGTTCAACTGCGAGGGCTTCGGCCGGAAAATTGGGCAGACGGAGCAGCTCAAGCTCATCGACGGCCTGGCGGATGTTCTGGGCCACGTCGGAAAGGTGGACTTGAAGAACCCTGAGTGCGAGTTCTACGTCGGCAACGCCTGCTGCGCGATAGAGAACAACCTGCCGTACATGCCGGACTGGTGGTACTTTGGGGAGTACCTCTGCAAGACCACGACCTTTTACGAGGAGTACAAGCTGTCGGACCGGCTTTACTTGGGCCCCACGAGCATGGACCACGAGGTCGCGGCGATCATGGCGAACATGGCGCAGGTCGAGCGGGGCTCCGTGGCCTTCGACCCTTACGTGGGGACCGGGAGCATCTTGATCGCGTGCTCGCACGTGGGAGCGATGACGGTGGGGGGGGATATCGACATCAGGGTGATCGTGTGGGGCAAGGACAAGGTGTTGGCCTGCGACGACGAGGAGGAGGAGGGGGGAGCGAACAAGAACAAGAACAAGAGGAAGGGCAAGGGCTGGGGAAACGACAACCAGCCGGCGTTCGCCCCGCACCAGAAGGGCGGGGGCAAGGACGCGGACAGCAAGGTGAAGAGGGTAGATGTTTGGTCGAACTTTGACAGCTACGGGCTTGAGAGGCCCTTGGCCCTCGTGAGGTGCGACGCCCACGCCCTTCCCTTCCGGACGGACTGCGTCGAGGTCTTCGACGCCGTGGTGTGCGACCCCCCGTACGGGATCCGGGCCGGGGGCAGGAAGAGCGGGGGGAGGAAGGGCCTGCACCTGAGGGAGGTGCCGGAGCAGTTCAAGGACGAACACATCCCGAGCACCGCCGTTTACCCCATGAGCGAGTGCCTGGCGGACCTGCTCGACCTGAGCGCCAAGCTCCTCAGGCTGGGGGGCAGGCTGGTCTACTTCTTCCCCTCGTCCAACGGCATCGTCTTCGAGAACTTTCTCCCCGCCCACCCCTGCTTGCGCGTGGAGCACTGCAGCGAGCAGGGGCTGACCCACCTGTGGGGCCGGAAGCTGGTGACCATGGTGAAGCACAAGTCTTGGGACGAGGCGGAGGCCAGGGAGTACAAGGCGAACCTCCTTCGCGCGGGGAGCGATTTCCTCAAGCTCGACAACCTCCAGGAGGCGGTGTTCCGCCTCCTGGACGAGGGCGACGCCGAGGAGAAGGCCCGGTTGCAGACCTTGCAGGAGAAGCACGCCAAGCGGAGCTACAAGGGCAAGAAAGTGTAGGTGTTTCCCCAAGACAAGACAAGACGATTGTGTGGACCCCATGTCCCTTTGTTCTTGTGTTCTCGGTTGTTATGTTAAGTTATGTTGTGGTTGTCATTGTCCTGTGATAAGATACTATAAGTTCTAAGTTATGTTCGTCCGGATGTTGGTGGGACCCCCCTCTTGTCCATGGGGTGACGTCTTTCACAGAAAAGTGAAGGGTGTTCTCCTGGCGGCGCGTGGTGGGATGTCCCCAATAGATTTCCCCTGTAAAAAGAAAACAGGCGCGAATCGAGAAGCCAAAAGACGACGAGACACAGAGAGCGCGCGCAGGGATCTCACTCCTCGAGAACAACAACACAGGAAAGAGGAAACAGGAAAGAGGAAACAGGAGACAGGAGACAGGAGACAGGGGGAACATAACCACCGCACGACGTACTCCCGGGGGCTGGAGATACACATACACATACACACAACAGAAGCGGACGATACACCTCCTCTGGACTGGACATAGACATTCACCAATACCAACACCAACAAAAGCAATACCAGGAGCAACTTCACAACAGCAACAACATGTTGGACAAAGCGAGCTTGATGAGCTTGAGGCCGGGAGGGTTGGACCTCGGGGGGCTGAAGCTGGCGCCCTCCATCGGAGGGCCCGGGCAGGCCAAGGGAGCCAAGCAGGACGGCGGCATCTCTTCCCCCTTCGCGGGACTCGCCCTGGGGGCCAAGGGCAACGTGAAGAGTTCCAAGGGGGACAAGGGGGCCGGAAAGGGCGGAAAGGGGAAGAAGAAGAAGCTGGACTTCGACCTCGTGGGCTCGGACGGACTGACCTCCCACCCCCTGGGCTTCGGCGACGGGGGAGGAAAGTCGGGGAGGAAGGGAGGAAGGGGGGGAGGCTTCGGAGGAAGCTTGGCCCCCGTGGCGCTCGAGGACCAGGAGGGGAGAATGGTGGGTGGCAAGGTCTTCGGGATGGCCCGCGACGGCCCTCTGGTGACGTACGACAGGGAGGAGCTCCTCAAGTACGCCGAGCACTTCACAACTCTGCCCGCGGACTTGGAGGGCACGACTTTCGAGGTCGTCCTGCAGCCCGGAGACACGGAGGCGAGGGAAGCCCAGATAGCCGCGCTGCACTCGAAGAAGTCAGGGTACGAGGACGGGTCCTCTGGAGCTGGAATGGGTGAGAAGACGGGCGACCAGTGGAGGCAGAGCCAGCCTTCCGGCGCCGCGGGCGCCGCGGGCGGAGCGAGCGACCAGGGTGGCTCCAACTGGAGCAAGGGCAAGATGAGCAAGGGCGACAGAAAGGGTGCGGACGTGAAGTCTGTCCCCAGCAGCAAGGCTCCTTCCGGCGGCAGCAGAAAGAGCCAGGGAGCTAGCGAAGGCGCGGCCGGTGCTCAGGGAGGCGCCAAGTCTTCGAAGATCGTCAAGGCGAGCGACGTCGGTCTCACGGCTTGGGCGCCCGCGAGGGCCCAGTCGGACTCGGAGCGCGTCCTGAGGCAGGTCAGGGGAATCCTGAACAAGCTGACCCCTGACAACTTTGAGAGGCTGTTCTCCCAGCTGGTGGAGAGCATCACCACGGCAGAGATCCTTTCCGGATCCATCTCGATGTTGTTCGAGAAGGCCGTGGCGGAGCCCATGTTCTGCTCCCTGAACGCGGAGCTCTGCCTGAGGCTCAGCAAGGAGCTCCCAGAGTTCCCGCCAAGCGGCGGCGACAGCAAGCCGATGACCTTCAGGAGGGTGCTGCTGAACACCTGCCAGGAGGAGTTCGAGGGATCCCTGATGGGCTTGAGCCAGGAAGCGAACGACGAGAAGGACGACGCGGACTCCAAGGCCAAGAGGAGGATGCTCGGTAACGTGAAGCTCATCGGACACCTTTTCACAAGGAGGGTGATCAACCAAAAGATCGTCTTGGTGTGCGTGCAGCAGCTTCTCAGTGGGAACATCCCAGGCCAAGGGGACACTGGGGTGCATGAGAACTGCATCGAGTGCGCCTGCGAGATCTTGTCTCTCACCGCAAAGTCGTTGGGCGAGACTCCAAAGGCGGTGCCACTGGTGGAGAGCTACTTCGCCAAGCTCGACGACTTGGCGAACTCCTCCTCCCTGTCCAGCAGGGTGAGGTTCGTCATCAAGGACGTCCAGGAGTTGAAGAGAGCCAAGTTTGTGCCGAGGAAGGAGGGTGGCAACCCCAAGACTATTAGCGAGATTCACGCAGAGGCCCAGGCTGAGCTTGGAATCGCCGTGATGCCGGACTCCCTCGCAAAGTCCTTTGCGCCTTTGTCCGGTATGATCACGAAAGAGGACGAGGTTCAGGAGCTCCTCCCTGCGCTCAGAGGCGGAGACGAGGGCTGGGATATCTCTGGAAAGAGCGAGAGCAACATCATCGATGGGTCCAAGTACAGCGCGTTTATCGGTGAAGCCCCTCCGCTCCCAACCAGGACGAAGGAAGAGGACACTAAGAAGGAGGAGGAGTCTACTTCGTCCTCCAAGGCTCCCCCAAGCACGCCAGAGGAGCTCGAGAAGAGGACGAAATCTACGCTCAACGAATACATGATTAGTGCGGACATAGGCGAGGCGATGCTTTGCATCAAGGAGCTCAACTGCGACGAGGGACAGAGCGCCAAGGTTGTCGAGCTGGTCATCGCTCAGCTGCTGGACAACGTCAAGTCCACGGAGAAGGACCTCCTTTTGCAGCTTTTGGTTGCTCTCAGAACGAGGAGCGCGGTGTCTGCCGAGGCGCTCATCGCTGGACTGAAGGCTCACACCGCCAACTTGGAGGACTTGGCGATCGATGTGCCCCTGGCGCCGCAGCTTATCGGAGAGGCCATCGCTGCTTGCATTGTCGAAGGAGCCGCAGATCTAGGGCTTCTGAAGACTATTCTTGAGGGGTGCGAGGGTTGTGAGGTGAAGAGGAAGTTCGTCCTCGTGATTCTCTTGAAAATGAGACAGAAGGGAATCGACCTCAAGGAGAAGCTTGGGGAGTTTGAGATCAACTTGTCTGAGGTTCTCAAGGCGGACGAGCTGGACCCACCAGACCTCCCTAGCGTGAAGGACTTCCTGTCGAGCAAGGGCCTGTCGTCCCTGGCTTGAACAAAAAAATTAGTAATATGTTGTCTATGTTTGACCATCCATTTAAAACTGCAGAACGTTACTGCTCGCTGTCTCGTAGTTCGCGACCGGCTGGAAGTCTTCCCCCCCAACGTTTCCCCTCGACAGGGAATCCAGCTTCATGTTCAGAATTTTCAGCAGCCCCTGCATTGCTGAGGCTTGGTCCACGCTCGCTCCGTGGTTCTCCTTCAGGCTTCCCGCCTTTGCGCTGTACTCCCTCAGAAGTCCCGCTTGCTGCTGGAGCTTGTCCTCGTACTTTCTCAGAACACGGTCAGCGACCGTGGGGTTGGTAGCCCTCCGTTGGTTCGTCGCGAGGAGGCTCGAGGAGCAGTTGAGAAGATGGTACAAGGTCTCGTTCTGCCCCACAGACGTCCTCAGTTGCCTCTCCTCGCTCGCAAGCTTTCCTATTCTCGCCTCGAAGTTGTTCAGGTTGGCCTGATTCTCCTTCTTCCTCGATGCGTAGACCTCCTCAACCTCCTTGTACTTAGCTCTCAGCGTCCTGAGCTCCTTGATTTGCGGCGCGAGCTTTGCCTTCCTCTCCTTGATGGAACTGTTGATGTCTTGCACTAACCCGCTGATTTTCTCGAGCTGGGCGCTCTTCATCTCGTCCACCTCCGTCTTTGCGACAGACACCTCCCCAATCCGCTTCGCGGTCTTGCTCAACTCGCTCCCCGGGTCCCTCCCAGTGCTGCCCTCCATCTGCTGCAAGATTCCTTGGGTTCGCTCCAGAACCAGCTGCTCCGCATTCAGCTCGGTGAAGCTGGATTTCAGGCTCTGGTACTTCTTTGTCAGCGCCTTCACCTCACCCTTCACCTGGTTCATCTCCTCCTCGGAGCAGCTGTCCTGCTGCTGTTGGATCTCGGCCAGGCTCAGCTGCTCCTCGTACTCGAGGCCAAGCCTCTCCTTCTTGCGCATGAGATCGTCCACGGTCTTCTCCAGGTCCTGCTTCTTCCGGGAGATCATGTTGGCCATCTGCCTCTGCTGCACCAGCTGGAGGTCGCCGGCAGACTTGCTCATCGAATCTGCTTGCCTCGCTTGGAGCGCCTCGATCTCCTGCTTCTTGTCCTGGTTGCTTCTCTGGAGCTCGCTCAGCCTGGCCTCCGTCCAGCCCTGCCCCTTGTTCGCCTCCTGCAGGACGTACTGGAGTACGGAGAGGTGCTTGTGCTTCTGCTCGGTCTCCCTTGGGAGCCGGTCGTTCACTGCTTCCCTGTTGTGCTTCGTCTCCTCCTGGAGCTGCGAAAGGAGGGACTCGGGGGAGGAGATCTCCGAGGAGCTCAGGGACTGCTTGATCTCCTGCAGTCGGGTCACTGCGGCGTTGTACTTCTCCTCCGCGACCTGGAACTGAAAGTGCTGCTGCTCCATGGCGGACTTGAGGTAGGTCTCCTCGTCCTGCTGCCTCCTCAGGGCGGAGCACACCTCCCGGAGCTCGTCCAGCCTCTCCCTGTGGACCTTGGACTTCACCTTGGTGGTCGTCTTGTCGATCTTCTTGTGCAAGAGCTCCTTCTCCTGCTCGAGCTTGGCGATGGCCTTCTTCACCGTGCTTGGATCCTGGCCGCTCTTCCTCTTCTCGCTGACCATCTTGTGCTTCTCCACGAACTCGCTCTGCAGCACCTTGATCTGCTGCCTGATCTCCAGGCAGTCGTAGTCGTTGAGGAGGTCCTCCGGGAGCTGGATGTCGCTCAGGTAGTACCCCACGAAGGCCCTCTCCCCCAAAGTCCCCCTCTGGCTCGGGTGGAGGATCCACTTGAACACGGGGTACACGACGTCCGTGTCCCCGTTCGCCAGCCCCTCCAAGAAAGTCTGGTGGTCGCACGAGGGCTGGTACTTGACCGAGCGAAGGAACTGAGCGACTCGGTCCACCAGGGAGTTGAGGTTGTCATCTTGACCCCTCACCTGCTTGGCGAAGATGTCGCTGAGCTCCGAGAACGTCCTGACCAGCAGCCTTATCAGCTGCTCGCTCGTCTTCTCGCTGAAGGACACGAGGGACAAGTCGAAGTTCAGCAAGGACTTGAGGTTCTGCACGATAAACTGAATATCCATGGACGACATGATTGACTGTTTGGTTGGTGGGGTTGGCGGCGCTCTTGCGGTGTTGCTTCGCGTGTCCCCTCTGGGAGGAAAAGTATACGCGACTCAGGTTGTGAGGTGAGGAGGGTTTGAACGTGTTTTCTCCTCGGTCTCCCGGTCCGGAGTGAAGCCAAGACGCGGTCTTTGCCTTGGAGTCGTGCGCAGCGGAGTCGTGCGCGTGTCGTCCCCGTCCGGAGTCTAGCCAAGACGCGGTCTTTGGATTGTCTTGGTTTCCTCCTCCTGTCTTAGGATGTCCTCCTCGGGCCTGCTCGAGTTCGGGAGGGAAACTCTCTCTCTCTTCATTTGAATTTAATCTGAAATCCGGAGTAGAGACGCGCGAGGACGACGAGGACGAGGACGAGGACGAGGACGATGGCGGTCGTCACGAGGGGGAGGGGAGAGGGAGAGGTGCTTCGGGGGAGAACCACTTCAACTTCGTGCTCCACTTCTTCTCTTCGGCGAGGACGACGAGGAGCAGGAAGGTGCAGGTGCAGGGCACGAGGAGGTAAACCGCCACCGCCAGAAACGGGGGAGGAGGGTGGAACCACTACAGCGGTGACTTGCGATCTCGTCCTCTCCAGTGGATTCCTTGCCTTCGCAAGCCACGCGGGGTTCCTGAAGGGGTGTGAGGGCATGAGGATCAAGGGAATCATGGGCACGAGCGCCGGTGCGATTACGGGATCCCTGTTCTCCGCGGGCTATTCCGCAGAGGACATCCTCAGGGAGACGACCAGGGACCCCCCGTGGAAGCTGCTGAGACCGAACTTGTTCTTCTGGGAGGGGCTGTTCTGTCTGGACGCCGTGGTGGAGCGCATGAGGGAACTGCTTCCGGCCACCTTCGAGGAGCTGACCGAGGTGGATTTTGCGTGCGCCGTGCTCTCCTCGGAGGGAGCGTACACCGTCGTGGACTCGGGAGCGCTGCCAGAGGCGGTCGTAGCCTCGGCAGCCATACCCTTCTTGTTCAAGAAGGTGGAGATCCCGGGTAGGGAGGACGAGGGGCCGTTCGCGGATGGCGGGGCGAGGGAACGTGTGGGCCTCGCGCCCTGGAGGGAAAGGGTCAGGGCCTCGCGGTCGGGGGACCCGCCGCTGGCGCTGGTTCACCTGATCCAAAGGAGCTTTGGTCCATTCTCCGGCAACGACGACATGAGCAGCGTGCAGGAGACCCACTACAGCCAAGTGACGAGCCCGAAGAGCGGGGTGACTCTCCTCAGTCTTGGGGATTACGAGAAGCAGTATGAGGAGGCGAGGGCCAGGACCAAGGCGAGGATAGCAGACCTGGGTCAGCAGGCCCCCCGACGAGTCAAGAGTAAGAAAAAAGTATAAATTACAATTTCTTCGTTTGTTATCTGTTCTTGGCAGGACGCGTCGCGTGTGCGCACTCCGCCCCAAACACACACGCGTGCGCGCTTTCCCGGCACTGAGCTCGGCTCACTCCACCGTGACCGACTTGGCGAGGTTTCTGGGCTGGTCCACGTTGTAGCCCCGGAGGATGGTGAGGTGGTAGCTCAGCAGCTGGAACGGGACAATGTTCAGGACGGGCTGCAGGCAGTCACAAACGGTGTCCACCTCGATGAGCCTGACGTTCTTGTTCCCGCTGAAATGGCCGATGATCTCGTCGTCGTCCTTGCTGACAAGCAAGACCAGCCTCCCCTTCCTGGCCAGCAGCTGCTGGATGGTGCTCCACATCTTCTCCCTCAGCGAGTCCCGGGTCGCCACCACCACCGCCGGCATCGTCTCGTCGATCAGGGCGAGGGGGCCGTGCTTCAACTCCCCAGCGAGGATCCCCTCGCTGTGCATGTAGCTCAGCTCCTTCACCTTGAGCGCCAGCTCCATCGCCGTGGCGTAATTATAACCCCGTCCGAAGGCCAGGAGGGAATTCTCGCTCGCCAACTCCTTCGCAAGCTCCTTGATGAGGCTTTCCTTCTCCAAGACCTTCTTCATCATGCTGGGGAGGTTCAGGAGGTCCCTCATGATTTCTTGCCTCCTGGGCATCTTCGAAATGGAGTCCTCGCTCAGCTTGAGGGCGATCATCACGATCACCAGGATCTGGCAGGTGTAGGCCTTCGTGCTGGCCACTCCAATCTCCACCCCGGCGTTGACGTGAACCCCGCAGTCGGTCTCCCTCGAGATGGAGCTCCCCACGGTGTTGGTGATCCCCAGGCACAAGGCGCCCTTGTGTTTTGCGTACTTCAGGGCGTTCAGGGTGTCCGCTGTCTCGCCCGACTGGGACACGAACACGCAAGTGTCGTCCCTGAAGAGGGGGGCTTGCCTGTCAAGCAAGTCGCTTGCCAGCTCCAGGGTGACGGGGACGCACGTGAGCTCCTCCACGAGCTGCCTTGCCGCGAGGCAGGCGTGGTAACTGGTCCCGCAAGCGATGAAGATCAACCTCCTGGACCTCATGATGTTGTCCACGTAGTCCTCCAGGCCACCCAGCTTGATGCACGGAGCCTGGTCAAAGTCCGAGGACATTCCGGAGCCCAGGGCCCTGATCGAGTCTAGCGACAGGTCTCGGACCGAATCCAGAACCCTAAGGCTCTCCGATGATCTGTCCACTTCCTTCAGGCTGCTCAGGCTTCCCCTGCGAGCCGTTTGGAGGAGGATCCTCCCCCTCATCGTCTCGATCAACGCGTCCGGCTGCTCGTGGATCTCTTTGATCATGAAGTGGCTGTAGCCCCCCTTCATGATCTGCTCCACGCCCATTTCCAACGTCTGGAGCATCCTGTTGGTCTGCCTGAGCAAGGAAGGGTCGTTCAAGCTCGGGGCCGTGTTCCTGGAGCCCTTCTCGAGGGTGAAGATGGAGTACCCGCCTTCCTTGAGGTGCACGACGTCGTTGTCCTCCAAGATGACCACCCTCTTGGTGTGCTCCACAATGGCGCTGGCGTCGCTCGCAAAGTAGAAATCAGTTTCGCTCTCCTCAAGGCGGTCCACGCAGCCCGAGTTCTGCCTGACGAAAGTGTGACCGTCCCCCTGATCCCCCTCGGACTTGATCCCCAGCAGCAAGGGCGAGCCGCACTTGCACCCAACGAGCTCCCCCGGGAAGTGCTTGCTCTTGAAAAGGAGGGCGAACGCGCCCTCGAGCTCCCCGACGACCTGGGAGACCAACTCCCTGAAGCTCACCTTGCCCCTCTGGCTCTCCGTGTACCCGTCGTAGATGTACTTGCAGAGCTTCGGGATCACCTCCGTGTCGGTATCGGACTCGAACTCGAGGCCCTGGGCGATCAGGAAGTCCTTCAGGCCGCGGTAGTTGGTGATGATCCCGTTGTGCACGACCGCAAACTCGACGTCTCCCACGGAGTCCCTGACCAGGTGCGGGTGAGAGTTCACCGTGGAGGGGATTCCGTGAGTCGCCCACCTCGTGTGCGCGATCGCGGCGTGACCTCTCGTGACGGACTCGAAGTCGAGCGAGGCCGTCTTCTCGCCCTGCACGGTCAAGGCCAACCTCTCGGAGAGCTTGTCGATGTTTCCGACCTCCTTGACGACCATCGTCCTCTTCGAGGAGGAGGAGGAAACATCAAAAACGTCGAAGGCAATTCCGCTGGAGTCGTACCCACGGTACTCGAGACGTCGCAGTCCCACGATCAGCTTTTCCGCCACCTCGATCGCTGCCCCCTCCCCCCAAATACCAAAGATGCCACACATATTGTTTTTGAGAACACACAATGACGATCGCTTCGCGCGTCTCTTGTGTCGCGTCTCTTGTGTCGTGTGTCGTGTGTCGTGTGTCGTGTGTCGTGTTCGTTCGTGTCAACGGTCCTCGCCCACAACAAGCCCCTCCCGTACCTCGTCCCGGCTCTCGTTGTTCGCCGTCCCTCGTGTGTCGTGTGTCCTCTCCTCTTCCGCGGCCCAACCAAAAGTCAGGTATGATCACATGATCGCGGCATCACGATCACACACGATCGATCACGCGCGGCGCAGAGGAGGAGGAGGAGGGGAGGATGCCGGAGTTGCCGGAAGTGGAGCGGGCCAAGGACCTGATCCGGGACGAGGTCGTGGGGAGGACGATAGTCGAGGTCAACAACGTGGACGATCACAAGGTCATCCAAGGCGTCGATGAACCAAAGGAACTCGAGAAACACCTCGTGGGATGGAAGGTGACTGGAGTCAAGAGGAAAGGGAAGTACCTGGTGCTGGAACTGGAGGAGGGGGGAGGGAACTCTCCGAGTTCCTCGGACTCGAACTCGGCGTCGAAACAGTGGATCACCGCCCACTTCGGGATGACGGGATCCTTCCTGGTAAAGGGCTTGAAGCCAGGCATCGTGTACAAATCCTTCGACGTGGACGAGTCCTCTTGGCCCCCGAGGTTTTGGAAGGTTTGCGTCGTGTTCAGTGACGGAACTGAGCTGTCGTTCGTCGACGCGAGACGCTTCGGGAGGTTCAAGATCTCCCGATGCGATCCAATGTTGTCCAAACCGTTGTGCGACCTCGGGCCAGACGCCTTGCTCGAGCCACCATCCTGCACGGAGTTGCACAACCTTCTCCTCCAGAGGAAGGGGGCCATCAAAGCCGTTCTCCTGGACCAGTCCTTTTTGAGTGGCATCGGCAACTGGGTCGGTGACGAGATCCTGTTCCAATCGTCCATTCACCCTGAGCAGCCGGCCAACACCCTCACCGCGGACCAGTCGAGGGCCTTGCACTCGGCGATGGAGCACGTACTTGTCACGGCCACTTCAGCGAACGCGGACTCGTCGAAGTTCCCCTCGTCTTGGCTGTTTCACTCGAGGTGGACGGGAAAGAAAGCCACGAAAGTGGAGGGGGGAAAGCAAGTGAAGTTCATCACCGTCGGGGGAAGAACTTCCGCCTTCGTGCCGAGCGTCCAAAAGAAGACGGGCAGGGCCGATTCCAAAAAGAGGAAGAGCAGAAGCTAGAGCACACGACACGACGTGCTGTACGTTACTTGTACAATATATTGTTACTTTGGTGCCCGCCTCAAAGCTCGAAGAACACCGGGGGAGGTTCCTCGCACAGTCGGATTTCATGGCCCGTCACGGGATGTTCGAAGCGCAAGCGCCTCGCCCACAGGAACATCCCTTTGTCCTGAGGAATGAGCTCGAGCAAGGCAGGGGGGCACCATTTCAAGTCGCCCACAATCGGGTGGCCGATCCCCGACAAGTGCTTTCTGATCTGATTCCGCCTCCCGGTCTTGGGGAAGAGGGTGACCTCCGTGACCACGGCGGCACCCCCTGCCGTGTACGTTCTTCCCCTCTCGAATCGCGTGACGGCCTCCTTTCCCTCCACGGGCTTGTCGATAATCCCGGACTCCTCCTCGAGCTTCCCGTGGACGATCGCAAAGTACTCCTTGCTGATATCGCGTTCGCTGAACGCTTTGGACAACGCCTGCATCGCAACCGAAGTCTTCGCCACGAGCAGGAGACCGCCCGTGAGCATATCCAAACGATGGCACAACCTGGGCCGGTGCATCGAGCCGCCACTCTCCTCGACCGAGGCCTTCGTAGGTTCCAGCAAATGCGCAACCAACGAATTGGCGCACTCGTACCCCTTGCCGTGCGAAAGCATGCCCCTCGGTTTGACCATGACCCCGAGGTGGTCGTCTTCGTAGACCACTTTGATCGTTTTGACGGTTTCGGCAACTTCCTTCGGCAGATAGATCGACAAGTCCTTCGTGATCGTCGTCCGATTGGTGACGGTCACAAGGTCGCTGGTGCTGACCTTCCCCGAGCACCTCATGACCTTGTCGTTCACCATGACAAGCTTCCTCCTCGCAGCATTCTTGGCCGAACTTTTCTCTTTGAAGAGCTCGGGGAAGAGCGCCAGCAGAGCATCAGTCAGAGGTTTTTCCTCTTCCCAATCCGCTTGACATTCCGCGACAACCTCGTACCCCTCCCTGATCCCCCGTTCCCTCCCTCCTGCTGTCACCATGTTCCAGTTGTTCGTTCCCCTTGTCCTGGGTCTCCGCCCCAACCACGAGAACGAGTCCCTCCTCGGCCTCAGCTTCGGCCTCACCACCGCCCGCTCCATCGGCCTGGCATCCCCCTGCCGACGACGACGAACGACGCCGGTGCTGCGTCTCGGACCCACCTCCGCTCCCTTCCGACGACGGACGACGGACGACGCTGGTGGCTGGTGAAGTTTTCTCCCCTTCCTCTGGCCAGTTGTGGATAAGGCTGGGCGACGGAGGACGAGGACGAGGACGGTGGGGATGGCGAGGGCGGTGCCTTCGTGCGGGGCCTGGACGTCGCCGCGCAACAAGACAACCTGGAGGAAAGGCGGAGGGAGTTCTGGGATACCTGGAAGGAGAACGAGGACGAGGACGAGGACGAGGAGGATGAGGGCGAAAGCCAAGTTTTCCTCGGCTCCGGGGCTCCCCCTGCCGGCGCCCACCGTCTCCAATGTGGAGGGCACGTAAGTGACTCGCAGTTGCGTTGGATTAGGATGGCACCGACTCTGACTTGCTCGATCCCTTTGCTCTCTCTCTCTCTCTCTTTGGTTGCTTGGTTCAGGTGGGCAAACGACACGATGAGCAGGCGGATTAGGGAGGAGATCCTGCAGAACATGGTGATCCGGGACAATTGGGGCGACTTGAGCGAGGCGTCCAGGCAGAGGCTGAAGGAGTTCGTATCCGAGCTGGAGCGAACGTCCGAGGTGGCGCTGCGACCGATATCGGAGGACGGCGGCTTCGACACCGCCGCTTGGAACGAGATCGTCGAGCAGCACGCGGGGCAGTCCTGGCTCGACGCCAGTTGGGTCGTCACCGAATATTACTTCTACCGGCGAGTCCTTGAGGCTGTTGGCTACTTCAGAGATGAGCTCGGCGATCCGTTCGAGAAGCAGAAGCAGAACGGGTTGAACGCAAGCTTTCCTGCGCTCAAGCCCTTGGCCAAGCTCATGAAGCAGGCCCTCTCGTCTGGGCCGGAGGAGACGGAGTTCTATTTCAAAGCCCTTTTGCTCACTTCCTTGTGGGGAAACAGGATGGATCTCAGCATTTGGCCCGCCGAGGAGGCGTCGGATTCGGAGAGCACCGCAAGGGCAAAGGATGCCATGAACGAGGTCCTGGCCAGCTCGAGCAAGATGCTGCTCGCGGACCACAGCGACCGCGTCTGGAAAGCAGCAGCAGGTAAGTTGCGAAGCGGGAACCCTTGAACAAGATTGGGTGCTGACTTTTCCTCTTCCTCCTTGCACCAGCGTCGTCGGCCTCGGGATCGGGAAGAAGGTTCGACATCATCGCAGACAACGCTGGGTTCGAGCTGATCACGGACCTTTGCCTTGCAGACTTTTTGGTTTCCTCCGGGCTGGCGACCAAAGTGGTCATCCACCTGAAGCAGTACCCCGTCTTCGTATCGGACGCCATGGAAAAGGACGTGTGGCAGCATATCCACGCCCTCGCCGGGGACGAGGGAGTCCCCGAGGACATGAGGTCAGTCGCCTCAAGGTGGGCCTCCATGGTGGAGGAGGGGCACTGGGAGCTCAGGGAAAATGGCTTCTGGTGCCTGCCCTTGGCGTTTTGGGAGATGCCAGACGACCTGAAGGCTCACTTCGAGGGGAGCGCGATGGCCATCGTGAAGGGGGACGCGAACTACAGGAGGCAAATCGGGGAGCGGACCTGGGACTTTTCCACCCCGTTCGAGGAGATCTCCTCGTACTGGGGCTGCCCCGTGTGCTGCCTGCGAACGATGAAGTCTGAGGTTGCTTGCGGGGTCTCGGAGGCCGACCAGAAGAGGGCGAGAGAGGAAGACAGTGGCTGGCTGGTCACGGGCCGGTATGGAGTCGTGCATGCGAAAACTTGAACCTTGTCCACTACACGAGAACGCCTTACGCTTCGAACATTTTCATCCTCTCGAGAATCGACGGCTTGATCGCACGGCGCTGAGACCCCCCTGCCTGTTTCTCGAATTGGTCTTGCTTCTTCTTGACCTGGCTCTCCTCCTCCCCCTTGTCGCTCCCGGGACTGAACTGCTGGAGCTTGGACTCGAACTCCTCCTTCTTGGCGGCCCTCTCCTCTGCCGGGCTCGGCGGTGGGGTCAAACCCTTCTCGAATTGTTCGGCCACCTGGAGGGCCTCCCTCATCCCCGAATCCAGCCTCTCCGCGCGAGGGCTGGTCTCCTTGGCCTTCCCCGGCGAAGAAGTGTAGATCCCCTCCGCGTTCTCCGCGTTCTGGATCTGCAGGAGCTTGTCCCTGAGAGGCGAAGTCGACCCCGGCGGAGCCGTCTTCTCGCTCCTCACCTTCTCGAACGCGGTCTTCCTTGGCGATCTCTCCGGACTCCTCTCGAGCGCTTCCGTCCTCAGCTGCTTGACGTTAAAGTCCACCCTCGCTCTCGCGGGCGAGTTCTCCAAACCCGTGATGGAAACCTTACACTCGGGCGAAGTCGGTGCCTCCATGTCTCCTTCGTCTCCTTCGTCTCCTTCGTCTCCCCGTTCTCTCCCTCCCCGCTGCGCACCTCGTCTCCCCCGAGGAAGCGTTATGTTTTGCCCGCCCCGTCCTCCTCTCCGCTCCGTCCTCTGGGGCGGGTTCGAATTTCTCAGAGAAAGGTGCGCGGGTCCCAAGGACAAGGACAAGGACAAGGACGATGGAAGCCAGGAGGAGAGGGAGACCCGCTGCTGCGGGGGGGAGGGGAAGGGTGTGACGGCACGGGGGGGATCCAATACCACCGGATCCAATACAAGGGACGGGAACTCCTGGACTCGACATGGAGGGGGGGGAGAGAGGGGGGGCGGGGTGTGCCACAACGAGTGGGAAAGGGAACTTGCTCCAAGATGTGGACGGGTGTTGTCGGGAGTTGTACGGGCTGTTGCGGGAGCGGAACGTCCTCGGGGAGTCTTGCCCGGGGGTTCACTTGCAGGACACGGTGGTGTTCGGGGCCGAGGGGGAGGTGGAGGCGTGGTATTTCACCTCCGCGAAGAAGAAAAGGAGGCAGGGGGGCGCGGTGGGAGACCAGGGGGGGCAGCTGCTGAAGAAGCACTCGCGTCACTGCACGGTGCAGAGGATACTCGAGGAGTGGTCCAAGGACGTGAGGAAGGGCTCGCGGTCCCCCACGGACTGCGCGGCTTACCTCCTGTACCCGGACTCCAGCGGCTTGCCGGGGCCACACCTCGACCAGGAGACGGGGACCAACCTCGAGTTCCTCGACTGGTTCCAAGCAGAAGCTTTTCTTCACAAGGGGGAGTTCCCAAAGTATGGGGTATTGCAGAGGGCGGCAGGGGGCAGCAGGGAGAGGGAGGCGCGCAACAGCGTCATCTGCGTGACTTGGTCTCCAAAGCTTTGCCTGGTGGAGAGGAGGACGAACTGCAACAGAGTGGACGACACCCAGGTCCCTCTGCACGAGAGGATGATCACCTTCGAGGGCCGTGAGAGCTTTCGACTGAGCACGAGCGCGCCCCTGAGTGGCACGAAAGTCGCCGAGCTCGTGCAGGGTGCGTGCAAAAGCATCGTCGATCACGTCGGAGCCGTGACGCGCCGAGAGCAGAACATTGTCAGGCTCGTTGCGTATTTCAAAGTGGAGTCTAGCCTGAGGGTCTCGCTGCTGTGGTGCTCGTCCCTAAGGCTTTTGCACCGTGTCCCCGGATCCCCTGGCTTGTTTGCCTCCCTGAGAGTCAACCTGGACCCAAACATTCGGGTGAAGCGGGGGACCATAGCGTCCAGGAGACAGGGCAGAAGGGTGTGGAGGATAGGGGATTTCGAGTGCCCCTCCTGCAGCAAAGTGTTCGAGAAGAGGGAAAGGTGCGAGGTCATGTATAAGACGATAATAGCGCACCACGAAAAGGAGTCGGGGGGCCAGGCCAACGAGTCAAGAACCGTTCCGGATGTGCTCGCGAGGACAGAAGGCCCTTCTCTGAACGCAAAAAAGTTTGCGGACGTGGCGAGCAACCCCGCCTTCCTCTACAAGACCTGCTACATGTGCGTGGACTGTTGCCTTGATTACACGTCAACAGCTTTGGAGGACTTGTCCGCGGCGAATCCTGCGAGCATGATGGTGGGGATGACAGGGGAGTTCTCTGGGCCCGAGCTCCAGAGCTACAACATATTGAACCTCATGATGGAGGAGGAAGGCCTGCTGGGGGAACACCAAGGGGAAGGGGAAGCTGACAAGGCCAAGGCGTGCCGAGGGAGGCCTCTGTCTGCCTCGCAGGCGCAAAGCAAGTCCAAGGGGGGCGACAAGGGCAAGAAGGTATTGAGGTCCCGGCCAAATTCCGCGGCAATCAGGAGACTTTCGCAGCCCAAGACGAACCGAGAGGCTCTGGGGTCGAGGGGCACCGCCAGGGAGAACAACCTCATCGTTGGTGCGGAGCCAAAGGCGGGAAAGATTGCCTGGGATTCTGGCCAGGGAGGGAAGGTGGCCTTTTCTTACGACAACTTTCTTGAGGAGCTGGGTGCCGAGGAGGAGAGGGGGTCCGAGACCTTGGACCCGGCGTCGAGCGATATTCCGATGGACAGGTTTATGAAGATAAACAACCTCACCGAGGAAGAGCTCGAGTACTTGAAGACTGTGCTTGACTAAGGCATCTTTATCTTTGTGCCGTTGTTGTTGTTGTGATGAAATCTTTTCTTTTTCTTCTCTTGGACAATCTCTTCCTTGAGAAACTCGTGTCCTTGGTTTGGCCTGCAGCATCCCAAAAGATCACTTGACGACGCGGGTGGTGGTGTTCGTCGAGAACCTTGCGCAAGGTCGGTGACGGCGACGGGGGGAGGTGTTGAACGAACGGAAGGGCATCTCAAGGGCTTTTTCGATTGATACCTCGGCTGACGGTTTTGGCAAAAAGGAGTGGTCTCTTTGAGAGGACAGCCTCCTTGCCGCCGCAGCAGCAGCAGAGGCAGAGGCAGAGTTGTATTGGTATTGTGGCGCACGACCGTGACGGACGGTCTCCCACTCCCACGTCATGGTGTGTTGGCCGCTGTGGGTTTTTGAGAAGATCTTGGTTTCCAATTGTGAGATTTGGTTTGGATTTGGATGGTTCGTGTTCCTCTTGTTCTGTTGGTGGTTGTACATCTTCGTTCTTCGTTCTTCGTTCTTCCTTTCCTGAGGTCTCCTCTCGTCGTCCTAATATCCTAATAGAACACAACACACAACATGCCCTGCCATGCAGGACGGGCCCGAACCCCGCGCCGAACACGGCCGGTTTCCTTGTGTGTGTGTTGCATCTCCTAATACAACAACAACGACCCTGTGGATCCTCTTCCTATTGTCTTGTCTTGTCCCCGTCTTGGGTCTTGGGTCTTGGGTCTTGGGTCTTGGGGTCTTGCCTCCTCAGGACAGGGTGTGCGGAGATATCAATATCCCCCTTGGCCTTGGGTTCTGGAGCACGCCAAACGAAAGGAGAGAGGACAGCACACACACACCAGACGGACACTGACAACGCACACAACACAAAGACACAGGGAACTGGGACAACGAGCCCGGCCCTGGGACCAACAGGGAGGGACACAACACAAAGACACCTTGACTTGACCTGGCCTTGATTGGGTTTCGACGAGATCTTGGTTTGGCTTGCGGGCGGTCACAAGTCATGGCGACTGCATTATGGGGGCAGCGGGGTGGGAAGAACGAGTTGGGAGAACGGGACTACTGCTCGTCCTCGGAAGAGGCCAAGAGGGAGGCATCCAATAGGAATTTGGAAGTCTTCGTGATGCTCACGCCTTTCGAGGCTTTCGGGGAGAGGATCCTCAAGTACGTCGGTCCCTCGGTGGGCACGACGTTCCGCGACGTGATGAAGTGCGTGGGGATCTGCCACTACATGATCGCCTTCCGCGAGGTGGGGAACAACGGCAATTACCGGGCCTTTGACTTCGGGCCGATCGGCGGAGCGGACAGGGACGTCGTGGTGTCTCACAAGGAGGAGGGCGTCGTCCCTGTGGACAACGGGCAAGGAAACAAGTCAAAGGCGGTGCAAGGCAAGGTCAAGGAGGCCCTGATATACGAGCTCCCCAAGGACCACTTGCAGGTCGGGACGACGACCATGACCCTCGACGAGGTGAGGGACCTTTGCAACTCTTTTCCTGAGGTCTACGAGCTCCACGCCAACGACTGCAGACACTTTGTCAACGCCGTGGCCGAGGTGGCGACGGGGGTGAAGAGGGCGTCTCTCGTGGTGGGCCGGGACTCGATGAAGAGGCAGAGCCTGCTCAAGTTCTGGTCGCCTTGGGAGGTCGGCATGCTCATCACGGACTACCAGAACTTTCCTTGGGTGACGCGCTACAGCAAGACCTTCACGACGGTGATGGCGGCCGTCTCCGGCAGCAAGCTCGGTTGGCACCTGATCAAGCCGAACGGCGGGTTCTTCAACTTCAACCTCGGGATTCTGGAGCGGTTGCAGAATGCGGCGGTGCCGCAGCTCGTGAGGAGCGGGGGCAAGCTCGTGGTGGACAAACCAATCAGGGGATCCGCGATCACCGCGACGTATGCGACGGCCTTGGCCACCTTCAACGAGAGCTCGCTGTTCCGGGAGGGCGTGAGGCTCACGAAAGACCTTGGGGACGGCATCAAGGCGTTCGCCGGGATGCTGGAGGGCGCGATCGTGGCCCCCATCGTCGAAGTTGGACCCATCTCGAGCTCGGCCCTCAACGCCCTCGGGGGCATTGGAGTCACCCTGAGGAGGAGGACGGCCAACACGATCAGGCCTTTGGCGCAGGTGAGGTGCCCCTCCCTCGCTCAGGTCCTCCAGTTCGCGCCGAGGAGGAGGACGGCGTCGATCGCTGCGGGCACCGTGGACCACCAGCCCTTCAGCCTCCAGGTTCCGGAGGGGGTGACCAAGATGTTCTCCAAGGTCCTGCCGACGCTGAAGATGAACAAGGCACTGCAAGGGCGGGCCATGAGGCTGGCCAGGCCGGCCTACGAGCTGACCGTGGGCGCCAACGCAAACATGTAGAGTACGACTAGATTAGATTTTAGCTGTAGAGACGGGGGAGGGATCCTCGTTGTTGGGGAAGAGACTTCCTTTCGTTATATAATTCATTATTATTTCTTTCACCCTCCTTTTCTTTTTTTTTGGCGAGAGCGTCCTCTGAAAACTGTTTTGGGGTCCTCAAGCGAACGCGACCCCCTCCTCCCGCGCCACCTCTCCGATGATGGAGGCGTCCTTGCACTCCTTGAGGGCCTCCTCGGCGTCCTCTGGACTCATGACCATGATGAACCCGACGCCCATGTTGAAGGTTCGGTACATCTCCTCCTCCGCGATCTGGCCCACGTCCTGCATCCAGTTGAAGATGGGGAGGACGTTCCACGACCCCTTGTAGATCTTCACCCCAACCCCGTCCGGGAGGCACCTCGGGATGTTGTCGTAGAACCCTCCGCCCGTCACGTGCACGGCTCCCTTGACCCTCAGCTTGAGGCCCGTGTGGAGCCGCAGGACGTCCCTGACGTACAACTTGGTGGGCTCCAGCAGGACCTCCCCCATGGTCTCGCGGCCGTCCCCGAACGGGGCCGGGCTCCCGAACGAGAGGTCGCTGACCTGGAGGACCTTCCTGGCCAGGGAGAAGCCGTTGGAGTGGACCCCCGAGGACGGGAGCCCGACGAGCTTGTCGCCCACCCTGATGCCTTTGCCGTCGATCACGTCGGCCTTGTCCACGATGCCCACGGCGAACCCGCTCAGGTCGTACTCGCCCTCCTCGTAGAACCCCGGCATCTCCGCGGTCTCGCCCCCGAGGAGGACGCAGTCCGACCCCTTGCAACCGTCGATGATCCCCTTCACCACCTGCTCGGCCTTGTCCACGTCGAGCCTGGAGGTCGCAAAGTAGTCCAGGAAGAAGAGGGGCTTGGCCCCCAGGGTCACGATGTCGTTCACGCTCATGGCCACGAGATCCACGCCTATCGTGTCGTGCTTCCCGACCTCGAACGCCACCTTGAGCTTGGTCCCGACGCCATCCGTCCCGGAGACGAGGTACCTGTCTCCCCCGATGGGGTACAGCCCCCCGAAGCCCCCGATGTCCACCCCGCTGAAGGCGTCCTTGCTGAGCCTCTGGATCCTCCTCACGAGCTCCGCCCCGGCGTCGATGTCCACCCCCGCCGCTGCGTACGTCATCCCCTCCCTCTCCATCGAGGACGCACGAGCAGCAGGAGAGGGTCCTCCTCGTGCTGGTGTTGTTGGTGTTGTCGTCGTTGTTGTTGATCTGGCCCCCCACGTGTTGCGTCTGGCAGCAGCCATGTTATATGTCTTGTTCCCTTTTCTTGTTGTTCTTCCTGGCTCTTGTAAGGTTCTCCTGAGGTAAGTATGTTGTTTCATTGTTCCTTGTGATGGAGGTGATCCTCCTGAGGTCCTACGTTGTCAGGTATTGGTAGGGTCGACTGCCCTGTGTGTCGTCCGTGGCGCCAACCCCCCCCACGTTGCTGCTGAGGTGGTATCGTTTTGTAGGTGTACGTCTTGTACACTCTTCCTACCTGTGTCCTCCTTCGGCGCGAATTCAAACCCCCGAGGGATATTTTGTGTTTTGTGTCGTGATGTGGTGTTTTGCACTCGGGTTCCGTTGGCACTTTGGCTCCCCCCCGCGTGGCGTGTTCTCCGTACAGATTCCATCTCTCTGCGCCTCCATGGAGGGCGGACAGGATACACCAGCGGAACCGCCAGAGAAGAAAAACGAGACCGAGACAAACGAGAACAGGGAGAGGGGCACGACGACGAAGACGAAGACGAAGACGTACCGCTCGGGATAACAACAACCATACGAGAAGGAGAAACGCTCTGCAAGTTGCCTTGACTTGAGTTGGGTTTGGAGACCAAGCGACGCGACGACGACGACGACGACGACGACGACGACGACGGCAAGAACTCGCTCGCTGGCTCGACTTGTTGTCGGGAAGGGGGGGTATTTTATTTTTTTCACCTAAAACACCCTTGGAGGTGAGGTGGTGTGGTGGACTTGCTGCATGATCCCTGTGTGCGCGACGACTTTGAGCTCGTTTGTTTGGGAACAGGAAGAGACCGGAAATTGGAAGAGAGGAGACCAAGCCAACAAGAGGAGTCCTACGGCGAGAAGTTCCAAGGGGAGCGCCCCCCAAGGGCCACAAGCCCCGGCCTCGGCCCTAAGGAAGCGCCAGCGCCAGAACCCCCTCGTGGGAAAGGCCGGCTTCGGCGTCGTCCTCGTGAACGGACAGGTGCGCGTCAGCACCGTAATCTTCACCCTCTGCCTGCTTGAGGCCATCCTTTGGACCAGCTGCCTGCTCAGCTCCTCCTCGGCGCTTAAGACAGACACCCTCGAGGCGGAGCACTACCTCGTCAGGGAGACCGAGAACTTGAAATCGAGCTTGTCCTCCGAGGTCCACAAACTCGTGCCGGCGTTCCAGAAAAGCTTGGAGACCAAACAACACATATTTACGGAGAGGCTCTGGGCGCAGAGACTAAGGAGCACCTGGAGTGACATCCACTTGAATTGGAACACACCGCTTCGCGAGAACTTTCAGCTGGAAGCTTCCATACTAGACAAGGGAATTCCAGGGCCATTCGCGGGAGTCCAAGCCATCCACTGAGACGGCGACAGAGAGAGCACTGCACAGACACAAACACACAACGCACGCACACACGCTGCAAAGAAGAAGAAGAAGACGAGAAGAAGAAGACAAGAATGACGGAAGCAACGTTGAGAATCAGGTGCGTGAAGGCGTCGAACGGCTTCACGTGCGAGGCCGCCCGTGAACCCAGGGCCGGCCTCACCCTCAGCCTGAGGGGAGGTTTCGAGATCTCCGCCAAGAAGGGCGGGGGCTCCGGGATCCTGCAGAGGCTCGCCCTCGGCCGCAAGAGGATCGCCGCCGCCCGCGCGACCAGGAAGAGCGTCGTGGCGAGGAAGGCCGTCGCGGAGCCCGCCGAGCGCGTCGCCGTTGCCAAGGAGGTGGAGGCCGAAGGCAAGAGCAAGGCCAAGCCCTTGGCCGACACGGTCGCGGGAGCGCTGGCCCGTGCGGCCAGCCAGAGCACCATCCACCCCCTGGACACCGTGAAGGTCCAGATGCAGGCGGGAACCTTCGGCAAGGCCCTTGGCTCGGGCGGCGTCTCGAAGATCGGGACGCTGGTTCCCCCCTCCGGGGCTGCCAAGATCATCCCAGGCATCGCGAGTCTGTACAGGGGCGTCTTCGGCGCTGCAAGCGGCGCAGGCATCGCCATCGGAGCTTACTTTGCCATCTACTCCACCACGACCAGGCTGCTGGACGTCCACGTGAAGCCCAGATTCAAGAACGTGCCCCCGGGGGCCATCGCTTTCACGGCCGGCGCGATCGCGGCGGCGGGCGGCTCCTTTGTCAAGGTGCCCCTGGCCGTCTGCATCAGATCGGTGCAGGCCGGAGTCTACCCAAACGTCGTGAACGCGTCGAGACAGATTGTCAAGGCAGCTGGACCGAGGGGGCTCTTCACCGGTTTCCTGCCCACTTTCCTTGAGGACGTGCCTGACATGGCGGTCAAGTTCGCGTGCTACGAGACGCTGAGGCAGCTGCACAGCAAGATGAAGAAGGGCAAGCCCAGCACCGCCCAGGAGGACCTTGTCCTGGGAGGAATCTCAGGAAGTGTTGCCGCTGCGGCCACGACGCCCCTGGACGTCATCAAGACCACGATGATGTGCTCCGCCGCCTCCAGGCCCAGCGTCATGGGAGCCTGCAGGTCCGTGTGGGCCAAGGGCCTCGGGCCAAAGGCGTTCTTCACTGGAGTCGGAGCGAGGTCTCTGTCCAATGGTATCAACACCGCCGTCTTCTTCGCCTTCTTCGAGGCCATCAAGAGCGCCATGGCGAAGAGCGAGGAGAGCAAAGCCAGGATGGCGCTCGCGGACCAGGCCGGTGCCAGCCAGGGGCCCGCGGACGTCTGGGACGACCTCCCAGGGAACGCCCAGGTAGCTCCCTGCATGGGAGCTTCCATAAGCCAGACTGCAGTGAACCAGCACCTGAGCAACAGTAAGAACCAGTAAACCTTTTATCCAAGATTTTTGAGTCCATTATGTGGAGTCCCTTTCGTCCATTCCCAAGCCAACGTGCGACTGGGTTACTTGTACTTGTACCGATGTCGACCTCGGGCGCCGCGGGAAAGAAGCTCCTCTCCTCCCCCCCCTTCATAAAGGAAAAAAAATTGAAGAGAATCCCATTCGCTCTGGTCGTCCAGAGGACGGCGGAACCCTAACGAGCAGGAGCAGAAAAGTAACGGCTGTGTTGGCCCGTTGTTTCCCGCGGCGTCGTCGTGTGCAGAGGGCAAGAGAGGAGGGAAGGACCGCCGCGGCGGCGAGATGATCCACTTCGTTCTTCTGCAGAACCGGCAGGGGAAGTCACGACTGAACAAGTGGTATTCGAAGCAGACGCCCGGGGAGGAGGACCAGCCCGAGTATGGGCCGTACGACAAGAGGGAGAAGGCGCGGATTATCCGCGAGGTTTCGGGCATCGTGGCCAAGAGGAAGGGAAGGGTCTCGAACTTCGTCGAGTACGGGGACATGATGATCGTCTACAGGCGGTACGCGGGCCTGTACTTCATTTTTGGGATAGACAAGGGTGACAACCCGCTCATCATCCTCGACTTGATCCACATGTTCGTGGAGGTCTTGGACTCTTACTTTGGCTCCGTGTGCGAGCTCGACCTCGTGTACAACTTCCACAGGGCCTACTACATCCTGGACGAGCTGATTCTCGCGGGCCACCACCAGGCAAGTCTCGGCGCTCTCTGTCCGCGCGCAAGCGCCCGTCTGACGTGTTTTGTTTTGCCTCCACCTTTGCTTCCCCCCCACCCTCACCCCAGGAGCCACAAAAGTCTGTGGTTTTGGGCTCGATCGCCAAGCAGGACGACATGCAGGACGAGGAGTCCGGGGACGTGTTCGACGCGTTCTTCGGCACCGGCTGATCCACAACAGTTGGGCAGGAGGGCAGTGCACACTGACTAAATTACAAAGTTTTGTATAACAAAAAAAAATACATCGTCGTCGTCCGTCGTCTTCCCTTCCGCGTCTCTCGCAACCGCTGTCGCGCTCACAGGCTGCGAGTCACAGCCAGCTCATCACTTGCTCGTAGACGAGAAAGATGACCGCGTTGACGGGAAAAGCTCTCAACAAGCACGGCCCGATTCCCTTGAAAAAGGACCGGACGCCACCGCTGCGGTACATCTCAGCGACGTGCCAGGCCATTCCCCTCGGGCTTCCCTCCTGGAACCTCACTTGCGCCCCCTGAGCCTGCATCTTCGACATGACAACGTCCAAGGGGTACGCCGACGCCCAGGTCGCCATCCCCGAGATGCCCCCACCGATCAGTTGAGCCGCCGCGGCGTTGTCGACCCCGATGGCCCCGACCGCCTCTTGGGCTTTGCCGTACGTGAGGAAGCGCACCCCGTAGCAAATGGGGTTCGCGACGACGCTGGGCAGGAGCCCCGCGTACAGGCCCCTCACTCCGAACTTTTTGAGGTTGAACTGAGCGCAATGCAGAGGTCCTCGGAAGGCGGCAACCCTCTCCTTTGGCGGAAGCTGAAGCTGCACCTTCACTACGTAAACAGGAGTCAGGATCCCCTTGTTTGGATGGCAGGATCAAAGGGAGAGTGACGTCAGTTGGGTTCAAGCGACGGAGGCCGAGTCCTGTTTCTCTCACCATGCCAATCAACCCGGCCAAGGCCCCGCTCGCCACGACGAGGGCGTCGCCTTCCAAAGGCACAAAACGCTTTGCCTTCTCGTTCAGTCCGAATATCAGGCACTGCTCCACGCTCTTGGACAGAAGGGGCCACGAGAGACCGCGGTAGAACGAGCGAAAGCCCTCCCTCCTCGTCATGTCTACCGCGCACTGCACCGAGGACGCGTGCCCACTCGTGGTGGTCTGCAGCCTCGTCTTGATCGTGTCGAGGGGATGGCCGAAGAAAACGCCGCACGCTCCTGCGATGGAGCCCGAAACAAACTCGCTCCCGAAGAAAGGCTCGCCCCTGCCACTTCCCTCGGTCGCCTCGCTCGCCATCACCCCAGAGTACCCCTCCCACTACGAGGCAGGGCTCGGCAATCTATTCCTAATCAGCTTGGGTTTTCGACCGGACCGGACCGTACCTCAAGGCGGGGTTCCGAGTGGCCCCCAGTACTTGACGCGAGCAAGCGTCAGCCTGTGCCCCCCGCCGACGACTCCCCCGTCACCTTGAAAAGCATAACGAGTAAGGCCTTCCTTCCTCTCTTCCCTTCCTTATCCTATCCACAATCTCTCTTTGAAGCTTGAGATCTCCTCTCGTCTCTTCTCTTCTCTCTTTTTCCTAGGCCGGAGGGGGGGGGAATGAAACGTTTCGTCATGAAAGCATGGTGTTGTTGGAGCGGTGAAAGGGTTTGGTCATTAAACAAAATCGAATGCGTTGCACCATTTTATCAAGCAAAGAAAAAAGTTCTACTCTACCCAACTCTTGTGACACCGGACCTTTGCTCCGACTCCGAGCTCACTTCTCGAACCCGGACGAATCGTGATTCTTTCCGTCGTCGTAAGCGGCCCCGCCGTGGTGGGAGACGTCCAGGCCCATGGACTCCTCCTCGGGGGAGATCCTCAGGATTCCGGCAAGGCGCATGGCGCCGAAGACGATGGTGCCCATTCCCATGGACCAGATCATGACCATGACCGCGGCCAGGAGGTTGACGGCGAACTGCGAGCCTCCGCAGCCGAAGAAGGCTCCGCAAGGCTGGTCCTCGCTGTAGGCAGCTGTGGTGTTGATCCTGCTCCCGAAGAGTCCGCCGCAGAGCATTCCGATGAACCCGCCCCCGAAGTGGACGGCGGCGGCGTCGAGGGGATCGTCGATCTTCATCTTCTGGATGGCAATCGCGAACCAGAACTCAAAGAGTCCCCCGATGAGTCCGATGACGAAGCAGGCCCACGGCTCGGAGACGGCGACTCCGGAGCACACGGCCACGAGCCCAGCCAAGATTCCGTTGCACAGGGGCGGGAGGTCGAGGTGCCTGTACTTGATGAAGCACATGAGGATGGCCGCGAACCCGCCTCCGGACGCCGCGAGCGTGGTCCCCACGGCGACCTTCTCGGCGAGGAGGACGAATCCCCCGGAGAGGGCCAGGGTGGAGCCCGGGTTGAACCCGTACCAGCCAAACCAGAGGATCAGGGTCCCGAGCCCGACGAAGGCGGCGTTGTGCGGCGCGAACGCCTTCATGTTGCCGTTGGCGTCGAACCTCCCGATCCTCGGCCCGAGGATCGCCGCCGCCACGAGGGCGGTACAGCCCCCGACCATGTGCACCACGCTGCTTCCGGCAAAGTCCACGACTCCCGGGGAGACCCAGGCCCCCGAGGCGATGGAGGGGTCCCTGAACGCGGTGAGCCAGCCGTACGGCGACCAGATCCAGTGGACGACCACGGGGTAGATGAACCCTGTGATGAAGGTGGCGTACACAAGGTACCCGATGAAGGAGCACCTCTCGGCGACGGCCCCGCTCACGATGGTGGTGGCCGTCGCAGCGAACGCCCACTGGAAGAGCCAGCCCGCGAAAGAGTCGATGGACGGCGCGATCGGGTAGAGGCACTCGCTCGGGTGGCCTCCCTCGCACGAGTCGTAACCGTTGATGAAGAAGAAGCCCTGTGCGCCGATGAACCCGTTGGCGGGCCCGCCGCTGTAGTCCCCACCCCCGTACGCGAAGGGGAAGCCGAAGCCCCACCACACGAAGGCTCCCACCACCAGGTCCATGACGTTCTTGATCATGATGTTCTTGGCGTTCTTCTGGCGCACTGTGCCCGTCTCCAGCATGGCGAATCCGGCCTGCATGAGGAAAACCAGAAAGGCCGCGATCATCAGCCACAGGTGGTCGATGATCCCGCTGAACTCGGCATACGCCGTGGCCTCAAACTCGGGCACCGGCGCCGCCGCAATCGCATCAGTCGCGTTCTCCATGATCAAAAGCCAAACCAAGAGGAAACAACCCAACCCGTTGCAAAATCTTCGTCGACGAGGACCAGACTCTCGCTCGTTGATCCGGTTTGTTTCGTGTTGGTGCAATGCAGTACAGTGCAGTGCAGCGCAATGCAGAACGTTCTGGATCGATTCGGTCGATGCCTTCGGCCGCCGCTTCCCTTGTCGTTCTGATCAACTCGGTTCGGTTCGCTTCCTCTCGACGTCGATGTACAAGAGAAGCCCCGTACAAGAGAAAAAGAAAAAAGAGGGTGGGGTGGGGTGGGGTGGTGTCTAGTGATGAGTGTACATAATTACACTGCATGAAACACAGCACACGAAGCGCGCGCGAGAGAGCGAGGAGCAGCGAGGAGCAGCGACGAGGAGCGACGAGGAGGAGGAGGGATGGCATGACCAGGGGGAAGGGGAAGGCCACTGGGAACGGAAGACTTACTGCCTTAGCCACACGACTGACAAGAGGAACGAGGAGGAAAACAAATACGCGAGGGGGAAGCAAACACAAGGACCAGGACCAGGACAACGGGGGCGGGGGAGGGAGAACGAGAACGAGAACGAGAACGAGAACGAGGACAAGTCGTGGAAGGGGGTTAGGGGGGTGGGGGGGTGGGATGGCATCGACGTCTAGCGGGGCGAGGGTGCTGAGCGTGCAGTCCCACGTGGTGCACGGGTACGTGGGGAACAAGAGCGCGGTGTTCCCGCTGCAGCTGCTGGGGTTCGAGGTGGACTCCATCAACACGGTGCACTTCTCCAACCACACCGGGTACCCCACCTTCAAGGGGACCGTGCTGAGCGGCCAGGAGCTCCTGGGTGTCATGGAGGGCCTCAAGTCCAACGACCTGGTGGACCACACGCACCTGCTGACGGGGTACATTGGGAGCGAGAGCGTGCTCGACGCGGTCGTGGACGTCCTCGGGGAGCTGAGGGCGAAGAACCCGGGCGCGGTGTACGTGTGCGATCCGGTGCTGGGGGATCACGGCAGGATCTACACCAAGCCCGAGCTGGTGGACATCTACATCGAGAAGGTCGTCCCCCTGGCGGACATCTTGACCCCGAACCAGTTCGAGCTCCAGCTCTTGACGGGGACCAAGGTGGAGACGGAGGAGGACATCAAGAGGGCGGTGGACCTCCTGCACGGCAAGGGCCCCGAGACCGTCGTGGTGACGAGCATCTACCCCGAGGGTCAGGACTCGGAGGCGATCGAGATCATCGCGAGCACTACGAGGGAGCAGTGCGCGGGGTCCCACTCCAGGTTCAAGCTCAGGATCCCAAAGCTGGGCTCCCACTTCACGGGGACCGGGGACCTTACGGCCGCCTTGCTCCTGGCGTGGTGCCACGAGTACCCGGAGAACCTGCAGCAGGCCGTGCTGAGGTGCATGTCCACCGTGTACGACGTGCTCAAGGACACGGCGGCGAACGGCAGGGGGAACGAGAAGGCTTTCATGAAAACGCCAGAGCTTCGGCTGATCCAGAACCAGGACGTCATCAGGAAACCGCCGACGCACTTCGCGTCCTCGGTGGAGCCCTTGTAGCAGAGGATGTTGGCAAACCCCGCAAGAGAGGGAGGCGCGTGCCGAGGGCATGAAGAGCACGGGAAAAAGAACTTATTTCTAATCTTACAACTATATCAATATATATTGGTATATCCCCTTCGCTTCCGACGCCACGCGATTTCAACGCGCATCAAGCGTTGCTCACTGCTTCGAGCCGGGACTGGGGCTCTGGTTCTCCTCCTCGCTGAGGAGGTCCTCCTCCTCGCTGTCAGAGCCCTCCACAATAACCCCCGCGTAGTGGAAAATGTCGTCCAGGAACTCGCTCAAGTAGCTCGGGAAGTCCTCCTCCTTGTCGGTCTTCTGGTACAAGACGAAGCCAAGCACGGTGAGGCAGATTTCGAGCTCCTCCAGGTTCAAGTCCAGGGGCTGGGGCACGGTGTGCCACTGCAGCGGGTCGGTCTCCGGGAAGTTCTTGGCGTACAGGGTGCTGGTGACGATGTCGACGAGGGAGATGTCCTCAGGGGCGTAGTCCCAGGCCACGAGGGACTTGATGAAAGAGTGCACTTGCAGGACTTGCCTCTCGTGGAAGGTTCTCTTCTCCTGCATCGAGTACATGGCCATCTGGATGTACCTCCTGGCTCTGGAAAGGAGGTCGTCTATCTCGTGCTTGAAGGCCTTCTTGAAGGAAGACACCCTCTTCCCCATCTTCTCCATGATCTTGGGCGAAATGAAGTCTTCCAGCAGGTGCTGGAAACGCTGCGTGAGCTCGAAGTAGCCCCACGTCTGGTGCTGAAGTCCGGGCTGGTACTTCTCCCCCGCTATATGGACAAGGGTGGCCAAGAAGTCCTCCGCGCTGAGGTCTCTGAGCTCGATCTTCGTGTCCCCGTGCTTCACGTCCGTGATCCTCTCGAATATCTCGTTCAGCTTGCTGTGAGGGAAGTACTCGTTCACGATTCCGGTGTTCATGATCGCCTCCCTGAACAGACTCAAGGTCATCCTATCGATACTCATCTCGTTGCTCTCCTCCCCCAAGTTCAGGTAGAAGAAGGCCGCCAGCAGGGCGCCGCCGTACTTGAGCAGCATCCCCTTCAGGCTTGCCATCTCGTTCTCCAGGAACTTATCGTCCTTCATGCCCAGGACGTCCTCGTCCATCAGGTTCGCGAAGCCAAGCGCCTCGAAGTCCATTCTCTTGATGAACTCGTTGGGGTCCTCGCGGAGCTTCTGCAGCTGCCCCGCGGACAAGATCTGCTTCAAGTTCGGGCTCTCCTTGAACGCCAGGGGGCCAGCCCCGTATTGAACCGTCAGGCTCTCTCCGTCCGCCACAACCGACCGTATGACGACGTTTATGTCGAGACTCTGTCCCCTGAGGAGAATGGCTTGCGGGACGAACTTGGTTATGGGCTCCCCTAGATTGTTCGCAAGGCGGTAACACGCCGCGAATGCCGCCCACTTGACGACCTGGTCCCCTAGCCCGCACTCCAACATAATAGGCTTCGTTTCCGCAAAGGAGGAGGCCTCCCCCTGGGCATCCGCGTGTTCGAGCTCAATCCTCACACGCATTGTCCTGTGTGTGCGACAGTTGTGTGCGTGCGTCAGTGTGTGTTGCAGCGTCCGTGGCAGGCAGTGTTTTGTTCTTGGTCGTGCTGGTGCTGGAGTAGCTTATGTCTGCACGGTCGTGCTCCAGGTCCAGGTCTCCCGGTGTCCCTCGTCCAAGGTGTCCGTCCCAAAGGCGGAGGTCAAAGGCGGAGTCTTGGGAGGTAGGTAACGTCTGTGTCCGAACGCGACGAGGGGGAACCAAACCAAAGCGCCGCCCTGCGACAACAGAGCGAGAGAGGAGCGAGGCGAGGCGAGGGAACGGGAACGAGGGGAAGGGAGAGGACAGGGAGGAAGGGAGACGAAAACGAAAACGAAAACGAGGACAACGGAGAGCAAACGAGGAGGACAACGGACAGGAAACGCGACAGACGGAGACGACAGGAGGAACAAGTAGTCCAAGGACTCCGACTCCGCCAGCAGCATGCCGCAGAACGAACATATCGAGCTCTTCCAGAAGCGGTACGGAAGGAGGCTCGACCATGAGGAGAGGCAGAGGAAGAAGGAGGCCAGGAGCGTGCACAAGAAGGCGGAGTACGCGCAGAAGGTAAGGGGAAACGTCGCCGCCGCCGTCGTCGTCGTGGCGAAGGCTGGACTCGTGTGGTGGTGCCAAAGGACTGCGCCGGCCTCGCAGGGGCAACCAAATCGTTTCGGACGCGCTGACTGACGCACACGCTCTCGTTCGTTTCTTTCCCCTCGTTTCGCAGGCCCTGGGTATCAAGGGAAAGCTTTACGCGAAGAAGAGGTATGCCGAGAAGGTGCAGATGAAGAAGACTCTGGCCATGCACGCCGAGAGCGATGGCAAGCGCCGGTCGAACGAGGAGCCCAAGAAGGGCGCGATCCCGGCCTACCTCCTGGATCGTGAGCAGGCGTCCCGCTCCAAGGTGCTGAGCAACACGGTGAAGCAGAAAAGGAAGGAGAAGGCGGGCAAGTGGGAGGTCCCCCTCCCCAAGGTCAGGCCCATCGCCGAGGAGGAGGTGTTCAAGGTCCTGAGGTCCGGAAAGAGGAAGAGGAAGCAGTGGAAGAGGATGATCACCAAGGCCACCTTCGTCGGCCAGTCTTTCACGAGGAAGCCCCCCAAGTACGAGAGGTTCATCCGGCCCACCGGCCTGCGTTTCACCAAGGCCCACGTGACGCACCCCGAGCTCAAGACGACCTTTTGCCTGGAGATCATCGGCGTGAAGAAGAACCCGAACGGGCAGACCATGACGCAGATGGGCGTCATCACGAAGGGAACGGTGATCGAGGTCAACGTCAGCGAGTTGGGTCTTGTCACGCCGGGGGGCAAGGTTGTCTGGGGAAAGTACGCGCAGGTCACCAACAACCCGGAGAACGACGGCTGCATCAACGCGGTGCTCCTGGTTTAAGCGGAAGCCAAGCCGAGCCGAGATGGCAAGCGTGTGTTCTATCTTCTGTGTACGTTATTGTGCCCCAGATGGGGGCGGGGTGGGGGAGCCTACATAGCGTGATATGTATATTCCGATATGATATGATATCCGTTTCGTTTCATGTAATTCATACTTTATTCGATCCGATCCGATCGGTTTCTTGCGTCGTATTGTTTTCTGGTTCTTCTCGTTCTCTTTTCTTGCTATAGTCGGTGCGGTGTGCGTCATGTCGTGTACATGTTCATGTTCGTCCCTTCGTTCTCGTGTTCTCGTGTTCTCTCTCCTGCAGGACCTCGTCGCCCTGGCCCTGGCGCCCCCTGGCCTGTTTTCAAACTCCTCCAGTAGGAATTCCATCTTATTCCCCAAAAAAAAAAAAATGTTTCAAAACCTCTTTTTCTTTTTCTCTTCCTCCAGAGAGCGAGGAGAGGGAGGAAATTGAATTGAATTCAATTCAATTGAATTGAAGCGATCGATCGACAGACAGGCGCTCCCGACCGACCGGCCGGCACAGAACGGAACAACACAACACAACGCGCAACAAGCCTTGGTGCGGCCGGGACCAACGACAACGAGACAAAAGAGAACGAGACCGACGAGGACGAGGACGAGAGCTCGGAACACGAGCGGGAGTCGTTCGTAAGTTTTTGTTTTCTGGTTTGTTTGTTTGTTTGTTCGTTCGTTTGCGTGTGTGTTGTGCTCGCTCTCTTGTGTGTGTGTGTGTGTTGTCGGATTGTTCTCAGGGAAGAACGATGAGGAGAAGCGCGATCGCGAGGCTTTGAAGTGAGGCACTTGGACCTTGCCTGAGGACAACACGTTCGTTGGCTTCGACACCAATCGCGGGGACAAGCCGAACGGTGGCCGGCAGAGAGTAGAGACACATCGATAGACAGGAGAGAGGGGTGATGATGAAGCAGCAAGGATTGGGAGCGAGCTCCGTGTGAGCCACGAATTGCGCCAGAGATCATAAGCTGGAAATCCTCGTTGGTAGTAGATTGGGAGTCGTCGAGTTGTTTCTCTTTTTGAGTGGGGACGGGGCGTTTTGAAGATAAGAAGAAGGGGTGTTTGGTGCGATCGCGCACAACAGGGGTGGGGGGAAAAAGCTTGTTGAGGGCCAATCGACATTGAAAACGAAGCAGAGAGCCGTGTGAGACCGCGACCGAATACGGAACCAAAATATGAGTATCCAAAACCAGGCGCCGACGAGCTTGAACTTGCGTTCGAGCTCTTACGCCGCTGGCAGCGAGAACTTGAGCTCTCGAACGAGCTCCGTCTCGAACAAGGGCAAGAGGATGAAGAGGGACGACCTCGAGTCCCAGTCCCACAGCTCCAAGAAGCGGGCGGGGCCCCTGCAGGACGTCACCAACAACTTGGCTCGCCAAAACGGGGCTTCCATGATGGTCTTCAACCAGAAGGCGAACAACAACGGGCGCGTGACGAGGAGCATGACGTCCTCGGCGAGGAAGAACAAGAGCCTGGCCAACGGGTGCGAGACGGTCTCGAAGGTGGAGAGCAAGTCCAAGCTGGAGCAAAGCGCGACCACCTGCTCGGCCTCCACCACGAGGAAGATATCCCAGAGCTTCGCCCAGGCGTCCATCAATGAGGCCAACGCGATCTTCCCGGGCTTGCACCAGGTCAGCGACAGCAACGCTGACTCCCAGTCCAATGTTGTCGGGCAGCAGATGGTGGGGTCGCAAGCGTTGCAGAGACCCGTCCACTGCAGCCGCCGCCTCTGGAAGGACATCGACGCGCCCATGAGGAACGACATGAGGATGTGCACGGAGTACGTGAACGACGTGTACCAGAATGCCCAGATCAAGCAGAAGAAGCACGTGCCCAACCCGGACTACATGGAGCTGCACCAGAGGGAGATAACTGTGACCATGAGGGGCATCCTGATTGACTGGCTGGTGGAGGTGGCGATGGAGTACAACCAGAGCCAGGAGACGCTCTTCCTCAGCGTGGGCTACATCGACGCCTACCTCTCCAAGTCCCGGTGCATCCGCAGCAAGCTGCAGCTCGTGGGCATTACCTGCATGCACATTGCTTCCAAGTACCAGGAGATTTACCCTCCGCCTCTCACGGACTTTTGCTACATCACGGACAACACCTACGAGAGGGAGGAGCTCATCGCGATGGAGCGCAAGGTCCTGGACGTCCTGGACTTCGAGCTCTCCGTCCCGACGACCTGGATGTTCCTCATGCGGTTCCTCAGGGTCGCGGAGGCTGACAGGACGACGGAGTACTTTGGGATGTACCTGGCCGAGCTGAGCCTCTTGGAGTACGGCCTTCTCCAGTTCCTGCCCTCCCAGATCGCGGCGTCCGCGGTCATGCTAGCTCTTTACAACAACGACAAGCCCCACTGGTCGAACACCCTCGAGCACTACACGGGTTACACCCCGAGGGCCCTTCGAGACTGCGTGCAGCTGCTGCACAGCTCCTCGGTGAGGAACGGAGCCGCGGCCTCGGGGCCCGCCTCGGCGGGGCAGAACCAGCAGCACCGCAACGACACCCTGCCCGCCATCGGGGAGAAGTATGGCAAGGAGGAGTCGAGGAGGGTGTCCAGCAGGACCCTCAGGGAGATTAGCCTGGCTCTCTTCGACCAGCCTTACTGAAGGAGTAGGGAGGAGTTCTGAAGAGAAGCGCGGACGACGGACGGGCGGAGAATTGAGAAATTGTGGTGGTGTTGTGTGTTTTGTTTTGTTTGCTTCAACAAGCTCTGAAACTTTTTAACATACATAACACATGTTGTTAATGCAATGATACAATATCGAAAATTTTACACACGTTGGAAGAAGAACAAAAACCGAGAGCGCTGCTACTTGGCGAAAGCGTTCTCCAGCCCGCTGAGGAAGGCCTCAACCACTTTCCTATCCTGCTCCGAGGAGGCCCCGGTGGGCAAGTCCCTGAACAGCCTCCTGCGCGACCGCTTGTTGCCGCCCAGGGCGCTGGTCGCCCGGTGCTGCTTCCCGATTGCCCTCTTGACCCTCCTGTGCTTCTCCTTGATGCTGGGCGGGTTGCTGGTGGTGGGTGTCGGGGACGCCTTGGGGCTCCCGGGCGGGGTGGCGACGCCGTCCCAATCCGCGGCGTCGTCGACCAGGCCCGACCTCGAGGCCGCCGGGGAGTCGTGGAAGCTCAGCTCCCTCAGCTTCTCCTCCTCGCTCTCAAAGTTCGTGTACGTGCTCGTCGAGCTGCTCCTCCTCCTCCTCCTGCTCTCCTCGATGTCCGGCGTCCCGGGGACGAAGCCGGTGAGGACGGGCGGTTTCTGCGACGAACAGGAGGGAAGGATGGGCACCGTCTCGCTCTCGTCGCTCGGCGAGACGACCCGGGGCGGGGAAGAACCCCAGCAAAAGCTCTCCTTCTCCATGTGCCTCAGCCATGTGTTCGCGTTCGAGTTCCACATGATGATGATGATGATGATGAATGATGTTGATGATCACGGTGTTCGTATCGTTGACTGACGCGCACTCTGGTCCTCGTTCTCGTCGTCGTCGTCGTTGTCGTCGCGGTCCTTGTTGTGTGAAATGCAGGTGTTTTCGACTCGCGCGTCCTTTCGTCTCTCTGTTTCGGGTTCGAGTTTGGGATTGCGTCGGTTCACCCCACCCCCCCCAGAAAAAAGCCAAAACCCAAAGGCGTCGTCCGCGTACCGCCTCTCTCTCGAGTCGTGTTCGTGTTCGTGGTGGAGTTCGTCCTCGTCGCCGTCGTCGTGATCGTGATCGTGGTCGTGGTCGTGGTCGTCGTGGTCGTGGTTGTTGTGTGTTGTTCGTGGTCGACCGCCTTCTTCTTCTTCTTCTTCTTCTTCTTCTTCTTCTTCTTCTTATCTCTGAAAAAAGAGCCAAAAAGGTTCTTCCCCCTCTGCGTTGTAGCTGTGTAGTAATCCCAGCTTACAACAGGGGTTGACTCGAGGAATTCAAAAAAAGATGCTTAACCCGCGAAATCTACTTGTCACGTGTCCGGGCATCACATGAGTGTAATATAATGAGTACACCCCGATCACGACCCTTCTTCCCGCCAGGAGCCAAGGCCTTCGAATAGGACAGGACCAGGACCAGGACGACCTGACGACGAGGCCCTTCCCTTCCCTTCCCTTCCCTTCCCGTCCATGAAGAACGGAATGCACCGCACGACTGGAACACACGACTCAAGAACAAACACAAGAACACACAAAGGGACGAGACCTCGCGCGCGCACTCTCTCTTTCTCGCGCTCTCTAGCTGCTGGTGCTGCCTAGGGGATGGAGAAGGAGAAGGAGAAGGAGAAGGAGAAGGGCGAAGTTGTTGTGGTTCGAGGGACTGAAGCGACAAGGGCCTCCTCCTCCTCCTCCTCGTCGTCACCACCGAGGATGGTGAGGGTCACGGATTGGAAGCGGATCGCGGTCGAGGCGGAGGACCCGGCCTCGCTCGTGGGGCTGCGGGGAATCTGCGCGACGACGAGGCACGGACTCGGGACCTTGTTCCTGTCGACTCAGCGCTCGGGCGCCGCGAGGAACGCGCTCCAGGGGCGCCTGCCTCCCGGGGGGGACAGGAGCGACGCCTTCCTCGTCGTAAGGAACGCCGCCAACTCCACGGGCCTCGTGCCCCTGGGCCTCAAGGGCCACGACGCCTCGTCAACGTCAACATCATCTTCCTCTTCTTCGTCTTCGGTTCCCGTGGCGTGGTTCCTGAACCGGAGGAAGCGAGGGGCGAAGACCTCGACGCAGGTGAGGGCGTCGGATTCAAGGGACGGGTCGACGGCCCACGTGGCGGTGGCCTCGGACAACAAGAGGAGGTGCGAGGTGTACGACGTGGCCGAGCTCTCCTCGGCGTCGCCGAGGCCGAGCGTGACCCTGCCGGCCCCCTTCCCGTCCAAGGGCTTCCGGTGGAAGACCCTTCGCGTCTCCGCCGCGGGGGACGCCGTGTGCGCCCTGTGCCTGGACGACAGGGCTTCTTCCTCCGAGCCATCCCCGTCCCCGTCGCTCTGGCTCTGGACGCGGTACAGCGGGCAGTGGAACCGGGTGGACGTCGCCCAGCCCGTCGACGACGACGGGACGAATCGGGTCAGCCTCGCCTTCGCGGAGGGGCGCAACAAGTTCGTCGCCCTGTCCTGCAGGGTCTCCCCGGCCGCCGCCTCGCCGCTGCTGCTGGAGAGGACCGAGGTGGACCTCAAGCCCTCGCTGGACCTCACCGGGCCGAGGAACCTCGCGGGGGGCTCCATGGGGAGGACCTCGAGGGCGGAGGTGGATCTCCCCCGCGGCTTTGCGCCGGCCTCGAAAGTCCAGGCGCTGGACGCCAGGGGGAGCCTCTTCGCCGTCGCAGTGTCCTGCGAGCGGGACTTCGCGGTGCTCGTGCTGGACGAAGGCTTGGGCACGAGGGGCGTGGGGCTGCCGCCCCCGAGTCTGGCCTCGGATCTGCTCGTCGTCGCGGTCACCGTCTTCGACCTCCCGAGCGCCTCCACGGTGGGAGTGGCCACCCTGTGCCGGGGAGGCCTGTTCTGCGTTTTCGACGACAGGGGACGTCTGTTGAGGGTCCTCCAGACCCAGCCGTGCATGACGACGGGCTCCACGCCCCCCTCCCTCGCCCCCCTGCACTTTGGGGGCCAGCAGTATATCGCCTGCGCCGCGAACGACGGGGAAGTGAGGGTGCTCGGCGTGCAGAGCGGAGACCCGGGGACCGATGAGGAGGACGACGACTGGGAAGCGGAGGTGGAGGAGGACCTGGAAGCGGAGGAGGAGGAGCGGCGGAAGGGAAGCAAGGCGGCAGAGGAGGTGTACTTCGACTTCCTCGAGTCGCTGCTCACGGTGTCCAGCTACGGAAAGCCCTTCGACACCCTGCTCGGAGACTTCGAGGGGGTGCTGACGACCTTGGGTTCCAAACTAGGCCCCCGGCTCGTCCTCAACTCCCTGCACGACATGATTCTCACGCTCTGCGAAGAGGAGGAGCACTTGGCATCGCTGTGGCTGCTGGAGGCTGCGGAGGGCCTTGGGAACCGCGAGGAGAGGGATTGGTCGCGAGGCCTGACCTCCTTGGATTGGCTCAACTTGTGGCAGATCCTAGCAAACTCTGTCTTTGAATCTCTGGAGCAGAGGGGTGATGGCGAGGGCGCCCGGGACGGGGGTTTCTACCACGAGGTGGCATCAGCCCTCTGGAAGAGGCTGGCCTCGAGCGGGTTCGACTCGCTTGCCAAGTCCCAATTCGATGCAGCCAATGACGGGGTGTTCGGCGGACAAGGCGACCTCGCGGGCATGATCCTTGATGCCGACCGGGCTTTTGTGCACGGAGATCTACACAAGAGCCTGGCCCTGTACAGGGAAGCGGGTGCCGAGGCCTCGCTGTCGCACATAGCCTGTTGCATCCACTCGGACATGGCGGAAGAGTGCTTGGAGGCCACTTACTCTCTGCTCTGTGTCGGAGAGGAGGGAGGCATCATGCCCCCTGGATTGAGTCAAGGGGAGCTTCGAAGCATGAAGGCAGAAGCGTGCTCGGAGCTCGGGAGGCTGCTGATAGAAGCACATAGACCTTCCCAGAACGACGCCGCGGGTGGCGTGACGTTCCCATCCCCACTCTCCTGGTCGACAAGAGGGGGTCACGGGCATGAGGGTACCACTTGCAGAAGACTGTCATTGGACTGGAACAAACTGAGGGAGTCCCTGAAGAAGGGGCGGGCTGCCAGCCCATCCCTGGCTCTTGGTCTGTTCTTACATTCATTGCAAGCGTCTAAAGTGAGTATGCTGGTGGATGCCTCCTTGTTGTGGGATTATCTTGGCCATTGGCGCCGCGCCGTGTGCTTGCTTAAAGCTTGCGGACGCGTCTTCAAGTCGTACGGAAAGGACAAGGCAGCCGAACACATTGGCAGGGAGACCGTGCTGTACTTGAAATCAAAGTTGGAGGGGAAGCTGGGTGACCTCGACGTCCTCCTGGATGGAAATTCCTTGGGGGAATTCGATTCCATCTTCCGAACTTTCCTTCTGCTTCCAGAATCCGCAACGAAATCTGAAACTTTCGGCGTCCTCATGAAGAAGTTGCAGGCTTCTGTCAACAAAGAGATCGCAAAGAGCTTATCAGTGATTGATCTCAGGTCGCTGCAAGGCCTTGGTGAGACGTGCACCCGTCTGTACAAGTTGGTTGGAGCGCTTTGCTCTGTCCTCGTTTCAATATCAAGGCCAGTCTACAGTCTTGAGGACCTGTCGTACGGCGAAAATGGCGTATTGCAAGTATCAGGCGCAACCAACGTTGGCGACGAGTGTTACGAGTCCCTCTCTTCCGCGTACGAAGACATGATTCAGCTCTCAAGAACGATCCGTTCGTATGCCCTCCTGGCTTTACAGTGGCAAAGTTGGCAATCATCCGCGAGCGCAAAGGAGAGGAAGGAATTCATGAAAGAGACCGTCTTGTGCCTGGCACTCATCCTTTCGAGCGATCCTGGCAGTGCAGCTCAAAGGTCACAGAAAGTCCAGAAAATGGCGTGCTGGATTCTCAAAGAATTCATCTCTGCCGAAGTTTTCCAGGAAGACCCTGCGCTTGTCAGCCTCGTTAAAAATTCTATTCCCATGGGATGCATGACGGGGCCCACGAGGAAGGCGTTGGAAAGCATTTCCGGGGAAGCTGGGCTTGACACTGAAAATTTGGAGGAAGAAGCAGAAGCGTACATGGACATCCTTCAATCTGATTCTGCAGCTTATGTGCATGACCTTTTTGGCATATGCTCGGAAGCGATTGCCTGGACTGAGACAAACATAGACGACAAGAGCTTTGACGACGAAGGGTTAAGTCTAATCCACTTGGCCCTTCTGGAAGGTTTTGCGTCGTTTCCAAGGGGTCCCAGAGACAATGACTCTCAGGATCCGAAGTGGCCAACACTTGATATGTGCATAGCTCATCCTCTCAATTGTGGAGCGAACTTCAACATTGATGCAGATGAACGGGTGCTTGCAAATATATTGACTCTTGGCCCATTCGCAACGGGGAGCAGCTCTGACACTGAGGAAGGCGACGTGTTTTCTGAGGTATCAGAAATTGATGTCGTGGAAAGCGTGATAGTGGACGAAGAGGAGGAGGGCTTGAACGTGATCAGACTTGTCTTTCGGAACGTGCAGGGCTTGGAAACTGAGGACAGCGGGGATTCTAGTTCGACCGTATTGAACATTAGGATTGACGTTGGTGATGATGATGTATCTTTGCCCCCGGAGGAATCCACGACATTCACGGATAGCAGCTGCGAAGAGGAGAGACTGATCCTGAACAGTATTGCAGAAAACTTAGTGAATGATGCCATCACGGAGGCTATTTCCCAAGCTCTTGTGGAAGGTGCAATTGCTCACGCGATATCAGCAGCAGCACAAGTACAAGAAACTGCTGAGCCTGTGCTTGATCAGGAGGACGTCAAGTCTTCTGATGTGGCGGAGGAAGAACCCGATACATCTTCAGCAGAGATTGCTGCAAAAGCTCTAGTTGAAGATGCGATTGCTTATGCGATATCAGTAGCAGCAGTGATGGAAGAAGCTCAAGCTTCTGAGTTTGAACCTGTGTCTGTGTCTGTGTCTGAACCTGAGCAGGAGGACACCAAATCACCTGTTGTGGATGAGGAAGAACCCGATACATCCTCAGCAGAGATTGCTGTAAAGACACTGGTGGAAGGCGCAATTGCTCACGCGATATCAGCGGCAGAACTGCACGAAGGTCAAGGTACTGAGCCTGAACCTGAGCCTGTGTCTGAACCTGAGCAGGAGGACACCAAATCACCTGTTGTGGATGAGGAAGAACCCGATACATCCTCAGCAGAGATTGCTGCAAAAGCACTAGTTGAAGGCGCAATTGCTCACGCGATATCAGCGGCAGAACTGCACGAAGGTCAAGGTACTGAGCCTGAACCTGAGCCTGTGTCTGAACCTGAGCAGGAGGACACCAAATCACCTGTTGTGGATGAGGAAGAACCCGATACATCCTCAGCAGAGATTGCTGCAAAAGCACTAGTTGAAGGCGCAATTGCTCACGCGATATCAGCGGCAGAACTGCAAGATTCTGAGCCCGTGCCTGACCCTGAGGAGGATGTCGTGTCTTCTGACCCCGAAGGAGAAGATGCTGCTGCACCCTCGTCGGAGCCACCTTCAGTTGAGGATATCCCAAAGACTCCAGTGGAAGAAGCTGAAACTGCTGAGCCTGAACCTGTGCTTGCCCCTCGGCAGGAGGATGTCAAGTCTTCTGATGTTGAAAGAGAAGACACTGCTGCACCCTCGTCGGAGCCATCTTCAGTTGAGGGTGTTCCAAAGACTCCAGTGGAAGATGACGCATCAGCAGCAGTAATGGTGCTGGAAGAAGCTGAAACTGCTGAGCCTGAACCTGTGTCTGTGTCTGAACCTGTATTTGATCAGGAGGACGCCCAGCCTTCTGATGTGGATGAGGAAGAACCCGATACATCCTCAGCAGAGATTGCTGTAAAGACATTGGTGGAAGGCGCAATTGCTCACGCGATATCAGCAGCAGCACAAGTACAAGAAACTGCTGAGCCTGTGCTTGATCAGGAGGACGTCAAGTCTTCTGATGTGGCGGAGGAAGAACCCGATACATCTTCAGCAGAGATTGCTGCAAAAGCTCTAGTTGAAGATGCGATTGCTTATGCGATATCAGTAGCAGCAGTGATGGAAGAAGCTCAAGCTTCTGAGTTTGAACCTGTGTCTGTGTCTGTGTCTGAACCTGAGCAGGAGGACACCAAATCACCTGTTGTGGATGAGGAAGAACCCGATACATCCTCAGCAGAGATTGCTGTAAAGACACTGGTGGAAGGCGCAATTGCTCACGCGATATCAGCGGCAGAACTGCAAGATTCTGAGCCTGTGCCTATGCTTGAACAGGAGGAGGAGAAATTGTCTAATGTGGAAGGAGATGCTGCTGCACCCTCATTGGAGCCACCTTCAGTTGAGGGTGTTTCAAAGACTCCAGTGGAAGATGACGCATCAGCAGCAGTAACGGTGCTGGAAGAAGCTGGAACTGCTGAGCCTGAACCTGTGCTTGAGCCTGAGCAGGACTACGTCGAGCCTTCTGATGTTGATGGAGATGCTGCTGCTGCATCGTCGTCGAAGCCACCGTCAGGACAGGAACCCATCGTTAAAGCTCTGGTGGAAGATGCAATTGCTCATGCCGTGTCTGCAGCTGTGCTGCAAGATGCAGCAGAGGCATCATTGCAACTCACTTCTGACGTGCCTGCGAAATCCGAGCATGGAACTGATAGCGGTGATATGGAACAAAAGGAGGCAAGGCAGGATGATGCAAAGCTCCCACCTAAATCACCTGAACGTGTTTCTGAGAAAAAGGAAGTTGATGAAAGGGCATCGCCGCCCTCTAAATCTTCTGGTGTGCTTCTTGAGACCACAAACAAGCCTGCTTCAGCTGGAGAGAGCATCTCTGATGATGGCGTTCGTGACGAGTCTGATTCTATGTCAGAGTCGAGTCCAAAGCAAAGAAACTATCAGAATCTGACTGAAGTAAGGAGCTCGCTCGAAGATATTCACATCATGACACAGGAGGCTAAAAGGAACCTGGAAAAAGAGGAAAGCGCCCGGGATGTGGCTAAGCAGAATGCTCAGCGGCCGTGGGAGACAGATTTGGCCCTATTCAAGGGTTTGAGCAAAAGCGGTGCAGAGCACCGACACGATGAGGCAGATGATGAAGTTGTGAAAAAACCTGCAACAAGAAGAGAGGCGCGCCGGAAGAAAACACGGAAAGCAAAGGCACCGCAGGCGGGCAGCAAAAGGGAAGTCGTCGAGCGTAAAATTGCCACCACACAGACGGAGTCCAAGTCGCCTCAGCGTGTGGATCCCCAAGAAAGGGCTTCTGAAGAAAAGTCTCCCAAGGAAGTGATTCTTCTGGAATTGAAGCGAATCAAGAAAGAGTACTTGAGTGCCATCAAACAGGCCCAACGAGCTCTGAAGACTCAAGACCCATCTATCAACAAGGTGCTTGCGAGTCAAGTCGAGACCTTGAAGGACTATGATGAGATTCTTGAGATGGCAACTGGTTCGGTGCCCGAACAAAGCGAGGACAAGAGCTATCCAGAGCCAGAGCTACGGAAACCTGCAGAGCCAGAAATCCCTTCAGCAACCCTGGCAACGAAAAAAGGTGTCATGGAGAGTGACGAGGAGAGTCCTTCCTCGCAAAGCCCTTCCTCAGACAGCCCTTCTTCAAGTGATGAGCAAGAAGAGGAGAGGAGGAGGAGAAGAAAGAGAGCTGCTGAGATGCTGAGGAAGATAGTCTCCAATTCTAGGAGTAGGAGGAAGAGCAAAGAAACTCTGGAGGCAAATCAAAAAATTGTGGAGGATGCTTCCACTTCTGAAGGTCCTGTAGTCACAGACTACAGAAAAGACATGCCTTTGAAGGAACAGACAGACAACCTCTTGGACCAAATGGGGAAGGCAGTTGAGCTTTCAAGTCAGACTACACTTCACCAGGGTGATGGGCGTGAAGATTCGCACACTGAGGATGCTGATGACAACCAGACTGCTGTGGCACCCTCCCAGGAAGAACTCGAAGCCCCCAAACTTGCACAACAAGGTCATGGAGGAGAAGAGGGGAAAGGTGAAGAAGATGAAAGCACAGATGTTGCTCGAGAACTTGACATCGAAACCCAGGAAGCGCGTCCGCTTCTTGGCATTCCCCTGGAAAGGGACCCTGCTTTTGATCTGTTTGCGCACTTTTTCGAACTCAAGTCTACTGACCCCACGAGACATCTGAGAGAAAAATTCAAGAGCTCCCCGCACACGAGATATGGATCGATCAAGAGAAACAACTTCAAGTCCTTTCTGTTCCAGCTCTCAGAATTTTGTGGCAGTGGGTTCTCGAAGAACGAGCTTCTGTACATCGAGTTGCTCTTTGATGCCGTGATAAGTGTGACTGGCAGAACCACGAGCAGGATGAGCGAGCCTCCAAGTTGGGAAATAGTTGAAGAAAGGTTTGTTCAGATCTCTTGGCATTACTACCAAGGAATCAGGCGGAAGGAGATGAATCTGGAATTCATGTTGGCTAGCACCAAAGAGCACGTCTCAGAGTGCAGTGAAGACGTCGAGGGGTCTCTCGCAAATGATTTGGGGCTCAGCGAGGTTTCTGAAATTCCTCTCTCGCAGCTTCCTGCTGTTCTGGCGGCCTTCTTTTCAAAGATCAGTATGGACCTCAGTGTACGCGATGTGTGCTTGGTTTTCTGGGATTGCATGCATTCGAGACTGGCACGATCCGAGACGTTCGATCTGACCACTTTGATGGACCTAATGCAGCCAGAATCCATGAGAAGAAAAGAGGTTCCACGCCTCGAGGTAACAAAGTCGCCCACTTCGGATGAAAATCTCCCAATTCTGGAGCCAGAACCTGCTGCCGAGCCACCACGGGAGGAGAAGGAGGAGGAGACACAGCCTGCTGCCGAGCCACCACGGGAGGAGAAGGAGGAGGAGACACAACCTGCTGCCGAGCCACCACAGGAGGAGAAGGAGGGGGAGACACGAGGCGAGGTTGTCCGCGAACTCGGCGTTTCTTCGTTGGAAGTGAGCGATGAAGAGGAAACGACACACATTGAAGATGAAGGGCCCCAAGCGATTAAGGGCAGTCTCTCAGAAGCCCAAGACCAAACGCAGGCTCCTCCTCCAGCCAACGACGTGGAAGAGAGCCTCGGTGTGATTGAACCTGCGCGGGAGGACAGGCTTCCAGGAATTCCTGCATATGTTTCGGATGCTGTTGAGACTTGTTTGCAGGAGGCCAAAGCTGTGGACTTTGTTGAGTCTGAGCCAGTGTCAGCGTTGCCTGAAGTTCTGGAGAGGAAGGAGGAAGGAGGGGCAGCGAGGAGCGAGAGCGAGGAGAGTATGCCGGAGAGGGGACCAGCCATATCTAGTGGCTCTTCCATGGACAAGATAAATCTCAACGAGATTCTTCTGGACATCAAGGGTGGTGAGGAGAATTGGCTGAAAGTTTCAAAGGCTCCCCCCTCCTCTGGTGCATCCTATGGCTCCCATGCCTTTGCCGACTTCTTTGATGTCCAGAGCATAAGCATGAGCGACTTCCAGCAGTCGTCCCCTCGGGAAGTCTTGCATCTGCAGGCGTTGGACCCGGAACCTGGCCGGCGCAAGACGACGATGGCGCGCAAGAACATGCTTGTGCCCGCAAGCAACGTCGAGCTCGAGGAGCTCTTTGCGGAGATGGATGAGATGGAGCGAAAGGAGGAGAGCCTTCCCAAGCGGAAGACAAAGGCGGAGAAGAAACTGGAGAAGGAGACAAGGTCCGCCCTGTCAAAGCTGAAGACCAAGCAGAACGCCAGGAGAGAAAGGGTGAAGCAGGAGCTGAAGGCAGAGAGGAAGAGATACGCGGAGGCGGAGAAGAGGGCCAAGGAGAACGTCCTTAAATATGCCAAGCTGAGGCAACAGAACTACGAGTCCATCTTGGCAGACGTCCAGACGGCCCTGGTGGAGGCCGAGGTCGCCGCCTACACGCTGGAGACGGAGAACGAGGAGCTCCACGACTTCCTGGAGGAGATGAGCAGCGAGCAGAACGAGAGTCACACCAAGTACATCTCAAAGCTTCAGGACCACCTCTCTCTCGTCGAGGCCCAGATTGGTGCAGCGGCTGAGTAGAGCAAGATTCCCAAATGAAGTGTATACTATTTATTATTTTTGCTTTGTATTTTACAACAGTGGTACGTGAACGACACCGTGTTCTCTCAAGTTGTCCCGACGCCACCTCTCTCCCTTGCTCTTCAGGACACGAACTCCTGCGCTCTGAAGTCCTCCGACTCTCGCTTGAGTTCCTTCACCACAAGCGCCAGCGCCTCCGGGTTCACCCCGTTCTCGCACAAGGCCATCAGAATCGAAAGCGTCTCCTTGTCGAGCCCCGTGTCGAGCACTTGGGAAAGCTCGTACGCCACTACGCCCACGCAGCGGAGCGGGAGAAGAACACCACCCCCACCAACAACAACACCAACAACAACGCAGAAAAACAAAAACAAGGACTCCCGTCAGTTTCCTCGCGTCGCGTCGCGTCGTTTTGTATCTTACCGTCCACGACGTCGTCCCTGGCTTTGGGCTCCCCCGTCGTTGTCGTCGTCGTCGTCCGCATGGCTTCCTCCTCTGTCAGCGGAACGGAACTCGAAAAGGCTTCTTCGTTTTGGCGGGGAGCTTGTCGTGATATTAGTGTACAAGGTGGGGCATTTTGAATCGGTGATCCCATGGAAAGAGAGCCAGGACCAGGACCAGGACCAGGACGAGACCACCTTGGCCAAGGGAGGAAGGATCCTGAAGTGGGGCTTGCTTTACCGGGGGGGCTTGGCTCAGCCTTTGGACGGGTTTGGACGGTAACACCAGTCAGGGATTGCTCCTGTTGTTCTTGTATTTTCTTTTGGGGGGGGGTATTGGTATTGAGCTATGGGGGAGAGGCTTGTGGCTTGGAAGTCCAAGCCGTCCGAGTCCGTGGTGCAAACCATAAGGAGCTTGGCCAGGAAGACCATCATGCTGGTGCAGAGGCCGGGACCGACGTGCTTCGTCCTCCAGGAGGCAGGGAGCGAAGTCAAGACAAAAGTGTTGGTGGGTTCCAGGGTTACCTGCTCCACCTGCAAGGCCTCCCAAGACAACGTTTGCATTCACACGCTTTTCGTTATGCTCAAGGTCCTTGGGGTGCCCCCGAGTAACCCCTTGGTTTGGCAGGGCTCTCTCCTCGACCGCGAGCTGGAGGAGCTCATCCAGTGCGGCAACCGGTTGGGTCAGAAGCCCAAGCCCAAGGGGGGGAAGGGGCAGCCTGATGCTGATGCCTTGAAGCGGAAGGGGAACGGCGTACAGCCCCGGAAGATCGATCCGGACGAGCGGTGCCCCATCTGCTTCGATCCTTTGGCCGAAGCGAGGGAGCAGGAGCTCCTGAGCTGCGAGTCGTGCGGCAACCACATCCACGGGCGGTGCATCTACGTGTGGGCAAGACACCAGGAGTCCGTAGACAGGAAAGTGACTTGTCCTCTCTGCAGGGGCGACTGGGGCGAGGTCAAGTGGAGCCGGGAGTACGCGTGTGATAAGCGAGGGAAGCCGGTGGAACAAACGGCCAGGGACAGAAACAAAGACACACACTACGGGTCGTCCTGTGGGAAGTGCTCGAAGGCGCCTCTGCAGGTGGGTTACACATTCTCTCTCTCTCTCTCTCTCTCTCTCTCTCTCTCTCTTGCTGCCTCCGTCCAAAGAATAGAGCATTGGACTGACGCCCCTCTCGATTCGATTGGTGACACGCAGGGAAAGAGGTTCACGTGCGTCATCTGCAGGCACTTTGACTTGTGCGAGGAATGCTTCGAGGCTGGTGCGCACGCAGTCCACCCTTTCGTCGTGCAGAATGAGCCGGGATCCGAACCAGAGTTCGCGCCCAGGGGGGACTCGGAGCTGGAAAACTTCGAGTTCAAAGCGTCCACTTCGTCCTCGTCCTCGGGAACGAGCAAGACCAACCGCGGCAAGGCGACTAGGCCCTTCAAGGAAAGGACAAGTGTGGAATGCAACGAAGGGAACCTGCAGCAGCAGCAAACGCCTGTCCAGAGGAGGACGCCCCAGAGGGCCGCCTCCGCAGGGAAGACCCAGGATCTCGGTGGGGATCCCCTTAGCTTGAGTCTGATGGCGGTGGGCACCTCGGTCAAGAGTGGCACCGGCGAGAACACGGGCGGGGGGAGATCGACTTTCCCTTGCTCTCACGCCAGCGTGATGAGGTCCGCGTCGACCTCCGCGACAGCCCGGCGGAGGCTCAGCCGCTCCATGACGAGGAGCAAGACTTTGGACAGAAAATCAAGGGCTCAGGACCACTTGGACGGTGGTTTGCAGCCCTCTGGCCTCGATCCTTTCGGCGGAACAGGCCTCTCCCTCGGCATACAGAAACTCACAGCAAAGGCGAGCGTGGCCCGGTAAAAAGGGTATCAAACAAACGAAGCATTGCATTGCATTTGGTGTACATCATGATTCCAAACTTTGAATCGATCTTTCCCTCCCCTTCCCTCCTCCCTCCCTCCTCGATCCGATCCTGTCCTCCATCGCCATCGCCATCGCCATCATCGCCATCATTTGTTGCTCTCAGTCCTTCAGTTCAGCGACGGAGGGAGAGCCAAGGAAGGAGAAGGAGACCGCGATGGAGGACGAGAAGAAGCTTAGCGCGAGCCTCCACGCCCAGCCCTTCAAGCCCGGGGCCTCGTCCTCGAGCGCGGCGGGGGGAAGCGCGGGGCCACCGGGTACGGACGCCCCCGTGGCGTCTTCTTTTAAGAACATAAACTTGAACGCCAAGCCTTTTGTTCCACCGGGTGGAAGCGCGCCGATCCCAAAGCCCGGGGCAGGGGCGTTGTCCGCGTCCGCGGCGTCATTCAAGAACGTCAACGCCCAGCCGTTCATACCGGGCAAAAAGGCTGAGGCACCGCCACTCCAAACAACTCAGGTAAGAAGGAGAAGTGCTTCCCGGACTGAGGTAGAGGCAACCAGTCAGGCCTCAGGGATAAGTTTCGGGGGGCCGATTAGAAAGAAGGACGACGCGAGTGGAGCACGGTGCCGGTCTCTCTGTCGCCCCCGCGCCAACGCATCGATTTTCACGGCTCTGTTCCCTGCTAACGCCGCGCCCCACTGGATCCTGCTCTTGCTTTGTTCTTTCTGAAACAGTCCGGAGGTCCTTCTGATTTGCCTGACCTTCCCGACGAGCTGACCGGGCTTCCGGACGACGTGGAGGACCACGAGGTCTACCTCCCCCACGACGTCGGCAACCAGGAGGAAGACATGTACCTTCACAACCCAAACTTGTATGACGAGGACGAGGAGACCTATGGGATAGAAGCTGCGATTGAGAAGCTCACAGTAAGCGACGAGACCAAGCCGGTGCAACCCGGCCACTCGAAGGTGGCGAGCCAGTTCATGGCAGAGCAGCTGAGCCAGTACCTCACGAAGAGGCAGCAGTTGATATACGCGCACGTTCCTTCCACAAACCAGTTTGGCATTCCTGACTACATCCACGTCTACCACTCCCTCCTTCCTCTGGAGGACATCACTCGAGTGAGGCCCTCCCAGGCCTTGCAGGTCAGCACGAAGGTGCTCAAGGGGGTGAGCTCGAACGATGGCTACCCTTACGCGCTGTGGCGGCTGAATGAGAACCAAGTGCCCGCGAACAGGCAAACCTTCCAGCAGGCAAAGGACGTGATCAAGAAGTGGAGCGTAGTTGCTAGCTACCCTCACATCGTGGGGTTCCGGGACGCATTTTTGAGCAACGAGTACGAGGGAGCTGCAGCATTGTACTTGGTGTACGACTTCCACCCGAAAGCGGCGACGATAGAGAAGGTCTACATAAGGACCTCGAGCAGGACCCCCGTGCCAGAGGACGTCATGTGGAGCTTTGCTGTGCAGCTTGCAAACCTCCTCATGGTGGTGCACTCGCACGGCCTGGCCCTGGGACCCTCGCTGGCGCCGTCCAAGGTGCTGATCACCAACAAGATTAGGGTTAGAGCCAACGTGGTGGGGTTGCACAACGTGCTGCAGAAGGAATCGAGGATGAACATACAGGACCAGCAGGCGGAAGATGTCTGGAGAGTGGGGCAGCTGCTGCTTTTGATGGCCTGCAGGACGGGTGGCTCGGGCGCGGGCAACAACTTGGAGCTCGTGAACAGGCACTACTCCAAGCAGTTCGCGCAACTCCTCCAAAACCTTTTGACGATACAGAAAGGCATTCTGCCCAACGGAAGCTACTTCGCCCACCTCGTTGGCCAGCACGCTTTCACGGAGCTGAGCAACGTGAACATGTTGAACGACATGCTTTACGAGAACTTGTACAAAGAGCTTCAGAACGGGAGGCTGATGAGGCTGCTGGTAAAGCTCGGAATGATCAACGAGCGGCCTGATGACTCCACTTCGATGCAGTGGGCAGATAGTGGCGACAGGTACTTGCTCAAACTTTTTAGGGACTTTGTCTTCCACCAGAAGACTGAGGATGGGAGGCCAAACTTGGACTTTGGTCACGTCGTTGAATCCTTGAACAAGCTCGACTCCGGGGTCCGGGAGCAGATGATGCTGCTTAGCAGGGACGAGAAGTCCGTTCTCGTCGTGTCCTATAAGGACATGAAGCAAGCCATCATCAGTGCTTACGACGAATTGAACAACAGAGCAACAACAAAGCCTCGACAGAACTGGTAGGTTACTCCTTTCTCTTACATTGTAATTTATGTTGAGCCCTTGTTTCCTAAGTCCAGTCCAACTGGATAGATGATGAATCCATGAATCACACGGGCAGCTTGATCACTGAGTCCCCCCTCAGCAGCGACCTCACGTAGTAGTAGCAGAAGTCCGCGTAGATGCCAGTCTGCACAATCTCGGAAAGAATCACAAGCAGTGGCCACAACCCTTTCCCCATGGACGTGTATACGGCCGTTCCGTTGAGGGCAAACTCGAACACCCAGTGTAAGAAGCTAAGACCTCTTGCGCAACCCAATGCGAAGACGTAGTGCGCTGCGAACAGCTCTGTGATAACCTTCATGTTTTGCATCATCTTCAGCTGAGGCAGAATAGAGATGGACTCCACGTACACAGCGAAGGCCCAAAGCACCCTGTGCAGGTACACGTGGTTGCCAGCAGGCTGAACCAGGAACGCCAGAACAGCGCAAGGGATCAGGAGGTACTCTACCTTGAGCGAGTCGTCCGCCTTTCCATACGTGCTCTGCAGGTTGTTCTTGATGTACACAATCACGTATACTGTCAGCACCGTTGTCACCAAGTCCAGGAGCGTGTGGATGTCCTTTTCCATCACCAGGCTGCAGTAGAAGCGAACGAAGAGGAAGATGCAAGTGAGGTATTGCGTCCTCAAAGATATTCCCGCGGCGGACTTCCTTTTCTTCACCGAGTACAGGAGGAGGACTATTCCTCCAAGGTGAACGCACTCTGCGACCACAAACAGCAGCTCGGCGATAGCTCGAGACAGCAGGAAAACGAAGAAGATTGACAGTATCGAAGTAGCTCCTATAAGCAGGTGCTGCTGGCGCTTGCTGAGCTTCTTGAAGAACTTGGCCAGTACCAGGAGAGGATCCCGCAGGCTAACAGCAGCACGGCACAGCACAGCAGAAAGAGGCGGTTGTTAGAAAGACCAACTTGTATTATTTCGAACCAAGGCGGTTCCTTTATGCGGGGGGAGGAAGAAACAGGGGGCTCCTCGCCTCATCGCTCTCGCTGTTTGGTTCCGACTTACCCAGCTTTGAGTTTCTTTAAGTCTTCCATGGTGCCGACTTGACCGCCTTGGCCTTGGCCTTGATCTGGTTCAAAAAAATTAATTCTCCAGAGAGGGAGAGGCAATCCATGAAACGGATGAAGGAGACCTGCTTTCTTGAGTTGGTTTTGTGATACATTACTACTACTGGACAGAAGAAAATAATTTAAGAAAGGCTGAGGGCGAGGTCAGACTCAAGGACCTCGTTGTAGCTTCCACAACCCTTGAGCGCAAAGAAAGTTCCCAGACCCTTCTTCACCCTAACCCTGTACTGCCTCTTGTACTCGAGGTCGTGCTGGGGGTGGAATCGGATCGTAATCTTTTGCTGCTGGGGCTGTCCGATGCCCCGGCCCCGAATCATTCCGGAGGTTGGAGCAATCTCGAACACGGGCTTGGCCTTCTCTGCGACGGTCACCCTGTTGGAGAGCCTCCTGGTGCCGGTGCTGGAAGAGGAGAGCTTTCTTGGCTTGCTCTCCTCGAGCTCTGTTATGGACCACATCGCGTCAACGATAGTGGGGTTCGTCAGGGTCAGCTCTATCACCTTTGGAGCATTCGGATGGACGTTATCGAAGCTGATGTTGTCCTGCGACAAGGCGATCTTTGGATACAGCAGCTTCGTCTGCATGGGGAACTCCTGGACGCAGACTGTTGCGGCACCCTCCAGGACGTTCGGTCCGCTCTGCGGCAGGTACAATATCTTCAGGAAGCCGTCGATGTTCTCGAACAACCCTTCGGGCTCCGAAGTCATCTTCTGCTTCTCGTACTGTAAAGTTACGTCTACATTTTCGCTGGGGGGGATGACGAACACCTTGCTCACCCCCTTCTTGTCGGTGGCCGGCTGAGGATACGAGGTGACCACCGAGACGATCTTGTAGGGACCCTCGACCACGATGCGGCACATCACGGTTGTGCTCTGCAGATTGGTGAAGGCCAAGGACTTCTTGTAGCTTGCGTCGTCACCAGGCACGCAGGAGTGGCACGTGAACTTCAACTGCTCCAAGCCCTGCGTGTCCAGCCTTGGCTGAATTGTGTTTGCAAGGAGGTTCAATCTCAGGCTCCCCAAGGGCTCGCAGGGAGGGGCAGCAAACGGATGGAACGAGCCAGCGAGGTTTGCTCCAACGCTCTCCTCGCTTGGTTCGCTGAATTGGATGTGTTGCTTCCCCCGGATGACGGCTTCCCACACCCTGGGCACGGTGCCAGCAAACTCGATCTCTGCGCCTTTGACCGATCCCGCGGGAATCACCAAGCTCTTTGGCAAGAGCTTGAATGGGAGCTCGCCGTCAAGGTTTTTACCCTTCTCCTCGATCGCCACCTGAACTCCCCCATCGGCCTTTGCGACAAAGTCCACAAAGGCAGGAGTGTCCTCGTTCCCGCTGTCCGTCTCTCCCAGGAGACTGACCGTCCAATCCACCTTCATGTCGAAGGAGGAAGTGTTCGAGACCCAGAACTTCCTCTTCTCCGCGGCCGAAGCCACGCAAAGGTCGCCCCAGTTGATGCTCAGAGACCTGTTGTCGACCGTCTTCTCGACGGTATAGACTTGCGACTGGAGGGCAAGAGGGCTGCCTATGACCCCCGCCTTCACTGGGATGGACTTGCATGGCAAGCCGCCGATCTCGCAGTGAAGGGTATCAAAATACGTTCCGCACATGTTGTTCGTGCACGTGATTTGGAACTCCGTAGAGCCCCAAGGCTCCAGAGTCGTTTGCATGGGATTGGCAAGGAAGACGACTCCCCGGTTTCCAGCTTCCCTGAGGAGAGCCTTGTCCTTATCTTGGCTCAACTTGGAGTCAATCTTCCCGATCACGCTGTCACTCAAGAGCACCGTCTCCAACGCCTTTGCCGTAAGGGTTTTCGACATCTGCACTTTCCTCTTCTTCGTCGGAACCTTGGTGACCAGGGACACCATATCGGAGGACCGGAGCATCATTTCGGACATGTTGCCCGTGCCCATGGAGTGGCTAAGCTGGTCGCTGGCAAGGATCTCTTCCTGAGAGAGTCCAAAATTCTCGAACACGATGTCCACGGGGGCTCGGATGGCACTCTGGTTGTGAATGATGAGCGCCATGGAGGCCCTCCTGCCGATTGGAAGATGTTCCCCGAAGTCTATCCTCAGCTCCTTGCCGTCGTCTTCCGAGACCTCGATGTTGTCGTTCCCCCTGATCTCGTACTTGACGGATATTCCCTCGATCTCCGTCGTGATCTGCAAGCCCAGAGGCTCCTCCATACCCGAGAGCTCGCAAGGCAGGATCACATTGCAGGAGCCCGTCGAGCGTGGGATCATCTCGATGTCGAATTCCTCCGTCTTGCCCGGGCTGATCGTGCCCTTTTGCGGCGAAACGAGAATTTGCAGCTTGTCGGCATCGTCCTCGCTCAGCACGTCCTCAGGCATCCAGCAGTAGTGGGACGGCAGTTGGGTCAAGTTGTGGATCTTCACCGTGCGCTCGACGGCTACGTTCAGGTACGTCACGCCCACGTCGATCTCCGTCGTTGACAAGCAGGCGTAGGGCGCGACAACGTCGGCCCTCACAGTGATCTTCTGTTGGGAGCAAACCACGTTTCCGACCATGACCTGGCAGGAAATAATCGTTCTCAGCGCTTGAGCTGATGAGCATGTGCAGGAGAGGACGAAGGCCTTGCGCTCGTTTGGCTCCAGAACTCCAGAGTCTTCAGAGAACTTGAACACCCAGTCCTTTGAAGCTCTGGAAGGCAAGTCGAACTCCTTCAGCACGAACTCGGCCTGGGCATCCGAGCAGTTTTGCAGCTCGAAGCTCGCTTCCACCTCCTTCGTCTCTTCTACCAGGCCGAAATCAATCTGTGGAGCAAGAAATTTGATCTTTGGGCCATCCACATTGTACACCAGCCTCAGCGGAAGTTGTGGCCCGTGCTCGATGTCGTTCGCGATGGTTATATCTGTCCTCCCCAAGTCGGACGCCAGGACTGTGATGTCGCACTCTATCGCATCTTCTGGGGGCACGAGGGCCTCTTGCGGGAAGACCTTAACGTTTGGCGGGAGGTTCTTCCACGAGAAGTGTGCGGGAGCCTTCGAATGGTTCGAGATCGTCACGTTCCTCTCGTACTGCTTGCCAAAGAGCATGGTGCCACTGAACTCGAGCAGCGCAGGAGACACCTCGATGTTCACGCCCTTCCCGCTACCTTCGAGGTCAAGCTCTATGACTTTGCTGAGAAGGGAGCCCTCGCTGGTGTGCGAATGCGACTCTATCATGAGCTGAGCACCGTACATGTACGTCTCGATCTCGTGGGGCTCGAAGACGAACATGAACTCGCTGTTCTCGTGTGCGCCCAAGACGCCCGACATGGGGGAGATCTGAAAGATGTTTTTGCTCTTTCCCGACCCATCCATGGAGTACCCGTTGTCCACGAGAACCCAGTGATAGGCCAGAGGGATAGGCGTGTTATTCCGGACGACGACGGTTCTCGGGTGCTTTGCACCCGGCACCACTTCGCCAAACCAAACTTTCCTTTCGAAGGGCACGAGGCCCTTTACGTTCTCCTTGTTCGAAGCCCGTTGCTTGGCCTCCTCGTCCTCGAACACTGGCTTGCCGTCAACAGATTCGAGGGTGATGTCGAGCTTCACCCCGAGTCCCACTATGGAAAAGGTCTCTATCTTGCAGTTGTCGCAGAGCATCTTGAATTTCCGAATGAAGTTGCCAGACTCTTGAGGCAAGAACCCTATCTTTATGGTGGTCTCGTCCCCCGTGTACAGCTTGAAGGACGAGGGCTCGAAGGTGAAAGGCACCAGGTCGATTGGACCACTTGTGCTGACGTCCATTTCGGTGTTCGGCCAGTCCTCCTCCGGGACCACCGTGAACGAGCCCCTTCCCCCCGAATTCAAGCACTGGAATTCCGTGACCAGGGTGTGCCCAAGCAGGCAAGGGCCGCAGTCGAAGGCCTTCGGCACCGACAAGTTCGGCGACGGCCTCCTCGCCGCGACTTGAACCTGGAAGTTGCTCACGTCCGTCTCTATCGAAAAGAAGTCGTCGTAATCCGCCAGAGAGTCTGGCATGAAGTACAGCTCGCACTTGCAGCACATTCCGGGGGCCAGGAGGTTCTTCGATCCAGGGAACTGCACGTTCGCGATGGAGAAGTACTTGGACCTGGGCGGCAAAAACCTCGCCCGCCTGCTCAGACCGCTGACATTCCTGACCCGGATCTCCATCAAGTACATCCCGCCGAGCTCGTAGTCCAGGAACTCGATGTTGTTTGGCTCCACTTTGAAGAGGGAGGGCGCCTTCTCGCTGCCCTTCTTCAAGGATTTCGGCACCTTCTTCGACTCCAAGTACCTCGGGTTCTGCGTGTAATTCAGCTTCTGCTTCATTCTTTGCAGGATCTTGACCTCCTCGTCCCACTGTGCTGCGCTCATCTTCTGTGACAGCTCCTTCAGTCTCCTCTCGGACTCTCTCGCCTTCTTGATGAGCTGCTCGTCCGTCAGACCGGAGAAGGACTTGTACGTCACCTTCCTCGGGTACTGGTCGAGCATCCTGCTTCTGACCTTCAAGTTGTTCGTGGTCTTGAGGTACCCCTTGGCCTCGTTCTCAAAGTATTCTATGGTCTTCGGGGGTGCGCTCTTTGCGTCCCTCGCCTGCAAGATGGTCTCCCACAAGGACTGCGGGTTGAGCAGGTTCATGCTCTCCAGCTTGCCCTCGCTCAGGTTGCTCGTGAGGAACGAAGGCATCTCCGGCAGCCCCGTGTCCCTCCACTGAGGCGTATAGAGCTCGTCCGCCTTGGAGAGAGCGGCGTCCTCGGCTTCTTTTGCTCGCTGCTCGGCAAGCTTCAAGTGTCCCTCGAGTTCGCACACGTAAGACACAAAGTCCTCGCAGGTCTTGTTCACCAATTGGATCTTGCCTTCGTAGATGTCCACCACCTCCTCCTCCTCCTCCTCAGGCTTGGAGGGGCTGCCCTCCCCGAGGTCGCCCTCCCCCTCCTCCTTTCCCTCGTCTCCGCTCGCTACGCTCTTCGCGGGGCTGCCCGGTCCCTTGGCAGGGCTCTCGCCTCCCTCGGCGTCGCCCTCTCCCCCCTCCCCCGCTCCCTGCTCCTCCTCCTCCGCGGCGGGCTCCGCGAAGAGGTCCGGGAAGGAGTCCACGAACACCGAGTAAATCTCTTGCGTCAGATTGCTGCTGGAGTCCAGCGACAAGGGGCCCACCCCCGGTGTCTGGACTGGAGCTTGTGCCTCCGTCCCAGTCTCCACCTCCGTCTCCGTCATCTTCCCTTGTTCTTCCGCCTCGTCCCCAGCACGGAGCGGTGGCTAGAGCTCAGAGCCACGAGCGGATTGACTGGCGCTTCAATTCCCGCCCACAACCTCAACCACCACCAGTCCTCCTCGCTCTCTTCCCTTGGGCCTTTGGTGTGGTCCCAGGCAATCTTGTTCAGCTCCTGGTGCTTTAGGTTTATTTTGTTTTGTTTTGTTTTTGCCGCGGGTATGTGTCTTGTGCTTCGTTTGTCCTGCCGGTGACAGAGGCGGAGTCCCCTCAGTTGGGTCGCGAAGGGAACCTCGTGTCCGTCCGCACTCCAAGGTCGTCCCCTTGCGGTCCCTTGGCTTCCAGGGCTTGGTCAAATGTTCAAAATGGAGCAGAGGAAATGTCCAGGGGGAGGGATAGGATATCGATGGAGAGGTGAGATCCGAGGGAAGGTGGGGGGGGACCAGTGCCCTGTCCTGTTCTTTTCTTTCCTACTAGATTACATACGTATGGAAAACGTGTCGTACAAGTTACAAAGTAAGAAAACAAATGGTACAAACAAATCCACTACATGAACCTCCGGCTCATCTCCTTCAGCAGGGCCTGGTACTGGTCCTCCCCCAGGACCCTCCTGTCGCTGGCCCAGGTGAGGAGCTCCTGCATTCTCAGGGCGGCCTCCCCGTTGGTGTCGACGGTCTTGCGCAGCATGTGCGCCTGGGACTTGTGGGATATGGTCATCTGGCAGGGCTTCTGAGTCCAGGGCTCCCCGTCCACCTGCATCGCCATCGGGGAGGTCATCTCGATCGTGATCTCCTTGCCCTGGCAGAGCTGGGTGGGCCTCGAGAGCCCGACGTTCATCTCCCCGAGGTGGAGGGATCCGTTCACCGCCACCACGTCCAGCATGCCGTCGTGCATGCTGGAACGGCCGAAACTCTGAAAGGTTCCGTACCTGTGGAGGTTCTCCTGCGAGCCGGCCCTGTCGTTCCACATCTTCACGCCCCCGGCGAAGCTGTTGACGTTCAGAAGAATGATCCCCTCGGCGTAGCTCGGGATGTCGACCTCCTCGCCGTCGCACACCAGCCTCATCTTGCTGGCCAGGCCGGCGCAGGACCGGTCCACGATCTCCCTCGCCCCGTGCAAGACGTACCACAGCTTGTTCGTCAGCCTGCTGAAGAACCACTCGGGGTACTGGTCCCTGGTCTGGTGGAACCTCAGCGCCGTGGTCGCGTCCACCCCGATCCCAAAGTAGTTGTTGAAGATAATCGAGCTGGGGGCCGCCTTGGACGCCTTCCTGGTGGCTCTGCCCGAGTTGGCCACCTCGATCTCCCACCGGTCCAGGAGCGTGATGTGGGCGTCCTTCACGCCAACAAGGATCTCCGGTATGTTGTCGTCCATGTTGAACCCCCTGCCCCAGCCGAGAACCCTGGCCAGGTCGTTGCCCGTTCCCAGGGGCAGCACCGCCACCGGGATGGGGCCGTTCCTCAGATTCAACCCCTCGATCGTGTTCAGAATCCACTGGATGGTGCCGTCCCCGCCGCACACCAGCACCTTGACGTTGGGCACGTCGGAGAATATCTTGAGGATCCTCTCCGGGTTGTGGACCGCGAGGTCGAACACCTGGTGCGGGTTCAGGTTCCGGCTCAGCTCCTCGTACAAGAAGGCGCCCTTCTGCCCCCCGGACTTCCTGTTCACGAAAACGATCAGAGGCGTGAAGTCGCTCGGGAGGGCCTCCGCGTCGATGATCGGGCGCTCGGCGCCAGCGGCCGCGCTCCCGTTCGTGCCAGCGGGGGTCGCCCCGCCGCCCCCCTCCCCCCCCTCCCTCTTCTTCTTTGGCGTGAGCAGAGCCTTACCCCGAGCGGACAGGGAGGTGTACGTCAGCTTGCTCCTCTTCTTCTGCCTCTCCAGCTCCTTGGGCCGCCTCACCGCACTGGGCGGAAGAATGAGCCTCCTGTGCCGCGACCTCTCGAGGTTCTCGAAGACCCAGACCCTCTTCACCGTCTTGGCGAAGAGCCACCTCGTCGTCAGTATCGCCACGACTATGGTCACGGTGGTCGCCAGGGTCACCCACATGGGCGGGACTATCACGTCCACCAAGGACCCCGCGTGCGTCGCCGTCACATTCACCTCGCCTCCCTGGTCCAGGCTCCCGTCCCCCACCGTGCACGACGCAAAGTTCTCCAGCACGAACGTGCAGTTCACCCCTCGTTCTTCCATCCTCCTCCGGGATCCTGGCTGAGACCAAGCTTGCGCCAAGGGTAACGCGAAACGAAGGAAGAGGAAAACCTCCGTGGATTCCCGCGCTTCCAACACAACCACACGCACACGATCGCGCGCGCAAGGCAAAGCAAGGCAAAGCGAAGCGTCTCGGGTCTCGTCTCGTCTTGGCTTGGCCTCCGCAAGGACTTTCCCGCCCTTTCCTTTAGGTTTTAGGGTTTTAGGGTTTAGGGTTTTAGGGAGCGTCACGCGAGGAGGCACGAAACCCTTGTAACCGACGGCGCACACGAGGCGAGGCGAGGTTAGGTTGCGTTGGGAGAGAGGGGAAGGGATGCAGGTGCATGCTAGGAGGCCGGGGAGTACGGTACTGGGTGCTCGTTAGGGGAAGGAAGACTTGGCAAGAGGGACGGAAACACCAAGCGCGGGCGTTGGGAACGACGCGAGAAACGCGGGAGGGGCAAGAAGGGAGCGAGGAGGCGTTGGAGAGAAAGAGCGCCGGGGGCGAGGAGAAAGGGACGAGGAGGGGGGGCGACGGGTCGGAACACGGAGGGAGTTGCAAGCCGCTGCCGCGACCGGCGAGGACGATAAGAGAGTACTGCGAGATCATGTTGGGCAGAACAGAGAAAGAGACAAGGCTTGTCTCGCCAACGACGCCGAGGAACGAGAAGAGCATTGTTGCGGGTGAGTTCCACTCCCTTTCCGCCGCTCGACCGGCCGCGCGCGGAGACCCTGACCCTTTCTCTCTCTCTCTCTCTCTGTGTGTGTGTGTGTGTGTGTGTGTGCAATTGCAAACCAAAACTCGAAACAGAGTACGACATCAAGGAGGTCGTGGGGAAGGGCCAGTACGGCGTGTGCCACCGGGCCATAAGGAGAAGCGACGGCGCAGAGGTTGCCATCAAGAGCATAAGCAGGTCGAAGCTCCTGACGCGGCAGGATTTGGAGGAGGTCGACCGCGAGATCGCCATCATGAGGCACCTCGCCGGGCATCCGAACATCGTGCAGATCTTCGAGGTCTACGAGGACACGAGCTACATCCACCTCGTCCAGGAGCTCTGCAAGGGCGGAGAGCTCTTCGACCAGATCATTAGCAAGGGGCACTACAGCGAGAAGGAGGCCGCCGGGATGGTGAGAACGATCCTGGCCGTCATCAAACACATGCACGACCTTGGGGTGGTGCACCGAGACCTCAAGCCGGAGAACTTTCTGTTCGCGTCCAAGGTGGGGACTGCGGACACTGACTCGTCGCTCAAGGCAATCGATTTCGGCCTGAGCTGCTTCTTTTCCAAAGACAACCCGCTTAAAGACTGCGTCGGCAGCTCGTACTACATCGCCCCGGAGGTCCTCCGGAGGTCTTACGACAAGAAGGCGGACATCTGGTCCGCTGGGGTGATCCTGTACATCTTGCTGTGCGGTTCCCCCCCGTTCTTCGGGTCCTGCGACAGGGACATCCTGCACAAAGTGATGCGATACAGGGACGGGACGCTCAACTTCAAGTTCCAGCCCTGGCCGGAGATCTCGGAGGGCGCCAAGGAGTGCGTCACGATGATGCTGAAGCTGGACCCCAAGGAGAGGGCGAGCATCCGGACGGTCCTCGAGCACCCGTGGATGAAGGAGAACGGGTCCGCCTCTGCTAGACCGATATCGAACGAGGTGGTCAACAGGTTGTCCCGGTTCGTGAAGATGAGCAAGCTGCAGAAGCTGATCTCGCGGATGATGGCGGAAATGCTCTCCCCCGCGGAGATCAAAGGGCTTCACACCATCTTCCAGAGGCTGGACTCGGACAATGACGGGGTCGTTACCATGGACGAGCTGCGAGCCGGCCTGGTCAAGTGGGGCGTGAAGAACGGGGAGCTTGAGAACCACGTGGCCCAAATGATGAAAAACATGGACATGGACGGCAGCGGCACCATTGACTTGGATGAGTTCATGAGCGCGACCATGAGCATGTGCCAGTTCGAGCACGAGGGGAACATGTTGCAAGCCTTCATGAACATAGATAAGGACAGGAACGGGGTCATCAGCAGGGAGGAGCTCGGGAAGGCCCTGACCGACTACGGCTTGGTGGACACGCAAGATTCCATAGACGAGATCCTGGACGAGGTGGACACCAACAGGGACGGCCTGATCGACTACCAGGAGTTCGTCGCCAACCTTTCGGAGGTCAAGATGTTCAGGGTCGCTACCTTCGACCTCAAGATGTCTGGGAGGTCGTTCTGGTCGGGCTCGGAGACTCTGAGCAGCAGGGACTTTGGAGGCAACCGCAGCAGGAGGGTTAGCAAAACGATCAGGGACTGGGACTCCTCCAAGGACATGGACGTGGACTCGGACTAAACTAGAGTTTTTTGACCCCAGAGTGTTTTGATCCCGGGCCTGGCTCGTTGTAACGCGATTCAAGATTTTCTTCTCCCACGTCCTCCAGGTCCTCTAATCCTTTGCTGCTCGAAAAGAATGCTAAGTTACACAACCCCCCCCAGTGTTACGTTTACCTCCCGCTCCGGTCAGACCGTGCCAGCATACGGCTTCGAAGCCTTTCCCTCCGCTGGCTTGTTTTCTTTTCGACCCCGGGAGAACCAAGAGAACGGCGCGGACAAGAGACCGGGAACGGAAGAGAGGAGCGTTTTCCCCTTGGCCTTCTCGAGCTCCCGCGCCAGCCTTCGAGTTCGCCGAGCGAGCGAGCGCGTTGCGATGAATTCGAAGAGCAGGGCAAGAGAGGGAGAGAGAGACAGAGCGAAACGCGGTCAGCACGCGTGTTCTCTGGCGGCCCTCCCACCAACCCACAACCACAACCACAACCACAAGACTTTCAAACATGGGATTCACACTTACAGTTTGTTTTCCCTTCTGCTTCGTTCCAGACTCTTCTCGAGTTCCTCGATCCTTTCGTTCATCTGATACTTGAGGTCGAGGTTTCTATACGTGAGTGCAAGGAAGCACACCGTCCCTATCCCCACCACCTGGGCATTGCTAAACCCCGCCATCACAACTCCACTCCACAACCTCCTCTCGCGTCCTCCAGTCCTCGCCAGAGCGTCGTCCCCACCTCCGCGGGAAAGGGAAGGGAAGGGAAGGGAAGGGAAGGGGGGAAGCTTTGAGGAGGAGGAATGAGGGTCCAGGGGAGAGGGAGGGGGGAGGGGCTTGGGTTGAGCGTGAGAGGGGAACAGGCCGAGAAAAGCGAAAGGAAAACGGAGAAGGAGACAAAGGATCGAGGGGGAAACATCTATTTCAGGCAGCTCTTGCCGGCACAAGATGTTGCAACATTTGCGAAGACGCAAATCGAGCAGCTGATATTCAACGTGGCGGGGATGATGAAGAACTGCATGTACCTCGTTGGCGATGCGACGACCAAGGAGTGCGTGGTCGTCGATGGGTGCTGGGATACAGCCGCGATAGAGAGGATAGCCCAGGAGGACGGCATGAAGATTATCGCAGCGGTGGCGACGCATTACCACTTCGACCACGTGGGAGGAACGCCTCCGGCGCCCTTGCACGAGATTGGGATCAAGATTCCTGGTCTCTTCGACCTCCTCCAGCCGGAGGGGCGAAAGGGTTTCATCCACGAGTCCGAGAAACCAAAGGCGCTTCAGATATGTGGGATCACAGACGACGGATCTCTGTTAGGTGTTTCAGACGGACACAAGGTGAAGATAAGTGACGACGTTTCCTTGGAGTTCATCCACACGCCGGGGCACTCCCCTGGCTCTTGCTGCTTGTTGGTGTCGGAGAAGGGCGGCCAAGACGCGTTTTTGCTGTCAGGAGACACGATCTTTCCAGGGAGCCACGGCAGGGTGGACTTGCCGGAGTCGGACCCGGAGGCGATGTACACGTCGCCTGGCGTCCGAAAGCTTCTGACCTTGCGACCTGACCTGAAAATCTTTCCAGGTCACTCGTATGGCGGCAAAGTCACGACAGTGCAGAAGGAGCGGGACGTTGGCCTCTTGTCTCAGCTTGAGGTCGGCGACGGGGAGGGGGAGAAGCAGAAGATCAGGTCGAATATCTGAGAACGAGCTTTTTGGCATCAATCCGGTTCGGTTTTTGTTGCTAACTATCATATTATTATTACGAATTTTACGGGAAAAAAATTGTACACAACACCTTCACTTGGATCCCGAGGAGGGCCCGGACCCCGAACCACTTTCCGAGAGGGAGGACGACCCACTCGTCGTCGGGTTGTCCTCGAACACCAGCGACCTCTTCTTGATCTTCGGTCCCCCCCTCCTCCTCCTGGGGGTTATCCTCTTCGACCTCCTCTTCTGCTTGGGGGCCATGGGGATAGGCTGGGACGCGCTGCCGAACACGGCTTGGGGGTTCGGGTCCCGCCTCCCCCCGCCCGCGCCAGCAGCCCCCCTGCTCGAGGTGGTCGCCCCCCCGACGTCGCTTGTCGTGCCGTCCCTGGAGTAGTACGGCGCCCTCTTGGGATCCGGGGTGAGGAAGTTGAAGTGCGTCGTGATCGCGGTCTTCGCGGCGTCCGCCAGCCTGGTGCAGACGCTCATGATCGGCGCCATGTCCTGGTGCTTCATGCTGCAAAAGACCCTCGTGAGTATGTCGCTCGGGAGGGACAGAAGCTTCGGGGAGAGCGGCGTCCGCAAGACCCCCTTCTTCTGAGCCTTGTGACTGACGTCGTGCACGGAGACCTGCCTCTCGCCCCTCGATTTCTTGCTGCCTCTTTCCCCCCGCTGCCTCTGGGCCTGGGCGCCCCCCGAGGCGATGCCCCGCGGCGTCGGGACGGTCGCGTACTGAAACTTCAGCTGCTCGTCCGAGAGGTAGCTCCTCACCCGCTTCCCGCTCTTCCCCTTGAGGGTGATGTCCACCGGGGCAGGCGAGCTCGCCTCCCACTGGGGCTGCTTCCCCTTGCCCTTTGACGACGTACCCCCCGACGACCTCAGCGAGGCCCTCTGCCTCTCCCCCCCCCCCTTCGCGGGCCGCGGCCTCCCGTGCACCCCATTCCCCACGCCCTGAAGTATCGCCAAGTTCGACTTGGACACCTTTTGCGCGTCCACATACCTCGCTATCGCCCCCGGCCTGACAAAAGCTTTCCCTATCTTCCTCGCATACTGGTGCAGTATCTTGCTCGTCCCCGTCCCCGTCCCCGTCCCCGTCCCTTGGCTCCCCACGCCCTTCCCCTTCATCCCACAACCCGAGCACCAACACCGCAACGCCCTCCCTCTCCCTCCCCCTCTCTCCCTCCTCGTTCCTCGTCCTCCACCGCAACTCGTTGACCCTTCTTCTGGTTCCCCCACCTTTCTTGACTTCCCTCCTTCCCCCTTGCGTCCTCCTGAACCTCTCCAGCTCACTCCCCCTCTCGGCGCCGTGCCAGCCTAATTAGGGCTCCAGAGGCTTTATCAGCGCGGGGGGCGACCTCATCTAAACAAGGAGAGAGAGAGGGGGGCGTGTTATATATGTATTGTTTCTATATATAAAAAAGATATGAAATATATGATTGGGAGAGAGACAGAGAGAGACATCGGTTGCTCGAGGAGAAGATGAAGAAGACGAGAAAAAAAAAGCATGATGAAAGCTAAGCTGCGGAATGGAAGTACTTGTCGGTCCACGTGTCTACCTTCTTACGCGCGTGCGGGTTCGGCTGCACGCCAATCTTCGACGCGTGCAGGTGCAGGCACGTCTTCCCAGGCTGCGACTCCGATCGCAGGTACCCATTCGCCTCCAGCTCTGCCGCGGGGATGATCCAAAAGTATGCTTTGCCTTCCACCCACGCCACCGCCACTAGCTCGTCGAACGCCCCTGCCGGGTAAGGATCTTTCAGCTGCTTGCCCGCCTCGTCACGCCCGGCGTAGGTGTGCAGGTCGCACATAAACCCGGCGACGCCGTTAGACGCCGCGCGCGCCGTCTTGAACTGCTGGCGCGTCGTCGCATCCTTGAGCAGGTCGACTTGGGTGTTCTGTCCCTTGGGGAAGGCGTAGTGGTGCTTTGGGAAGCTCGCCTTGAACGCGTCGATGCCGCGCATCTCGAGCGCTTGGGCCGCGGACGCGAAGTCGTGCCGCGCGGCGTGCTCGGTGACGGTCGTCCACCGACACAGATGGGCCTGGGCCTGGGCCTGGGCCTGCTCAGCCATTGCACGAGCGCGTCGAGGTTGAGGTCACGCGCGAGCGCGAGCTCACAGTTCTTGCGGCGGGGGTGACGCTCAGGTCCAGCTTGCCGCGCTCGTTCAGCGCGTTGCCGTTGTACACCCACGCATCGCCGACGTCGCACCGCCAGCACACCACACACATCCCCGAGTAGCCGGTGACGTTGTGGAAGTTCCACGTATTCGGGCTACCCTTCACGGTGCCGCTCGTCGTCTTGAGCTGCACCGGCAGCCACGCGTCCTCCTCGCTCAGGCGGAGGAGGACGTCGGCTTTCGTACCGTCGTTTAGCACGAGCGCCGCGCTCGCGGGGAAGGTCGCCTCCCATCTGGCGACGAGGGCGAGCGCCACTTCGCGCTCCGTGGCGGAGTTCCGGCCGTAGATCGCCAGGTTGCGGGCGCGCTTCACCGCGAGCGCGGCTCGGTCGGTCTCCCTCTTCTTGAGTTTGCCCGCGCGGTACGCCTCGAGGGCGGCGACGGCCTCCGCCACGGTGGCGAAGTATTCCGTGGGGCGACCGATACGCACTCCGTACGGCTTCTTCTTGCGGCGCTTGTTATTGAACACCCCCTTGGGCATGGTCTCGCTCCGTCTTCTGTCCCTCGGCCTCGACGCCCGTCCGTTACTTTTAGTTTTTCGGTTCGCTTCTCGCGGTTTTGTTTTTTTTGGCGCCAAACAGGAGAAGCAGAACCGATCGATCGAAGTGATCGACGAGGGAGAGGCGGCAGGGGAGGGAGGCCGAGGCGGGGCGCGAAGGCCACGGCGGAAGGAGAAAGAAGGGACCAGGACCAGGACCAGGACCAGGACGAGTGGATTGTTCTGCAGCTTCCTCCTTTCGCGAGGCGAGCGAACGCCCGGGTTTAGTTTTAGAAGAAGAAAAAGCTTGCCCTTGGTTTGGTTTGGTTAGGACCACCTTCTCCGGACCGAACGAACCAACCTTTGGACGGAAGAGTGAGAGAGAGAGAGAGGAAGAGAGAGAGGTCCGGGGCCGAAGAGGCCGAGGCGGACGACGACGAAGGCTTTTGTTCCTTTTTTTGTGTTGGGATCATCGTCGTGGGAGGAGATGACGGGGAGGTTGGGGAAGGGGAAGAGAGTTATGGCGACACCATCGCAGGAGGAGGAGGGAGGGGAGGGGAGCCAGCTCGGCGGGCGTGACCCGGTGGAGGGGAAGAGGACAAGATCGGGGAAGGAAGCGACGACGAGCAAGAGGATGAAGAGGGAACCCGTGGGGCAACAACGGAGTGATCTGCTCCGCCTGGGCGAGTTGGAGAGCGAGACGGAGGAGGAAGCCGCGAGGGCGACGACGGCGAGGGCCTCAGGGGTGTGGAGGGCGGGGTTCATCAAGCGCGTCCACATCGAGAACTTCATGCGCCACCAGAACTTCACGGTGGACTTCGGGCCCAACGTGACGTTCATCTCGGGAAAGAACGGCAGCGGGAAGAGCGCGACCTTGTACGCCCTGCAGTGCTGCCTGGGGGTGAGGGCGAACAAGATGGGCCGAGGCTCGTCCTTCAAGAGCTTCATCAGGAGGGGGTGCAACTCCGCCCTGGTGGTGGTGACGCTCTCGAACGAGGGGGAGGGCAAAGAAGCCTACAAGCCCGAGGTGTACGGCTCTTCCATCATCATCGAGAGGAGGATAGACGTCAAGGGGGCGAGCAGCTTCGCGATAAGGGACGAGAACGGCAGGAAGGTCGCCGCGACGGCGTGGGACTTGCGCAGAGTCCTCGACCACATGAACCTGCTCGTGAACAACCCCTCGGTGGTGACGACGCAAGACACCGCGAGAACCTTCTTGTCCAACGAGACCAACGACAGCTCGAGGTACAAGCTGTTCATGGACGCGACGTTGCTCAGCCAGGTGAAGTCGAACTTGACGGGGACGTCGCTGACTGTGGACAAGATGAAGGACCTGCTCTTGGCGAAGGAGAGTGAGGTGAACAAGAAGATGGCAGAGCTCAAGGTAGCCAAGAAGCGGTTTGACCACGCCAGGCAGATTGCCCAGCACGTGGAGCTCGAGAGTTACTGCGAGAACGTCCTGGTGTGGAGGGAGGTCACGGCGCTGAGCGATAACCTGGAGGCCATCACGAAGAAACTCGACGTTTCGGCTCCAAGAGTCATGGAGCAGCTGAAGAGCAGGCTGGAAACCGCCATGGCGGATCTGGGCGACCTCGAGTCCAACAGGAAAAGGAGGATTCTGGAGGTTCAGAACTTCACCGCGCAAGGCGAGGAGCTGCAGAACTCCGTGAAGCAGTCCAAGTTGGCCCTGAAGAAGCTCACGAAGCAGGAAGCTGCCCAAGAAAAGTCGCTCGAGAAGCTGAAGGGCGACCTGGCGAACATGCAGCAGGAGAAGGAAGAGATGGAGCAAGTCGTCAAGGAGAATGAGACTGTGGACGTTTCTGGTACCCAATCCATCAAGGATGGGCACAAGCGCCAGATTGACGACGCAAAGATGAGGGAGAAGGAAGTCCATGACGAGCTTGAGCGGCTCCAGCTGTCGATGAGGGAAGAAAAGGACGCGAGGGGTGACCTGAACCGCCGCCTTCGAGACAAGCAGCAGGCAGAGTCCGTGCTGCGGGGGAAAATAGAGGACTGCGACCGCGATCTCCAAGCTCTGTCAAGCCCAAGCAGGAACCGCGGCGCTAACGCGGCGGCCACGGCGGACATGTTTGGTCAAGGGTACAGCAACCTGCTGAAGCAGATTAGGTCCAGTGCTTCCAAATTCAGGCACCCCCCGATCGGTCCGCTTGGGATGTACCTGGAGCTTCGGGACAAGAGCTGGAACGTGGCCATGGAGTGCGCAATCGGAGGCATGCTAGGAATGTTTATCTTGCACGACGAGCATGACTTTCAGGAGTTCAAGAATTGTGCCAAAAGAGCGAAGATGCGGCCACCCTCCACGGTCATCTCGAGCTTTGATAGGGGGTTGATCAACGTTCCGCGGAACCGGCGTCCTCCACAGGGCTACGAAACAGTCGGGTCCGCCCTTAACTGCACTCATCCCTCCTACTCGCACGTGATATGGAACACGCTGATCGACAACAGCAGGATTGAGAGCACAATCCTGGTCAAGAACGATGAAGAGGGCAAGCGCGCGATCTTCAACAAGGAGGCTATGCCGTCTACGAGGGCTTACACAAAGGAGGGCTACCTTTGCGAGCTCAAAGGGCAAACGCAAATCATGAGAAACGCTGTGCAGAAGCGGATGAGACCCAGGCTGAGCGTCGCTGGGTTAGATCGAAGCGAGCAGAAGAATGAAATTCAAGCCGCAAAGGGTATCGCCGAGGTGGAGCTCGAATCCGTCGTATCTGAAATCAGGCAACTAAAGGCGAAGTTGAGTGACCGGTCGGCTCGCTGCGCCAATTTAGAACAGCAAATCGAAGATCGCCACGAGAAGAAGATCCAGCTGGAGGAAGAGATCAGACAAAGGTACGACCGCCTCAAAGACGAGCTTGATGAGGCTGGGGATGGTGCGGAGGACATGGAAGCCCAAATTACGGCTGCTGAGGTGGAGATCGCCAACATCGAGCAGAAGATAAGCAAAGTCGCGGACATGATTCAGCAAATTAGGACGGAAGTGGAGACGTGCAAGGCGCAGATGGAAGCCAAGCAGAACGAGATGGACAAAATTGCAAAGCAGAACGACGCTATCGTTTCTAATGCGCAGCTTCTCGACAATGACGTGAAGAAGGCCGCTGAGCAAGTCGAGAAGATCAAGGATAAGCAAAACCACGTGCGCCAACAGATCTCGAAACTCAAATCAGATCTGGCAGAGCACCAGCCGATCTACGACAGCAAGAAGGAGGCAGCGGAGCAGGTTTGTCCGATGGGTGACCTGGAAGAAGCTCTGAAGGCTGTCGAGGGGGTCTTGGATTGTGCGCTTGACCTGAGGAAGCAGGAGGACATGGCCCAGGTGGAGAAGCTGCTGAGGAAGCTCCGCCTGAACATCAAAGAGATGGAAAAGGAGTGCGGGAACCTGGAGGAGCTCGAGTTGAAATTCTATCAATGCGAGAAGGAGTTTGATCAGCACCAGAAGGTGTACGTGAGGATCAGAGAGCCCTACGAGCTCATCAAAGAGAGTCTCGAGGATAGGTGGGGCACATTCGAATCGATGAGAAGGCACTTGCAGAAGATAACAAGCAACCACTTCAACAGTAACATGGGAAAGAGAGGGCACTCGGGCCAGATGAAGTTCAATCACAAGGATGAGAAGCTCTCGATCAGCGTGAGGATGAACCAGGGCACGGGGAAGGCAGGGTCAAAGGTCAAAGACATGAAGAGTCTCTCTGGCGGGGAGAGGTCTCTGAGTACCTTGAACTTCATCCTTGCCCTCGGCACGGAGTGCGAGTCTCCTTTCCGTGCTGCTGACGAGTTTGACGTTTTCATGGACGCGGTGAACAGGAAAGTCAGCCTGAGAACTCTGTTGACCTTCGCGGTGGATAATCCCCATCAGCAGATGATCCTCTTGACGCCCCAAGATCTGTCCCAGGTTGAAGAGATCAGAGAGGAGATCAAGGGGCACCAAGACTACCACCAGAAGTTCATCAAGCTCATCAGGATGCCCAAGTAGTGAAATGCAGGGCTTTGTGTTGTGTGTGTGTACATTAATGTGTGTTGTATATTAATACAGAATTCTTACGATAGTCATGTTACAACGGCGCGCGTGTGCTTCCCCGCGGACCTCACCTCGGCGAAGTCAGTGGCGACGACAACTCCGTGAACCTCGTCTCCATCTCTGACAGTTTTTTCTGGATGTTTAAAAGCTTCGTCTTGTCTGGCGTTTGTCCGCCAGGGCTCTGCACCGTCCGCAGGTGGTTCGAAATCTGCTCCGTCAGCTTCCTTATCCCGTTGTGCTTCCGTTCAATGACTTTGGTCACGGGCTCATACGTCTTCGCGAGGAGCAAGGACAGGCCCTTTTCCAGCGTCTTGAGGGAGTCGTTGATCGACTGTGTCGTCGTCGTTTGACACGCGAGGGGGGGAGCACGACATGAAGGCTTGCTCGTCAGCAGACGTGTTGACAAGACGGACAAGTTGACGCGACGAGAAAGAGAAAGAGTAACAGCTTCCTTACCTTGATCTCCTCTTCTGAAATCGTCCTGGCGTCCTGATTGCTCAACTGAATCTGTTCCGGCTTCAGGCCCTCGGAGTCTTGGCTCTAAAAGCAGTCGTCTCGTGAGTTGCGCTGGACAAAAGATTATAGAAGAAAGCATCGAAAAGCAGAAAAGGAGGAGGCTCCTCTTCGTTTCACGCACGTACCTGCTGTTGCAAGTTGTGGTTGAGCTCCTCTATTGCCCCCAGCAAGGTCCTCTGCTGGTCCTGTCGTCCCACGAGAAATCACACACACACACACACACACAGAGAGAGAGAGAGAGAGAGAGAGACCGTGTTTCGTCAGACAAAGCTTGGGCCTGATTCCCACGACAGTGCTTGTGTCCTCCTCCCCAAGAGTCTGGGCACTCCTTCACCTGACTTGTTGTTTCGTTCTTGTTTCGGTTCTCTTTTGGATCAGCCAGCGTACCTGTATTCCCCGGACCTGTTCCTTCAATTCCTCCACATCCTTACTCGACACACACCCCATGGCGCCCCTCCAGTGGCTCCTCCTCTCTCTCTCTCTCTCTCTCTCTCTTGTGACCGTTCTGTCGTCCCTTTTTAAATGAAAGGATTGAATTGATTAAGGAAATACGACCGCGGTCGTACCAATTTTTCCGTATCACGTTAAAAGATCAGACAAAGGACACTGGGAAGGACGGGGGGAGGGACTGGACGGGGGACAAAGGGAGGACAAGGGGGCCTCGCCTCGCCTTGCCTTGCCGTGACTGCTGGGGCCAAGGGTTTGTGGGGCCACCATGGCGTCTCTCAGGATCACAGTGAAGAGCGTCCGAACCATGGTAAGGACGCGCACGCTTTCGCTTTGGGTTTTCGGTTTTGCTTTTATTTCCTTGAAGAGTTCCTGTCGATTTTGTATGCGTCCTGCCTACCTGCCTGCCTGCAGTGTTCCTGACCTTGTATGAACAACAACTCTTCTGTGCTCGCTTTCTCAGGTGGCGCACCAGTACTACTTCATCATCTGCTTGCACGACGAGCAGCTGGACCCAAGCAGAGGTGGCTCTCGACGGCCGGGCTTGGACCCAAAGCTGAGCGGAACCTCGGACGTCTCGGACTTGACCACGAATCCAGGTGAGCTTCCCACTGACTCCACGCCACCAGTCTGGCGTTCGCTGCTGCTCCCTGTTGTACTTGACTCGCCCGCATTATTATTCTGACACACTGTCACGATCCCTTGTCGCTCATACGTTCCTTCGCCACGACGACGACGGACGACAACAGAGTTCAAGAACAAGACTTTTTACTTTAGCATAAACTCTAGCGAGGGCGTGAGCGCGGAGAGGTACCTGAAGGAGTCCAGCTTAACGTGCCAGCTGTTTGCGACGGATTCCTCCACTGCGGCGGCGAGCACGAGCTACGGCACGGAGGCAAAGATTCGTGCCAAGGACAAGGCCTTCACGGACGAGCTCATCCAGTCGAGCACTCACAGTCTCACGGGGGACGAGGTGACCAAATTACTGAGTGGCAATGGGGAGACGGTTCAACTTTCGTTCAAGTTTGGCGATGTTGCGGTCATACACGTCGATGCGACTTGCATTCCCACCCAAGCGATCTTGGAGAACGACACTTGCAGGACGTTCTTGGACGACCTTTACGAGCACCAGAGCGTGTTGTCCACCGTGCAAGAGCAGGCTCGGCATAACAGCGAAGAGTCGGATCGCTTGAAGGCCCAGTGCTCCGGGCTGACTTACCAGAACAGGCTGCTGCAAGAGGAGGTTTCCGAGATGAGGCAGATTTTAGACGACGAGAGGAAGGCTGCGAAGGCTGCGCCCCAACTCTCCGGGTGGGAACAAATGTCCTCGGAGGAGCTTTACCAGAGGGCGGAGCAGTCCATAGGCCTGTACAGGAAGGAGCAAACGAGGAACACGGAGTTGATGCACCAAATGAAGCGAATGCATGCGAAAGCTGTGGAGCACGAGAACGACATGAAGCGCTTCCACGAGCTCCAGGAGGCTCACACCCTGCAGTCCAAGCAGATTGCTCACTTTGAGAAGGAGAACACGCGGGTGGACCAGTACAAGTCCACGTGCAAGACGCAGGAGAAAATCATAAGCCGGCTGGAAAGGATGCTTCAAGCTCACTTGGGCGTGAAGGAGAAGCTCGCCAAGACGGAACAGGAACTCCAGGCGAAGATAGAAGAGAACGAGAAGATCAAGGACGAGGCCAGGCACAACGAGCTGGAGGTCGCGCGGGCAGAGGTCATGACCCTCCACGGGAGCAAGTCTGAGTACGAGACCAAGCTCGTGCAGGCGGAGAAGATGCAGCTGGCCATGACGATGAGGGCGGAGAAGGCCGAGGTGAGGGCGATGGCCGCTAGGAACGAGCTGATCGAGGCCACGAAGAGGTTTGCTCACGAGATCTCGACCCTGAAAGCCAGGCTGGCCGAGAAGGACGCGCAGCTGCTCGGCGGGTTCAACGCCAAGTTTGGGCCGCTGTCTAACAACTTTTCTACGACCACCAACGCCTCCAGGGCGCTGCTGACGAATCCCCCGGTGGTGGGTTCCCACGAGGCCCTCGATCCCCTGACGCAGTCCGGCTCCTCCATCGCCGAGGCTCTGCAGAGGGAAGGGAGCTTGGAGTCTCAAATCGCTCGGGAGTCGCTGGGGTACCGGGATGGGGAGGCAAGGGGTGCCGAAGGTCCCCACGACAGCGACCCAAAGCAACCGGAGAGGAACTCTCCCAGCCCCACCACGACTTTAGATCCAGCCACGGCGGTGGGGGCGCAGCCCCAGCAGGCTGCCGCGGTGGCTTGACTCCACCCTCGTCGCTTGTCTTTGTAAACCTCACATTGTACTCTACTACTATTATTAAACAAACAAACAAACTGTTTTACACACGCCTCGTCTCGTGACAATCTTTGTTACCCACACGCGCAAGGGAAAAGAGCGTCCGGGCATCATGCTCACTCAGGTGACCTTGAAGTTCTCAAACCTCTCCTTCAACTTCTTCGCGAACTGGGAGTCTTTCATTCCGCCCCCGGACCCCGAGGCGTTTGCCGCGGCGCCGGGGGAGCCCCTCGGGACGCTCACGAACCCCCTGAGAACCCCCTCGAAGGTGGTCCTCAGCGGCTCCAGGGTGGCCTTGATGCTCGCCCTGAGGGAGGGAGCGTCCTCGATGTCCAAGGCGTTCGCGGCGAGGGTGACCGCGCCCGCCACGCCGACCAAGCCGACCAAGCTTCCGTACGTCAGCGCCCTGAGGCCCGCGAAGAACTGCCTCCTCATGGCCTCCTTGGCCTCTGGCGAAAGCTCCTTTATGTGCTCCTGGTTGGCGTACTTTGCGCTCTCCCTGCTGAGCTCCGCGAGGGCCCTCCGTCCCCCACCCAGGTGGATCCTCTGGCCCCTCTGGGCCCCGTACAGGGCTCCGGCCGCGCCGTACATGGCCATGTTCGTCGATATCCTCCTCAGGTCCTCCGGGGAGGCGTCCGGCATCGCGGCCTTCACCCTCGTCAGCATCCTCTTCCTCGCCTGGCTGTCCATCGTCTCGTACCTGCTCTCCTGCTGGAGTATCTCCATCCCCACCTCGAACACGGCCTGAGGCGCTCCCCCCCTCCTCGCACTCCCCCCTCCTCCTCCTCTTCTCCTCCCTTCCCGTATCCCTCTGAGCTCCTCCTCGCTCAGATTTATCGCACCCTCCTTCGTCCTTCGGAGAAGGTATTGGTGCAAGTCCCCTTCGGCCTCAGCCTTGAAGTGAGCCCCTTCCCTCGCCTGCAGCAGCGAGCCCCCGAGAAGCGACGCCATACCGAGAGAGATACACGACACGAAGCCGAGGACGAGGTTTAGGCTCTCCGAAGCCAACCTTCCCACAGCAGCGTATTCTCAACAAGTCACAACAGTTTCGTTCCCCTCTCCCTCCCTCGCGAACCAACCGGGACTGGGACCACCGAAACCCTTCTCCCCAACCTCCTCGAGCACTCCTCCCGCCAAAATCTTCAACTGAGGTGTCAAAGCAAAGCTAGCGAGACGTATCCTCGCACTGTATCCCCCAACCGTGCTCCCCTTGTCGTCCCCTTGGCGAAAAACCTTGCCAAAACCCTCTCCTCTCCCTCTCCTCCGCTTTTGCCTCGTCACCTCGATCGACAGCTGCAGCCAAAAAAAAATCTGGAAGAATTTTTTAGGGTTTTAGGTTTTTAGGGTTTTTGAGGGTTTTCGAGGAGGAGAACCTGGAGGCGTGTCGTCGTCCGCGATCGATCGACGATTGGTGTGTGTGTGTTGCGCTGTGGAGACGATGAGAGGCGTGTGGACCAAGGCTGTGAAGTTGTTTCATGCCTCCTCGAGGCATGGAATACGGGTAACGCACAACTTGCCTGCGCTCGGGACGGTGCAAGGGAAAACGACGACGTGGACCTTGGAGACCCTGACGACGAGCTTGGAGAGGAAGGAGGGGGCGTGGACAGGATTCGCGGCGGCGGGGAAGGGGAAGGGGTCGACGGGGGTGGGAAGGGGCGCGAAGGGTCTGTCGTCCCTGGTGCTCGCGGCCGCGGGGGCGCAGTACGCGGCAGTCCAGGCCGAGACCGAGGATGTCGTGCCTGCCGAGCCTGTCCTGCAGGAAATCCCCGCCGAACCGATCGTCGTCTACCAGTACGAGGTCTGCCCCTTCTGCAACAAGCTTCGGGCGTTCTTGGACTACCACAACATCCCGTACAAGGTCGTGGAGGTGAATCCCTTGACCAAGGCGGAGATAAAGGGGATGAAGAAGAACGACGGGAAGCTGAAGGTTCCTATCGTGGGCCTCGAGGGCAGGGAGAAGGTCGCCTCGGAGCAGATTGTGGACAGCGACAACATCATCGACGAGTTTCAGAGGCTCTTGGGCGGGGACTCGAAGAAGTCTTGGTTCGGGGGCGGCAAGAGCAAGGCGGAGGAGGAGGACGTCGCCAGGTGGAGGACCTGGGTCAACGAGAGGTTTGTTCACATCCTGACCGTGAACATCTACAGAAGCGTGGAGGAGTCGTTCGAGACTTTCGACTACATCTCGGATCAGGGGAACTTTGGATTCTTCGCCAGAGAGGCGGCTAGGTACGGGGGGGCGGGAATCATGTACGTGGTGTCGAAGAACATCAAGAAGAAGAGAGACTTGCCGGGGGAGGAGAGGGCCCACCTCTACGAGGCCGCAAAGTTGTGGATGGACGGCATGAACGGAATGGATTTTCACGGGGGAAAGAAGCCGGATTTGGCCGACCTTTCGGTCTACGGGGTGATCAGAGCCGTCGAGGGCTTCCAGTCTTTCAAGGACATGCTCGCCAACACAAACATCGGGCCTTGGTACTTCCGAGTCAAGGAGGCCATCGGCACCTCTGCGAGGACCAACCCTGTTGTGTGAGGAGCCGGACCGCTTCTTAAGATTATTACGTTATTTATCGCGTCTTGATTCGATTCTTTTGCTTGATTTTATTTCTTTGTGTGATTATTACATCCCTGGCGTGAGTGAGGGATGCCTCCTCGATCGACCACCCTCTTCACCGTCTCCATCCTCTGTCGCCGCGGAAGAGATGACGCTGGTGATGCTGCTGTTGCTGCTGCTGCTGCTGCTGCTATTGGTGATGCTGCTGCTGCTGCTGTTGTGCTGTTGTGCTGCTGCTGCTGATGATGATGATGTTGGTGATGTTGGTACTATTGGTGATGATGATGATGCTATTGGTGATGTTGCTTATGTTGGTGCTGCTGTTGCTGTTGTGCTGTTGCTGCTGCTGCTGATGATGATGTTGGTGATGCTGCTGCTGCTGTTGTGCTGTTGCTGCTGCTGCTGATGATGATGTTGGTGATGCTGCTGCTGCTGTTGTGCTGCTGCTGCTGCTGCTGCTGATGTTGGTGATGCTGCTGCTGCTGTTGTGCTGTTGCTGCTGATGATGATGATGTTGGTGATGCTGCTGCTGCTGTTGTGCTGTTGCTGCTGATGATGATGATGATGTTGGTGATGCTGCTGCTGCTGTTGTGCTGCTGCTGCTGCTGATGATGATGATGTTGGTGATGCTGGTGCTATTGGTGATGTTTGGTGATGTTTGATGTCCCGATCTCCATGTCGCGTCGTGGAGACCGCCCCCGCGCCAGTTCAAACCCCTCGTCTCCTGCGTCGTGTGTTGGATTTGGATTTAAAATCACAGCACCTGTTCTCTACACCGCCATTTTTCCTCCCTGTGGTTTATGTCTCGTCTCTTGGTTCTCCAAGATCCCACCTTTGCCCCTTTTCCTTAATCCAATCCAAGACAGACACACCCAACCCAAAAGACGAAGCCCCAAAGGCACTCCTAGGTTTTGTCTTCCCGACCGGAGACGACGCAGCGAGCAGACACAGAAGCGACGAGACAAGCGACGAGACAAGCGACGAGACAGCGAGGGCAAAGACTCTGGCGCCTTCGTACTTTCAACCTCTACTTTACTCTTACCACACCACAAGACAAAGACTTGGTTGCGTCTACGCACGCATAAGCATTGAAGAACAAACGTAACGTAAGTGAACACACACACACACACACACGGAGGGGTGGACACACGCAGGGCGGGAGCGCGAGAATAGGACGATCGATCGAACGAGGGAGAGACCCTGCCTGGCTGGAGGAGAAACCAAGTTCGCACCTTGGGGGGCAAGGGGAGGTGCCTCTTGAGGACCTCGAACTTGGCACCAAGTACCAAGAACGTCGAAAGGCCGGTTGGCGGAAGCTGCCGCGGACTTTGCGTGGGTCCGTCTTGTTCCCTCGAGGCCTCGAAAGATCTAGGAGCGTGTTCAAAACTGACAGACCATTGGGTCTTGTTTCTTTCGTCCCAGTTTGATTCAAGATGAGTTACAGAAAGCCGATCTCTGCTGCCAGGAACAAGGGCAAGGGAAGACAGGGTGGACTCACCGAGGAGCAGAAGCAGGAGATCCGTGAGGCCTTTGACCTCTTCGATACCGATGGAAGTGGAACCATCGACGCCAAGGAGCTCAAGGTAAGGGCGAGGGTCCTGGGGGCGGCTGCGTCGGTGATGTATAATTCCCGTGGATGCGAGTGACGTCGCGCTGTCCTCGCCCCTCCCGGGAAGTGTCAAGTCTTTCTCTTTTGCGTGGCGTGCCATCCATGAACGTGACTGACTCTTTCCTCCCCCCGGTGCCGCTCTCTTTCTTTCTTTCGTTCTTCTCTTCGCCGTCGTAAAGGTCGCCATGCGCGCCCTTGGCTTCGAGCCAAAGAAGGAGGAGATCAAGAAGATGATTGCTGATATTGACAAGGACGGTAGCGGAACCATCGACTTCGAGGAGTTCTTGCAGATGATGACTGCCAAGATGGGAGAGAGAGACTCTCGCGAGGAGATCATGAAGGCCTTCAGGCTCTTCGATGACGATGAGACTGGAAAGATCAGCTTCAAGAACTTGAAGCGTGTCGCCAAGGAGCTCGGTGAGAACATGACCGACGAGGAGCTGCAGGAGATGATTGATGAGGCTGATAGAGATGGCGACGGTGAGGTCAGTGAGGAGGAGTTCTTCCGCATCATGAAGAAGACCTCTCTCTTCTAAGGAAGGGGAACGCAAGGAATCTTTCGAGGAAGGCCTGGCCAGAACATCAAATGAAAACGCTTGTAAATTGAAGTTTATCCGAACAAAAAAAAATATACGGCTTGGACGGCGACGACGTCATCGCGGAACACACGCGCGCGTGGATCTCCAAAGAGGGGTGTGGTATACCTATATATTACAGAAGGGTTCGCAGACACGGACCCGGTGCCCGCAAAAAAACCTAGTTAGCCTTTGCCTTCCCCTTTCCCTTCACCAAGGTGAAGTCCGAGTAGGACCACAGGGTGACCACCAGGAAAACGAGGAGCCAAGCGGATGCGATCATGAACACTTCCTTGAACTTCATCACGTCGTTGAAGTCGTACTTGACGTAGAAGCTGAGCTCCGTCATTTCGTTGCTCAGGTCGCTCATCTGCAGCGTCCTCACCGGCCTCCCCGAAATGTCGAACCACCACTTTTTCGTCGTGGTGCCCAACTCGACCGTCCTGAAGGGGTCTTGCTCCGTGCAAAACACGTTGGAGGTCAGGGCGGCGCCCGTGACCTTGGTCGAGAACTCGGGCACCGCCGCGTTGATGGTCAAGTTCTTGATCATGATCCCTTTGACCGCGGGAAGGACGTCCATGACGAGGGTCTTCGCCCCGCCCGACCCCGACTTGAGAAAGCCGTGTTTTGGGACCTTGTACCCAAAGGTGAAGTGGGTCTGCCAACCGGGCACGAGCGGGAACCTTGGGACGGCCTCCACCGTGACCTGGTCGGTCTCGAACTTGGCTTTCGACGTCGTGATGTTCCCCAGGACGTCGATCCAGAACAAGGAGTGCGCGTGCTTGGGCAGAGTCATGGACAAGTCGTTGGCGATGTAAGACGCGGGGTTCCTGGAGAATTCCACCCTGGAGAACCCGTCCTTGAAAGTCGGCCCGACGTTCTTGATGTGGTAGTGCTCCTGCACCTCGATGTCCGTCCACGAGCTGACCGTGATGTCCCTCACCACGCTCTCGATCTCCAGCAGGGGCTGCGGGTGCTCAAACACCAGGGTCACCGTCGTCCTGCCATTCGACGGGGCCTTGCCGTCCTCGTAGGGCCCGTAGACGACCTCCTTGCCCTTCACTGACGTCGGCTCGACCTTGGTGTAGTGCTCCAGGTTGGAGCTCGGCAGGAAGAACTTCGTGGTCTGCGTTCTGATCTCCAGGTTCTCCGGATCCCTCGCAATGACGTCAAAGTTCGTGAAGCCGACCTTCTGCTTCTCGCTCTGGTGGATCTCCCCCGGCAGCGGCACGAAGTCGCGGGTGTACACCTCGAAGATCTCGACCGTTCTCTGCGCGGACTTGGACGGCTTCAGGGGCGTGGCCAGCTTCACGCGCATGCACTCCTTGTCCTCCTCGAGGGTCCACTCGAGCCTCGCCTCCTCCTCGTCTTTCCCAGCCACCTCGTCGAACTCCGCCCACTGCAGGGTCCTGTCCCTCACCATCCGGGTTGGGCAGTACACGAAGGAGTCCAGGGGCTTCTTCCCCTCGTTCCTGACATCCAGGGAGCTCGCGATCACCAAGCCGTCCGTCGTCAACCCGACCTAAGTGAGAGTAACACAGGAATCGAATCGAATCGAATCGAAACGAATCGAAACGAACAGTTGAGGGGGGCGCGTCAGTCCGGGACCATCAGAAACGAACGCCGAGGGAAGCTGCCCAATCGACCTCGTGTTTTTCGTGACCAAAAAAACGCTTTGGGTTTGTCATGATGATCTCACCCCTCCTGCTGCTGCTTGCCCCGTCCGTCCATTGTGTGCGTGCGAGCGAGCGTGCGTTTGCGCGTCATTCTGTCTTGTCTTACCTCCCTTTCCAAGTTGTTCACGATCATCTTCGCTTGCGCTGTCCCTGCCCCAATGATTCCCGCAAGTATCCCGACCACCACCACCCCGGTCACCATCTTTCCAAGCCTCGCGCTCGCCATCGTCCCTCGCCGCTCTGCTCTCCTCTTCTTGAGGGTTTCCTCGTGTTACTCCCTACGACGTTACTTTTCCATGGTGTGTGTAGTTGGTGTAGAAGTAACGTCACTGGGTGTAATGACGTTGAGCCTTATCCTCTTGAGGATCAGTGGCTGACAGAGCGGCGCCTAGGGGAGTCAAGGGGCAGAGAGGGAGTGAGAGACTGTGGACTTCGAGGGATGAGTGAGGTGAAGATGGGGGGGAGGAAGGGGGTACTGGGTCAGGTGAGGAGCAAGGCGGCCAAGGTTGCGGCGGGGGTGGGGAGGACGCCCAAGTGCGACGCCAGAAAGGCCAAGGTGGCGTCGAGGACCTGGGGGGTGCAGGAGCAGAGGGGGAGGAGGCATCTGAGCCTCAGCACGTTGGTGTCTCGAGGTGTGGGGGAGAGCGGGGAGTTCACCAGCACGATCTTCGACGTGGAGGACGTGTCCCTGGCGGGATCCAAGGAGAGCATCCTGAGGGGGGGGAGGGACAAGTTCGGACTCCTCGCCAAGGCCTTCGAGGGCATCAAGACCATTGGAGTGTGTGGCTGGGGGTCCCAGGGCCCCGCGCAGGCCCAGAACATCCGCGACTCCATAGAGGCCGCGGGCCTGTCCGGCGACGTCAAGGTGAAGATCGGGCTGAGGAAGGGCCGCCCGAGCTGGGAGGAGGCGACGGCCTGCGGCTTCACGGAGGAGAGCGGCACCCTCGGCGAGACGTTTGACGTCGTGGCCGAGAGCGACCTCCTGCTGCTGCTGATCTCGGACGGGGCCCAGGCCTCGCTCTACCCCCGCGTCCTGGCGGCCATGAAGCCCGGGGCCACCCTCGGCCTCTCCCACGGCTTCCTGCTTGGGGTGATGAAGAACGATGGGGTGGACTTCCGCGACGACATCAACGTTGTCCTCGTGGCCCCCAAGGGAATGGGGCCGTCCGTCAGGAGGCTCTACGAGCAGGGGAAGAGCGTGAACGGATCCGGAATCAACGCCTCCTTCGCCGTGCACCAGGACTACACCGGAAACGCCACCGAGATTGCTTTGGGCTGGTCGATCGCCCTCGGGTCTCCCTTCACCTTCAGGACGACCCTGGAGAGCGAGTACAAGTCCGACATCTACGGCGAGAGGTGCTGCATCCTCGGAGGCGTCCACGGAATCGTGGAGTCCCTCTTCAGGAGGTACGAGGCCCAGGGAATGAGCCCGGAGGACGCCTTCATCAACTCGGTGGAGTCGATCACGGGGCCGATCAACTCCATCATCTCCAAGAGGGGCATGAAGGCCGTGTACGAGGAGCTCGACGGCGAGGGCAAGGAGATCTTCATGAAGGCCTACAGCGCTTCGTTTGGACCCTCCATGGACATCTGCTACGAGATTTACGAGGACGTGGCTTGCGGAAACGAGATCAAGTCCGTCGTCAACGCCACCAACAGGTTTGACAGGTTCCCGATGGGAACGATCGACCAGACTCGCATGTGGAAAGTCGGCGAGGAGGTGAGGGCCAAGAGGGTTGAGGAGGACATCCCTCTCAACCCCTTTACTGCGGGCGTTTACGTGGCGAACATGATGGCCACCCTCACGACCTTGAGGGAGAAGGGTCACAACTGGTCCGAGATCTGCAACGAGAGTATCATCGAGGCCGTGGACTCGCTGAACCCCTACATGCACGCTCGCGGCGTCGCCTTCATGGTGGACAACTGCTCTTTCACGGCTCGCTTGGGAACGAGGAAGTGGGGACCTCGATTCGATTACAACTTGGTCCAGCAGGCCTACGTCGCGATTGACAACGGCGCGGGAGTCAACGACGAGTTGAAGCAAGAGTTTCTGAACCACGACGTCCACTCTGCTCTAGCCGTGTGTGCTGAGCTGAGACCAAGCGTTGACATTTCAGTCTCCACCGACGAGGCCGTTGGGGCAGGAAAGGCGAGGACGCAGTACAAGTCCAGCAAGGCAAACGCTTGACCTTGAGGAGATAATGAGAAGAAGATACCTTTTCTCTCTAGAATTTTTCATTGAAAAAGAAAAAGAGTTGATAGACTTACACAAAATGCGAAAACACACATTGAGAAACCTTTTAGACGTGCAATTGGGTCTTGATGATGCCAATCGACTTCTTAATCTCCCGATAGAGCGCACTATTCTTCTCCGACTTGGGTTTCAGGTGCAGCAAAATTTGGTCTACGGCGAGACTAACCGCCTCCGAGGGAAGCGACCGGTCGGCACAAATTTGGAGCGTCGTCATCAAGTGCACGCAGCTGGAAATAAGCTCCCTCACCTTCTTCTCGTCTTCCTTCGGCTGCTGGCCCTTCCCGCGACTTCCCTTCTTCTTGACGGCTTTCAGCTTGGCGTTTCCAATCTTCTGGGCTTCCGCGACGATGCTCTTTGCGTGCTGCACAACGTCGCTGTTGCTCAGTTTCTGCATCTGAAGCAAAGGAGACTGGAACTGCTGCGAGGGGTTCTGCACGAACACCTGCGAAACGAGTCGGTACTGGCTCACAGAGACCCTCTGCTGAAGCCGCACCAGGGCTGACTTGAGCCTGTCATTGCACTCTCGCAGGTTTCTTACCTGCAGAGCGTAGTTCTGCTGGAATTGCTTGGAGGTGCACCCATTCTCGTCCAAGTGCAGATTTCCTTCTGCCTCGTCGTTCATCTGCTTCAGCTCGCCAAGGAGCCGCTGCTTCAGGTCCAAGAGGTGGTCGACCTGAGCAAGGGACCGCATGTCCATCTCCCTCGAGTCGAGCTGGTTCGTCGGGGTGTACGACACGATTGGCTCGACCTCCGCAATGGCCGAGATCCCTTGCCTCCGCGGGGTGAACATGGCCGGCTCGGACACGTTCAGTGGTTCCAGCTTCGGCTTCCGTATTGGTACAAGGGGTGTCGTCTCTGTGCTCGTCCGGGCCATGATGTGGACGTCCTCGAGCTGCTGGACACCAAGCTCCTGCCGGTCAAACTGCACGCGGTACTTGCTATTCGAGTGGTCTACCGTCAAGATAGAACCGTCGTGGATCTGCCCCGTTGCTGGGTGACGTGCCGTCACGCGTTGGCCCACGATGAGCGGACGGGGCAGGTCCGAAGGGATCTCGGATGGATCCTTTTCCTTGAACTGCTTGCGCACGCCGGCTCTGTACGCTTCGAGCTCTGCCCTTTCCTCGTGCAAGAACTGCAGCGAGAGCCTCCTGGGCTTGCCCAGAGACCTTCTTATCATTGCCCACTCCGTCCTCTGCAGGGTCTTGCACTTGCTGCCGATTCCGGCGTGATCCAAGAAGTCCTTGAACGTGTTCTTCTCGAACCAAAGCTTGTCTATGGCGCTGTAGAACCACTCGTAGTAGCACCACCTCCTCATGGAGGGACACAAGCAGTTCTGAATCTTGTTCAAAACGGTTCCTGGCGGGGCGTGAATCTTCTCCCCCCAGCCCAGGAGCCCATCCAGAGAGCTCTGCAGCTTGAGCTGCCTCTCCAGGACCTTGGCGTTCGGAGAGGAGGCGCCCTTGAACGCCGAGAACCGCTTGTGCAACTTCATCAAGGGAGAAAGAGGACCAAGGTACCTCCTGTGATCGGGCTTCCTTCTGTTCCTTGGCTTCACCTGCGGGCCCAAGCCCGAGAGCTCCTTCAGGGGCTGCGTCCTGAGGCTGTCCATGAGACTCTTGTGCTGCTTCTTGGGCGTGGACTTTGGAGTGGAGGCCCTGCTGCCCTTGCCCTTCTTCTGCGGCTTGCCCGAGGAATCGTTGCTGGTGGTCGCCAACCCAAGCAGCGCAGAGGCTGCCGTCGCGTCGTCCGCAAAGAGCCTCTTCCGCGGCTTGGGAGACTGGCCACCCCGGCCCGCCTTGGTGCCCACCGCGTTCTGCTCGAGCTTCGACTGGGGGGTCCCCGGGTTCGACCGGCTCACACTGGCGGCCTGGGCCAACGTTTCGATGACGTTGGACATGAGCACGTCTGGCGACTTTGCTTTCGGCTTCTCCTTTTCTGGCGACACCGCCGGCCTGACCTGCTGCGCAGGCCTCTTCTTCCGGTCAGACCTCTTCCCTGACGAAGCCCAGGCCTTTAGGTTGCCCTCCACTGGTTCTCCCTCCTTCCCGCCCTCCCCTTCTTGCACGAACGGAGCGATCGTCTTTTCCTTCGCCGGTGTCCCGTTCACTTCGGCCGAGGCCCTCCCGCCGTTCAGCTTGGCGGAGTAAGCCTGCAGGAGGCCCCCCGCGGAGGTGTCCTGCTTCTTGAGGTACTCCTCGTTCAAGTCGTAGAAGCCCCGAACCTCCTCCTCGGTCCTCGCGTGCTTCAACTTGTCGCACACTTGCTTCCACTCCTCCTCGCCGTGCTCCTTGAAAGCGTTGAAAAAGTCGCTCACCTCCCCGTCCTCCCAGACCCGTCGGCTGTCCCAGCCGGAGTGGTCGGCCCCGTGGCCGTTCCTCTCCCCTTCACCGCCCTCGTGAAGCCCGTTCCCGTTCCCGTTCCCGTTCTCGTTCTCCACTCCGTCCTCCGCCAGGTCCTGCACCATGGCGGTGGCGGTGGTGGCCTTCTTCAGGTCCTCCACGTCCTTGGCGATTTCAACTCCCTCTCGCTTCAGGTCCCCCCCCTCCTCCTCGTCCACCTCCATGGCCTCGTTCGCCAGGTCTGGAAGAGCTTTGGCGAAATCGAGGAGGTCATTCCCCTCCTCCTCTTCCGTCATCTCTTCTGCCTCGGATCAAGCCCAAACTTTCTTTCCGCCCCACACGCCACGCCACGCACGACGTCGACGATTGACACAGAGAGAGAGAGAGAGACAAGTCCTTCCTGGTGTCAATCCAATCCACTCCCCCTCCACGCCAACCCCCCCCACACACACCACACCCAGCGTGCGGTTCCCGTCCCCCTGTCCCTTATCCTCCGTCCCCGTCCCCCCTCCCTCTTGCTCCTCCCCTCGGCGTCCCTCCCGTCCCTCCCGTCGCGTCGCGTCGTTTGGTTTGCTTCGGTTCAGTTCGGTTTGGTTTGGTGTGGTGTGTGTTCCTCGTCCTCGTCCTCGTCCTCGTCGTCGTCCTCGTCGTCGTTCTGTCTCCTGTCCCCTCTCCGCCTTTCCCTCCCTCCGCCCGGTGCGTCGTCCGGGTGAGTGACAGATAAAACCAAACCTCACGTCCCTCGCGTCGCGCCTTCTTCTTCTTGTTCTTCTTCTTGTTCTTCTTCTTCTTCTTGTTCTTCTTCTTGTTGGAGAGAAGGGAACAAGAACACCTTGGGGTGCCGGCTCTCTCCTTGTCCTCTTTTCTTTTCTTGGGCCCTCCGGAGGGCGTCTCGGTCTCTCTCTCTTGGGTTTGAATAAGGAAAACCCCTCCTCCATTCGAACCCCCGCAACGGTCGGTCGACGAGAGAGGGGACCGAGGAGGGACGGCCGAGCCGAGGAGGGAGCCCAGGACAGGAGGGGCGACATGGAACATGGAACATGGAACATGCAACGCGCTTGGGAGGAGGGGAGGGGAGGGGTTCACGAGAACTTGAAGGGGAAATACAGAGTTCAACTCCGGGTTGGGGGGAACGGAGAGGGACCACGAGGCAGAACTGCACGTCCGTTACGCCTCTTTTGCTTTGGTCTTGCCCAAGATGTTTGCATAATAATACGATTTATTGCTTTCTTAGATTATGGCGGCGGGGACTCCTCTTACTCGAGGCCGAGCTCCTTGATCTTGGCCTCGATGAGGGGGACGTCCTCGGGCTCGTCCACGCCGTGGGCGCAGTGGTTCACCATGATGACCTTGATCTTGTAACCGTGCTCGATCACCTTGAGCTGCTCGAGGTCTTCCGTGAGCTGCGACGAGCGAATGAGCGCAAGCAATTCAAGGAGAGAGAGAGAGGCGAAAAGAGTTTGTTCATGGGTCAGCCATCGTCGCAACACGATCCGGAGACAGAACCAAAAGAGGAGGCGGACGTACCATGAGCGGAGTGGCAGGAAGGCTGTTGTAAATCCTCAAAAAGTTCCTGTCGTAGCACTGGAGCCCCAAGTGAAGCAAGTAGGGCTTGTCTTGGAAGGGTTCTGGGAAGTTCTTGATCTCCCCCTTCTTGTTGTGAGGGATCACACCCCTCGAGAAGTAGATGGCATACCCCTGCTGATCCGTGATGCACTTCACTCTCTGCCTCAGCTCCACCTCGTCGTGCTTCAGGGGGGTGCAGGGGGTGCTGAAAAAGAAAGGAGACCGCCAAGTAGTCAGATCGCGCCGTCGTCGGCGTCGTAGAGAGAGGGAGAGAGAGAGAGGTCGTGAGGAGGGACGACTCACCTGTAGACCGCGTCCGGAGAGTTCTTCAGGGTCTCCGCGACCTCGTCGATGATCTCGGGCTCGATCAAAGGCTCGTCACCTTGAATGTTCACAACAATGTCGTAAGACTCCTTGAGCTTGGAAACCGCTTCGTTGCACCTCTCGGTCCCGTTCGGGCAGTCCACGCTGGTCATGACCACCTCGGCTCCATGCTCCTTGCACACTTTGGCGATCCTGTCGTCGTCCGTCGCGACGATCACCCTGTCGAGCTGCGTGGCCTTCTTGGCCTGCTCGTAGGTCCTCACGATCATCGGCTTGCCCAAGATGGGGGTCAGGGGCTTTCCAGGGAAGCGAGTCGACGCGTACCGTGCCGGTATCACTCCAATCTTCAATGCGAGCGAGTCAGCCGCAACAAAAGCGAGTCAGCCGCAACAAAGGCAAGACCGGACAGAAACAGCTTCAAGTGTCAGTGCACGAAAATGAGTCTCAAAGGTGTCGGTTCCCGGACCGTCACCCCGAAACCTAGCCGAGGTTTCCACTCGGTCCCCCTCTTCATTCCTTCACTTACGACTTTAGTCCTCTTCTTCTTTCCAAAGAACTTGTCCTTGAGAAAGAATGCAGCCGTTGCCGCGGACGACACGATCGCGGTCACCACCAACTTCATGATGGTCTTCTCCAGATGCCTTTGCCTTTGCCTTTGTGACGTCCTCACTCGCTCGCTCGTCGTCGGTACCAAGGGATCAATCCCGTCCGCTCAAGGTCTGCGGCAGCTGCTGCTGGTTTACTTTACGATGAAGGTACGCGAGGCCAGCGCGATCAGCACAGAGGAAGGGGAAGGGGAAGGGGAGGACAAAAGATGACAAAAGGTGGCTTGAGGATGAACTTGGGGACGAGAACATGGAGACAGGCGTGAGCTTGACAATCGGATGTAACCACGACACCGGCACGGTGGAGGTTGCGAGGAGAGGAGCCTCGCCAGGAACCGTACCAGGGCCAGGGCCACCCCAGGAACCAGGAGGGGAACAACGGCAAAGGCAGGAAGAGGAGGGGAAGATGAAGGGGAGGACGGTCCCGTGGGGGGGACGAAGGCGCCTTGGAGGGAGATCTAGCACATTCACGCGCGCGGTGTTGGTCCTGGCTTGCCTCTTGGTGGTCGTGAGCCCGGGGCAGGCCGTCGAAGGGGGGGAAGGGGAGGGGAGGGACGCGCTCAGGACTCAAGCACCGCCTCCAGCGCGAGCGTTGAAGCCTCAGAAGGCCCTCTCCGCGCCAACCCGCGTCGAAGGGACGGTGGGCGCGTGGTCGGATGAACTGGAGGTAAAATTCTCCCCGAGCAACGCGTGCAGGGTGAACTTCAAGGTGACTGGATTTGGCAACGCGAAACCGGAGGATGTCACCTTCGAACCGCCTTTCCTCGTCTTCGATGGAGACGTGGAGACCAGGACCTTCAAGGTGAAGAGCTCGGGGCTGGGATGGTACTCAGTCATTTACGAATTCGAGAGCGACCACGCGTTTCCATTCGATGGTGTGAGGACGACGGTTCTGCAGGTCTTGGATAAGGCCCGAGTGTCCCTGGTTCAGCCAGGGAATTCCCAGCTCGTTCTGGGGTCCACCTCCCCGTTTTACAAGCTAAGCCTGACAAAGAATCTGAACGTGAAAGTGGTCCCCGTGGCCGAGGAACTCGTTTTCGAGCCTCGCGAGCTCTCGTTCTCGCGTTCGGCATCGCTGGCTCCTCAAGTCCAAGAGTTCAGGGTTCGAGTCCCAGGAACGTTGCCAGAGAAGCTTCGCGCGAGCGGGGACATTCACAAGTTCGAGGTGCCAGTGAACCTGGTGCTGCAGTGCAACGAGGGGGAGGAGGACGCGGCGTGTGATGTGGCCCGCTTGCACGAACCAGTGGAGTTTCTGTGGCAGATCTTGGATTTGAACGAGCTCCGCGTGGAAGAGAAGATCGTTGGACCAATCACTGGCATACGCTTGCCCTTGTCGCTTAAGTTTCCTCAGGAAGCAATTGTCGAAATTTACTCCAGGGAACTCGTGTTGAGCAAAAACAGGTTGGTGATCAGCAAGGAGGACGTAGGAGTGAACACTGAGCTCAGGGTGGTCGGGAGAAGGGGCACGAAGAGATCTTGCAGCGCAGCGGAGCCTTGCGTCATTCAGTATGCCGTGAAAGATGTCCAGGGTAGACTCAGCCCCAACTTTGCTCAGGGGGCAACGACAAATTCCGGTTTTCACGGAAGCACGATCGTCCACGTCGTCGACAAACTCGAGCTGGACACGCCCAATTCCACCGTGGCCTTTGTGAATCAAACCATCGACTTGACCTTCACGTGGCGCACTGCTGTCCCTAGCGACATGGCACATCATCAGCTGGAGAACGTGGACCGCGCAAAAGGAATCGCAGGGGGAGAGAGCCTTTTCGAGATTCATTGCCTGGCCTCACCGGACGTCATGGTCGAGCCAAGCGTCCTGGTGGTCTCTGACTTGAGTCAAACGCTTGGTTTCAACATCACGCCGACGAGAGAAGGGAAGTTCGAGGTCAAGTTCAACTTGGGGGAGGGACGGTTCCAGAACCTCGTTGAGTTCAAGCCAGAACCCGTGGTGTCGATCATCGTGTACGACTCCTTCCACGCCGAGGACTTCTCATTCGAAACAAAATACGGTTTAGGAGGGTTGGACACCGAGCTCAACATGATCCTGAGAAGGGCTTTATTCTCGCGCATGGCCACGAAGGAGACAGCGGAGGCCCTTGGGGTTAAGCCTGTCAAGGTAAGCCAGCAACGCTTCATCACCTTTCCTTCTGTTCGTTTTTCTTGGGAACTTATCTAATTGTGCATTTCCACTCGCTTGTGTTGCATCTTCCGGAAACCTGCAGGGCATCCTGCTTTTCGGCCCGCCGGGCTGCGGAAAGACGACGGTGGCGAGGCAGATAGGAAGAATGCTCTTGACACAGGAACCCAAGGTGGTCAATGGTCCAGAAATAATCAGCAAATACCTCGGCGAAAGCGAGAACCAAGTTCGTTCCCTGTTCGCTGACGCTGAACTCGATCAGAATGAGCGAAACGTTCACCTCATCGTCTTTGATGAGATTGATGCTCTCGTGAAGCCGCGCGGCCGGGGTCAAGGAGAAGCGGCGGATCAAGTGTACGACGGAATAGTCAATACCATCTTGAGCAAAATGGATGGTATCCATAGACTGGACAACGTCCTCGTCGTGGGCACGACCAACCGGAGGGATCTTATCGACCCAGCTCTGCTGAGACCGGGTCGGTTCGACGTTCAGGTGAACATCAAAATCCCTGATGAAGAGGGAAGGCTTCAGATCTTCCGCATCCACACGAAGAGGATGTTCACGTCGAACTTGGTCAGCAAGGACGTGGATTTGGTGAAGCTGGCCAAAATGGCACGAGCCTTCACGGGGGCGGAGATCGAAGGCGTCGTGAAATCAGCTGCCTCTTTGGCGGTGGAAGACGCTTTCAAAGCCAGTGATTCCAGTGCCACGACAATCGATCGAAACCGAATTCAGCTGACTCAGGAGCACTTCGAGAAGGCGCTCAAAGACATCGAGCCCGCGAACATAGACTCCAAGGATGCTCTGGAGCAGCTGTACAGCGGCGATCTGTTCAAGTTTTCTCCAGAAATGGTTGAAGCGATTTCTCGATTCTCTCAGTCCCTTGAGTACGTCTGCGCCGACTCGGGTGGGGATGAGTCCGAGAGAAGTCACAAGGCTATCAGCATCCTCGTGCATGGGGCACCGGGGACTGGGAAAACGTCTTTCGTCTCCAGCATTCTGAGGGACAAGTACATCGACAACATCGCAATGCTGGAAGTCCTGTCCGCGGAACTCCTCCTTCAAGAAAGCAAGAGCTCCGTGGAGCGGAAGATTCGGATCTTTGGAGATGCGTTTCGGTCCATCCTGTCCAACAAGAGCGGGGTCGGTGTCCTTGTCTTGGACGACTTGGAGGGGATCATTGAGCACGTCGACACGCAAGCCGGTTCGTACATCAATTCTAACATCTTTTCCCAACTCAGGATACTGATGCGGAGCAAGATGCACAGCGACGTCATCATCGTGGCGACCGCGTCGACGCAATCGATCATGAAGTTCGACCAGCTCCTCGACTTGTTCGACGTGGAGATCGAGTTGCCCCTGGTGCAGTCCAGAGCTGAGATCAAGACGCTCCTGGCTTTGGCAGACATGAGCTCGCAGACGGACTATTCCGCAATCGAGGACTTCCTCCCTCTCCCCATCAAGAGGGTGATCAAGTTCCTGGACCTGGAGGCTTCTGGCAACGGGGACCTCCTCCCTTCCGCCGGACTAGCGCCTTCCCGTTACGGCGAGGAGGCCGACATCGGGATGGTCGATGTCATCGCCAACAACAACACGATGCTGAAAATATTCATGATCTAAAAGCAGCAGCAATGCGCATTGCTCTTTCATCCAATTCATAACCATAATCAATCCCATGCTGTATCTATAAAAACTGTAAGTCATCCACCAGTAGCACTAGTGCTTCGAGTTCCATCGCCATCCGCCTCCATCTCATCGCGGACATCTGAGGACGAGGAGTTTCACGATGGACAAAATGATGGAGGTGGAGGTCGAGGCAACGAACGGGTCGAGTTACCCACACGGACTCCTGGAATCGGCGGACGTGGAGGTACGTGGGATCGCCTCAATCTACTGCGCACTTGTCCTTTCGCGCGATCTCCTCCGTCCCTTCCCTTGAAGGACGACACGCGCGCGCGCGCGCGCACACACACACACACACACAGAGAGAGAGAGAGAGAGGACTCAGAGATCGCGTTTCATGAGCGTGTTGTGTGTTTGTTTGTGTCTGACGAGTTTTTCTCTCGACTGTTCCCGCAGACTATCGTCGCCCAGTACACGGGCCACGCCCTGCTTCAGCGGCTGGTGTTCGTGGCGAAGAAGGCTGCCGAGAAGAAGGATGAGACGCTGGAGCTCGAGGCTTTGAAGGTTGCCTGCGATGAGTCGAAGAAGGGGGAGCACACGTCCCTTCACAAGGAAGTGACGGAGCTGATGCGTGGCAGGTGCGGTCCGGAGTACGACTGCGACGCGGCCTGGGTGGATCAGGTCGACAGGCGCACCGCGCAGAAGCAGGACAAGTTGGAGTCGGAGCTGAATGGTTACAAGGCGAACCTGATCAAGGAGTCGATCAGGATGGGTCACACCTTCTTGGGGGAGTTCTTTTACGAGAAGGGCGACCTCAACGCGGCCCTTAAGTGCTACATCAGGACCAGAGACTATTGCACGACGAGCAAGCACGTTGTGACCATGTGTCTTAACGTGATCAAGGTTTCGCTCGAGTTGGAGAACTACCTTCACGTTCTGAACTATGTGCAAAAGGGGGAGCAAAACCCGGGTGTCCAGCAGGATGCGAAGACCATGGATAAGCTCAAGTGCGCCGCGGGCCTGGCGAACTTGGCGAACGGGAAGTACAAGATTGCTGCCAGAAACTTCTTGGAAGTGAGCGCGGAGTTAGACAACAACTACTCGGACGTGATCGCTCCTCAGGACGTCGCGACCTACGGAGCCTTCTGCGCGCTTGCGTCCTTCGACAGGTCTGAGCTGAAGCAGAAGCTGATCGACAGCGTCTCGTTCCGAAACTTGCTGGAGCTCGTGCCGGAGGTCAGGGAGGTGGTGTACGACTTTTACGCCAGCAGGTACGCCTCGTGTCTGAAAATGCTGACGGGTCTGAAGAAGTACCTGGAGTACGACATCTACTTGCACAAGCACATCGAGGAGCTTGGGAACCAGATCAGGGAGAAGGCCATCGTCCAGTACACGATTCCGTTCACCTCGGTAGTGCTGCAGAACATGGCCACCGCTTTCAACGTGGATGTGGACTCCCTGGAGAAGGAAATTGCTGATCTGATTGCTAACGGGCAGATCCACGCCAAGGTGGACAGCCACAACAAAATTCTGTACTCCCGCGGCACGGACCAGAGGGACACCACCTTCGAGCGGGTGAAGAAGACGGGAAGCGATTACCAGAGGGACTCGGAGCACGTCCTCCTAAGGGCGAGACTGCTGGAGTACCAGTTAGTGCAGACGTCCGGAAGCTCGAAGGCCGCTGCAGCTATGTCGCTGGAACTAGACGAAAAGTGAAACAAGGGGGGGGGGGGGCAAAGCACCTGAAGGTGGGTCTTTTGATATGTACTATAATAATAACTCTATCAAGTTTACAATTGGACGACGTACGGCGGCGTCACGCGGGGAGTTTCGTCGGATCGATGATCAGATGTCGGATATTGTGGCGCTTCCAAGTGTAAGTGACGTGGACAAGCTCGTCGTCGGATTGAATGATCGACGGGTAGCTGAATTCGACGTTCCTCTTTGAGCTCTCCAGCGTCGTGACCTCTTGCCACGAATCGCCGTCGTCTTGCGAAACGGCAAGGGAAATGATCTGCCTTCCAGCAAAACCACCCTTCTTGAAGGAGTGGTTGTAGATCAAAACAACCCTTCCGTCCTTGAGCTTCACGGCATCCAGGCCAGAGTTGGGGCAGGGGATCGTCGTGAGCTGGGGTTTACCGAACTCCCTTCCCGTGCTGTCCGACTTGGCACTGACCATGTAGGTCGATCTGGACCTCGCAACCATTCTCACCCTCTCCGAATCATCGATCCAAACCGACGGCTGTATGATGCGTCCGTTGAATTCTATGGGCCCCCACGCTTTCCAAGTCTTCCCCCCATCAGTCGACTCCTCCATCATGCAGCTCCAGACTCGGTTCCTCTTCTCCCTCGAGCTCGGCGCGATGATGGTGCCGTCCGAGAGCTGGATGGGCTTGTTCTTCGCGGGGCCTATGATGCCTGCTCCCAGGTGCTCCGGCTCCGACCAAGTCACCCCCTCGTCCAAACTCCTCTTGACGTACCCCTTCCAAGTCTGAGGGTTCCTCCCCGTCTTGTAGAAGAGCAAGACTTCGTTCCCCTTGGTCCTGAACAGCACGGGATTCCAGGTCGGCACGCCGTTCGTTGGCTTGACGAGCTCGACGGGCTCCGTCCAGTTGCTCTGGTAATCCTCGAGCCTGGACAGGAATATCCCAACATCGTCCTTTCCCTCGAACTTCCCCGCAAACCACGCGGCCAGGAGAGCCCCGCCCTCGACCTCCACAATGGTGGAAGCGTGATGCGATGGTTTCGGCCGCTTCCTCCTGTCGGGCATCACGAACTTCCTGGCCACGATGGACTCGTGGAGATCGATCTCCTCGCCGTGGTGGACACCTGTGGGAACACCTGCCTTTGCCTCCTCCTCGGAGGTGGTCACCTTGTGGGACTCTCCTTGCCAGCCAATCAGGTTGAGGTCGCTCTTGTTGTTCTTGTGGGTCGCTCTAGCCGCCCTTGCGACGTCACTCGCGACGAGGAGGAGAACGACGAGGAGGGAGACCCAAAGACTCGCATCTTGCGCACCCCCTTGCCTTCTCCGTCCCCCTGCTTGGACCATCCTACCACCGCAGCCTGCGACGGCGAGGGGATCTGATGAATCAAGATTGTCGATCATCATGGGATGGCAGTGATGATCGACAGAGAAGAGAGAAGAGCATGTGCTTCCAATGGTTTAAGACTCTGGTTTCTTTCTCTACTTCTTTTCGTGGACGGGCGCTGGCCCCACCCCTGACTGGTGGTGGTAGTGCCCGAGGTCCTCCAGGAAGTCTGGGAACTCGCCGATGGCACCCACCCTCATGTCCGGCCTCACCATGACTCCCGCCAAGCAGTCATCGCTCCCAAAGTACTCGAGCATGAACTGGGACTTGGCGTCCACAACGTGCACCGGGTCACGAATCAGCTGGTAGTCCAGGCCGTCCATGTGGGCAATCTTGGACGTCGTGTGGAGGATGTAGAACTCGCACTGGAGAACGAATTCTTTGCCGAGCATGAACTCGACGCTGTGCTGGATCTTGTCCCAGGTCATCTTCTCCACGCTGGGCCGTGGGCTTTTGACGGCCTTCTCCCCGCAATTTTCCTTCTCGGCTGACTCCCCCAGGCTGAAGGACATGCCGGAGTGCGAGGGCTCCGAGTCGTTGTAGGGCGAGTCCATCTTCACCGGCCAATCGGAGCAGAAGCAGAAAATCTTGTGCTTGTTCGAGGACGTCAAAATCTCACCCAGGGTGGTCTTCTTCATCGTGTTCGTCAGGAAGAGCTCCCTCACGTTCGGGGCGATCTCGCCCGCCTTGACCAGGTACTTTTGCTCCCTGTTCGACCGCACGATCAGCCGTGACTCTGGGTACGTCGCGAAGAGGCCACAGTCGTTGTGCGCGTAACGGATCGGGCTCAGCTTCCCCTGCATGAGGTCCGAGAAGTACCCCGCGATGCTCTTGCGCACCGCCTCCGCACGGGGCTTCCTCTCCTCCTCGTAGCTCGCCAAGACTCCGTCCTCGCCTTCCCTCAAGCCAAGCTTCACCGCCATCGAGAGCTTCCAGGACAAGTTGTCGGCGTCCTCCAGCGCGGCGTTCATGGGGAGAATGCCGACCGGGGGGTGGGCGTGGGCAGCCTCCCCGACGAGGAAAACCCTTCCGGACGCCCAAAACGCCGAGGAGATGAAGTGGTTCATTCTGTAGTACCTGGACCACTTGGGATCAGCCAGCTCGGTGCCCTTGGGCAGCTTGGGCTTGAGCTGCTTCTGCAGCAGGCTCAGGGGCGGTGGCTCCATGCATTCCATGTTGCTGCCCCACATGGTGAACGGGGCGTTGACGCTGAGCCTGTAGAGGGAGTTGTCGCTCCCGGGCACCGGCATGGCCGCCCCCCCTCCGATGGTGGGCCCGAAGCCGTTGAGGGACTTTTGCTCCAGCCGGTAGGACTTGCGCTCCAGCCCCCACTTGACCTGGCACTCGCACATCATGTGGAGCATCACGCCCTTGTGCTCCTTCCACTCGTACCCCTCGATGCGGTCGCCGTTGAAGCAGGTCTCGCGGACTTTCGAGGACCTCCCGTCGCACCCCACCACGTACTTGCACCGCACCTGCATCGATGCAGTGGGGGAGGACACCAGGGCGGTCGCGCCACCAGCCTCCCCGTCCCCCGCCAAGCCCTCGAACGCGTGGTTCCACAGCACCTTGACGAATCTGCTGGACCGGATGCGCTCCAGGATCTGGTCCTCAATGAACGACTGGCTCAGGCTCAGGTAAGCGAACTCGTCCCCGGCGTAGTTCTTCCTGCCCTCGACCTCGGCCTTGAGCCAGCCGAGAGAGTTCGAGTTCGCGCCGGAGGACGCGGCGACGCCCTGCTGCACCTTGCCGTTCGTGATCAGCGCGGGGCTCGAAAGGGCCTCAAAGTCCGGCTCCCTGGAGCTGCTCGGGTCCCCGCTCAGGGACTTGTAGAGCCCCATCCTTCGTGCCCAGAGCACGTTGGTTGGGGTGAGGAGGGTGCCCCCTCCCTGGAATGCCGAGCGCTTGGCCTCCTCGCTCGGGTGGGCGTCGACAAGCGCGACCCTGACCTGGTCCCTGGAGAGCTGCAGGGCCGTGGCGAGGCCCGCGAGGCCCGCGCCGACGACAAGGACGTCGCAGGTGAAGCCATTCCCAGAGGTGTCCTCCCACCACGAGGCCACGTTGTTGTTGTCCACAGACCTCGCCGTCCGCGCAGTCGACTTGCCGCTCTCCATCGATGACCTGGACGAGTCTGACGAGTCTGCGGGCGAACGAGAGGCCGGACGCGTCCTACGAGTCTAACTTTGGTGGCGCGGTGTGTGTTCGCGCTCGTGCTCGTGTGCTCGCGTGCTCGTGTGCTCGTCGTCAAAAGCGTTACTTTTTTGATATTGATATATTTTAGGGTTAGCGGGAGCCTAAAGGAGGAGAGGCGGGCTTTCCGCGAATGGGGGATGGGTTTGGAACAAGGGGACTTGTTCTTCTGCAGCTATCGGAGGTCACCTTGATGTTCTCAAGTGGTTACGAAGCCAGAACCCGCCTTGTGATTGAAGCGAGGGGACTTGTTCTTCAGCAGCTCAAGGAAGTCACCTTGGTGTTCTGAAGTGGGCTCGAGGACAGAAGGGTGGTGCCGAGGGGAACCGCCTGGCCGTGCAAAAGACGGACGAGCTGTGGGGTCTCAGGCTGACGATGCAGCGGATAAGGGAGTTGGTCAGCGCGAAGAAGGTCGCGGAAGGACCCGCGACGGACCAAGTCGGGAACTCTTCCGTTCAGTCCGACGTCTGCAAGCTGTGAGCAGCAGTAGAAGCTTGGATTATAAGTCATCGTAACGACAGACAACGGTGTGTATGACGGTGTGTTCATTCATTCATTCATTCATTCATTCATTCATTGGCCCTTGTCAAGCAATCCTTCCTCCCTATAATCTGATCCCTTGGTTCGCCGCGGTCTCGGACTTCAGAGCCTCTAGAATTCGAGGGAGGAAGAGCCCTCTAATCTAAAAAAAAAATGTCAACATAGAGGGGAACTAGCGACGGCAACTAGCGACGGCGACGGCGACGGCGACTTGTGGCGACCCTACCTCCTTCCATTGTTGCGTACCTCGACCTCGAACCCTGGCCTGGCATCATCTCACAGCACCGCACCGCAGCATCCAGGGAAGGAGAAAGAGATTCAAAGGCCATGGAAGACCACCTGAACGCAGCCAGGAGCATGGAGAACCAAACACCAGAGTTCTGCGCCTTCTGCAGCGAGGTGTTCTGTAAGTGACAACCCCGGAGACGCACGTGCGCAACACGGAACGCTGACTCTTCTCTCTCTCTCTCTCTCTCTCTCTCTCTCTCTCTCTCTCTCTCTCTCTCTCTCTCTCTCTTGCTTGCTTCTTTCCATCGGATCGGATCTCTTTCTCTTTCTCTTTCTCTCATTCACGACGACGACGACGACGACGACGACGACGCAGGCCACCTGCCGGACGCCCACGGGAACTACTGCGGGAACTGCTGCGCGCTCCAAAAGGATGAGGTCAAAGAGGAAGTCGACCTGGACACGGGGCTGGCCACCTGCGGCGGGTTGGGCGCTTTCCAGGCGACTCTGAACGGTGCAGCGGGCATAACCCAAACAGCGGGCAAGGTGATCCCGGTGACCTCGGAGTGCCCCGCCGTGGTGCAGCACGAGCACGAGACGTTCTTCGAGGGAGGGGTCGAGTACAAGAAGTGCACCCAAGTCCGCAAGGTTCAGTCCAAGTGCAAGAAGGGGAACCGCCTGGCCGTGCAAAAGTACAGGCAGAAGAAGAAGAACGAGTTTGAGATGCTGAAGAAGGAGAACGCCGAGCTCAAGGCCAAGGTGGCGAAGCTCGAGAGCATTGTCAAGTACTGCCGCGGCGGGGACCCCAACAACGAGACAACGGCGAGTCAGGCTGACGAGCTGTGGGGTCTCAGGCTGACGATGCAGCGGATAAGGGAGCTAGTCAGCGCGAAGAAGGTCGCGGAAGGACCCGCGACGGACCAAGTCGGGAACTCTTCCGTTCAGTCCGACGTCTGCAAGCTGTGAGCAGCAGAAGAAGCTTGAATTATAAGTCATCGTAACGACAGACGACAGTGTGTATTGTATATCATTCATTCATTTGGCCCTTGTCAGCAATCATTCCTCATCCCGATTTTTTGTTCGCCTCGGCGGCCTTCCTCTTTTCCCACGAAGGGACAAAGCAATCCTTGTCCGAGGACTTGCAGGGGTTGAACCACATGTCGCCATCCACCCAGCCGACAATGTCCGCGGGCTTTAGCTTAGCTGTAACGTGGACCTTCTTCTTGGGCCTGTAGAACGTGTAGTGGTCGTTCGTCAGTTGTTTCTGAAAGAGAGAGAGAGAGAGAGAGAGAGAGAGAGAGAGAAGGAGAGAGAGAAGTCAGCACGTCATCCCGCCAGTTGCTTGGTCAGCCGCACACAGAGCCTTCGCCCTCTTACCCTGAGTTTCCCCAGGCACTGGGGCTCCTTCTTCCTGTTCAAAACAATCTTGTCGCCCTGCATCGAGAACGGGATGGGGCCGCACCAATCCAAACGAATCAGAGGTCGGTTGCCGTTGGCCTTGACCCAGATCTCCTTCTCCGCGTCATTGATGTCGAGGTAAATGTACTGCCTCACGTCCCCGAACGTTCTGCGCAGGCCCATCATGTTGCACAGCATCTTGAACTGGGGCATGTTGCACACCATGTCGATGGTCATTTTCGACTTGTACCCCCCGTGCACCGCGTCGAGCTTCTTCGCGGGCTTCTTCGCGGGCTTCTTCGCAGGCTTCTTCGCCGGAGGAGGTAGTTTGGGCTCCACCGACCTCACTCTGGGCGGGTCCACGGCGACCTTCGGGATGATCTCCGGGATCGCAGTCGCGTTCCCCCCTCCCGTCGACGCGAGTGGGTCCAGGTCCAAGTCCAAGTCCCACGCCGAAGGGTCGAGGGTCCAGGTGTCCGGGACCACGAGCCTGGGGCCCGCCTCGATCGCGGTCGCAAGGCTCGTGGTGTTGTCGCTCGGCTCCGCTGTCGTGACATTCGCCGAAGCGATCGAGTCCACCACCTCGTCCACCACCTCGTCCAGCTTCTGCTGGACCTCGACGAGTTCGGTCAGGAAGTTCCTCACATCGATCGCGTCCGCTCGCCCGCCGTGGAACGACGAGGAGGCGGCGAGAGCAAAGAGCAGGACCACGAAACAGATCACCCTCGCGGCCATGGTCACGCACTCACAACAAATCCAATCCAATCCGATCTCCCTCTCCAAACTCCGTCTCCAAAACCACCCCTCCTGTGGGAGTTAGCCCAACTCAACCTCGACAAGCTTACGCGCGGATCCCAATCCCAATCCCAATCCCAATCCTAATCCCAATCCAAACCTGAAAGCGTTCCGTGTTGCCCTACCGGTCCCGCCCTTCGATACAATGCGAGTGCTCTGAACTCGATCGTCATTCGCCTTGCCATTGACCCCCCTGTCTCGGTCTCGTCGTCGATCCCTCCCGCGAACGCTTTCCCTCCGTCGCACGTTATTCATTATTCTATCTAAGACGTTATTCTATCGTATCGTTTCATGAGTGTACCCCGGGGGAGGAGGACGTTGGCTCGGCTCTGTCTTTGGAAGTCAAACCCAAAGGCGGTGCCTTGGACAGCGGGCAAGACCACGAGTGAGTGACTGGTGACCGGGGGGAGAGTGAGAGAGACGGACGGAGCTTCAGGTTTCCTTGGTGAGAGTCTTACCGGGCTCGGACAAGACGAGGAACAGTCGCCACAGTGTCCATACACACGAGTTATCAAAAAATAGAGAGAGACAAGAGAGAGACAAGAGAGAGAGAGAGAGAGACATACATACATACATACATACATAGAGAGTCGGGGTCGGGTCGGGTCCTTGCTGGCGTGATGGTGACCGCGGTGGACGTCGTGGAGGTCCGCGTCTGCGAGGCGGGGAACCTCGCGAAGATCAAGAAGGATGTGAGCTGGGAGAATTCGGGGAACTTTTTTGACTGCGTGGACTTGGAGCAGGCGTTGGACGACAGCGTGCTGTCGGTGTACGCCACGGACTCGAGCACCGGGCAGGTGGTGGGGTTCCTGGCTCTGGAGGTCAGCCCGAGCCAGGAGGACGTGGTGGAGAACGCCCCGAGGAGGGAGTGGATTGAGGGCGAGATGAAGACGCTGGGATACTCCAAGGGGTCGACCCTGTGGGTGAACGTGGCGTGCCTCTGCAGGAAGGGCGGGGACGTTCCCTTGAGGAGCATGCTCGCGTTCGCTTTCAACAAGTTCGCGCACGTGGACTCGATCGCCATGGCGGTCGTGGACAGGGACTACCTCCCGAACAAGGCCATCGGGGTGGGCATCCCAAAGATATCCAAAAACCTCGAGCTCAAGGTGAACCTGAGCTGCGTGGAGAGGAGCACCATCTGCCCCAAGCTGGTCGTCAGGCCGGCCAAGGTGGAGGACCACGACGACCTCGTCCCCGTCGTGGAGGAGATGAAGGCCAAGTTCCCGGACTTGTCTCAGCTCCCCGACTCGGTCAAGCCGGGGGAGAAGTTCGCCCTGGCACGCCTGATAGAGAACGACTCTTGGAGCGTCCTCGTGGCCACGGTGAAGGACAAGATCGTCGGAATGATGTGCCTGCAGGAGGTGGAGGACTTGCAGTACTACCAGGAGAACTTCGACTTGGAGATGTTTGACGACTTGGCCGAAGTGATCGAGGCGGAGCCGCAGCAGGCGGAGCCCAAGGAGGCCGAGGCCGCGACGGAGGGGGCCGACGGAGGCGAGGCCGGGGAGGCTTCCCCGGAAGGAGAGGGGGAAGGAGAGGGGGCCGAGGAGGGCCAGGAGGGGAGTGCTCAGGGCGAGGCGTCTCCCGCCAAGGAGGGGAGCGAGGAAGAGAAAGCCGAGGCGCAGGGAGCCGAGGGAGGCACGGAAGAGGACCAAGAAGCGGCCCAGGAGGCGAACGAGGAGGACGAGGACTTTGATTTCACCGGCGACGAGGAGGATGGGGAGGAGGAGAACGCGAACGTGGAGGAGGACGGGGAGGCGGCCCCAGAAGCCAAGAGGGAGTCTTTGGCCTTTGCGGTGAAGATGTTCTGCATGAAGGACGAGTACGCCAACCAGGCCATGGACTTCCTTCAGCCCGCTTTCGACAGCTTTCCGAACAAGGACTACTGCATAGTCTCGCTGTCCCACAACTCGAGGGTTCCAGACCTGCTCTCGTCCTTCTCCCAGGCCACTGCAGCCACCGAGAAGCTCTCTTCTGACGTCCTTTACGTGCTGCACAGGTACTCCCTGCTCACGGACTTTCAGACGGACAAGGCGGAGGCCGGGGACTACAACGAGATCCTGGACCTTCTCGGGGAGCTTGCGGAGGACAAGTCGATGCTGGAGAGCATCAACAAGGCTCTTGACACCGGCAACTTGATCAAGGCGACCTGCCAGGGTCAGATCGTGGGCGTGTGCTCGGTCGAGCCCAAGGTGAATCTTGCGGAGCTCATGACCAACTTCCAGCTCAGCGCGTTCTCTGAGACGCTCAAGTACCGGAATTACAACTTGGGGGAGCTGACGACGTTCGTGATGAACCCCGTCTTCTCTTACCAGAAGAAGTTCTTCCTGAGCAACGTGATGAGGCTCGTCTCCAAGACCAGCCTGTGCTTCCTCCTCAGGGAGGGAAAACCGGTCGCCGATATCCTAGACGTCTTCTACCCGATCCAAAGGAGGACGGGCAAGGGAAATGGCGAGACGGACTACCTATTGTTCTCCCTGAACCAGAGGGACGTTTACAAGGAGAAAGACCCCCTGAACGCCAGGGTGATTGTTGTGGGGGCGTCCAAGTGCGGCCTGTCCTGCTTGGAGTCCCTCCTCCAGAACCCGCAGTACCACTTCACGAACATGACCATGGTCACCGCGGACCAGGCGGTGACCAAGTTGGCCGGCGAGCACGCCTTCCTGTCGCAAGTCCGCCTGATCAGCTGCTCGGTCGTTGAGATCAACAGGGAAGAGAAGCAGGTCTTCCTCGAGGACGACACGGTCCTTTCCTACGACATTCTTGTACTCACCTCGGGGGTGCAGGATCAGCTTGACTTTGGCATGGGCGAGGAGGCTCTTCCAGTGGTCACGGCCGCCGGCCTGAAGGATTACTTGAAGTCGAGCGAATCCAAGCCCGAGCACGCGATCGTGTACGGCGGGAGGGGGGAGGCCTTCGACGCCATGAGCGCCTTGGACGACGAGGGGGTCGAGTACACCTACGCCTCGCCGGAGACCTCGCTGAAGTCCGTGCTCGTGGAGCGGATCGCCGCCGAGGTGGAGATCGACAAGTTCCTGAGGAAGCCAACGAGGATGACCCTCCACAGCGTTTCCGCGGGGAGCGACAAATCTTTGGGCTGCTCTTTCGTGAACATGGACGGGAGCATCGTCAAGACGGAGACTTCGCTTCTCGTGCTGGCGCACACCCAGAACGTGAACTCCAACATCTTCGGCTGCCTGAACGACTCCTCCATTGTTTATGATGGCAGGCTGGTGGTGAACGGCAGCTTCTGCACCACGGACGAGTTCATCTTCGGCGGGGGAACCATGGCGAAGTTCTCCCGGTTGTACGGCGGTCTTCCCGTCGAGATGTTCAACTCGGAGGAGGTTGGCAAGATCTTGGCGGCCAACATCACGGCCAAGTGTGAGCAGGCCAACGGCACCAGGGAGCACGCCAAGGACCTGGCGGAGGTCCCCCAGTTCAAGGAGCCCGTGGGGTTCAGCTACAGGTTGCCCCACAAGGGAACGAGCGTGACGTACATCTCGTACCCCCCCCTCAGCAACACGACCGTAGCCGTTCCCGAGGGAGGGAGACTCCTCAGGACCACGAAGGATGGTCAGCTCAGCATTCTTGGGATCGACAAGAACGACGTCGTGTGTACACTATGCTTCTGCGGTCCCCACCACGCCGACGTCGACAAGATGAAGGGTCTGATGGGTCTGCACACCAACTACCTCGGCAAGAGGAACAAGGAGCTCGACAAGATCCCTTGCATCTACTCTTACCTCACAGAAACGTGGTCGGCGGCCCTGTACTCGGAACAAGTGCAGCAACTCCGACGACTGATTCTGACCCAAGGCCTGCCCAAGACCCAAAGCGGCTTGAGAAGCTCGATACACAACGGCGTCCTGGAGCTGGTGAAGGAGAACATCCAAGACTTCACGAACTACCACCTGCCGTACACCGACTCCTATTACTAAGCCTATTACACCTTTGCCTTGTGAGTGTGTGTGCCTGTAATCGTAATCGTAATCGTAATCGTACCGTACTGTTTTTTGACTCCACTCCACTCTCCATTCTCGTGAGTTTGGTAAAACGCTTTTCATCTGATTCATCCGCCAGAGGCGACGCTTTACCAGGAGAGAACGAGAGAGAGGAGAGTGCGGACGAGGAGAGGGGAGGAGAGCAAGGAACGCAGGAGGGGGAAGGGATCCAATTCGCACGTTTGTCGTGCATTGAGTCTCCTTCGTTGGGAGTCGCGAAGACGATGGAGGCGGTGCACCGGCCACGCTAGCAGTTGGACTTGCAGTTGTTGGGTATTTGTATAGGGATTGGAAGGAGCGCGGGGAGTACTCTGAACGGGGAAGGATGAGCGCGGCGGCGAGCCAGAACGGCATTCCTCTCCAAGCGAGGAAGGGGAGGGACTTGCAAAAGTACGAGGCGGGGCACCGCCTGGTCGCTGGGTGCATCCCCATTCGATACGTGCAGAGGGACGGGGGGCAACACGTCGAGATACTCATGATCACGAGCAAGAGCAGTGACCTCCTGGTGCTTCCAAAGGTACGCGGACGCGTGCAGGGCCTTCGGAGTTGAAGGATCCCACCTTTTCTCTAACTCTCTCTCTTCGTCGTGTCTTTTGCTTCGCTTTCCTTCCGGGAACTCAACAACACCAAAACACCATCGGCAGGGAGGCTGGGAGGTGGACGAGACCCTTGAAGCGGCAGCGGCCAGGGAGACCATGGAGGAGGCCGGCGTCACTGGAGACCTGAAGGGCCCGAAGCGGGGACCCTTCTCTTTCACGACGAAAAGGAAGAGCCTTTGCAAGGCGTACTTGTACATTATGAAAGTGAATGAGGAGCTCTCCGAGTGGCCCGAACGGCACGAAAGGAAGCGTTCGTGGTACTCGATTGACGATGCTGTAAAGTTATGCAAGTGGGACTGGATGAAAGATGCTTTGTGTACACTAAAGGAGGAGGAGCTGGCCGCAAAAGGTGTAGAGCTGGTTGGTTGACGACGGAAACCTTCCTTGCCTTGGGACAGATGAGATTAATCCTTAGAATACAAACATCGTTTTTGTTGCGTTTTGCTGGAAGCGGGGAGCACACCCAGTAGAAGCAGGAGCCCTGTGATCAGCCCTCTGCTGGCTTTCCTTCCCCGTCCTCCTGCGGCTCTTTCTTTGGATTGAAAATCTGCTCAAGGAGCTCAGGGTCCGCGCTCTGCGGAGCCTTCAGGACCTCGGCCTTCACGCTGGGCAAGATCGGTATCGGGGCCTGCGCCAGGGACACGATGGTCGGGGGCACTCCGCTGGCGACCATGTAATCGTAGCACCCGTTGAGGATGCACAAGAGGCACAGGGTGTACTTGGCGTTCGCCCTTATCTTCGTGATCGTGCTCGTCTCCGCCAGCTGCGTCAGCATGGGCACAGCCCCCGAGGCGACAATCCTCACCTTGTTCGGGTCACTGCACGCCAGGTGCCTCAAGCAGCCCGTCGAAGCTTTCATGAGGAGCTCCATGGTCGGGTGCACCTTCACCTTTGCGCTCTTCTTCTTCTTCTTCTTCTTCTTGCCACCGCCGTCGTCGCCCGCCAGGGAGGCGACCCCCTCCTTGAGGCCCTCCATGGCGATCGTGACCACGTCCTGGTCCGTCATCTCCTTCAGGACCTCGTCCACGTTGGGAATCTGGAAGATCCACCAAAGGCACCCCACGATGTAAGCCCTCGTTTGAGCGAAGAACATCTTTTGGGGGTGGTTGGGGTCCACCGTGTCTGGCCTATTCCCCCTCGTCTTGTAAAGCCTCGTTAGCATTGGGATCACCCCGTTCTGGTACGACAGGATTCTGTTGGCTTCCACCTCGAGCAGCCTGTAAAACAAGCCAGTCGCAGCCTCGACCACGTTGTCCGTCTTCCACCTTCGTATGGCACTCACCAGAACCTTGATGCCCCCCACTTTCCCGAAGTGTATCTTGAGGTCGTCGTTCCCCGCGGTGGCGAACCGCATGGCCATCATTGCGTCCGCTACGATGATGTCCGAGGGCGTGTCGTCAATGGCACGCAGGACAACTCTCCAGGGCAGCTCTATCTGGCTCAGCACGGTCTTCCTCGTCGCCGTCTTCTCCAGAAGCAGCCTCAGTATTCCCATAGCGCTGGCCTGGCAATCGTCCGTTGAGGAAAGGAACTTGCACACCACCCTCGCGGTGTAGTTCTGCGTCACTGGCGACCGCCACACCGCTATCGCTTCCCTGTTCGCCTCGTCCTTGCACAGCGTGTGAAGGAGCCCTATGGCGCTCGTCCGCTCAATTTGCCCACACTCTTTGTTGTCAAGGACGAAGAGGCAGGAGGACACCGCACCTGCGGCGCATATTTCCTTTGCAGACTTGAGAGCATGGTGCCTGAGAAGGAACGCCGCCTCCGTTTTCGTCGTAGGTTGACCCCCAGCTCCCTTGTTGAGAACCCCGAGACCTCCAAGGACAGCCACCAAGCTCGGGATGTCGTTCTTTGACTCGCTGTTATTCTGCGGATAATACAGCACTTCGCCCGCAGGCTCACTCGTCGAAGCCACAGCCATTCCGAGCGTCTCTCCCCCTCCCCTCCTCACACAAACACAACACCAAGGCCAAGAAGGGGTTTAGTCCCCTCAAGAGGTTGTCTCGACCACCTCAAAAACTCCCAGTGCTTCCCGGTCCTCCCCTGGAGTTGGAATGTGCTTGATGACCCGTGAATGACTTTGCCCCTCGTGCTCCCAGTCAGGCCACCGAACCAAACCGAACACTCCCTCTCGTGACCTCGCCTGGGTTCACAAAAGCACTCGAGAGTTGTCCTCCTCGCTCGTCGCTCCTCGTCGCTCTGCAGAGAGGTGAGGTGATATGATGGTCAAAACAAAACGAAGGCAAACACTTTACACCCAAGGTGGTCATCTTGGACAACGACACCTGGCCTTGGCAGGACAAAGGTACGAGGGACAAAGTCACTCGTCTCTCTCGTCCACTTGGTTGTCGCAACCTTTGACGGTGCAGGGTGGAAGGGCTTGGCTTGGCACCAAGGGAGAACGCTAGAACGCTCGTGGTGTGTGTGTGTGTGTGTGCTGTCGCAACTTCTCTCTCGACTGGTCGGGGAGTGGTAGGTTTTAGACCTTGGGGGTTGGTTTGCAGGACAATACAATACTGTATCCCTATAGGGGTTCGAGGACAAGATGACAGATAGTCCAGTGAGTTACCCAAAGGTGGAGATGCAGCCGCCTTTGGATCAAGGGGAGTCGTCGAAGGCAGGGGCTGAGAAGGCTGTGACACAAGGTGAAGCTCAGGTGGAAGCTGAACCAAAAAAGGACATACACAGGTGAGTCTCGGAGCAGCCAGGGTCTTCTTGGCCCTTCGTCTCATCGCATTCGCGCCCGTCATTCTCTCTCTCTCTCTCTCTCTCTCCTTGCCTGAGGATGACTTTGTTGCGTGCTGCGCTGAGCGCGGAGAGGGGAGACAGCGTGCAGCAGTTTTGGGGGACTGACCAGCGTTTGTGTTGTTTCTTCGCGAAAGGTTTGGAGTACAGGTAACAGGTGAGTGACGTTTGCCCCGACCCCTAACGCCCGCACGACCGTCCTGCTGACGCACGCCACCCTCTTGCAATCAGACTTGAGCCCGAAAGCCACGGAGCACATCTTGAGGGAGTTCTTCGAGTTCAGTGGGAAGATTACGGATGTCCAACTGTACATGCCTCCAGAGGGCGGGCACGCGGCAAAGATCTACTTCGAGAAGGAAGAGGAGGCCGAGACTGCGACACTCCTGACCGGAGCCATCATTCTGGACGAGCAAGTAGTGATATCGAGCCTGTTCGAGGGGAGCGCCCCACCGGTCATGGGCAAGAAGGCGGTCGACGTCATCTCTCAGATGCTGTCTCAAGGCTACCTCTTCGGGAAGACGACTCTCGACAAGATCGGGGAGTTTGACAAGAAGATGGGGTTGTCGGAATCGGTGAAGCAAAACATCGCAAAGGCAAAGGAAAAGTTGGAGGGTCTGGACGGCAAGCTTCAGATCCGGTCGAGGACCAGCTCCTTCCTGAAGTCTGTACAAGGAAAACTGAACGAGGCGGACTCCAAGTTCAAGATTTCGGAGAAGTTCAACTCGACTTCGCAAAAGGTCTCGGAGAACCAGAACATCAAGAAGGCGACCAAGGGCATGAAGTATGGCTTCTCGACCATTTCTGCGAATTTTTCCAAGATCAGCAACGCGACGAGCTCGAAGATCAAGCAGCAGCTGGGCAAACCCGAGACGAACTCGACGTCGTGACAATTTTGTTGTAACCACCCCCAGCCCACCATCCGCACCATTGAATTGAATTCATCCTCCATCCCTCCAAAGCAAAAGTCCAAGTCCGTCGTCGCCACGCCCTATATTCCAGTATTCCGAGATGAGACAAGCTTGCTCATACTGAAGGGGAAGATCAGAGCGCGCGACAGGTCTGGTCTCGCCTTGTGACAAGGAAAGACTCGAGCTTTGGGCTTCGGAGGACAAGACACAGAGGCATGAGTCACTACGTCTCCCACTCGTCACAACACCAGGCTTTTGTCCTCACAGACTTTTTGGAGCAAGATGATTTGGCGCTCCTCGAGGAGAAACCCATCGTGGCCGAGAAGGACGACAAGTTCAGGAACTTCCTTCGCTGCCAAGCAGGGTGAGTCAGGGCGACCCCTTGGGGGAGTCAACTACCAACTACCGGAACAACATTGTGTCTGACTCTGGTCTTCCATTGTGTCCTTTCTCCAGGGCTGCCGCGCTCGCGAGTGGCTGCCTGTCCCTCTTTTTTGCTCCCTCGACCTGCTACTGCAACCGCATCTTCGAGGGTTCGAGCCTGGTGCTGAGCGCGGATAACGTAGAGTTCTCTCAGCCCACCCCGAGCTTGTGCGTCCTGGCAAACCTCAAACGAAGCGTGCCCCTGGAGAACATCACAGACGTCACCGTGGAGGACGACTGCATGCTGCAGATGTTCGGCTTGAAGAAGATAATGGTACAAACGGCGGGAACGGGTGGGATTCCCGTCGGCCCGGGAGGGAACAACATGGCGGGGGTCCAGGCAATATTCGTCAAGGAACCCGAGGTGAGTTGATGATCCAAAATCGATTATTATGCATGAGTAGACGGGCGGTTGCGCGGCGCTGTGTTGTGCGAAAGACAGCAACAACAACAACAACAACGACGACGACGACGACGACGACGACTGACTCTTCTTTCTTCCAGCTCTGGAAATCGGCCATAAATCACGCTCACGCGCTCAAGGTTCAGACGCAGGCCCCCGGTGGGCAAGCGATGTCCCGAAAGAACGCGTCCCGTGCCATGGAGAAGAGCTTGAACTACCGCGTGGAGAGCCTGAGGCAACTTGTGGTTTCGAACGCCTTGACGGAAAAGGAAGCCGACGCGGCCAGGGTCGGCCTCATGCTGCAGAAAGATGACCTCGCCCTGACCCTCCTGGGCATCTACGGTCTCAAGTCCAAGGGCGTTCTTTCCAGGGAGGACTTTGAACAAGCCAAAAAGCATTTCATGGCAACCTGCACCAACCTAACGTAGTAGTACAACACAACCAATCTACCCAAAGCCAGCATGGAACAATGGCAGCGACAACCCACCCAGCCAAGGCGAGGGACTGCCGGCGTTCCCGCCTCCACCTCCTCAATCAGTTAATCAGTCAGTTCGAGCTCCCCTCCTATCCTCCCGTCCAATCAACGTCATCATCGCATCAGATCTTGTGAGCGGAGCGGAGCGCCCTGACGAGCGAGCGAGCGAGCGGGTGGTGATGGCTTTGCCTCTGCGAACGAGGCTAAGGCGGGGGGGGGAGGATGGGAGGAGCAAGGGGATGCGTTCGCGTTCGGTCATCGTGAGGTCAGGTTCCTTCGGAGACCAGCTCTCGGAGAACTGGAGGAAGGTGAAGGAGGCGGTGACAGAGACCTTCGACTACGAGAGCTGGGCGCCCAGGAGTGCGAGGGCGTGGAGGCTCGGCTCGATGCCCGAGTCGATGACCAAGGTGGAAGAGACCGAGGTGGACACCCTGGTGGCGAATTTGCAGCGCCTTTCGGTCAACAGGGAAAGCTGCGCGGGGGAGCTCGAGGGAGGGGCTCTGAACGGGGATCAGCTCAAGGACATGATCAAAAACAAGTACGGGGTTCTTTACGACATGAATTTCAAGGTGGTTAGCCTGCCCATGAAGCGAGTCCTGTCCCTGAACGTAATGTGGAGCTACTACGGCCAGAAGAGTTTTCCTTATACTGAGGCGCAGTACCTGCTCAAACTCGATGGTCTCGCCCAGAAGGTGCGCGAGCTGCAGCAGGAGGCCGTCGTGAGGGACTTCTTCGCCAAGGAGCCAAAGGCGGAGAGGGGACTGCCGGCGTACCCAACCGTCGGAACGGCTGTCATCATTCGAATGCCGGGCGTCGAGGACGCCATTGTCGACGAGTTCTTCCCCCAGTCCTCCCAATTTTGAAACAAACCACCCGCGAGGTCGGAGAGTTCGAGACCACGTGTCTTACAATTTTGATAACAGAGAGTTCACCGTTTTTTTTTTCCTTCACGACTCGCGCTCCCAAGCTTGCGGTCTGTCTTCTAAAAGTCGCGTGACGCTTTCGAGCGGCTTTCTGAGCGGCCCCAGGCCTAGGATCAACTCCTTGAGCTGGTCGCCACTCTCCACCTTCGCCGAGGAGAGGAAAACAACGCAGGAGTCGCCCTCGCCGCCCGGAACCTCCAGGGAGTAGACGCAGCGGCCCGTCCCCGCCTCTTCTGCGATCCGTTTGACGACGCCTTTGTTGTCCCGGTGCGCGAGGTGCAAGGCGAGAACTCCCCCCGGGTTGAGCTTCTCCAGGACGCCGCAAAGGAACTCCTTCTGCAGGAAAGGCTTGGGCGGGGGGATCGCGCCCACGAACGAGGTGGGCGAGCTCGGAACCTCCTCGATGCTACAGATATCAAGGAGGATGACGTCAAACGCCGCGTCGTGGCCTACAATCTCGGCGGCATCCCTCACCCTTTTCTCCACTTTCCCTCCCTCCCCGGGAAACTCGGCGCCGAAGTAGCTCTCGGCCAAGTCGAACATCTCGCCATCGAGGTCCCAAGCCTCGACTTTCGCGTCCGGAACCAGGGCCGACAGCACCGTGGAAGCCACGCAGGCGCCGGACCCCAGAAAGCACAGGGACCCCAAGTTTTTCGGAAGGGCGCAGGCTGCCAGCAAGCCCTGCTGCACGCCTTGAGGGAGCAAGTCCCTGCAGACGTTGCCGTCGGCCCTCACGTAGACCTCGCTCTGAGCGAGCCACGGCGCCTGTTTTGAGATCAGCACCCTCTTGCAATCGACCTCTGGTCCCGCAGACGAGTAGTCCCCGAAGAAATCCACGACAGCGTGCTCGCGCCCGTCGTGGCGCACCACCCGCCTGTTCTCCCTCACGTGCTCCTCCTCGAACTCCTCCAGGAGCGAGTCGTCCACCTCGGACAACAAGGATTCCGATTCTGAATGGGAGAGGCCGCCGCTCTCCCCGGCCTCCCCGGCGAGCCTCGACAGCGTCTCCAGGACGAGCTGAAACCTGATCTCCTCCCTCGTCACGACCTTCGCCTCGCCCTTCGCCTCGATGCCCTCGCAGCGGACCTGCTCAGCCCTCCACTCGTACGAAGAGGCCACGACCTCCGGCCAGAAAGGATAGGTCCTGCACTGCGTGGGCTTCGCCTTCTCCACCAGGCACAGGTTGTCCTCCGTCAGAAACGTGCACACCCTCTCCCCCCTGGCGTTCACCTTCCCTCGCAACACGCCCCGCCCGCTCTCGACCCTGTCCCTCCTCACGCTCTTCAGGCTCTCGTTCAAATGCTGCGCGATGGCCTGGATCTCCCTGTCGTTGACCCTCACCACTCGCCGCTTCGACAAGTGGCAGCACTTCCCACATCTCGTGCACGCGAAGTTCACACCCTTCTCCTCGTACCACGGCGACAAGCTCGTCGAGGCCCCCCTCGCAAGAGACCACGCTCCCCACCACCCCGTCCGCGAGACGTTCCTCGAGGAGGCGTTCCTCGAGGAGGCGTCCACGATGGCAACGAGGGAAGACAAGACCCTTCCCCTCCTTAAATTAGAATACCCGAGCACCATCCCCGTCCTCCGCCAAATCCCATCCCACCAATCCTCGTCGAAATCCTCGTCCAAACCGCCGCCGTTCCTTTCGATGGACCACTCGAAACGAAGCTGGCGAGCGCACCAATCGGATCGTCCTACTGCTCCCCCTCCCCTCGTCCTCCTCACAACGCAACAACCAATCGATCGGTCTTGATCGATCGCGATCGCTTCGCCATGATCGTGATCGATCAAGAGAAGGGCAAAGAAGATAAGAAAGTGAGGAAGCGCGCGCGGTGATCACGTGCGTACGGAGCGGAGAGGAGAGGAGAAGGGGAGGATGAGAGGGGTTGGGGTGTGCGCGGGGTGGAGGGCAGGGCGCGGGAGCGTCGCGAGTGTCGGAAAATGGAGGGAGGAGTTCGGGACGAGGACGAGGACGACGAGGACGAGGACGACGAGGACGTGCAAGGCTGCCTCGACGTCGAGGGACGGGGCCAAGGGGACCGCGAGGCCCTCCCTGGCGAGGAAAGCCATCGCGGGGCCCGCCAAGGACGTGCTCGGGGACCAAGTCGAGGAGGAGGTTGGCGTGGAGCCTCAAGTCCGAAAGTAAGTAACAACAAACGAACAAAAAAAAACGCATCAACATCAACCCACTCTGTGGTCGGATTAATGAACTGAGCGAGCGTTTCGTTTTTCGTTTTCTCTGCCACTGCAGGACCAAGATTGTGGCGACGATCGGGCCGGCGACGTCCTCGTGGGAGACATTCTCGGCGCTCGCGACCAGCGGCGTGAACGTGGCCCGGCTGAACATGTCCCACGGCGACCACAAGTCGCACGGCGAGGTGGTCGACCTCGTGAAGCGCTACAACAAGGAGAACAACACGGGCATAGCCATCATGCTGGACACCAAAGGGCCCGAGGTCCGGAGCGGAGACTTGGTGGAGCCCATGGAGCTGCAGCCGGGGGAGGAGTTCACCTTCACGATCACGCAGAAGGGCCTCAAGTCGAGGAAGAACACGTGCACCGTGAACTACGACGACTTTGTGAACGACGTCCACGTGGGAGACCTCCTGCTGGTGGACGGCGGAATGATGAGCTTCGAGGTCGTCAGGATCAAGCCAAAGGACGTGGAGTGCAAAGTGGTTGACGGGGGGGTGCTCAAGTCCCGGCGGCACCTGAACGTCAGGGGGAAGAGCGCCAGCTTGCCCTCCATCACGGACAAGGACTGGGAGGACATCGACTTTGGCGTGAAAGCTGGCGTGGACTACTACGCGTTGTCCTTCGTCAAGGACGAGCACGTGGTTCATGAGCTCCGGGACTACTTGAGGAAGAAGCAGGCGGACATCAAAATTTTGGTCAAGATCGAGAGCGCCGACTCCATTACCAACCTGGACAAGATTCTGGAGGCCACGGACGGCGCCATGGTCGCCAGGGGGGACCTCGGCGCCGAGCTTCCCGTCGAGGAGGTGCCCATACTCCAGCAGAGGATCGTGCAGACCTGCAGGAGGCTCGGCAAGCCCGTCATCGTGGCCACGAATATGCTGGAATCCATGATTGACTACCCGACGCCGACCAGGGCAGAGGTTTCGGACATCTCCATCGCGGTCAGGGAGGGAACCGATGCTGTCATGCTCTCCGGGGAGAGCGCGTACGGCCAATTTCCCTACAAGAGCGTCCAAGTCATGAGCTCGGTCGCAGGAAGGACGGAAAAAGCTTTGGAGCTCTACTCTGGGATATCCCGTTTCGGCAGCGCGAACAGTGATCCCATCACTTGGATCGACGGCCAAGACAGGACGATGTCGGAGGTCCTTGCCTACCACGCCACGACGATGGCGAATACCATCAAGTCCCCCGTCATCGTCTTCACCAGGCACGGGAACATGCCGAGGCTCGTGAGCCATTACAGGCCAAAGAGCATGATTTTCGCCTTCTGCGAGAACGAGGCCATCCAGAGGAACCTGAACCTGTACAACGGCATCCGACCTCTCCACCTCAAGTTCGGCGCCGACAAGGAGGAGACCTTCGGGAGGGCCCTGGATCTGCTCAAGGCCAAGGGGTACGTCCGCGCGGGGCAGGAGGTCACCGTCGTGCAGAGCGGAACCAGGCCCATCTGGAGGCAGGTGGGTGCGCACACCATCCAGGTCATTGAGGTGGAGTGATGATCCATAAAAAAAAGTCTTGTTCGGTCCGCCTTGTTTGCTTGCTTCAATCCTACTTTTTACGCTTTCTTACAATAAAACACATCGTCGTTTGTTGTACATACTCATATGTCCCTTCTACTATATCTGCAAACGCCGTTCACAAAGGTGTGGAGGACAACTGGCTTCTCTTCCACCTCAAGGAGATCGCGGTCGAGGACAACGAAGTCGCACTTCTGGCCTTTCTGCAGCCGCCCCACCAAACCCTTTGCCCCAGCCGCTTCGGCCGCGTTGCTTGTGATCGCCCGGAACCCTTGTTCGCGGCTTACGGCCTCCTCTGGCACGTGCCTGCGTCCACTTGTGGATTCCAAGAGGCTTCCAAGAGGGTCCAGCGGCGCTACCAAAGGCCAGTCGCTTCCAAAAGCAATCTTGACCCCCCGATCGAGCATCGATTTGAATGGAAAGCTGCGACCCTTCCCCGATCTCACACTTCCTAGCTTCTCCAACATCGTCCTCGCGTCGTCCTGGATGTGGAGAGGGTTGACAACGGCGTAGATCTCGGCATCTCGGATTCTGTCCAACGCTCCCGAGCCGCTGACGTGTTGTACGTGCTCCAAGCGATTCGGGTTTTTCGACCGACTGCCAGCTGCTGACAAGATCGCGCTCGCTTCATCAACGGCAAGGTCGCCGATCGCGTGCACAATCGCTTGCAACCCCCTCCCCGTCGCATTCGCCAGCCTCTCTTGCAGCACCGCGCGATCCTCATGAATCCTTAAGCCTCTGTTGGTCGTGCCCTCGTACGGCTCGTTCATCAGGGCGGTTTCGCTACCCAGCGAGCCGTCATAGAACTCCTTCACGCAGCCCCAGCTTAGCATCCCCAGCGAATCTCCGTTCTTCTCGACAAACGAAGCGAGGGAGTCGTACAAGTCGAGTGGCACGCACGTCTGCACTCTAAGCGTTAGCTCGTCCTGAGCTGCAATTTCCATCCACACATCAACAAGATCCGACCAGCACTCGTCCGCTGACTGAGCAAACGCGGGTGTCCCCATGTCCGAGACCATCGTCACGCCCATGCTGTTTGCGTAGGCCATTGCTTTCATGATCGAATCCTTCCTTTCCCCCTTTGATGGTTTTGGTTGGAGGCTCCTCACCATCGCGATGGCCGTGTCCGTCAGAATTCCCGTCGGGCTGCCCCCAGCGTCTCTCTCGATCTTGCCCCCAAGCGGGTCCGGCCTTGAGGTTATGTTGGCCATTGCGAGGAGGTAGAAGTTGACAAGGGCTCTGTGGCCGTCCGCTCGAAGGATCAGCACCGGGTTGTCGGGCGTTGCTTGGCTAATCCAACCGGCGTTTGGCATCTCTCCCAGCTTTCTCTCGTCAAAACCATAGCCTATGAGCCACGCCCCGGGTTCGAGATTCGCTGCTCGGTCGCGCACCCTCTCGATAAAGTCAGCTCTGCTGGTGGCATCACGAAGGTCCAATTGGGAGAGGAAGCTTCCTCCCATGATGAGGTGGGCGTGCGCATCCACGAGCCCGGGAAACACGTACTTCCCTTCCAGATCCACTGCCTCGATAACGGATCCCTTTAGCCTCTCACGAACACCCGCCTCCTCCCCGACATCTAGAATATCTCCCAGTGCGTTCGAGACAATCGCTCCTTTCCGCACAACTGCCTTCCCCGTGTTCAACGTGAAGTTGAAGAAGAATCTCGCGGGGTGGTCTCTCGCTTCTGGTCCTCCTCCTCCACCTCCGCCCGATCTGTGCGACACAAACACGAGGACGAGGTACGAGACGCAAGCCACCAACCAAGTTGTCCACGTCACCCACTTCGATCCCGCCATCCTCCTCCACGCACTCTGGAGCAGCACCTTATATCTCGATGACCTCAAACGTGGTCCGTTTCCGCCAAGTTCGGGTTCATTGCAAAGATCGCGAGACGAAGTTTCTCTGATGATCACACCTCCCTCGCCAACGCCCTCCTCTGTCGCGCTCAAACCGCCCCCCGAACTCGCCCCTCCCTCCCTCTCTCTCTCTCTCTCTCTCTCTCCTCCAGCGCCTCGAAGTGACTCCATGAGTGTACCGAACGAAGGCTCTCTTAACTCTTGTTATGGTGTTCAGACATCAGATCAAAAACAGCACACAGAAAAGTCACGAAAGGACGGTAAGATAATCACAGTCAATACTGGAAGCACAAAGGCAAGTTCTCCTTTCCACTGAAAGAGAGAAACACGGAGAGAACGGAGACCGGCCCCTACTTACCTGTTAGTTTTCTGCAAAGGTCGTTTCACCGAGTTTGTAAGTTTCTCGGCAGGGTAATTCGGCCCTACCACGACCATTCCACCGTACATGAACGAATACTTCCGCCCACGCACGGCAGCCCGTACTAACAAACGTATGTGCAACCCTGAGGAGTTACACACTTTTTGGTTGACGCAAGTGCTTCAGGAGGACGTTGCGTGCCCCGTTCACATCCCGACCGCACTTGAAGCCACACTTCTGGCACTTGTACACCTCTGCTCCACCCAGGTTCTTCTTGATGTGTCCGCACCTGCCACAGGTCTTGGAGGTGTACTCCTCCGTCACGATCGCCAGCTCACTGCCGTGCAAGAGCACCTTGGAAGCCAAGAACGTTCTGAACGCATAGTGCCTCAACGTCAAGAGCGTGCGAGCCGTCTTCTTCCTGATCACTCGGCGTCTCCCGTTGTTGTTCTTCTTCACCATGTCTTGGGACTTGAACTCCGGGAGGAGGATTGTGTCGAACCTCCTGCATAGATCGTTGGCTACCTTTTTGTGAAGCTCGTTCGTCAGACCTCGAAGTTTCTCCATGCAGGCGTATTGCTGTCTCTTCAAGTCGCGGCGGTCGAGGTAAGGGAGCTTCACCTTTGGGTCTTTGCGCTCGGAAATGATCTCATCAATCCTCCAGCAGAGGTTGAACAGCCTCGCGAAGCCTCGCTCGCCCTTGGCATACTCCCCGACGCCTTCTTGCGGCGAGTACGACGTCTGAAAGGTCCTGACTCCCGGATCCAGGGCGACAACCTTCCGCTTGTTCTCAGGCTTCAGGGGTGGCAGGCGATCCCATGGCGTCGCGATGGGAATGTGCATGTGGAACTGCCCAAGGCGATTTCTTGTGATCTTCACGGCACCCTCGATCTTGCCCCCGGGGATCTCCTCCGTCAAGTACAGGGGCCCGCCGGCCATCTTCTTCTTGAACACCTCCAGCTTGGTCCACTTGCGTCGTTTCTTGTGCTTCGTATCATCCTTGTGCCTCGTGTTTGGCCTTTCGATCGTCTCCACGTTCTTTAACTCTCTTGCATCAATTTCAATAGTCCAAGAGCTCGGTTGCTGACGTTGACGATACTTGAGAACGAAGCGGTGCCCCTTCTTCTCGCCGCGCTCCTTCATCGCTTCCTGCTTCGCGGTGTTCGAATCCCATGCCTTGATGAGACTTCGCACGGCAGCTTGTCTGATGGCACAGGGGGTTTCCTTCAGCCAAGGATGCTTCTGATTCACAAAGGCCCCGCTAACGTAGTCCCGGTCCTTGGCCACTTGGAGGCGAAAAGCTCTGCCTCCAATTTGGCTCTCGAGTCTCTTCTCTCTGGCCGCGAAAAGCTCTGCCTCCTGTTTCGTCCATGGCCGTGGAGAGCATTGGATTTCTTTCAGCTCTTTCTCCAGGCCCTCAAAGACCTCAGGGCGTCGCGGTTTGGCCGTCACAAATCTGTCCAGCAGGACGGTCCAAACCAGCGGAAAATCCTCCTTCTTGACCGCCTCCAAACACTTGTTGTATGTGAAACGCGCAGCTCCCATCCAGTTGCAAAGGCATTGCGCCTGCTCAGGGTTCAAGCGCATCCTCACCTTCCTCGTCCGTATCACCGTTCGCTCCGACAATAGCTTGGAGGTCTTCAGTTTCTGCTCCCTCTTCCTTTTGGCGGGCGACTGCAATGTCTCGACGGATACCACAGAATCTTCTGGAAGGTTCAAGCACGACCTCCATCCCGTCTTCGGACACTTTACCTCTACAAGTTCTCTCTTGATCGATGAGAACCAGGTCTTCTTCACGCTGTCGTCCGCCAAGCCACCCGGCTGCTTCCCTGCTTTCTTCCCCCTCTTGTTCTTCTTCTTCTTGCCCTTCTTCTTGTTCTTCTTCTTGCCCTTCTTGCGAGGCTTCTTGCGAGGCTTGCCTGACGAGCTCGAACTCTCACCCGCAGAGGCGTCCGCCTCCGGCCGCTTCCCCTTCCGCTTCCCCCCCCGCTTCTTGCGAGGCGTGCTCGAACCCTCCTCGAAAGCAGAGGCGGGGTCGTCCAGCGGCTTCCCCTTCCGCTTCCCCCCCCGCTTCTTGCGAGGCGTGCTCGAACCCTCACCCGCAGAGGCGGGGTCGTCCGCGGGAGGAAGCAGGCACAACGCGTAGAGCAACTGCAAGCCCTGATTCCAGAACGGAAGTAACGGCCGCTCCGTCGTCGGAGACTCCTGCCCCGACTTCGAAGCGCCCTGAGCATGACTCTCGCCAGAGTGCGACCTCCTTGTGGAACTCGTCGAGCCACTCCCCTGCTTCTCCTTTTTCTTACGGCGCTTCCCTGATCGCGCCATGACGGTTATTAGGGTTTCACTCGCTGCCCTCCTCGTAACTCCTCGTAACTATAGATTTGCCTTGTCCAGCAAGTGAACACGAGAAAAACGCTTAGTGGGTTGTCCTTTGGGTGTGACCAAACTGGTATACACTGGAATCCCACCAACAGGGGAAAACCTCCAACAACTCTGTGAACCTTTGACAGGAGGTCTTGGAGACCGTCGACGTCGACCGAGACAAGGAAAGGGAAGGGAAGTGGATTGTCTGGCGTGGGTTGTCTGGCCTTGGTTTGTGTCGAGTCCCCCCGAGGTGGGCATGCATTATGCCATCGTCGTTGTCGTTGTGACAAAGGAACGACCTCCTCCTTCCTTTTGACAAGACAGAAGACAGAAGACAACGCACATTGGGGGATTGAGTAGTGTTTTTGCGGACGCAATGGGGAAGGTGCCTTTGCCTCCCATCTCGAGCTCGAGGGGGAGGGAGAAGAGAAAGGCGACCGCCACGCTTCCTGGGAGTCTGAGTGTTTACGAGCCGAAGCAGTCCAAGAGAGGGATTGACAGCAAATGCAAGGAGAAGTCCAAGAACAAGGAGAGCGAGGAGAGGCTCAAGCTCCTTCACAGCAGGAACAAGGCTTACATACAGCAGCTCGAGGAGAAGAGCAGGCAGATGCGGCAGCAGGCCGAGCAGGAGTCCGAGAGGGTGAGCGCCTTCCGGGACCGACTGCGGAAGCGCATCCTGAAGGAAGTCTCCCAGAGCAGCAAGGACTTCGCCATGATGAAAGCGGAGAGGATGCTCAAGGACAAGGCCGAGATGATGAAGCAGAGGGCCGATTCGAAGTCCAGCATTCACAGGAACGACTCGGCCTCGCCCGGAGGGAGCCTGAGGAACAAGTTCGCGGCGTACAGGAGCGCCTCTCCCGGCTACTCGACGATTGGCCACCAGCAGAAGGTGAAGAGGCCGACGACGTCCTCGGGGACCGAGAGTCGGTCGCGGTCGAGGGTGACAGGCTTCGAGAATCTCAAGCAGCTTCAGCGGCCGCAAACGAGTCATCCGAGCAAGCCCAGGTCCGAGCAGGTCCAAAGGCCGAACACGGCGCAGGACGACTCGGGGGAGGTCGCTCAGGGGAGCGGCAGGCAAATGGTTGCCAAGCTGAGAGCGAATCGCGTCATATCGAGCGCTTACGCGAGCACGCCGGCGACGACGAGCCCAACCGCCACGTCCCCGACCTTTGCGACCACGATAAAGATCTACAGGTCCATCCAGTGCAACACGAACCCTTCCCTGAAGAGGTACCTGATGTGGAAGAAGCGGAACAACATCGCGTTCGAGGCAAAGGTGTTCACGATATCGGGGGAGAAGAACTTCTTCTACATGCGTCGCGCCTTGCTGGACCGGGGTTGGATCGAGAACAAGGACACCAACACGGAGTTCTTCGACCTGAAGTGGTCCCTGCACAGCGCGGACATCAAGCACATCAACCTGCGCCAAGACCAGTTCGTGAACCACTTTGAGCACGCTTCGAACATCACCACCAAGTGCGGCCTGCTCAAGACCTTCAAAGAGCACGCCCTCTCGGCCTCCGTGAACGCGTCCAAGTTCTACCCCAGGTCGTACGAGCTGAGCACGGAGGAGGGCAAGTGGGAGTTCGACAAGGACTTCGAGATGACAGCGGCCTTGTCCATACTCAAGAGGGCCTGGGTCGATCTTCACACGGGGGAGAAGACTCGCCTGGACCAAACTGCCCTGGTCGCGATGAAGGCTTGGACGTTACGGCTGCAGCACGAGAGGAACCTGGTGGTAGAGGACTTGGAGGTGGACACGACCTGGCTGCCAAAGATAAGGAACCTGCAGTGGAACGAGATCCGGTCCTCTGACATCTTTTCCAAGCCCGTGGTGCCCAAGGAAGTTCTTGACGCCGCTGAGAAGAAAGTTCCCGTCAATCGTTGCAGCTGCCCTGCCCAGGACGAGGGGACCGAGGTGCTCGTGATAGAGGACAGCATGAGCACTGACTCGTCGAGTGCGTCCACGCAAGACGTCTTCCAAGCGCCCTGTCCAGTGGCCGAGGCCAATTCCTCGGAGGGCGAGGTCAACTCCTCGGAAAGCGAGCTCGACAAGCTTGGGAAGCTCCTGGGTGAAATCTACGAGAAGAACCACCAAAGCTGCATGGACGGTATGCACAACATCTGGATCGTGAAGCCCGGGGGCAAGAGCAGGGGACGGGGCATCAGGTGTTTCAACAACCTGCAGGAGATCTGGAGTTACGTCAGACACGACCTGACCGAAAAGTGGGTGGCCCAAAAGTACATCGAGCGCCCATTGATAGTCCACAGGAGGAAGTTCGACATCCGCCAGTGGATCCTTGTCACGGACTGGAACCCGCTCACCGTTTGGATGTACGGCGAGTGCTACTTGAGATTCGCCGTCGAGAGCTTTGACTTGCTCAACTTGGACGCTTACATCCACCTCTGCAACAACAGCGTGGTGAAGCACAGCGAGAGGTTCGACAGCGCGGCGAGCGAGATCGAGTCGGAGGGGAACATGTGGAGCATGGAAAGGTTCGAGAGGTACGTTTCGGAAGAGCTCGGCGCGGGGAACGCGGTCAGGGAGGTCATCCTTCCCCAGATGAGGAAAATCGTGACCGACAGCCTTCGGAGCGCCCAGTGGGCCGTGAAGGACAGGAAGGAGACTTGCCAAGTTTTCGGGTACGACTTTCTGGTGGACGACTCCCTCAACGTTTGGCTCCTCGAGATCAACTCGAGCCCGACGATGGAGGCCAGCAACGCCCTCACGGCTCGCCTCTGCAGGGAGTTCCAGGAGGACACCGTCAAGGTGATCGTGGACTTGCCGGCAGAGCAGCTGAGGAGGCAGAGGAGCGGCGAGCCGAGGCTCAAGCACGACGAAGCGCCCAAGGAGCTCGTCGGCAACTTCGAGATCCTGGTCTCGGACTCCGTCGTCGCCAGGCAGCCCAAGTACATCGGGCTCAACCTGGTGGTGGAGGGCAAGAGCCTGGCCAAGAGGTTTGCCCTGGAGAGGAGGAAGAGAAGGAAGAGCCAGATCTTCCTGGACCGGTCCGACCTCAACCTTCAGGAGAACAAGAAAGACGCTAGCCCCTCCAAGGACTTGTCCAGCAAAAAGATGGTGGACAACAAGCCCACTAAAGAGCCCCTTCAGACGGCCAACTAGCCGAAAAGAGACGTGTCATTGCTTGTGTAATGTATTGATCCATCACCACCTACATCGGGGAGAACGACAATGAACAACGCACCCCACATCATCCAAAGGCCTCCTCCCCTTCCCGCCCAGCTCTGCAGCTGTCAACAATTTTTAGATGCTTTGGATGATGTTCAGTCCGCGTCGTCGCGGGAGACAGAGACGACGACGCGAAGAGGAAGAGGAAGAGAGAGGAGCCGGTGAGGGGGAAGAGAGAGAGAGTCGCACGCACTCCAGGGTCCACGGTCCACTCCTGCGTCCATGGGGGCAGCGGGGTCTAAGCTCTCGGAGGGCGAGGGGGGCCAAGGGGTCTGGGAGGTCGTGGGTGCAGTGCAGCCGACAGCGTCGAGACCCGAGTACATCTCGGACAGACTCCTGGCGTTCGCTTACGAGGACGTCCGACTCGGGGTGCCCAGCCTCGAGCGCGTGCTCACTTCCGGTAACGTGCAGTCCGCGAGCGATGGTTACGTGGACTGCCTCACTCACGCAGCGCAGTTTCTGCAGGAGCACCACAGCGGCTCGTACATGATGGTGAACCTCGGGGGGCTACTTCTCGAGCCCAAGCTCTACAGCCTCTTCGGAAATAGCTGTGTCGAGTTCGTGGTTCCCTGGAACGTCCCCATCGGCTGCGGTGTCGCTCCGATGGACATCCTGTTCGCGGCGTGCAGCTCGATACATAACTGGCTGAGCATGGATGACGACCACGTCGCGGTCCTTCACACGAGGACGGCTCCCGGGGGGCACGCGGAAAATTTTTTGCGCTTCGTGGCTGCCTGTTTTTTGACTTATTCGCTTGACTTCGACCACGTGTCGGAGGCCCTGGACGTCGTGATGCCGGACAAGGCCAGGACGAACAGCCAGCAGGAGATGAGGAGGGGGTCCCTCGGGAGCATTGTCAGGTCTCCGCTCTCGATTACGATGAACTCCCCCCTGAAGAAGAAGTGGCTGAAGAACAAGAACGTTGAGGATGACAAGTCGCTGAAGGAGAGGCCAAGCGCCTCCCAAAGGCGTTACGGCCAATACTTTATGAACGTCCTCCACTCGCCCGTGCTGCCCTCGTGGCAGAGGACCCCGGTGATGCTGAAGAGGGTCGTCCTCAGCTTCGAGCCCTTTGGCGGGGCCTGCGGAGCCGAGCACTTTTCTGTGGGGAGCCACTCCACTTCCGGGATGGGGGGCGAGCCGGTGCTGGTGGTGCACAGGAGGGGTCAAGAGATCTGGGCCGGCGTCGCGGACACTGGGGACATCATGTCGAAGAGGGACCTCGTGGGCTTCGAGCCCGACCTCCTCGTTGTGGGTGACATCGTCTTATCGCTCTGGGCCGGAGATAGGCAGAGGCAGCACGAGATGCCGATTTTGAGCGTACCGCTGAACACCGCGTTCGTGGACAGGAGCATCATGCGATTGACGGGTCGCCAGGTTGAGCAGAGCGTGAACTTTCCTCTGCCGGATGACTTCTTCATCGACATCACCTTCGACGAAGTGAACAAGGAGGCTCTTGAGAGACACTCCTCCCTGCCTCAGGACGCTCTGATGACCATGGATGAGGCCAGGCACGGCTGGAAGAGTGTTCTGGCGGCCACCAGTGGGATGTCTGTGAACGACTTTTATGCGTACGACGATGTCGTCCACGAGATGCAAGCGAGGCATGCCTTGAGCCAGGGCAACAGTGAAGCCGGGGACAGGGCAGACTCAAACCTGCGCGAGGCGTTGAAGGCCGTTCAGACGGGGATGACGGTAATGAACACGTCTCCTGGTAAGAGGCACGCCGAGGACGATGCAGAGTCCCCTCGCCTTGCGAGGCGGAGGTCGAGTCTGGACGAGGAAACGACCGTTTTAGTGCAGCAGGCTGAGACACGGGCGCCTCCAGACCCGCCCGTGCCTCCGCCTCCCCCAGCTGGAGGATCGATGCCCCCGCCTCCCCCTCCGCCGCCGCCTGGAGGGTCTGGCATCCCCCCACCCCCTCCGCCACCAGGGGTGCCCGGGGCCCCGCCCCCTCCGCCGCCGCCTGGGGGTATTCCAGGCAGGGCAAGGAAGGCGTACACTGGGCCGAAGCTGCGGTCGTGGTACTGGCAGACGGTGAATAACACTCAGGGTACGATATGGCATTCCGTGAACCAGAATCCTTTGATCGCAGGAAAGGAGGCAGATTCCGTGAGGAGCGAGTTGATTAAATTGTTCCCGGCAAAGGCATCCGGCAAGCAGATGAAGATGGGTGGGGCCAAATCCAAGTCCGCATCTGTCGTGAAGTACATCTCCCTCGCGAGAGCGAACAACATCTCGATCATGCTCACGCAATTCAGGGGACACCACATCGATTTGAAGACTTCCATTATGACTGGCCAAGATTTCTCCTTGGAGCAGCTCGGCGTGCTGCTGCAGCTCATTCCCACGGATGACGAGCTGAGAATCATGAAGAGCATCCCAAAGAACGAGTTGGCCGATCTATCGGAGCCTGAGAGCTTCCTTGCGATGCTCTCAGAGATTCCTCGGCTGCGAAGCAAGATCCAGTGCAGGGTTTTCATGAGACAATTCGACAGCTGGGTTCAAGAGTTTCAGGATGGTCTGGACGCCAACCTCAAGGCTTGCAATGCGATCAGGAGCTCCAAGAACCTCAAAACGGTGTTGGGAGTCTCCTTGGAGGTGGGAAACTTGCTGCATGTAGGAACGAGCAGGCAAGGGGCAAAGGGCGTCCGACTGGAGTCCATGCTGAAAATGCGAGACTTGAGGGTGACCAAGAGTGCCGGGGACAGTGGGAAGGCCAGGAATCTCCTCGACTTTGTCATCCAAGAGGTCGCCAAGGTGAGGGGAGGAAAAGAGCCCCTCCGCGAATCCCTTCAAGCCGTTTCAAAGGCTTGCAATTACGCCCAAAGCGACCTTTTGGCGTTGATGAATCAGCTGGAAGCCGGACTGACGCTTGTGAGCGAGGAGTTGAAGCAAAGCAAGGATGAGTTAGGATGGCTTGAGAGCTTCCAAGCCAAAGCAAGAGAGGTCAAAAGCGGTTGCGAGCACCAGGCGGAGAAGGTGCTGCAAGAGGCTGGCCAGATTGTGACCTACATGGGGGAAGCCCGAAACGTGTCGTCCGAGGAGGTTTTCAGATTGCTCTGGAATTTTGTCCTGCAGTACGACCAAACTCTGAGAAGGATGTAAAATAAGGACTTTTCCCTTTACATTAGTAGTGTATAAAATTTGTGTACAAGTGGTTGTTTCATGATTCTACTTCTACACCCCCAACCCACCCAACTTGATGATGAGGTCAGGTCACCTGCTGCTTGAGTGCTTGTACGGCGACTTGGTCGCGGAATGCGCAAGAAACACCTTGACATCAAGCTTGTGAGAGAGTGCTTCGTCAAAGTGGGTTTTGAGCTCCTTCAACAGATCCAGGGCCTGGTGGTAGTCCATCTTCGTATTCAGCTTGTCCTCAAACGTCTCGTCCGCCTCCGCTGGGTCGCCTCGCACTGATTCCACTGATTCCAGGTTCTGCACGCGGTTGGAAAGCTTCGAGATTTCAGTGATGCAGATTTCATCGAAGTTTGCCATCTTCAAAACGGTTCTGTGAAACGACATCAACTTCTCCTCGACTTCCTCGCTCGCCTTGTTCCCCGGGAGCTTCTCGCCCAGGAAATCCACGAGGCTCTCTAAACGGTCTTCGATTGCCGCGGCTGCCTTCAACCCGGCCTTGCTGTCTTCCACGTACCCATCGATTTGGCGTGCGAGTTCTCCGTACTGCCGAGTCATGGAATCCTTCCAAGACGCCATTTCCGACTCGACAGCCACCGCACTGCCTTGTGAGAGAGCGCTCTCCTTGACGGATTCAAACTTTTCTTCAAGCCGGAAGAGTCTGGCGGCCAATTCCCTGTGACTCTCCGAATGGCTCGCGATGTCGTTCTGGAGCTCCTGCAGCAGGTCCAGGAGGCCCTCGTACCTTCCGTCATCTTGGAGCCGAGCGCCCGGGCTCACAACGTTACTGTTGGGAAGCCCCTTTGTGATTTTGATGCTCTCCTTGGTCACTTGTATGCTCTCCTTGAGCTGGTCAGCAATCTCTTTCCACCTCGATTCGATGTACTCCCTCAAAACCTTCACTTCGCCTGATATGAAGGACTTTCCCTGCGACTTGCTGAGAGTTTTCTTTGACAAGCTATCGATGTTTTCCTTGTACTTGTCGTCGAGCTTGGAGAGTTCGGCAGAGACGCTCTGGATCAGCTCGGACTGCTTCGTTGCTTGGTCCGACAGCCTCTTGATCTTCTCGGTCATGACCTTTGCGTTCCACTTCTTGTTTGATTCCAGGCTCGACTTGATGTCCTCGAGCTTTGATTCCAGGGATCGTATCTTTGACACCGCTTCCCCAAAGCTCATCTCTCTCACTCCGGGCCGGTCCGAAGCCTGTTTTCTCATGTTGGAGACTTCCGTCTTGCACTGCCTGAGCTTTGCCTTGCAGTCTGCGGAGAGGTCGTCCATCTTCGAAACCACGGCTTTGTTCGTCTCCATGTTCCTCGTGACTTGACCCGAGAGCGTCCTAATCTTTTCGCTCGTCAGCTTTCTGAACCTGTCCTCGGAGAGCGCAGCCTTTTTCCTAGCTGATTCTTGGTCCTTCTTCAGGGCCTCCATCCTCTCTTCCATCTTTGCCATCTTCTGGGCCAGGGCCTTGGCCGATGTGGGTTTCTTCAGCATAGCGTGGGTATCCTCGACTTGGGAGGCCAGGCCATCAAGCCTCGAGTTGATGTCTTTCACCTGAAGCTTCAATATTTTGCCCTCCTCTTCTGCGCCGTCTGCTTCGTTGTCGTACAAGTTCATGCTGTTGGCTCGGGACGGGCTGGAAGAGACGGGCGTCGTTGTCTCCACCCTCAGAATTCGCTCCTGGTGATCCAAGAGAGCTTTCTCGGACGCCCTGGCCTTCTCCTCAACCTCAGCGGTCCTCTCCTGCTGCCTGTCCAGAAGCTCCAGCACGGACTTCATCTTGTCGTGCAGGGAGTTCGTGGAGTGAATGAGGGAGCCTTCGCCCCCCTTGCTGCTGCCAGCCGAGACACTCGATCGAAGCCTTCGGCTTATCTCCTCCGCGGAACTCTTCTTCCCCTCTTTGTCCTTCTTGCTCTTGGAAGGTGAAACCACGACGCTGACTTTGGCCGATTTCGAAGGCGTACCGCTCTGCTTGCCGTACAGCTTCTCCACGAGAAAGTCCAAGTCTCCCCTCAGCAGGTTGAGGGACTTGACCATGTGCTCGTAATCCGCGCAGATGCTCTCGCTGATGGACTCGGTCGTCGAGGAGGCCACGGAGAGAACCTCTGCTGCCATCTTGGCAATCTCCGCCCGGCTCGCATCGCTGCAAGTCCTCTCGAGGCTCGCTTGCTTCTCGTGGTACCTCTTCAGGGCCAGCTTCGTCTTCCTCTTGTGCTCCTCGAGCATGCTGACGTCCACCAAGTTCGGAGCTTGAGCCTCCAGCGCCTCCAGCCTCTGGAAGATCCTGTCGTGCACTTTGCTCACAGACATGGGAGCCTCCTCCACCACCGCCGCCTCCATTTCATAGTCCCTTGGCACCACCGCCAGCCGATCCTCGATGCTTCTTACCTTGTCCTGGACGGAAGTCTTCTGAGGGTTTCTGCCCCCTCCCTTCGTGACCCCGAAACCGTTCCCCTCCCCACTCCCCTCGTTCCTGCTCGCCACAAGCTCGTTGATGACTTTGTTCTGGTTTCGCACCTGGACCACGAGCTCGGATATCACGCACGTTATGCTCGGGTGGAGCATGGTGTTGTCCCACACCTTCTTCTCCTCCGGCCCGAACGCCTCCAGCACCTCCGACAACTCCACCGGTACCAACATGGCTCCCTCCTCTTCCCAAAGCAAAACGAGGCCAAGTCAAGGTCAGTCCCTCCTTCGCGACTTCCTCAATTTGGGGCCAAATTCCACAAACGAGGGCTTGAACGAAAGATCACACGACAAGCCTTCCTCCTGCGGTTCCCCTCACGGCCCTTCCCTCGTCCCCGTCTCCCCTCCCCTCACCTTTGTCCCTCGTTCGCCCCCTCCCGGTCCCCTTTTGTCCGGTTTCCCGCGTTTTTCCCAGAAATCGTAATTCCCTAAATAAGGGAAGACAGAGAAGACAGACAGAGAGAGAGAGAGAGAGAGAGAGGCGAGGCAGAGGGAGCCTTGGCGCCAAGGAGTCATCCTACTGCACGAGAACGTATGACGGGGATGGAAGGACTCCGGCTTTGGGTCCTAGCCGTGGTCGTGCTGACGGGTGAGTGGACGGAGGGCAAGGAAGGGTGTTTGGGGGGAAGGTGTTTAGTCGCTTTCGACGGAAAGGCCTCGCGACTAACTTTGTTTGTATGTGTTTCTGTGTGTCGTCTTTTGTTTCGCACCCGCGACAAGCAGGAGTTCTCGCCGCGGCGGACACGAGCTTCGACTACGTGAAGCCCTGCGCCGGGAACGAGTTCTTTGATATCCTGGGTCTCGAGTGCCTTGCCTGCCCGGAGAACTCGGCAGTATCTTCGGACGGGTACTCGTGCTCGTGCTCTCCGGGATACATCTTTCGACACAGCGCTCAAGTGAGCACGAACTACCTGAACGACCCTTTCACCACTTCCACTTGCGTGAGCTGCGCGGTGACTGGACAGGGGTCTTCTTCGACGGGGAAGTACTGCATCAACTGTCCTTCCTCGGAGGGGGTGCAGGCAGTGGGTGGCCAGTGCGAGTGCTTGGTGCCGGGCCTGGACGCCGTCGTGGAGTTCGACGAGCACGGGGAACCTCTGAGGGACGCCGTTACTGGCGAATATTATGCAAAGTGCGTGTCGTGCCCAGCAAACACCAGGCTGGTGGAAGGGAAGTGCGTTGGGTGCGACTATCCAAAGGTACTGAATGTGGGGACTGGGGTCTGTGCATGCCCCGCTGGCGGGGCGGGTGACCACTGCCTGGAGACGGACGAGAGCTCGATGATTTCCTTCCTGAGCTCTCAGCTGAGTCTGAGCATCCCGGTCTCTTCCATTTCCAGGGTGTCCTTCTACGAGACGGGGTCGTCGAGCGGCATCCCTCAAGCCAGGAACGTGGAGTCCCACGTGTTCAGGACGACCTTGATTCCAGCGGCCTTCTACTGCCTCAGCGAGGGCTACAGGGAGTCGTGCAACCAGCTGGCGAACCTGTGCGTCTTGACCATGTACGACGACAGCCACTTGGCTTGCAAGCTCTACGACGCCATTTTGGACAAGAGGCAGGACACTCAGTACCACGAGGAGGACATCAAGCCCTCTGTTGGCTGGAAGGTCGGCCTCCCGTGGCTCTACTACCAGAGGACCCCGGCGCAGTACGCCGCCTTGACGGACTTGCAGCTGCAGGTGGGCTTCAAATCCACGGGGAGCGCGGCGAGTCAGCTGACTTACGTCGCGTCCGTGACCGGGCTGAATGGCACCTGGTACGGAATCCAGAATGTCACGGACCAGTTCATCATCTGCGGAACCAGGCTGACGAGCGCGGGCGAGTGGACCAAGTTCGGGACGAACTTCGTGGCGAATTGCAACGTTGATTTGCCCTCTCTTTTGAAAAAGTTCAAGCTGAGCAAGCAGGTGACCGACGATGTCCTGTTCTACGACGTGTACCTTGTGGACCAGAACTACGAGTACTATCCCATCGGGGTCAAGCTCATGAATCTCGCTCGGAACGGGCAGCTGGTGAACAAGAACGCCAACGCAAATGGCTTGCAGGAGGTCCTCGTGCGAAGGTTTGTTGTCGTGGACTCTGTGAGCACCCTGAGATCAGCGTCCTCGGAAACTCAGTACCTCAATTATGCGTCTGAGGTGGGGTTCTCGATTGAGGTTCAGAGCGGCTCGAAGAAGAACCGGCTTTATCCACCGATGATCACCGTTGAGATAGCGAGCGTGAACATGGAAATGCAGTCCTCCAGCAAGCTCAAGGCAAGCTTCTTGACGAGGTACACGATGAACTTGGGTGAGTTCTGGGACGCCTTCACGATCTTGCTGATCGTCGCCCTGATCGCGAGCTTCTTCGTGTGGGCCCAGTCCATTGTCGCGGTCCTGAGGAAGCGTCAAGACCTGCCGATAGACATGAGTTTTTTCGCCTCGAGCATCACAACGTTGTCCCGCAATGTTGCGGTCCTCTTCTTCCTGGTCCTCTTCGCGGTTTCGATCTACTGGCTCCTCTTCTTCAAGTTCCAGAGCGAGGTGTACGCCATCTTGGCCACTGACAGCAAGATGGCCACCTTCAACGGCGTGGTCGTGATCACTACGATCCTGACCACCGTAGCAGTCCTCGAGCTCCTGTGGAACCAGACTCACTACGACGTGTTTTTCATCGACTGGGAGAAGCCGTGGAGAATTCTGAGCCCGGGGGAGGAGAAGGAGACCGAAGCGCCCGTGAGCGCCTGGAGGACCCTCTTCGTGGGGAACGAGTGGAACAGACTGCAGACGAAGAGGATCGCTAGCTTTGAGCTCACCATCATCGTCACCGTGCTGATCATGGTCGGGTTCCGGGTGGAGAGGCTGGCTCAGATCACGCCGGACCAGAGCGACCTGGATGCCCACAGTTACAACGAGGTCTCCACGATCTTGCGGTTCTCCCTCGTCTCGCTGTGCTTCATCGGGCTCACCACCGTCCAGGTGGCTTACAAGATCCTCTTCCACCACAGGTACATCGAGCACCCCCTGGAGCAGTTCGTGGACTTGTGCTTCCTGGCCAAGATCTCGTGCATCTTCCTGGACGGGCCCTATAACGGCTACTACATTCACGGCAGGAACAAGATGGCTCATGCGGACACGAGCCTTTCCGAGCTCAACAAGCAGTTCTTGAAGGAGGAGGAAGGAAGCGTGTCCTCGAGGGGCCTCGTCTCCCAATCGTCCAGGAAGGACGTGAACGAGAACCAGTCGTTCGAGATCTTCATTCCCAAGAAGATGAGGAACACTTACGACCAGAAGCTGCTGAGGAAGCTGCAGGCGGCCGCCTTGGAGCAGAGGGAGATGACGAGGATGGGCGTCCTGGGGAACCTCTCCTCGAGGCCGATCGGCCAGACGGAGAAGACCGTCAAGGCCCAAAAGGACCTCGCGACGGAGTTCACGAAGATGATTGCGGACGTGGAGAGCAACATCTCCAAGCAGGTGAGGGAGCAGATCACCATGCAGAAGCTGATGGGGATCGCCCCAGACATCGACGTCGTGACCCAGGAGTCCAAGGCCATGCTCTTCCACGATTTCTCCAACACTTTCGGCAGGCTGACCTTCTACAAGCAAGAGTACCTGCTGATCATCTGGAACCTCCTCGTGTTCGCGAGCATCGACGCCTCGGTCAAGAACACGGCCGTCTCCGCCGCCCTTTCCTGGATTCTTTACGGCGTTCTCATGTTCTGGAGAAAGAGCTACGGGTCCAACAACATCTCTCAGAAAAGCCTCATCGACTCCAGGTTCCTCGTTTGATCGTATTGTTGAAGAGACATCTTTGTAATCTAATTTCTGTCCGTTAATAAAAGTAATCATCCTTCTACGCTTTTCCTGTCTGAGTTCTCCACCTCCCACAAACGCACCGGGCACCCTTCTCGCCCATCATGAGTAGGAGAAGGCAACCCATGATGAAGCCGGAGCAGCCTCCCCTCCTCTCCCTCCTCCCATCTCCCTCCCTCCTCCCGTCCCTTCCCTTCCTCGCTCGCGATTTTTCCCTCGGGTTCATCATCCTCTTCGCCTGGCGCGCGCCCTTGCTGCTGCTGCGGTCCTCGGGAAAGCAATCATGGAGTCGTGCCTCGGGACGCTAGAGGGTCTCGCGAAAGGGGCGCCCTTGTCGAAGAAAGGGGCTTCTCTCGACCTGCCCCTTCAGGAGTCGCTATGGGACGCGGTGGCCGCGGCGAAGGAGAGGGCTGCCGGGGCGGAAAAGGAAGAGATCCAACAAAGCCAGAGGAAGCTCGAAGAGGTCTGCCTCAGCTTCATTAGGGTCGGGTGCGGGGCGCCGATCGCATCGGCGACTGCCGAGCTCCTCATTCACCTCTACAACAGGGGCGACAACATCGCTCTGTATTCCTGCGTGGGTAAACTGCAAGACTTTTTGAATGGCAAGGAGGCGAGGAATATCTCCGATGCGGGGAGGGCGAGTATAATGCGTTGCCTCGGGCGACTCGTGGACGCCTTTGGGACCCAGCTCGGTTCCGGGTTTCAAGAGAGCCTGACGATAGCGCAGAAGATGTACAAGAGCCAGAGCAGCGTGGTGAGGGGGGAGGCCCTGCTGATGTTATCGAGTTATGTAGCCGTGTGCACCAGAGATAGGTTTGCTTGCCAGGCCCAGGAGGCCTCCCTGAAGCTCGCCGAGAGGGGCTCCAGGGACAAGACGGAGAACGTCAGGGTGGCCGCCTCTAGGCTTCTCGCGTCCGTTGGCTTCGCCGGAGGGCAGGGGCTGTATACGAACGGGACGGCCGGCTTCGACGAGGCGGTTCGCGTCTGCTTGAGGGGAATCGAGGACCCGTCCAACAAGGTCGCCACGGCTTTCTCGGACGCGCTGGGTCAGATCACCTCCTGCACCGCGAGCACGTCTGCCGCGAATGCGATGAAATCGTGCAAGGAGGCGAAGAAACCCCAACTGAAGCAAGTGCTGGATAACCCGAGCCAGATCCTATGCATGTCCTTCGTGAAGTCCGTGTCGGAGGGCAGGGGCAGAAGCTGCATTTGCATCACGCTGGCGCTGAGAAAGTGCTTCCAGGACATGAAATCGCTTTACCATTGCGGGGACGAAAAGTTGTGCTTCATCGTGGTCCAGTCCCTGGAGATGCTGAACGGGCTGGGCAAGGTGAGTGCGAGCGTGGTGCCACTTGCCCAGGCCTGCCTGGTCTACTTCTTCCACTCTGGACCCCTTGAGCGTCTGGGCAACGTTTCCCACGTCTTCTTGCTGGGAAAGCTGATCAAACTCATGGAAAAGTACAAAGGCAAGGGGACGCTGCCGTTTCAGCTCGGCGTCCTTCAGTGCAGCAGGCTTCTGGTTCAAAAGCTGGGATCGGTGGAGGAGGAAGAGGCGGAGAGCCTCCTCAAGCTATTCTTGGTTCAGCTCAAGTCCAAATCCACCCACGTTCTGCAGCAGGCTGTGCTGGCAATATCGGCCCTGCTTTTCGCCTATCCCAAGATCTCGGAAAGCGTCATCTTGAGTTACCTCGAGAAGCTCACGAGTGCGAGCAGTGATCCGAAGGCCTCCCCCAGCGAGACCCTCGGGTGCGGGCTCGGGCTGGCGGCTGCCCTGTCCGTGGTCTCAAAATTGGAGCTAGGGATTCCAGAGAGGTTGATCCAGAGGTCGTACCAGTTCTGCGAGCTGGTCTGCAGGGCCGGGAGCAGCGCTCATGCGTCGAGGGCGGGGTACACCATCCTGACCTCGCTTCTGTCCATAGAAGATGCCCTTGACATTCCTCCAATGGACTTTCTGAAATTCTTTGACTTGCTCAAGGAGGACAAGAAGCTTGTGCACAAGAGATGGAAAAGCTACAAGCCCACGAGCCTCATGGAAGAGTTCTTGTGTCACAGCTCTGCCTTGCAGACGCTGGAGGGCTTTGCGAGGAACATGATGAAAGACGAGAGGATGAATTCAGAGATCTTGCAGCACTTGTCGCAAATTCTCGTTCAATATCTATCCTTGCTCCTCGAAGCTCCAATTGGAGGAAAGCCGAGCGAGGAGTTCTCGAGCACTATCCAACAGTTGCAGCTGTCTCTGATCCAGGCATTCTCAGTTCTCCCAGCGCAAGCCAGTAGCTCGAAGTGCAAGCAGTCTTTCCTGAAGCTCTGCACGGTCTCTTTCCAGGTTTCCGATGTGAATGTACCGAGGTCCTCTTTGCTCAGGCACCTACTGAACGACACAGACTCATCCTTGGGGCCGTGGCATCATGGTTACGATGAATTGGAGGACGAGCTGCAAGCGTACGAAGGAAGCTTGTACTCACCAAGCCTTGCCTTTGATAAGGAGGAAGTCCTGCAGAAAGTGTTTCATTATTCCCTGTCCACGGAGACTGCTCTCCTGGACGCATCGATTGGACTGGTTCGGAACCTTTTTGCCCACTTGAAGTGGAAAGAACAAAAGTACTTTCTAGAGTCAATCGTTCACTCGATGAAGTCCTCTTTGAATGTCGGAAGAAGTGAGAAGAAGAGGTACCACCGGGATACAATCTTCACGAACAGTGCATGCGCCTTGCTGGGATTAGTGGGTGAGCTTGGGAAGTGCAGATTCAAGAAAGAGAACAAGGCCGCGGTAGTTAATCTTCTTCTGCCCTGTGCAAAGATCCTGCTTGAGGAGGGTATTTCTGAGAGGGAGTACGTCAGGGCAAGCGCAGAGATTGCTGCAGGTGTTTGCGATTTTGGTGGAGAGAACATCGCAAAGTCTATCGTGAAGTCTTTGTGCCAGGAATCCCTCAGCGGCTGCTCGGCTGAAAGTTTGAAGGGCTTGATACTGTGGCTTGGTGCGATTGGGCGCTCCCTCGGTGGAATCGCATTGACTGGCCTCCAAGACAGCATGATCAAGAAGTTGCAACAGATCGTTGGTTCTGGAATCGATGAGACAACTCAAATTTGGCTCCTGCACTCGTATTGGCTGATCGCGAACGCCTCAGGTCCTGCGTTTATTCCCTACGTCAAGCAGATGTTGACAATTGCCACGCAGATTAGCATACTCTCGACTTCACACGAGACTGCTCTCCTGCAGACAGTAGCAAGAGTGGGGAATAGCGTGGTTGGTATACTTGGACCCGAGTTCTCGCCAGGCAGATTTGCGTTCCAGAGGTCAAATTTGCTGATCGATGGAACGAAAGGCTCGAGTGATGATTATGGCTCCCAGCTCGAGCAGGTCTTGCATATACAGCAGCTGCTGTTGTTTGCCCCACACGTGTCTACGATGTCTGTTCTGCTGGACACGCTCAAGCGGTTCATTAAGACTGGGCAGCCCGGGGTTCGACTCGCGGCGGTCACAACACTTAGACACGTCGCAGAGACAAACCCATTTGCTCTGGCGGCGGAAGGCATAGAGCACGATGTGATTGCAGCGCTCGATCACGAGAGCGAACCAAAAATACAATCGTTGCTGAAGAGAGTCTTTTGCGTGGTCATGGAAATTGGCTGTGAGGAGAATCCATCCAAGTGGATCCAGTTCTGCCAAAACATCGTTCTCAACGAGAGCTCGGGCGCTGGTGGAATGGGTTCTGACTTCATGGACGACGATGAGGATGGAGAGGGCTTTGGCGGTGGGGACGATGACAATGCGGAGGCAACAGAAGCAACCGGAAGCTGCCTGGAAACCCGAGCATTTGTCATGGAGTGCCTCTGCTCAGTCTTCAAGTGGGTTGCTGAGGACGCCAGGCACTGGGACATCCTGAAAGCAAATCAGAGTCCGGAAGGAGACTGGATGATTCTCCAATTGCAGAATCTGGTTAATTCTGGTTACAAGATCTGCACAGGAAACTTGCCCACCGTCCGGCCCAAGGGAATTCACTTGCTCAACTTGGCCGTGGGAAGGTTTGGGGATGAGGAGGATCCAGATTACGAAGGGCATCAGCTGATGGAGCAGTACCAGGCGCAACTTCTCTCTGCGCTGAGGTCCGCCTTTGAGAAGTCTGCCCTCCCAACCATGACAACTGTGGGCTTGGAGCTGGCAGCGAATCTGATAGAAAAGAATATTTTAGGCAGCGACCTTGGCACGATGAAGAGGGTGGTCAGCTTGATGTGCAATTGCCTGGATTACTTGAAGCCGGGATACGAGAGTCACTACTCTGAGCAGATCATTGACAAGCTGAAGATCGGCACCATCGAATCGTTGTCCAGGTTCTTTTGCTACTGCCTGAAGTCTGGAGACTCTGACCCCAACAAGGAAGTCAATGATTCTCTTATTAGCTCTCTGTCTAGCGAGGAAAGAGCACTTGTCTCGCAAGGATGCATCGATCTCGCGTCCGATTACCTTGCGAAGGCGCTCATGGGCAAAGATGGAAGAAAGTACACTTACAATTGCAAGTTCATCTCTTCCTCCTTGATGAAGAAATCACCGAGTTTCCTGGAGACGGCGCGGAGCTTGAGCTGGCTGTCGTTGATTAACGCCTTCCTCTTGTCTTCTGATGTGGAGACGATCAAGAAGAATGAGGTCTTTGTGTGCTCAAGCATCGAATATGCTTTCAGCGAGATCTTTAGGAAGCCAGAGGGGGCACAAGAGGGGATGGACGAGCTGATGAGCAATTGCTTGCAAATTGTCACTCACCTCTTTCAAACCTCGAAGAAGGTGGGTCATGTTCTCACCCCCGCAAACTGCTCGCGCGTGCTGCACATTTTGGACGTGCTGCTGCACAAGCAGAGGCTGGTGTGGAGCAATAACATACAGAAGATGTTCCTGGAATGTGTTGCCCTCGTGTTCGAAGGCTTCCCGTCGGACTACCTTTTCAACATGGAGCTGCGAAACAAGATGTGCAAGCTTGCCTGCAGATGCGTGGTAGAATTTTGTGAGCTCGGAAGGGGTATGAATGGCGCCGAGCAGGCAGTAAAGAGTGACGTTGCGGTAACTTGCTGCGCCAAGGTCTGGGAAGCTTTCCTTTCCTTGTCCTTGACATCCTTGGGCGCCGGGAACGTGGACTCCTTCAGGTACTGTTTGCAAAACATTCACTTTGTGTTCAACAACACCACGAGTGATTCCGTCAAGAAAGTCTTCGCGGGCCTCCTTCTCAAGGCAATTCAGGAGATCAAGAAGGACGCGTCGCCAAGCAAAGCGAAGACAGCATCCTGCGGGCTCAGCTTTGCTCTTTCCTTTGTGGAGAAGGCGAAGGAAAAGCAGTTTCCCACCTTGTACTCGGATTCCACCGTGATTGCTGCGACGTTGTGCCTGTCCATCGCCCAGCAGATCACAAAGATCGACTTTCACGTTGGTCCAGGCGGCGCGGATTCCAGCACCTCAACGATTTCTGGGTTTGACTTGACGAGGGACTTCTACTACCAGTGTCTGGAGCCGAAGTCCAGTCCGAAATTGCAGTATCTGTTGCTGCAGATTTGGAACAAAGACGTCTCTCAGAACCTCTCCAACCCGGAGAAAGGCTGGATCGTCTCGTTTGTCACGAACTTTGCTCCTGCGGTGGCGCAAGCTGCATCTCATGCTATACAATCCATTGGCAAGGGTGTCGAGGAAGAGGCATACCTGAACCCGGCTGTGGAGGGCCTCAAATTCTTTGGCGTCTGCCTTCAAGCCTTCGCCAGCGAGGAGGAGAAGGAGGCCGTCAGCTCCCTCGCCTTCCCCCTGCTGTACTTGGCTCTGACCAGCGAGTCCACTTCGAGGACAGCCAAAGCGCTTGCGATGGCAGCAAACAAGCTCTTCAACCTCTTTGCATCCAAAAGCGCGGCCTCGGCAAAGGCGTACATCCAGAGTCTGCCCTTGGACAAGAGGCAGCTGCTGACAAAGGGTTTGCAGGAATCCAACGCCGCTGCGCAGCCGGTGGCACCCGCGAGGGGTGGCAGGCTCCAGCAGCCTGGAAGGATAAAGAAGCCCACTATCACCTTGAAGAGCTTTGGCAAGTGAGGATGATTCGACGATCTTCTTCCTTCAGAGAGAATCGAGAGAGAGAGAGAGAAAACGTACTTGTAACAAAATGCAAACAGTGTTTATTTGTCCATCTACTCGTTTTGCCGCGCTCACAACTCGTCGTGGGTCTCCTGCCCACTGGCCTCCTCGCTCCTGACTGCGTGAAGTCCCGCAGTCTCTAAAAGCTTCTTGATCTTCTCAACCGGGACACCGCTCTTGTAAAGCTCGTCGGCCCAAGCAGAGATCTTGTCGACTCCCTCCTTAGCCTTCGCCAGGTCCGCTGCGACGTCCTCGGCATTGGGGTTCACCTTCTCTAGAGCGCGCATGAGGCCTTCCTGCAAGTTCTTGGTCAACTCCTGGACGGTCTCGCTGCCCAAACCAAGCTCCTCCAGCTGCTCCTCGCTCAACTCCTTCTCCCCGGCGGGGTCGCCGGAGGAAGCCTGCTTTGCGGTCTCCTTTTGGATCATGGACTCGCCCAACTTGGCCGTGATGGGGGCGAGCTGCTCCTCGAGGCTCTTCTGCACCTTTTCCGCGGCCTCCGCCAGCTTGGTGGCGAAATCCTTCGCGTCGGCCCGGCCGAAGAGCTCCTTCACCTTCCTCGTGACCGCGGCGAACCCCGCGGAGACGTCAACGCCGTTATCCTTCAGGAAACCTCCGAGGTTTTGACCCGTCACCTCCAAATGGTCCTTGATCTTCCTCGTCGCACCCGCGATCTTCTCCAGCACGGTCTCTCCGTCCACCCAAGTCACCTTCACCTCCTCGAAAGCCTTAGCACGGTCCCCCGACGAGGCCGCCCTCGCCTTGTGCTTCTCCGAAGCCGGCGCCGCGGACGCAGCCAAAAGGAGGCCCAACAAAACAAACCCCAAAACAAGACCTCTCCTCGACATCTTTCCCATCTCTCGCCCCTTCGTCTTCGCCCCTCGCGTCCGCCGTCGACTCAGTACCCCGCCCTCTGTCGTCCCTCGTCTCGAGCTCGACGAGGCGTTTTTGAATTTCCTGCTCAAAAAACCCTAAAATAGAAAAAAACGCTCCAAAATCAAAGACGGGGAAGGCTCTTCCTCTGAGGACGGACCTGAGACGCGAAAGGTTGTTCAAGCAGATGCCTTGCTTCAGCTTGGATTGGTTCCAGTGGGTGTTCCACTCGTTCGAATGGAGGAGGACACCAAAGCGTCCGAAAGGCAGGGGCGGCGACCACTTGTACGGCGCTGACCTGATGTACCTCGCCGCTTTCCAGGGCAGCAAGAAGGTGATGAAGTGGTTGGAACGCCAGCGCCAAGGGATCCCCTTGAATGCCGTAATCCCCTTGAATGTCGGAATGTCGAGTAGTCGAATGTTCGCAGCTACAGCAGCTGCGGGGGGAGGTCATATTGAGGTGCTGGAATGGTTGAAGCGCCGGGGATGTAAGTTCGATGGCCTGGCGCTGGAGTTTGCAGCTCAAGGAGGTCATCTTAAGGTTGTGCACTGGCTCCGAAGTCAGGATCCGCCTTGCCCTTGGGGCGAGTGGCCTTGTGAAAATGCAGCTTCGGGAGGTCACCTTCACGTTCTGCAGTGGCTTCGAAATCAAAATCCGCCCTGTCCTTGGGACGTGATGACTTGTGGTGTGGCAGCTGCAAGAGGTCACCTTGAAATTGTGCAGTGGGCTCGAAGCCAGGATCCGCCTTGCCCTTGGAACGAGTCGACTTGTGGTCTTGCAGCTCGAGGAGGTCACCTTCACATTCTCCAGTGGGCTCGAAGCCAGGATTCACCTTGCCCCTGGGACGAGGACACTTGTCAATTTGCAGCTGAAGGAGGTCACCTTGATATTCTCAAGTGGTTTCGAAGCCAGGATCCGCCTTGCCTTGGGAACATGTCAGGATGCATAAGAGCCGCGATGGGGGCGGGGCACGGGCACATCGTCGAGTGGATTGAGAAGTCGAGAAAGAGGCAGCAGCGGCGGGGGCGGCGGCGGTGAAGTTCAAGAACTAGTTCGCGTGATGATGATGCCCGGAAGGATGCATGCATCAACAACAACAAAAAAGAGGGTGTTTAATCCCAATAAAGCGAGTCCCCCGTCGCCTGCTTCTCATCCCACCCTTCCTCTTCCTTTCTCTTCAACTGCTGACATTACATTCACTAAAGCTAAAAGCAAGTTGTTACCATGATGATGCTGCCTTCGTGTTGTTGCTTTTCCTTATTTATTTCACTCCAGGTTCAGGCCATTCTGACGATGCCGGCGTTGACTAGCTTTTGAATCTTGGCCATGATGGTTGGGTTGGAGGCGTGCTGCTGGGCTGCCTTGGGGTTCTCCTGGAAGTCCTGCAAGACTTGCCTCATCACGGGATCCGATAGGATGCCTTGGATCTCGGGATCGGCCATGGCGTGGGCTTGCCTCTCCTTCTGCTCCTCCTCGCTCAGCATACCGGAGTTGCCCATGTTGATCTTCTGGATGCACTTCTGAAGGCCAGCCTTGAGCTCGTCGTTGTTCGCGTCCTGCTCCAGTCCCAGCTTGTAGGTCTCCATGGCCTTGTCGAACTCCTTCATGAAGAACTGCGCCGTTCCCTTGCGGCTGTAGCCCTTTGCGAAGTCAGGCTTCAGTTCTATGCACTTGTCAGCATCCTTGACCGCCTCGGGGAGGGCCCCAAGCTTCGTGTAGCAGGCGGACCTGTTGCTGTAGAGCTTGTAGGCCTCGTCGTTCCTGCTGGGAGGTCCTCTCTTGAGGGCCTCCGTGTAGCACTTGACGGCCTCAGGGAACTTGGACTCCTTGAAGAATCCGTTGCCCTTGTCCTTCTCCTCGTTGCAGAGGTCCATGTTGATGTACTCCTCCTCCTTCTTCAGCTTGATCTCCTTCTCCACGTCGTTCAAGCGCTTGAGGGTGTCAGCGTTCCTGTGCTCCGTGAGGGACTTTTTGTAAACCTTCATGGCCCCCTCGAGGTCTCCCTTCTTCCTCAGGGCGTTGCCCTTCCTTGTGAGCGCACGGGCGATCATCTTGTAATCTGCCCTGAGGGCGGGGCCCTTCTCGGCCGCAGTGTCACAGTCCTTGATGCACTCGTCATACTTGCCCATCTCAAAATAAACTGCAGCCCTGTTGGTGAGGTACGAAATGTCCTTGATGTCCAGCTCCATGGCCGTGGTGTAATGCTTCAGCGCGGTGTCAAAGTCCTTCTTCTTGTAAGCCGCATTTCCCAGCTGCTTCTCCGCCTGAGCCTTCTCCTTGGCGTCCTTCTCCGCTTTCTCGTCCGAGCTCAGCTCCGGCGTGGACTCGGGAACAGGCTCTGGCTTCGCTGGCTTTGGCTCCGGCTCGGCAGGTGGTGGAGCGCAGCAATCGCCCCCAGAACAGCAGCCGCCCTCCTCTCCAGCATCTTCCTGCCCAGGCTGCTTGCCGGACATCGCGTTCAGGCACATGCTGAAGACCTGCATCATCCTGGGATCTTGCAGGTAGCTTTGCAACGTCGAGGGGTCATTCTGCACGTTCTGGATCATCTGCACAAACGACTGGTCTTGCAAGTACGAGGAAGTTTGTGGGTTGCTGGCGATCCAGCCCCAAAGGGCGGGGTTCTTGAACATGTTTCCAAGATTACCCAAGCCGTGCAAACCGCTGCCCATGGCCTTGATGTCGCTCTCGACACCCTTGAGGGCACTGGTGAGCTGCTCGTTCGTTGGGTCAAACTCCAAACCTCTCTTGTACCAGTTTACCGCATCCTCAAGCTCCCCGAGTCCCACACTCGCCGCCCCAAGACGCGAGTAGCCCTTGGGCCAATCGGGCTTCAACTCAACCGTCTTCTTCGCGTCATCGAGGGCCTCCTTGAATCGTTTGCAGCTCGCCTTGATCGTTGGCGGCGGAGATATTTCGAGCCGAGTGGTCGCAACAAAAAGGGAGAACGCTCAGTCAGTCACAGCTCGCGGTTTGCGACACACCCGCCCCTCCGCGTCGGCCAGCCGCCCCTCCACTCACCTTTGCCGCGGACCTGTTGCTGTACAGGACATGGTTGTTGGGATCAACTTCAATCGCCTGGGAGAAGAAACTGATCGCTTCATCGAACTTTCCGTTCTTGAAAGCGTCGTTTCCTTGCGCCTGGGGCGCGCCACAGCAAGAAAGAGAACGTGTCAGTACAATCGTCCAGTGCCCACAGTCTAACGACGACGACCTCGCCCCTCGCACACACAAGCTCTCTCTTGGATCACTCCTCCTCCTCCTCCTCCTCCTCTTCATCACGTCGTCTAGAACGCGAGCGAGCGACGGAGGTCGAGAGAGTGGGGACGGGAGGTCGAGGCGGAGATAAGGTGGCGTCCCTCCCCCCTCCCCCTCCGACTCCCTCCGCTTTCGCCCTTACCTTGAGTTCCGTCGCAGACATCGTCGTGGGGTGCCGTCCTCTCTCTCTCTAGTCTGTCTGTTTTCTCGATCGATCGGCCCTGCTGGAGGGAGGGAGGCAATGGAAGCGGCGAGAGGCGAGAGCGTGGGCGCGCGGAGGGAGGGAAGAGAGTCTCACTAGGTGAAGGGTTATCTCAAGAGCTTTCGGTCGACACCTCGGTGGACTGTTTTGGTGGGCGGAGTCCTCGAGAAAGTACGAATCAGGAGGAGGGGGAAGACGGCGATGGTAGCCGCCTGGAGGGAGGGGAGGTAGCCAAACACGCGCGCACGGGAGAGGACAGAGGCGCAAGGGCGCGAGGCATTGGTCAGGCCTGGTGGGGTGGTACGCTGAGCGAGGGAGAGGGTGAGGGAGGGGAAGAGGGTGAGGGGAGAAGGATGGGGAGCAAGACTCCTCCCCAGCCGAGAAAGGGGCTGCTGTATCAGCCCGAGAGGATCAGGAACATGTGTATCCTGGCGCACGTGGACCACGGGAAGACCACGCTGAGCGATTACTTGATTGCTTCGAATGGTTACGTCCACCCGAAGCTCGCAGGGAAGCAGAGGTTTCTGGACTGGCGCGAGGAGGAGCAAACGAGGGGGATAACGATGAAGTCCTCGAGCATAGCTTTGCTCCACGTGCCACGGGGTGAGAACGGCGAGCCCTCCGAGTCGGAGAAGTTCATTGTCAATCTGATAGACTCGCCGGGACACGTGGACTTCTGCAGCGAGGTGAGCAGCGCCGCGAGGTTGGCAGACGGGGCGCTCCTGGTGGTCGACGCCATCGAGGGCGTCTGCGTCCAGACTCACGCCGTGATTCGGCAAGCCCTCTCGGAAAAGGTGAAGCTGTGCCTGGTCATTAACAAGCTAGATAGGCTGATTGACGAGCTCAAATTCTCGACCCTAGAGACTTACGTGAGGCTTGTTACGATAATACACGACGTGAACAACGTTGTGAGCTCGTTTACTTCTGAGAAATACATCGAGAGCCAGGACGACGAGGACCCCCTTGTCTTCGACGTTTCCAGGGAGATCGACGACGACAAGATGCTGTTCTCGCCCTCCAGGGGAAACGTGGCTTTTGCTTGCTCCCTGGAAGGCTGGGCCTTCAGGCTGAACGACTTTGCAAAGCTTTATGCCAAAAAACTGAATTGCAATTCAGAGAGTCTGCAGAAGGCCCTTTGGGGCCCTTACACGTACAACGCCAAGACCAAGAAGGTCACGAAGATCAAGGCGTCCGAGGAGCACAAGAAGCCGATGTTTGTGCAGATGGTGCTGGACCCCATCTGGCAGAGCTACCAAATTTTGGAGCTGCAAGACAACCACGCCACGGCGGTGCGGGACCTCTCCAGAAAGCTAGGGATCAGCATCCAAGAGAAAGAGATCCAAAGGCTAGAGCCCGTGAAGATGCTCCAGCTTCTCTTGTCGAGGTGGCTGCCGCTCTGCGACAGCGTCATGAGCATGGTGATAGAGCACCTGCCAAACACTCAGATGGGTGCGAAGGCGAGGTTCAACGCTCTTTTGAACACCCCCGGGGGGGAGCAAATGTCTTCGGAAATAGAGGAGACGATCTCAAAGTTCAGGTTTGAGCCGGAGGACGAGGAGACTGTGGGGTTCGTGTCCAAGATGATCGTTGTCCCAACGGCGTCCCTTCCCCAAGACTTTCAGAATTCTGATAGCGAGAACACCTACCTGGCGTTTGGTAGGATTTTCGCGGGGACGCTCAAGGTTGGCCAGACAATCCACGTCTTGAGTCCAAAGTACTCTCCCCGCAGCCCTGACGAGGGGAGGCAGGAGGTTGTTGTGACAGGCCTCTTCCTGATGAAGGGGAGGGACATCGATGCCCTTCCAGCTGCTGGGGCTGGAAACATGGTTGCCATTGCCGGGTTGGGGGAGGCCATCCACAGGAGTGCAACCTTGTCGTCCACAACGAGAATGTATCCGTTCAGCCCCATGACCTACCAGTCGGCACCGATCCTGAGGAAAGCGGTGGAGCCAAAGAACCCGGCAGATTTGCAAGTTCTGACGAGGGGACTGAAGCTCCTGTACAAGGCCGATCCTTTTGTGGAAATAGAGTCTTCCAAGGAGGGCGAGCACATCATTTGCGCCGCCGGAGAGGTGCACATGGAGTCGTGCATCAAAGAGCTGACCGAGTCCTTTGCGAGGATTGAGATTCTGACCTCTCCCCCCCTCGTCACCTTCAAGGAGACGGTCAGGAATGAAGTGTCCTTCCACAAGGGCCTTACGACCCAGAACGGGATGTGCTCGTTTGTGGTAAAAACTTCGTACGTGTCCGACGATGTGGCCAAGCTCATCATGGGGGACAAGCAGGGGCTAAGCGAGGCACTTTCCTCGGTCGGAAGGGAGGAGGCCGACCCCTCGCAAAAGCTTGAGACAGTGAAAGCTTTGGAAGAAATCCAATCGTCAGGGGACTCCTCCCTGGAGGCCGGCAAAATCTGGTCCCTTGGCCCCGAGTACGTCGGCCCTAACCTGCTTTGCACGGGGAGCATTGTTTTGGTGTCTGGGGAGGAGGCTGGCGAAAAGGTGGTGGCGGGCTCGATAGGAAAGCCCTTGATTTCAGAAAAGCTTCGGATTTCTTCGCAAAAGGGCAATGACAAGGGGAGCGATCCAGGTTTCGCATCGCCACTGGGTGATGGCAGCGCCATGAAGGCCGTGTCCAGCATCTTGAGCACCCTTGAGGACGGCATCAAGTCCGCCTTTCAGATGGTCACGGCTGCGGGCCCCATGTGCGACGAGGCCCTGTACGGGGTGGTCTTCACCGTGGACGTGGAAGTGAATCAGCGGAAGCTCACGGAGTACAGCGAGGGTGGGCTGGCGTCGACGAACTTTGGCCCGTTATCAGGCCAAGTCATATCCGCTTGCAAGGAGTCCCTCCGGGGGGCGATCATGACTTCCAGTCCCAGGCTGGTGGAGGCTTACTTGAGGTGTGATATTCTCACCTCCTCCACGGGTCTCGCGGGGACTTACGCCTCCATCGGCAGCAGGCAGGGGTACGTGGTCCGGGAGGACATGCGGGAGGGCAGCGACATCTTCTTGATCAAGGCTTTCCTCCCCCTGGCGGACTCGTTTGGTTTCGTGGACGAGCTCAGGAAGCGAAGCAGCGGGATCTCCTCCGCGACTCTGTCCTTCAGCCACTGGCGGTGCAACGAGGAGGACCCTTACTTCGTGCCCAAGACAGAGGAGGAGAGGGAGGAGCACGGGGAGATATCAGTGCTGAAGAACCGGTCGAGGAAGCTCCTGGACGGCGTCAGGAAGAGGAAAGGCCTCCTGGTGGAGGAGAAGCTCGTGGCGTCTGCAACGAAGCAGAGAACGCTCGCCAAGAAAGTCTGAGAGCACGCACGCACGCAAATATATGTATTATTGAATGGGGAGCCGCCTGCCGGCTGGCGAGAAGAGTTTTTGTGTAATGTACAGAGATCGAACTCGCAGGCAACAACGGTAGCAGTTACGCGAGAGCCTTGAGCGTCCACTGCTCCACCACGCGATCGTCGGGATACTCCCTCGGGTCGAAGTCGTCGTCCTCCCTGGCTTCCACCATGTAGCCCGCGAACAAGCTCTCGATCGTCCTGGACGAGAAGTGCTGGGCGAAGCCCTGTTCCGTGAAGAGCTTCCTCGCGGAGGGCAGGATCACTGGGTCCTTCATCCAGTACTGGAAGGTCAGCTCGCCGGTCCGCTCGTAGATCTCCTCGGCGTTCTGGGGCCAGATCAGGCCGGAGTCCAGGACGTACCCCACTCTCACAAAGGCGTCCAAGACCTTGTCCAGGCTCTGTTGCATCTCGCGGAGGTCGCTCGGGTCCCCGCTCGGGTCCACCCCCGCCAGCTCTCTCATCATCGACAGGATCCTCTGGCCGGCCCTCTCCGTCAGGCCCCTCCTCTCCCTCCTTCCCTCGAGGATCTCGGCCGCCGCGGCGAACTGCGCGTACGAGTACGCGTCGAAGACCTCCGGCTGGCGCAAGTCCTCGTTCGACGGGAACAACGACCCGCCGTCCTCCTCCTCGTCGCCGTCGTCGTCATCAACGCGAGGTGGTGGTGGCGGTTCGAGGCCCAGGTCATGCGCCGCGAGGGAGTACAACTCGTTCACCCTTCCCAGCAATTCTCGCGCCACGGCCTTGTCCGTCTCCCCGGACTTGACGCCGCCCACGCTCGAGTCCTCGACGATCGCAGCAAAGCTTGCGCGGGCCACGAAGCCCGCGAACGTCGGGTCGAGGAGCCTCTCCCTCCTCGGTCCGGAGAAGCACTGCCAATCCCTCGGCGACCTGCACTCATCCGGAACGACTTTGGAACCGAGGTGGGTCGCCAGTCCCAGGAACACGGCGCCGAGGACCGCCACCAGGAGGGGCACGGGCGAGCGGCTCCGGTTCCCTCCCCTCCGACGAGGGCGCTCGGACGGCGGCCGCTTGGACGACGCCATGATCGATCGCAGAGAAGGATGAAGGGTGTCCACCCGACGAGGAGGGCGCAGATGATGAGCGTGAGGAGGGGAAGGGAGGAGGAACGTGGGCAGAGGGGTGAGTGACAGAAAACCGACGTCCTGATTAAGTTGGTTTGTGGATTCGTGCGAGCGCCCTCCTCACACTCAAAGAGGGAGCGAGAGAGACCGAGGGGTGACGGTTGGTGAGTAACTTCTAGTGCGTTGGTGGTGTTTAAAACACCAATTTGGTTTTGAGAATATTCTTTTCTTTGTTTTTTTGTGGTTCAAGAAACGTTCGACACGACTGACTTAGGCAGAGGTGTACTTGGTGACGGCCTTGGTTCCCTCAGAGACGGCGTGCTTGGCCAACTCTCCTGGAAGGATGAGCCTGACAGCGGTCTGGATCTCCCTGGAGGTCACGGTTGGCTTCTTGCTGTACCTGGCGAGCTTGGAGGCCTCGCCGGCGATCTTCTCGAAGATGTCGTTGATGAAGGAGTTCATGATCGACATGGCCTTGGAGGAGATACCGGTATCAGGGTGCACCTGCTTGAGGACCTTGTAGATGTAGATCTTGTAGGTCTCGACCTTGGCCTTTCTCTTCTTGGTGCCGGAAGCTCCCTTCTTCACGGTCTTCTTGGCAGGCTTCTTGTCAGCTTTCTTTGGTGGCATCTTGAATGAGGTTACTGTCGTTACGGTGTTGTGCGACGAGTGGTTCGTTTTTCTGACCGCCCACTCCTCGACGCCGCGCACCTAACCCCTCTTCCCTTGGCGATTCTCCCTCCTCGCGAAACCGAATTCCTCTTTTTCAAAAAATTCCGCAAAAAAAGAAAAGGAAAACATCCGGAATTCGGGGCGCCCTCATGTAGAAATTCCGTCTTGGGCGGAAGGAAACCGTCGTCGCTGGAATTTTGAACGAGGCGCGCGACAGCTGAGAGGAGAGGCTTTTGTTTTTTTCTTCCCCACTTCGGTTCGGTCTCACGGTGGGGAAGGGCGACGACGGCGAGGGTTTGGGGCGGGGTGTGTGTGGGCGTCCCGACCTCTTCCGAGGTCCGTCAGAAACACGAAACACTCGTCGCACACCACCGAGTCAAGTCAGTCACTACTACATTCAACCATGTCCGGAAGAGGAAAGGGAAAGAGCGGCAAGAAGTCCGTGACCAAGTCCGCCAAGGCTGGACTCCAGTTCCCAGTGGGAAGGGTCAGAAGGTATCTGAAGAGCGGAAAGTACGCCACCAGGATCGGATCCGGTGCCCCTGTGTACTTGGCCGCCGTCCTCGAGTACCTCGCCGCTGAGGTTCTCGAGTTGGCCGGAAACGCCTCCAGGGACAACAAGAAGTCCAGGATCATCCCAAGGCACATCCAGCTCGCCATCAGGAACGATGAGGAGTTGAGCAAGTTGCTCTCCACCGTCACCATCGCCGCTGGTGGTGTCTTGCCAAACATCCACTCCGTCCTTCTCCCAAAGAAGTCCGGAAAGAAGGACTAAGTTCGAAGACGAACCACGAGTTCACGAACGAAGACCAACAAGAAAAAAAAGAAAAGATATATTCTCAAAACCAAATTGGTGTTTTTAACACCACCAACGCACTAGAAATGGTTTTCGCTTTCAGTCGCCGCTAAACAGTCACGCCTCTCCCTCTTCCAGTGATGATCTTGTTCGGCCTCCTTGTCCCTCAGAGAAAACACACGCACACAAAAAGTCGTCGTTCTCGTCGAGAGCAGCGGCAGGGGTGCTCGCGTAGTAGTAGTAGTGTTCCAAATCTCTCTTCGTCTTCTTCTCGTGCGTCTCTCACTCTCGTCGTCGTTCGTTTCTCTCTCACGAGTCACGCTGACGATCGCGAAAAGAGAGAGAGACCGAAGCACTCAAACACGCTCTCTGGTTTTCTGGGGAGTCTGGAGATGAACAGAAGCCTCGGAGTCTTCTCGTAGTCGTTGTTCTTTGATTTCTAGTGGATGGGTGGTGTTAAAAAGAACACCATTTTTTTGTGGTTGCGAGAGGGAACCAAGCCCTCAGCCCATAGGCTTCATCATCTCGAAGTGTGTGCGTCGAGCTTAAAGTGCTTAAGCACGCTCTCCACGGATTCTCCTGGCCAACTGGATGTCCTTTGGCATGATGGTGACACGCTTGGCGTGGATGGCGCACAAGTTGGTGTCCTCGAAGAGTCCGACCAAGTAAGCCTCGGAGGCCTCCTGCAAGGCGAGGACGGCGGAGGACTGGAACCTCAAGTCGGACTTGAAGTCCTGGGCGATCTCCCTGACGAGCCTCTGGAATGGCAACTTCCTGATGAGGAGCTCGGTGGACTTCTGGTACCTCCTGATCTCACGAAGAGCGACGGTTCCAGGTCTGTACCTGTGAGGCTTCTTGACGCCTCCGATGGCTGGGGCGGACTTCCTGGCGGCCTTGGTGGCGAGCTGCTTCCTTGGGGCCTTGCCTCCGGTGGACTTACGGGCGGTCTGCTTGGTACGGGCCATGTTGTCTTTTACGTTTTTCTTTTTCGTTCTGGGTCGACGCGTGTCTCTCAATTATGAACCCCGTCCCTCATCTCGCCGCTTCTCCCTGCGTCTTTCGGGTTCGAGTTCAATTCAAATTTCCTTTCAGCTGTCGCACGCGGGAACGACGCGCAAGATGGGATTTCTACACGAGGCCACGCGAATTCGGGCGCCAGATTCAAAATTCAAATTCGAAAACCGCGAGAGACGCGCGAGGCGTGAAACCGAAGTCGGGGATTCAAATTATTTTCAGAAAAAAATGAAATAATCGCGTGCGAGCCGGGGAGGGGTTGGGTACGCGCGCACCCGAATCGGGAGGGTCAGAAACACGAACAAGTCGTCGCACACTACGTACGTCTTCACAACCAAACAACTTACAACATGTCCGGAAGAGGAAAGGGAGGAAAGGGTCTCGGAAAGGGTGGCGCCAAGCGTCACAGGAAGGTGTTGCGTGACAACATCCAGGGTATCACCAAGCCTGCTATCCGCAGATTGGCGAGACGTGGTGGTGTCAAGCGTATCTCCGGATTGATCTACGAGGAGACCAGAGGTGTCCTCAAGGTGTTCTTGGAGAACGTCATCAGAGATGCCGTTACCTACACCGAGCACGCCAGGAGAAAGACCGTCACCGCCATGGACGTCGTCTACGCCCTCAAGAGACAGGGAAGGACCCTCTACGGTTTCGGAGGTTAAGGTGCCCCCTGAGAGAGGCAGCTTTTCCTTTGCCGTGCTCTGGATCCAGCAGAGCACGGACGAGAAGAGACAAGACAAAAAAAAACAAAAACATTTTTACCCAACTGGTGTTCTATTACACCACCAACGCACTAGCGAAAGCTTATCAAACTGGAACCCCAACAGCATCTCCGCGGAGCGCTCCCCTCGTCCCTTTCCTTCTTGCCGCCTCGTCGTCGTTCTCCCCGCGAGCTCGTTTTCGCGCGCTCTCTCCCCGTCGACGGGTGGATTTCAAACCCGAGAGAGTGAGGGGGAGGGGCTGGATCCATCTTCGCGCAGTCGATCGATCCTTCGTCTTCGAGGCCTCGCTCGTTCGTTTAAAACAAGGAAAGGAACGCTGAATTACACAACAACACGAATAGGTGGTGGTGGTTCAGAGAGCACACAATTATACTCCTCCTCCTCCTCTTTATTCCGTCCAACGAAAAGAGGTTGGTTGGTTGTTCGTGAACCCCGTCCACTGCGCTCTCGCCGCCCCACTCGCACGTTGCGGTCCTCCCGCGTCGGCTTCGCTAAAGCCCTCCGCTCTCTCTCTCTCTACTTCTTCCTCTTGGTGGTCTTCTTCTTTGGCGCCTTCTTCTTGGGGGCAGCCTTCTTCTTGGGGGCGGCCTTCTTCTTGGGCTTGACTCCCTTCTTGGTCGCGGTCTTCTTGGCCACGGCCTTCTTGGCGACCTTCTTCTTCTTCTCGCCGGTCTTGAGGGAACCCAACTTGTAGGAAGCCTTGACCTTGACCAGCTTGCCGCTCTCCACGAACCTCTTGAGCAATCGAGAGAGGGTCTTCGTGAAGTTCTCAGGCAAGTCGTAGTTCGCCTTCATGTACTTGGCGATGGCGTAGGTGCTCGAGCCGGTGCGGTCCTTGAGGTCCACCAAGGCCGCCTTCACCATCTTCTCGTACGGTGGGTTCGCTGACTTCGCTGCCGCTGGCATTGTTTCTCTTCCTTTTGCTTGCTAGGTTTTTTTTGATTTTCTTTTTTTTTTTGGGTTCGCGTGCCGAATTCGAACCCCCAAAACAACGAACGAGAACAAAAAAAAACGTCGACGTCAGCGCCAAGCGTTCGACCAACCCTCGATCCGTCCCCCTCCCCCTCTCTCCCCCTCCCCGTCCCCTGACGCCCTTTCTCCTCCCTCCTTACCTTTGACTCGTGCGCGCGCAACGATCGCTTTGCTTTGTGAGAGCCTTCCCTCCTCCCTCGCTCGAACCCCGAGTCGTAACGCCAGGTTCTTCGCGCCCTCGGGCACAACCCGTGTACTAAACAGGTCTTGCGAATCCCCGAGACTCGATCCTTTTTTCAAAAAAGAAATTCAAAATCTTTGTGTGGACATTCAACGCAGAGCCCGAGGAGCTTGCGTCTTACGGTGAAACTACGTTACCACGCGGGTTCGAGTCTCGCGTCCTGCACAAAAGGACTTTGGGAGATCCTGCCTTTGGCCTCCCCTCCCTCCCTCTTCCCAACCCAAGGTCATCGCCCGTCTTCTTCTTCTTCTTCTTCTTCCTTCACCACCACCCGCTGCTGCTGCTGCTGGTGTTGCTGCTCAACAGAGGATGCAAGAGCGCTGCAAACTGCAAACTGCAACAAGAACACCTAGCAGCAGCAGCAGCAAAGTGTTGAATGGACGGGTACTTGGGAAAGGCCAGAAAAAAAGAAAGAAAGATGTAATAAACAAGAAGAAAACTTCTTCCCCCTCCTCCTCAACTCAACTCTCTCGCGATTCTCAGCTCTCCTCACGACCACCTCAGCCGCAGCAAGAGTAGTACCGGTTGTCCCAGATCGTCTCCCGGGCCCTGGCCTCCTCCAACTCCAAGCGCGTGGGGATGGAGCTCTCCAGGCTCTGGCAGAAGAAGCTTCGGAGGTTCTGCCACGCCCCCCGGTCGAAGGGGTTCACCCCCGGGGGGTAGGCCTCCAGGTACCAGATCTTCTCCCGCGCCAGGACCTCGTAGGTCGTCACGTTGGCCAGGACCAGGTAGGTGTGGAACGCGAAGAGGGGCGCAAGGACGAGGAGGGTGGCGGTGATCACGAGGGCCACCAGGATCGGCAGCCCGTTCGCCACGACCCAGTCGCCCTGGGCCTGCCTGCTCACGAAGCACTGGGAGTTGAGGCCCCCGGCGTACGCGCACAGAACGTTCTGCGCGAGGAGGAAGAGGTAGAACGTGCGGTGGTTGCCGAGGCCGATGCAGCCGCCCAGGAAGGGGCAGTGGTGGTCGTGCCTCAGGACGTAGGCCTCGCACCTCTTGCAGTACTTGGTCCGGAGCGGCAGCGCCAGGTCGCCGACCTCCAAGTCGGGCTGCCTCCTGGCGGAGAAGCTCGAGCTGCTGCCCCGCCCCCGGCTCGCCTGCAGCGGGTCGTCCTCACTCTCCCCGGGCAACTCCCAGCTGGGATCCCCGGGCCGCGCTTGTCCTCCCTCCTGCTGCTTGTCCTCCCCCGAGAAGCTCGACAGGGCCACGTCGTCCGGCTGCCTCCAGACTTCGGGACTGCTCTGGAGGGTCTTCAAGTACAGTGCCGTGTTCAGGGCGATCAGCGACGCCGTCAGGAACGGGCGGACGACCCCCCTCTCCTTGGAGACGTCCTGGCAAAGGGAGCAGTCTCGGTTCAGGAACAGCCAAAGCGTTATGACCAAATGCAAGGTGGACCACAAAGCGAAAGGTCCTGGATTTCTCTTGATCTCGTCCAACAGCATGTGTCCCTCTGGTTCAGTCTCCACCCCTCAACCCAAAGTCCTTACCCGTTCCCAACGGCGGCAGGGAACATCAAACAAAGTCCTTCCCATCCTCCATCCTCCATCCTCCCGCCCACCTTGCTGCCCTCCGTCCACCCTTCCCCTTCCTCTCCGCTGCAGACCTTTCGTCCAGGCCAGCCAAGGTCAAGGAGGACAAGTCAGTCCCGGTCGTCACGGCAAGGAAAGTGAAGTAAGGAAGCCAGAACCCTCAAGTCACCCTCTTGCCATCGCCACCCTCGCTTGTCCTCGTCCGCGCCCTCTCCTCGAGCTCGAGCGCGCGCTCCGTCCGTCGTACAGCGGAACGGAGAAGGGGAAGCGGGAAGCGAGGAAACAGATCGATCGCGCGATCGAGGGAGCAAGAGGAGGCGGCGAGGAGGCGGCGAGGAGGCGGCGAGGGGGGAGGGAGGCGGGAGCAGACCGTGCTGCGTCCAGGCGATCGATCGATCGAAAGAGACAACGCAGGGGTGAGGGAGGGTTACCTTGATAGAGGAGGAACGAAAGAGGAGAGAGAGAGAGAGAGAGAGAGAGAGAGAGGATGGCGAGTAGTTGGGAAAAGTTTGGGGATAGTCCGGGAGGAGGGGGAGGAGGGTTCGAGTCAGATGCTTTTGGGAGCATGGGGACCACGTCGGAGAACCCAGGGAACACCAAGGCTGGGAAGGAAACGGACGTCATGTTTGACCTTCTCGATGGGTTTGTGAATAACACGACGACGACGACGACGACGACGACGACGACGATGCCAGCGAAGCAGCCGGCGGGAGGGGTGGGAACGGGGTCGATGGCGCCGATGGGGGGAAACACAGCGAATCCTTTTGGGAACGACGCCGCCTTCGACTTCCTCAACCCATTTCCTGCGAACACGAACACGGGCCCTCCTGTTTTGGCTCAAGGGGCAAGCGGCACGCCACCCAAGCCACCGGTGGAGAGGGGGGCGGGGCAGTTCAACCCCATCGAGGACGAAGCGAACCCCTTCGTGGACGACGTGCTGTTCCCCGTGACGAAAGAGGGCCTGGAACTGGAGCGCAAGATAGAAAGCGCGGAAGTCATCCCAGGCTTTGACGAGTTTGTCAGCGAGCAGCTGAAGCAGGTGAATATTGAGCCCCCGGCAGCCCCCGCTCCTGCGCCTGTCGTGGCCGACAAGAGGAAGGAGAGGAAAAGCTTGGTGACCAGCACGCCTTCCCTTGTGCCAAAGATAGCAGCGGATGTGGCCGCCAGGGCAGCTCCAACTGAGCTCCCGCCACCCCCCGCGTACGACGACGTGGTGCAGGCAGCGCTACCCCCAGCGTACGACGACGTGGCGAAGGAGTCGAGCCCTCCAACTGCCGGGCGAGGGCGAAGCGGCAGCACGAAGGCAGACCTTCAGTACTTGTGGCCAATGCCCTTTGTGAAGGCGAGGCTCAAGCCCATGCAGAGGGACCAGGCGGCCAGCTTGCAGTTGCTCGCAGGAAGTGATACGACGTTGGTGTCGGCACCCAACAAATATGGCAGCCTCCGTGTCTGGCAGAACGCGGACACGTCTCTGGACATGACAACGGCAGAGCTTCAGAGGTACAACTCTTACTTGGTGAGGGAAGACGGCGACTCTTCGCCAGCTATTGACATCCCAAACAGGGTCGAAGGGAAGATCACCTGCATCACGGTGGACAACAAGTCCAACAGGATATGGGCTGGGCACGCTACCGGAGAGGTTACGTACTGGGATTCTGTCTCCCTCAAGTTCCTGCACATGTTCCAAGCGCACAGGAACGGCAGCGTGAATGCGATAATCGTCACAGCGTATGGGGATGTCTGGACTGGATCGTCGAGGGGATCCCTGAGAATATGGAAAGACGGGGGGAAGGTCCTCCCAAGGTCGGGTCAAAATTCATTTGAGTTGAGGAGATCAAATGGAGATAGGGCTCACGGCCGCATCAAGGCCTTGTTGTACGTTCCAGCTGCAAACGTGGTATGGAGCTGCGGTATCCACAGCTTGGCACTGTGGAACGCTACGACGGGAGCTTACATAAGCAGTGTTGGGGAGCTCGAGAAGCGAGTGCTGAACGATTTGGAGAATTCCTACGACGAGATTTGGTCTGGCTCAGGTTCCGTGCGGTCCCCCTCCCTTCAAAGGAAGAGCTCCATGGCCTCCGATGCCGGCTCTGACTTCAGCTACGGGGACGGTTGGGCATCTGGATCAGACCTTGGATCTGCGTCGTCTCGGTATGACTACAAGGGCACCAAGAAAGCGACGCAGCAGCTGGGGAGCATCACAAGCAAGGCCTCCTATCTGCTGGGAAAGGGCCTCAAGCTTGGCAAAAAAGCTGTGGCAAAGTCTGTCGACAAGGTCTACAACGCGACCAGCGGCATGGCTCCCGAAGAAGGTGCGACGCCCGGGCAAACCCTTGCAACAATTCTTGATGCAAGAAACAATGTCTGGGTGGTGTACAACAACAGGATCGTGGAATTGTACTCAAAGAACGGGAAAATCGTGAAGACGTGGGAGGAACCCCAAGCCATCACGTGTATTTGCACCGTGGGAAAGTACGTTTGGGCGGGGCTGACGAACGGTCAGATAAAAGTGTGGGACAGCTCGTACGATGTCAGTGCCCTCTGGAAAGGGCACCATAATGCAGTGGTGAGCATCACCGCGGTGTCCTCAAGAATTTACACTCTGTCAGCTGATGGGTGTGTGAGCGGATGGCACTACAAGTGCCCCATCGAATGGAACGAGAAGTACGCCTCCTGGATTTTGAACCAGGCAAGCAAATTTGTGAACACAGTTCAGGTGACAGTATTCGCAGGAACTTGGAATGTAAACCAGATGGACTTGGCGGGCATCAGGAGCGCTCTCCCGAGGTGGGTTGAATCGGGTGCCAAGAACGCAGACATAGCAATCCTGGGGCTGCAAGAGGTTGAAATGGGGGCCAGGACTGTGGCAGAGTCCATCGTCAAGGAGACTTTTGCCAAGAGCATGCAAGAGAAGGGAAACCTTGCGGCTCAGACTTGGTTCCAAGAAATGCTGGGGGCGCTCTGCAGAACGACGAACAACCAGTGGCATCGAGTTGGCACACGCCAGCTCTCAGGAATCCTTCTTGGGGTCTATGTTCGCGATCACCTCAAGACTGCCGTGGGGGAGGTTGACACCTGCTCAGTTGCGCGCGGTGTGATGGGGGTAGGAGGAAACAAGGGCACGGTCGCGGTGTCCTTGTCAATCTATCGGAGGAAGTTCTTATTCCTTTGTTCCCATTTTGCTGCACACCAAAATGCCGTGGCGAAGCGCAATGAAGACTATATGGCCGCCGCAAGGGAATTGAAGCTGAGCAACGGGGAGGACCAGGAGGACATCGGCGGGTCGTACCAAGAGAGCCCGCTGCTCAGGGATACGGACTTGATGATTTGGGTAGGGGATTTCAACTACAGGGTAGAAATGCCGTACGCCCAAGCTTGTGAGGCGTCTTACAATGGCGACTTCAAATCCCTGCAGTCTTGCGACCAGTGCCTCAAGGAAATGAGCAAAGGGAACACATTTGTTGGTTTCAAGGAGGGGGTTCTGAACTTCCCTCCGACTTACAAGTTCGACAAGCGCACCAGCACGTATGACACCAGCGAAAAGCAGAGGATCCCGGCATGGTGCGACAGAGTGCTGTACAGAGCAAAATCTGATCCTCGCCAAGTGCTTCCTGGGTATGGCAATCTCGGCCCCAAGTATGTGAAGGGCTTCCCAAGCGAGCCAGTGACCTGCTGCTTGCAGACGTACAGCTCCTGCCACAACATCGTGGAGTCTGACCACAAGCCTGTTTATGCGGTCATGAACCTTGGTCTGCGCAGCGTGGATGAGGGCTGCCACAGGCAGCTCTCCGTTCAGGCGATGAAGAACCTGGACAGCGAGAAGCCCGCAGCCGGGGACCTTGGCGTTGAATTTGACGAGAGCCCCCCAAAAGACTCGCAAACGGGTGGCTTCACCATTATCAACAACGGTGACCACGACGTCGTGTACGAAATCTTGAACGAGGATGAGAGGAGCGGGGCCTTTTTGCCCAACTTGGTGCTTCTGCTACCAAACGGAGGCCTCCTGGAGCCAAAAACCTCAGGGGCGATCGCGGTCGGCGTGAACTCGGACCCATCACTGAGCGAGAACATCCACAGGCTGGAGTCGATCTGCTTGAGGGTCAACTATTGGGTCTACGGACGGAGGAGCACCACCGCGAAATCGAAAGTAATTACGACTCAGATGAGTTACGAGAGATACTTTCATTCGATATGATACGACGGCAAGACTTTTTTGATGTACTTTAGGTTTGAATTACACGAATTATTTCCTCTCCTCCCCTTCTTGGCTTGCGCTCTCTCTCTCTCTCTCTTATCCTACAATTTACGGGCCCTGCCTTACATGGCAGTCTCCCCGGCGGCCTCGGTCGCCATGGTCGCCGCTGGCGCTGGGACCTCCTCCTCGATGACCGGGGCGGGGGCGGGCTCGCTGACGGCCTTCACAACCGGTGGTGGTGGTGGTGGTGGGGCAAACTTAGTCTTGTAGGAAGACAAGGTGGCGCCGCTCTCGTTAAGGTAGGTCAGGTCCTCGTCCACCTGGGAGAGCTGGTTGTTGATGAGAGTGTATCCCAAGCCGAAGGCCGCGGCGAGGCCAACAGCAGTGACGCCGAAGACCAGAGCCGTGTTCTCGTCCTTTTGAAGGTAGACCTGCGGCTCGACCGCGAAGATGTTCGCCTGGCCCGCAGAGTCCTTCTCGGTGTACCCGAGGTTCCGCCTGAACTCCTTCTCGGACACAGGGACCTCTCCCTTAATCTTCGCCTGCGTCACCACGCGGCATCCCCTCGAGGCCGCCGGCGCTGCCCTCACCTTGCGCCCGAAAACTAACACACACGCACAGAGAATCAGAAGAAGAAAAAACGACACACAAACACAGAGAGAGAGAGAATGAGGTCAGCCCAATACTCCCTCAACCACAAAAACAAAACAGAGAAGAGAGTTCCGTCCTCAAGTCCTAATTCTATTCTTCCCCCGAGCGAGCGAGCGCGTCGAACCAGAAGTGGAATCCTTGTCCCTCGTTCCGTCTCAATCCCCATCCTTTCTCTTTCTCTTGCTTCGTCCCCTTACCTTTGTTCGCCGTGTTCCTCATCGTGGTCGCCATCGTGGTCCTCGTTCTCCCTGAGCTTTTATCGTATCGTATCGGATCTCCTCTCAGCTCCTTTCTGGTCCACACAAAAAAAACCCGCAATATGAGTGCAAAGAGAGTACACTCGCTGGAACGCAACAGACGAGAGCGACGAGAGCGAGGCTCACCTTGTCTGTTTCGTAACGGCCGAGTGCGAGGGCCGAGCGCGAGAGGGAGAGAGGGAGGGAGAGGGTGAAGGTGGAAGCATCGTCTTCGTCTTCTTCTTCGTCTTCGTCTTCGTCTTCGTTTTCGTTTTTTCTTTCGCAAGAGCGGGAGGCCTGGCTTGGTCGGGAGAGGGTTTTAGGCTTGGACAGCGTTGCAAACGAGAGAGAGGAAGGGGCAGGCCTTGTGTTTGTTTGTTTGTTTGGAAGGGAGAGGAGAGATGAAGGAGGAGTTGGATCCGAGCTTGAGGCTGACGGGGGCGAAGGCCATCAGCGAGCTGAGGAAGTTGGAGCGGAGGAATTCGCTGGACCTCGAGGTGAGTGGAGCCAAGGCCGCCGCGAGACTCGAGGGTGAAACCTGACCAGACCCACGTACGTTCTTGATTCCCTGTCGCAGGAGGAGGTGGCCCAGCAGACCGACAAGAGGAAGGCCAGGAGGAGGGCCCTGACGAAGGGGAGGGTCAAAGCGGCGACGACTCATTTTGCGCCCGTCGCGGTCCCCCTGAGCGTGAAGCTGCTGTGGGACGGGAGCAGGGGCCTTGGGCTTGCCCTGCGTGGTCGGGTCGGCGAGGGCAGCGTGGGGGCCACTGGCCTCCTCCTCCTAGCCGCCCAAGCGATACTGGGCCTGGCCATTCTCCTCGTGCTGCACGCGATCTTGCGGCCGAGGGGAGCGCACCAGAGCTACGACGGCCGGGGAAGAGAAGGCAGCGCGGCCCGGTCTTTGCTCGGGGGAAGCTTCGCCAAAGGCCGAGGGAACGACCTGGGGGTGATGACCCAGAAGCTCAAGGTGATCGTTCTGATCTTGTTCGGGGAGGAAAACATGAGGAGGGCGTATAGAAGGCTGAACAGCCACAAAGAGGTGCACGAGATGCTCTCCTGGATCTGCAAAGTTGTTGGTTTGTCGGAGACAGACACCATGCAGAAGAACGAAATGCTCGAGAAGATCGAGGAAGTCGAACGAGTCGTTGGCATTCAATGAGGGTCGCGCTTGGTGCGAGTTCCTTTACACTACAAACTCAAAAGTCGTGCCATTTATGAACGCACAAGACTTGTCTGTCCTGTCGCCGAAAGTGCAAACTGAGTCAAAGCGAAAGGCGGGGAGATCGTTTTGTCAGCTACTGGGTCAGCAAAGGCTGGGGAGAAGGTTCAAACCCCTTTCTTCTCTCTCTCTCTCTCTGGCACCGCAAGGAAAGGCTAGATTGGCTCAGATCAGTATGCCTTTTGTAAGCAGCGGCCGGAGTCTTTGCTCGCGGTCCTATTGATCTACTATCTAGGGATGGTCATATATCATCACTGCCGTGTTCTCGCCTTTCCCTCTCTCCGCGTGCAAGCAAGCCCCACTCTTCTTCCAATCGAAAACGTCACCAGACCTGAACGTACCTCGAGAGGCGACAACCTCTGCGCGCTCCATGCCAAGCATGAGACCCTTGCCTCTGCAATGGCCAATGATGTCATACTTCGCCTCCAAATCGGCGAACCTTCCGTTTGCAGTTCTATTCCATGCCCTCCTCCACCGCCAGAGGCAGGGCAAAACCTAACTCCACGGCCTCTGCCTTGTCGAATCTCGCAAAGCCGCCGCCACACACCACACCTTGAATGTGATGTTGGCACTGTTCCGCGACGGAGACGTGGATAGACGAGAGAGAGAGACGAGGGACGTGCCGACGACGACCTCTGACCCCTCCATCACCGCGACCGCCAACCTCTGACCCCTGAGCCGCCGCGCCGATGCGATTAGCGATGCCTCGCTGCTTTACCTTTACACTTCTCGACCGACCCCAAACGAGGGGCTGAGAACGAGGGAGATCTTTGCGCTGCAGGGCTATCCGGAAGACGGTGAGTGATGGACGCTGTGCACGACGAGGGAGAGGGGGTGCAGGGGAGGAGAGGTTGTCGATGGCATTGGCATTGTCTTCCTGTTTCCAAAGAGCCCTCTCTTGAAGGAAACGACGCTGTGGTGAGGTTTCTGAGCCAAAGGAACTGACTGAGACTCTGTGTGATTAGGATTGAGTGCTGGAGACGAGGATGGGGAAGGAGGCCTGCGGAGGGGTGAGGGATGCGATGAGGGGGCAGGGGCTGAGGAGGATCGCCCCTTCCATGAGGAGGAGGACTGCTGGGACGAGGGTGGCCGCGAGCTGTGCCCCGGTCGGAGGCAGTGCCTTGACGAGGACGGGAAACGCTGCTGCTGGGAGGATGAGGACGAGGATGGGGGCCGCCTCGAGGGGTAGGAGCGTGGCCATGGCTTCCGGTTCGAACGGTAACCTCGAGGCTCTGATCTTCGACTGCGACGGCGTGATCCTCCTGTCCGAGGAGTTGCACAGAACGGCCTACAACAAGGCTTTCGCGGAGTTCGGGATCGAGATCGAGGAGGGGGAGCAGCTGGTGTGGACTGTGCCCATTTACGACCTGCTGCAGAACACCGTGGGCGGGGGAAAGCCCAAGATGCGCTGGTACTTCAACAAGCACGGGTGGCCCCACCAGAAGAGGGACGGCAGGCCCCCGCCGGAGAGCCAGGAGGACCGCGAGGCCCTCGTCGACTCCCTGCAGGACTTCAAGATCGAGGCCTACAAGGACTTGATTGCCAACATGGCCGAGACGAGGCCGGGCGTTCTGAGGCTCATGAAGGAGGCGAGGGAGGCGGGCATCCTCGTCTCGGTGGCGTCCGCCTCGGCCAAGCCCTCCGTGATCTTCTGCCTGAACAACTTGCTCGGGGAGGAGCAGTTTGGCCTGCTGGACTGCTTCTTGGCGGGGAGCGACGTGACCAACTTGAAGCCCGACCCCGAGATCTACCTGACGGCTGCTGACATGCTCAAGGTCGATCCGAGCAAGTGCGTCGTCATCGAGGACAGCATGGTGGGCCTGAACGCCGCCCTCGGAGCCAAGATGGATTGCGTCATCACGTACCACAGCGGAACCAAGGCCGAGGCGTTCGAGGGCGCCAAGATGATCGTGAACGACTTGAGCGAGATTCAACTGAGTGACTTGGTCGCTCTGAAGGAGGCGGAGAAAGTCATAGACGACAGGGTGGTGAAAAGCTCCTAGATTTATACACATACAATACGTTCAATTTTTGTTGCTGGGCATAACCATCACCTCTTTCTCTCCTTCTTCCACCGATACACTGGGATTCCCTTCCCTCCCAGGGAGGTTTTGCGCACCTTCCTCTTCCTGCCTTTCCCCATCGCGGCCTTCTCCATGTCCATCCTCAGTGCCACGCTCTCCAGCTCGCTCTTCCTGTGCTTCCTCTGCTCGAGCTCCTTATACAGCTTGGACTTCTTCTTCTCGTGGACGCTGGACACGGTCCAAGCGTCCTCGTCCAACTGTTCTCGGGTGGGCCGGTGGAAAGCGCTGTCGAGGTACTCCGGCGACGTGTTAAAGTAGTCCGCGGGGCTGAATTGCCGCTGATCCTCCTCGTTGTCGACGAACACGATGTGCTTGTTCGCAGGGGCGTCCCTGAGCTGGTGAAGCGAGGCTTGAAGCTTCTCCACCTTCTTCCTCTCCACCTGGGCCTTCATCTCGACATACTTCCTGTCCTGCGTCTTCATCAGCATGAGCTGTTCATGGGAGTACTGGGTGGGATCCGAGTCCCCGACGTGGACGCCACCCACCGTCTTCGACTTTTGCATTCCAAAGTAAAACTCATCTGGGTTGCGGAACTCTGCCTTCTCTCGGAGCACTTCCAGTGCCTTCTCCTTCTTGTGAAAGTCTCGCGCACGCAAAACATAGTCCTTGTGCTTCTCCAGAAACCCGAGCTTCTTCCTGTCGGAACTGAGAAGCGGAGACACGCAAAGCGCTTCGAGTCAGTCGCGGCCGGGCTCGTGCAGCAGCCCAACCCCTCCCTCTCTCTTCCTCTCTCTCTCTCTCTCTCTCTCTCTCTCTCTCTCGCATCAACCAGCAGCAGTCCTGGCATGGAAACGCGCGCGAGAGAGAGAGCGAGAGAGCGAGAGCGAGAGAGCGGCGAGTTGAGGGCAGAGGCGTGTTGTTTAGACTTACGGTTGTGAACGCTCCTTATGCGTTCGGCCCTGGATGGCCTTCTTGTAGGTGCTTGACATGATGCGATGGTGTACTTCCCCTCCTTCGTGCTTGTCGGCGGAGAACTGAGGGGAACTAATTCGATCATCACACCTTTACGACGGTGGAGGTGGAGATGGAGGTGTTTGTCGAGGACCTTGTGCAAGAACGGTGACGAGGAAGGGGAGGAGGTGTTGCATAAACGGAAGGGCGTCTCACGAGCTTTCGATTGATACCTCGGCTGGGGGGTTGACCGAAGGGAGTGGAACGTCTCGCTCATCCCTTTGAAACGACAGGCGTTAGAAGAGGTTGCCTCAAGGTCTGTTATGTGAGTTTGACTCGCTTGGTGAAGAGGAAGAGGAGGGAACCCGTCGAGCAGAGCGCAGTGTGGTATGGTGGTGCTGGATTCGATGAGGAGGCGTCCCACGAGACAGAGTCCCAGGACACGCACCAGAGCGACGACTGGTGAGGATGCCGAGGGAGGACCAACCACCCGCAATATAATATAATATTGTATATTCTGATCAACGCCTTCGTCGTAGCCGACACGAGAGACCGCCGCGTGCGTCACAAAGCAAACGGGAATCCATTCATTTCTTGAACAACCGAAAGCTTGAGAGAACAAGCAAGTCCTTCCTTGAATCCTGTGTTCTCTCTCTCTCTTCGTGGTGGTGGTGGTGGTGGTGGGGACGGAATCGACGACGAGCAGGAAGGAATCGATCGTCACCAAGCGGTCTTGTTCTAGAGATGAATCAAAGGCAGCTGTTACTTTTATGGGTTATTTCCGGTCAGCAAGCCCACGGTCTCCTTCGCGACGTAGTTCTCGATGTCCCGCAAGAACGCCCCGAAGGCGACGGCCTCGAGGACCACCCTCCTCTGGGCCGCGACTGTGAGGGTCAGAGACTTGACCTCCCCGCTTGCGATGACCTCCTGCAGCTTCAGCAGCAGGTCCTCTGGCGAGGAGAGGACGTCGTTGCCTGCGTCCCCGAGGGCCCTCTTGATCTCCTCCTGCAGCTCGTTGATGTCGCCGAAGAGGCCCCTGGTCTGCCTCTCCACCAAGGTTGAGCCCTCCTTGGACAAGATCTGTGCCGTCTCCTGCAAAGTCTGCTGATCAAAGGTCTCGATGTACTCCTGGAGCTTGCTCCTTGGCTTGGCCACGGGGACTTCCTTTGGCTGCTCGGCTCTGCTTTGGACGAAGGCTTCGGCGTCCTCGTCCCAGCTTTCGGCGGCAGAGGCCTGGCCAAAAATGTTCTCGAGCCTCTCCACCGCGTCGCTGTTTATGTCGTTCAGCAGCCCCATGGCCTTCTCCAGCTGGAACCTGGCGTCCACCCGCCTCAAAAAGTAGCCGAACATGACGGAAGCCGCGTAGACCTGAGCGGCCTGCAGCTTGCTTATCTTCAACACGCTATTCAGGTTTGGGGGCGGACTTCCCGTCGGTCCCGAGAGAACCTGCATGAGGTGGCTCCTAACCATTTCCAGGGACTCGACCGAGTGCACGCCCTTGGTCAGGTTCTCCAAGTCCGAGTTCCCGTCAATGTCCACGACGTCGTTCAGGGGGGAAAGCATCGAGACCCCGAGGCTGGTGAAGCGCTCCACGACCGCAAAGTACATCAAGTCCTCCAGGTTTCGCGTCATTTCCAAGTCCCGCACCTCGTCCATCCTCTGGTACAGGACCATCTCCGACGGATCCGACTTGTCCTTGTCCTTCTTCTTGTCCTTAATCTCCTCTTTCTCCGTCTCCAGGAGACGCAGCTGCTCGTCCACCGCGTCCTGGAACAGGTGGGGCTGCTCCGACAGGTAGTACGACAGCATCTCGCCCGCGGGGGTCTGGGGCTTGTACACGAGGTCGACGCTCTTCTCGCCCTCCTCGCCCCCTTCCCCCGTCGCGCAACAGGCCGTCGTCGGGACTTCGTACTCCGCTCGCCCCCTCCCGAGGTCGAACACCACCTTCGCCTTCCTCCCGCGGGTCACCGCTCTCGAACTCCTGCACGACCTCGGCGCGGCGGGGAGCATGCCTCTCGCCCCTCCCCTCTTCGCCGCCCCCGCCACCCTCCTCGCCCCTTGCCCGCCCACTCCTCGCGTCGTCGTCGTCGACTCCATCTCCTTATCCTTTGGCTTTGCTTTTGGTGGCTGCAATCGTCCGACGAGACAGGGTCGGGCTCGGCTCGCTTTGGATGACATTGGCAGAAGAGGACGACGACGAGGAGGATTGTGGGTGGAGGGTTGTGGATGGAGGAGAGATGGTGGATCCTTTCGCAGCTGTTGGTGCTCTCAACCTCTCCGAGAAGTCAGCCAGAGTCACACACACACACACAGAGAGAGAGAGAGAGAGAGAGAATCTTGGTCTGGGTCTTGGGAGTGAGTGATTCTATCCTTTGGATTGTGATGCATATGGCAGAGAAGGAGGAGGGTTGTGGATGGAGGAGAGATGGCGGATCCTTCCGCAGTTGTTGGTGCTCTCACCCTCTCCGAGAAGTCAGGCAGAGTCACACACACACACACAGAGAGAGAGAGAGAGAGAGAGGGAGGGAGAATCTTGGTCTGGGTCTTGGGAGTGTTTGTACACAGAAGAAAACAGAAGGCAAAGAGGGAGGAAAGAGCGTGTCCATGATGCAGCAAGAATGCGATGGCTTCGTCACTGCGAGAGGCGTGCGAGAACGAGCGACTTCCATCTTTTCTGTGACCGTGCGACCATGCGATGCCTTTCCGTTCCAAAAGACTCCAAGACTCCATCTTGGATAAGGAAATATCCTATAAAAAAGGTAAAACCCAAGATTGCCACGTGAGCACACTCGCTAGTGCTCGCGAGGACCACCGGAGTAACATCGTCTTGCTTGGGCTGGGAGAGGAGACATCATCATCATCATGAGGACCAGACTCTTCCTTCCGATGGTCCTCATCGCTGGTAGCGTCCTGATTATGACTCGAACGTGCGTCTTCTTTTGCTTGTCCTCAACCAACGAACCCCATCATCATCATCATCATCCAACAGACAGAATCTCTCGACAATCCTCTGCGCCTCTGGGGACCGAGTTGTGCAAGTCCACGTCTTTGCTAACTTCGTCGCGTTGGTCTCTTGCAGGCTCTTGTTCCATGTGCACCGCTCCGGTGACCCGAACGACAACATGATGCTGGAGTTGAGGGGCTCGATAGCCCTGCGACAGTCCTCCAAGTTGGGTGGCCTCGCCGAGCCCGGGGAGCAAAAAGCGAAGACGGTGGAGGAGCAGAGCAGAGCAGAGCCAAGGGTCCTCCCCAAGCACGAGATTTACCAGCTCCTCGAAAGCATATCGTACAAGCGAAAGCACCAGAATTGCAGCGTCGTCGGCAACGATTCTTCGATGAGGCACTCCAAGTTGGGCAAGTTGGTGGACTCGGCGGAGACGGTGTACAGGATGAACTTCGCGCCTGTCAAGGAGTACGTCAAGGACATCGGGAGCAGGACGCACACGCAGTGCCTGAATCCGCAAAAGTTCCGGTACAACAAGGCGAAGAACAAGGACTGGAAGACCGATACGGGCTCGAGGCCGAGGATTGTTGTGGTCGGGGACACCAAAGGAGACGATGCCCAGGGCAATGACGGGCCCTGCATAGAGCGCTCCCCCGGCGGAAGCTGCATCAAGAGGCTCGAGAGCAGCAAAGGCCGAGTTCGGGGGATGGATTACGCGGTGCAGACGCTCACCGAAGAGCTTCTCGCGACAGTCCAGTCTGGGGTTGGGGAGGTCGACGGAGTGCCAACGACCGGCTTGTACTGGTGAGTGCCTCACTGTCCATTCGCGTATCTGTCGATCGATCTCCCCGCGGTCTGCGAAGCACGCGCGGGCTTGACTCACTCATCGCACCTCCTTGTCTGTCCAGTCTCGTTCTTGCGCTGATGGAGTGCTCCCACGTCGACGTCTACGGCATGGGCGTCGGCACCATCAATCACAACGATCTCTCCGACTTGGAGTACTTCAAAGATCCAGCGTTTCAGGGCTGGGACGAGAGGCACAACGCCGAGGCGGAGAGAGCGTTGCTGAGGATCTTGGCCTCCCACGTGTGGACCACCGGCTTGGTGCAGTACTTTGGGGAGCTGAGATGGCACAACCCATTGAAAGTTCAGGTCAGAAATGAAAACTTGCTCAGCAGGGGGCCTTGCACCAGTGGAATCAACTGCTAGCAGCTCAGGGATACGACGGGGTTGTGGAGATCTTCTATGTATAAAACAGCTTGACTATCTATATCTTGTAGAACACTTGCGCTTCACTTCTTGCTCTCCTTCTTGCCCTCCTTCTTGCCTTCGTCCTCCTCGTCCTCCTTGGGCTTGGGCAGGAACGGGATGACTCTCCTGATCTGTGTGTACTCGATCGCCCAAGCCAGCGTGGCCGTTGGTACGAAGTCCGAGAAAGGCAGGCCCTCTTCCAGAAGGTCGAGCGCGGTCAGCCAGTACGTCCCGTAGATGAGCTGCACCAAAGTCGCACTTATCGGGGCCCACACGACGTCCTCCGACTCCCCGATCCCAGGCAGGGCGTAAGACGACACCCCGATCGCGTCTATCGCAACGGACGCGAACAATTTGGGCCACTTCACCTGCTTCTTCCTGAACTTCTTGTCGACGCCGAGCCTGCGCAACCGTTTTCGTTTTGGATGGAGAGAAAGAGAGGCACAACAGTTGGCACGAACCCGTGGCGTGAGACCGAGGCAGACAGCAAGCCGCGAGCGCGAAGAACTCTTACCTCCCGAACTTGATCAGCGTATACGCTGCAGTCGAAACGGCCCCTGCCGTCTGAAAGGTGTGAATGATCCCTGACCCGTCCGCGTCCGTTGCTCGCGTCGTGATGGGTCTCTTTCGAAGCAGCGGACCATGCCGCCGCGTTGTCACGGAGCACGCCCCCCCTCCGACCCGCCTCTCCTCCACGGAGGCCCGCCCGAGGTTCGTTCCCCTCCTCGTCATCGCCATCCAGCAGTGAGTGGCTGAGCTTCACTCAACGCGCTGAGACTGAGATCGCTGAGACGGGGTCGAGGGAGAGGGAGAGGCGGTCGAGGTTGAGGGGGTCCAGGACGAGTGCGAGGGACTCGGGAACGGAGAGAGCGATACGGTGCGGCGGATCGAGTCGCGATCTTTCATTTGACACCTCTCTCGTGAAGTTTGACGCTCGGAGTCGCCGGTGAAGGTCGATCGATCGATTAGGATGGCGTCGAGGGTGGAGGCGTCGCGAGGCCTTGGGAGCGGCGATCCCGGAGGCAGGGGGACGAGTCCGAGCGGGTCGGTGGGGTCGACGGCGAGGCGGTGGAGTCCTGGGACGAGGGCCGGCGGGGGATCCCGGACGGCAGCGGGGCGAGGGACGTACCTTGGTCTGGACTTTGGGACATCGGGCGCGAGGGCGATAGTGATAGACGACTCGGAGGAGGTCCTCCACAGCGAGAAGGTCGACTACGCGGCGTCGGGGCTGGACCAGGAGGAGGCAGCGCGGAGCACGTCCGTCTGGGAGGGGGCCCTGTTCAGCCTGCTCGGCAATATCCCGAGCGGCCTGGCGAGCAGCTTGAGAGCGATCTGCATCGACGGGACGTCCTCCACGTCGTTCCTGGTCGATCGGGAGACTTGGTCGATCGAGTCGAGGCCCCTCCTGTACAATTTCGCGGCAGAGGCCTCCGTCGTCGAGAGGGTGAAGGCGATCGCCCCGGAGGGCAACATCACCTGCTCGCCCACCTCGACGCTCTCCAAGCTGTTCACCTGGCTCTACGAGGACTCGCTCGATGTCGAGGCGGGGAACCTCCTCTTGCTGCACCAGGCGGACTGGCTCTCGTCGCTTCTGCTGCAGAACCCGGACAGGCGGGGGGTTTCAGACTACAACAATGCGCTCAAGCTCGGTTACGACCCCCAGGAGAAGGACTACCCTCAGTGGATGAAGTCGCAGGCGTGGCGGTCGGTGCTCCCGGCGGCGGTGGTGGCGCCTTCGACGCCCCTCGGAGTCGTCTCGGACAAGATCTCGGACACGTTCCGAATCCCTCGGGAATGCAAAGTAGCGGCGGGCACCACGGATTCCATTGCCGCTTTTCTCGCTGCCGGAGCCAGCGAGCCCGGGGAGGCTGTCACCTCCCTCGGGAGCACGCTGGCCATCAAAGTTCTCAGCACGAAGCGCGTGGACAACTTGGAGCATGGGATTTACAGCCACAAGCTGTGGGGAGACCTGTGGCTCGCTGGAGGGGCGTCCAACACGGGCGGCGCCGTAATTCGAAAGTACTTTCCTGACGACCAGGTCGAAGAGTTGACGAAGAGCATGGATACCAGCGCCCCGACCGGGTTGGCGTACTACCCCCTACTGAAGGCCGGGGAAAGATTCCCAGTCTCGGACGCAAAGCTGGAGCCCAAGCTCAATCCTAGGCCAAGCGAGGACAGCGTTTTCCTCCAGGGCATTCTGGAAGGCATCGCTGACATCGAGAAGCGCGGCTTTGAGCTCCTGCACAAGGAGGGTTGCTCGACCCTGACCCGGGTGATGACCTGTGGCGGAGGGTCCAAGAATGACAAGTGGACGGAGATGCGGCGGCAGAGGCTTAAAGTTCCGGTCGAGACGGCCGCGGAGGTGGAGGCCGCCTTTGGATCAGCCAGGCTTGCCCGAAGGAGCGATTGATCGAAATCCCGCATTGTACATTATGCATAATATATATATATATATACTTTACAACAGGCGGTGCTCCGCCAGATGGTCCGGGACGTACAGCTGCCCCAGCTCCACGGATCGCTCCCAGGACTCCTCCATCGCGCTCTGCAGGGTTTTCTCACGCCCGCCCCCTTCGTCTTCGTCGGACCCCCCCTCCCTGATCCGCAGCGCGCGGATCAGGGAGTGCGTCAGGCTCTCGCACCTCCACGTCGAACCTTGGCCGTTCGAAGCTTGGAGGAGGTGCGTCGCCCCCTCCTGCTGGACACGGAAGCCAAGGGCTCTTATCTTGTCCATCCGAATATCGTTGCCCGCCTCCGTCCGGTACATCTCGTCAGGGACTGGGTGCGCACCCGGCGAACTTCCCGTGCCGAGCTTTGGGAACTGCTTCAGCAGCTTCGCATCCTCGTCGTGCGCCGGCTGGTCCGTGAACCAAAGCGAGAGGGTGTACCTGCGACCGCTCTCGACTCTCCGCACCCGGTGAATGTTGGACTCGTTCGAAAAATACGCGACAACGCGGCCCTCCCGTGGACTCACCCCCCGCGTTTCTCCCTCCTCGAACTCGAAACTTCCGCCAGTAAAGTCCCTGCCTTGGTCGTTCAGGTACGCCACCGCAGAGACGACCCTCTGCTTCAGATAGTCCTCATTGTTCGAGTCGTAGTGCCAACCTATCTCCGATCCCGGCAGCCAAACCATCAGTCCGCTCCACTCCAAGTACAAGTATCTGTTGAGCTGCAGTCCAAAGTGATCCTGCACGAGACCAGATATGATCTCCCGCGCCTTCAGGATGGGCAGAGCGAGGTGCGGTCGCTCGGACACGAGCACGTGGTTCAAGTGCAGCGCCTCCGTCCTCGCGCGGTACCCTCGCATCCCCAAGCAGTCGTGAACGAACCTCAAATCCCTGCAGAGGTCTCTCGAAAGCTCTCCATCCCAGACGCGACGCTTGTCTTCCTCCATCGTGCGCCAAACAAGTCAAGCGAGGGCACATTCGAAAGCTCGCGAGATATTCTTTCCCCTGGTCTCGCTCCCACGCACCCCTCCTCCTCCTCCGCTTCGTCGTCCTCCTCGTCGTCGCCGTCGTCGTCCTCGTCGTCCTCGTCGTCTTGGCGCCAAAAAAAGCAAAAAGTGACAGACGAGAGGAGCGTCAGTCATGGCGTCGTCGTCGTCGTCGTCGTGCGTGTCTGTGTTGCGGATGACGCGGCAGTGCGTGTACAGGATGCTGCAGCTGGAGGAGGACCTGCTGAGGCAGGACAAGGGAACGTCTTGGCTGATCGTGAACGACGGGATACCGAAGCCGACGGTGGTGATGGGGATCTCGGGAAAGGAGGAGAAGCTCGTGGACGTGGACGTGGCGAGGCACCAGGGGGTGGACCTCGTGAAGCGGTTCACGGGGGGAGGGACGGTGGTGCTGGACGAGGGATCGATACTGGTGAGCTTGATCTGCGAGGCGGACCGGACGCCAGACGTTCCGCTGTTTCCTCGACCCCTGATGCGGTGGTCGAAGGAGTTTTACGATCCCATCTTCTCGACCTGCGGGGACTTCAAGCTGAGCGAGACGGACTACACGTTCGGGGACCTCAAGTTCGGAGGGAACGCCCAGTACATCTCCAAGAGGAGGTGGCTGCACCACACGAGCTTCCTTTGGGACTACGACCCGGAGAGGATGAAGTGTCTTCTTCACCCGCCCAAGGAGCCCGAGTACCGGAAGAAGAGGACGCACTTGGACTTCCTGTGCAAGCTCAAGGACTATTACCCGGGCAGCAGGGAGGCGTTCATTGGGGGGATCACGGACGCGCTCGAGCACGCGGGCTTCGAGTGGCAGGACGTCCAGGAGGAGGAGGTTCGGGCCCAGCTGGCAACCGAGGGGATGGGGGGGAAGAAGAGACTGCAAAGCACAAAAAGGATACCTATTTAATTAAATCGTCAGCACCCACGTGTGTTACTACAAGGGACTGGGACTGCAATTACAAGGGCTACGAGCTCGGGCTCTTCGGTTCTTTCTGCGCAGGATCTGGTGGATCGAGCGCGCCCCGCCCCGCCGGACTTTCCCCGGCTTCGTCCTTCGAGGCCTGCTCCTCGTCCTTCGAGGCCTGCTCCTCGTCCTCTGTTTCACTCAGGCAAGGGTTTTGCCGGCCGCTGCCCCTCCTGTCCGATCCAACCTGGAGCTCCCCTAGCTCACTGTCGCTGCCCTCCAACCCTTCCGAGCTGTCGTCAAGCTTATCGCTCCACCGCTGCCTCTTGGCGTTGCCCCCCGCCGAGGCGCCTGACCTTCTCCTGGCACCAAGCTGCACCTCGACGACCCCCTCGTCGTCCTCGTCGTCTTCGCTATCGAGGACCAAACTCTTCCTCCTTCGAGACTTCTCCTCCTCCTTGTTTCCCTCCTCGCTCTCCTCCTTGCCCTCCCCCTCCTCGCTCCCCTCCTCGCTCTCCTCGCTCTCCTCTTCGTGTGCGATGAAGTCCCTCAGGTCATCCGCGCCCTCGTCGTCGCTATGGGGCTCCTCGAAGACTCCGCTCACCCGCCTGCGGTAGTCGTACCGCTTCTTCTGTGGCTGCGCCTTGGCACCCTGCCAGTCGAGTCCAGCCCGGTAATCCGAAGGAAACAACGCCCTCTCCCTCTCCTCTTCCATCTCGAGCACATCGTGGGGCGCCCTCCTCGTCACAGGTTCCTCGTCCTCCTCGTCCTCGGACCACTCCCTCAGACCCATCACACCACCGCGGCCCCTCAAAGTCAATCCAATCCGAGAGACCCCCTCGGCTTCTTCCACAAGGACGAGCTCGCAACGTTTTCGTCGCTCAATTCCTCACCAGAGCTCCATTCCTTTCGAGAGTGAGCTCTTTCGAAAGAGGAAGAGACACCGGTTCCGCCCTCCCGTCGCCTTCCATCTCGTTCTTCTTTGGTCCTCGGCCTCGTCGCGCGCACCTCGGTCGTCTCCCCCCCTCTGTCAGGGGATCGGTTAATTTTTACGAAGCCAGAGAGCCAAAGCAAAAACTTTTGTTGGATCGCGATCGATTGGTCACTCCCTCGCGACACGGACCAAGACCGTGACTTGGCGGTGAAGGGCCTCGGTCTTGGTTTGGTTTCCTGACACTCTGCAAAGGCGAAGGCTCTTCGGGGTCCGAGTTTTTGTGTCATCTTTGGTTCGTCTTGAGTAGGGTTGTTGAGGAAAGAGACGGTTTGCTTTGTGAGGAGGATGGTCGTGAACGAGGCCAGATTCAGCACGCAGAGGGACAAGCACTATCCTGAGGACACCATGGAAGGTGGCTGCTCGCCCTTGTCGCACATGTCTTTGCCGAAGACGGAGAAGCAGAACCCCCAGGTGTCCTCCTCCTCCACGTCTTCCTCGGCCGAGTACTGCAGCTGGAATATCAAGTCAGAGACGGTCACGCCGGGACTTCCCGGGAGGAGCGGGACGTGTTATCCAGTATGGTAAGCGAGGAGAGCCCTGGCACCCCGCTTCCTGCGCTCGCACGTCGTGCGGACTCCGCTGACGGAATTGTTTTCTCCTCTTGTTCTTGTCTTTTCCTTGCCTTGTCTTGTTTCTCCTGCTGTCTGTAGTCTGTGCCCGCCCAGCTTGTCGAGGTCGGTCAAGCCGCAGAAGAGGGAGCCCATGGCGGACACGAACGACCAGCTCGTGAGGGACATGATGCTCCACGACGCGGAGCGGATGTCCCACCCGGATGCCGTGGTGAACCGGCTCGTGTACGACTCGCACGACTGCCCTAGCTCGCAGTCCCAGCCGTGGCGCACGATCAAGCCGGACGCCTGGCCCTTCAAGAACATGAAGATGAAGCGGGACCTCCTGGAGCAGCACGCGGGGGAGATGCTGATGAGTTTCGTCACCAAGACGATGCAGCCGTGGTATGCCCCCGAGAACGAGAGTGACAAGACTCTTGTCTTCGAGAGCAGGTTTGAGTCAGGCAACTTGAGGCGAGCCATCCAGGTTTACAACACCGAGTACGACCTCATCCTTCGGCCGGACATCAACACGAGGGGGCACACCCAGTGGTTCTTCTTCAGCATCTCGAACACCAGGAAGAATGTACACTACAAGATCAATATTATCAACATGCAGAAGGACGAGTCACTGTACCATATCGGGATGCAGCCCATCATTTACTCGGAGAAGACTGCGGCTGCGGAGGGCAGGCACTGGCACAGAGCGGGGCACAACGTTTGCTACTACCAGAACAACATCAAACGAAAGAACGGCAAGTTCTACTACACGCTCACCATGACCTTTGAGGCGCTTCATGACAACGACACCATCTACGTGGCGCACTGCTACCCTTACACGTACAGCGAGCTCCAGAAGTACATCTATGGCCTTGAGGTGGACCCGAAGCGGTCGCTCCGGGTGAAGAGGGAGATCCTGTGCAAGACCCTGGCAGGGAACAACTGCGACCTCCTGACGATCACGAACTTCAACCTGCACCCCCAGATTTTGGACAGCAGGAAGCACGTGGTCATCACCGGCCGGGTGCACCCGGGCGAGTCCAACGCCAGTTGGATGATGAGGGGAGCTCTAGAGTTCCTCACGGGGGACAGCCTCGAGGCGAAATTGCTGAGGGACAACTTTGTGTTCAAAATTGTCCCCATGCTCAACCCCGACGGGGTGATTAATGGCAACTACAGGTGCAGCCTCGCGGGGGTGGACCTGAATAGGGTCTGGCACTACCCCTCGAAGAAGCTGCACCCCACGATCTTCTACACCAAGGAGATGATCGGCAGGCTTCAGGAGGACCACAAGGTTTTGCTGATGGGCGACTTTCACGGGCACTCGAGGAAGTGCAACGTCTTCATGTACGGCTGCGAGAGGAAAGCCACGGACAACTCGAACTTCAAGATCTCCGGGATACCTGGCTTTGGCGTAACCGACTCGATGAACTTCAGGATACAGGAGAAGATTTTCCCGTGGCTGCTGAAGAAAAACGCTCCAGACATCTTCTCCTTCGAGATGTCGTCCTTCAAGGTGCAGAAGTCCAAGGAAAACACCGCGAGGGTTGTCTGCTGGCGGGAATTCGGACTGATCAACTCCTTCACCCTGGAGGCTTCCTTCGGGGGGCCCTCGGAAGGGGCCAACGCGTGGATGCACTTTGGGATCCAAGACTTCGAGGAGATGGGAGCCAAGTTTGCGGAGACCATACTCGACTTTTGCAATCCCGACCAGACCCTCATCAAGGAGGTGTGCCTGGAGCTGGAATCACAGTACCCCGTGTCCAAGCAAAGCGCCGCCCTCGCCATGAAGTTGGAGTTCGAGTCCAACAAGGACTCGGACGACAGCGGCACCGATTCCGACGACAGCGGAGACGAGGACAAGGAATCGAAGAAGGCAAAGAAGCCTCAAAAGAAAAAACCGGTTCGGAAGCGGAGAGCCTCCCTGGTGGAGAGGCAGACCGTGAAGTGAAAGCAAACAAACCATAAACATAAACACATTCTTGATCAAGTTTTCTTTTCTCAATCCAGATCTCGTGGATCCGCAATCACAATCGCTGCCATGGCTGCTGGAGCGGCTGGACGACGAGTCGCAAGCACTAGTGCGAGTGCGAGGGGTTCGGAGGACGAGAGGCGCGCAAGAGGGGGGCCACGGCCGCGACAGGCGAATCGCCGCGTGGTTGTCGCGGCGCCGAAGCGAAGAGCGACGGCAGCGCGGATTGCTTTGGAGGACGAGAGGTGCTCGAGAGGGAGGAGGCCAAGCCCGCGGCAGGCGCGGACGCGAAGAGTGGCGGCAGCGCGGAGCATGGCGGGCTCTTTGGGCTTCGAGCTCGACAGGAGCAAGCACTTCGATGAGATCTGGAGAACGTCTCCGGGGGAGGGGGACAACATTGTCGGCGTGGTTGGGTTTGGGAGCCTCCTGTCTGAGAAGTCTGCTCGGTCCACCTTCGACTCGGTCCTGAACTTTCGGCTTGGTAGGGTGACAAACTACAGGAGAATCTTCTCGCACGTCGCGCCCATATTCCTGGAGCGCGGGATCGCGAAGAGGGAGACCAAGGAGATGGCGTCCCTCTCGGTGGAGGAGGGCACGGAGGCCGACTCGATCGTGGTGTCTCTCTTCGACATGAAGGCTGAGGAGGTTCCCGCTTTTATCGCCAGAGAGGAGGAGTATCGCTTCGTGGCGGTCCAGCCGAAGGAGCTGGATGGCACGGCTTCGGAGGGACTTCACGTGATGTGCGTGGCGTCTTGCGACGAGGACTTCATCTCTAATTATGGGAAGGAGAGATTCATGGAGAGGTACGGCCGGTACGACATCGAGAGGGTGTGGGCGGATGACTTGCTGCCGTGCCCCGTCTACCTTCGTCACTGTGTTCTTGCCGCTGAGAAGATGGGATCGGCGTGCCACGACAGCTTCTTGGACTACACCTACCTCGCTGACAGGAAGACTAGCATCAGGAACTACTTGGCGGACCGGCCGGAGATACTCACGGAGCTTCCGCCGGATCACCTCGCTGAGAGGTACGGTGGGTGAGCGGTGCGCCGATCAAAAGCTGTAGTACACGTACACTGTTGTTGTTGTTGTTGTCGTTGTTTATACAGTACAATAAAGCAAGGAACAGAATCAGCCGTAGATCTTCGACTGCTTCTTCCTCATTCTCGCTTGCATGACCTTAGCGGTCGCGATGGTCGACACGGAGGACCTCCGCCGAGCCACTCCACCACCGCCCTCCTCGTCCTCGCTGTGCTTGTTGAGCTTCCTGTTCATAATTTCGAGCTTGGCCTTCGTCTGCATGTGAGTTCTCTTCTCCTGGTAAATCTCCGTGCGGAGCTCGGAGATTTTCTGGTACAAGCCATTGATGGTCTCGTCTTCCAAGTCCTTCTGAGTCCCGACGTGGATCTTGGGGACCTCCTCGACCAGGGTGGCCTTCTCCACCACCACCTTTTCCTCGCTTTCGGGTTCACCACCACTCGCTGCCACGGCGGTGGCCCCCTTCTCGAGGGGTCTTGCTCGCTCCAAGTTCGCTTTCATGGACTCGACCTTTGCCACGATTCCCCTCGCCTTCTTCGCTTGGGCGTTCTCGAAGAGGTCCAAGGCGACGTTGACCTTGCTGGAGAATGCGGCGAAAAGATCGTCGATACTTGCCTGAAGCTGCAGAATGGACAAATTTTCCTGCAAAGGAATGGGTTCCTTGAGCATCTCCCTCGCCAGTTCGACCTCCCCCTCGCCGTCCTTGGGCTCGGGCTCGGACTCGGGCTCGGATTCGGACTCCCCGCCAGGTACGGCCCCGGGGATCGCCCCGGGGATCCCTGGATCCTCACCCCTTCCCCGTCTCTGGCTCTTGGAGAGCTCCAAAATTTTCGTCACCGCCTCAACCTCGTTTTGAGTAGCCCCGTCTCCAGAACGCTGCACCTGCAGGGTAGGACGCTTGAGCTGCTCTCCAAGAACAGCATCAAGAGACTTTTGCACTTTTTTCGTTGAAGTGTGGACGTCAAACACACCGATGACTGGCCTGTGGTCCGAAGACTTCATGCCTCTCACCGCGTCGTAGAGCCACAGCACCACCTCCACATTCTGGGCCGCACCGCCGTCGCACACTTTCCACAGGATTCGGTCCGTCCAGGACGGCACCCGCTGCTTGGAGGACGTGTCGTAGTTATCCGTGCCATTGTCGAACTTGTAGGTTGGCAAGAAGTTTATTCCGCCCTCCACGTAGTCCACGAAAGCGCGCTTGCTGGCAATCTCGTTCTGCAGCTGGTCGTTCGCGAGGAGGACGTTCATCATCCCCTTCTTCAGCAGGTAATCCACGCTCTTTCTATTTCCCTCGATCCTGTAGTTGAAGTCCCCGCACCAGAAGATCAGGTCAGCGAGGTCCTCGATGTTTGGCTTCGTACCCGGTTCGGCCTTTTCTTTGAAAAGCTCTGAAGTTATTCTGTGATAGTCCTGATTTCGCTGATCCACTTTGTCTTGCTGCGCGGCCAAGTGGCTGTTCACGAACAGGAGCTTCAGCGACTGGATCTTCACCAAGAACCCAACAGCTCCCTTGTTCCAGTAGATGTTGCCTATGCCGCACGACACGATGTCCGTCTCTATGTCGAACTCGTAGTCCTTCACAATGTCCTCCGTGACAAAGATAGCCAGGTGTATTCCGCCTATGTTCCCTTCCCCGATGAGCATGAACGGGTCCCCCAGCTCACTCAATACGTACTCGGACCACGTGCCCACCTGGCTGCCCTCCTGCACTCCGACGGCGTACACGCACCGCTCCAGAGTCTCTGGGTCCTTGGACAGCATAAGCAAGCTCTCCGGTATCCCATCACTCGGCAGGCGTGAGTTCATGTTCCAGGTCACCACGTGAATTCGAAGAGATAAGTCCCCCATGGCTGCCATCTTGCCCCTGCCCCAATGCCAGCGAGCCAATGTTCAAACTACAACCCGCTGCAACGACTGGGCACAAGTCTCGATTGAATCCCACCCCTGAACTTTGAGTTCACAATCTCATCCTCCTTCACGAGTCAACAAAACAAGAGGGGCACGACCAAGTGACGCAATGGCCGGCAATTCAACCATTCCTCTCACAACAGGGAAGCAAGCGTATCGTGTATCACACAATGGGACCTCACAATGGGACCTCACAATGTCTTCGTCTCAGACTCTCTCCCTCAGACTCCCGAGACCTCGTCGTATTTCTCTAATTGAGTACCAAAATTCGAAAATCTCGAGCAAAGATGAGGAGGAGGAGGGCACATGATGGATGGATGGGTGATGTGCTGGTTAACACAAAGCGCACCGGAGACGGAGGAGGATAGGTCTCGACGGTTTTCGATTCATACCTCGGTCGACTCTCGACTCGAATCGTTTGACGTTTGACATCATCCCATCCCGGGGATCGAGCACTGTGGGGCAGAGCAAGGGGTGAGACAGAGAGGATGGCCAAGGGGCTGGTGATGATGAACGTGGTCGGGGTGGTGTTCCTGTTCCTCGTGCTGGGGGTGGTTGGAGCTGAATCGATACGGTTGAGTCCTGATCCTCCGAGCCCAGTCTTGCCTGCAACCTTCACGGCTGGCTTCGACGAGACCATGGATTACTTCGGCCTCACGGGGGCGACCCAAGGGGTCTTGTACTACGACTCTTTGAAAGGGTACGAGAGGATGGACAGAGAGAACGGCGAGGCTGACAGGTACTGTGGCACGGCGCACCTCTTCTCCAAAACTCCGTGCACTCACCTGATCGTGGATTCCACGAGGTGGCTGATCTTCCCACAGAGGCAGTCGTGCTGCTATTGCTGTGACAGTGCGGACGGCTGCGGCATAGTGAAGAGAGACTTCCTTGCCAACGCCACCTTTGTTGGATATGAGGAGGTAAATGGGACCAGCGTGCAGCATTGGAAGGAGGAGGGCCTCCAAGAGAACGATTACTGGCAGACCGACGACCAAAAGCCCGTCAGACTCTACCAGAAGCCCAACGATGACATGCGGTTCAAGGGCACCGACCTCAAGCCTATCGACCCTTCCGTCTTCCAGGTTCCAGACTATTGCAGCAGCGACAAGCAGTGCGGGGGGACCTGCTCCTTCCTGCGCAAGCGGGCGTCCAGGTCCGTCAGCAAGTCAGGGGGTCGCCCAAAGGGAATCCTCGTGGAGTGAGAGAACGCGACCTGTAAAAACAAAGCTTCTTGTTTTTTATCCTAAATATACTAGTTTAGCTGGTTGGTTTTACAATAGAATGGAAAAGCTCTTGGAGCAAGGGCTTGGAGGACCCATGTCGTGACCGCAGGTGGGGCACGGGTACACGTAGCACTCTTGCTCCGATGACGACGCATTCTCGGCCAAGTTCTCGTCGAAATCCGACATTCTGACGCTCTCCCCCCTCGTTCGGAGCTGCCGGTGCTGCAGAACAGTCCTTACGTTCCCCCTTGCCATGCTTTCGCAACCCAGGCAAATCACATGCCCGCACTGCAGGAGTTGCAGCTGCGACATGGCGTCATCCCCGTCGCCAAGGCTGCAGAACGGCGCCTGGCACATGGTCTGGTCGGTGTTCAGAGGGATGTCCTCGAGCTTCCTCATGCACATCCGGAAGAAGAGCTGCGTGCTGCCAACCGAAACGTTGGGGTGCTTCATGAGGAAGCTCTCCGTCTTCTCGGCGATGACCTCGAAGCTCGACCGAGATATCCGATGACACACCCCGCCCATGTAAGCGATGCCCAGGCGCTGCAAGTTGTTCGCCAGAGGCGTGCCCGATATGATGTCGAGAGTGTCCTCCAGCATGATTCCGCTGCACCTCGACATGTTCAAGTGCATCAGCTTGGGGCAGCACTCCACGATGACCTCCAGCACTCGCTTTGTCAGCAGCCAGCACCCGGAGACGTCGAGGTACGTCAGGTTGGCCCCGCAGCACCTCAGGATGGGCAGCAGGGACTTTTCCGTGACCTGGACGCAGGACGGAAGAGATATGGACGAGACTTTGGATAAAGCCTTGTCGCTTCCCAGCAGCACGAGGAGCTCATGGTCCGCCACCGAGTGCGCCAGCTTGTTCAGGTGCAGCGCCCTCCAGACGTCCGCGCTCCTCACCAACTTCCCCCACCTCTTGCACACCCGAGAGAGGGACATCATGGAGGTCGGGCAGTTGTCCGACTGCTGGAGAACTTCTGTGAAGATCTTACGGAGCTGGTCGTCCTCCAGGTCGTTCAAGCCGGGAACAGTCGTCGTCACCGACAGCGCGAAGTCCACGTACTGTATCTGCTGGGCGAGAGCCGTGCTCGACCCCGAGAACGAGCACATCTGCCGCCTCAACTTCCTTGCCTTATCCAGCAGCGTCCTCTTCTGCTGGCTCAGATTCTTGTAGTACTTGAGGTCGGTTCGACACGAGCACCGCCTGAGGGCCACCTCCACTGCCGCGAGGTTGAGGCAGGCCTTCTCGATCTCTTTCAGGACGACCAACTCCGCCTCCCCCAGCTTTCGTACCTCTTGCACGCCATCCACAGTGCCCGACCCCGCAGCCTCGAGGCCCGTCTTCTGCCTCTTCTTCACCACCTGAGCGGGCGGCGTCAAGAACTCCGGAGACTCCGGCGCGCAGTTTCCCTTCGGCGTGTCCGCAGCCATGGTGGTCGCGTTATCTTTGTACTCCTCCGTCATCTCGCCGCTCTCCTTCTGCTGGCTGGCCGAGGGCTGCTGCTGATCCTCCTCTCGGGCTGTCGATTTTGAATGAGAGAGAGGATGGAGGACAACTTTGCTTTGAGGAATGGATGTGGAGGGGGAGGGAGAGGGAACCCGGGGACGGGGACGGGGACGAGGAGGTCGGGGAACCACGCACCGACCGACCCCCGGCCTTGGTAAAACACTTGGAGGAGGGGGATGATCCGCCATTGCTGATGGATTGGATTGGTTTGGGTTTGGTTCACCGTTTCTCGAGGCCTCGAGGGGGTTGGGACGTCTTGGAGGAAGGTGATGGTGGGAGTGGAGAGCCGTGTGGAGAACACGATTTTCGATTCTGGGGGGCACACGTTTTCCGTGCCTGTCGGTGCCCGAGCACACGCGCCTTGTGCTGTCTTGACGTTATTTGTTACAAACTACAAAGTCCTGTCACACTTTAACAATATACACGCGAAGGAGGAGAGGGGACGCCTGCAGCTCACCGCCTTCTCTTTGATCTGACACTCCTTGGGTCTCGAGGGTCCTCGTCCATCATGTCCAGGCCCGGTCCGGTCGAGTCCGTCATCATGGCGTCCTGCTGCGCCGCTCCCCGGAGCTCGAGCTCTGTCCTTATGTTCTTCTTCACCTCCTCGATTCTCATGTTCACTTGGGTCTTGTGCATCGCCCTCGCTTGCGAGGTCTGGTTCGCCCAATCCAGCTGGCCCTGGATCGCCTCCAGGAGCTCATCCGAGGAGCCCAGCCACGACTCGAGGGAGGTGACGATCTCGTCGAGCTGGTTCGGGTGCACGTCCCTTCCCACGGCGCACTCCACCTCCAGGTACCTCAGCTTTTGGTCCAGCTTCCCGACGAGGACTCCCGTGTAGATGCAGTCGTTAATGATAAAGTCTTCCAACTCTCGGATGTCCTTGAGATCGAGCTCGGACATGAGCATCGCGTAGGGAAGGACCTTGTTCTGCTCCGCCAGAGTGATCACGGAGAGCTGCCGCAGTTTCCTCTGCTGCTCCGGGGAGATCGGGGGCAGCCTGCCTCCCTCCTTCTTGTACGACGACCAGGTGCCGTACGCGAACACCAGGAGAAGGTTGAACATGACCCTGCAGTCCGCGTCCTCCGAGGACGAGAGAGCCCTCACCGCGGGCAACACGCTGAGCTCCTGGAACGCCAACATACCCGGCTCCGCCGTGGCCGTCCGGATAAGTTCCATCGCAGCCGCGCTCGACTCCACCGACTTCCCGACGGCGAGGAAATGCTTCAGCTTGTCCTTCTCCGCTACCATGTCCCCGTCTTCTGCAAAACGCAACGCTCTCTCTCTCCCTCGCTCTCTCTCTCTCGAGCGCCGGGCGTCACTCTCGATTGAGGAGGGAGGGGAGGGAGGAAACCAAGGAGAGGTGAATGGTTTTATGTTATGTGTGGAAGAAGGATGATGGGAACGGTCGGTGGTGGACTCGGAAAAAAATTCAGTACACAACGGGTTCCCGTTTCGTTTAAGCCGTGATTTTGAAGCCAGTGCAGTCCAGGACAGTTCTCACTTGATCCATTGTGCTGGACGTTTCATCAGTCCTCGAGGAGCCGTTCATGGAGAGCCTGACGATGTAAATGACGATGGATGCCACAGACAGGAGCACGATGAGGCCCATGACCCCCCACTCCAGCACGGGGATGCTCTTCAAAGTCTTCCGCTTCTTGCAGCACAGGATGTAGAGGACGATGGGAAGGACGATGGACGTGAGTACGACCAGAACCCCGTTCAGGAGTGACATGAGCGAAAGGAACCTGATGAACAGGGTGAGGGTCCAGGCCAGGAGCAAAACCACAAGGGAGATGCCAGCCCACTCCAACCGCGACCTCCAGCTCTCCTTGTTCGCGACCGCGGGGTTGATGAGCAGGTGGCAAGAACGGGTGATGACCACGGCCCTGATGACGCAACACCCGATCATGTGGATGCTGAAGCAGATGACGGCGACGTACGCTAGCGCGGTGCGCCCCCTCTCCTCGTAATCGAAAATGGACGTCAAAACTTGCTGCACCGACGCGTTTTTCAGCTCCTCCTCCTCCCCTTGGAAGTAGTATTGGGTGCAGGCGCTCACAACCGCAACAAAGAGGACGGCGGGGGTGGACCAGTAGTTTGCCTTTGGGAATTCCTTGGTGTGCTTCATCTCTGCGATAATCTCCAGGATGATGAGTTGGTAGTAGTACGCGGTGACTAGGATATCGATCCCCAGAAGCGGTGCGGCTTGCTCGTCGTCAAAGTCGACGCTCGCTAGGATTGCCCCCGTATTCGGACCCAGCCGAGTGTTGGCGTCTTCGTGCCTACCGCCTGTCACGACCATGTACACGGAGATGAGGACGAAGACTAGCATGGCTGTTATGTTCACCACGTTCATCAAGGTCAGGGAGTGCAGGTACCGCAGCTGTGTCAGGGGAAGCAAGACCACGCACACCCCGCCAAGGAACGCCGCGAGACACTTGTCGCTGTAAGACCCCGGCTCCTCGGAGAAGAACCAGTAGATGTTTGAGGCCGCCGAATCGATTTGCGAGGCCAGAGTAAGCAGGATCGTCGCGTTCACGAAGAAGAAGGTCGCGTACATGGCTATCGGCGACTTCGTGACGTAGTACACCAGGTCCCCGATCGAGATGGCGCCCGGGAACACGTTCCTGCACCTCCAAAGAAGGTGTGCGGCGTACAAGTTCAGAGGCCACAGGGCCAAGAGCAAGACGATGCCCAGAATCCACCCGTACATTCCCAGGATGATGGAAGAGTACAAGATGAGCCACGCCCCGATCGTATCGTTGATGATGTACAGGGTGACCTGCCACCACTTTGTCCGCTTGGGCGGCATCTTGTTCGTCTCCCTCGTGTACAGGGTTGCGTCCCTCGACAGGGGCTCCATATTGACGTGGCTGGCCTCGGAGGACTTGCTGCTCCCTTTGAAGAGCATTGCCGGAACGCACCCGCCCCCCATGCAGCCCCCCGGACTCCCGTTAAACATCCCCCCGAAGATTCCCCTGTCGCTCTCCTTGGCCTCCCCGACCTCCAGCCTCAACGATTCGTCATCCGGGCAAGCGATGGCCTTGCCGGAGCCAAGCTCCTCGACGACCTTGGTGCTCCCTGAGGAAGCCTTGGGCAGGAGCTTGATCCCTTTCCTCTTGACAATCGCCGGGTTCAGACGCAAAGAAGTCTCGCCTTCCCCCTTCGACCCCTCCCTCGCGTACTCGCGCGTGGGAGAGTCCTGCGCTGACCTAATCGATCGCCAAGTGAGCGTCCCGGACGTCCGGTCTCGCTGCGACAGCGTTGGACCCTCCGACGCCCCGCTCCGCCTCGAGCCCTCCTCGCTCGGGGACGGCGTCGTCGTCAACTCATCGATGCACGTCAGTCCTCCACCTGAACACAGAGAGAATGAACGAGGAGCAAGTCAATCATCAGCCCGCGAGCGACCGAACAAACCTCTCTACCCCCACCGACGAGACGAAAAACGACCCGGCGCTCCTTCTCCCTCCCTTTGTTTTGTGTCTGCTCTTACCACTTTTTTGCTTCGGTTTGTGGCTGGACGAGGCGACGGGGCGAAGGGGGGTGGTCTTCTTCTCCTCCATGCTCGCCTTCTTCGCTCGTGCCCACGCCCTAGTCCTCGTCCTCGCCTTGCCTGGCTCGATTTTGGACCCAAATTTTTGGTTCAGCCGTTAGAAAGCAGAGGAAGGAGATGAAAGCTTCCTTCTGGTGGTTGGTGGTGACATGTAAACGTCTCATTAAAAGTCCAAGCTCGGGCAGTAAAAGTTTTGAGTCACCGCAGTAGCGGTCGCATTCTTTATGTACTGATAATGGTTTTTGTCGATCCTTATTATAGACTTCGCGATGCTGGAGATCATGATCCCAATAAAGACAAAAAGACAGAACGCCATGGATACGAACTCGAGGCTGTGCAGTTTGTGCAACGTGTTCCCCTTCTTCGAGATGTAGAGGAAGACGCCAATTGGAAACAAGCCGCATACTACAATCGCCGTGTTCCCAATAAAGAAAGCCCACAGATCCAGCGTTGCCACGATTGAGCTGAGGGCCCAAGCCAGGACTAAGACGACCACAGAAATGCCAAACCACTCGAGACGTGCTCTCCAAGTGTTTTGCACAGCGACCAGAGGATTGATGCACAGGTGGCAGGATCGAACAAGGACCACGGCCTTTATCACGTTGCTCCCGAGCATGTGGACGCTGAAGCAGATGAGGGCGACGTACGCGAGGGGGGACTTGCGGTTCTCAAATATCGAGATCAGCACCTGGTCGTCTGAGACATCCTCCCTCTCCTGCAGAGGGCCAAGATACTGGTATTGTGCGGCACCCATAAGTATTGTCACGCCCAGGATGATGGGAGTGGACCAGTAGTTCGCCTTGGGGAACTCGGACGGATCTTTCATCTCCGCGATGAACTCCAAAATGATTGCTTGGTACAAGTAGGCGCCCAACAACACATCAAGCCCAAGACTCGACGTGAGGTTGTCGTACTTCCGAGTATAAGAAAGACGGATCGTGTCGATGTCCGGAATCCATGCCCCTGCCGTCGTCCCTTCTCTCTCTTCTCTCAGCAGCACATACAACGAGATGCCCACAAAGACGAGCATGCACGTGAGGTTGAGCACGTTGATTAATGTCAGGGAATGCAAGTACCTGAACTGCGTGAGAGGAACCGTCACTAGTGCTATGAACGCTGTGAACACGGCGAAGCATCGGCCACCAAATAAGCTCGTAGTGCGTTCTTGAAACTGCGTGAAGTAGTAGATGTTCGCAGCAGCCGAATAAATTTGGTTTGCGAGCACGAGCAGGATGAAAACATTCACGACAAAGAAGGTCGCGTACATGGCTATCGGCGACTTCGTGACGTAGTACACCAGGTCCCCGATCGAGATGGCGCCCGGGAATACGTTCCTGCACCTCCAAAGAAGGTGTGCGGCGTACATGTTCATAAGCCACAATCCTACAATGAAAACAATGCCAAGAGCCCAACCCCAGACTCCCAACAAGTAACTCGAGTAAAGGAGCAACCAGGCAACGACGACTTCGTTGATGATGTACAAGGTGACCTGCCACCAGCGGGCGAGGTGTCTGCTCGCTGGCATATTCCCCGTGTCATTCTCCGCCGCTCTTTCCCGCGCCGTGGACGGGGGGTCCGAGCCCGAGCCACTCGCCTCGCTCTGACCAGGCGTCCCCCAAAGCCGTCCGAAGCAGGGGACCGAAAGGGAGAGGGTGGAGAAGGCGGTCGGGGTTTTGCGCACGGAGGGCTGCCTCATGACTGCCATCTCGTCGTCAGACGGCTTCACGCACGATTTCAGCCTATCCAGATCCACGACCACGGCATCCTTCTCCGCCTCCTCCCTGTCGAAGAGCTTGATTTTCTTCTTCTTGTTGAGCCTCACGCCAAGGCCCAGGTTTTCTCTCCGGAAGCTTCCGTGGCTCCCCTTGGAGGAGAGGCTCCCTCGCTCTATGGAATCCAAGGACTTGGTCCTGAGCCCCGCCGAGGTTGCGCCCGAAGAGGACGCCCCGCTGCCCGTCGTCGACCTCTCCCTCTCGAGCCCAGCCTTCCTCATCACGGACGAGGACCACCGGAGAAGCTTCTTCGACGTCGATTTCGCACCGGTCGCTCCGTACAACCCGCTGCCGAGAGACGTCGTCGACGTCGTGTTCTCCGTCCGCACGCTCTCCTCTATCTCCGTCCTCTTCTCCATGGCGCCGGAGGCCTCGATCTCGCGGACCGTTACTTTGCTCAGGCTCATGGAAACCAAAACAAAAAGGCAAAGCTCGAGCGGTTTGGCGGATTATATTAGTATCGGTGTTATTTGGTGCTCAGGGTCGTGGTTGCGGGGGGCTAGTTCCAGCCCCGCTCGTGCTGGAGGCACTCGAGGAACTCGGTGTCCTTCAGTTCGACGTAGAAAGTCTTGCCCTTGTGGTCCCAATAGTGGTAGAACTCCATCACGAGGGCGTCCGTGATCGAGATGCCAAACCCAGACTCCGTCCTGGAGAGGCAGAGCTTGAGCCTCACGTCGCAGAGGACAAAGTGGTTCGACCCCGGGGCGTCGGTGTCAGCCTCGCAGCCGGAGCTGCAATCCATCGTGTCCACTCCGCCGGCCTCCTCGGCCTCGTCGCCGCTCGTGTCGAACTCCGGGACGAGGGCGAGGACATCGGTGCCGTCCTCCTCGTCGAAGATGGCTCGATTCTTCACGTGAAAGCTGTTCTCCGGGTTGCTGCACGAGCAGCAATGGTTGCTGTAAAGCCAAATCACCCACTCGTCCAGGAAGTCGCGAAACTGACCGCGCGGGGCATCCGGGTTCTGGTCCGACAAGCGCTCGTCCTCGCCGGCCACATCCCAGCTCAAGTCCCAGTTGAATTTGTTGTCCAGGTGGGTGTTGTAGCTGAACACCTGGGTCATCTTCATGTCGGTGCGACGCATGATGGAGACCTTGACCTCGATCGTGCCTTGGATCAAGTTCAGCAGGTGCAGCCCGCGCTGCGTCACGGACTTGTGGATGCTCGCCGTCGAGCCACCGCCGCCGCAGATCATGTCGTCCTCCATCATCTCCCCCACCGGCAAATTCACCAGGAGCTTGTTCGTCGTGTTGGCGTGGGCCCTCTCGAAGCAGATGGACGACCGCACCTTGCCGTCCACGAGGACGTCGAGGGTGAAGACCAGATCGTCGAAGCTGAGCGTCCGGAGCGGCTGGGGCACGGCTGAGGCCGAGGGCGAGCCGCCCCCCTCGCAGCGATCGCCGGCCTTCCCCCAGTCGAAGTCGTGGCTCTCTTTGCCCAGGAGAAGGAGGCGATTCGTCACTAGCTTCCTCTTGGCGTCCTCCGCCAGCAGGCTGGAGCAGACAAAGCAGTCCACCGGAGTCTGGTGGTGCTTCTGCAGGATGAGACGCAAGGGCGCGAGGATGCAATCGCCCCCGTCGAGGCGATCGCACAATCTCATCCAGTGGTGCATCTCGATCGCGATGTTCCTCCACGATTTGCAGACTGCCATGCACCGCGCCAAGTCCACCGGGTCCTCGACCCTCTCCAGAACGCACCGAATGACCTCCATGTCCTCCCCAAGCCTCCCTTGACTGCCGTCCCTCTCGTCCAGCCACATCCCCGACCTCAGCTTCATCGCGGGCGCCCTGGTCCTCTCCTCCCCAGCAAACGAAGTGACGCCGACGCCGACGCCGACGGCGTGTGCTGTGTCTGTCACCCTTTCGGTCGATCGATCACAGGCAGTGTATCGATCGATCGGTCTCTCCTCGTCTCTCTCAGTCGTCTCTTTGGCAAAGCAAGTTGTGAGACTTCTTCGGAAGCCAGATCGCCACCAGCGTCGCGTCCCCCCGGATCCTCCTCCCGATCGATCACAGGCAGTGTCGTCCCGTGTCCACCGTCCTGTGTCCCCCCTCCGCCTCCGCCTCCGCTCCTGGTCCGTGTAACTGATCTGATCGATCGATCGATCGATCGCGCTCTCAGTCGTCTCTCAGTCGTCTCTTTGGCAAAGCAAGTTGTGAGACTTCTTCGGAAGCCAGATCGCCACCAGCGTCGCGTCCCCCCGGATCCTCCTCCCGATCGATCACAGGCAGTGTCGTCCCGTGTCCACCGTCCTGTGTCCCCCCTCCGCCTCCGCCTCCGCTCCTGGTCCGTGTAACTGATCTGATCGATCGATCGATCGATCGCGCTCTCAGTCGTCTCTCAGTCGTCTCTTTGGCAAAGCAAGTTGTGAGACTTCTTCGGAAGCCAGATCGCCACCAGCGTCGCGTCCCCCCGGATCCTCCTCCCGATCGATCACAGGCAGTGTCGTCCCGTGTCCACGCCTGCCCCCCTCCCTCGTAACTGTTCCTTTTTTTTGAAATTTCCCCCTTGGCTTGAGCCGCCGCTGAAGGAGAGAGAAGGCACTAGAGAAGAGAGGAAGGACGGCCTTGACTGAAACCGCCCGAGTTGTTTAGCACGAAGGAGGGACGAAGACGATAACGAACTGTGCATGAGGTAAGGAACACGACGGAGCGAATACCTTGACCTTGACCTTGCCGAGGACGAGGACGAGAACACGAGCGCGTCGTCGGTCGCGGCGGAGAGAGGGAGGGAGGGAGGGGGTCGGTGCCCCGAAAGAAAGGGGGGCTCCTTCGAGGGAGGGCGTCTGATCCCTTGGGCCGAGGACGTCGCTCCTTCCGGAAGGGGGATTGACCGCCCGTTCCGCCCGAACCGAACTCGGCCGCCCGCGCGTGGGGGCGACACAGAAACCTTCCGAGGGACGACAGAAACCCCGACGGACAAAGAGAGAGAGAGAGAGAATTGTCGTCGCTTGCCTAGGTGGTTTGGGACGGGCGCTGACGTTCGTTCGTTCGTTCGCTTTTTTTTTGGTTTGCGATACGTTCGAACCCTCGCGCAGCACTAAAGAAGAAAAACCAAGCCTTGGAGGTGTTCGCATCAGACAGAGAAAGCGTAACATCAATGTTCCTTTAGACCCCGCCTCGTTCGCCGAGTCTTTGCTCGATATCTTCACGGCCGCAAAGGAAGCTGGAGACGGCAATGTAGACTCGGCTCTCGAGCATGCCCTCGCGGGCATCGACCAGTCCGACTTGGACTACAACCGGTACGGTGAGACCTTTTTTGAGGTCGTCTTCACCGGCTGGATTCTTGGGACCTCGAGCAACGACAAGGGGAGGGAGGACGATGGCCTGAACCTGAACATCCTTGCCTCCGGGGGCACGAGGGAGGAGATCATCCCTTACGTCAGGTTCATGCAGATGATCATGAGGAAGAAGCCCTTCCTGGTGAAGGGGCTGGAGGCCACCCTGTGCAAGCTCCTGAGGCAGCTCGAGTTCTTCGACGACGCGGGCAAGGCGAAGCTGGCGATTTCCACCGCCCTCGTCTTCAACATGAAGCTCGGCCCGCTCCCGGAGCAAGTGATGCAGTCGCTCCTTGACGACGCCAAGGTTAACAAGGGCACCTCCCTTGAGTTCCTCACTCAGTTCTGCAAGGAGTTCCTGAGCAAGGACCCCATCGAGGAGCTCGACATGCTCTTCAAGAGGGCGAGACTGGACAACAAGATGCTCGCCTTCTTCCCTCAGCAGAAGAGGTCGATCGACCACTTCAACACCTACTTCACCGAGTCCGGCCTCGTGCAGCTCGTGGAGCTCAACAAGAAGCGCTTCAGTGACGCGAACCTGAACCTGCTGGAGAACGAGCTCAAGACCCACATCAAGGAGGAGGGCAGCGTGAAGGAGGGCTTGGAGATCACCACCACGAAGATCGAGGAACTCAAGCTCGACGTGATGGACGTCCTGCCCGTCATGTGGAGGAGCATCATGGACTCCGTGCAGAGGTCCAACAAGTCGTCCACCCAGCAGCAGACCCACCAGGCCGTGATCAAGTTGCTGAGGACCTGGATCAAGTTGTTCCAGACCCACTGCGCGACTTCGAGGCAGGAACTCAAGCTGATGAACACGATCCAGGAGTACTGCTACCAGGACACCGCCATCCTGAAGCTCTTCCCGCAGATCATCAAGCTCTTCTACGACGCCGACGTCATCGCGGAGGATACCATCCTGATTTGGCAGAAGCAGGGCAGCAGCCCAAAGGGCAGGCAGGTGTTCCTCAGGGACATGGAGCCCTTCATCAAGTGGCTCCAGGAGGCCTCCGAGGAGGAGGAGTCCTCGGACGACGAAGAGTAGGTGCGCGGCGGTCTGCGGCATCATATTAAACGACACACACGCATACACATAATAAACCTTAACTTTTAAGCTCTTTTATGAGGAGGTTCTATTCGTTCTAGAGACGAGACAGGCAGTGTCCGTGTCCACACACTCCTCCCCCTTTTGGTTTCCCTCCCCCTCTGGAAAAAATATCCAGAGGAGATCTCGAGGTCACGGGGGAGAGGAGCGGCCTCAGTGGCCACAGAGACACAGAGAGAGGAAGAGAGAGAGAGAGAGAGAGACGCAGACGCTTACGCGGGCGCTGCAGGTGACGTGAGCGATGAAAACGACGGCGTGTTCGAGGCGTGGTGTGGTCAGCGTGAGGGCTTCGAAGGGGAAGGAGCAAGGGAGCGCTCATCGGAACCTCGTCGCGAGCAAGGGGAAGAAATCTTCTTCATCTTCATCTTCATCTTCTTCGACTTCTTCCGTGAAGAAGGTGGAGGGGGGGAGGAGGGGGGAGAAGGGCCTGATCGCGGTGGTCGGGGACGCGGCGGTCGTCCCGCCGGCGAGGTCGGGGGTGGCGGGCCAGATCCTCGGGGTTGCCGTCGTTGCTGCTGCGGCGGGCGCGGCCGTGGGGACCTTCGTTCAGAAGAAGCTCGCAGGGAAGGGGAAGGAGGAGGAGGAGCCGCTCGGCGTGCCCCTCGCCCTCCCCTCCGCGAGCCTGCTGCCGAAGGACTCCGCGGCCCTCGCGGAAAACATCGGGTGAGTGGCACTCGGGATCAGACATCCGTTAGTTTTTTGTTTTTTTGGGGGGGCACGTGAACTCTGACGTTTCGCGCGCGTCTCCTTCTCTTCTTGTGATCTGGGCAGGTACCACTCCAAGTACACCGCCGGCGGGCTGCCGCTGCGGTTCACGCTGCCCCAAGCGTACCAGGCGACCGCGCAGAGCGTCGGCGAGAGGCTTCTGGAGCGCTGGGACACCACCTTCAACAACTTTGAGACGGAAAACCCGAAGATGGCGTATTACTTGTCGATGGAGTACCTCCACGGCAGGACCCTGAGCAACGCCGTGAACAACATCGGGCTGCACGGAGAGTACAAGGACGCCCTCCTCAAGTTCGGCCACAAGCTCGAGGAGGTGGAGAGCGAGGAGAAGGACGCCGGACTCGGCAACGGTGGGCTGGGAAGGCTCGCGTCTTGCTTCATGGACTCGTGCGCCTCCCTCGACCTCCCCGTGTGGGGCTACGGCCTCAGGTATAAGTACGGCCTCTTCAAGCAGAAGATCGAGGACGGGCTCCAGGCCGAGGTCGCCGAGGATTGGCTGGACATGTCGAACCCCTGGGAGATCAAGCGCGACCTGGTGACGTACCAGGTCAAGTTCTCCGGGGCGGTGAAGAACGGAGAGTGGGTCGCGGGCGACGAGATCCAGGCAACGGCTTACGATCTTCCCATCCCGGGGTACGACACCACCAACACGATTTCCCTGAGGCTGTGGAACGTGGAAGCCGAGTCGGGACGGTTCGACCTCAAGAGCTTCAACGACGGGGACCACCTCTCTGCGCACAAGTCCCAGATCAAGGCCGAAGACCTGTGCTCCGTGCTCTACCCCGGCGACGACAGCGCGGAGGGGAAAGAGCTGAGGCTGCGCCAGCAGTACTTTTTGTGCTCGGCCTCGATGCAGGACATCGTGGCCACCTTCAAGAGGCGCCAGACGGCCCAGGTGGGCAAGATCAACTGGCAGTCTTTCCCAGAGAAGGTCTCCGTCCAGATGAACGACACCCACCCAGCGCTCAGTGCTCCGGAGCTCATGAGAATACTGATCGACGTGGAGGGCTTGGACTGGAAGACGGCTTGGAACATCGTCAAGAAGACGTGCAACTACACCAACCACACGATTCTCCCGGAGGCCCTGGAGGCCTGGAACATGGAGATGATGGAATCCCTCCTGCCAAGGCACATGGAAATCATCACGAGGATGGACAAGGAGTTCAGGTCTTCCTTGAGGAGGTCCTCAGGGGAGTCCATCGAGGACTTTCAGGCCAGGTTGGAGAACATGGCCATCCTGAAGAATGTGGACCCCGTGACCCTGAGGAAGCCCGAGAGGAAGGCCAGCATCAAGGTCGGGTCCAAGCTCTCCGCAGCGGCTGTGGTGGCCAAGGAGGAGCAAGACGAAGCTGAGGAGCCTCTTCCCGATCCAGTCGTGAGGATGGCAAACATGAGCGTGATCAGCGCGGCTCACGTCAACGGGGTGGCTGCGATTCACACGGAGATTGTCAAGGCGGAGACCTTCAACGACTTTTACAACTTGTGGCCCGAGAAGTTCCAGAACAAGACCAATGGCGTCACCCCAAGGAGGTGGCTCGCGTGGTGCAACCCTGCCCTGAGCAAGGTGATCACCAAGTGGCTGGGAACTGAGGAGTGGATCTCCGACTTGACCTTGCTCAAGGGCCTGGAGAAGCACGCGGAGGACCCTGCGTTGAAGGCGGAGTGGGTTGAGGCCAAGACGGCCATGAAGGTTCGCCTCGCGGAATACGTCAAGGAGAACACGGGGTACGACATTCCCCTCACCTCGATGTTCGACACGCAGATCAAGCGCATCCACGAGTACAAGAGGCAGCTGCTCAACATCATGGCGGTGGCCTACAGGTACAAGAAGATCAAGGCCATGAGTGCGGCGGAGAGGAAGGACGTCGTGCCAAAGGTTGTGATGATCGGAGGAAAGGCCTTTGCCACTTATGTGCAGGCCAAGAGGATCGTCCAGCTCATTGTCGCGGTCGCCAAGACCGTCAACAACGATTCTGAGATCGGTGACTTGCTGAAGGTCGTCTTCATTCCGAACTACAACGTTTCGGTGGCCGAGGTGCTCATCCCTGGGACTGACATTTGCCAGCAGATCAGTACCGCTGGAATGGAGGCCTCTGGAACTTCGAACATGAAGTTCATGATGAACGGGTCCCTCACCATCGGGACGCTGGACGGCGCCAACGTTGAGATTCGCGAGGAGGCGGGGCCGGAGCACTTTTTCCTCTTCGGAGCCACCGAGCCAGAGATCCCTGGCATCCGCGAGGACAGGGCCGCGGGAAAGTTCGTGCCTCCCCCGACATTCGCGGAGACCATGGACTACATCAAGTCCGGGGTCTTCGGCGGGGAGACCTTTGAGGAGCTCTTGGGGTCCCTCGAGGGCAACGAAGGCTTTGGGAGGGGCGATTACTTTTGCGTGGGGCACGACTTCCCCAGCTACGTCGAGCAGCTGGAGGCGGTCGATGAGCACTGGAAGGATCAGGACAAGTGGGTCACCAGCAGCATCATCAACACGGCCAACAGTGGCAAGTTCAGCTCCGACCGCACGATAGACCAGTACGCCAGGGAGATCTGGGGCGTGAAACCTCACGCTGTTCCAGAATTGTAAATGGTTTGATTTTTTTTTTCCATGATTCTTTCGCCCTTGGGCGCCCAACCACACCACTTGCTATAGATTGTAATAGACCTTTAGCTCCTTGAGGTGCATGGTGTATCCATCATCATCCCTACCCTAGAGGAACCCGCCATGGCTCCAGTGCACCCTTCCCCTTCCTCCCTGGTGCACACTCGCCTCGTTTCCGTTCCTTGGCCGTTTTCCTCATTTCTCCTCCATAAGCAAAGAGCGGGCCCCGGCGGTGGAAAGCGCTTGAAGCGAAGATGCGCCGTCGACCTTGTTGTGAGGCACTGTTGCCCCTGGTGGCGCTGCTGATCTTGAGCCAGATCGCGCCAAGGGCTCACGCCATATACGCGGAGGAAGCTGGTACGTGTTTCGTTGCGAGACCTTTTGTTGCGTTCGGAGTTCCTCGAGGGAGATCGATCGATCCCTTGTGCTTGACTATTGTGTACCGACGGACTGACTTGACTCCGGTTTGTTTGCTCCTCTCTTCGGCCTCTTCAGGCAAGCATGACTGGCACAGGGAGAACGTTGGCTTCGTCCGCGAGGCGGTTTTCCTGCCGAGCTTCCTGGACGCGTCGACGAACTTGACCACAAGGGCCGTGGCCGTCCTCGCGGAGCAGAAGATGATCTCCGTGCTGAACCAGAGGAGTGGCGCGATCATATGGCGCAAGGAGCTTGGCGGGGCCGTGGATAGCGCCGGGGTTGCGGGAAGCCAGTTGGTGACGCTGTCGGAGGGGAAGACGCGCGTGCAGAGCTTCGACTTTCGTACGGGGGCCTTGGTTTGGGACAAGGCCGCAGAGACTGGAACGAGATCCCTCGCGAGTTCGGACGACGGAAAGGCCGTGGCCGCGGTTACGGATGCCGAACTCATCGTGTACGGGAAGTCCGGCACAAGAGAGGAGACTGCGAGGCTCAATGCCAAGCAGGAACGTGTGGAAGCAGCCGGGAGCACCTTCGACGTCGGGGGGGTGAGCGACGCCCTGAAACGTAGCCTGGCCGCGGAGCTCGGACTTGGGCAGAAGGCTGCAATCAGCGAAGCCTACGTCCTCGGCGAAACCAAGTACGTCGTGGCTGTTGAGACCGTCCAAGGCAAGTGCACCGCCAAGGTCATCAACTTGAAGACCAAGGAGGTGGTGGACACCGAGGAGTACAAGTTCGGCGGCTCGGCGGAAAAGGTTTTCCTCACCGGTTACCAGAAGAAGGAAGGAAAGTCCGTGGGATTCAGGATCTTGCTGGTGTCTGCCGACAAGTCCCTGTGCCTGCTTCAGCAGAGTGAGGTCGTCTGGTTGAGAGAGGAGGCTCTGGCGTCCATCGTTCACACGATCGTGGTGGACTTCCCCCTGTCGGGCGAGAAGGTGGAGGCTGCATCTGGCAAAGAGGACGCGTTCACCATTTGGGACGAGATCAACATGCAGGTTCTTGCTTTCAAGTCCTCTCTCATGCTCGCTACCCCCAAGGAGTCGCTGGATCTGAAGGCCTTCCAGCTGGCAAAGAAGAAGACTGAACCAGCGTACTTTGATTCCAATGGCTTCAAGAAACAAATCTTGGCCTTGACCTCCGTAGGAAAGCTCTTTGCGCTCCACACCAGCGACGGGCGAGTCCTGTGGACCAAAGACCTCGGAGAAGGAGACGACTACGTCGACATGTGGGTGTACAAGCAGGACCCCTCGCACGCCGGCATGCAGATAGGAATTCTGTCCAGCAACAAGGCCAAGACGGAATCCAAATTCCTTGTCGTGGACGGCTGGAGTGGCGCCCTTCTCAGCAACAAGTCCATCAAGTGCGCGGCTGACTCTGTGATGAAGCTGCAACCAGCTGGCTCCTCCTCCCTCCAAGCCGCCCTCTTGGCCGATTACGAGGCCTCCAAAGGTCACGTCGTGGTGGCAGATGACTCCGATCTTGGCCTGCTCGACCTGAGGTCTACTTTCCTCTTCAACGTGGACGAGGCGAATGGCGTGGTTTCTGGGTACAACCTCTCTCCCAAATTGAGCGGCGGGGACGCCACCCTCCCCCTGACCAACCTGTGGAGCCTGAAGCTTAAGGAGGGGCAGAAGATTGTTGGAACGGCCTCCCCAAACTTTTTCCAGAAGGTCTACTCGAGGACGAGGGTTCTGGGAGACAGGAGCGCCCTCTACAAGTACATCAACCCCAACACCCTCTTCGTCTCCGCGGAGAGCGTGGGCGACAAGGGAGAGCCGAAATTGACCATCTACCTCGTGGACACCGTGACCGGAAAGATGCTTTACAGCATCACCCACAAGAACGCGTGGGGTCCCGTGCACGTGGTCTTCCACGAGAACTGGATCGTCTACAAGTATTGGAACATTCAAGGGAACAGGGACGAGATGTCTGTCCTCGAGCTGTACGAGGACGAGCCCCTGAAGAACTCCAACAGCATCTCGAGCCATCTCTTCAACTTGATCACGAAGACGAACCAGAGCAACTTTGTGTCCAGCTACGCCCCCTCTGCGATCCGCGTGCTGGGGCAGAGCTACGTCCTCAGCCTCCCCGTCAAGACCATGACTGTGACGACCTCGTCTTTGGGAATCACTGCAAACCAGGTGCTCGTTGGCACCCTGTCGGACCAGATTTACGCGATTGACAAGAAGCTGCTGGACCCAAGAAGGCCTGTGAAGCCCACGAACGCGGACAAGGAGGAGGGACTGATCCCCTACAACGAATTCCTGCCCATCGCTCCCCAGAAGTTCATTACGTACACGCACCAGGTGGCAGGCCTGAGAGACATCCAGTGCTTTCCCACGAGGAGGGAGAGCAGCGTCCTGGTGTTTGCTTACGGTGTCGACATGTTTTACACGAGACTGGTAAGTCCCTTGGCAACCCCTTTCTCTCTCTCTCCGCCACCAGAGGAACGACTCTTGCTGACACGCTTTTGCATTTCTTTTCTTACATTACAACGATGAAGATGCCTTCCAAGTCTTTCGACATGCTTGAAGACGATTTCTCCTACTCTTTGCTGGTCACAACAATTCTGGGCTTGCTGGTTGCCACGTTTGTAGTCCGCTCCAGGGTGCAGAAGGACAACTTGAAGCGAAACTGGATGTGACCTTGAGGGTTGTTGGGGGTCAGCCAACCTTTGCCGCGTGTAAATCCCCTTTGTACATAGATATCTATATGAGCCTCGTCCAAGTCACGAAAGCCACGGCTTTCATCCGCCACGCTTGGTACTCCTTTGCCATCGCAAAGATGCCATCAACGGGTTTGATCAGATCGCCATCGAACGCGTTGCCCAGGTGGTAGTGAGCCATCGTCCCGTGCTTTTCTTGCCGCCCCCTCGCCCCGTCTCTGATTTTTCGCCGGCACCTCGCCCCCCTGGACCACTCCCTCAGCATCCGGGCGGCCTGGCGCTTCCCCCAAAGCTTCTCGGCAATCCTTCCCTTGGTCTCCTGGCGAGTCAGGTAGGCTCTGAAGTGGGATTGGATGCGCAAGGCCGCCGAGAGCGTCCTCCGACCCGCCAGGATTCTCCTGTACCGCCTCTGGATCAGCGTGGCGGCGGCCTCGGCCCTCGCTCTCCCCCCCCCGTCTCGGCGCTTGAGCTCCCCCTCCCCGAGCCCGAGCCCCGAGCGGTTCGTCACATCCCTCAAGGCTGCTCGGGGAGAGCGAGAACCTCCCCCGACGACCTCTGACCTGCTTCGGACGCCGAGGAGAGTCTCCTTGGCCCTCAGGCCCCGCTCGATGGCGGGAAAGTGGGAATATGCAGGGGACGAGGAGTCCGGCCATTTCTCGGCGGTCCGACGGGAGGAGGTCGACGCGGAGACCACACAGTCCTCGATCTCGCCCGCGAGGACAAGCCCCCTCGCCATGATGTCCTCGATGTCCCGGTCCAGGCCCGCTATGCAGCGCTTGATAGCCCGGAGCTTGGCCCCCGCCCGGACCATCTCCGCGTCCCCACCGTCAGGACGGTGAAGGTGAAGTTGTTGGTCGTGTCCCCCCAGGGACGCGACGCTTCGCCCGCGCACGCCCATCCTCGAGCAGTCCATCCGCGCGAGTGGGATCAGAGGAACACCACAAACCTCCTGGTGTGGCGTGGTGTCCTCCCCTTCGCTCTCCTCCCCCCGTCCTCGCACCTCCTCGCCTCGCCTTGGCGCACACCTCCTTGGCCTTCCTGGCTCCTCTACCTTTCGGAGAGAGGCGGTGACCCTGGCAAAAAGGTGGTATCTTTGGAAGCAGCACAATCCTGGAAGCCCAAACCTCCTGGTGTGTCCTCCCCTTCGCTCTCCTCCCCCCGTCCTCGCACCTCCTCGCCTCGCCTTGGCGCACACCTCCTTGGCCTTCCTGGCTCCTCTACCTTTCGGAGAGAGGCGGTGACCCTGGCAAAAAGGTGGTATCTTTGGAAGCAGCACAATCCTGGAAGCCCAAACCTCCTGGTGTGTCCTCCCCTTCGCTCTCCTCCCCCCGTCCTCGCACCTCCTCGCCTCGCCTTGGCGCACACACCTCCTTGGTTCCTTCCGCTCTCCCGCCAAAACCACAGGTCTCCACAAGAGTGTCCTCTCTATTACACCCATATATCGCAGAGGCACGTGTTTTTTTTGTGTGTGTTTTTTTGTGGCTTGGATAAGACGAGCCGTGGTTTGTCGGCGAGTGTTGTTGTTTTGGTTCACAGAGGAGAGCAAAGACCGGGAGGACCTGTCCTGCCTGCCTGTTGGGAAGGAGGGAACCCTCGCGTCTCGTCCTTGGTTTCGTTTTGTGTTCGTGTTCGTGTTCGTGTTCGTTCGTTGGAATTTGATTTTGAGGAGCAGAGATGGGGAGGAGTAAGGGCAAGGGAGGGGGGAGAGGGCAGGGCTCGACGGCGAGGGTGGTGTCGAAGCAGCACGCGGAGGATGACAAGATGTTCCTGAGACGCTCGAGGGAGATCATGCGGGAGGGGAACTCGCACTTGCAGCACGGCAGGCTGGAGCACGCCAAGCTCTCGTTCGAGAAGGCCCTGCAGCTGTGCAAGGGCAACTCCAAGGAGGCGTCCCAGCTGCACAGCAGCCTGGGGACGATCTGCCTCCTGCAGCACAACTTCGAGGGCGCGGTGAAGGAGTGCACCCTGGCGCTGGAGATCGAACCTTACGCCATCCAGACGCGCCACAGGAGGGCGAGGGCGTACGAGCTGAACGGGAACCTCATCCAGGCCCTGGCGGACGTCAGGTGGCTGGTGAAGCTCCACTCGCAGGCGCCCAAGGTGCAACAGCCTTTCGTGGCCCTCGAGAGGAAGCTGGTGGAACAGCTGAGGACGGCCTCCGCGGCGCACAAGGTCGCTCAGCTGGAGTTGCAGGAGAAGAGGAGCGGGGACGCCGCGGAGACCGTGGGCATCAAGCTCGACCGCGGGGGGGACGTGAGGCTGGTGGAGGTCAGCAGCAGGATGAATTACGCGGAGCTCAAGGCGGTCGCCCTGGAGAAGTTCCAGGGGCTGGCGAACTTCAACGTGAAGGTGAAGGACGGCGACGGTGACGAGATCACGCTGCAGAGTCGGGAGGACGTTCGCGCCGCGCTGAAGCTGGCGAAGACCCCGAAGTTCTTCGTCTCGGAAGTGGAGGAGGCCGACGTGGTGGCGCCGCTCGACAGCGAGCTGGAGGAGACGAGGGTCGCGCCCAACTTGATGGAGGGCATCACGGAGAGCTCGCAGCAGGCCGCGGAGCCAGAAAAGCCGGAGGAGGAGGTGTACGAGCTCGACGACTGGATGATCGACTTTGCGGAGCTCTTCAAGGAGCACCTGGGGATCGACATCGACACGCCCCTGGACCTGAGCAAGCTGGCGTGGGAGAAGTGCGCCGAGGCCCTCGACTCTGCGGTGCAGAACTCAAAATCGGAGGCCCTGCTTCGCCAGGCTGCCAACAAGTTCGAGGAGGTCATCCTCACGGCTTTGGTCAACCTCGGGAACGTGTACATGTGCATAGCGAGGAAGTACATAGACGCCAAGACGGATGAGGACGACGCGGTGGAAGAGATCAAGAAGGCCGACAAGGAGCTGGATTCGGCCAAGGGGATGTACAAGACCGCGTTGGAGAGGAAGGGCGACTTTGCGGACGCCGTGCTGTCCCTGGGGCAGCTCGAGTTTGAGAAGGGAAAGATAAGCACGTCCTTTGGCGTCCCTGAGGGGCACAAGTACTACTCCGCCCACGCGGAGGGCTACTTCCTCGACTCCATCGAGTTCTTCAAGCAGTCCCTGTCGCTCCTGGACGAAAGCGGGCCCTCTGAGGAGGAGGCCAAGGGCGGAAAGGACGGCGGAGAGAAGAGCGAAGCCAGCCTCAAGGCCCAGGCTCAGGTGATGTGGGGAAACGCCCTGTACGAGCTGTCCCAGTGCTTCGCGACGGCGAAGAAGGACTGGAAGCCCACTCTGACCCAGGCGGTGGACAAGTTCAAGGAAGCAAAGTGCAGGTCCGAGGAGGTTCGCAGTGCCCTGGACATGCACTGCGAGAAGATTGACGCGGAGGACGTGAAGGTGTACATGAAGGATTTTGTCGACGAGGAGGAGGCAAAGTAAAGTAATTATATATACGTGGAATAGATGGTTTGTTGTAAAATTCGAGAGAGAGAGAGAGAGAGAGAGCCTGGCAACGAGGTTGGGCAGAATCAATCTCTCTCCAGTCCTTGCATTACAGAAAGATGTTTGCCGCGCTTCTCCTCAGGGACTCTGGGCAGTTTGGGTGCCCCGCGATGATTCTCTCGATCTCGCAGCCCATCATCAGCAACCGGCTCGGCCGGAACTCCTGCTGCCTCCTGTGGTCCCCGATGGTCTCCACGAATTTTTGCTCCACCAGCCTCACGTACGACTCGAGGGCCGCCTCCTGCCCAAACCTCTGATCGGCGCTCCGCAGGGACTCCACCTCCTTGTAGATGTGCTGGAAGTTGTAGGACTCCTTCCCCCGCTTCTCGAGCCTCTGCATCGCCACGAGCATGGTGAGGTCCAGGACCGACATCTGGAGGCCCTGCTTCACCAGCGTCGTGACTGACATGCTCCCGCAGGCCGCCCTCAGCATGGGGAGCGTGAGGGTGCTCACGGACCCGTCCATTGAGCAGATGAGGCCTAGGACGAGCTGCTCGACCGTGTAGATCGTCGCGTTGCACTTGAAGAACCTGTCCAGAACAGCTTTGGACTCTTCCGAGCAGAGCATCGCCGCGACCTCCCTGTTGAAGGCCTTCACCTCCTCCTCGTCTCTCTCGCCGCTCAGCTGGAGGGAAGGGTCCGATCCGGAAAGAAGCCCGTCGTCGCCCGCCGAGCCCTCTGGCACGGTGAGGAGCTCCTTGAGCACCCTTATGCCCTCCTCCGGCGGGGGAGCCGGCGTCACGACTTTTCTGTACGAGAACCTCGACCTGGCCCTCTTCTCCATGAGCTCCAGGCAGTCGTGCCTGCTGCTCAGGCCCACCACCGCCGCCTGCGCCTGGGAACCCTGCAGGGCGTCCAAGAGGTTGTACAAAAGCCCCTGCTTCTGCTTGGTGGTGTAAAGGTCGAGGCAGTCCAGAACGAATATGACCGTCTTGTGGCCCTTGTCCAGCTCGGAGAGGATCTCCCGCAAGAACCTCAGGTTCGTGGAAAATGACGCCGACTTGAGGAAGTTCAGGTCCCAGGTGTCGCAGAGCTGCCTCGCGATCTCGCGGAGCGCGGAGCACTCGTCCGAGTGCAGAAGGCCCGACAGCCGCACCACGCCCACGCTCGCTGACTTGCCCTCCTCGTTGAACTCCGCCAGGAGGTCGCCCAGCACGCGCTCAAGCACCTCCTTCTTCGCGGATCCCGGGGCGCCCACGAGGAGAACGGAGTTGTTCGTGCCGTGGATGATCGTCGAGCGGATCAGGTTGTCCAGCTTCTCGCAGCTCTCCTGAAAGTGCTCCGACGACTCGCGGCACTTGCGCCCTCGCTCGTCGTTCAGGAGCCTCCTCCTGAGGATCTGAAGGAACTTGCGCAGCGCGGGCTTCGAGACGCCGCCGGACCCTCCCTGCTGGTCGCTCCTCCTCCCCACCCTGGCCCTCCTGCTGCTGGGCGGTCTCTGCTCCTCCTCCGTCGACCTCTTCGCCTCGTCCACCCGGACCGCGCTCGCCTTGCGTTTGCCCCTCCTCCCGTGCCTCCCCTTGCTGAACGCGTCCGTGATCTTCTCCCTCGACCTCAGCCCCCCCCTCCTCTCCTCCATCCTCCTCGTCGCAATCGCCATTTTCGATCTTCAATTCCTCACCAGAGCGCCGTTTCCTTCGCGAGACAACTCTTTCGAAAGAACAACGCGACACCTTTCACGTCCCGAAACCCTCCCCCCCTCTCCTCTCCTTCTCCCCCCTCGCCCTCGGACCAAAAACTCGAACTCGTCGTCGATCGATCGACCGAGCCTCCGCTTCGTCCCCCTCCAATTTAGCCTGAATTTGGCGGGAAGAGCGATTAGGTTTTCGGCGCTGAAGCTCGTCGAACGTCTTGGTCGTAACGCCTGGACTTTGAGGACGGCTCGGAGTGGCGAGGGGAGGGAGAGGCTCGAGGGAACGAGCGTGGAGTCCGAGAGCTTTCGAGTGTGATAGGGCGGGGCCCTTTTTTTTCTTTCTTACTTTTCCTTTTTTTTTTTGGGGGGGGGGCGGTTCAAGTTGTGGACACGAGCTAGACGAGTCTAGATGAGTGCGACGGCGGTGATGATGGTGGGGGGACCGACCAAGGGGACGAGGTTCAGGCCCCTGTCGATGACCGTGATGAAGCCCCTGTTTCCCATCGCGGGGAAGCCGCTCGTGACGCACCCGGTGCTGGCGTGCAAGAAGATACCCGACCTGCTCCAGGTCGTCCTCATTGGGTTTTACACCAGGGAGGAGATGGGGAGCCTCGACACGGCGCTCCTGTCGCGGGAGCTCGGGGTGCCCGTGACGTACGTCCAGGAGGAGGCCGGGGGGTACGGCTCCGCGGGGGGTGTGAACCGCTTCAAGGAGATTCTCCTGGAGGGCGGGCCGAAGTACGTCTTCGTCCTGAACTGTGACGTGTGCAGCGACTACCCCCTGAACGAGATGCTCGTGTTCCACAAGAAGCACGGCGGGGACGCGACGATCTTGGTGAAGAAGGTGAGCGCAGAGGTGGCCAAGGACCACGGGGCAGTGGTCCTCGACCCGGAGGGCCAGGGCAGGGTCCTGCACTACGCCGAGAAGCCTGGAACCTTGGTGAGCAACACGGTGAACTGTGGCATCTACGTCTTCTCCTGCCCCCAAGTCTTCGACGCCATCGGGACGCTCCTGTCGTCCAGGACGGACAAGGACGAGCACAACCTCGTCCCGGCGTCGATGGCGAGCAAGCTGAAGAAGAATCAGAGCGCCGCGGTCCTCCAGCAGAGGCTAGGGATGCCCGAGGTCTTCTCCTTCCTCGCCGAGAAGAAGGTTTTGTACGCCCTCGAGAGCAGGGGGTTCTGGGAGCAGTTGAAGCAGCCGGGGTCGAGCTTGAAATTCTCTGCCCTCTACCTCAGCGTGATGGGCAGCGAGCTGGCCCACGCCAGGGCGAGGCTGAAGGGCGGGCCGGAGATCGTCGGCAACGTGTACATCCATCCGGACGCGGAGGTCCACCCCTCGGCCAAGATCGGCCCCAACGTCACGATCGAGAAGGGGGCTATGGTCGCCGAGGGGGTGAGGATCAAAGATTGTATCATCCTGAACGACGTCCAGATCATGCCCAACGCCTGCCTGGTCAACTCGATCATCGGCTGGAACTCCGTGGTTGGGCCCTGGGCAAGAATTCAGGGGACGGAGGATTACGACTCCAAGATGGGGGTTACCATACTCGCAGAGGGCGTTGTGGTGGGGCCGCAGGTGGTGGTGGTTTCCTCCGTCATCCTTCCTCACAAGGAGATCAAAGTCAGCGTCGACAACGAGATTGTTCTCTGATGTGTGCGTTCTAGGGAAAACTTCTTTAATATCACCACCTTTTCACATAATAACGTACTTATGACCATGCGCGTGCGCGTTTTCAGCAGGCTCCTACGAGGCCTTCCCGAATACTTTGTTCACCCACTTTGTGAGCTTGGACGAGAACCCCTTCTTCTTTTTCTTCTCCTTGCCGAGAGGCACGCCGTTCGCCGTGGTCTCCCGGATGCTGCCACTACTCCCGCTGGAACCGTTCCCGTCCGTTGTCCCAGGGCTGTGCGTCCTGGTGCTGCTGTTTGCCGTGTGCATCAAGCTCCTCGCGCTTATGCTGGCTATCTCGTCCTCGTGCAGGAGGTGGGCGTTCTTGTCGTGGCAGAAATACCTCTCCTCGGCGTTCTCCTCCCTCAGCACCGACAAAATGTCCGCGAACGAAGGCCGCTCCCTCGGGTCCTGGCTCCAGCACCTTGCTATCAGGGCCTTGGTCGCTCCGGGAATGAAGTCCGGCAAGGCCGGCCTCGCGGAATGCTTGACCACGTCGTACAGGATCCTCACGTGGTTCAACTCCTGGCCATAATTGGAGGAGAAGGGGATCTCCCCAGAAAGAAGCTCGAAGAGAACGATGGCGAAGGAGTAAACGTCCACCTTCTCGTCGTACCTGGCCCCTTGGATGAGCTCCGGGGCCATCCAGCTGGGAGTGCCAATCAGCGAAGAGCTCGGGTCGTTCTTGTAGAGGGTCGCCTGCTTGATCCTGGACAGGTCAAAGTCCGCGATCTTGACCGTCCAGTTGTTGTTCGTCAGGATGTTCCTCGACTTCAAGTCGCGGTGGATGATGCCCTCGTTGTGCAGGTAAATCATCCCGAGCGTGATGTCCTTCACGATGGTCCTCAGAAGCCTCGGGCTCGCGGTCTCCAGCCAGTCCCGCCTGTGGACGTGATCGTGCAAGCTCCCCCCGGACATGTACTCGGTCACTATCCCGTACTGCACCTCCGCGCCGGACGTGTTCATCACCTTGACGTGAGAGCGGCAGGCTCCCATGAACAGCACGATGTTGGGGTGCCTCAGGCTGCTCAGGCTGTGAACCTCCGCTTGAAAGGCCTTCTCGACCTTTGCCACGTGCTTGGGGACTCCGTCGCGCGCATTGCCCTCCACCTCGAAGACGTGGCCGCCCTGCCGGTAAAGGATCTTCACCGCGACGTCGAGGCCCTGCCACTGACCCCTCCAGACCTCCCCCGTCCCCCCCGAGCCCATCGTCTCCTCCAGCTCGATCTCGTCGAGGGGGATGACCCAATCCTTCTTCTTCTTCTTCTTCCCACCGTTCACGCTCTTCTTCGGCTTCAGCCGGCTCGACAAGGCGAACCTGCGGAACGAGGAGGACTTCAAGGGCAGGAGCGACCCGCCACAACCCGCCTCGTCCGTCGTCACCGCCGGAGATCCCACATCCGTGTCCGAGAACGACCTCCGGAGCGAGTCCCTCCTCAAGCCGTCCACTACCATCCCGTCCCTTCCCGAACGAACGAACGAACGAGCGAAAGAGGGAATGGAGCCAACACCCGAGGCGTCCCGTCACCCTTCTTCCCAACGAGACAAAGCCAGAGCGGAGGAGGCCAAAGCTCGCGGCAATCCGCCGAGTCCCTCGCTAATCACAAAGCGTTACGACGAGTTCCCTTTCGTTTTTGTTTTTCTTTCTGCAAAACCAAAAAGTGGAGTCCATCTGTCGCAATAGGATAGCTTCACCTCATAGGCCTGACAGGGTGAGTGGCGGTGCGAAGGACGACGAGGGGGGAGGGAGAGGGGTAGAAGGTTGGATTGGGGGGATCGTTGCGCTCTACCCTTTCGAATGGGTCCTCGCTCGAAGGATTTGGACCGGGTTTGAGAATGCTGTGACTGATTCTCTTGTCGTTTATTTATTTTTTTTCGATGCGATCGGGTCAAGGGGGCGAGGTGCGTGGTGACTGGCGAGGAGAGCGGCGAGAGTTATGGAGGGGGCGTCCTGCGCGCACGATCATGACTGCGGGGACCACGACTGCGGATCCATGTGGAGGCTGAACCAGTTCGTGGACACACCAAAGGTGAGGAGGAGGGGGTTCACAATAATGCGAGCCTTGGGGTGGTGGATCTGAGCCTGCTTCGTCTTGGCTAACGCACTTTTTTCTTTTGCCGACCGCGGGATCCGGAAACTTGCAGGTTCGAGCCCTGAACGAGGAGGTGCAGGGCAGCTGCAAGGAGCTTTTTCGGGGGTGGGAGGAGAGGCTTGACCGGTCCAAGTGCTGCTCGAGCGAGGAGGACGACCCGGAGCTCATCATACACGTCCCGTTCACTTGTGACGTGAAGCTGAAGAGCATCTGCGTCATCGGTGGCCTCGACGACACGAGCCCGAAGCTGCTCAAGGTGTTCTTGAACAGGGAGGACGTGGACTTCACAAACGCGAGCGACTTGCCACCGGTGCAAGAGTGGGAACTTCTGGAGGACCCCAACGGGGTGTTCGAGTACAACACCAAGTTCAGAAAGTTTCAAGCGGTCTCCAGCATCACCATGTACTTCCCGGAGAGCTACGGCGGGAACCAGACCAAAATTCATTTCATCGGCTTCAAAGGAGGTAAGTGGTCGCAACTCCCCTCGTGCGCCCTGGAGTCCGCCATCGAACTAACGACGCGGGCGGTTGCTTTTCTCTGGCGCAGAGGCCACGCAAAACCAGAGGGACAAGATCGTGAACGCGGTGTACGAGGTCAAGCCCATCCCCGAGGACCACAAAGCCGGGAACGATGAAATGGCCATGAAGTCCATCTTCTAGTTTGGGCACGCCACGAAACGAAACGAGGGAGAATTTTTTGTCTAGTCTAGAATATTGTTACAACTCTTCGTTCACACACACACACACACACACATATAAAGTTAATTCTATATGCACAACCCCGCTGAAGCAGTTCAAAGGCCCACGCGACGGGCACCGCCATCTCAAAGCAGGTTCTTCTTCGCTTTTGAGATCTCGTCCTTTGCGCTGATGTTCAGCGTATGCATCTCTGCGAGGAGTGCCTTGGCGGGTCTGACCAGCTCATCCGTGTCGATGTTCTCCTCCAGGGGAGCGAAGCAATACTCCCTCCCCTCGGCGTCCTCCAGGCCGCCGACCCCGCCCTCAGGCTCCAACAGAGTCACGTCCACGTTGAACAAGTTTTTGCTCGGTTTCCTCTCCCCATCCAAGTTCCTCAGGTCTGGCAACAGGTCAAGAACCTTTATCTTGTAGTGCCTCACCTTGCACACGGGGTTCGGCAGGTCGCCCCCGTGGTTCTGAAAGTAAACGCTCTGGAGGTTCGGTAGGCACTTGAGGTGCTCGAAATCCTCGGGACTTGAGATCTTGTTGTCTTGGATGAGCAAGTGCTGGAGCGATGGAATCTGCTCGATGTTCTTCAGGGACTCGATCCTGTTGGACGTCAGGATGAGCTTCCTCAACTTCACAAGGTTCTCCAGACCTTGGATCCCCCGCAAGAAGTTCCCGCTCAGGTTGAGCTCGGTTATGTTCACGCAGCTCTCTAAGCACGCTATGCGTGTAATCCGCCTATTCGTGCAAGCAAGTTTGGTCACTATCTCCAGGTCGAACGTCCTGGCCTCTTCGAGTATGGCCCTCTTGGTCAGGGGCACGTCCTCCTCGAGCGTCATCATTTCCCCCCTGCCGTTCATCCCAACCCTACCCGTCTCTGACCACCCTCCACAATGGTTTTCAGGTGAGTAAGGTCGAGTGACACAGCGGTGCAGTCGCCCCGGTTCCCTCCTCCCTCCTCCCTGTGCCTGTGCCCCTCCAACTGCAACCGCACTGGACTGAATCAAATCAAATCAAATCAAATCAAATCACCCAACAAGCCAAGATGGCCTGTTCTCAAGCGGGTGTGATGCAGTGATGTAGCCGCCCCTCCTCCCTTCTCCCTCCTCCCTGTCCTTCGTCCCTGTCCTGCTCTCTCCTGCCTTGCCTGTCACTGATTGGTTTCAAAACCTTTCCATGGGATGAAGGCACCGTTTGAACGAATAGACAGAGAGAGGAGAGAGAGAGAGGCGTAGCCATGGAAGAAGGAACAGGACAAGATGCTGTGATGAAGTTCGAGACCAAGCAACTCCAGGTGAGTCCTCTCAAGAATTACTTCAAGTCGCACTTCACTGTCGCGTCCTTGCTGTTGCTGTTGCGTGGAAGAGAAGGGAAACACACACACACTTTACTGACACGAAAGTTTTGTCTCTTGCTTGTGTTCTTGCTTTTGTCTCTCTTCCTTTCTTCGTTTTGCAGGAGTTGCAGCAGTCTCGTAATGAGCTTCTGTCACGAGTCGCGAACTTGAAGAAGGTGGGTCCTCGCGTTTGGAGACAAAACGACGCATTCTAGTCGACTGACCAGATTCTCTGTCTCTTTCCCAGGACTTGCAAGATTGGAGGACCAAACTGGATAATCAAGTGAAAACGTACAGAACGGTAAGGAAATCGTGGAACCTTTGCAAGGTCGCGAAAGATCCGCACAAAGTTTGAAAGACCGAGATCTTGGTGGCGGGCAGTGCATATTGCATCCTGCTCAAGTCTAACGCCCGCCGTCGTCCTCTTTCGTTTTCGGGGGCTTGTCCATCGAACAGGAATTGGGAGACTTGAGAACCACCTTGAACCAAGAAGTGGAGCAGCTCAGGACGGAGTTCCAAGGGCTGAGGTCGACCTTGAACCAGCAGCTGGAGGCGACAGCAAACTTGGCGTCCGTGGTAAGTACGCCACTCATCTTTCTGACCCGGCTAAGTTATACCAGCAGCTGACGCGTTCTTTTCACCATACAGGAGGACGACGACGAGGGCAAGGCGTGACGGGGGAGTGAGGCAACAGAAACAAGGATCTTTTTCATAAATATATATGCTAATATCAGTGGGAAAAAGAATAGGTTAATATGCTTCTCTAGAGCGATCATTCATTCTTCATGAAGGCGTCCTCCGCGAGGTCTATGGCTCTCGACAAGGCGGCCGACTTGTTGACGGTCTCCTGGTACTCTGACTCGGGATCAGAGTCTGCCACGAGGCCAGCCCCGGCTTGGATGTAAACGCACCACTCTTTTCTGACATCGCCGTCGTCGTAAGAGTAGAGCCTGTCCTTGGAATATGTGGGTATGATCATCGTCCTCAGCGCGAGGGCGATGTCTGTGTTTTGGTTGAATCCGACGTAACCAATGCCCCCAGCGTATGGACCCCTCCTGTTTACCTCCAGCTCGTCAATGATTTGCATGGCTCTGACTTTCGGAGCCCCGCTGACGGTGCCAGCTGGCAGAGCGGCCCGCAGGGCATCCCAGGACGAGACCTCGTCCTTCAGCTCTCCGGTAACCGTGCTGCTGATGTGCATCACGTGGCTGTACCTTTCGATGTCCATCATGCTTTCTACGTTGACCGTGCCATCCTTTGAGACCACTCCCACATCGTTCCTCCCCAGGTCGACAAGCATGATGTGCTCCGACTTCTCCTTCTCGTCCGCCAGCAAGTTCTCCTCCAGGGCAACGTCCTCCTCGTCGGTCTTTCCCCTCCTCCGGGTGCCCGCGAGGGGCCTGTTCGTGACGACGCGGGACTCGTTCACCCTGCACAAGATCTCGGGGCTCGAGGCGATCAGAATCGCGTCCGCGGTCTGCAGGTAAATCATGTACGGCGATGGATTCACAACCCTGAGAGCTCTGTAGATCTCGAACGGATCCGCAAAGGTCCTCCTCTCGAACCTCTGCGACAGGACCAGCTGGAAGATATCCCCCGCCTGGATGTGCTCCTTCGTCTTCGTCACCGCCGCCAGGAAGTCCTCCTTCTTCATGTTGCACGGCATATTCGTCGCGCTGAAGGCGCCGGTGTCGATGTTGATCTGCCCCGGGAGCAGAGGCGGGCTCGCCGTGGCTCTCAGCTGCTGCACAAGCTGTGCGACTTGCTCTTTCCCCTCTGCCGCGGCCTCTTCCTTCGTCTCGAAATCATCCAGGTCCATCCAAACCACGGCGTATGCGCACTTCTTCGCGTTGTCGAAAATCACAACCTTGTCGTACAGGGCCAGGTACATCTCCGACAGCCCCCTGTCGTCCTCCGGGGCCGTCTCGAAGGGGATTTTGTTTGGGTACACGTACCTCACCGTGTCGTACCCGATGTACCCCACCCATCCTCCGGAGAAGACCTCTGGAAGGTCGCCCGTTTCCCCAATTTTCCAGTCCTTGCTGAGCTGTTCCGGCACGGACAGCGGGTCCTTCACGTCCAGCACCTCCTTGGTCCTGGAGAGGTGGTTCATGACGGTGACTTTGGAGCCCGAGCCCAGGATCTCGACCTTCGGCTTGGAGCCGATGAAGCTGTAACGCCCCTGCTTCTCGCCATTCTCGACGGACTCGAAGAGGAAGCTCGGTGCCTCTCTGCTATCTTCCTTCGTGATGCAACGGTACGCGAGAATTGGGTTCAGGTGGTCCGCGAAGGTCTTCTCATAGACAGGGAGAAGGTTGAAAGCCTTCGTCCCCTTCTTCCCACCCGAGGAGGCGGACTTGGAGCCCTCGCTCTTGACGGCTTTGGGCACAACCCTCTCCTCCAGCCCCCTCTCCCTCCCACCAGCAGCACAGGGGGAACGACTCGGCAAGCTCACGCGACTCGAGCGCTTCTCCGTCGACTCGCGGCTCGTCCTCCCCTTCCCACCCGAGAACACCCTCCCCGCCGCGCACCTCCTCGCCACCCTTGGCCCGCCCCACCCCCTGGCGCTCATTCTCTTCGCGAAAACCATTTTCAGTCCGTTCCTCCGACGACACCAGCAGACGTTTTCGTTCCTCCAATCCTCGTTCCTCGGTCGTTTCCTTGGAGCGACGGCTCTTTCGAAAGAGTACGCGACGACGATTCTCCCTGTCCCCGCTCCCCGTCCCTGTCCCCGCTCCCGCCCTACCCTCTCGCTGTCGAAGGAACGCGTCGCTCACGCCCTCGTCCTCTGCGTCCAAGGGGAAAGTGAAAGGGAAGCGAGCGGCGGAGGGGGAGAGATAGACGAAGGCGAAGGGAGGCGAAGGGTGTTGGAGTTGTGTGGCGTGGGGTTCCTCCTGGAGTGGAGTGGAGAGGAGGGATGGCAGAGAGGGTGGGACGAGGGAGGTGGAGGGGTCGTGGAAGGGTGGGGGTTGTGGTCCGAGGGGCGACGGTGGTGGGATCCCCCAGGGCCCTGTACGCGGAGGGGGGGAGGACGACGACGCTCGTGCGGTGGCGGGGAACGCGGAGGGAGGAGAGGTTTGGGAGGACGGGGGAGTGCGTGTCGACGACTTCGGGGAGGACGACGGCGAGGAGGGAGGAGAGGCGGACTTGGGTTGCGGTGGCGGCGGAGGGGGCGAATGGGCCTGGCGAGGAGGTACAAGGGAAGACTCCTCCCGAGCGGAGGGTGGAGGAGGAGGAGAGCTTCTTCCTCAAGTTCGTCCAGGAGGTAAAGCCTCGCATCATGGACCAATTCACCGAGCAGGCCTCCCCTCAGGTCGTGGACGCCATGAAGCAGACGATCTCGAACATGCTCGGCAACCTTCCCGCCAAGTACTTTGACGTTACGATAAAAACTGTTGGAGAGAACCTCGCCCAGCTGATGCTGAGCGTGATGATGACCGGCTACATGTTCCGGAACGCGCAGTACCGGATGGACGTGACCCACACCCTGGCGCTCCCATCGCCGAGCAGCGAGGAGGAGGAGGAGGCGACGGCCACGGAGTACGCTGCAGGCTCTCAGCAGATAAAGGTGTCTGGCGAGGTGTTGAGGTGGCACAACGAGAAAGGAGCCGAGGCGGTGGACGCGATGGAGTACATAAAGCAGCTCGAGAAGGAGCTGAGCTTGCTACGGGAGCAAGTTTCGATGCACGAGGAGGCCAACCTGGACCGGAACTACCTTCTGGAGTTCTTGCAGAAGCTGGAACCTTCGAACATCAAGGAGATGACGAGCGGAGCGGGGGAGGAGGTCCTCGAGGCGATGAACGCCTTCATCAAGAGGCTGGTGGGCACGGACTATGACTCGGATGAGCTGAAGGGAATTGAGAGCAAGAGCACCTCGGTCGAGATGGCCAGGCTCTTGTATTGGTTGCTGATCGTTGGATACAGCCTTCGCACGATAGAGGTGAAGAAGGAGCTCGAAAAGGCTGCGGATGAGGAGGAAGAGGACGAGGAGGAAGAGGAGGGGGAGGGGGAGGGTCTCCAACCGCCGATTGACGTCGAAACTTCCTTGGAGGGGCAAGGCGACGTGGTTTTCGGGGACGTTTTGGGGGACGAGAGAGACTTCATGGATCGGAGCTACGACGAAGACTGGGGGGACAACGCGGACTTCCTCGGGGAGGACGGCCAAGAGGAGCTTGGGACTTGAGTAGAATAGGACAAGAATTGTTAGGACTAACTAGTTTTTCCATTGTATATTTTCATTGAACAAATCTTCACCAAGGCTTTTTCTCCTCATCTCACTCTTTTCTCCAACTTATCTGCTCTCGGCTCGGCTCTCTCCTCTCCCCTTTGAGACTTTTCTTTTTTGGGAAAGTTTTGAATTCTGGGTTAACGAGACAGAGAGGGAGGAGAGAAAGCCAATTCGGTGACAGAGACGGACCGAGACACCGAGAGGGTCCGTGACCGAGACGGGCTCGGCGACCATTGAATGCGTCCCTCGCCCCTTTAGTATCCTCATGTTGTTCGGCACCTCGGAGTTCGACACGACATGACTCAAAAATCTTGGTTCTGTACGACGCATTGAGAATCTTTTGGCTTCCGTTCCTTGTCCCGTAACGTGTGTGTGAGGGTGAACGCGGCTGCTTGCTTTGTGCCATGGAGGACTCCACGAGGAAGACCTTGTACAGGGAGGACTCCTTGGGCGGCCAGCAGAACCGGGTCCGGCCTCGTGGCTACAGTTTCTACGACTTGATAGAGCAGGAGGAGCAAGAGGAGCAGCAACACAAACTCGCGAGAACGAGGGTGCAGCAGGTAAGTCCCCGCCTCTAGGAACAAACGCAGCCCTTGAAACCACTAGGACGATGTCGAGACACACACACGCTCTCTCTCTCTCTCCACCTTTCTCTAAGATGCTGACGCTCTCTCTCTCTCTCTCTGTGTTGTTGTTGTTGTTAGGACTTGAGGCACAAAGCTATATCCCAAGGTTTCCAATTCTTGGAGGGGGTTCAGAGCGAGGAGAGCTTGGCCTTCAGCAAGTTCGTTGCCGGTGTTGGAGACACATCAACCTCGCGAGCGGGAGACTCCGGATTGGATTTCGACAGAAACGACTCTCTCGAGACCCAGCCTTCCCTGAATTCTGCACTCACCCTCGAGTTGAACAAGTCCTTCAAGTTCAAAGGAAACCTCGTGGACGACGAGGAAGCTTCCTCTCCACATCTCTTTGAGAACTTTCAGGGCAAAGCGCCTGGCAGTGGTCGGGCACCGGCGGGTGAAGACCTTGAGGACGAAGACGGAGCGGACCAACAGGAGAATGAAGTCATCAAATTTGAGGAGAGAGCCCCGCCCATCGCGGAAGAGGAAGCGGGGGAGTCAGACCACGTTGATGTCGTCCTCGTTGTAAACGCCACGGGGTACGTAACGGTTCACTTCGACGTGTGCCTACCGTCCTCGTCCTCTTCGGGCCAAAAGGGCCGTCAGCAGGCCACTGGTTCTGGCTCCCAAGCGGATTTTCCCGGCGCCTCGGACGCACCGGGCGGACAGCGAAAGGCGAAGAAGAAGCGAAAGAAGAAGGTTGCTCCCAAGCAGCAGCCGGAGGAGAGGCCGTCCTGGAACGGCAGCAACAGCTCCGGGGAGCCGCCCACGAGCACGGGGAGGTTGACACCCACCAAGGCCCACAAAGTATTTGATGCTGACAAGAAGCTGTCGTACAACAAGAAGAAGGAGCTCCTGCTGGCCCACCTGAGGGCGGTGAACTCGAAGAAGAAGGAGAATGACAACCAACCGGCGAGTCCGAATCCACAGACAAAGAACCTGTGGACCAAGGCCGTAAGAAAAGCCTCGGTGGGTGCTGCGATCAACGACTCCTACCTCGCTGCCTTGGACAGCGCAAAGCGGCACAAGCAGCTGAGCACAAAGCGGTTAACGCCCGAGTCAGGGGAGAAGAAGAGGAGCCCGAGGGCAGTCATCGACGCAAAATCGGATTACGGGAAGAGGCACGGCAGGGTTAGCCCCAAGAGCACCAGGAGGAGGAAGCCGCAAGCCAAAGAGGAGCCAGCGGAGATGGTGAGCTTGACACTGACCGAGATTATAAGCACCCCAGTGACCGCGGTTCGAGCGATCAACAGGTTTCAGTCCTTCAAGTCTTCTTCTTCCGGTAAGAAGAAAGAGGTCCGGAAGGAGTGGGGCGCGGCAGTGCCGAAGCCAAAAACCTCTGCCGCGACGCCAAGGTCCCCATCATCTGCATCGCCGCCCCCCGTGCAGATGAGCTTCAAGCTCGAGGACATCACTTCCACGGTCACCAAGGTCAAAGCGATCAACAAATTCAGGTCCTTCAAGTCCTCGTCCAGGCATTCCCCGAGGGCGGCGGCGGAGGAGCAGGAGACCCCCCCGGCGACGACGGCGGTGTCAGAGAGTCAGCAAGGCGCCTCCAAAGACATCGTGGTGGAGGGGCCTGGCGAGGACCATGGCACTGCGACGACTGGCGGCGAGCCGCTGCGCAACAAAGAGGAAGAAGAATCGCATGGCGGGGTTGCGGGCGGGGAGGGCAACAGCAGCAGGAGCCCTGGCCCGGCGGAGGAGAGGGACCACGAGCCCGAGCCCGGCGAGCCCGAATGCAGAGAGCCTGCCCAGCAAATTCCTGCGGCGGAATCGAGGTCTGGCCGTGGCACCGGAAAGGAGGCCCAAGAGATCACCCCCGCGACAAGACCAGCTGCTTCTGGTTCTGGTTCTCAGGACGATTCCATGGGCGTGCACGAAGTTGACCCCAAGATTGTAGATTATTTCATGCAGATTAACGACGAGGAGGACGCCAAGGACGGCAAGAAGTCGAAGAAGAAGTCGAAGAAGAAGAAGTCGAAGATCAAAAAACTGTTTGGCAAGATCCTGTGCCGCAGCAAGAACAAGGTGTAAAACAAAACAAACCCCAAAGATGTTACATTCGCTATTCAAAATTATTTACGTGTTACACAAGCAGGGGGCTATCCTTCCCCGCTCTTCCCCTCCCCTTTCCTTGCCCTTCACCCCGTGCCGTGGCCGTCCAGGTGGAAGGCAGACCTGGATCTGCTCCCCCTGGCCTTGGCCCCGCCCCCGCTCTGGTAATACACTGTGTCGGCGGTGTGCCCCCTGGCGTAGGGGCTCCTCGACCGCCGCGTCGAACCTTTCTTGCTGAGGGTTTTGTGGGGGTTCGCCCTGACGCGGCTTATCGTTTGCGAGCGGCTCCTCGCCTTCTTCTTGGAGTTGCCCAGCTCCATGTGGGATAGGTACTGCCCTCGGAACTGCCCGTTCACGTTCAGCTCGTCCTCCTTCCCCTCGCTGCTGATCGCTTCCTTGATGTTCTTGCGGTTGACCTTGGCGTCGGGGTCCAAGTACTTGTGCGTGGGGTCCTCGGGCCTCAGGTCGATGATTACCGTGTGCTCCTCGTCCCCAAAGTCGATGGCCTCCGAGGTCATGTTCTCCACGACGGGCGGCTCCTCGTCGTAAAAGCTCTCGGACACCTCCCTCCGGTGCTCCGCGAAGCTCTCGGCGACCCCAAGCCTGCTGGCCTCGTCCCCCGTCGTCGCGTACGCGACGAGCAGGCACAGGGCCACCACGGCGTACAGGAGGAACCTCACCTCCTTCGCCGAGAGCTTGTGGCGCTGCCTCCACCAACGCTTGAGGTCCTTGGCCAGGGACGTGGACACCATCTCTCCCGAAAGACAAAGCGAGAGCTTGGTTGGTGCCGTGCCCTGGAACCGACGGCTAAGCTCCCCCTCCCTCCACACACAGAAGTCGAAGTCCGCCCAGGGAAGGAAAGGAAACCAACTCCTTTCCTTGAGATCCCTTCCCCCCTGCGAGGGTGGTCGACATATAGGTGTACACATATCATTTCAAATGTAAACCTGTTTAAGAGGGGATTTGTACAGCAGCCGCCAACCGAGTTCTCTCGCGGCCGCCAAAGGAGTTTCGTTCCTTCTGTGGCCCCGCTTAAGATGGGATTTCTACAGAGAGGGTGGGTGAGTCTGGCAGCAAGTTTTTTGGACGAGAGAAAAGGAAAAGGAACGAGGCGGAGGTGGGGGTTGAGAACGCGAGAGAAGGAAGAGAACGATGGCGCCGAAGAGAAAGGAGAAGAAGGAAGAGATCGTGAAGCTCGGACCTACCGTGAGGGAGGGAGAGCATGTGTTCGGGGTTGTGCACATCTTCGCCTCGTTCAACGATACCTTCGTCCACGTCACGGACATCTCCGGAAGGGAGACCTTGGTCCGTGTCACCGGAGGTATGAAGGTGAAGGCCGATCGTGATGAGTCGAGTCCGTACGCGGCTATGCTTGCCGCCCAGGACGTCGCGGTGAGGTGCAAGGAGCTCGGTATCACCGCGCTCCACGTCAAGCTGCGAGCGACCGGAGGAAACAAGACCAAGACCCCAGGACCAGGCGCTCAGTCTGCCCTTAGAGCCTTGGCCCGTTCTGGAATTAAGATTGGACGCATAGGTACGTTTTCGTTTTCGTTTTCGTTTTCGTCGTGTGTGTGTGTTCGTAGGCAGGTGGTGCGCACGACGACGCCTGCCTACGACGACGAGAAGGAGAGAGAGAGAGAGAGAGAGAGAGAGAGAGAGAGAGAGAGAGAGAGAGACGGACGACGCGCAAACACAAGTGTGCGCGACCACGAGTTGTCTCTCCCTCGCTCGCTGCCGGCGGTGGGGGTTCGGGACGGAGGGCTTTTGGGGACGACGACGAAGACGACAACGACTGCTGCTGCTGCTGCTTTCGTCGGAGGGAAGCCCGGTGCCACCCCCGCCGTGCTGCTGCACCACCTGGAGACACCTTGACGCTGACTCTTGTGTACTACTTTTCTTTTTTTCTCTCTCGTCCTTGTGTAACCACCCCGTCGCGCGCGCGCTCCAACAGAGGATGTTACGCCAACTCCAACTGACAGCACGCGTAGAAAGTCTGGAAGACGTGGTCGCAGGTTGTGAGCAACCCTGGGTTCGTATATATCCGCAAAGAAAAAAAAAGTATTCCATTCCACACCTACACCATCATTTACACCATCCTATATTACACAAGAAAGTTGGCGGTCGATACATAACCTTTTTAGATGTAATAACACGACCGCGACCTTTTTCCTTACACACACAATGACCGTACGTAGAAGTAGTCGTCCTCCAGGCCCGGCACGTCGTCGTCGAACACTGTGTTGTGCAAGCTCCCCCTCCTCCTGTGCTTCCCAGCCCTCCCCTCGAGCTTTGGGCTCTCGTAGTACACCGGCTTCCCGGAGCAGAGGATGAACTTGTTGGAGTCGGTCTTGGCGGGCTCCCACCCCCGTCGGCCCATCGTCCACCGGAAGGCCGCCGGCCGCTTCCTGCTCTCCGCCTCGGCCTTGGTCGGGGAGTACGTCTCACCGTCCGAGTACTCGCACAGCTCGGGCTTCCAAGTCACCTTCCTGGCCTTCCTCCTCTTCGGGTCGACTTTGCAAGCCTGCTCGCCGGCGGGCGGGAGGTGCGGGGGGGTGGCCTTCACCCTCAGGCAGGACCGCCCGGGCGCCCGGAACGAGGGGGACCTCTTCGCCGGGATGCGGACGGGGGCCGGTTTGTTCCGGCCCTCGATGAGTTGGGCTGCAAGTCCGGACAGGCCGAAGATCAGGATGATTCCGGCGTTCGCGACCATCGTTCCTTCAACGACTGGGTTGTTTGTTTGTTGTTGTTGTTGTTGTTGTTCCGCTCTCTCGAGGAGCGTTGGGCCTTTCCGTCGTCGTGTGGTGCAGGCGTTCGACTCGATCGCCTCGATTCTGGCGTCCCAGCAATTCCTTCCCAGCTGTACAGGTCTCCCTCGCCAGAAGCCTTGCAATACACAATGAATGCAAGCCCTCGATTGCAATGAGCACTCACTCCACACTCACACCCAAACGACGACAACAACAACAACAACAACAACAGAGAGATGGATGGATGGAGTCATCATGACCTCCCGTCCCCGTGGGTTGCAAACGGCTCGACCGTTACACACGACGATAAACGTTTGAACGTAACGCTTGGTTTGGTCCCATCCATCACCTCAAGCAGGCAATCATCAAAAATCATCAAAAACGGATTTCAAGGTGTCCGCGTCCTTTGCATCGGTTACGCGCCCTCGTCGCGATCCGTTTCTCTCGCAGAAGTTCCCCTCCACTTTGGGCTTCCACTCTTCGAGTAACTTCGACCCCCGAATCGAAGCAACGAGGGCACGGTTCGCGCCCACGATCGATCGATCGATCGATCGATCGGTTTTTGTTTTGTTGTTGCGAAAGGAGCTCTGGCAGGATGAGCGGGTGATCGATGGGACCGATCGACACGAAGGCCACGAAAAGAGAAAGCGTTTGCGTCTTCGCAACCAACGACACTTGTCGGGATCGATCGATCGAGTCCTCAGTCTTCCATGGAAACGCCTCGACGACAGCGCGACTGATCGACAGGGAGAGAAAGAGAGAGAGAGAGAAGAGAGAGAGGTGAGCATGAGCGCGTCCTCGCCGGTGTCGTCCTCGGTGGTGGCGCCCTCCCTGGACTACTTTGTGGAAAAGTGCCTGAGGATCACGGACCGGGAGAAGGTGCGGGGGAGGCAGAGGCCGGCGGAGATCTCGTCCCCGCGGAGGTCCTTGGGCGACTGCCTGGGCCTGAGCTACGAGCCCAAGAGGCCCAGGAGGAGGAAGCCCATGAGCCCCGCGGCGGGCGAGCCACGATCCCCCCCCGCCTCCCCCGCCATCCTCGCGATGAAGGCGAAGATGGAGTTCATCAAGGCGTGCCACCGCGGGGACTTTGAGGCCGTCCGCGACCTCGTCACCAAGTTCGGCGTGTCCGTGCGCGCCGAGTGCATGGCCCTGCACTTCGCCTCGGACGTGGATAACGCGGAGATCGTGGAGTTCCTCCTGGGCCAGGGCGCGGACGTGGACACGAAAGATTCAAAGAGGAGGACCGCGCTGATGTACGCGGTCTACAAGGGCAACATGGGAGCGGCGCGGGCCCTGCTGCTGGGCGGCGCGGACGTGGAGCTCCAGGACGACTTTGGGTCCACTGCCCTGATGTACGCGGCCAGCGGCGGGGCGGTCGAGTGCTGCCGGGTCCTGGAGGCACACGGGGCGAACCTGGACGGGCAGAACAACGACGGGCTCTCCGCCCTGATCTACGCCATCCAGAACGGGCAGCACGGGTCTGTCCAGGTGCTCCTGGAGCTGGGGGCGAACCCGTACGTGTCGAACGCCATGGGGACCGGCGCCCTCCACTGGGCCTCCAAGAAGGGGGACGTGTCCAGCTGCAGGATGCTGCTGGACCACGGGGTCTCGGTCGACACCCTGAACGGCAAGAGGGTCACGCCCTTGATGTACGCCGCGGACTGCATCCCGAGAGAGGGAACGAACGAGGGCGTGATCAAGTTCCTGGTCCTGAGGGGGGCGAACGTCAACGCCCTGGACGAGGACCGTAGCTCGCCTTTGATGTACGCCGCCCACTCGGGGTCCAGGGGGAACGTGCGGGCCCTCCTGCGGAGCGGGGCGGACCCCTCCTCCCAGAACGAGTTCGGCACCACCCCGATCATGTACGCCGGGTTCTACGGCCACTACGCGTGCCTCTGCGAATTTCTCAAGCACGACGCCGGCCTGAGGTCCGCGAAGGACAAGAGGGACATGAGCGTCCGCGACTGGTCCAAGCAGGCGAACCAGACTCACATCGTCGACCTCCTCGACAAAATGTCCAAGTACCCCGCCAAGTGGAATCCTGGGGCGAACGCCGAGTTCCCGCAGAGGGTGAAGGAGAACGTGAGAGCGATTCTGCTCGCCGCGAAATCCCGGGAGAACCCGCACCTCCACGCCACGCCGCAGGACATCCTTCTCAAGGTGATCGGCCACTACTCCGAGCTCGAGCTCTGGCCCGCGCTTGCGGGAGCACAATAATGACTATAACTGAAGCTTTAACACGACGAGCATATTTTTTTCCCAAGGAGAGAGAGAGAGAGAAAGCGATGAATAAAACCCTATTAATCCTTGTGCTTGTTGTTTCTGCTCCGTCGGGCTAGCCCTGGCCCGGCCAATTCGTCGTTGCCCTGTTGTTGCTGTTGGACCCCCTCGTGTCCAGGACGTTGCTCAATTTGCACGTCGACATGTCCACGGCCTGGTACACGTAGGCCGAGCAAACGTTCCTGGACATCGCGGCCGCATCGTCGATCTTGAAGAGGGCGTCCCCATTCTCCTGAGTGCCCACAGCCCACGCCTTGACCTGGTTCGGTCCCTCCTGGAACGTCCCGCCCAGCCCCAGCCCGGCCCTCGCGCACTTGAGGTTGTCGGGAACCGCGACGGAAGACAGGGGGTCGTCCTGCTTTGAGATCTTGGATCGGAAGATCGCGATCTGGCTGTTCGGCTGAGCCCCGTCGATCTTCAGCACGACGGGAACCGACGAGATGGTTCCGTCGGCCGCTTGGACGGAACCGCAGCTCTCCATGGAGAGCTGGAGCACCTGGCCCGATGGCGGCGGCATCGGGTCTCCGACGCCTTGGTAGCTGGGATCGTACTGCTCCTGCAAGTAGTGCGAATCGCCGTGCCCTGGACCTGAATGTGGAGGGGTTAAGGAAGAAGGCTTCTTAGTACCAAAGACGGACTCGTAGGACGGCCTTGGGATCGTTATCTTCCCGTTCCCGAAACCGAGGCTGTGGAGCCTCTCCGAGTTCTTCGAGCCGAAAATCGGCAGCCCGTCCAGGGCAGGCTTACCTTGCTGTCCCGAGAACTGGTTGACGCTCGGGCTCCCCGCATTGGCTGCAAAGTTGCCGAGGGAACCGTCCTTGAGCCCCAGGTTCGTCGGGCTGGGGGACCAGTTGTTCACGTCCTTGCACGTCTCCTTCAGGTAGAAGGACAGGTCGTTCAGGTTGCACGAGTCCGGGTTGTCCGCGGTCTCCATCAGCGTCTGCACCGAGACCGGGTCGTCCACGCTGCAAATGAAGTCGTGCAACCAGATGTCGTACTCCATCTGGTTGCAGTCCGGGATCGGGATGCCGAGCGAGTACCACCTGCCCTGCTTGCACCTCGGTCTGCAATTCGGGTCGAGCTTCGCCGACGGAAAGGGGAAGTTGCACGTCTCCTCGAGCCAGTGCTTGAGCCCCTTCAGAGAGCACTCGTGGGGCTTGGGAAGCAGGGCCATCAATTGGGACAGCTTGACGTCCGTCTTGCACACGTGGCCGTTGAGCCACTCCAACTCCTCCTCGTGGACGCACGAGATGACGGGTATTCCCAACGTGTACCAGTGCCCCCTCTTGCACTGCGGGATGCACTGTCTCGCGTAACTCGTGAGGTCGTCCCGGGCTGCGTCCGCTTGGAGCAAATCCCTTCCCCTCGCGGGGAAGGACGAGAGCCTCTCCGCCGTGCAGGTCCCCGCGAAGAGCAGGAGGGCGATCAACGTCTTCCTCATCCTCATCATCCTGCAAAGGTGCTCTCGGTGCTTCTTCGATTCCTAATCCCGCTCGGTCGCCGCCGCCGTCGTCGTCGCAATGGAATGCGTTGGTTCCTCGTCTGTCTCTCGCCCCCTCGAGCAAGTCACACGCACCGGTCGCCGAGTCTCGGTCGTCGAGTGAGCGTAACGCTCGAGGGGGCGCCTTTTCTTTTTTGCCTCTCTTGATTTCTGCGCTGCGCTCCCGCCCCTCAATAATTTCCTTGGGATCAAGGGGTTGGAAGTCAAGATTGAGTTAGCCGCCCGCGTCCATGAATTGAAGGAAGGGAAAGGCGTGCTCATTGCGTCGTCCGCACATCCTGTGCCTTCTCCAGGACTCCTCCTCTTGCCCTCCGCTATCCATCTATCCCCTGAAACCCTCCAAAAACAACAAAGTACCTTTGATCCTGAGTTCCTGAGTGAGTGAGGAACATCGAGTCGCAATCGTGGAAGAGAAGGGAAGGGAAGGGAAGGGAAGGGAACGGTCAACGATGCGTGATCCAGCCCGGATCACTCCTCCCCTCCCCTCGTCCTCCTCCCCTCCTCTCCTCCTCTCCACAACCCAACGTCTTCCACGGAAAGAAGAATTCAAATTTTTAACGCCAGGAGAGCGAGGAGAAAGCCAAAGAGACTTTTGTTCTGGACGAACAACACCAAGGTGCAACCGGCCAGGAACACGCAAGAGGAAGCTGAAGCCTCGCCGTCGTCGTTTCCTCCTTTCTACTTGTACTACTTGTACTTCTTCTTCTCGTCCTTCCCTCTGCAGAGAGCGAGCGAGGACGAGGACCAGAGAGAGAGAGAGCGAGGAGAAAGTCATAGAGACTTTTGTTCCGTCGTCGTCGTCGTCGTCGTCGTCGTCGTCGCGGTGCTTGTGACTCCGCGCTTCATCGGGGAGAACCACCACCACCACCACCACCATCAGGACCTTGATCAGCATGACGGACAGGGGAAGGGGTGGAGCGGTGGAAGAAGAGAGCAGTATGGCCTCGGCGTCGGACTTGGCGTACACTACGAGCGAGGAGGGGTCCCCGGGAGAGGAGTCCTCGGCCGCGGAGAGGGCGCCGGCTGGGGTGAGGCCGCCGGAGGAGCCCTTCCCGGAACAGGAGGAGGGGACCAAGGAGAACATCTGGGAGGGCGAGATGTCCAAGCTAAAGGAGGAGAAGGGTGGGGACAAGAAGCAGACGAGGGGCGGCAAGGCAAGCGCCGAGAAAGGGGCGAAGAGGCAGCTCGCCTTCAACAAGACGATGGATGACCGCGAGGTCAGCACCAGCGAGGTGTCGGCCAAGGTCTCGAGCCCCCTCAAGCTTGACCCCACGAGCCAGGCGGAGAAAGCCCCCCAAACCAAGGGGTCGTCGTCTCCCAAGCTGCAAGCTCTCAAGGCCAGGGCAGCGGCGAGGAGGATAAGCGCCAAAGGCGGGGAAGTGTCCCGTCCAAGCACGGCTCCTGCGCCCGAGGGCAACGCGGGGAGGAGGAGGCCAAGGCGGCGGTCGAGCCACGGCCCGACGGACGGCGAGCTCCGCACCCAAGTGGACGAGCTGGCCGACACGGTGAGGGACCTGGAGAGGGAGAAGGAGGCAGCGGAGGAGGAGATCAAGGTGCTGACGAAGAAGCACCAGGAGATCGAAGAGACGACCATCAAGCATTACGAGAGCATCATCGACAACTTGGAGAGCGAGGTGAAGACCCTCGGGGTCAAGGTGCAGGAGGCCGAGTCCTTGACTCTGAGGCAAAAGATTTTGAACGCCGAGGATTCCAGCGAGATCAATCTCAAGGAGTCTGAGTTCACTGCCCTTCGCCGGGAGATCGAGGAGCAAGAGGTGCTGCTCAAGGGGTACCAGAGCGAGAACGAGAGCGCCATCTTGAAGCTGAAGCAGATGAAGGAGGAGATGAAGGACAAGGAGGAGAAGATGGCGGAGGAGCATGCCAGCTACGCCAGGGACCTGATTGTGCTGCAGGAGGAGAGGAGGGTGGACTCCCAAAGGACCGCGAGCTGGCTCCGCGAGAAGCTTGAGTTGCAGAAGCAGAACAACGCTCTCAAGGAGGAGCTGTACCAGTCCGAGAACAAGAACAAGACGGAAATCGAAAGGCTCCGCAGGGAGAAGCAAGAGCTCGAGGCGAAGTCTGCCGGGGTGAACCTGAAACAGATGGAAGAGGAGGAGGAGCTCGTGCGATCGGTGAAGGCGGAGATGGAGACCATGAAGAGGGAGCACCAGAAAACCCAAGCTGAGCTCGAGAACAAGCTCAAGTGGTACACGGAGAACCAGGAATTCGTGAACCAAAACTCGGACCTCATCAAGGAGCAGCTCGAGACCATCTCGGAGCTTCAGAGGAGGCTGGCCAAGTTCGAGGGAGATGGCTCCCAGGACGGCCCAGAGGCGAGAATGACGGCAAGGATCAAGGAGCTCGAGGGCGAGGTGAAGCACCTGAACGGCCTCCTGGTGAAAAATAACCCGAACTCTCTCTCGGCCCTCATCCAGGCCTCCAAGCCAAGCGGGGAAGACCACGCCCTGATGAAGGAGCTGCGGAGCGAAGTGGAATCCCAGAAGAAGAAGAACGCCGAGCTGATGAGGAAGCACGAGTCTCAGCTCAGGGCTCTGAGGCAGCAGCACGAGAAAGCCAGGATCCAGGATCGGGAAACGAGGCAGGGTGGTCGGGTCAAGGAGCTGAACAAGCAGCTCGAGGATGTGAGGTCCCACTACAGCAAGAAGGTGAAGACCCTAGAGAAGCAGCTGCTTGGCGTGAAGAGGGAGAAGAGCCACTACCAGGAGACCCTCAGGGAAGAGAGGAGGCAGTCCAGGCTGTCGGAAAGCTCCCACACCGAGAACAACGACAAGGAGCTTGCCATGATCCAGTCCCTGAAGATCGAACTGGAGCAGGCCAAGGACGAGCGAGAGCAGCTCAGGGCCGAGCTCCACCAGACCAAGGCGACCGTGCCGGCTCAGGCCGATGCGATGCAGAGGCTCCACATGCAAGTCCAAGACCTCACCGAAAAGCTGAACGAGCTCGGTCAGGCAGGTTCACTCCCGATGCACCAGCACCAGCAGGGCCAGGTGTACAACCCGCCGCTCATGCTCCAGCAGCAGCAGCAGCAGCAGCAGCAGGTCTTTGGGGGGCATTTCCCCAAGGAGAATGTCATGGACCAGGCCAACGTGGTGAACAGGATGAGGCAGCTGGAGAGCGAGCTTGCGTACCTCAAGGGCGGAAGCACGAAGCCCAGCTACTCGCCCGAGTACATCGTCCTGGAAGAGAAGCTCGCTCAGATGGACGCTCGGCAAATCGCGAGGGAAGAGCAGTGGCGCGCAGTCATGGAGGAGACCAAGAACCTGGCAAGCTTGCAGCAGAACGTCCTCAACCAAAAGTGGGAGCTCGCGATTCGAGCGAAGAATGCCGAGATCGACCGCTTCAGGACCGAACTGGATGCCATCCTCTTCGACGTCTCGAATCTGCAGAGGAGAAAGGTTTAGGATTTTTATCAAAAAGGTTGTTAATATTAAATATATATAAATATATGGTATGAATTTTAAGGAAAGCAACTCGGAGGAACTTCACGCAGCCACAAGCGTGCACGACCGCCGTCCCTCTGCCTGCCCGCGATTGTCCATGGCCATGGCCAACCCAAAGGTTTTGGCCCTCAGCCACAAAATCTGGATCTCGAGGATCAGGATCAGGACAGGAGATGGCGTCGTCCCTGCAGCTGCAGCGCACTGCGGTGCACGAAGGTCGCGCGTGTCACCGACCACGGCGTCGCCTGCAGGGGTTTGCGGCGAGGTCCCAGGGTGCAGGCCACGAAGCGACCGCGAGCACAGCACCAACGCAGGCGCCAGCACAAACAAATCGGAGAACGTCACTGATGATGATGTGGTTCTGCTCCCCGGTGCTGGCATCCGGCACGGCGGTTGCTGCGGGGGAGGAGGGGGGCGTGGGCGCCACCGCCGATGGTTCGGGGCAGCCGCCGGTGGCGTTCGAGCCAGAGGTGCGCGGATCAGACGTCGCGGTCTTCGTCGCAGGCGTGATCCCGTTCGCATGGGCGACGGGCTCTTTCTGGACGCGTGTGCTCAAAGGAGAAGTTTTTGGCACTGGGCGAGACAGGGTCGTGTTCGACCAACCGTTCAGCGACAATGGCGCAAAGCCGGGGGCGAGGAAGCTGACTTCGGCTGCGTTGAACGTATCCTACGCGCTCTTCATCATTGCCGGTGGCTCCCTGGCCCTTGCCTTAGTCGCATTCCTTCAGGCAAAATGATGGACAACAGGCTTGCTTGCTACTTTCCTATCTTGTAAGTGTACACCATATACATAATTTTACTTGCCCCCCCCCTTCCTCGATCCCTTCGCCTTCTTCCTCGAGGGCTCCTCCACCGCGACCTCCTCCACCGCCATGTCGTCGTCCCCGTCGTCAGCTTTCCTCTTCTTGAGCTTCGACACGGCCTTCTCTATCCGCTTGGAGCGGAACTTGGCGAAGCGCTCGCTGAAGCTGAAGAAGGAATCGAGCCTCAGCTGCATCTCTTGTGCCTCGTAAGCCTTCAGAACTGGCTCCAGGAGCTCCCGCGTCTTCTCCGTGGGCCAAGAGAATTTGCCCGCGCAGAAGGCCAGGAGGTGCTGCATGTCTGGCCGCCCCCACCGGAAGCTGTCTTTGGACAGGTCGATCTTTGGGGACCGGTACTCTTGCATCACCTTCTCGCTTGGGAAATCGCTAGGAATGTCCCAATTCTTTCGGACGGCAGAGTGCTTCCTCATGAACTCGGTGGTGCCCTCCTCGCTCGGCGGTTTCTTGCTGTACTGGAGCCGGTTGTCAAACTTCTCGACCCATTCCTTAAACTTCTTCAGACCTTGCACTCCAGGAAATTCGTTCACAATCTCGATCGCGTTGACGATGCCGACGCCGTAGACCCCCTCCGTGTAGTCACTGCCCAGGAGCAGGGCCAACTCGATCAAGTTCTCCCGGGACAAGGCAAGCTCCTTCGCGATGTCGCTCATGCGATACTCTTCCACGTACTTCTTGCCCTCAAAAATGTTTCTGTACACGCTGGTTGCCCCGAAGAGAAACGCGTCCGAGTCATCTGTCACTACCCCGTCCACAAGGCCCTCCTTGTTCAGGTAAGCACACTGCGCTTCAGCTTCCATCGGGGCGATAATGTAAGGAATACCAAAGATGGTGAGCAGCTCTTGGCACTCCGCGTACATCTCCGCCGTAGGCTCGTCCGCGTATCTTACAGTTCGCTTGTACTCCTCTGTAAGCTTCTCAATGTCTTCGTCCACGTGCTTGAGCTCCCTTTCCATGGTTTCCATGTTCGCCCGGCTGTTCTGTTGCTTGGGCTGCTGCTGCGGGCGAGTGGCGTTAGGTTCCTCGGCAGGTTCCGCTTCCGGAGAATCCCTCAAATCCACCACCTCGCCCACTTCAACCTCGCGTGATCCAAGCACTGGTCCTTCCTCCTCGCCAACCACACCGTCCGAAATCGCGGCCTCCGCGGCTTCAGCTTCAGCGCCCTCATCCTCATCCCGACTGTCAACCAAATCGATCACGTTATCGCTCGATGGCTCGGGGGCACTTGCAGCTGGGGAGGGCGACACCACCACTGCTTCTTCTTTGGCGACAGCATCCTTATCTGCCACATCGTGTCCTTCAGAGGATTCCTTCGCTGGAATTGCAACAATCTCTCCCTCTGAACTGCATTTCGCCACTCGTTTCTTCTCTACCTTTGTGCGGTCCGCTCTCGGCATGGCAACTGGTTCCTGCCCCTGCACTCCGCCCGACCCACCCCCCGTTCCCCCCAATCCTGCACTCCCCTCCCGCTGCCGATTCTCAACGTCCTCGGTGAGCGCGTCATCTCTCCGCAGCGGAGCTTGGGCATCATCTACATGCTGCTCGGAAGCTTTCTCCTGTTCCCCACGTTCCTCGGGCCCGGAGGACGGGTCTTCCTTCGCAGGTTCTGCGCCTCCACTCGAACCTCCTATGGCAGTTATCGCGAAATCCCCCCCTTCCCCGAGTTCCTTGCACTTCGTCCCGTCCACTGCATCTTCAAAGACCAAGTCACTGTCAGACTCGTCTCCGCCTTCGTTCGGCATCTCGGCCTGGCTCAGCTCAATGGCCTTCGCAAGCTCGCGATCTTCGATCTCGCGGGGTCCTTTGCTATCCTTTAGGCTCATCTCGATCGCGCGTTCCAGTTCAAAGTTCTCGATATCCTTCCCGCTCGGCCCTTGGGGCTTGGCTTTCTTATCTTGCTCAGACCAGTCCCCCAGCTTGCGGCCCATCTGAAATCCGTGGGTCCTGCTCCAGAACTTTTGCCTCTCTGCCGCTCTCTGGCGCCAGTGGACCGGTGCCGCCTGCTGACCCCTCGGCACCTCTGGCCGCACTGCCGCGCTTGCGTCCTCCACCGGCTCCCACTCGACGCCGTCACTCTCATGAGAGGTGTCATCAGAGCCGAACCCCAAGTCGTCATCCGAGCTCGATTCCTTGTCCCTTTTCAGCTCTACTTTGATATCCAGGTCGAGGCCCTCTCTCTCTGAGCCCCCTTGCGCCTGGCCACGCTTTGCGGGCGCGTTTTCCTCTCGCGGAGGATCGCTCAGGAAGAGGGAGGAGGGCCCCGCCTCGTCACGCGACCCGCCCATGATGATGCTGGAGCTCCCAGGTAGAGAAGTGTCCACCGGGGTGGTTTTGAGTATGTACTCCCGGTCTCTCTCCGATGCGATGCGCTTGCCTTTCCCTTTCCCACTGTGCACCGCATTCATCTGGTCCTTGATGCCATCCATCTGCTTCCTGAAGGAGCAACCTTGCAGGTACGTCTCGAACTGCAAGTTTGAAAAATTTGAAGGAGCGCTCGACGCCCTGTGAAACCTCTCCCTGTTCTCCGACGTCTTCTGCTCCCTCATCTTCTCCATCACCTCAAGCTGAATCGAGGGGGGCAGAGTCGACAGCACCGTCGGGTCGACCGAGTTCATGTCATCCGGAAGGAGGAACTCCCCTTCGTCGTCGTCCGACAGGACTTCCACGACATCCTCCTCGTAGCCCTCCTTGCGCTTCTGCCGCGGCTTCTCAGGTTCACGAGGGGCACTCTGCTTTGGCGGTTTCGGCTTCCCGCTCGATTCCCCACCCTTGGGCTGCACGCCCACCACGCGAGTTGCCGCCATAGCCTTCTCCAGCGCGTGCTTCTTGAGCTGCGAGAGGAGCAGCTTCTCCGCGGTCTTCTTCAGCCTCACCCCCTGCTGCTCCCGCCTTCGCCTCCTCGCCGCCGTCGTGGCCCTCTTCAGCGCCGGCGTAGCACCGTCGAACACGAACACGGGCCTCACCTTGTTGAACAGCAGCTTGCAGATCCTCCTGAAGAAACCCAAGACGTGGGCATTCCTCAGCTGCTCCCCCTTCTCGTTCCTCATCGCGGCCAGGAATTGCACGAGCCATATCGACGCGTCCACCGCAAGCTTCCGATTCGACAGCGCCTCGACCGACACCCTCTTCCCGCACGGCTCCAGCAATGTCCAAAGACCCTGCACTCCCATCCCATTCAAACTCCTCGCGGGATCGAGACCAAGACACGGCCTGTTCTCCTCCTGTCCCCACCACAACAGAGGTAAGCCAAGCCAAGCGAAACGCAAGAGAGGCGAGCCGGAGCGAGAGCGAGGGGATCAAGCCGATCGCTCGACGCGCTTGCCCTTTGGTCCTCCGCTCCTTCGCTCTCTCTCTTCTGAGATCTGCTCCTCTGCTCTGCCACTGCCACACGGAGGAGAGAGAGGGGAACGAAGGCCGAGGCGACGCGTTCACGAGGAGGGGAGGGCAGGGAAGGTGGGTCCATTGAAAGGGCATCTCACGAGCTTCCCAAACATGCCTCGCTCGACTCGTGTGACGCTCGGGAACGCTGGAGACCTCGGAAAGAGGTGCACGACAAGCTCAAGAAGGAGGCCTTGGCCTTGCTCTCGTCAGAGGGAGGGACGACGGGAGGCGTCGAGAGGTCGTCGAGAGAACGTCGATGGCCTTGCCAGGAGCAGCGCTCGAGATGATCGGGGTGTCGATGTTCCTCCTTCACCAGAGGATTATTCGATGTGGCAATCAAAGCCAGGTTGGTGCCAGCCGTGGACTGTGCTGTCCACTGGAGTTGTTCTGACGCTTGTTTCCAACAGAGTGAGTCACTGGTTGGCGGGCATCACGGGATGGGGAGCCTTGGGTTACGCGTGGGTGCCTGTTGCGCTCGGGGTGATCGTTTGGTGGTACCTGTTCTTGGTGCTGTTGCCGGCTGCAGTGAGGGAGGACTATGCAGAGCAGTACGCGAGGTGGGTGGCAATGCAACGACAGGAGACACCCGAGTCGGGAGACGTCAACTGACTGAGGCACTGCGCGCCTCAGCCCCAGTTATGAAGTGTATTTATGTTAATTACTGCTGTTGTACAATTACTATATCATCTGAACATCACGAGCACGAGCGCGAAGAGTGAGGTCACTACAACGGCAGAGCAATCGATGGCATAGCCCCACCTCTGCGAGGACTTGAGCGTCTTCTCAGCGCTTGGGCCCGAGGCGACGAATGCCTTTGCCTCTTCCCCTTCCACGGTGACTGTGAGTCCATCGCCGCAAGAATCGTTGGGTCTCAGTCTCACCATCTCCAACGAGCTGCCCGCACACTCTTCGTAGATTCCCTCTCTCCTCAGCGTCCCGTACAGCCTCTTCGAGAACGTCAGCTTGGACACGTCCTTCGGCTCCCGACCGCCTCTGGTGTTCCAGTAGCTCCAGCCTAGCATGACCAAGGAAGAGAGAACGAAGTTGAGCGCGGAGAAGTGCAAGAAGTTCATCTGGACGAAAACGTTCTTTTCCCTTGAAGCCACGCCACCCAATTCTCCGACAAGCTCTAGCAGAAACCGCAAGACACCGATTCCGATTCCCGATAAGAGGCAGAGGAGAGCTCCTCTCTCGTTGGCGTACTTGTCATCGAGCACCACGCCCCAGAAGAAAAGGCAGAAGAGCGGTGGGGCAAAGTAGGAGGGTGGTTTCTGGACCCACAGGAAGATCTGGTCCCCCAGCAGCGGGATGATTGGAAGCCAAGCGCAGCTCAGGCACGCAACAATGACGACCGCCACTCGCCCCACCCACACTAGCTCCCTCTCTGTCGTGCTGGGCCTGTACTTCTTGTACACGTCCAGCGTGAAGATGGTGGAGCAGCTGTTGAAGACGCTTGCCAGCGAGCTCATCAGAGCGCTGACCATGGCAGAGACGATAATCCCCCTCGTGTTATTTGGCATGACGTTCATAACGAGCCAAGAGAACGCCCGGTCGTACTCAGAGCGCTCACTCTCGGCGTTCAAGACGCCTCGATCCCTCATCAGCTGGAAAGCGATCATGCCTGGCATCACCATGATGAAGCCGGGGAGGAGCTTGAGGTACGCAGCTGCGAGGCACCCAGCCCTGCCATGCTGTACCGTGCGGGCCGCGATCGCTCTTTGGACAATCACTTGATCGTTGCACCAATACCACAGGCTCGTGACGAAGTAGCCCGTGAAGAAGCCAGTCCAAGGAAACTCGGCGTCGCCGGGGGGGCGAAGCATGGAGAAGTAGTGGGGCTTCTCGGGGAATGTCGTCTGTCCCAAAAACGAGAAAAGGCCTCCCACCTCGGAGCTCGAGATTCCGAGAAGCAGAAAACCGCCGATGAAGAGGATGATCGTCTGCAAGGCTTCCGTGTATATAACAGCGGAAAGACCCCCTGTCACGGTGTACAGCGCCGTACCAACGATGAGCAGCCCCACCGAAATCCAACCCCCAACCTGCAAAGTTTCCGCCAAAATCAATTGACCGGCATACAGGGTGGCTGAGATCTTCGTCAGGACGTAGAGTGCCAAGGACAGCGTGACCAAGGTCGTTCCGCACGCCGCGTTGTACCTCTGCTCCAGCCAGCTCGGCATCGTAGTGACTTTGGAAGATATGTAGACCGGGAGGAATAGATAGGCCAGGACCAACAGGCAAAGGACCGCCCCGAACTCGTAGAAGCTGACGGCAATGCCACTGTACGCAGCAAGGCCCGCCAATCCCACAAAGTGCTCAGCGCCGATATTCGACGAGAACAGCGAAGCTGCCACTGCCCACCAGCTGACAGCTCTGTTGGCAAGGAAGTAGGTCGATTGACCGCCTCCTTGTTTCGATTGCCTCTTCGTCGCATAGACTCCGACACCGAGCAGCGCCACGAAGTACAACACCAGCGTCACGCCGTCCACCACGCTGAGACTCCTCCCCTCTTGGTCCATACCGCGGCGATGCTACAGTGCGCCAGCCATTCTCTCTGATCTGTCAAGCAGCAGCAGCTTCCAATCTCGCTCAAATCCCCACCACGTGGTCGTTTCCCTCGACCAAGGAGTCCACGGAAAGCCAAAGAGACCCTCCTTCGTCGTAGACCCCTCTCTCTCTCTCCCTCTCCCTCCTTGTCTCTTCCCAGCCTGCCTCTCTCTCGTCTCTCTGATCTATCCCTGGGCGGGAAAAGCTCAAACGGCAGAGGCAGAGGCAGAGGATGCTGTCGTCGACAGTGAGGGCGGTGAAGACGACGCTAGGAGGAGTGAGGGGCGTGAGGATGGCGGTGACGGTGGCACAAGTGGAGCAGAAGCTGAAGGAGGCTTTGCAGGCGCAAGAGATCGAGGTGTTTGATACCTCGGGAGGATGCGGGGCGAGCTTCGAGGTCAGTCTGCTCGTGTCGGAACAGTTCGAGGGTAAGAGGGCGCTGCAGAGGCACAGGTTGATCAACGGGGTGCTCGCGGAGGAGCTCAAGGAGATCCACGCGCTCAGCATCAAGAAGACATTGACGCCGGAGGAGTTCAAAACCAAGTGAGCGAGAGCGTAGGGCCGCTAAAACCACGCCGCTTTAGTTGGCCTGGACCTGGGAGGAGGTACAACGCGGGATGTATGTATGTTGTTATTACACGGTGACGCAAACCACGCCTTTGAACCTGAGGTCCGTTTTATTCGAGCACCCTCTTGACGTCTTTCTTGGGGCTCTTCCTTTTCGGCTCGGCCCCCTCCTCGGCCTTCTTCCTCTTCTTCTTCGTGGGCGTCTGAAGCTTCTCCGGCAGCCTCTTCTTGAGCTGGGCGAGCTCAGCGAGGAAGAGGACGTTGTGCGCCCAGCCCGCGTGGCTGCCAAACACGTCAATCAGGGCCCTCTCCGCAATGTCCATCAGTCTTGGGGTCACGCTCTTCTTCTCCTGCAGGTCCGGCCGGTAGTGCGTGCAGACCAAGCGCCACACGTGGGTGTCCACTGGGATCGCCTCGAACTTGTCCAGGGAGAACAGGCAGACGCAAGCCGCGACCTTCGGGCCGACCCCTGGAAGCTCAGTCAATGCAGCGGAAGCCTCCTTGTACGGCACGTCCCTCAAAGACCTGAGCCAAGCGGCACCGCCTCCTGGCTTGGAGTTGAGCTTCTGCACGGTGCCTGTGATGAATTTGGCTCTGTAGCCGAAGCCGTGGGCGCGGAGCGTCTCCTCGGTTGCGCCCGAGAGCTCCTCGAGAGTCGGGAACATGTAAAGCTTCTTGGCATCCTTGTCCTCCGCGCCGGTCCCGGCCTTGCCGTTGTCGATCTCGCTCCCGTAGAGCTTGCACAGGTTGTTGACCATGCCGTGGATCCTCGATATGTTGTTGTTCGAAGAGCAAACAAAGGAGAAGAGGCATTCCACGGGATCCTGCCTCAGGAGCCTCGCCCCCGGGTAGTACTCCTTCACGGCGCTGAACCGGTTGTCGCAACTGCTCCAGTGCTCAATGAAGTCCCTGAGCTTCAGGTGCAGCTGGAAGTACTCCCTCAGAACCTCCAGATCCTCGGCGGTCTCCTCGTCCGACCTCCCCTCTGCGCCCCTCCCCCCCCGCGCGACCACCCTGTAGCGCACGCTGTCGGCAAGCTGCTCGAGCTCGTACGCCCTGGATCCTATGATGCCTGCCAGAACAAGCAATGAGGAGGCAGGCGGTTCACATCAGCATCAGCAAAACTGTGATACTTCGGCCTCTGCAGAGTTCCTCACTGACTTACCCGTGAATGCGCCCTCTCTGGTCTCGACCCAGCGAAACGTTTGTCCGACCGGAAGCGTGTGACTGAGATAGAGCTCCTCCTTTGGAACTCCGAGCGTGTGCCACGCCTTGGGCAGCGAACCCATGTTATCCACGTCGTGCGGAGAACTCGAGCTGGGCCGCCTCCAAGTCGTCGAAGGTTCGCACCGAAGTCCCGTGTTCCGATAGCCCAAGCACCGCCTGCTCAACACTCGTGGGATAGCTCTAGCACACCCCTTCATCTAACGAACCGTCCCAGAACCGTACTTGTTTGACTTTCCAACCTCATCCCTGTGTCGATGCGAAGAAAAGTTAGTTCCAAATTCTCACCAGTCGCGGCAAGCGAGGGCTCCTTCGAAAGTGGAAGGCGCGACGAATTCTAGAATCTCGCCCTTTATCCAACCCCACTCACTCTCCCCTCCTCCGCCGTCTACTTGAGAAGCCAGCAAGCCAACGAGGAAAGCAAGCAACTGCCTCGCTCTCCACGTAACTGCCACCAGGAGGGAGGGCACACGAAGGGAGGGAGGGAGGGCACACGAAGGGAGGGAGGGAGGTACAAGTACAGAGAGGAGAGGGACAAGGACAATGAGGATTGTTGGAGTGGAGTGGGAGGAAGGGAAGGGACGGATTTAATGACGGATTGTTAGGGTTTTTCTGGGGGGAGGAGCCCGAGCCCCAGACCTCATGGGGGGGGGGGTTCTCTCGTGCTCGTCTCGTCACAAGACCTAACAAGGCCTTACCACAGCACCTCTCTGCATCGGTCCTCGTCGTCGGTCCCTTGTCTCTTGTCTCTTCTTCCTCCTCTTCTTGTCCCTTCATCCTCTTGGTAAGCAATAGCCTATTTTCCAACCAAGGGTAGGGGTAAAAAAGAGGCAAGGGATACCACGAGGCGGGAGCGCCAGAGAGAGAGGCCGGAGGAGAGGACCCTAGGGCTTGACAGAGGAAAGGAAAACGATGCCGACCGGACAGCCACATAGAAGATCGCGGTTCGCCTCCTTCGGAGATGCGGCGCTCGTCGTCGCCTCCAAGCTGGGAAGCAAGGAGGCTTACAAGGTAAGCGCAAGGCGCCAGCCTTGCTGTGGTGTGGTTGCCCTCGAGCCCTCGAGTTGTTTGTTTGTCGTTTTCGAACGATCGCTGACTCTTGCTGCGTTTTGAATGCCGCGAATTGGACGAACAGGACATCGATGTGGCCATCGTCAAAGCTACGAACCACGACATGGTGCCTCCAAAGGAAAAGCACGTTAGGAGTAAGTCCGGCGAAGCACTCGCTCTGCCTGTGTAGATATGGCGCAAGACGGGATCTTGGCCCTAGTGTGGACGTTTGACTGACTGTTCTGCTATCTGCTTGGTTCTTGTCGTCGCGCCTCCAGCAATCATGCGTTTCGCGGACTCTGCCTGTTCCCAGGACGTGAAGTATCTTTTGGACAATATCATTCGAAGGACCAAGGGGCTCGAGGACTGGCTCATGGTGCTCAAGGCTGTCACTGTGCTGCACAGGATCTACCGAGAGACGAGGAGCACGGAGGTGAAGAAGAAGGTCGCTCACTGGTCGAGGTACCACCTTGCTTCCCTGAAGAACTACAAGGATGGGTCGACGCCACAGGCTTTGGATATGTCAGCGTTCGTGAGGACTTACTCCTTGTACCTGTACGAGAAGTTCGAGACCCTTGCCGAGATGGAGTTCGACCCGGCCTTGGAGGACACCTCGGCGCCGAGCAAGACCAGGGAAATGAGTGCCGTGGACTTGTGCGAGAAGTTTCCAAAACTGCAGACGGTGATGTACCGCGCCGTCGGCTGCAAGCCTCAAGGGGTTGCGTGCCAGAACAACGTGGTCCTCTTCTCTTTCCTCATGGTGGTCACTGAGAGCATGAAGATCTACCGTGCGACGAACGATGGGGTCCTCAATATGCTCGACAAATTCTTCGAGACCGACGTCGTGGTCGCCCAGCAGCTGTTTGACATGTACAAGCTCTCCCTGCAGCACGCGGAGGAGCTCCAGGAGCTGTACCAGTTCTCCAAGTCCCTGGCGTTCGGCTCGACGATGGAGTTCCCAAAACTAGAGCAGCCACCCGCGTCTTTCTTGGAGACGATGACCGAGTACATCGCAGACCTCCGGAAAACGGGTAAGTCTGAGCACACGAAGAAGAAGGCGGCGGAAGCCCAGCCACAGATCGACACAGGCGTCGACTTGCTCGACTTTAGCGAGCCAGTCCCCGCTGCGGCACCTGCGCCGGCACCTGCGCCAGCGGCTGGCTCCAACGGGTTTGAGAACAACGCGGCGTTCGGAGACAACGCCGACTTCTTGGCTGCCCCAGGAAGCGAGGCTCCAAAGGAGGATGGCACCTCCCCAGGCCAAAACCAGAGTCCATCGAGCGGGGGGATCAACCTTGATGCTCTTTATGGTCTGAACGCCGGGGCAGCTTCCTCGGCACCGCAGAGCGCCACCGTCTTCGGCGGAGTGAACCAGCAGATGCAGCAGCCACAGCAAATGGCGGGCTCCCCGATGATGGGAGGAGCGGCCGCTGCTGGTATGGCCATGATGCAGCAGATGATGCAACAACCACAAATGATGCAGCAGATGATGATGCAGCAGCAGCAGGCAGCAGGTATGGGACAGCAGCCACCTGTGAATGCTTTTGGTGCAAACCAAATGGGAATGGGAATGGCAGCAGCTCCGCAAATGCAGCAGGCCCAGTTCGCTGGCTCGCCAAACGGTGGCGGTGCGATGCAGCAGCAGCCAATGGGAGGAACCAACGGCTTTGCTCCAAGCGGGGGGAACCCATTCGCTGCGGCGCCGGCGACCTCCCCAAGTCAGAATGCACAGTTCAACAATCTCTTCTCCCCCAACCAACAGCAGCAGAAGCCTCAACAGAACTCTCAATCGCCGTCGTTCGACTTCTTGACCTAGCTTGGATTACTTTTGGATGACCATTTACGTGTAAAAAATAAAAAAAGCTTTTTAACAGAGGCAAAGGTTTTATTCAAGCGAAGGCAAGGCCCGTCCCCCCATCCTCACCTTCACCCCTCCCCTCCCTCTCTCTGTCCACCCATTCCCTCCCTCCCCTCGGTCCTCGGAGAGCAGTCCGTAAGCAAGGCTCGCCTGGGCGGATCAAGATCGATCACGATCGATCGCGGGGACCGACGAGGCGAGGCGAGTCGGAGGCAAGATCGTGACAGGACGCGGCGGAGGGCTTCCTCCCCACTCCCGAGTTCGGTGCAACCTCTCGCTCGCGGTCGACAACACACGACCGACCGACAGGACAGGCGGTCGAAGCGAAAGCGTTACTCTTTGGCCCTGGAAACGGTCGCGCGGAGGTCGTGAGGGATGGGAGCGAGTCAAGGGGAGGTCCCCGGGCCAGTGGCCGCAAGTGGCATAGACGTGGAGGAGTTCCGTGCCTGCGCACGCTCTTTCCTCCGCGATCACGAGTCCTTGCTTCTGGAGAGGAGCTCCATGATCTTCGAGCTCGACACCGCCAAGAGCACCTCCCTGAGGGAGGAGTCCAGGCACTCGGTGCTTGAGCGAGAGAACACCCACTTGAGGCTCGAGCTCGGATCTCAGCTCGCAGTGCTTGGGCGGACCATGTCAGGCATTCTGGGCCACTTCAGCGCCGCGGAGGCCCTCGAGCAGGCCCAAGCGGACATCGTCCACCTCACCGAGGAGCTTCTTCAGAAGGAGAGCCTCGCCGCTTCCCTTGCGCGCGAGACGGAGGGCCTGAAGGGCCAGCTGCAAGCGATCAGGCTGGAGCGCGAGACGGAGGGCCATCGCCGCGACAAGGAGAAGAGAGGCCTGGAATTGACGATCAAGAGGGAGGGCGAAAAGTGGAAGGCTCAATTGGCGGAGGCGACCCGCACGTGCCAGAAGCTCCAGGACCAGGTGGACAGGAAGTCCGGGCAAGGTCAGCTCTCCGTCGGGTCGGCCTCCAGCTCTCTGGAGCTGATGTGGAAGCAGAAAGTCCTTTCGCTCCAAAAGCAGAACAAGTCTTTGCGAGAGGAGGTCTCCGCTCTTGAAGAGAAAATTCGCGAGGAAGACTCGTTCAAGCCCAGGGCGAAACCACGCAAGAGGACGAAGGCCACGAGGTAGCCCGTCCCCGCATTCAGAGACCGGATTTGCCCGAGCGCAAAGGCACACCCCAAGAGATCCAAGGGACTCACTCACTAACTATTATTCATCTATCCATTCCTTTATTATTCATCCGCTCCGCCGTCGTCGTCGTTCGCGGAGCGTGCCGAGGTGGACCCTGGGCCCTCCTCCCACACCCTCAATCATCTTTTCCAGAGAGGGCTTCTTCGGAAAGAGGGAGAGGAGCATAAATCCAATTGAAGCCTTCGACATCCCACCGTCCTCCTCCTCCTCCACCATTATCATCACCCCCATCATCACTCCCTCCTCCTCCCTCCTCCTCCCTTGGCCTGGTCAGTGATGATCAATGACCTTCTTTCCCGGTTACCCCATCAAGCGAGAGTTCTTCGGAAAGAGGGAGAGGAGCATAAATCTATTGTCCTTCGACATTCCACCGCCATCCTCCTCCTCCTCCACCATCATGATCACCCCCATCATCACCCCCATCATCACTCCCTCCTCCGGCCTTGAGAGAGAGAGCCGTTGCTTCTTTTTTTTTTCAAAGGGGAAAGCGACAGAAAGAGGGGAAAGAGAGAGAGAGAGGAAGGACGCGACTGCACGACGGAGACGAGGAGGCATTGTCGACGACGATGGGAGAGACTGGGGAAGGACAGGCGAAGGACGGTATCGCGGCGCTGGGGGAGGTCCTCATTCCGGCCATAAACAGAGTGCAGGATGCTTTCGCTGCCGCGGGAGGTTTAACGTTTCAGCTCGACTTGCCACAGGTTGCGGTGGTTGGTTCGCAGTCTTCCGGAAAGTCCTCGGTGCTGGAGAGCCTCGTGGGGAGAGACTTCTTGCCCCGCGGGCCGGACATATGCACGAGGAGGCCGCTCGTGCTGCAACTGGTAAGTCGGACGGAGAGAACGACCAGCCCCGCCCAGCTTGACAGAGAGAGAGAGTTTGAGCCGCGGAGGTCTTGCGCCACGTCTGCCGCGCCGTTGCTGTTCGAGCGTCTGACCCCTCACGCTTTTTTCTTTTCCTTTTTGAACAATAAAAGGTGCACAGCGCGAAGGGGGACGAGTATGGAGAGTTTCTTCACTTGCCGGGGGAGACCTTCACCAAGTTCACCAAAATCAGGGACGAGATTGAAGCCGAGACGAACCGAGGCGCGGGGAGCGGCAAGTCCATCTCGAACGTTCCCATCAGGCTGAAGATCGTGAGCCCACACGTTCTGACGATGACGCTCGTGGATTTGCCTGGGATAACCAGGGTCCCGGTCGGAAACCAGCCCAAGGACATCGAGCAGAGGATTCGCAGCATGATCATGGAGTACATCAAGCACCAGAGCTGCGTGATTCTTGCGGTCTCTCCAGCGAACGTGGACTTGGCGAACTCTGACGCGCTGACCCTGGCGAAGGAAGTGGACCCCGACGGCAGCCGCACGATCGGCGTGCTCACGAAGCTGGACATCATGGACAGGGGCACGAACGCCGTGGCCGCTTTGGAGAACAAGGTCGTGCCGCTGATGCTCGGTTACATCGGGGTGGTCAACCGCTGCCAGGCGGACATCAACGCTGGGCGGGACATCCGGTCGGCGAGAGAGGCCGAGAGAAAGTTCTTCGTGCAGTCGGAGGAATACTCCTCGGTCGCCCAAGTTTGCGGCACGATCAACCTCGCTCAGAGGCTCAACGAGATCTTGGTCCGCCACATCCACAAGATACTGCCGCGCTTGAAGAGGCAGATTGAGTTTGCAAGGGAAGAGAACTTTCACAAGCTTCAGTCGCTGGGAGACTGGTCGCAGTCGGATTCCAAGTCCGCCCAAGGAGCGCTCCTGCTGAAGATGCTCACGGAGTACTCTCAGTTCTTCGCAAACCACCTGGATGGACAGGACGGGAACCTGCCCGCGAACGAGGTCGCCGGGGGAGCGAGGATTCGGCACATCTTTCAGAACATCTTCGTCAAGGAGCTTCAAGGGGTGGACCCGTCGGTCACGCTGACGGACAAGGAGATCCAGACCGCGATAGTGAACTGCTCGGGCATCCGGGGATCCCTGCTGATGCCCGAGATCCCCTTCCAGTTGCTGGTCAGGCGCTTGATCGAGAATTTGCTCGAGCCGTGTCTGCAATGCGCACGGTTCGTTTGCGAAGAGATGATACACATCGCGAGAAGGTGCGAGCCAGAGCGGATGGGCATGCTCCCCAACCTGCAGAACAACCTTCGCTCTGCCGTCCAATCGTACATCGAGGACTGCCTGACGCCCACCGAGGAAATGGTGTCGAACCTCGTGAACTGTGAGCTGGCGCACATCAACACGTCTCACCCCGACTTCATCGGCGGAAGCCAGGCCATCGCGACCGTCCTGGATCACAAGAAGGGCCTCGTGGAGCAGAGCAAGAAGAAATTCGAGGACGAATCTCAGTCCTTGAGGCAGAGCCTGTCCACCCCGTTCAAGATGAACCCCCACGAGCAGAGCGAATCGCTCAACAGTGAGCAGAAGAAGAGGAAGCAAGACGGGGAGGGGACTGCCCGAGACAGGCAGTCGGGTTGGATAGCCAGCATTTTCGGCGGCACAAACAAAGGGAACACGGAGTCGATCTACCTACAGGAGCCTCCAAAGGTGCTGAGAGTTTCTGAGACAAAGAATGAGCAGGAAGAGCTGGAGGTCGCGGTGACGAGGCTCTTGGTCTCTTCCTATTTCGGCATCGTCTCCAAGACCCTGCAGGACATGGTGCCAAAGGTTGTGGTCCACTTCATGGTCAATGCAGTAAAGTCCGGCCTGCAGAAGCGCCTCGTTCAGCTGCTTTACAAGGAGGATCTGTTCGCCAGCCTGACAAAGGAGCACAGCGATGTCGCGACCAAGAGAGAAAAGTGCCAAAAGACCCTAAAGTTCCTGCACGTCGCGGCGCACACCTTGGACTCGATTCCAAAGGTCCTGGACCAGTCCAGCTCCTCGGGCGCGAGGTCTTCGAGCGCCAGGAGGTCGAGCCGACGGGTCTCCCCGAAGAGAAACAGGAGCGAGTACGCGGGCAGCGAGAACTCCCACCCCAACATCAAATCTCCTCCGGAGGCGCCCGCGTCTGAGCGAAGGAAGTCAAGCAGCGGACCCCTCGGCCGAGGCCTGGCGAGCGTGATCGGACGATGAAAATTGGCGGTTGGAGCGAAGCACGCACTTGTTTGCTACTGTAATTCATATATGATACATTCCCAAGCCTCTGCAAAGAAAGTGAAATTAGTACCCGAACACGACCGTCTTGTTGTTGTGAATGAGGACTCGGTCCTCCAGGTGCCACGACAGGGCCCGGGAGAGCACGGACCTCTCGAGGTTCCTCCCCTTCTGGATCATGTCCCCCACCGAATCCCGGTGCGAGATCCTGATAACGTCCTGGTCGATGATGGGGCCAGCGTCCAGGTCCGCCGTGATGTAGTGCGCCGTGGCGCCGATGATCTTCACCCCGCGATCGTACGCGCGGTGGTACGGATAGCCTCCCTCGAAGGCGGGCAGGAAACTGTGGTGGATGTTGATGGTGTGGGACTCGTGCCTCCTGCAGAAGTCGTCCGAGAGGACCTGCATGTACCTCGCGAGCACCACCACGTCGATGTCGTACTCCTCCAGAAGCCTCTCGATCTCGGCCTCCTGCTCCAGCTTGAACCCCATCTTCTGGTCCGGGGTCGCGCTCGGGTCCTTCCTCATGGGGAGGTGGTAGAAGGGGATCCCGAACTGCTCTCCGACGTGACGCAGGTCGTCGTGGTTGCTTATGATGAGCGGAATCTCGCACTCCAGCTCCTTGCTGTTCTTCCTCAGGAGGATGTCGTACAAGCAGTGGTCGAACTTGCTGACGAGGACCGCCATCCTCTTGGGCTTGTTGCTGAAGCTCAGGCTCCACTTCATGTCGAACCGATCGGCCACGCTCTCGATCGCGGCCTCCAGCCCCACGAGCGCCGCCTCCGAGTTGCCCAGGTAGCAGTCCGAGTAGTCGAAGTGGAGCCTCTGAAAGAAGAGCCCCGCGTCTGGACAGGAGTGCTGGTCCGTCTCAATGATGTTGCACCCTTGGCCGTACAGCATCGACGCGGACGCGGCGACCACGCCCTTGGCATCCGGGCAGTCGATCAGCAGGGTCGCCTCCATGGGCACCTTCTTCAGGTCGACCTCGACCTTGTGCCTCTGCCTGCTGTCGTACGAGGCCTTGTCCCTGGACGCGACGTAGCCGGCCTGTCTCCGCCTCGGGCTCGCCCTCCGCCTCAGACTCCTCCGACTCCCTCCCTGGGGAGACCCCATCGACTCGCTGCTCGGCGGAACCCCGTCCCGGCTCGCGGAGGCACCAGCGCCAGCAGGCGAGCACTTCGACATCATCTTCTTCTTCATCCACATCGTCCTCGTCCTCGTCCTCGTCCTCGTCCCGTGCTCTCTCTCGAACTCCTGCGAGCGAGGCGGAGAAAGTCAGGCAGACAAATCGTCTCCGAGGTTCAAGCGGTGAACGCCCGTCGGTTACGGGTTCCCTCTCGTAACCGTAACGTCGCCGAGTCCAGCGAGACAAACTGCTGAACGCTTTTTTGCCGAGCTGGATCTCTTCGCGTCTCAAGCCCACGTGCGTGTTCGGCTTCGCTCCATGAAGTTAGGGAGAGGAGAGGGAGAGAGAAGGGTGGAAGTTAGGAGAGGGGTTGTTGGTGTGGGTGTTCCATTGGATCCATATCCATTGGATCCTTCCTCCCTCTCTCTCCCTCCTGTTCTTCCTGTTCCCCTCGAGTCGCTTGGTCGCCGTCTTCCTTGTCCTCGCGCTCGAAGGTCTGTGGCCAGCAAAGGGAGAGGCAGAGAGACAGAGGGAGAGACAGAGGGGTTGGGCAGGCAGGAAGGATGGCACTGATTGGTGGTGGTGGCTGATCCATTGGATTTGATCCTCCTGTTCCTTGAATCGCTTGGTGTCCTCCACTCCACTCCACGACACCGACGGTCGTGTCACACCGTGACCAGCAAAGCAGAGAGCGTCAGAGAGCGTCAGAGAGAGAGAGAGAGAGATCATCAGAGAGAGAAGTCTCGTGCGTCGTGTGTGCACACTTACGCTTACGTTTCCTTCCCTTCATTGGGTTGTCCTTCCCTTCATTGGGTTGTCCTTTCCTGCCCAAGATTATCCCAAGATTAGGACCTAGCCGTTGATGTGCCTTTTTTTCCTTCTCTTCTTTTCTTTTCTTTTCTTGGAGTGTGACGAGTGAGACACCGACGAGCGAGAGACACACGCTCTCTCGTGTCACCCAACCACGAGGAACCGGAACCTTTGGCGACTTCCTTCCTCTCGAACGCAATTGCGTCGTCGTCGTCGTTGCTCTGCCTTGAACCGTATTGTGTTGTGACGTGACCGATATAGAATTTGTGGGTTGGTGGGTGCTTGCATTGAGACGAAGAAAGGCAAGGGACTTGACTTGACCTTGACCTTGACCTCGACCTTGGTGAGGATGGATATCCAGACGCTGAGGGATCAGGCCAAGGAGGCGCGCCAGAAGGCGGAGCTGCAGTTCCTCACCATGGCCGCCCACGGGGACAGCCTGAAGAAGCAGCAGGAGCTCCAGAAGGACTTGCTTCCGAAGAAGTCGACCTACAGGTTGGGTGGCGCGGGGGACCAGAGCCCCGGAGGCCGAGGCTTGGAGATGAGGCGCCTCCAGGCCGAGCAGATGGAGCAGAAGGTGAGGGACATGAAGAGGTCCCTGGCGTCGAGGACGTGGTACGACGGGTCGACCTTGCGGCCAGAGGAGGAGAGCAAGCTTTCGGTCATGGAGGAGAAGTCCAAGGCAGACCCCTTGGAAGAGGTGTTCAAGTTCGCAAAGCACGCTCCCCCGCCGCCCAAGGAGTCCCTCATGGAAGCGGTCCAATCCAAGCAGAAGGAGGAGGGCACGAAAGCGCCCGCGGCGACGAAGCTTGCGTCGGCGATAGGCTCGACGCGCCCAAAGATTCCCGAGCTGTCCACCTTTGAGCTCCCGACGACCTCGGAGCCCAAGACCCTTCAGCCGGACGAGCCCTCAATGAAGCTGTTCTCGAAGCCACCCCCAAGCTTCCAGAAAGTCAGCCCGCTGTTTCCCATGGACGACGAGGACGGCGACGGCGACGGCTACGAGTCTTGGGTGAAGGACACCGCACCACCTTTCGGTTACCCTGAGATGTTTCCGCCTCCCCCACCTCCACTGTTCACCTCGTCTCGCAAGGCGAGGCAGGAGGGCGGTGCGGTTGAGGCGGAGGCCGGCAGGTCCAAGCACAAGAGGCGCTCCAAGCACAAGAGCGCGAGGCGATCGAGGAAAGAGTCTCACCACAACAAGGAGGCCAAGGAGGGCGCCCCCAAGGTCAAGGACGAGCCTCCCCAGAAGACCGAGGTCGAAGAGGGAGCGTCGGAGGGGGACAAAGAGAACAAGAAACAGGAGAGCGACGCTCTGAAAGATGTGAGCGAGCACTCGAAGAGGGTAGCATCTGTGCACGAGTTGGAGAAGGAGAGGGACGCGCTGAGGCAAGACATCGCCTTGCTTGCGGCTGCAGTCCAAAATCGGAACCAGATGCCCGCTCATCCGACTGCTCCAGTCATTGTCCAGTACCCCATGCCACAGCAGGCCCAGCCGCAGGCCCCTCCTGCCCCTCCGCCGCAAGAGCCGAGGCCCAAGGCGGAGGGCACGCCGAGCGAGATCGCAAACAGCCTCGCGGATGCCAGGAGGAGCGATAGCACGAACGATGACCTGGTGCGCATGTTCAACTCTGCCTTCAACTCTGGGGACATCGAGTTGAAGAAATACCTCCAGCACGACGTGCTTCGACTCCGAAAGAGGAACGAGTTCCTGGAGAGCGAGAGGGTGGACTTGCTGACGATGAAAGCAGAGTTCAAGAGGATCTCTGCCGACTTTGTCTCTGCCAAGGCTTCTCTGGAGGCCCTGCGGTCTGAAAACAACAAGATGAGGGAGGAGAATGGCAGACTCCAGGGTCTGAACGACATTCTCACAGAAGAGGTGAAGAGGGGAGGGTCTGGGGAGGCGAACAACGAAGGTTCCTTGGAGGCCGAGCTGTCCTCTCTGAGAGTGATGAATCACAAGCTCAAACTGGCCAACAAGGAGCTGCTGGAGGAGCAGAAGAACCACGGCGCCGTAGAGAGTCAACTCTTGGAAAAGATCGAGTCCCTGGAGACCACAAAGATGGGCAGCCCTGTGAGAAAGCTTGAGAGCCAAATCGCGGCTCTGCAGAGCGAGAACTTGGAGAAGGAGGAGGAGCTCGCTGAGCTTCAGGAGAGGGCGGCTCAGATCGACCGCCTCCGGGAGGAGAACGCGAGCCTCGAATTGCAGCTGATCGAGCTGAAGATGAAGACGGTCCAGGAGATCCCCCTGAATGCAAAGCTGCAGGACGCGGCGGAGGAGTTGGGGAAGATGAAGGCAGAGAACACGTCCCTCGCGGAGCAAGTGAAGTCCCTGACCGCATTGAACGACGAGGTGAACTCCAGCAAGAAGCTGCTGGAATCCAAGTGCGCCATGTATGAGAAGGTTCTTCAGGAGCGCAACCTCCTGACCTCCGGCATCACGATGTACGACCCCACCGGGAACTTGATGGAAAAGAACAAGAAGGAGATGAAGAGCGCCGTGAAGGACTACATCGCGAGCGAGTACGATTTGCCCCAGCTCGAGGGAAGCGGCCCGGATAGCATCATCGAGGGAAGCGGCGCGGATCTCGCCCCGGTGAGCCCGAGCCAGTCCCCCCACGGAAAGCTCGTCCTGCAGACCGGAAAGGAGAACATCCAGACGTACCTCGTCAAAGCTTCCACGAGGAGGGACTTCATGCGCATGGGGAAGAACGAGGCCGCGAAGGGGATACTCTCTGGCAACGACGACCTGGAAATCGAGTTCTCCGACCTTGTCTTCAAGCGGGACGAGTCGGGGGTGCTGAAAAAGTTCATTTTGGTGATCACGAAGAAGTGCATCTACCTCCTGACTTGCGACCAGTACAGGTGCGAGTGGAGCTGCAATTACGCGGACCTTTTCCGCATGGGCTGGGACAGCCAAATCCTGGAAGACTTGACCTTCAAGGCGGCCAAGGCCGTGGATGTGTGCATCCAGAGCCCACGGAGAGACATCGTCATCGGCACCATACTCACCTTGCTCGAGGGCAACCAAGGAAACTTCCAAGTGAAGAAAGACCTTTCGAGTTTCAGTTTGCTGAGGTCGGTCTAAGTTTTCTTTCGCTCAACTCAGTGAATCAGTATATATTGTATCCAACACTTTCTTCCAAAGACACATCCAAACTCTTCCACTCTTTTGATCGGGTCACGTGCTTGGTGTTCAAGCCTCGAGCCAAGCCTCCCCACTCGAGATGCCTGGGACCCCTTGCGATCCATCATCGGAACCATAACCAAGTGTTGGATTGTTCACCCACCAATAGGGAACGTGAGCTGGGTTTAGACCGTCGCGAGAGACAGGTTCGTTTTACCCCCTACTGTTTACCGCCGTCTTCTACCGCTAATCCGGCGTAGTACGAGAGGAGGAACCGCCGGTAACAGGTCATTGGCTCTGAATAGCCGATGGCGCAAAGCTACCATCTTGTCGGAGAATAACTGAACGTCTCTAAGTTAGAATCCATGGCGAGAGGGAGACTGCGTGGTTGGTACGCATTACGCGTCAACTTATAGCTTCGGCTTCACTGCATGCATGCTCGATCGTCGATAATTCATCTTCCCCCCAAGCCCAGCTAATGAAAATTTTTCCGAAAATTTTTCCGTTGGTGTTTGGAGGGGGGGCGACAGGTGGAGCAGCAGAGAAGGAAGCGAAGGCGGAGGATCGATCGAGTGGCGGTGGTTTGCGTGTTCGCGTAGGTGGGAGGAGGGACGAGCGTGGTCAAGAGCAGGATGGTGTTCATCGAGGATGAAGACTTCGAGAGGATCTTGGAGAAAATAGCGCTCCTCGAGTCCGAGAGGGACCGCGCGGAGGGTTTGTTGAGGTCGGTGGAGAGTGCGAGGAAGCTTCAACTGACGGAGGGCCAGCTCGCGGAGCTCTGCGATATCAAGACGAAGCTTCTTTACAGCGCGGAGAAGGCTGGGCGCGACGAGGAGGAGGACGACGGGACGATTGGGAAGGGGGAAGCGGGGGAGAGCGACGTCTTGGCCGGCGAAAACGCGATCCCAACGGGAGAGGGGGGTGGTGGTCTCCCTGCCGTGTCGCCCGAGAGCACCTGCTCGCCCGTGGACCAGATTGTGTCCGAGGTCGAGAAGCTGACCAACTGGTGGACGGACGGGTGGAAGCAGCTCATCGTGCCGCCGAGCGAGACGGAGAGAGCTGGTGGTGGTGGCAAAGGCCGACCCACCTCGCAGCTCGACCTTCTCAAGCGCGAGGTCAAGGACAAGTCAGAGCAGTGCGAGAGGCTGAAGAGGGAGGTACAGATCTTCGAGTCCCGCCTGCGGGTTGAGCAAAAGTTCGGGGAGGAGAAAGTGAGGAAGGCGAAAGCGGAGAGGGACGAGGCACGGAACTCGGCCAGGGAGGCGCTGAAGAAGCTGGCTAACCTGCAGGTCAGGCTGCAAGAGGTCCAGGAGAGGTGCGGACAGTCCGAGAAGGAGATGATCGCGGCGAGGTCAGAGAGGGCAGAGCTTGCGGCCGAGGTGGTCATCCTGAAGGAGGAAGTCAAGAAGTCCGAGGACTGCACAAACTTTTGGAAGCAGAAGTACCTGCAGGAGAGGGAAAGCAGGAGGAAGACCCACGAGCAGCTGCAGCAAATCAGGGGAAACATAAGGGTCCTGTGCAGGATTCGGCCGGCTTTGGTTCGGGGGGAGGGAGACGCGGCCGACAAGGTTGCGACGACCATACCGATGCCTGGGCTGATCAGGCTGAATAAGGACAGGAGGAACATGGATTTCGAGTACAACTCGTGCTTTGGGGGAGACTCCACCCAGGAAGAAGTTTTCGAGGAGATCTCGCCCCTCATCATGTCGTTCGCGGATGGCTACAACGCCTGCATCTTTGCGTACGGGCAGACCGGGAGCGGGAAAACGTTCACCATGCAAGGGACGCGAGAGAACCCCGGAATAGCCCCGAGGGTGCTCAACTTCTTGTTCCAGCACGCAAAGCAATCCAAGGAGGCCGGCGTCGAGAGGAGGATCGAGTTCAGCATGCTGGAGGTCTACAACGAGAGCATCAAGGACTTGCTGTCGGAGGAGTCCGCGAAGACTCTGGACATCTGCGCGCTTGGTCCCAACAAGCTCGGTCCCAACATGGACAGGGTTCCCGGCCTGTCAAAGAAGACGGTGACGAGCGTGGGCGAGATCGAGGCTCTCATCATGGAAGGGACTCGCAACCGCGCCACGACGGCCACGTCCATGAACGAGCACAGCAGCAGGTCACATGCCGTGCTGAGCATCAGGTACTGCGATGCAAACGACACCGAGGCTCCCGCGCCGGTGCTGCACTTGGTGGACCTGGCCGGCTCGGAGAGAATAGCAAAGTCCGGCGTGCAGGGCGTCCACCTCAAGGAAGCCCAGGCGATCAACAAATCGCTTTCGGCTCTGGGGGACGTCATAGCAAGCCTGCAGCAGAAGTCTTCCCACACTCCCTACAGGAACAGCAAGCTCACCCAGTTGCTCCAGGACTCCTTGTCTGGCAACTCCAAGGTCCTCATGGTCTGCAACATTTCGCCGGAGGAGAGCTCGGCCTCGGAGACCATGTCCTCCCTCAACTTCGCAAAGAGGGCCAACCAGGTCGAGGCGGGGCAGGCAAAGAGGGTGACGAGCGGCGCCACAAAGGCCGGCAAGCCCAAGCAGCAGCAGCAGGCGAACTCGCTCAACAACCAGCTCAGGTCTCCTCTTAGCAATATTGCTAATGTACACTAATAATAGGAATGTGATGAATTTTATCGCCGTTTCACAAAAAGGTTCACAGCCTGGACGCTTCGCTCCTTGCGACCACCTTCGAAAGCCGAGAGACGTCTTCGTTGTCCCCGTTAATCCAGTGATCAATCAGGTGGTGCGCGATGGCGTAAGGGGGTACGATCCAGGTTTCCAATTCCCCAGGCTTCCCGCTTTTCCGCCTCCGCGCCTTGGACTTGGCCAGCTTCTGTGCCACCACTTCCTTTGGCACCCAGGACGCCGAGTTCAGCTCCTCCTGGTCCACTATCAAGTCTCTCGTCTCTGGATTTGACTTGGCCCTCGCCACGCAGCCGATCATGAGCTCGCAAGCCCCGCTCCGGCCCAGCGGCCACGGCTGCGATCCAAGGAGTTGGACTTGGTCCACCTGCACGCCGGACTCCTCCTCTATCTCCCGGACCACGGCCTCCTCGATCGTCTCGCACTGCTCGATGAAGCCGGCCAGGCAAGTCAACATCCGCCCGCTCGCGTACCTTGGGGAACCCAAGAGGGCGTGCGAGCCGTCCTGACTGACGACGAGGCATATCGCCACGGGATCCAGGCGCGGGTACTGCTTCTTGCCACAGTCCGTGCACTCCTTCCTCGTCCCGATTTGCGTGGATCTGGTCGCGCTGCCGCACGAGGGGCAGAACCGAATCCCCTTTCCCCAGTTCCTCAGCGCCAGGGCGTACCCGGCTCTGCTCACGCTCGCGCCCTCCTCCGATCCCAGGAGGTCGTCGCGGGACTTGAGGAAGCTCCTGATCTCCCCGAAGCCCGATTTTGGGGAGCTCAGGAGCTCGTGGCGAGCCAAGTCCAAGGCGAAGTAGGACCTGCTGCCCAGACCCTCCTCCCTCCCCAGGTAGATGAGCTCGTACCTCTCCCCGCTCCGCTCGTCGGCCGAGCTAAACGACGTCCCCTCCGCCGCGTCGTAGCGGATCCCGAACGCCTCCTCGATCGCGGTCTTGTCCGTCCACCCGATGGATTTCGATTCGCCCCTCAACGTCATCAGCACGGTGTTCCCCCGGCCCAGGGCCAAGATGTGCGCCCCCCTCTCCACCTCCCTCCTCGCGAACTCCCTCGGATCGACCCTCGCCGTCTTCGGCAGGGCGCGAGCAATCTTGGCCCCGTCGAACAGCCCCCAGCGGTTGGGCCTCATCCTCCTGCTGCTGGTGGCCAGCCCTGCTGCTGCTGCTGCTGCTGTGTGTGTGTGTGTGTGTCTCTCTCTCTCCGCCTGAAGTAATCGATGAAGGAAAGCGACCAATGAGGCAAAGCCGTCAAGCAGATTGGCGGTGGTGGTGAAGCACAACGCACCGGTAATGAAGCAGACCCATCCCAAACCCCATGGAAGAGAAGCAGGCCCAGACCTTCGTCCCTTTGGTTCCTCTTCCCTGGCCTCAATTTCATTTCTTTTTTTACTTCCACATTTACGAGTATGGAGTTCAGCCAATCCCAGCCGCTCAATCCAAATATGGATGAGAGAGAGAGAGATAGAGAGAGATCTCGCGACGACGACGACTGACGACGCAAGGTAAAGGCGCGAGCGCAAACACGAGGAGAGGAGAGGCAAGGGAAGGGGAGAGAAATGGGAACACCCTCGCTGACTCCTGTCGTTTCGTTTTTCTTTTTTTTTTTTCTTTTTTTTTTCTCGTTCTTCTTCTCGGTTTTGCTTTTGTTCTGCATCACATCGCATTCTTGTTGGTTGTTTTAGGTTGAGAGAGAGAGTAGAACGACGAGGGAGGGAGCGAGGATGACGGGAGTAGCGAGAGGCGTGACGTTGGCGAGGCCGGCCGCGAGGGGTTGTGCTGCGGGAGTGGTGAGGAGGACGACGAGGGCGAGGGCGACGAGGGGAGGAAAGGAGGTGAGCAGGGCCGTGGACAAGGCAGCGCTCGGCTCGGCCGTGGGAGCCATGGCCATCGCGCTCGCTCCGGCGGCGCAGGCGGCCCAGGAGGTCGCCCAGGTCGCGGAGGGGGAGCCTCTCCTCGTTTCCGTGGGTTGGGGCGCCCTGATGGCGAGCTTCTCCTTCTCTCTTTGCCTCGTCGTTTGGGGACGCAGTGGGCTCTGAGCGCGCGAGCGCGTGTGCGCGTGGCGAGGGTGTGTGTAGCGTAGTACGGACTCACTCGCGGTGGGCGAGCGGGAGCCTGGCGCGCCCTGCTTCTAGGAGCTGGCCCGGAGGAGTAAAAAAATGGGAAATATATTTCTTCTTCTTTGTTAGGGCGAGGGTCCTCGTTGGACCTTCTCACTTCTTGTACTCGTCGTGCGCGTTCCAGCCATACGTGTGGATTCTGTTGAAGCGCCAGAACTTGTCCTCCCCGGGCAGGCAGTCCTCGTCCTCGAAGGCGACGGCAAAGTCCCCGAAAAACTGCTCGACCGTGGACAAGGCAAAGTAGTTGATGGGAAACTCGTTGCTATTGAGGATGCCCTCCGTTTTCCTGCTGACTTTCTTGGAGAGGAGGAAGGAGACCGTGCGCTCCACGATGTCCTTCACGGGCATGGCGAGGGCCTGGAGGTAATCCTCGCCGATGATGACCCTGTGGTCGGTGGCCACGTCGTCCTTCGTCACCGACACGTCGACCATGGCCCCGCCGTTCGCTTCGAAGACGCTTTGGAAGAAGAGCAGGAACTCCTCCTGGTTGCCGTCGACAACAGTGGAGCACGTCCTTGTCGCCTCCAACACTTTTTGCCTCATCTCCTTCTTGAGCCTCTTCTCCTCCTCGGTGAGCTCCTTCGCCGGCAGGAAGTCCACCTTCCCCTCCTTGAGCAGGTCCTCGTTGACCAGGAACTCCTCTCTGAGCCCCCTCTGCGTCAGTCTCTTCATGATGGTCTCGAGCATCTGGCTCGCCGCGACTTGCTTTCCCTTCTCCGACACCCCTCCAGCCACCAGGGGCTGCTGCCAGAACTGGACCTTGGCCGACGTGTTCCCCAGGGGCATGCCGCTGTTCTCCTTGAACCAGGCGTCCCTTATCCCCATCATCTTCTCCTGGTTCACTTCGGGCAGATCGACGTGCTTGTAGTAGTAAGCAAGGTCGGACTGGCGGCCCAGGATTGTCCTCAGCGAATTCCTCAGGTGCTTGCTGAACCCCACGAACTGGAGCTGCTTCGCTTGGTCGAAGACCGCAAAGACGCTTGCTTGCACGCCCTCCGCCTCGTCCGGGTGGACCTCCCCCTCCACGGAGATCACGGACTTCATGGGCAGGGACTCCAGGGAAGACAAGGACGAGGACGACTTGCCCGTACCGCTCCCGACCCCTTCCTCGCTCGGGGTGGACACCGCGAGGACGAACACGCCGTTCTGGTGCCTCCTGCAGTCAGCCCCCCTCGAGGAGGAGGGGCGAAAGAGCCGCGTCGCGCATGCCGACCCAACAAACTGCGCCCGAGGACCCCTGAAACAGGTCGTCGAGGTGGCTCTCGACGACGCCACCGATTCCTGGATCTTCATCTTCATCTTCATCATCTTCATCCCTCTCTCTTTGTTCCGACGACGCCGACGCCAAGGACGCCGACGGGCGCGTTCTTGACCCGCAGGAGTTCGAGCCAATCGCTTGAACCCCTCGTGCGTCGGAGAAACCGAAACGAAGCCGAAATCCAGAAACAGGAGCCACACCCACCCTCGTCCTCCGTTGCTGCTGCTGCTGGAACGAGATGAATAATGAAGATGAACGCACGCCCGCGACAAGAAAGAAAGCTGTTTGCAATGGAAGAGGAGTGAGTGAGTGAGTGATCGGTTTCTTTTTCTTTTTCTTTTTTCTTGTGTTGTGGTTGGTTCCAGTGTCGTGTTCTGTGTCTTTACCTCTACCTCCTCCGCCCTGCTCGTCCTCCGTTTGGATAGACTTGGCTTGCACTTTTTCGATCGCTCCACCAATGAGGGAGCAACTCGTGGCTCTCAGCAGCGGAGAAGGGGAGAGGAGGGGGAGAGGAGGGGAGAGGAGGGGAGAGGAGAGAGAGCGACAGAGAAGAGGAGGAGGAGGAGGGAGTGGGAGTGGTTGGAGGGCTTCGCGTACTTGAGGTGTGTCGTGAGGTCTGGAGAGGGGCAGAGCGACAGACCACAGAGAGGCAGAGAAGGTGAGAGAGAGAGAAAGAGCGACAGAGAAGGGGAGAGGTTCTGTTCTGTTCTGTTCTGTTCTGTTCTGTTCTTCTACGAGGAAGAGAACATCGCGCTCTTCTTCCGGCTGAGTGAAGACGATGGTGGTGACGGGGAGATTTGGGAGGGCTGGGCTCAGGGAGGGCGTGGTCGCCCAGGCGAGGAACGACCGAAGCGTAGGGGACGTGAGGAATCGCCTGGCGAAGCTGAGGCCGGAGAACGCTCCGAAGCGGGACAAGCGCAAGGACCAGGGCTACCTGCGCGTGGACGACGACCTGCTCAAGGACGACAACACCCTGGACAAGGTGGAGGAGGGGAGGAAGAGGCCCGCGGAGGGGCGGCGGTTCAGGGACAAGCTCGCGAGGGAGAGCTCGGAGTTCATCTGGAACTCGGACTGGAGGAAGGATCTCGAGAACTGGGAGAAGTCCTCCACCTCGACGGCGGGGCCAGGCTCCCCGTCCTCGTCCTCGTCCGCTCCCGCTTCTGTCCAGCCGGAGGGGGGGATCAGCTTCTCGAGAATCTCGGAGCTGAACGACCTGAGCGTCGACCTGTCGGAGCAGCTCCGCCCGAGAGCGAGGTCCGAGGACGACGGCGGGGGCGCCGAGGCAGGCAGCGCCAGGGGTGGTCGCAAAGACTTCTTGAACTTCCCGGGAAGGGCGAGCGGGGCGGGCTCCTCCTCCTCCTCGGGGGGAAAGTACGCCGGGGAGGCCTACTCGCAGAACATCATGCCGGCGGATCCTGAGGTCACCGCGAGGGCCAACGAGAAGTACGCGGAAACAAAGGGCGAGCTCTTTGTCTACACGCTGCTCACCGGTCTGGTGGTCGGGGGCCTGTGCAACAACTTGTACGGCCAGGACGTCGCGGTCAGCTACGGTGCGGGGTGCGCGGCCTCCCTGTTTTACCTCAGGCTCCTGTCGAGGACGGTCGACGCCGTCGCGTCCGAGGACGCCACCGCCCAGGTCGGGGGGGCCGGGGGCCAGGCCCGGCTCCTCGTGCCGGCCGTCCTCGTCCTGTTCTACAGCAAGCAGAACCAGTGGGTGCTGGATAACTACGGGGTGAAGCTGAACATCATAGCCATACTCGCCGGCTTCTTCACGTACAAGGCGGGCACTTTCGGCCAAGTTCTCAAGTCCACCGTCGCCCTGATGGCGGAGGACAGGCGGAGGAGTTGAGCGTGCTAGTTGGCTTGCGCGTCCTTTGTTTCTGTTTTTGTGTGTATGTGTGTGTAATAAAAAGGATTTGTTTGAAAGAAAAAAATAGAAAGAACGCGCGTGCGCATGTTTTCTGCCGTGAGGGGGACCCATCAGATCTTCGCCTTGGCGACCCCGTTGCACTTCACCCTCCTGGTGAGCGTCCTCATCGTCACGAACTCCTCCGCGGAGGAGGGGTGGATGCCCACGGTGGAGTCGAAGACGGCCTTCGTGGCACCGGCCTTCATCGCGATGGCGATGCCTTGCATGATCTCGGGAGAGTCCGGGCCGACCATGTGGGCCCCGAGGACCTTGCCCGTGGCGGTCTCGACGATCAGCTTCATGAGGCTCCTCTCCTCCCTTCCCGAGAGGGTGTTCTTCATGGGCCTGAAGCCCTCGACGAAGACGTCGATCTCTCCCACGACCTTCTCGATGGCCTCCTCCTCGGTCATCCCCACGGTCGCCAGGGGGGGCTGGCAGAAGACTGCCGAGGCGATTCCCTCGTAGTCCGGCTCCTTGGGGTTTCCCTTGAACGTCTCCAGCAGCGCCATGCCCTCCATCAGGGCCACCGGGGTGAGCTGGATCCTGTCGATCACGTCTCCGCAGGCCCACACCCCCTTCTGGTTTGTCTCCAGGTAGGGGTTGACCAGGATCGCGCCGTTCTTGCCGAGCTTCACGTCCGTGTTCTCCAGCCCGAGGCCCTCGACGTTCGGCCTCCTCCCGGTGGCGAACATGCACTTGTCGCACTCGAGGACTTGGGTGGCCCCGTCGCTCGTCCTGACGGTGACCCCGAGACTCGACCCGTCCCCGAGCCTCTCCACGGACACTGGGTTCGTCTCCACGTGCATCACGATCCCCCTCTTCTCCAGGTTGTCCAGCACGAGCTTCCTGCACTCCCCGTCGAACCCGGTGAGCGGCAGGGGCTTCCTGCACACGATGTGGACCTCGGAGCCGAAGCCGGCGTAGATTCCCGCAAACTCCACCGCGATGTACCCCCCGCCCACGATGACCATCTTCTTTGGGACCTTGTCGTACACCAGGGCCTCGTCGCTCGTGTCGCAGAGCTCCTTGCCGGGGAGGTCGGGCACGAAGGCCCTCCCCCCCGTCGCCACCAGCACGTTCCTCGTCCTCAGCACCTCGGTCGACCCGTCCCCGCGGGTCACCTGGACCGTCGTGGGCGACAGAATCTTCCCGTGGCCCTCGAAGTAGTCGCACCCCGAGTTCTTCAGCAGCCTTCCGTAGATCCCGTTCAGCCGGGTCACCTCCGCCGACTTCTTCTCCATCACCTTGCCGATGTCAAAGGAGGGGGAGGAGGAGGAGGAACCCCAACCGAATCCGAAGGCGTCCCTGAAGTCCGCCCGGAACCCGCTGGCGTACACGAGGAGCTTCTTCGGCACGCATCCCCTTATCACGCACGTCCCCCCAGCGCCACCCACCCTGTCCTTCTCGCTCACCAGACCGTAAGGCAGCTCCACCACCGCCACCTTGAGCCCAGCCTTGGCGATCATCCGAGCCGCACGCACGCCTCCCGACCCGGCCCCTATCGTCACCAGGTCGTACGTCACCCCCTCGCTCTCACTCATCACGACAAAGACTGACACTCCCGATGAACAGATCTATTCTAGAGCAAGAGCAAGAGGAAGAGGATGCAAGACACACCAAACCAATCCAATCCAAAACCAATCCCTGAACACAACAGAGAGAGAGAGAGAGAAAGAGAGAACGTGTGTGTCCGCGTGTTGTGTGTGTGTGTGTGTGTGTGTGTGTGGATGAGTCTGGGTGACAGGTTCTCGTCGTCGTCGTCGTCCTCGTTTGCTTTACTCGTCTCTTGATTTTAGGGTTTTTATTAGGGTTTTCGCAGTTGGATATTTCCCAGGAAAAGTTGTGACACGTGTACCTCGAACGTCTCTCATGAAATATAAATGAAGATAAGGTCTCTCTCCCTATGAAGGGGAAATCTACACGATTCATCGAAAACACGAGGGCTTGTCATGTGACACGGGGTTTTGTGTTTCAAGCGTCGTTCGTTTTATCTTTTTTCGTGGAGGGGGAGGTAAGGTTTGCCACGACGTTTTCGACCTAGAGGACGTGTTCAGAACGGAGGGAGGACCCAAAGGAAGGCTTCCCCTTGTTCCGGTCTTTCGAACGAGCCCTCGGTCGAAAGGATTGGCGTCCATTTGAGGAAGAAAAGGTGTGACTCAACGTTTAAGGTTTTTTTTTTTCTTTTTTGGGTGTGTGTGCGTGGACAGAGGTGGATCTTGGCCCTTGAGTGGTTGACTTTTGTGGTTCGAGAACGTCGCAGCCTCCGTCGTGGTTGACGAAGCCGCTTCTTCGTCGCGGTCGGTTGACGCGTGTGTTGCGTCGCTCCTCGCAAACGGCCACACACTTTCACTTTCACTTTTTGGAGGGGGAAGATGGTGGAGTGAGGGAGGTCGCGAGGACATCGGCTTGAAGAAGAAAGAGAGAGAGAGAGAGAGAGAGAGAGAGGCGCGTTCAGGAGAACCTGATCGAGAGAAGAGACTCCTCCTCACGCACCGTGTTGTTGTTGTTGTCGATCTTCTTCTTCTTCTTCTGTGAAGAGGCGAAAAGGAAGCATCCGAAGCAAGCAACGACCAAACCAAACCAAAGCAAGAACACGTTTTCCGCCAACCACCAAGACAGCAGAATGGAACACCACCAGCAACACCAGCAGCACTGCGCTCACAGCGCCTCCAGCTCGCTGACTCGCCGGGACTCGTCGTCCAATTCCGGCCGGGAGCGGTCCTGGGAGGACTCCAACAACAACTCGACGACGACGGACCCGAACATCACGCACCCGGCGTTCTGCACGGACCACTTTCGGATGTACGAGTTCAAGGTGAAGGCGTGCCCCCGAACAAGGGCGCATGACTGGACCCAGTGCCCGTTCGCCCACCCGGGCGAGAAGGCCAGGAGGAGGGACCCGAGGAAGTACTCGTACTCGGCGGAGCCCTGCCCGGACTACAGGAAGGGGACGTGCAAGCGGGGCGACGCCTGCGAGTACGCCCACGGCGTGTTCGAGTGCTGGCTCCACCCCTCGAGGTACAGGACGCAGATGTGCACGGACGGGGCGGGCTGCCACAGGCCCGTGTGCTTCTTCGCCCACCACCACGAGGAGCTGAGGTACCCGACGGAGACGGCCTGCGTGCCGATACCCGTCGAGCCCCGCAAACCCAGCGCACCCCCACCGGGAACGGGCCACGCCGCCGCCGGGGGCTCCCCCCTGGACAACCTCGGCTCCGACCAGCTCTTCTCCCTGGCCCTGGCGCACCTGCTTGCGCTGCAGAACCAGCAGCTGCAGGGCCAGAGCCACGCGGCGGGGGGACCCGGGCCTCAACAGCAGCAGTTCCATCCGCACAACGTCCACGCCGCGGACGCTGGGTTCACGGCCCCAGCGTCCCCGGCGCTGCAGCACTCCATGCTCCAACAAAGTGTACCTTACTACCCGCAGATGCACGCGATCAAGCAGGGCATGAGCCAGTACCAGCACCCGCTCTCCCCGAACTCGCCCTTGCACGGCGACTTTGGGGTCTTGCCGATGACGGAGCGCGGCGACTTTGGGTCGATGGACAACCTACTCTCGTCCTTGCCCAGGAGCCTTTCCGACGTCGGTCTCGCGGACTTGAGGTGATGGCGTAGCCGCGCTCTCGCGCCTCTGCAACATTGCAGCAGGTACTGCCTTGTACATCAAGAACAACTTTTTTTCTTCTTTCGATTCTGTAGATTACAATTTTGATTTTTTTTGTCAATTGTGATAAAACCTTTACTGCACACATCTTCGCTTTTGCGACCCACCCGCCACCCACCCCTTGTGGGCTCTCCTTCCAAGGCACAAAGACCACAAGCAAAGAGAAAGAGAGAGCACCGGCGCCGGCGAGGTCCAAAACACGCTGGGTAGACTAAGAAAAACCTTAAACGATTTATAACAATATTTTCGTGTCCGACTAAAATTTTAGACAAGGGCTGTCCTTCTTGACTGCTTCCATTTACTGTCCAGCGAGCTCCTTGGCGAGCTGGTCGGCCTTCTCCGAGACCTCGTTAATGTCACCAACCATGTAGAAAGCCATCTCTGGGATGTCATCGTACTTGCCTTCCAAGACTCCCTGGAAACCGCTGATGCAATCCTTGAGGTCGACGTACTTTCCTGGGGATCCAGTGAAAACCTCGGCGACGTGGAATGGCTGGGAAAGGAACCTCATCATCTTCCTGGCACGGGCGACGGTGAGCTTGTCCTCCTCAGAAAGCTCATCCATACCAAGAATGGCGATGATATCCTGAAGACCCTTGTAGTCCTGCAAGACCTTCTGCACAGCTCTGGCAGTGTTATAGTGCTCATCTCCAATGATCATTGGGTTAAGCATCCTACTGTTGGAATCCAGAGGGTCGACGGCTGGGTAGATACCCAACTCGGCGATCTGCCTGGACAACACGGTGGTGGCGTCAAGATGAGCGAAGGTGGTTGCTGGGGCAGGATCGGTAAGATCATCAGCAGGCACGTAGATAGCCTGGACAGAGGTAATGGATCCCTTTGTGGTGGAGGTAATTCTCTCCTGCAAGCCACCCAAATCGGTGGCAAGGGTTGGCTGGTAACCGACAGCAGATGGAATACGTCCCAAAAGGGCGGACACCTCAGAGTTGGCCTGGGTGAACCTGAAAATGTTGTCGACGAAGAGCAACACATCTTGTCCCTCCTGGTCACGGAAATGCTCGGCGACGGTGAGTCCGGTCAATCCGACTCTGGCCCTGGCTCCTGGGGGCTCGTTCATCTGTCCGTACACCAAGGTGCACTTGGACTCCTGCTGCTGGTCTCCAAGCTTGATGACTCCCGACTCAATCATCTCGGCGTACAAGTCATTTCCTTCTCTCGTCCTCTCTCCGACTCCGGCGAACACGGAGAAACCTCCGTGGGCCTTGGCGACGTTGTTGATGAGCTCCATAATAAGCACGGTCTTACCGACTCCGGCTCCGCCGAAGAGTCCGATCTTACCTCCCCTCTGGTAGGGAGCCAAGAGATCGACGACCTTGATTCCGGTGATGAGCATCTCCTGGGAGGTTCCCTGCTCGATGAAGGTTGGGGCCTCACGATGGATGGCCAAGACGTGCTTGGAGTTGATAGGTCCGCACTCGTCGACGGGCTCTCCGATGACGTTCATGATACGTCCCAAGGTCTCGCGACCGACAGGGATCTTGATAGGCTCTCCCGTGTTCCTCACCTTCTGGCCTCTCATGAGTCCCTCGGTGGCATCCATGGCAATGGTACGGACGGTGTTCTCTCCCAAATGCTGTGCGACCTCAAGGACCAGACGGATCTCGTTGTCCTCCACCTCGAGGGCGGTCAGAATTGGTGGCAAGTTGCCGGACGCGAACTCCACGTCGACGACGGCACCGATGACCTGAACGTTGCGTCAATCAAGCGATTTCGTCAGTCGGGGCGAAAAGGAAAAGGCAAGAAGTTCGTAAAAAAAAACCTAGCATTGGTTTTTGGAAAAGAATTCGGAGGGTTCGCGGAAACCCCCTCCCTCCCCCACCATCTCTCTCTCTCTCTCCCTCTCTCTCCCTCCCTCTCTCTCTCTCTCTCTCTGTTCTTACCTGAGTGATCGCACCCTTTCCTCCTGCGGCGACGGGCTCGGCCTCGGCCGCGAACCCCCTGAAGACATTCTTCTGGACCTGGCTGTTGGCCAACTCCTTGCTCACGACGCTGGTTCCGAAAAAACCAGTGACGGAAGGATCCAATTTCGCGAGGACAGGGTTCCTTCCCGCCGACAACGCGGCGAGGCAACGGAGTCCGCTCCTCGCCACCACACTCGTCCTTCCCACCGCACACGCCATCCCTCTCTCTCCTTCACTCGAGTAGTGAACTCACTCCACTTCCACTCCTCCGTCGACGCACCGCGCTCCTCTGTTTCCGAGCCGTCACCAGCTCACCCTCCTCGTTCGGCGCACGATTTTGACCTAATCTCGAGCCTCGTTCGGAAATGTTTCCGTAATTCAAAGTTGAACTACCATTCAAGACCCAATATCCACTCGTGTGGAAATATCCAAAAGTAGAATCTAAGTTTGGGAAAATCGTAATCGTTGAGAGGAGTAGATCCTCGTGTCGTTGCTTCGTCTTGGTTGTGATGTTATGCGTAGAATGAGGATAAGATGGGTTTTGCACTAGGGGGGGGGAGTTCGTGATCGTGAAGACAAAAAATTGGAAGAAAATCGGAGCAACGTTTAAAATGGGGTTTTCTACACGGTGAATCTCGCTGACGGCTGGAACGACGAAAGGGTGTAAAGAGAACCGTTTGAAATGTACACCCCAGGAGGACATCCAGGACGGACACACATTGGCTTTGGCTTTGGCTTTGGCTTTGGCTTTGTCTCCCTCCCGTTCCGATCGTTTTCCGATCGTCTTCCGCCCCGTCTTCCGCCCCGTCTTGGTCGTGCATTTCCTGATTTGATGTCTCCCCTTGGGGCGGGCGTTCCTTCCTTGCATTGCACCACGGACGGGTGGACGGCCTGGGGGACGACCAAGGCCCTTGTCCTCCTCCTCTCCTCCCCTCGTCCTTTCGTTTCATCAATCGCAAGGTTTGGGTTTGGGTTTGGGCTGTGAATCATGCGTGATCCCTGTACCCCGCCAGCATGGGGTGCTGGCCGCCCTTCGTCTTTGATGGCCTTTCCGCCTCCCCCTCGACCTGGCTCTTCTTAGATTATTTGGCTGTGCAGTTCCCTGCTGCTGCTGCGCCGCGTCACCCGCTGGACCGCGCTTTGATGGCCTTTCTGCCGCCGCTCCAGCTCCCCCGCAACCACCCAAGTGCCCACGCCACGGCGCTCCAGCTGCCCACGAAGCCCAGGAGGAGGGCGAAGGCCACGAGGGGAGACAGGAGGAACCAGACCGGCCAGACGGCGATGGTGAAGGAGAAGAAGGTGAAGATTCCCAGCACGGTCCCCGCGGGGATGGCGTAGGGGGAGGAGATGTTCCAGTCCTCCTTTGAGCCCTTGACCGCGCCCAGCCAGATCGTCAGGTACAGGTAGATGCACGTGTTGAGGGCGAAGGAGACCCCGCAGGCCGCGAGCCAGTTGCGAGCGATCCTCTCGTCAGTCGCCACGACCGCGACGAAGTTCCTCTTCCCGTCCCCGTACCACAGAATAAAGGCGGAGACCACGACCCACAACAGGCCCTCAACCTTGTTCCTGACCCTCTCCCTCTCCTCGGCCCTCTTTCGCTTCTCCAGCACCTCGCGCTCTAGCTGGCTCAAGCTCTTCACCTTCCTCGGTCTTCGCTTCCTCGCCGCCCCGGAGGCCGCCGAGGCCCCCTCCGTAACGTCCGAATCATCTTTAACGTCCGAGACCCGCTCGTACCCCGGCCTCGCCATCAACCCCCCTCCCACCTATCCAAACCCCCTCGTCCCTCGCCCCTGTCACGAGGCAGAGCAAGCCAGTCATCAGTCTCTTCCATCCTCGTCACGACGCCAAACCCTTCTCGCGACGGCTCTTTCGAAAGAGAAAGGAGAGAAGGTTCCCCCCCTCGACCCCCTTTCCCTCCCCCTCCCCCTCCTCGCCGCCCACCGCCGTCGACAGCACTCACCTTGGCCTCCTCGATCGATGCTCAGCTGGCGCAGAGTCCGTAGGGCGTTGAGAGAAGGAGAAGGAGCGAGAGAGTGGCATCGCGACGACGGGATCGCGACGCACGAGGGGAGGAGCCTACCGCCCTCTGAGGTTCACATCCATCGGGATCGCGACGCACGAGGGGAGGAGCCTACCGTCCTCTGAGGTTCACATCCTGGTGCCAATCACCAGTCTTGCACGCCTCGCTGAGGAGCGCTTGCTTGGCGTCACTGATGGCGTCACTGATGACGGAGGAGGTGATCTTCCTAGGGACGGGGGTGAGCACGGGGCTGCCTCGGCTGAGCTGCATTCTGCAGAAGGAGAAGGCGCAATGCAAGGTGTGCCAGCAAGCTTGGAGGGATCCGTTTGACAAGAATTATCGTTGCAACGTTTCCGTCCTGGTGAGGTGCAGGAGGCCTGGGACGGAGGAGAGGGTGACCGTCATGATCGATGCGGGGAAGACGATGAGGGATGCGGCCTTGAGGTGGTTCCCGAGGCACGGGGTGACCGGAATCGACGCGGTGTTGCTGACGCACGGGCACGCGGACGCTTGCGGAGGCATGGACGATCTCAGGGACTTCACTAGCTTCGTCAAGGGCCCGCGGGGGGCTCAAGACAAGGACAGGAAGTCCGGTGCCGCCGGGATCAAGAGCGGCTACTTCGGGCTGCAGCGCGAGCTGCCAGTGTTCTTGAACCAAGAAACGTTCGACGTGTGCCGGGGCGCTTATCCGTACCTTGTCCCCGCCCTCAGGCAGGACTCGTGTCCGCGGCGGGTCGCGAGCCTGCGGTGGGAGGTGATAGACAACAACTCCGACTTCGAGATCCTGGGCGTCAAGATCGTTCCACTTCCAGTGCTGCACGGCGGATCGTACGTTTGCCTCGGGTTCAGCTTCGATGGAGGCAAGTTTGTGTACCTGAGTGATGTCTCCGAGGTCCAGCCGCCCATTATGGCCCAGCTGGAGTCGTACTCGATCGAAACCCTGATTCTGGACTGCCTTGACAGGGGCACGAGCCCGTCCCACTTCTGCCTGCCCGACACCTTAGCCCTGGTCCGGAAGCTGAGGCCTCAAAAGACACTTCTGGTCGGCATGTCCTGCGAACTCGGCTTGCACGATGAAGTGAACGAGGAGCTACGGGAGCTTCTTTCGACGGAAGGCTTGGACGTGCAGCTCGCTCACGATGGGCTCAGCATTAAAATCAAACCATAAGTATAGTGTAATCTTCCTTTCACAATGAATGTGAGACGCAATCAATCCATTCCCAGGGGAAGCCAGGCCCTCCTCCACAATCAGTCTCGTGGCCCAATCAATCCATTCCCAGGGGAACCACCCAGCAGAAAGCCAGGCCCTCCTCCTCCACAATCAGTCTCGTGGCCCAATCAATCCATTCCCAGGGGAACCACCCAGCAGAAAGCCAGGCCCTCCTCCTCCACAATCAGTCTCGTGGCCCAATCAATCCATTCCCAGGGGAACCACCCAGCAGAAAGCCAGGCCCTCCTCCTCCACAATCAGTCTCGTGGCCCAATCAATCCATTCCCAGGGGAACCACCCAGCAGAAAGCCAGGCCCTCCTCCTCCACAATCAGTCTCGTGGCCCAATCAATCCATTCCCAGGGGAACCACCCAGCAGAAAGCCAGGCCCTCCTCCTCCACAATCAGTCTGGCCGATGGCGGTTAGGTGCAGACTGGAAGGAGGACGGCTGTGGGGGCTGCAGAGGGGCGTACTAGCGAGGGGCAGAAGCTTGAGTATAGTTGCCGGGAGTCGAAGGGAGGCGCACCGTGTCGTTATGCGGCGCCATCTGGTGAACGGTGCGACGTCGTCGTCGGACGAAGACGAGGCAACGTCTGTGCCCTCTTCGTCGACGACCTCGAACCTGTTCTCTGCCTTGGACGGTCTGGACGACGAGAAGCTCGAGGAAGAGGTGTCGTCCCTGCGGCCGCCTCCGGCGAGGGAGCCACGGAAGGTCAAGGGGGCGCTTGTCTGGATTGACTTGGAGATGACAGGTCTCGAGGTGGAGAACCACACGATCATTGAGATAGCTTGCTTGGTGACGGATGGGAACCTGGATGCCAAGCACATCGGGCCCTCGCTGGTGATTCATCAAAGCGAGGATGCGATCGCGGGCATGAACGAGTGGTCCAAGGAGCACCACGCGAAGAGTGGCCTGACAGAGAGGGTGAGGCAGAGCCGGGTCACTATGGAGGAGGCCGAGGCCGAGGTCTTGAAGTTCGTGCAGAAGCACACCGAGGCTGGGAGGGCCCAGCTCGCGGGCAACAGCGTCCACACGGACTACGCCTTTCTCCGCAGGTACATGCCACGGCTCCACGCTTATCTTGACTACAAGCTGGTCGATGTCACGACCGTGAAGGAGCTGGCACGGCGCTGGTTCCCCAGGGAATTCAGGAAGAGGCCTCGCAAGACCTTGCAGCACACGGCGATGAGCGACATCGAGGAGAGCTTGGAGGAGCTCAAGTACTACAAGACCAGGATGTTCAAGAGGATCAAAAAAAGCAACGGAGGCTATTGAATCGTCCTAAAGTATTTTAACGGGAAAAGTTACTCCAGAGAAAATGTTCCCCTTCAGAAAGACTGTAGTCCTTTCCGTCGAGGTGCACGGACAGCTTCTGCCCCGCCTCCATCCGGCTCAGAGAGAGAGACGACAGCCACACCAAGAGGTTCGATGAAGCTTCCTTGTCACCCCCGCAGAGATCCAGCAATCCACCTAGTGGGACAACGGCAGGTCGGGCGAGGATAACCACGAAAGTGGAGCCCTCTGGGCCCACCTGGCACTCCTCCTCGATCAGGGTGACAGAGTAAGCCGGCCTCTCCGAGACCGGCTTCGGAGCAACCCCGAAAGCTTGGGTAAAGTAGTCCTTCTTGCTGGCAAAGACCTTGTCGAGGCCCTTGTCGCCGATCTTGTAAAAGATATCGACCTTATCCGAGAGCTCCAACTTGCCCTTCTTCCTCAACTTCTGCACTCTGTTGACAACCTCCCTCGCAGTCCCTGCCGCCAGGAGCTCCTCGTCGAGCTTCAGGTCCAAGATCACGAGAACGTCGCCGTCGCCGGCAGCGTCGATATTCTTGGGGTCCGCACCTTCAGGGATCTGGAATTCTCTGGTGATGTTGATATCCCCGGCCGTGAGCACGTGTCCCTCAATTGTGATTTCACCTTGGGTCTCGAACTCGCTGATTGCCGCGGCATCCAGTCCCTTGATGCCCTTTGCGACCTTGCCCATGTCCTTCCCCAAACGCTTGCCAAGAGCACCCCAATCTGGCATCGCCTTTGGTGTGCAGAATTTCGCAACGTCTGCCGAGCTCTTAATCGTCCTCACGTTGATCTCCTCGCTGAGGTACACTTGAAGCTCCCCGGTGACATCCTCAAGGTATTCCTGGTCCGGATGAACCACTGTCATCTCTTTCAGAGGAAGCTTGGTTGGCCTCACTTGCCTGTCCCTGATAACTCTCGCGTACTCGATGACTTTTTGCATCCTTTCGACAGCCCTCTGAATCTTTTCGTCTGCCTTCTGCCTCTTCTGTGGGTCTGGGAACAGCTCCCAGTGCACACTCAAGTTTTCCTTGGTCAAGCACTTGTTCAAGTTCTTGTACATGAACTCCGTCAGGTAAGGCGTGAACGGCGCCATGACCTTGCACAGCGTCATGAGAACGTCAAACGTCACGGCAAGGGCCATCTTCGCGTCTTCCGTTCCGTTGGCTCCCTTCATTCTCTTTCTGTTGAACCTAACGTACACATTTGTGAGGTTGTCGATGAACTTCACGAGGTAAGGCAAAACGGTGTACAGGCGGTAGGCTTCCATCTCTTGCTTGACGTATTCCACCAAACTCGTCGTGGAAGCAATCATCCATCTGTCCAACACATTCGAAGCTTGGTTCAAGTCAACATCGTTTGGGTTGAAATCAACCTTTGCGTCCTGGAAGAGCCTCTGGGCATTCTGGACGAAGAATCTGTACGCATTGTACCACGGCAAGAAAACTTCTTTAACCACGCCCAGGACCCCATCTTCCTTGAATTTGAGAGACTCCGCTCTCACGACGGGGGAGTTCACAAGGTACATCCTCAATGCATCCGCGCCATAAGCATTCACGACCAGCTTTGGATCAGGGTAATTCTTCAGCCTTTTACTCATTTTCTTTCCATCGGAGGCCAGCACAAGTCCGTTGCAGATTAGATTCTTGAAAGGCGGCTTGTCGAAGAGAGCCGTGGACAGGACCATCAACGTGTAGAACCAACCTCTCGTCTGGTCGATTCCCTCGGCAATGAAATGAGCAGGGAAGCATTCCTCGAACTTCTCCTTGTTCTCGAAGGGGTAGTGCTGCTGGGCGTAAGGCATGCTTCCACTCTCGAACCAGCAATCGAAGACCTCGGGAATCCTTCTCAGAACTCCCTTGCCCTGCTTCGAGGGGATCTCAATCTTGTCGATAAAGTGGCTGTGCAAATCCGTGACCTTGTGCCCAGAAAGCTCCTGCAGCTCTTGGATCGACCCGATCACAACGATCTCCTCACCGTCCTCGCTCATCCAGATGGGGATTGGAGTTCCCCAGTACCTGTTCCTGGAGATCGCCCAGTCATGCGCGTTTTCAAGCCAGTTGTGAAACCTTTTCTCCTTCACGTAAGCTGGCACCCAGTACGTCTGGTTGTTATTCTTCACAAGCTTGTCCTTGAATGACTCCACCTTAATGAACCAGCTTGGCACTGCCCTGTAAATCAAGGGGGTGTCCGATCTCCAGCAGTGTGGGTAGGAGTGAAGAAGGTTCGAAGAATCGACGAGACGTCCGGCGTTCTTGAGGTGCTTTATGATCTCCTTGTCCGCGTCCTTGAGGTACTTTCCACTGAAGTCCGAGACCACCGGCAAAAAGCAGCCGTTCGCATCTAAGGGATCGGGCAAGGTTTCACCCTTGCGAACCACGCCGTGCTTCAGGCACACCCTGTAATCATCCTCACCATACGCGGGCGCTTGGTGCACGATGCCGGTACCCGCGTCGTCCGTCACGTAGGTGTCCGAGCAGACCTGGAATGCTCCGGTTTCCCCAAGCTCCTTGAAGTAAGGGAAGAGCGGCTCGTACTTCTTTCCAACGAGGGTGGAGCCCTTGAACTTGTCGAGGATCTTGAAGCCCTCCTTCGGCTCCTCGCCCTCCTTGCCCTTGCCCTTCTTCTTCTTCTTCTTTTCCTGGGGCACGGCCCCGGGGATGGAGGACAGCCTGCTCTCCGCCACAATGTACACCTTCCCCGTCTTTGGGTCCTGCACCTTGAGGTAATCGAACTCTGGGTGGACGCAAAGCGCGAGGTTGCTCGGGAGGGTCCAGGGCGTCGTCGTCCAAGCCACCATGGCCGCTCCGTCCTCCGCGCCGACCAAGGGGAAGTTCACAACGACAGCGGGGTCCTGCACGTCCTTGTAGTTCTGGCCAACCTCGAAGTTCGAAAGCGGGGTCGTGCAAGCCGTCGAGTAGGGCATGACCTTGAAGCCCTGGTACACCAGGTCTTTCTCGTACAGCTGCTTGAAGACCCACCACACGCTCTCCATGAAGGGGGGGTCGAGGGTCTTGTAGTCGTTCTCGAAGTCGATCCATCTTCCGAGTCGGATGACCGAGGTCTCCCACTCCTTGGAGTACCTCATCACGATCCCCCTGCACTCCTCGTTGTACTTGTCGATGCCCAGCTTCATCACACCCTCCTTGCCCGAAATCCCAAGCTTCTTGTCGATCTCGAACTCGATCGGCAGGCCGTGGCAGTCCCAGCCGAAGCGCCTCGTCACGTGGTAGCCCGCACTACAAGCGTACCGGGTCACAATGTCCTTGATCGTGCCGGCGAGGATGTGCCCGTAGTGAGGCAAACCCGTCGCGAACGGCGGACCATCGTAAAACACGTACTCCGGCCTCCCCTCCGACCGGCGAAGCTGCTCCTTGAACGCATCCAGCTTCTCCCAGTCCTCCAGGATCTCCTCCTCAGTCTTCGAAAAGCTGAAGTTGTAGGTGTCCTTCACGCTATCGAAAGCGCTCATCCTTCACAAACACACAACCCAAAGCAACAAAAACAAAAACAAAACTTCCTCTCCTCACCTCTCCCTCTCCTCAAACCCTCACCCGAGCGTCGTCTCTTTCAAGCGACGGCTCTTTCGAAAGAGCAAGACACGATGCTTCCGTGCGTCGCGTCCTCGAACTCTCCACCCCCCCGTCGCGACCCTCCGTCCTCGTTAAAGCCAAAGACCTCTCCCAGATCGATCGCGATCGATCGGCGGCGATTGTTCCCCTCCCCTCTGAAAAGAAAAAATAAAATTTTCGGGTTTGACTCAGACTCTGGGAATTGATACGTTGAGACACACCTGGAGGAGCAAGGCCAAGGCGGTGTCTTTGGACGAGAAAAGGGCCAAGAGTTGAACCAAAACGGTGATAGAGGAATACAAAGGCGAGGCTACGTCTCGAGGGCTTTCCGTAGGTACCAGGATTGTGGGATTTGACGACCGGGAAGGCCCCAAAGGTCGCGTCTTTGCCTTGCGTGCGTGGGATTGTGGGAAGGCGAGGCGGTCAGCGAAGGGCTTGCCTCTGGGGCGAGGGTGATGGAGTGAGTTCGCCGCTTGTGCACACGCCGCGAGACCAAGAGAGACCGAGTCGCGAACAGGAAAGGGGGGAGGATGTCAGACCAGCAGTGGCTGGTGGAGGACGACGGTCCACCGCTGGAGACGGATGGAATCGATAGGGACACGGAGCAGTGGAAGAGGGGGGCCAGGCGGGCCAAGGCCGAGAGCACCTTCCGGAGCAGCCACGCCTCGCACAGGTTCGACAAGCAGAGGGACGTTCTGATCAAGGGGTGTGTCGAGCGAAGCGACGAGGATTGCATGATTCTGGAGGAAATTTTGGGCGACGTCAAGTTCGCTTCCTCCCTCCCCTTCGCGAAGCGTTTGGAGGTCTGCAAGGCCATGCTTTACGAGGTGGTGCCCAAGAACACCATGCTTTTCAACGAGGGAGACGTGGGGGAGGAGTTCTTCATCATTCTGTCGGGCTCCACGACGGTGTCGACTTTTGACAACGAGACGCAGCAGAACACGGATATCGCGACGCTGTACGCCGGAGACAGTTTCGGAGAGCTCGCTCTCCTGAGTGACAAGAACTTCAGGCAGGCCAGCGTGACGACCAGAGAGACCTGCGAGTTCGTCAAGCTGACGAAGAACGACTTTGACTCCATCCTGAAGACCTACAGCGTGAAGGAGCTCGGCGAGAAGATACAGTACCTCAAGATGATCCCCATGTTCGAGAGCCTGGACCACAGCGCCTTGCAGAGTCTGGCGTACGTGCTGACGATTCGGGAATACGACAGGAAGAACATCATCGTGCAGCAGGGAGATGAGCTGGACGAGATGTTTTTCGTGGTCAGCGGGACGTGCAAAGTAGTGAGGGAGGTGCCAAACTTCTTCAAGTCAAAAGGGAACGTGCATCTGAAGTTCGACATCACCAACTACAACCAGCACTTGGGTGCGGGAGCCTTTTTGAGACTGGAGGAGCTCACCAAGACCGATTCGAGCCAAGACTACCTCTCGAGCAAGAAGAGCACGAAGAAGGGGGTCGAGAACAAGGAGACGGGGGAAGGGAAGGCCCTTTGGTCAGGGGAGAGCAGGAACACGACCTTGACGATGTCGAGGGCGGAGAGGTCCCTCCCAACCCTCTTCCTCGAGATCGGGACCCTCTCCCAGTACGACTACTTTGCTGACATGGCCGTGATAAAGAAAGTCAAGCAGCACGAAACGGTCATCACGCTGTCGAAGACGACCTGCTACGTCCTGAACAAGTGGGACCTCCTGAGGCGTGTCGACAAGAGAACGATGAGCGCGTTGATGGAGAGCAGCGAGAGGCCCATCCCAAACGACGAATCGCTCAGGAAGGAGTACCTGAAAGCAAAGCAGTGGGACCAGTACAAGTCAGAACTGGTTGCCGACATCATCAAACAGAAGAAACACGTCAAGGCATTGTTCAGAGGACGGCGATAGGTTGAGGGTCTCCCTTGCTTTTGTACTTTTATGCAAACAAATTTAATAAACATACAACCTTTACACTTCACGAATCTCAGGAGCACTCCGCGGTCCTCAAACCGGCCACCAGACTGAGGTATTCCGGGCAGTTGTCGGGCGTGATGTACCCGTGCCTGACCAAAAAGTCGAGGATAACGAGGTTGCAGTTCTGTTTGAACTCGTCCGTCTCCAAGACGGTGGCCATCACCCGTTCCACGGGCCAGAGCATGAATTCCTCGACCTCCCCGTCGTTGTTGCTTGGCGTGAAGCTGGCCGGCAGCTTGAGGTCGTAACAGAAGAGAACGTCCCGCTTCAGACCTCTCGCGCCCCCCCAGTTCACATCGCCCTCCTCCACGAGAAACTCGTAAGACACCGCACCAGCGGGCCTGGCCGTCTCCGCAAGGTCTTTGGGGACGTTGGCCTCCTCCTCGCACTCCTTTATCACGTTCTCCAAGAGGTAGAGGCCGTGGGGTTGTCCCCCGGCCACGAGGTGGTCTAACTTGCTCGGGGAGGTCGCCTTTGTCTTCGACCTCCGGGCCACCCACATGCTCTTCGAGCCGTCCCCGTGCTCCACGTACGCGCAGACGTGCACGCCGTACGCTTTCAGGCCAAAAAATGGGCAAGCTGCCCTCTCCATGAGGAAGAAGGGCTCCTGGTAGAAGCTCGAGGTTACCGGATACAGCTCGTCCCTCCAGCCCGTGATCGTCCCCTCCTCCCTCAGGGCCGCAAGTACTCTCGATACGGCCTCTGTCCTCTCCTTGGGACGCCGCAGCCGTTCTGCCAGCGTGACCCCGGATGCGGAAACCTCGAAGCACTCGTCGAAACGCTCGAGGCGCCTCGCAAAGTCCGACCTGCAGTACCCAGCGACCACGGCGTCCACTGTGAAGGGCAGGAGTCCCGCCGCCTGCCTTCCCTCCGCGTTCCCGGTATTGCACCTCCTCACCCACTTGTTCATCCTGCGCAACCGATCGCTCCAACACCCTCACCTTTCCTCCCCCTTCGACTCGCACAACAACAACAACAACAACAACAACAACACGATTCGCTGGGGATGAATCAGGTCGATCGCCAAGCCACCCAGGTGATGCTTGGGTCCACGGCAAGAGAACGAAGCGTTCTATCGATCGTGACGCTCCTCCGTCGCAACCGACGCAACCGATCGCTCCAACACCCTCGCCTTTCCTCCCCCTTCGACTCGCACAACAACAACAACAACAACAACACGATTCGCTGGGGATGAATCAGGTCGCTCGCCAAGCCACCCAGGTGATGCTTGGGTCCACAGCAAGAGAACGAAGCGTTCTATCGATCGTGACCCTCCTCCGTCGCAACCGACGCAACCGATCGCTCCAACACCCTCGCCTTTCCTCCCCCTTTCCTCTCCTCCTCTCCCCCTTCTCCCCTCTGCGATCGATCTCGCTGCTCGATCTGTCAAATTTGTCTTTTGATTATTTTGAGCGATGGATTGATGACGAGGAGGAAGGGTGAGGGTGGCGTCGGCCCAAAGGCGGTGGTGTACGAGGACGAGGACGAGCGGTGGGTTGGGTTGGTGGCAAGAGGACTCGATGGCAATCCAGGGTATGAGAGGTTTAGACCTTTGGGAGGCGTAAGGGAGGACACACACACACACACACACACACGAGCGGGAGGGAGCGAGATGAATAGGTGAGAATTTCATTCTACATTGCATTTGGGTATTGGGTCCAAGGTGTATTGAACTAACGAATTGGACTTTAAATTGTTTCAGGGCGTTTACCCCGAGGAAAGGGTTGAACGAGATCTTGCAGGACGAGGCCTTGTATCCGCGACGGTCGCCCTTGCCCTCGAGCAGCAAGAAGGGCTTTGTAGACGGTAAGGCGCTTTATGCGTGTCCCATTCTCTCTCCCTCCCTCTCTCTCTCTCTCTTGCTCTCTCTGTGCGATCCAACAAGGGACAGAACTCTGACGGGCTGCTTGCTTTGGTTGAACAGAGGAGACGAGGCAGATCGTGTTGTCGGAGGATCCCCACCAGGGTCTGCAGAACGGTGACATCGTTTACTTTTTGTCGGAGAGGAACGACCCGTATGTTGTGCGGAGCGTCCAGTCAGACCAGGCGGAGAGGGGCTCCCTTCATGCCTTCGCTCCCTGCGAGGACGGCAGCGTGGACGCCAGCCACCAGAGTTGCTACTTGGAGGTGGTCAGGGAAGGAAAATGGATCGGATTTCGATCCATGTACGCCCAGAACAAGTTTCTGCAAGCGCGGAGGAAGGGGATGGACAAGCTTTGCTTTTTCAATGCGAACTTTGGAACCTGGGAGCAGTTTGAACTCTTTCCTCAGGACACGGACGTGACCGTCTCGTGGAGCAGACTGAACTTGACCTTCCAGTCGAGGCGGCTCTCGCAGTTCCGGATCCAGGTGACCGTGTGCAGGGTGGGCCACTTCAGCGGCTCAAAGTCCCTCTTCGACCCGAAGCTGACCATGCTGAACTCCAAGGAGGACCAAAGGCAAGTCCTGACGCGGGTCTCCGACGTCATGGTCAAGGAGTGGGTCAAGTTCGTGGAAAACGAGATTCAGGAAAGGGAATCGACTGAGGAGAAGATCCAGCTGATGAGGAAGGACACGAAGCTTCTGCATCAGTGGACGACGAACAGGCTGGTGGAACTGAAGGAGAGGGCAAGGGGGGATATTGGGATCCTTCAGGAGGCGCTGGACAAGACCAACGCTTACGCCAGGTTCAAGAAGCAGCAGCTCAAGGCCGCGGAGGATGATCTGAGGAGTCACTGCTTGGTGATCTTTGACGCGGTCAACAAGAGAAGGGACATGAAAAGCAAAGTCTCCTCGTTCGTTCTCTGGCAGAAGTACACTGCGAAGAACGCGCTGGAGCACTACACGGAGAGCCAAATGTCTCGGCTTCGGAGCAAGATACTCCTGAACTTTGTGTTTGGCAAGTGGCGTGGCCACACGATGGGCACGTTGCAATCCAACCGAACGGTTGCCGGGTTCCAGAGGAAGCAGGAAGACAAGCGAGCAAAGCTCGTGCTCAGAGAGTGGACCAGGGTCCACCTGCTGCGCAAGGAAGAAAACCATAGAGTCGCGCAATACTCGAGGCACATGCAATTAGTCAAGCTCAACACGTTGATGTGCTCCTGGCTCGGGCTAGTAGCGTTCAGAAAGAAAGTAGAGGTTGGGCTCCGAATTCACAAGGGGTTGACCCAGCTGCACAACAAGCTCAAGCTTCAGAGAATCTTGTCGAATTGGAGGCACGCGACAGCAAAGAAGAGGTTCAACAACCACATTCTGGGCGCGTTCACCGTGAAGAGCGAGCAGAATAGACTGAGAAACAGCTTCAACAAGCTTCGCTCGTATGTTCGGGGTCAGAAGCGCGTCCAGACATCCCTGGCCCTCTACTCGGCAAAGTGGCAAAGGCTCATGCACGCGAGAGTGTTCCAAAGTTGGGCCTTGGTTGCCAGCATCTCCAGCGAGATCGAGAACCAAAAGGCGGTTTACTTCACCCTGACGACGTTCCTGGTCAAGCCGTTTTTGCACTGGAGGAGGGCCATTAAACAGAAGAAGCGGCTTTCGTGCATGGGAGAGAACTTGAGGAGGCAGCACAAGACGCTGCTCCAGAGGAGGGTGCTGATCTCTTGGAATCTCTTCGCGATCAAGGCTCTGGATTACAAATTCAAGCACAAGGTGATTGCCAGGGCGAACGCCCTCGCGACGTCAAGAAGGACCTTCGCGCTGTGGCACGACTTTTGCATGAGCAAGAATTGGAGCAACAGCCGCATGCAGATCCTGCAGAGGAAGCGGGACAGGTCCAACCTGAGAAAAACGTTCGAGTCGTGGGTGTACCACGTGGAAGAGAGGGAGAGAAGTGTCTCGGAGTTCGTGCAGAAGGCCCAAAGGGCCAAAATGCGGTTCTGCCTCTCGAAATGGAGGGACCTGCCTCACCTGAACAGGGAGAAGTCTTTGAGGAAGGACGTGCACCACAAGATGACGCAGCTTTGTCAGAAGAGGAAGCTCGCGAGAATTTTGAAAGTCTGGGCAGACCTTCGCTCGGAAGCAAAGCGCATGGAGAGAATTTTGGAGGTTCTCACCAGGCACTCACAAAGGAGGGCTACCCACAAATTCTTTTCACGGTGGAGGGAGAGTTGCAAAGACAAGCTCCTCTTCCACGAGAGGTCCCTGCAAAGGATGTCGCTGCAGAGGCTGAGGACCTTCTTTGCCTCGTGGCTGAACATCGTGCTGTCTCACAATGAGAAGAGGAGTCTGTTCGAAAGGTGTCGCAGAAGGCTGAACAAGCTGACGTTGTCCCACTGCCTCGCAAAGTGGAAGGCCTACAAGGAAGTGTCGTGCGTGCAGAGAAAGTTCGCCATGCAAATCAGGGACAAGATGGACGGGTCTTTGAGGCGGGCCGCTTTTCACGCCTGGATCGATATCCTTCTGGAGCAGAGGCAGTCCACCGAGCTGGTTGAGAAACTTGTGAGGAGGTTCTCTCACAAGCTGCTCACGAGGATCTTCCTGGAGTGGAGGGCCGGGATCAAGCTCTTGGTCCACTATCGCAACACCGTGGTCCGCTTCAACAGGCGGTCGAACCAAAGGATGCTGAACGATGTCTTGGCCGAGTGGGTTCACATCGTGAGGCAGAGAAGGGTCTTGAGAAGATCCCAGGCCCTGCTGGAGTCCCGGCTGAGAAGGAGGAAGCTGTTCCGCTCGTTCGTCGAGTGGTGCGCCTGGGTTCGGGGGAAGATCAGGGACAAGGCCAGGGTGGGCGCGGTGCGTGGAAAGAGGGACGGCCGGATCAAGAGGCACGTCTTCGTGGCGCTCGCGGAGTACGCCTGGCGCAAGCGGTCCACGCAGCTCAAGGTCGACAGATCGCTGATCGCCCTGAAGCAAAAGGCACTGAGGCGAACCTTCTGCTCTTGGATTGGCACGGTGGTTCACGCCAGGAGACTGAACATTGTTTGCAACAGGCTCCTGGAGAGGCAAGCCTTTATCTCCAAGTCGAGGGCCTTCGACTTGTGGGTGAGCAGAATTCACAAGAAGAGCGAGTCCCTCTCCAACATCCGACGGTGCGTGAAGCGAAAGCAGGTGTCCCTGAACTTCTTCCTGTCCTGGTATTGGGATGCGCTGGACGACGACGTCCAGTTCACCCTAACGAACATTCTGCACAACGCCGCGCCTTCGGACACGTTCGTGGGGAGGGACTACAAGCCCCTCTTCAAGAGCGAGTCGCCGGTGATGCCCAGAAGCAGGCAAAGCCCCAAGGGGGGTTTCGACCTGACGCTCAACCCCCTTGCGTCCAAGAACCTCTTGCCGAGGCTGAACGCGGAGAGCATCCAGGTCTCGCCCGAAGAAATCCCCGTGAGGAGCCAGGAGCCCTCGGAGGTCCTGGCAGCCTCTCCGTCCTTCCGGGAGTCCGAGGGGGAGACCGAGTCGTCGGAGGAGACCGAGTCGTCGGGGGAGGCCGAGGGACTCCGGGGGGGCGCGACCCCCTTGAAGGGAACCCCTCCCGGCCTGGAAAGGCTGTCCATCCCCCTCGGAGCCGATGAGCTTGGGCTGGAGAGCTCCGCGGTCTCCGTGGGCCTTGCGGAGCTGCTCCAAGACGAGGACGAAGCCTTCCTCGAGGAGTTCAACTCCCCTGTCGGCTCGCTGGTCACGACCCCGGTGGCCTCCCGGCTCGCCTCCCCCCTGGCCTCCCCCTTCAGGGGCAAGAGCAGGGCCAAGAAGATCGAGAAGTTCGTCACGTCCTTGGACGACGAGGTCTCCCTGCGGTTGGGCCCCGAGCAGACCGACGACCCGTGAGGACAAAAGCGTAAGCGAAAGCGTACTATATATAATAAACGTTTGCTTTTTGTGCGTTTTGGGTGCGTACGCGTATCTCTCTCTCTCTCTCCCTCTCTCTCTCTCCATACTTATGGAGTCATCGAGTCATCCATACTTATGGAGGACAAGGACTCCGTCCGTTATCCCCAGCCTCCTGGCCTGTCCCATCAGTAAATTTTTGGGAGCGGGATCTTCCCGCGAATTTTGATCTCCAGCCAAGCAAAAAGGAAAGCGAGGAAAGCGGACGTCGTCGTCGTCGACGGGGCGTTGCGTTTTTTTTTTGTTCAGCTAGACGGACCCGGACCGGAGAAGCGCTTGCGGTCGTCCTCGACTTCTTGCCGTGCTTCCGTGCGAGCCCTTGGCCTCGGGAATCATTTTTGGTGGCGAGGGCATGGAGGTCGACGAGCCCCCGTTACGCCTGGAGATGGAGGAGGAGAGGATTCCTGCGTCCTCGCCGGAGTTCTGGGTGTTCATGGGCATCTGCATCGCTCTCGTGCTGTTCGCGGGCCTCATGAGCGGCCTGACGCTGGGCTTGCTGAGTTTCGAGGAGGTCGACCTCCTCGTGCTGATAAAGAGCGGGACGGAGAGGCAGAAGAGGCACGCGAAGCGCATCATGACGGTGTTCCAGAGCCAGCACTGGCTCCTCGTGACGCTCCTCCTGTGCAACGCCGTGGCCATGGAGGCCCTCCCCATCTTTCTGAACAAGATCTCGAACGAGGTGGTGGCCATCGCGGTGTCCGTCACCGCGGTCCTGTTCTTCGGGGAGATCTTCCCCCAGTCCCTGTGCAAGAAGTTCGGGCTCTCCATCGGAAGCAGCTTCTCGCCCATGGTCAAGGTGCTGATGTACGCCACGGCGATCATCTCGTACCCCCTCTCCAAGTTCTTGGACTACATGATAGGGAAGAACCACGCCGGGCTGATGAAGAGGAAGCAGCTCGAGGCGCTGGTGGAGTTCCACGGCACGGTGGAGGGCAAGGGCGGCGAGCTCAGCGGGGACGAGGTGAAGATCATCACGGGGGCCCTGAGCCTTTCCAACAAGCCGGCCTTCATGGCGATGACGCCGCTGTCGATCAGCTTCATGCTGCCGAGCGACACGGTCCTGGACAGGGCGGTCATCAAGAGCATCGTGGAGTCCGGCTACTCCAGGATCCCGATTCACGTCCCGGGCAGGAGGGAGGACATCATTGGCCTCATCATCGCCAAGGAGCTCCTGCTCCTGGACCCGGACGACGAAGTTCCGGTGCTCTCGACTCAGGTCAAGCTCTACTCCCTGCCGAGAATGGACGCGAGCATCTCGATGTACGACGTCTTGAACATCTTCCAGACGGGCAAGTCCCACATGGCCGTGCTGACCTACACCGGAGGAAGCCAGGAGATCGACTGCGCCATCGACAACAACTTCAGGTGGGGAAAGGGTGGCTCCGCGAGCCCAAGCCCGGTGACGAACCCGGGAAGGAGGAGGCATGGGTCGAAGGACGAGGGGGAGGATGCTGAAGACGTGGGCCTGCTGAACGGCGCGGCCAGCAACGAGCCCTCCGGGTACAACTCGGACATCACCTCGTCTCCGGTGTACAACAAGCCGAGGGTGTTCTACAACAGCGCCGGGGAAGCGGGCCCTGGGGTCATCGGCATCATCACGATCGAGGACGTTCTCGAGGAGCTCCTTCAGGAGGAGATCGTGGACGAGACGGACAAGTACGTGGATAACCTGAGGAGCCAGGCCAGGGACGAGCGCAAGCTCATCAAGGACCTCCACCCGAGCCTCCAGAGGCTTGTCCTGGACAGCGAGGCCATGACCTCATACCTCATTCCCATCATCCAGGAGCAGAACGAGCTACTGAGGAGCCAGAAGAGGCAGGCGAAGCAGAGCCTTCGGACGGCGCAGCAAGTGATTGATGTGAATCTGTAGATCTCGCGAGATGTATGATACAAGAGTGTTTGTTTTGTAATATTAACGTGCTTCCCTCGGGGCGCGGCGACTCACACCACGCTGTGGTTGGAAGCCGTCCTTTCCACCACCTCGACACTCTCGGCCCCTTCGTCGTACCTCCTGGAGCACGCCTGGACGAGCTTGACCACGAGAACGTAGCAAAGGCCGCAGAGGGAACCGATCGTGAGGCTGCTCTGGAGGTCCAGGTCGACGAAAACCACGCACAGGATCGTCGCCATCCAAGTGATGCGCAGGAAGTCGAAGGAGAGGTCGAGGGCAGGGGGGACCTGCTCGTCGCTCAAGTACACCTGCGGCGTCAGAGGCTCGTGCAAGTCCGGGACCGGCATCTCCTCCAGGTCAGGAAGGTTTCGAATCGTGGCCTTGCAGATGTCGCACTCCAGAGACCCCTTCACCGAGGCCCACTTCACCGCACACGCCTTGTGGCGGAGGGCTATGTCTCCCTTGCACTGGCACTGCAGCGTTATCGCCTGGCGGAGGTCGAGCGAGAGGAAAGAAAAAGAAAAGAGTTTGCAGTGCGCGCGTCAGCAAAGGGTGCGAGTGGCAAAAGAAGAAGAAGAAGACCCACCTCCCCGCTCGCAAAGTCCTCCTCCGTCAGTGGCTCCAAGCAAATCAAGCACTTCATCGCGTCGTCCTCCTTGTCCCTCGCCCCAACGCTGCTGCTGAGCTTTCGGCTCAGCGCGCGAAAGAGCCCCACGAGGTTCTCCTTCTCCCCCTCCACGACGCCCCCTCTTTTGCCCTTGCCCCCACCGCCCCCCTTGTGCCTTGCCCCTCCCCCGTTCACCTCGACGTCGCCCTCGCCTGCCATGCCGCTACTGTCCGGCCCGGCGTAGAGCGCTTCCCCCTCGTCCCCCTCCCCCTCCTCGCGCCTTCGCCTCGACGCCATCGTCGTCCTCTCCTCCCGATCAAACAACCCGTCTCCACCAACGCAGAGCCCCGGCGTTATCTTTCTGAAAGCCGTTACACTCCGAAATCTTGGGTCACACTTTACGGACGGGCTTTCAAGATGAAGGACTCGGCTCGGGAGTTGTGGATGGGCGAAGGTGTCGGTGAGAGCCTGACTGGAAGGAGATCCCTCGATGGAGAACTATCGAATAAATTACTGTATATATATATGTCTATGTATATTACTATCATGCTGACAGCAGCGGAACCTTTTTCGCGGTCGCCAAGAGGGCGGGGTGCGTCGACAAGAACAAGAACGAGCACTGCTTTGCTGCTGCTTCATGCTACATGTCCCCAATAACGTATTTAGCGATGAAAAAGTAGATCAGTAAACCGGTCGCATCCACGATGGTCGTCATGAGGGGCGCCGCGGTCACCGCTGGGTTCAGCCTCAGCCTCTGGGCCAGGAGTGGCAGGGCCACGCCCAACGTGTTGGCCCACAAGGATATGATCTTGGAGGGAAAAGAATCAGGAGGTCAGTCTTGAGGTCAGTCTTCGAGGCACCATCCTCGAGCGCGAGAGGCGTCTCTTACCGGTAAGGACACTGCCACGGTCAGGGCGACCTTGGGCTCGAAGCCTGGGTATATGAAAGAGAAAGTGAAGACTCCGCAGCCCAGCATGCAACCCATCAGCGTCCCCGCCAGCCCCTCCTTGGCGGTGGCGAGGAGGTAGTCCTTTTGGGTTATCTCCCCCAAAGATATCGCCCTGGAAGAGGTGCGCGAGGAAGAACAAGGGGTGAGTCAGAATCGATTCGATGGGACACTCGCGAGATCCCTCAAGCTCCTTGCCACTGCGTCTGTGTGTGCCTGCTCTCACCTTATGATTGTGGTGACTGACTGTGATCCAGAGTTGCCACCGTGGCCTATCAGGAGGGGGACGAAGTAAGACAGCGCCACCTGCTTTCTCAGGAGCTCCTCGAACTGCTCCACTACGACGGTCGACATCATGAGCCCGAAGAAGAAGAAGATCAGCCAGCCCATCCTCGAACGTATTGTGGACTCGATATCCTCATCCCTTCGATTTCCAAACGAATAAAACAAGGTTCGCGTTTACGCGCTGGTGGTTAGTCGAGCTGCGCGCGCGCGGCAAAACAATTCGAGGGGCATGCGGCGCCCCCTCCCCGATTGACCAGGCGTCGTACCTGTAGCTGGACCTCTTGCCCTTGTCCTTCCCCGCTTGTGCCTCGCCAGCCTCGTCCAGCTCAGTGTACAGAGTCATAGCGAAACGGCCCCGTTCTCAGTCTTTGCTACGACAAAGGTCTTATCTTTCCGGAGACCATTTTTTCAGGTCTTTGAGGCCCTCGTGCCTGGCTTCCCTCTCCGCCCTCTCGGTCCCTCGACGCGCCTTGGGGTCTGCGCTGGCACTCCGTCGACAACTCCCTCTGCGTCGCCCGCTGAACGGAAACGTCAGGAGGATCATCATCTGGAGATCAAAAGAGGGAGCTGGAGGTGGAGGACATGGCGAGGGTGGTGGACAAGGAGGGAGGGGAGGGCAATGAGGGCCAGGGGCCTTCTCACTCCCTCGCCTTCGCCTTCGCCTTCGCCTTCTCCCCCCTGGTGATCTTGATCTCTTGCTTTGCTTTTGAGAAAGAGGAGAGGATGGATGGTGGGGGCAAGCCTTTGGGGGCAAGGGGTCGTGCAGGAAGGCCTTAAAGGCGATCGCACCCAGGCAACCTTGTTTGGATGCCGTGCCCCTGAATTCGGGTCTCCCAAAGCGGTTTTCATTAGAAAAAGTCAACACAACACGTCACAAAACGCAGTTTGCGCAAACCGTTATTGTTATTTGCGGCAGGACTTGCTGTGCGAGGCCTTCCAGTCTCGCTTCTGGCACGCGGCAGAGCAGTAGAATGCGAGGCGGCAGCGACTGCACCTGTATCTGGTGCCCTTGTGCCCGCAGAACTGGCAGTGCCTCTCCATGTTCGCATGGGCGATGTCGTCGGGAAGCTTTGCGACGCAGCGGCGAGGGTCCTCCCCGGCCGCCTCCCCCCCCGCTGCTGCTGACCGCGAGGGCCTGTGGTTGATGGACTGGAGCTGGCTCGGATGGACCCCAATGTTCGTGGCCGCCCTCCGCCTCAGCTCCTCGATGAGCCCGGGATTCTTCGCGAGCTCCTCGTTCAGGTTGAACCCAGACCCCGGCCGGTAGCACGCCGGGAGGTCGGTGATGTCCTCCGTGCCGTTGTCCGCGCAACCCGCGAGGAACGCGCTCGCCGGCTTTGGCCTCGCCTTCAACTCCCCGAAGATCTTGTTCTTCTCGCCGTAGTAGTTCAGAACCTCCCGCAGGTTCGGCCCCTTCGAAGGATCCCTGCAAGGGATCTGGTTGAATAACTTATCGCTCGCTCTCTCCGCCCTCCTCCTCTCTCGTATCGCCTCCTCGCACGCCCGAACGAGCTCGCTCTCGGTCATGCCCTCCCTCGCGCTGGCCTCCGACCCCGCCATCGCAACAAGAGCAACAAGAGCGCTGCGTGCTTCCTTCTCTCTGGCCTCCGCCGTTTCGTTTTGAGCGTTAGCGTTAGAGCTCAAAAAAATTGAAGTTTCTGGCCTCTTGCTTCTTTGCGGGTTGGGTTGGGTTGGATGATTACGATACGATTACGATTACGATTGTTGTTACATGATGCCTGAATGGTTTAGTTGCTGGTCAGGCTGTTCTCCTTCTCCAAGCTGTTGGCCAGCGTCGTGGTGGACTTTCCCAAGAGGCTCTGCTCGGACTTGGCCACGTTCGCGTCGTGGCTGCAAAGGACGGCGTCCTTGGGCTTCACCGCCTGCGGGGTCTTGGGCGCCTTCCTAATCGCCCTCGCCGCGATCTTTTGCCTGAGAGCCCCGAGAGCTCTTGACTTTTCGGAGACTTGGTCCTCGTAGAGCTTGCACTTGTCCAGGAGGGCGTTGATCTGCGAGTCCTTGCAAATTCTCATGGCTTCCCAAGCCTTCAACATCTTGTTCAGCTCTTTCAGCTCCCTGCCCTGCTTCTCGATCTTCGAGTTCGCTTGGGACAGGTCGCACCGCGCCTCGGTGAGCCTGGACTCGCAGGAATCGATTGCGGCTTGCTTGCTTTCCAGCGAGGCGCCCCTCTCCTCGAGCGAGGAGACCTCGGCCTTCAACTCCTTTATCCTCGCCTCCTTGGACTTGAGGGACTCTTTCAGGGCGACGGACTCCATGTGCAGAGCAAGGGCGATCTCGGAGTTCTCCTGGGCGGAGGACTTGGACTTTGCTTGCTTCCTCTTAGCTGCTTTGACCTCGGCCGCCAGAGCGCCCAAAAGGTCCGAAACATCCTTGGACGCTTCCTCGAGGTCGTCCCTGGGCGCCGAGCTCTTCTGCTCAGAAAGGGCCTTGTTGATGACTCTCAAAGATTTTTGGTTGGAGGAGTACACCTTCGCCAGCTTCCTCTTGTGCTTCTCAAGGTCCTGCGCAAAGGACTTGAGTTCCAAGTGAGCTTCTTTCAGCTTCAGCTGCAGCAGGGAAGTCCGCCTCTCCGCCTTGCCCTCAGACTCCTTCTCGAGCTCGCAGATCTGGCTCGCAAAGGCTTCCACCTTGGCCCGGAGGTGTCCAATCTCCGAATCTCGCTTTTGGCACGCGTTTCTCCACGTGCCGATGACGCCCTCCACCGCCTTGAGCTGGTGAGCGGATGTCGACACGGACTCGCGTCCCTGCCTTTCACTGGTGGTCTCCAGGGAGATCTCCATCATGTCCTGGGTGGACTCCGCGAGGGCCTCCAGCGCATTATCGAGTATCCCTTGAAGCTGGGCGAGAGAGTTCTCCTTCGCTTGCACTTCGCCCTCCAGATCGTTGACCTTTGTCTGCATCGACGCAAGGCCTTGGCGCTTCTTGAAATTAGTGGCCTCCGCCCGTCGCAAAGCTCCTTTCAGGTTGCCGACCTCGGTCTGCAGCAAGAGAATCTCTGCCTGTGCCTCAAGACCGTCATTCTGGGTCGAGAGACTTTCCCCCTCAGTCTGCAGTGCCACGGACTGCGAAGTCTGCTGCTCGTGTGTAGTCTGGGTCGCTGCAGCTGCCACAACGCAATCCTGCCGCCGCATCGAAGGTAACGGCGCCTCGCCCGTTACGGAACACTGCTGCTGCAAAGTGGCCTCCGCTTTGTCCCTTTCGCTGCAAACAGACGAGAGCGCAGAGCGCAGCTCCCTCAGCCTGTGCTCCTTTGCCAGCAGCTCATCCTTCATGCTGCTGTTCTGCTCCAGCTGTCCGGAATACGTGGCCCTCTCCAGCTCCAGCGCTTCTTGCGCCGTTCTCGCGTCATCTTGCAAAGCCTTTGAAGCGCCCTGAAGCTTCGAGTATTTCTCGATCAGACGCATGTGCTCTTTTGCTGTGACTGCGCATTGGTTTTGGGTGACGACGAGCTCCTCTTGAGTCTTTAGCAACTGGCCCTCAAGCAGCCTCAACTTCTCTAGAGTCTTTGCCTTTTCGTCCTGGATGACTCTGTTCGAATCGGACAACCTTTCCACCATCGCTTCCTTCTCCTCGTTTGAGACTTGAAGGCCGCGAATGGTCTCCTTGGAGCGTTGCAGGAAATTCTCTAGCTCGTGGAGATGAGAGAGCATCTCGCTTTGCTTTCCTATCGAGGTTTTGAGCAAACTGTTTTCTTCCTCCACGAGTCCAAGGCGTCCGAGTGTCTCGCTCTTCTCCTTCAATGCCGAGTTCAGGAGCGATTCCATCTCATCGATTTTCTTCGTGCTCGCGAAGGTCAAGCGCCACAGCCTGCCTGCGAGCGCAGAGCTCTTGCTCGCTTGCTTTGCCATCAATCCACTCTTTACATTCTTCACGATCTTCTCCCTGACTTGCTGAAGGCTTCTGACCTTGAGCCCCTTCAATGACCGAACCTGTTGCGACAGGCGGACGTTTCTCTTTCTCAGCGCGCTCGCCCTTAATTTCGTGAACTTGGATTCCTTCAGCTTCAAGCGCAACTTTGGAAGGTACGCTCGAACCATTTTCTTCATGCTCTGGTACTTGGTCTTCCAGGCCTCCCCCTCGCACCTTGCTCGCTCAAGACTGTCCCTCAAGGAAACGTAGTCTCTCTCCAGATCGCAGCAGATCGAGGACTGGCTCTTCACATCTTCCGTGAGGGAGTCCAGCTGCATCTCCTTTGCATCCAAGGATTCTTTCAGCGACTCGAACGATTCCAGAATGTTGGACTCCACGTCATCAAGGCACCTGAAGCTGCTGCTGATCTTGTACAATTGCACGTCCGCGCTCTGACCCGCTTCCTCAAGCTTCTCTGCCTGCTCTCTCGTCACGTGGGTCACCGCGTCAAGCCTGTCCTTCAGCTCGACAAGGAGGGCCTCCTTTCGTTCCAGCTTGGAATGGAGCTGCTCATTGAAGTCGATGAGCACTTTCTGCTTCGTCTGGAAATCTTTGGACAGGGACTCGCTCAGCTGAGAGTAAGATTCCATCTTCTTTGTGTTTTTGTCCAACGCGCTGGAGAAGGACGCGACCTTGTACTGAAGACGAGCAATGCACTCTTCCTTGATGTCCAGGTCTTGCTGAATGCAATCCTTGTCCCAGCCGATCTTCTTGAAATCTTCCAAGAGCAGCTTCAAGGCTATGAGAAGCTCGGCGTCGCACATGCCCTTGACCCCGCCTTCATCTTGTGAAAGCTCAAAAGATTCGCAGGATCGCTTGTGGACAGCACCTTTGATGATTTCAACCGCAGCGTGGAACGAGGACAATTTGTCTTCCAAGGCGTCGCGCTGCGCAGCCAGGGTTGAGGCCCGCGCTTCACTCTGCTCCCTTGTCCTCTCGCTCTCCTTCACCAAGCCCTTCAGTGCCTCAACTTCCCCCTGCGCTTGGACCATGTTCACCTCGAGGCACTCGGAGGCGTCCTTCAAATCCTTGAACTTCTGGAAGTGGTCGCCCGCAGACTTGTTCAAGGCCTCGAGATACCCGATGATCTTTCCGCTCCTGCTTGCATCGTCGGAAGCCAGCAGAGTTGCAGACTCGCTCTGCTCGAAATGGCTGATGCACTCGGCCAACTGACATTCCACGCTGGCGTGAAAGGCGTCCATGGACGCCACCTTCTCTTTGTGCTGGCGGATAGCGCTGCTGAACAGAGAGCAGAGCTTGGACAGCTCTTTCTCCTTCTTCTCGAGTCTCTGCTCCAAGTCTGTGTATAAGAGGCCCACGTTCGAGTTCATTGTTTCGATGTGGACTGGCAGAAGAGAAGCGAAAGCCTCCCCCTTGCGGGTAAGCTCGTCTACCTTGCTGCCCAGCTCGCGAGCTTGTGACTTTGATTCCGCGAGCTCGCCTTCGAGTCTCTGGTTCTCTTGTTCAAGCCTCTCGAATTCTTGCCCTCTCGCTTCGTACTTCGTGTTCAAGTCCGCCAGAGACGCCCTGAGCTCTTGAACCCTGTAGCACTTTGCAGAGGATTCGTTGGCAGCTTGCTCGAGCTCCTGGCTGACCCTTTCCTTGCTCTGCACGGCCGCCGCAAAGTGCTGTCTGAGGGCCTCGCTCTCCCTTTCAGCTTCCTCCTTCGCTTCTGCTATCTCGGAAGCGTGCGCTGCCTGGTCCACCACTTTGCTTGAAAGGACCTGGATCTCCTCCTCGGCTTTCTCGAGGGCGTTCTCCGTCATGCTTTTCTTCCTCTGCGCGGCTCGCAGAATCGTCTGCATTTGCTCCAGCTTGGCATGGTTCTCCTTGCCCGCCTCTCTCAGACCCTTGATCTCCTCGCTCATGGCCGCCTTTTCGGACGCCAGGGCCTTCTGCTTCGCTTCCAAACCTTGGACACGCGATTGCAGCTGGTCCTTGGCCTGGTCGAGCTCTTTTATCGTGCGCTTGTAAGAGTCGCTCTTTGACTTTTGGGTCGTCACAACGTTCCTCAGCTTCAGCTCCGCGCTCTTCATGCCCCTCAACTCCGTCTGGAAGTCCTCAGCTTTCGCCTGGAAAGCTTGCTTCTCGGCCAGCACCTTCTTTGCTTCCTCGCCCAGGCTCTTTTTGGAAGACTCCAAGCCCCGCAAGCGCTTGATGATCTTCATCACCATGACCTGGGTGGACAACTCCTTCGCGTCCTTGGACCTGAACGCGCAGTGGTAAATTCTGTCTAGTGCCGTGCGCGCCTCCAGCAGCTCGTTCTGCAGGTACTTGTTCTCGCTGCCGATCCTCTGCACGTAGTCGTGACGGTCCATGATGTCTTGCTTCGTGTCAGACTCTATCTTCTCCAACAAGGATACCGCAGCGTCGACTTTGCTCAGGGTTCCGCTCTGCATGTCGGTGAGGATGTCGCGCGTGTTCGTGATGGCGCTCTCGCAAGTTAGCTGCACCCTGGCCACAATGTCTGCCGCCTCCGCGACCGAGTCCCTGCTGGAGCTTTGGGTCGCTGGCGTCAGAGAGTTTGGGTCACGAAGCCTGCCCGTCAAAGAGATTTTGCTGTCCTCCTCGACCCACATTTGAACGTACTTGGACTTGTTTCCGTAGTGCGGGTTCCTCGGGGCACCCTCCTCGCGGTCTCCCTCCCCTCCTCTCCCTCTCCCCCCCTCCTCGGGGCGCACCTCCTTCTTCAAAAGCAGCTTGGGTGTCTCTGCCCCAGCATCCACTGGCCCGCTTTGCAGGTGCACCATGGAAGCAAGGCTCTCTCTCTCGGTCTCCCCCTCGTAGGCCGTCTCAAAGGCGTCCCCGGTGCTGCTCTCCACCACCAAAGGGGACGACAACGAACCCTCCGTAGTGCTCATGATGCTCATGGTCTCCTCCCTTGGACCACGCTCCCCCCTATCTGTCCTTTTGTCAATTCAAAGGAAAAATTTCCCTTTCCATGGGATGCGCGAACCCAACGACATTTTTTAAGATTACGACGATAACGGCCTGAGGCAAGGGAGGGGAGGCAAGGGAGGCCCTGGGGTGGACCAGACCACGCCTCCTCACGAGCTTTGGACTCGCTTGGAGCATTTTTTCGAGACTTTGCGATCCGGTGGTTGTGGGGCAAGACTGGATTGCGGTGTGGGCGCGCGACCGCCACGAGTGGTGGGGTGGAAAGAGGGCGAAAGGAACAAGCAGTGTGCTCTCTCTCTCTCTTGCACACAGCAATTATATTAAATGGGAAAACCAAAACAAAAAACTTCTCTCTCTCAAATGGTCAAAAACATTGTGGGAAGCCTCTCAGCAGGCCTCCCCGCAAGCGCCCTTGCAGCACTCAAAATCGTCCAGAAACATGTTCATCTGGCGGCACCTCTGGATGGTATCGTCAGTGTAGAAGCCAAGCCCGCGAGCGATGACCTCAGCGACAACGCCAAAGCGCTGGCGGAACTTGTACACGAAGCAAAACACGTGCTTGTCGTGCCGAACGGCTGGACCCGACAGGAAGAGCCCAGGAGTCTTGGTGCTCTCGTCGTACTCGTTGAGGAGGGGGCAGCCCGCCATGCACCCCGATCCCTCCTCGCCCCACTCAAAGAGGTCCTTCGCCGGGCCCAGGGCGACGGATCCCCCGAAGCCCGTGCAGAGCAGCGGCGGATGAGGCGTGCGCAGCGCCACCTCGGTGCCCACCTCGCCAACCTCTTCCTCGTAGTCCTCGTGGATCGGGGTCCTGTGCTCGCCGCCGGATTTCTCGGCGGGTGCCCCCCACCGGGCGCGGACGACGTATCCCTCGCTCCCCTTCTTCTCCACTTTGAAGACGCGGAGCGGGCCGAGGAGGCGCGGGGGCTTGGAGGAGGCCGCGAAAGCCCGGCGGACTCGCTCCATGGTGTAGGGGGAGAGCTCCGTCGAGGGATCATCCGTCGTCACGCTCCAGTACGGCGTGGAGGAAACGGCTGTGCAGCGCTTCCCAGACGACGCGAGGTTGAACACGGCGTCCATGCCGCTCTCGTAGCCCCCGATGACGACGAAGTCGTCCCCCGGCAGCTTCTTCCAGCTCCGGACGCTCGAGTTGTGGCGGCACAGCTCGGAGCCTGGGAACATCTGGTCGTCTCCCTGGGGATACTGGAACTCGCCCGCGGCCCAGACCACGTAGCGGCTGCGCAGCTTGGTGGTCTCACCGACGTCCTCGCCGGCGACTTCCACGGTGAAACCGCCTCTGCGGATGCTCTTGATGCTCTTCACCTCGGTGCGGAACTGGATGTTCAGGTCGTTGGCGTTCACCAGCTCCTCGAGGTAGTGGGCGTACTCCTGGCCCGAGGGGTGCTCGGAGTGCAGGGTGTAGGCCGGCGAGGTGCCGAACGCGACGGAGTTGAGGTCGAACGAGTCCGTCCACCCTTGGGTGTTTATCGAGGGCGAGATGAACCGCATCTCGCTCGGCCAGCGGCGGAAGGACTCCCCCACCCTCTCCCCGCGCTCGACGATCAGGACGCGCTTGCTGTCGAGGTCGAACACCTTGGTCAGCATGAGGCCCATCCCGACCCCTGAGGCTCCGCACCCCACGACGATGACGTCGTAGGGGTGCTCGTGGTTCGGTGGCGGCCGAGGAAGGTCCTCCTCCTCGAAGATGGAAACCAGCTCGCTCACGGCCTCGGAGGCCTCCTCGTTCTCCTCGTCCAGCTCCAGGGCCATCTCGAACATGTCCAGGGGCTTCTGGAAGTCCATCTTGTTCGGGTTCTCCCTCTTCTCGTCCTTCACCTGGTCCATCAAGGGCTTCATGGCCTTCCTCCCGATGCTCACGAAGGCGCTCGCCAGCTCGCTCGTCCTCTTCTTCAGGGTCTCCGCCTCCTCCATCAGCGCCTCCACGCTCGCCTTGGACGACGACGACGAAGGCCTCTTCCTCCCCTTCGCCTCAGCCATCACGCACTTCACTTCAACTTCAACTTCAACTTCAATCCAATCCAATCCAATCCACAATCCACGAACCCACTCCGATGAGATGGGTCAAAGGGTAATGCTCACACCGTCCCTTCGTGTGCGTCCGTGCGTGCGTGCGTTTCTCTCCGATGTGCGATGATTTCCGATCAATGATTCGACCGTGGCGTACGCTCGCGTCGTCGTCGTCGTCGTCGTCGCTGTCCTCCTCATCGTTGTGGCTCCTCAAACTCAACTCGAGGCGATGTCGAGATCTGTCGAAAGGATCACGTGCTTGGCGGCGGTGCTCTCTCTCTCTCTCTCTTTCGCAAAGCTTCACGGCGAGGGACTGTGACGCAGCGAGCGAGTCGACGGGAGAAGGCATCCATTTCCGTTTCGTTCCGCTCCATTCTGCTCCGTTCCGTTCATCAGCGCAGCGCGTTCGAGCGAGCGACGACGACGAGGAAAAGATAACATCCCAATCCATCCCAATTACGATACGAGGAGGATTCGCGATGGGGTACGATAAGGGAGAGGTTGCTTCGTTGTTTTTTCAGATGCTTGCCAGCTGCTGCTGGACGAGTGGTGCCGCTTTGGCGGGGCCGGCGTCCACAGCGGATTGGCTCCAGTTCTTCGCGGCGGTGTCGTGGATCGTGGCCAACCTTGCGGCAGCTTACTCCATGGGCTTGTTTGGGTTCGGAGGGGGAGCGGCTCCCGACGCCCAGGGAGCGTCGATGACGTCCTCCATGCGCGGGCTTCTGAACTCCACCAAGTCGATCGAAGCGGTGGAGGCCAACGGGAAGGAGAAGGAGGCGGCCGTCTGAATGTGATGAGCCCACCCCTACGGCGTGGTTTTTGGAAAAGAGCAAAGAGTTTTTTGAACGACAGAGTTTTTTGAACACGAGCGCACAAGCAAACGCGGGAACAGTCCGGTGCAGTTGTCGTCGGACTGACTACTCACTACTACTAAGCATTTATTCACACTTGAATTCACAAGCAAGCATTCAAGCCAACGCACACTCGTGGCCGTGCTCTCTCTCTCTGGCCTGTCTCTGAGAGTCTGACCATTAGCTCCACGAGGCAAACCTGGAGAGGCAAACCTGGAGAGGCGACCCCCCTTCCCTTTCCTGCATTGCATTGCCCATGAACCCAATCTCCTCTCCTTCATCACCCTGGCTCCCTCTGATATGGCAAGCCGTGTCCAGTCCACAGAAAGTTTGCCTGTCTCTGAGAGTCTGGCCATTAGCTCCACGAGGCAAACCTGGAGAGGCAAACCTGGAGAGGCAAACCTGGAGAGGCGACCCCCTTCCCTTTCCTGCATTGCATTGCCCATCCTCTCCCCTCTCTCTCTCAGGTGGTGTGAAACGATCTCTCCTCGAGCATCGAGGGTGACGAGGCGAAAAAAGGCAGAAGAGGAGGGGGGAAGAGGAAGAGGAGGGAGAAGGCGAAGGCCGGGAGGGAGCGCGCGCGAGCGAGAGACCTAGGGCCTAGGCTAGGGCCAGGGCAGGGAGGATGGGTCGGGACTGGGAGAAGGGCTCGGACGGGCCGACCTCGGAGGAGTGCGTGAGCAGATACTTCTGCACAAAGTTTTCGAAATGGAGGGGCAAGTATCGGAGGATATTCTGCGTGACGAAGAACGGGAACATAGTGACGGTGGATACGGCGGATCTCAAGGTGACCAACTGCTGGAAGTTCTACGGCAAGAGCCCGGACGTCGGCGGAGTCTCCATTAGCGGGGACAAGTCCGAGAAGGACGTGCTGGCGCTAGGCATAACCAAAGACTTCAAGTCCAACCGGCCCAAGACCATCAAGTTCTCTTGCTCCCCGCGGTCCCAGCTTCTCACGGACATCCACGTCTGCGAGTACAACCTGGCTCTGGAGCAGGGCCAGGGGGCGGAGGTGCCCCTGTCCAGCATATCGTACTCGGCGCAAGCGTCTCTGTACGAGTCTGGGGTCTGGAACCCGGTTACCCTGATAGTCACCAAGTATGGGATACGGATAGAGAGCCTCACGGAGACGCAGGAGCAGAACTACACGCACATGAGCTCGAACGTGGCCCTGGTGTCTCTGCAGGACGGCAACGACGGCTCCGTGGGCGTGTTCGGCGTCCTCGCTGATGAGGGCACCCCGGTCCGAATTCTTTCCACCCAGGAGAGGGACAGGGTCTTTGAGAAGATAAGCGCGTACGCGAAGGAGCTCGGGATGCACCTGAGCATGCAGAAGCAGAGCATGGACGCCGGAAGCTTTTACAACAAGTACATGGCGATGGAGGAGCAGAAGATAGTCTCGCCCACGATGGCCCCTATAGGGAGGTGGCACGTCACGCACATCCAGCAGCAGGTCGGGTCGGTGGGAGCCCTGATCAACAACGTGGAGCTTGGGCAGTACTTGCTGGAGCTGACGCCCACGCACCTCATCGAGAGGAACTTGGATTACACCATCCACAGAAGGTGGAGCATTGGCCAGCTGACTTGGATGTGCAGGTACAGCGAGGAGTCTCAGAGGCTCGCTTTGGGCTTCACGCACGGCATGGCGGGGGTGGAGTACACCAGCCCGAGCAGGGACGCGATGTTGAGCGCGATCTTCGACACCATTGAGTGCGGGACCAGCAAGAGGGTGAGCATATTTAACAAGAAGGTCTCGAGTGGAACGACTTTTCACTTTCCGGATAACAACTCAAAGGCGCTGGAGATCGACACGGAGAAGACGCTCATGTCGTGGCTCACGCTCTGGGCGAAGAACAAGAGCAGCAGCTTCAAGTTCCACGAGAACCAGATCCAGCACCGGGTGCAAGACGTCCTGGCCTCGGCGAAGGACAAGGCCAACCAGCTCATGGACAGCAGCTACAAGGACACGAGGACTCAAGGCTCTGCGGAGCCGATGTTCCAGGACTACATCTACTCCTTAATGGCTTCCACCCCGGAGGGATTTGGCTCGAGCAGCAAGTTGGACGAAGCAGTGCTCGTGACGCTCTTTGAGCAGCTGCCGCAATCTTGGACCCTGCCCCTCGACCCATCCGCCGAGTACGGATTCATGAGACTCTTGAAGATCGTGGGGTGGATCAGCTGCAGCGAGTACGTGCTGAGGTACATCGCGGGCGAGGAGCACTGCTTCAAACGCATCTTTTCCGCTTTGGGTTCAGGCTCGGCCGGCCTCTCCATGGAAGCTGCCAGCACTTTGTCCCTCATCTTCTCCCCCCAGTCCACGGCGAAGATAACAGGAGAAACAAATTTGCTCCAGGTCGCAAAGAGCAGGGCTTTCAAGGACCTGAAGCACCTCGACATTCTGATCAAACCTCTCCGCGGAAGCAAATCAGTGTCTCCACTCTCCCTAATGTATACCGTCAAGGTCTTTGGGCAGATGGTGTGCTTTCCTGGAAAATTGACGACCTCAAAGACTTTGAGCAAAACAATCATAGAGCATTTGGGGGGAATTGGCCGGCCGTTCTTCCAACTTTTTGGACACCCAGCAGAGTCGGTCCACCACTACGCTGCGTACATGATGGAGTCGGTCGCCGAGTCCGGGTCTTCGATTATGGAGCCAATAAGAAATGCCGCACTGCAGGAGGGCGCGTACTTGTCTCACTTGAAGACAGCAATCTTCTCCTCTGGGGAACCAAGTGAAACGAGCAAGAGGCTCATTCAAATTTGGACCGAGGGCTACGGCCCAGCGATGGAGTTGATCAAGAGGGTATTTCCAAGAGGATTTTATTTCATTCTCCTGGGCAGATTGTCCAGGAAAGGCAAGTCGGCGGCTGCGGCCAACGCGAAGACCGCCGCGGCGAAAGAGCAGGCGGAGCCAAAGAGTGCCGAGGAAGACTCCGAGAAGCCTGCCGCGAAAGACGCCAAGGAGAAGCCAGCGGGTCCTTGGGACATGTTTTGGAGAGCCGTTGCATCAGATCACTCGAGCGCTGCTCTGATCTGGAACGAGAGATGCAGGACTGAGCTCCAGGACGCCTTGGAGAGAGAAGAAAATTCACTCATCCTCGCAAATAACAAAGTGAAGGACACTGGCGGCTGCATCAGTTGGAACCACACGGAGTTTTTCGTGATCTACCCGTCTCTCGAGAAGGAGCTGTCCATTGCTGGGATCTACATCAGGCTGCTGCTGGACTCCTACGAAAAGAGCGGCGTCCTGGAGAGGCTGCCAAATTCCAAAGACGTGTTCCTTTCGTTGTACGGCCAGTTTCTGGGCCTGTCTGACCTGGACATCGGTTACAGCAGTGAAAGGGAAACGAGAGAATTGTGCCTGAAAGCCATGATTTGCATTTACAAGCAGTATGGAGGGGAGATAGGCCCATTTGATGGCGTTGCGCATTGTACATTACTTCTCGACAAGACAAAGTCGAACACGTACCGTCATTTCCTGTTGCAACTCCTTGAGGCTTTACTGGTCAAGGAAAACATCACTTCGCTTCAGCCGCAGCAAAGGAAGATATGGGAGTTTGCTGTCCGCTCTAACGCCAAGGTGTTCATTCTTAACAAGGGTGTTGAGCTCTGCTTGGAGATGGCGACAAGCGTCCACAACTACGTCTCCGATTTTGGCATGCCCACCAAGTCCAAGTTGCTCGCGTATGATTCGCACACGAATGAAGTGAAAGACTGGCACTGTGACATCGAGGAGACGATCGAGAATTACAAGGTCGAAAAGATGGAGAACGGCTTGTACGGAGGATACAGCAGGGACAACATCCTGAAGTTGTACAAGGAGAGGAAAATTGACCACAAGACTCTGTGCTGGGCTCCAGGAATGATCGAGCCCCTTCCCCTGTATCAAATCCGTGAGTTGAGGTGGAAGTTGTGTGAGGGCAAGAGTGTATTGAATGCGGCCGAGTCCGCAACGATTGCTCTGCGCGTCATTCGGGCCCTTTCAAGCCTCCACGCTGCGTACGACGCTGATGGAAATGCTCTGCATCCGCTGCCTCTCGTGCACAGGCAGCTGTCCGAGAGCTCCAACTTCCCCCATGTTGTCCAGTTGCTACTTGCAAAGTCTCCTGATCTCGTGGCAGACGCAGCCACGCTTTTGAAGACGATACTGGAGCACAACGACGAGAGGATAAAGTGCCTTTTCCTCTCTGGTGCCTTCTTCTTCATCCTGTCTTATCCTGGCTCCAACTTTGTGCAGCTCGCTGAACTTCTCGGGGTTTCGCATCAAAGGCAGGCGTTCCACAACGCAGACGATGCGGGGACGAAGACCAGGATCGCAGAAAAGTCGTTCCTGGGGTCAATTCTACCCGAGAGCCTGCTGCACATCCTGGATCACTATGGCGCAGAAGTCTTTGCGAAGGCCTTTGTGTCAGAAAACGACACGCCCGAGCTTGTTTGGACGCACGAGATGAGAACCAAATATTTGCTTCCTCAGATCCACCAGCACGTTGGGGACTTCAACATGAAGCTGAAGCAGCACTCACACGCGCTGTACGACTACAACCCCATGCCCCCCGTCGAGTACCCAGAGCTTGAGGGGGATGTTTGGTGCTACAGGTATTATCTTGCCAACCTTTGCAATGAAGACAAGTTTCCGAACTGGGATATCAAGGAGCACGTCGAGTTTCTCCAGGCCTTGCTCAGCAAATGGCGAAACGAGTTGCTTCTCACGCCCGTCAGTATCTCTTACGAGGATGCGTGCAAAATACTTGAGCTGGAGAAATTTGGTTGGGAAGAAGGCTCCGTTGTGGACGAAGCTATTCTGAAGAAAGCGTACAGGAAGCTTGCCATTTTGTACCACCCAGATAAAAACCCTGAGGGGCGCGACCACTTCCAGAAGATTCACAAGGCGTACGACTTTTTGAGGTCACCAGATAGCTCCAACAGTGGTCCAAGGAGGTGGGTGATCCTGCTGATCCTGAAAGCGCAATGCATCATCTTCAGGCGCTACCCGAAAATACTTGCACCTTTCAAGTACGCGGGATATCCACTTGTCTTGGAAGCAATCACCATCGATGATTCGGATCACCGCTTCCTTGCAGACGAGAGAGCACCCACGCTCGAAATCGCCACAAAACTTTGCTGGCTCACGTGTGTGTGCTGCACATTGAATGGAGAAGAGTTGTTCCGATCGGACGGGCTTGAGATCCTGGCGAACCTCCTCGCTCGTATTTCGCCCATGCTTCCAAAGGAGGCGTCCACTGATTTTACTGGAAGCAGAATAATGACGTACTGCATCAGGACTCTGGCTGGGCTCGGTGCGTTCAAGAATGCGAGGGCTGCTTTCCACACCAAGCCTATCCTTGTTTTCGACGTCATGAAGGCGATCAAGTACGAGAACTGCCCCTCCATTGCCGAGGCTTCGATCCATTGCATATCTCAGATGGCAGGGTCCGAAGAGCTGCAAGACCTGATGCTCAGGCTTGGAGTGCTTTGGTACTTGATCCCAATGCTGTTTGAGTACGACGTTAGCATGGAGGACAATTTCATCGAGGTGGAGATAAACTCGGAGGGAAAGCTCTCGTTCCTGGACCAGTTCATTGCTTCGGATGTGGAGTGCACAAACATGCAGTACGCGAAGAACAAGCTGGCGATCTTGGCAGCCCATGCGATATCAAGGCTGGGTGGACTGCTGGGAGGACATCTGGAGACACCAAGGAACAAGCAGGTCGTTGCCCTCCTGAGCGCTCTCTTCACTCCCCAGATTGCGGCGGGATTCACGGAAACAAACCCTAGTGAATTGCTGAAGGACCTGAACACCAATGTGGAGAACCCATGCAAGATTTGGAACGACAAGATGAGGAAAGAGTTGCTCACCCACACCAAAGAGCAATTGGAGATTCCAGCGGGAATCGAAGACCTTCCGTACGCCATCGGTGACCTCTCCTTGGCCGAGAAGTTCAAGTTCAAGGCCCTTGAGAACGAGCTCGTGATTGGAAGGATTTACGTGAGACTGTACAACATCAACCCCACTTTCCCTCTCAAGGACCACAGCTACTTTATGCAATGCCTTGCTGTGTACATTGGCAACAACTCGAAATACATGTACAGTACCGACTTGTCCAATCCTTTGGAAAAGAGGAGTTGCGAGCACCTGCTCAGTGCGTTGAAGGCTGCCCTGAATGTGGTGAACACGATCCCAAAGCTGGCCGTGGTTTATGCGGATCCACGCTGTATGGACATGATCCTCACTTGCATCGAGCCAAAGGAAGTGGACCTCGCGTCCTCTCCGTACTACGAGCCAGCTCGCCACGTAGCGCTCACCCTTTTGGTGCATCTGACCACCAACAAACCGTGCGTCGATGCTTTGTCTAATGACAAAACTCTTGTCAAGCTGTACCTGATGCTCAACCAACCACCTTCCAAGAACTGCTTGGTGCTGGTTCTCGATGTTTTGCAGGGTTTGGCCAAAACACCCGTGGCATCCTGGTCTGCTGCAACCCAGGCGGGCGGCATCTACCTCTTGTCGTTGGTTCTTCCTCAGGGCGACGACTTTGTGGAAGACGAATACATTGAGAAAGTGCAGGAGAAGTCCATCGCGATCTTGATGACCCTGTGCACCGAAAAGGTGAACGGAGTCAGGCTGGTGACATTCATTCAGAGATTCTTGCCTCCGGGGCTGGTGGATCAGCTTCGCGAGGGGCCAAAGGAATCAACGAGGAAAGCGTTCCACATAAAGTCAGAGACGCCTGAGCACGTCTGGAACCCAGATATGGCCAAGAAGCTCTCGCAGGAAGTGAACAGGCTGAAGGCGCTGGCTGCCAAAGCTCAGATGAACGGCACCTTGAACATTCCGTTGAAGGATGAGTACAAGTTCCACTTCCAAGAACTCGACAACGAGATCTTCGTGGGCGGTGTGTATGTCCGCCTCTTCATGAAGCAGCCGGAGTTCCCCCTGCGCAACCCCAAAAGATTCTTGGAGGGATTGCTCAAGGAATTCTTTAACAAGTCCTTGCAGGAAACCCAAAAGGCAGAGGGCGGAGATGTGACGATGCCTGTCTTGCTGTCTGCAGCGACCGTTTCGCTCCTGAGAATCCACAAGCTCTTGTCCGAGCATGCTGCCAGCCTGGGGTACGTCTCGAGCTTGGTGAAGTTCGTCGACAAAGTCTGCGGCAATGAAGCAGCGAGTGAGATTTGCGGCAGTGCCCTTCGCTTGGGCCACCAACTGTCTGTCAACGTCACCGTTGCGGAGAACTTGGCATCTGTCAAACCTGGAGCCATTTCTGTTTTCATGAGATGCTTTGAGATCGGCCTGGGCGCAAAGATTTTGGCCATGGAGATTATCAAGAGGAGCCTGAACCCAAAGAGCAGGGGAAGGGATGGGCTCATCAAGGAAGCCCTGGATTGTAAACTTGTGCAGACGTTGCTGGGCATACTGGACTGGAAAGCAGAAGATGCTTCGAAGGGGGTCTCGGCCAACAATGCAGACGAGGGTACTTTGAGGGTTCTCGTTGTGGACATCATCCATCTCCTGCGCAGGGAGGGGTCCCCGTACACCGAGGTGGTTCGCGACATGGTGGATGAAAACGAAGTCTGGAAAGCTTACTCGCAGCAGAAGCACGACCTGTTCCTTCCGAGCAATGCCACCGATTCTACGGGCGTGGCGGGCTTGTTGACCGGCTCGGCGGCGGTCTACGCCCTTCCGCCGGCCTCAAAGTGACACTTTTTCATCATAATACTAAGGATTCATAACTATATTCATAAGGGTTCATATATATATATAATATTGTTTTTTTCTTTAGAGATATGTAGATAAATAGATAGCCTGGATCACCTTGAGTCCTGAAGGAGTGAGGAATACATTCCATCACCACTCTTTCTCACCCGAAGTCCCCAGTAGCCCAAGAAGAGGGAGATGGCGACGGCCCCTGATCCAGCGAGCAGAGTGACGTTGAAGTTGATCCCAGTGTGCCCGCTGAGGAAGAAGGGAAGCGCGCAGCCAAGCGCCGTGAGCCCCCTCCACATGGAGACCATGATGACGTGCTGCTTCCCCTTGAAGTCCATCCCTAGAAGCAGCCCTATTTTCGTGTTGAGCAGAGCGTCTCCGGCACCCAGGAAGATGGCAGTGATGTACAACGGCGCCTTCTGCCTTTGAAACAGGAAGTTCGCCACCGAGACACAAATGCTTTGCGTTGTGATGGCAAACACGATCGAGCTTCTGGTCACCTTAGGCGTGGAAGGAAGCTGCGAGGCCAAGGACCCCACGATCGAGTTGCTTGCCGCGTAGCACAGCATCAGTATGCCTATCATGGCCTCCTTGTTGTCGTACGCGGCGAGGACCATCTCAGAGGTGAAGTCGCACCAAGCAAAGCTCTGCTCTATGCCGTTGTAAAAGTAAACTCCAATGAGCAGCAAGCTCTGCGGCGACAGTAGCAGGTCCATGGCGGACTTCGTGTCCAAATTGTTTGCGGTGGCCTCCTCCTCGTCGCTCGAGTCCTCGTCCTGGCCAGACTCGGAGCTGTCCACGTCTTCCAGCGTAAGAAAGTTGACGAAGACTCCGATGGACGAGCACGCGATGAAAACGAATATCAGAACCGTCGTCGAGTGCGGCGTGTGCGAGTCGTCGTCGACGCCTCCCTGGTCAGGCTTTTTATTCCGAGTGATGAGGTAAATGATCAGACTCCCAGTGAGCTGAGCGAACTGAAACGAGCCCCAGAACGCGCTTGAGAACTGGTCCAAGCACTTTTCCTTGTCCAAGCCCTTGGCCCTCGCGTGCTGGGCCGAGAAGTGCTTTATCAGACTCAGGGTGGTGGGCCACAAGATTGCCCCGCCAAGGCCCAGCACGATAGCTGCAGGTATCATCACCTGCCAAATCGGGTACAAGTTCGTCACGATGAACAGCACGTACGAGCTCGCTCCCAGCACGAGCGCCCACTTTCTTCCGACCCAGCCAATCACGCTGGGCGCGAAGGGCTGAGAACCTATGATAGCGAGGTAGATGACGCCAACCGCCGTCGTTCCGTCGCCCTTGTTCAGGGTCGACTCGAGGTTTTGCATGGAGTTAAACGCCATGAACACCAAGAACGAGCTCACGCATATCGTCGCAATGCCCGACACGCCTTTGGTCATGGAGGAGTCATCGTCCCTTCTTTTGTCCATCTTGCTCTTGTTTTTCTTCACCCAAATCCCTCCCCAACGCGTCGTTTTTTTCCAGGAGAGGCTCTTTCGAAAGACCGAGACAAGACGCTTCTGCCCAACACTTCCCCCCCTTCCTCTCTCCTCCTCCTCGTCGCTCCTCTCTCTCTCTCCTCCCTTCCTCCTCCTCGTCGCTCCTCTCTCTCTCTCTCTCTCTCTCTTTGGAAAAAGGCGATCGCGATCGATCGGTGAAGAGAGTGAGAGTGGAGGTTGAGTTCGAGGACGGTGTCGGCGACGAGGAGGTGGCGAGGACAAGGAGCACCGTCGATCGATCGATGGCGCACGTCGCGATCTACTGAAAGAGCCTTTGCTCGAAGCGAACGCTGCCTTGGTGAAGGAATTTCTTTTAGGCTTTGTTTGTTGTTCGTTTTTGGTTACGTTTCCGTTTCCTCGAGAGGATGATGGAGGACGTGACAACGGGGGAAGGGGCTCCGCACTGCCACGGGGCGGTGAAGCACCTTCTCTTCTTCACCACGGAGGAGAAGAAGCTCAAGCACTTCAGGCGCGTCAAGGTTGCAGCGAATCTGTTGAGGTCCACGAACCATGACCTACGCTCGCCCGTGACGCACAAGTCGCAGAGGGTGAACCTCGTGCGGATAATCGAGTTCTCCAAGGCTCTGCTGGGGTACAAGGAGGACCCGAGGGACAAGGCAATATCGGTGTGGGTGGTGGACACCCTGCTGGCGTACAGCTACCCGATAGGGACGTTCTCGGGGGACGAGGAGATCATCAAGGAGTTCGGAGAGCTCGCGCACGAGTTGGCGCACGTCGTGCTGGACTTGCACGAGAGCCTTTTCAAGCTCTTTCAGTCCCTGTCGTATCCGGAGGAGCTCGCGAACTTTCTCCTTCACGTGGGGCTTCAGCTGATTCCGCAGGTCTGGAAATCCAAGCTCGACACGTCGAAGATACTGTTCCGGACGAGGCAGCAGCTGGGGAACTTGCTGAGGAAAGTCAAGGAGGACGACAAGGACCTGAACCTGAAGCTCAAGTGCGCCCCGTCCTACGCGTTCCTCTCCCGGTTCTTCTCCGCGGTTCTGACCGTGGAGTACCTGCACGGCAGCGCCGACTTTGCCGTCGACCTCCTCAAGGACGTCCTGCACTGCGCGGCGGAGAAGAGGATCCAAGTGGCCCCGATCGAGGCGTACCTCGAGCAAAGGGTGGAGTGCTTCAGCGGGAATATAATGAAGCAAATCGCGGAAGTCTCGGCGATTTTCTGGGCTTGCTTGAGGATGCCGACAGTCTCCAAGCTGGACGTGGCGCACAAAGGGGTCTTCGGCTGGGTTTTGGAGGGTCAGATTGTAGGGGACTTTGCTGACACTCGCTGCCTGCCCCCGTCCCTGGGGGCGGTAGGGCCGGAACTCCTCCCCGCGATAAGCTACCTGTCCCAAGAGGTCCTGAGGTGGCTCAACGGAGTCGATATCACCAGCTCGCTCAAGTACGGCATCCTGGATTGGCTGATCTGCGTGATGCTCGACATTCCCGTCTCGAGGAACGAGTCGCTTGAGCAGCAAATGCGCTCGGTGCTGGACACGATGATCAAACAGAGAATAAAGAGTGAGAACTCGCTGGAGCGCACCCTCAAGTGCAGCCTAGTTTGCTTCTGGTACAGGAAACAGGTGTACTTGCGGGCAAGCGAACTGGACAAGCAGTTTTGTGAGCTGCTGTGCTCCTTCCTGTCAACGCTCACGCCGGTGCTGGACGTCACGGAATCAGAGATCTACTGCATCAATTCAATGCTCGTGGGTTGGGAGTCGGAAATTCATGCCTTGAAGGAGAGCATTCCTTTTCTCGGGTCCTGCCACCCAAAGTACCGGCCATACATCAGTGCCATTTACACAATCGAGCGCGCAAACTGCACCTATTCGCCCCTGGACTTTTTCCAGACGGTGCTGCGGATATCTGCGTACGAGAACACGCTACGGGTACTCGGAATTTCTTTCATCTACGGCAAATTCAGGTCAGAGCTCGAGTCCGTGTTCATGTTTCAGATCCGGAAGCTTGCGTTCAACGACAGCGTCAGCTCGATCGAGGGGAAGTTGACCATCCTCGTGTGCAAGTCAATGGACTACCTTAAGGATGAGGCCTGCTCCCCGGCCGTGGAGGATTGGATACTGGATTTTGTGCAAAAGTTTCTGATGGACTACGACCAACTTTGTTGGAACAGGGCGTGTTCCATCCACATGATGAAGCTGTCGACGAAGAAAAAGAAGCTGTACATGTGGTGGTTCAACAGGCTGGTGACAAAGCTGCACCCTGATGTGGTCATCGCGCTCTTGTGCACGGCTTTCTACTCGGAGTCGGACTTTGCTTTTGGCAAGTCAAACATCGACAAGAGCAGGCTGGAGGAGGAGATGCATTTGTTCAGAGAGAGCTTAATGAAGAAGGTTTTCGAGAGCATCTCTATCAAGGACAAGGATGACAAAAAGATTGCCCAGCTCGTCATGCAGGCTCTTAGTTTTGACAGAGTCCATCTGATCAACCAGATGAAAGTCGTGTTCAGCCTCGATTGGCCAAAGGACATCAAGCAATTCGACACAGAGGTCCAGAAGATACTTCAGTACGAGGGCCTGAGTATGAAGGGGCTCGATCTAGCTCTTGCTTCACTTCGTTTGGCAAGGCCCGTCATCAGCGAGCTTTCAAACAGGGTCCTGAAAAATCAGAATCAGGAAGACTACGTACACTCCGAGGAGGAAGAAAATATCACGAAAGAGTCCACTGCTTCAGTCTTCAAAGATCACAAGCCTTGGAACGTCCACGTGTCCAGGGCTTGCTCCAAGAAGAAAGAGAGGACCCTCTTTGCAAACATAAGGAGGAATTGGATGACCGTGCTCATGAACAACAGCACGACAAACAACTTGGACATCCACTACTTCTATGGAGTCTGCGCGCGCATGATCAGAATTTTCACCTCTGATATCCAAGCCTGGAAGGGGAGGATCTCTAACCTCCATAACATCGAGGACATCCTGTCGAGTTGCATTGACTTTTGTCTGGAAAGGCACGAGAAGTCTGCGAATTCCGCAGAAGACATCAGGAGGAGAATAGCGACGCTGACGCTGACGTGGCTCTACGAGGACAGCGACGTGACCCCGCGCCTCTGCCTGAACGATCTGGATGGAACGGAACGTGATGGGAAGATCCCTTGGGATAAGCCTTACTTTGAGAAAGCGGCATCCGTCTCAGAGAACGTGCAATTCTTGCTGGCGATGAAGCTCCTCGAAATGGATTACAGGCACTCCCAAGTTTGGATGAAGCCGACTGATCAAAAGAACCACCAATTTGCGCTCGTGGACACCTCTGCCCACACCATGACAACAAAGTTGTGGGAGCTTTACCCCGAGTTTGCGAATTTGAGCTTGAGGTACTACCCAATGTCTGACGCAAACGAGGAGGACCTCGCAAGGCTCATCATTGCAAATTGCAACGAACCCGTTGTTCAGAGGAAGCCAGAGTTTTGTGAGCTCATGCTGAAGTACAAGGATCTGTTCCCTACGAACGCGCCTTTTCACGCGCTGGACCATTGGGCTCCCACAGTTCCAAACCATTTCGTGGAGTACTTTCACATCAACCACCCTTGTGTGGAGCGGTACATCCTCACGTGCATGGATAATGCACCGATAGGGAGCACAAAATTCGTGATACCACAGATCATACAATGCTTGAGGTACCAGGAGTGCAGCGAGACCGTCGAGAAGGTGCTGATGAAAGCCGCCAGGAGAGACGCCATTATTGCAGCTTACATCTATTGGCAACTGAACGGAGAGAAAACGCCACCTGACGAGGTGTTCAATCCTGTGATCAAGAGGTCAGGCTGGAAGCCTCCCGAGGATGCGGGCCTGTGGAAGATCTCCGACGCAGTTCTATCGAGGTTCAAGTCTTGCATCCCTCAAAAGATAGTCAAAAGCGTGAACTACCAAGTGCAGTATTTTGACAAAATCTACGGCGTCGCAAACTACCTGGGCTCGGTACCCAAGGAGGATAGGGTTTCGGAGCTTCGGAAGAAGCTGAAGGAGATCGAAAATCCAGAAAACCCCGTCTACATTCCCTTTTACCCTGACAAGTTCGTGGAGTCAATAGATTACAGCAGCTGCATAACTTTGCCTAGCGCGGCGAAGATACCCATTCTGGTGTTCTTCAACACCAAAACAACGGACGGGGTGAGAGAGAGGGTCGGGTGCATCTTCAAGGTGGGCGATGACTGTCGCCAAGACGTTCTTGCCTTGCAGATCGTATCGATGTTGGAACACACGTTCAAGGATACAGGTCTTGACCTCTTCCTTTATACGTACGGTGTGATAACAACTGATTACGAGTGCGGGCTGATCGAGGTGGTCCCCAACACGAAGAGCCGGAGTGGTCTCGGAGAGCTCAGCGATTGCGGGCTCGTGCAAATTTTCAAGCAAAGCTTTGGAGAGCCCGGTAGCAAGGCTTTCGAGACGGCGCGCCAGAACTTCATAAGATCATGCGCTGGCTACGCCGTGTCGTCGTACATCCTTTGGGCGAAGGACAGGCACAATGGCAACATGCTCATCGACAAGGACGGGCACTTGATTCACATCGATTTTGGGTTCATCTTTGGAATATCCCCTGGCGGCAACCTGGGTTTCGAGAACGCCGGGTTCAAACTCAGTCACGAGATGTGCCAGCTTATCGATCCTTTGGGCAACAGGAAGAGCGAGGAATACAAGTATTTCAAGAAGATTTGCATTAGGGGTTTTCTGGCGGCGAGGAGGAGGTCCCAAGACATCATGGACTGCGTGTCCCTCATGTCAAAGAGCGGGCTGCCCTGCTTTGGTTACGGCAAGCCCCTGGAGGCGTTGAGAAAGCGTCTGGTGATCGACATGAGCACAAACGAGGCGGCTGCTTACTTTGAGGGTGTTGTGGATGATGCCTACATGAAGTGGACGACAGGGTTTTACGATGTCATCCAGTTCCTCCAGCAGGGCATCCCAAAATAAGTTTAGGTGTGTAGAAAACTTTTGTATCATTAAAACCAAAGTGCGAAGAGAAACCTTCTTTTGCCTACGAATGTCGTTTTTACACAAAGAGTGGACCCGCAAAGGCTTTCCATAGTTACCCGAAGGGATTCCCGAACTTCTGCATCAGAGCAGGAACCTCCGACTCCAAGATATCATCCATAGCCTTCAGCTTGTCCGCGCTCAGCTTGGAGAAGGAATCGATCTTGCAGCTGCGCAGGTGCTCCCTGAAAGGCTCCAGGGCAGGGAAGTCGCCCACGGCGAGGTTGTTCTTCTGCTGGACCTTCAAAAAAGTCTCCTCGAGCCTGCTCACGAGCTTCTGCTGCTTCGACTCTTTGCCAAACATCGTCGGCATGGAATCCCTCAGCGCGGACAGAATCAGGCAGTGGATCTTCAAGGACCTCACCCTCTTGACAAACTCGCTGATCTTCCTCGCCGCGTTGGACTGTGGAATCTCGTACAGGTCCTCGATCAGATTCTTCCGCTCCCTGTCCATCAGGTCCCCGAACTCGGTGTACACGTACTCCGAGTCCTGAAAATTCCCTGTGTACACCCTCGGAACCTCGGGGGACCTGAATATCCTGCTGAGCGACCACATTAGGGCTCCGTACACTTTCATGAGGTGCTGGGAGTCGACCTGATCCGCCTTGTTCAGCACGATTCTCACCTTGTCGTCGAACCCATGGAGGGCTTGAATCACCCTCTTGAACTCGTCGCTGATGTCCAGCTTGTAAGGATCGAACAGGAGCAAGATCAGGTCGGTCCTCTCCGCGAACCAGCGCACCACCTCGGGGAACTCGTAGCCCCTCTCCAGCCTCTGCTTCTCCCCGGAGAGGACTCCAGGGGTGTCCACAATGTCGATGGAATTCAAGAGCTCGGCCGGCATCTCCGCTCCCGCGAACTTGTTCAAGAACTTTTGCCCAAACTTTGTCAAACCGGCGTAGGGCTTGTCCGCCGAGACCGCCAAGGCGTTGCCGGGCATCGTCTTTGCGGTCACGGAGTGGGAGACGACCACAAACCTATCGGTGGTCGGCTCCGGCCCGATCACCGCGGACGGGTACTGCTCGCCCAGGAGGTACTTGATGAAGCTGGTCTTCCCCACACTGTACTGCCCGAGCATCATCACCGACGGCTTTGCCGAGAAATCCTGCGGCCTCATGACCGGGGAGTGGAAGAGGGGAAACTGGAACTTCTCCTCCAGAGGCTTCAAGTTCTTCATGTAGAGCTTGCAGAGGCCGTCCTGGAGGCTGTTGACGTTCTTCACCGACATTTTGGGGTTCACCTTGGTCCCCAGCCCGAGCTTGCTCTTCATGGGCGAGGCGCTGGGCTTCACGGCCGGCTCGAAGGACCCCGACACATTGATGCCGACCAGCTGCGGCAGGCTCAGGTCCTGCTCCTTGTTGATCTCCCTGGCGACCTGGGAGTTGATGGTCCTCCCCGCCTGTGCGATCGAGATCAGCTTCATCGCGACGACGAACTCCTCGAGCTCCAGGGTCCCCCTCCTCTTGCTGTCGGCGAGGGCCCACACCTTGGCGAGCGTGGGCTGGGGCAGCCTCGACCTCGAGAAGAACGTCACGGCCTCATTCCCGTTCACCACCCCGTCCTTGTCCTTGTCCGCCTCCTTGAACCACTTGTAAAACTCGCCGGGCGAGTCCCCGAGTCCCAGCGGCCTGCTGTAGTTCGGCTTCTTCGCGGACCCGTCCCCCTTCTTCGAGGGCGTCTTCGCCTTGCCCTCCTTCCCCTGGGGGCTCGGGCTCGGGCTCTTCTTCGACGATGAGAACATCTCCTCGAGCTCGAGGGGTTCGCACACCAGCAACAACACACACACACACAAGAACTCCCTCTCCTTCTCCACTTGGTAACGGCTTCTGTCTCGAGAGTCTCTTGTCCACGACTCCGGACGCCAAACGCGTCAACCGAGGGCTCTTTGGAAAGACCAAGAGACGGTGACTCGCGCCAATCCCTCCTCTCCCGCTTCCTCCGTCCCTCACGTCGCCCAAAAACAGACCAAAGCACACAAGAGAGCACGCGCGGCCGTTACCGCCCCACACAATTGATTCCCCTCGTCGAAACCCTCGAAACCCTAAACCTTTTTGCATTCTACACGAGACGTTAATTCTACGGAGTAACTTTCCATAAGAATAAGTAACGTCTCCTGAAGAATGATACCCCCAATTTTTACTTAAGGAAATACGATGTGTGTTGGCGTTTGATTAAGGAAAAGCGCTAGCACTGGCCGCGGCCCTTCCGAGAGACAAGCGAACAACGGCTAACTTTTTACCCAGCACAGGAGCCAGGAGCTTTACCAGAGGAGCCAGGAGCTTTACCAGAGGAGCTTTACCCAGCACAGGAGCCAGGAGCTTTACCCAGCACAGCCAGGAGCTTTACCAGAGGAGCCAGGAGCCAGGAGCTTTACCAAGCACAGCCAGGAGCTTTACCAGAGGAGCCAGGAGCCAGGAGCTTTACCAAGCACAGCCAGGAGCTTTACCAGAGGAGCCAGGAGCTTTACCAGGAGCCAGGAGCTTTACCCAGCACAGCCAGGAGCTTTACCAGAGGAGCTTTACCCAGCAGAGGAGCCAAGACTTTTGGACGAGGGGGTCGAGAGCGAGTGGAGCGAGTGTCTGCAGAGAGCGTTTCATTGACCGAGGTGTTGAGTGGTTTGCTTGCGAGATGGCGGGGCCAGACGAAGTCGTTGTCAAGCACAGGAAAGGGGCAGTGGGCCTGTACCTGGTCCTCATGGCAGGTGAGTTTGCTCCCTCCTCCTTTTCTTCTTCTCTTTTCCGTGTTTTCTTTTTGTTGTTGTGTCGAACGGTGTTTAGGGGTCTCTCGCTGGGACTGACGTCGTGCGTGGCTTGCTCCTCTTCTCTGCTCGTATCAAGGATACTTGGCGTACTGCATCGTCACCCTGGTGACAACCTTTAAGAAGTTGGACAACCCTCCCATATCCTCCACGAATCAACAGTTATCGTGGAACCTACCGGCACTTTTCATAGGACCGAGCGAGAGATACGCGCCGGACTTCACCAGTCAGAGGTTCTTCGCCCGTTGCGTCTTCCAGGTAAGTTGGTCGTCCTCTCCAACTTCTCATCATCATCATCAGCAGCAGCAGCAATGTCACCTGCAACTGCAAGATCGCATGACGAACTAACGTTTGCTCTCTCTGTGTCTGTCTGTCTCTCTGCCTCTCGATTGCTTGTGTGGCTGGTGTGTGTCCTCCTGCAGGAGTCTCACTTCGCTTTGGGTCCGGACTTCAAAACGGACAAGAGGTGCACGGGAGGGCGGTGCTTCTGCACGGCGAGGGTCGTCGACCATCCCAACGACCCGAGCAAGAAGAGGGTCGGCGTGGACCTCAGCAGTCTGGTGGCCAAGCACAAGGGAGCGTCGGTCGAGATCTACATGGAGTTCCCAAAGCCAACGAAGGTGGTCTGCCCTACGATCTCCCAGCTGCTGAACCAGGGGGCGGACGTCGCTCTGCCCATCGTGTGCGATAGGACGATGATCACGGACTTGTACTCGAGGAGAATGTTCGATGAGGCGGTTGCGAACAAGGAGGCCGTCGAGCCCCAAGGAAAGATGGCGACGACGGCGTCCAGCCCATCCTTCCCGATGAACAACAAGTTCTGGATCGAGATGAGTCAGATTGAGAGGTACGTGAGGGACGAGAGTTACTTCAGTGGCGCGCCTACCGCCCAGCTGGAGACCGAGGATAGCTTTGACACCACGGGTTACTCGGAGCACCTCTCGTTCGACAGCACACACGTCAACTATCTCGAGGCCAACAACCTTGACTTCATGCTGCTGACGGTCAAGGCGTCCTCCGTGGGCGTCGTCGTCAAGCACAAGGAGCTCAGCCCCATGGATTGGACCATCTTGCTGGGTCAGCTCGGAGGTTTCTGGGTGGTGGTGACCATCCTGTTCAGGATCGTGTACGTCCCAAAGGCGTACATGGTCCCTCGCTGGAAGAAGACCGAGGCCGACTTGGAGGACGAGATGAACGCGGCCCACACGGAGAAGCTGTGGGAGGGTGCCGTCCGGAGGAAGTCCCAGGCGCAGCCCGGGGCCGCCTACCCCCTCACTCCCGCGCAGAGAGTCACCTCGTACCCGCCCAAGGGGAACAACCAGTCCACCATCCAGATGACAGACACCGCCTGAGTGACACGAAGAAGGAAGGACTCCACGAGGAGCTTGTAGTTTTTTTGTAGATATGTATCACCAAGCAAAGCTGCCAAAGCAAGGTAGCAGGGGTGGCATCCGTTTAGCATTAAGTTATTGAATAAAGAAAGCAACTCCATGTCATCAACATCGTCGTCGTCGTCGTCGCCGTCGTCGTCGTCATGAATGGAAAGGTCACTCGATTTGGTCGTCCACCTTCTTCCCGGACTCGACGCTCACGAGCTGAGGGCCCTCGCCGGTGTGAGGCAGAGGGCAGTAGACCAAGACGTGGACGCACTCCTCCTCGCTCACTTTGACCTTCACCTTGTAGTTGATGCCCGCGACCTAAACGACAAAACAAACAAACAAACAAACACAAGAGACAGCTTGGTGTGAGGCTTCCTCCTGGCTGGAACGAGGGCAATCTCCCCTTGGAGAGCCGCGATTCATCACGTGCGTGCGTCACTCCATCGATCTACTCTCTCTTCTTACCACTTGCTTGACAAAGGAGACAGGCTCGAACGTCTGAAAAGCCTTCCCGTGCTTCCCTTCGACCTCCGCCTTCAACCCAGTCACGATCTCCTTTACCTCCGCCGTCACGGCTTCTGCTCCTCCGTACGCTCCCACTGCCATCGCCTCTCTCTCTTCTCTCTTCTTCTCTCTCCTCCTGTCTCTGTCTCTGTCTCTCCTGTCTCTCTCACTTTTGCTTCCTCCACCGTCGGAGAGACAGAGAGACAGAGAGACAGAGAAGGGGAGGAAAGGCGAGGGTGTTGGAGCGATCGGTTGCGCCGGTTGCGACGGAGGAGGGTGCCGATCGATAGAACGCTTCGTTCTCTTTCCGTGGACCCGAGCATCACCTGGGTGGCTTGGCGAGCGACCTAATTCATCCCCAGCGAATCGTGTTGTTGTTGTTAAACTTGCAGAGAAGGGAGGAGGAGGCATCGTCCTACCTGATTGATATATTGTTGGTCGAAGGGTTTGGTCCGATCGCCTGAGGCACAGGATCGAGGAGGAGGCATCGTCGTGCTCGTCGCGGTCTTTGGAGAATTGTTTTGGGTTACTGCGCAAGCGCTCCGCATTTTGGTCGAGATCAGTAGAGTTGGCCGAGCATGAGTGCGGCGTCACAGCGAAGGCTCGAGGACTTCTTCGGGGCCCCCGCGAAGAAGAGGAAGGTGGAGGATGCGTCGGATGGGAAGGAGGAAGGCGAGGGCTCTCGTGATCAATCTAAGCAGCCGGACCGCGCGGAGATCAACCGCGCGGTGGCGTTGATGCTCGCGAAAACGAGGAAGGTTAGGGAGAGGTGAGTCCCAGAGGAGAGCCAAGTCAAGCCTACCTCGGTGGAGTGTTCTGACCCACAATTCTGTTTCGCTTTGCACGACAGTGTCTTGGGGACTCGGCAGAAGGGGGAGCAACCCAAGCTGAAGGAGCTCCTGCTGGAGGCAAGCTGGATGGACGCTCTCGAGAATCAGTTCTCTCGTGAATACTTTCTGTCTCTGGAGCGTTTCATACACTCGGAGTGGAAGGGAAAGGTCCAGATATTCCCTGAGCCTTGGAACATCTTCCGCGCGCTCAACGCCTGCCCCCCAAGCAAGGTGAAGGTAGTGATCCTGGGTCAGGTGAGTTCTTGAGGCGACTTTTGTCGCGTCGCCAGTTCTGCCACAAACGACTTTGCTCGCCTCGGCCCGCCCCCTTCCTGACGCGCGATAACTCGGCTCTGCCTGCCTCTTCTTCTGTCCCTCCTTTCAGGACCCGTACCACAACATCGGGCAGGCCATGGGACTGAGCTTCTCCGTGCCCAACGGGGTTCAGGTTCCGATGAGTCTTAGGAACATCTACAAGGAGTTGAAAACCGACTGCGGGACAGTGACCCCGACGCACGGGAACCTCGAGAAATGGGCCGCCCAGGGCGTCCTGCTGCTCAATTCCGTGCTCACCGTGCGAGCACACGCCGCGGGGTCCCACAGCAAGAGGGGCTGGGAGACATTCACCGAGGAGGTCATAAAGACGATCTCTTCTCAGCAGGAGAACATCGTGTTCCTGCTGTGGGGCAAGTGGGCACAGGACAGAGGCAGGCTGATCAAAAACAATTCCAGGCACTGCATCTTGAAGTGCCCCCATCCCTCCGGGCTCTCCGCGCACAGGGGCTTCTTCGGGTCCAAGCACTTCTCCCAGGCAAACGAGTACTTGGTGGGCAACAAGAAGGCACCGATCGACTGGCAGTTGTAAGATTGTGCTGTTTGTACGTAATCTTTTATCACATATATTAACGAGGGTATTTGAGTAATGGTACAAGTAGTCTTCGGTTAGAACAGCGCCTTCCCGGACACGAACACGCCCAAGCAGGCCAAAACGGCACCCAGAGTGACCAAAGAGGCGTGGAAGCACAGCCTGGGCCACCTGCACTTGTGCGTGGTGTCCAAGATATCCAACAGGGGAGGTAGAATCAGGGCGAGCATGGTGGACGCGCCGGATCCAATCAGGGCGATCATCAGGCCAAGGTTGTTGCCCATGGCTATGGCGAGGCCTCCGGTGAATATTGCCAGGGCAAGCCTGCCATAGTAGGGGCCCGAGGTCCCCGCGGGGGAGCCCAGGACCCGCTCCGCAATGACTTCGGCGGCCGGGCGGAGCTGCAGGGGGTACGTCAGCAGGACAGCCGCGCACAGGAAGATGTTGATCACGATCATCCACGCATTTGAGGCCACGCCCCTCTTGTCCAGCTCCGCCGTGATGCTCCCATCTGAAATTTTCCCGAACGAGTAGTAGCTCAAAGTCCCCATGAGCCACAATATCGTGCAAGCTGTGATGATGCCCGGGAAGAACACCTTTCGAAACTCCTTGGTGGACCTCATCGAGTTGCCAATCGGGAGGACGAGGCCGATGCCCTCCAGGGAGTAGACAGAGTTTCCAACAAAAAGTGGAAACTCCGACCTACAAAGAGGCAGCTTCTTCACGGCGTCGAAGTTGTCAGCGACAGCGTGCCTCACGCTCTCCACGAGAACCCAAAGGATGCTGGAGCATATGAGAAGGTTTGACATGCCGGAAAAGACGGCCAGGCTCTTCACTTGGTTGGGCACGATCAAAAGCAGGACCACCGGGAAGGCCAGGGCTGCCATGTAGGCATACGGGATCTCGTTATCCTTTCCGAACAAGTCCTCCGAAGGAAACGAGTCCCCAAAGAAAGAAAAGTAGACGGAACAGATGCCCAGCTGAGTCAGGACAATGAAGGTGTCCACCAAGGGCTTGCCGCTCTTGCCGAGGACGTGCCCCGCCACCTCACCATACGTCCGAGCAAATCGCCCATCCACTTTGAGGCGTTCCCTGCACTGGATCAGAAGGTGCATGTTGTACACGGCCATGCTCGATAGGATGAAGAATCCCAGCGGCCCGAGGAGTGAGCCGGCTTGCGAAAACGCGAAGGGGAGACTGAGGCAACCCGGTCCCACGTTACCCTTCAGCACGTTCATGAAGGTCTGCTTCCTGCTGGCATAGACGACGGTTTGGGCTCCCTCCCCCCCCTTGTCGTCCCCCGCACAGACATCCGTCAGCGAAGACGATCGGCTCCGCAGCAGAGGCTGCTGCTGGTCGCTCACCCCCGCCAAGGCCTCCCCATCCATCCTCCTCCTCCCCTCTCTTCAGACCTGTTTCCCAATCCTCTCCCGGACACAAGACATCCAAGCCCTGGGCCTCTCTTGAAAGGAAGACGAGAGAGAGAGAGAGAGAGAGAGAAGAGGTCCGACCTCCTCGGGCCCTCAACGCGCCCCCCGTCCTCCAATCCAATCCCAAACTCAATCCTGATGATGATGCAGCGAGGGTTCTGATCGACCTCAGCGGTTCCACCTTTCCGTCAAACTCGTCAACCAAGGTACGAGCGGAAAGGTCTTGAGACGCCCTGTCGCACCACTCGATCCTCTCGTCCTTGCTCGGTTCCCTCCGCCCTGGTGTCGCGTTCGAAGCCACGCTGATCGTACCTCGCTGACGCAGTGAGTGAGTGGTCTGTGGAGGGGCGAAGCAAGAGAGGTTTAGGTTTAGCGAGGGAGCGAGGAGGGCGAGGGCGAGGAGGGAGAGAGGGCAGAGGAGGGAGGGAGGGAGAGAGGGAAGAGGACGATGGCGGCGCAACGAAAACTCCAGCAGGAGATCGACAAGGTCCTGAAGAAAATAAAAGAAGGTGTCGATGTTTTTGATAACTTGTGGGAGCAAATGCAAGCGAGCGAGTACCAGAACCAAAGGGAGAAGTTCGAGAGCGAGTTGAAGAAGGAGATCAAGAAGCTTCAGAGGTTCAGGGACCAGGTGAAGACTTGGCAGGCGTCTTCAGATGTGAAGGACAAGAAGCCTCTCCTGGAGGCGCGTAAGGCGGTGGAGAGGGAGATGGAGCGTTTCAAAGCGGCGGAACGGGAGGGGAAGACGAAGGCGTTCTCCAAGGAGGGGCTCATAAAAGCGGCGAGCTTGGACCCGAAGAGCAAGGCCAGGCAGGAGGTCAGGGACTGGGTGAACTCAACCGTCGACAAGCTGAACAGTCAGATCGATGAGCTGGACGCGGAGCTTGAGGCGTCGGGCTCGAAGAAGAAGAAGAAGTCCAGCCGCGAGCTGGAAGTGGAGCAGTACATCTCGCGCCACCGAGAGCACATACAGAAGCTGGAGAGCCTGCTGAGGCTGCTTGACAACGAGCAGCTTGAGCCCGACGATTTTGCTGACATCAGAGACTTCCTGGATGACTACATTGAGAGGAACCAGGACGACCCCGAGGAGTTCGAGGATAGCATGGAGTACTTCTATGAAGGCGTTGCTGACGTCATGGAGAGCGCTCCTTTGGCGACCGTGACCTCCCTGACCAAGAAGAAGGACGACAAGGACAAGGAGGACAAGAAGGCCAAGGAGCGCCAGGAGAAGGAGGAGAAGGAGCGCCAGGAGAAGGTCGAGAGGGAGCAGAGGGAGAGGGAGCAGAGGGAGAAGGCGGCCCAGGCCAAGGCTGCGCTCGAGGCGGAGAAGGCCAAGGCTAAGGCAGCCATGGAGAGCACCAGGATGGCGGACGCGGTCGAAAAGAGGAGTCAGCCTTCGCACCCCGGCGCTCAAAGAGATCACGGGGCCACCGTCATGCATGGCAACACTTCCAAGGATGGAGGCCAAGGAGGCCCCGCCAACGGGGGAAATGGTGTCTCTGCGGGTTCAACCAAGCACCACGGGGGTATGGGCAGCTGGAACTACGGAGGGAGCGGCCTGGGTGCGGGAGGTGCTGGCGCATTCCCTCAGGAAGCCCGCGCAGCAGAGCCGAAGGACAGGCAACAGAGGGAGAGGGGCGGCAAGGGTCAGATGCCGCTACTGAACTCTTCCTTCGGGTCCAACCTGCCTTCCTTCCGCCACAACGTCCATAGCATCCCTCAGGAGCAGGACCGAACTTGGCGAAACGGGTCTTCTCGCAAGGCGACTGTGAAGGCCCTCACCGACCCGAGCTGCTACGAGAGGTTTGATGGGGAGACTCTTTTCTTTGCTTTTTACTACCAGCCCGGTACTTACAGCCAGTACCTCGCGGCCAGGGCTCTGAAGAAGAAGAACTGGCGTTTCAACAAGCGTCACAACGCTTGGTTCCAAAGGCTCAAGGAGCCCCAGTACGTCACAGCAGAGCAAGAGCAGGGCAGTTATATTTGGTTTGACAATCATATGTTCCACGAAGATGGCTCCCGGGGCTGGAGGCCAAGAGTCAAGGAGAACTTTGTGTTCGAATACAGCGACTTGGAGAGGTAAATAAAATGTGTGTTGTGCAATTTTATTATAAGGGGACTGCGTCCTTCATCATCCAAAAAAATAAAAGGTGTCCTCCTTCTCATCCTTCATGATTCACCGACTGTTCTTGGTGTGGTTGTGTCTCATGTTATGAGGAGTATCGTGGGCTCTCTCTCGTCGTGGCTGTGGCGGTAAAACTTGAGGAAACCTCTTAGGGCGTAGGTCACTATGAAGATCGGGACGAATATCACGAGAATCCGGAACGTGTAGACGAAGGCCTCAAAGATCGTCGTCTCGCTCGTACTGACACCGATCACGACATTCATGATCGTCAGGAGCAAGCAAAACTTGCAGAGGAACCTGTTGTGACCCTTGGACCAGAATCTTTGGAACATCGTTTGCCCTTCCTCAGCCTGAGCCTCCGCCTCCTGCGCGGCTCTCGAGTAACCTGGAATCAACCAGCCAACAAAAGCTGCGGGCGATGGCTCTTCGATCCGGGCTACGCGTCTTGGTGTTGGAACAGTAAAGTCGCCGTTGAGCGGAGATCTGCATATCTCGCAGGTGATGTTCCCTTTCTCGTTTATCCACTTCTGAAGGCACCGTTTATGCACGTACTTCAAGGTGCCCGAGCACGAGCAAGGGCTTTCCAGTCTCGACTCCAAATCAAGCTCCTGGCATATACGGCACTCGAGCTCACCCTCCTCTGCTTCTGTTGAGAAGCTTGGTGATCTCGAAGGCGAGCACCCTTCGTCCCCTTGCCCCTGATCCCGCTCCCCCCGGTCGTCCTCTTCAGGCTCATCCACAACGACGACGTTCAGCATGTGGATAGACTGGTGGCCCTCCTCCCTGCTCTGGATTTGAGCCGCAGTCTCTTCTTCAAGGCGCTCTTCTGCCCGAACAATGTCGATCCAAGTTTCTCTATCATTGATCTCCAACTGGCTGAGCGCTCGACTTCTTTGCCTCTCTCTCGTCACACGCCTCTCTTCCCTCTCCTGCATCTCCTTCCTCAGGAGATAAGACGCAACGAAGGCCATCCTTGTTGTGTTGGGTTGTCTTCTGATGTCTCCAAGACCACCTTTCACAGTCTCATGCTTGCCGCTGGCTATGTCAACCTTCTTGGGCACAACGTACAGACCTCACACAAGTTCTCGGTGGGTGGCACTTGTCCGGTTACGAAAACGAAGAGAGTCTGTCCAACCAATGGGCACCTATGAACCACACCTCCTCCCCCTGTGCTTGTCCTTCAAGTACGTTGTCTTCTCGCCCCTCCCAAGGCTTTGGAAAGGTAGCGCTCGTCAGTAACGTGAGCAAAGAACGCAGCCAGTGGAGACCTGTGAGCCACCGCCTCCAGTGTCCTTCAAGCGTGCTGCCCTGTCTACTCAAACGTGTTCCCTTTGCCAAGGAGCCCACGCGTCACGTGCTGGGGTATACGATTTTTTGATGATTCCCCTCCCCCCCTTGAGGTTGAAGAGCAAAGCAAGGTAACGGAAGGGAGACAGCCGTGCTGGAAGGGAGACAGCCGGGCAGGAGTGATGGAAAGAGAGAGAGGAGGGAAGTAAGATCGTTCTCTTTGTCATTCATTTGAGCAGTCTCTTGTGACAACCAACGCAGTGGCGAGGATTTGAGGACCCGAACGTGGAGAAGGGAAGGAAGCTTTTCTGCGTCTTGAAAATCTTCTTGAAAATCTTTGAAAAGGAACCGAGGAGGAACCTTGGGGGTGCTGCTAGTGCACTTGGGATGCTCGAAGCAGGACCAATGGTCGTTGCTAAAGCCCCGAACACTTGATCCACGGTTTCTTTGAATTAAGGCACGTGAACTGTCTTCGACATGCCATTACCACGAACACCGTCAGTCGGCCTGACCACGCCTTCCGCTTTCTTGGCCTTGACGGTCACGTCGTTGCGGTTTCCTCGAGCCAAGGCGCGGAGCCTGTTGCGATCAGATTTCTTGGCCTTGATGGTCACGTCGTTGCGGTTTCCGCGAGCCATGGCGCGGAGCCTGTTGCGACCCGATTTCTTGGCCTTGACGGTCACGTCGTTGCGGTTTCCACGAGCCATGGCGCGGAGCCTGTTGCGATCCGCTTTCTTGGCCTTGACGGTCACGTCGTTGCGGTTTCCCTCGGCCTGTGCCTCAACACGATTTTCGACAGCATTCTCATAAGCTGAAGCCTTCACTGTGTTGCCCTCACCACGAGCCACGGCATCAACGTCATTTATGAAAGCACGTTTAGAAGCACTAGCAGTCACTGTATTGCCCTCACCACGAGCCACGGCACCAACATCATTCATTTCAGCAGTCTCATAAGCTTCGGCAGTCACATTGTTGCCCTCACCACGAGCCACGGCACCAACATCATTCATGAAAGCAAAATCATAAGCTTTGGCAGTCACTGTATTGCCATCACCACGAGCCACGGCACCAACGTCATTCATGGTAGCAGTCTCAGAAGCTTTGGCAGTCACTGTATTGCCCTCACCACGAGCCACGGCATCAACGTCATTTATGAAAGCACGTTTAGAAGCACTAGCAGTCACTGTATTGCCATCACCACGAGCCACGGCACCAACATCATTCATGAGAGCAAAATCATAAGCTTCGGCAGTCACATTGTTGCCCTCACCACGAGCCACGGCACCAACGTCATTCATGGTAGCAGCATTAGAAGAAAAAGCCGTCACATTGTTGCCCTCACCACGAGCCACGGCACCAACGTCATTCATGGCAGCACCAGAATCAGCAGTAGCAGTGACTTTGTTCTCATCACCGCGAGCCACGGCATCAACGTGATTCATGTTAGCAGTCTCAGAAGCTTCGGCAGTCACTGTGTTGTTATCACCATGAGCCACGGCATCAACATCATTCATGAGAGCATCAGAAAAAGCAGAAGCCATCACTGTGTTGTTCTCACCACGAGCCACGGCACCAACATCATTCATGGTAGCGGTAAACTCAGCAGTTGCAGTCACTGTATTGCCCTCACCACGAGTCACCGCATGAACATCATTTATGGTAGCAGTCTCAGAAGCTTTGGCAGTCACTGTATTGCCATCACCACGAGCCACGGCACCAACATCATTCATGGTAGCAGCATTAAAAGAAAAAGCCTGCACTTCATTGCCATCACCACGAGCCACGGCACCAACATCATTCATGGTAGCAGCATTAGAAGAAAAAGCCGTCACTGTGTTGCCCTCACCACTTGCCACGGCACCAACATCATTCATGGTAGCAGTCTCAGAAGCTGAAGCCATCACTGTGTTGCCAACACCACTTGCCACGGCATCAACATCATTCATGGTAGCAAAATCATCAGCTTCGGCAGTCACTGTGTTGTCCTCACCGCGAGCCGCGGCACCAACATCATTCATGGTAGCAGTCTCAGAAGCTGAAGCCATCACTGTGTTGCCCTCGCCACGAGCCACGGCATCAACATCATTCATGGTAGCAAAATCATCAGCTTCGGCAGTCACTGTGTTGTCCTCACCGCGAGCCGCGGCACCAACATCATTCATGGTAGCATCAGAAAGAGCAGAAGCCATCACTGTGTTGCCCTCGCCACGAGCCACGGCATCAACATCATTCATGTTAGCATGAAATTCAGCAGTTGCAGTCACTGTGTTATCCTCACCGCGAGCCACGGCATCAACATCATTCATGGTAGCAAACTCAGCAGCTGCAGTCACTGTGTTGTCCTCACCGCGAGCCGCGGCACCAACATCATTCATGGTAGCATTCCCAGAAGCTTGGGCATTCACTGTGTTGTCCTCACCATGAGCCACGGCACCAACACGATTCATGTCAGCACCAATTTCAGCAGTTGCAGTCACTGTGTTGCCATCACCACGAGCCACGGCATCAACGTCATTCATGGTAGTAGCCAAATAAGCTTCGGCAGTCACTGTGTTGTCATCATCATGAGCCACGGCACCAACGTCATTCATGGTAGCACCAGAATCAGCAAAAGTCTTAGAAGCTTGAGCAGTCACTGTATTGTCGTCACCATGAGCCACGGCATCAATGTGATTCATGTCAGCACCAACAGAAGAAGCAGAGACGGTGTTCCCCGAGCCGACAGCCGAAGCGCGGAGGTCATTGTCGTTCCCGCCGTCAGCCGTAGCACTTGCGGTGGACGACGAACCTTTTGCTTCGCCCGTCAACATTCCGTCACCAGAAACCTCGGTCATGACGATCTCACCCGCACCACTCGTGGAGGCGGTGCTGCTGCCTTGAGCAGCGCCATCGGTGGTCATCGCCATGACCTCTGCTTTGGTGTCTCCGGCGTCGGCCTCAGCGGAGGCCATGAACGTGCCGCTGCCGTCGACTTCCGCCTTGCTTGTTTCGCTCGCGATGCCAATACCGCTGCTCCCAACGGTGCTCGCCTTGGACCTTCCGTAGCTGTGGGGCCTCCCCCACCTCTGGCCGTCCACAGGCGTGGCGGCGGCCACCACCACCACCACGGCCAGCCAAACGCACAACCACTCGACGTTCTTTTTCATTTTTTCATTTTTTTTCCAGTTGGTGTTGTTGTTGCTCGGCTCCGCAGCGGTCAACCACCGAGCGGCTTCTGCTCGCGTCGCTTCGCTCCCTCCCTCCTCTCCGTTCCGTTCCGTTTCCCTTCACGAAGAGAAAAGCGCTTTCGACGGAGGGGTTCCCTTCCTGCGCGTCGTGTCGTTTCGTTGCGTTGTCGTGGACGCGTTCTCGTCCCCTCGTCCCCTCCCTCTCCCTCTGGTGGTCGCCTTCCTCCCCTCCTCCCCTCTCCTCTGCCCGGGCGTTAATTCTCTCGGGCCTCATCCGTTAGCCACGGAACCACAGCACTCGGGAATTCTCCTCGAACTTGGCGAACCCGAGGAGAGGAGAGGAGAGGAGAGGAGAGGCCTCGGGAGAGACGGGGACGGGGGTTGGGCAAGGAGAGAGACGAGGACGGAGGGAACCTCCTCCTGTCCTGTTGAGGAGATTCCTGCCCCGGTTTCGAAAGATCCGGCAGGAGCTGAAAGAGGGAATAACATGCATAAAAAAAGGACAACTTTTGTGTGTACTTTTTGAACTTGAAAAGGAACAAAGGAGGAACCTTGGGATGCTCGAAGCAGGACCAGTGGTCGTTGCGAAAGCCCCGAACACTTGATCCACGGTTTCTTTGAATTAAGGCAACTCGGCTTCTGTGTTCCCTGTGCGATTACCACGAACAGGGGCAGGCTTGACCTCCTTGCCTTCAAGGCGGAGCAAGCAAGCAATAGGGGAACGGTGGGAGAGTTTGAAGGGGAGGAGGACGGGGGTTATGTTTGTTTCGACTAGATGATGAGGCACGTCTCAGGGATTCCATTGCCGTCCATAAGATAGCTCTCTCGTGAGAAAGGTGAAAGTGGAGGAAGGATCAAGGTGTACAATGCCCACAAAAGCTATGAAGCGTAGGAGGCCCAAGAGGTAAGTCTCGTCCTTTTCGAGAGCACGATTCTCTCAGCTCGAGCTCTGGAATGATTCGGACATTCTGACTCACTCCCGAATTCTTTCTCAAATCGTCGGCGTGCTCTAGGCTCATCTGGTTTCCTGTCCTCCTCGGATTCTGCATCTTGACCGTCATTGTGGCAAGGGGCAACTTCTTAGGGCTTCAGAAGCTGGAGTCGGAGCTGAGTCACGTTGACTCCAGGCCCGAATCTTCTGTAATTCCTGAAGCCAAGGCAGAGGAACCCAAGGCAGAGGAGGTGAAGGAGGAGCGGCCCCTCATAGGAAAGGAGTTTGAGCAGACGGTCAAGTCGCAGTTCTCGGAGGTGTTCTCGGGCTCTTCAGCCAACTCGTCCAGCCTCGACAAGTTTTCTGAAAGGCTCTTCCATAGAGAGGTCCGGAGGATGGAGACCGAGCTGAAGAACGAGATGCAGAGGGAGACCTGGAAGCTTAAGCAGAAGGATGGGAAGATCAAGAAGCTCAAGGTCCAGAGGATTTTCGAGGCAGACGAGCTGGAGTATTACAAGGAGCGCCGGTCCAAGGACGCCAAGAGGGTACTGAAAGTGTTCTCATCAAGTGCCTTCGGCTGCATGGATACCGAGGGATGCAAGAAAGCGATGGAGTTTCAGATAAAAATGGATTTGAGTTTTGACGCCGATGCTTTTGCTGTTCCGTACGAAGAGCCTTGCATCGTTCAGGAGAATGGCACAGAAGTCGCCACCATGGAGAACTGTGATCAGAGCAAGAACGCCTTTGCACCTCATGACATGTGCTCGGTGGTAGGAAACAGCGGCGTGATGAAAAGATCGAACAAGGGCGTTGTCATCAACAAGTCGAGCGCCGTGTTCAGAATCAATCAGGCTCCAACTTCCGGCCACGTAGGGGACGTCGGCATGCCATTCTCAGGGGAGAAGAGAACCTACAGGGTGTTGAACAACGCTTGGGCTCAAATTTATGCTGGAATCTTCCACAACCACCGCCACTACGAGTTCAAGAGACTCCCGTTGGAGAAAAACTGCACGCTGATGCTCACGCGAAGCCAGCCTCACACGTACCTCGCGCTCGTCGAGAACCTCAGGAAGAACGGCAGGGAGGACGTAAAGGTGTATCAGATCTCTCAGAGCATGATGCAAAGGGCCAGGGAGGTCATGATAAACTACAGAATGCTCTCGGATCGAATCGCAGAAATGGAGCACAGGTGGAAGCAGAACCAAGTCAAGGGAGGGACTACCCCTTCCACGGGTTTCGTGGGAATATTGCTCGCCAAGCGACTGTGCTCGCAAGTAAATGTGTTCGGCTTGAGCAAAGAGGCGTCAAGGGATAAATCGAGCTCGACCTGGTCTTACCATTACTTCCAGCACTCGCACAAGAACATTGATTTGCCTGCAGCGGAGCTGCGAGCCCATCCTCACCACTCTTTCAGGCTCGAAGGGGTAATCCTAAACCATTTCCTTGAGGCCGGGGTGGTCGCGCACGAGGAGTTAGGGGTGTCCCCCGCAGGTGGCCTCCCACTCGACTGGGGGGACTTTGGATCCGGATCCAAGGAGAAGAAGTCTGATCACACCTTTGGTTGCCCCGTCGTGAGAAAGCCTGATTCAGATTGCGGTGGCGGGGGGGAGAAACAAAGGGATGATGCCGAGGCCGCCGTAAAGGAGGAGCCTGCCAAAGTCTCGGTCTCGTCGGAGAAGAGTGAAATCGGAGAGGAGCAAGTTGTCGACTCTGGTTCGTCGAAGAGGGGTTTAGCTTCAGGGGATAGCAGCGGGAGACAAAGGAGCTCCAAGAGAGCCCCGAGCTCCAGAAGGACGGAGGAGCCCAGAGGGAGCGATGGGGCAAACGCCACCACCACCGAGACAAGGCGGGGGAGGAGCAACAACGGCAAGCGGAGAGTGAGGCAATCGACTCAGGTCATCACGAAAAGAAACCACGACAGGGCGAAGGCGGCCGTGCCTCGGGGTGCCACGCAGAGCAAAGAGCTCCAGGAGCTCGAAGAGATCTTGCGGGCTCAGGAGGAGCAGAATGAGAAGGCGAAGAAGGCGAAGAAGCCAGCGCAGAATCTGAAGCACACGCCTTTGGACAAGATCAAGGATCCTGAGGTGCGCAAGAGGGAAGAGGCTTGGCGGGCTGAGGAGGCGAAGATGAGTGGCGCACAAATCGATGCCAACTGCCTGGCCAAGGGCAGCAGCGACCCTTGCTTCCAGCGTTGGATGAAGGGCGTCACCCGGGTCGAAAAGCAATAGAGCGGGGGTGGTGGATCAAAAACTTATCAGGGGGAAAACTTTAATCCAACGCCCAAAGAAAAAAAATGCGTCACAGCTCTTGCTTCTTGCTCAAAACCACCTTCTCCTGGTGTTTTTAGGCGACTGCGGGTTAAACATCACCTCCAGACTTTCGCCGCTCGTTTCCAAGACCACCCCTGCCGGGATGCCGTCCAGGATGAACTGGTAGGCTTTGTCGTAGGTCTCCTCCCAGTTTCCCGTCACCTGCTGCTTCTCAACCCCGCTTATTATGCGGCCCAGGCCCGTTGCAACCTCCATGGCAAGGAGCACACTGGGCAGCGGTTGCAGAATCGAGGCCAGGGCGTCGTGGTGTCGAAGGCCGACGCCTCTTTCCACTGCCTCTTTCTTCAGGCCTTCGTACCTCGTGAGGGCCTCCTGGGGCACCAAGGGCAGCACCGCCACGAGGTGGTGGCTGGACTCCAGGACCACCATGGGCCACACGCGCGGGCACACCTCCACCACCTGCTCGTAAAGCGGGGAGTTGCTGTTGTTGTACTCCGAGGCAGCCTTCGTCTGCTCGACGAGGGCCGAGCCAAGTTCCACGTCGTCCGGGACAGCACAAGACCACGCCGTCGCGGCGGACTGCTTCCTGTGCTTCCTCTCTGCAAGAGGAAAGCGCCGAGAGATGGGCACGTACCCGTTATCCTTGGTCACCACCCAGACCCCTCGCAACATGTTTGCTTCTTCTTCTTGCTTTGCTTCTTTTCTCTCACGCTCACGCGGCGCGCCTCTCTTGTGTCTTCCTTTCACGCTGCGATGGCCTTCGCTCCTGCTGGCGGCACGACCGACTCCAACTTGTCCGCGCTCCTTATTCTCTCCTGAGCCTTGACCAACTCCGACTGACCGTACTCCACCATCACGACAAGGCTGCAACTCGGGCAGTACGCTATCTCTTCTCCCGCTTCGAGCTCTTCCATGGTGATTTGAAACAAGTCCCCGCAAGGACACTCGTACGTGAAAGCCTCCAACTCGAGGTCATACTTCATGTCGTTGAGGTTCACTTCCTCGTACGCCATGGCGCCGTCCCCTCGCCCCTCCCTCTCTCTCTTCTCCCTCGTGCGCAGGGGAACGACGAAAATGAAGCTCCGCCGCAGAAGCGGCTGCAGACTTAGACTTGGCCTTGGCCTTGGCAGAGGAGAGGAAAAGAGAGGAGTGCATGCTTTGCTTGCTTTGCATGCTTTGCATGCTTGCTTGAAGGAATGGAAGGGGCGGTTGCTTTTCTTGGTTCCGATTGGTGAACGAGGAGGAAGTCCACTAGCCTTGCCTGGTCACTCTCAGAAGGTTTGGATGGATTCATGTCTCGTCGTCCAGAGGGAGGCTGCGACGACGACGAGGTGCAAGCTGATCTGATGCTGGCTGATGATGCTGGCTTTTTGAGGGAGGAGAGGCGGGTGGTTCGGCAACGATCAAAAATGATGGTGTTACAAATCGTGGTTGTAGGCGGCAGGCGCACCTCGCACTTTTGCGTTTGATCCGGATGCCGACGACGATCGCCGAGGCCTTGCGCTACTTGAGTGTCATCGTGACGTGCTTGTAGTCCAGCACCTGGATCCCCCAGAACGCCGTGACCGAGAGGAGGGCCAAGGACTGGAAAGTCATCGCCAGCACTCTGCTCCACATGCCTTTGTCCCCTTCCTCTTGGGTGACGAATCCCAGAACGAGGAAGCAGAGAGAAAGCATCATGGAAGGAAAGGCAACTGGCCAAAGAACAAGGGAATACGACAGCCTCTCGAGTTTGGTGCAGATGTGGTCGCTGGTGAGGTACATCCCGGAGATTCCCATGTACAGCAAGAGGTTCATGCTGACGCTCGTGATCAAAAAGTTGTAGGTGCTTGGCTCGGCCTTGCCCTGCTGCACGGCCACCCAGCCCACGACCAGCGTCACTTGGAGCAGACCCATGAAGATCATGTAAACGAATACCACCATCATGGTGAAGACGAGGTAGAACAAGGGCGTTATCGCTGACATGAGCAGAAGGTTCACGATAGACTCCTTCCCGTCGCCCTCGTGGTCGTCGTCCGAGCTGTTCCGGATGTCTTCCAGGTCTTGGAAGTCATCGCTGAGGCGGGGGTCGACCTGGTTCGGCAAGCAAATCTCGACGATAATTTGTTCCTCCCTCGATCCCCTGCGAGACGACGTGCCCAAGGGGCTAGGTATGACAGGCATTGCCGCCATCCTTTCCCGTCTCCGGTCTCACCGCGAGTCCCCCTCGGTCCCACGACGTCTCCAGAGCTCTAGCAGGGAGACCTAGTGACGCACCGGCGTATCCACGTGTTCATACTCTTTCTCGTGTTCGCTTTCTGACATACCATGCCTTCCGAGCCGTCCTCCTCAAGGTTCGTTACGCATCCTCCTCACCCTATTGTGTGTATGGTGCCCAAGCCCTCCAAAATCAACCTTCCAACCAAACACACCTTCGGCCTCCTTTCCCCTCCACGGCGGTCTCTTTGGCCTTCAACTTTGGCTTGGCCTTTGGCTTCAGATATCGTACCCTGACCTTTGCCTTACGTTGTGCCCTTGCCCCTCTCCCCTTGCCCTTCCTCTGCCCCTCTTGCCTCCTTCCCCTTGGCCTCCTGGCACCTTTGATCTCCTTTCCCCTCCACGGCGGTCTCTTTGGCCTTCAACTTTGGCTTGGCCTTTGGCTTCAGATATCGTACCCTGACCTTTGCCTTACGTTGTGCCCTTGCCCCTCTCCCCTTGCCCTTCCTCTGCCCCTCTTGCCTCCTTCCCCTTGGCCTCCTGGCACCTTTGATCTCCTTTCCCCTCCACGGCGGTCTCTTTGGCCTTCAACTTTGGCTTGGCCTTTGCAGGGAGGAGCCTATTGCGTTCTTTGGCGGAGGAGACGCGTCGCAAGAGGAGGAAGGGGGGAGAGTGAGGGAAACAGGCGAAAGCGTCGTCTCGTGCTGTTTCGAACGAGGTGTCGCTCGAAGGAAACGACCCGGTGGTGAGGATTTGAGGACGCGGAGAGAGGTTGAGAGGGGGGAGGAGCAAGTTGGCCTGCCCAACACTGCTCACGGGAGAGAGAGGGTGTTGGCAGCATGTCCAAGAAGAAGAGGGGCAAGGAGAGGCAGGAGGAGAGGGAGAGGGGACTGGACGACCCAGCGTCGAATCCAGAAGCTTCTGGGGGCAGCGATAACGACGTCGAGGTCGAGGTCCATTCGTCGCCAGGGAGGAGCGAAGCAGCAGGGGGTGAGGGCGACGAAGCTGCCACAGTGGATGAGGGCGGGTACATCGTTTACAAAGTTTCGAAGCCGCTTCGAAAAGTAATTGGCAAGAAGAAGTGCACTCGCAAGAAAGCGTGCGCCCTGGTGTGGAAATACGTCCTGAAGAACAACCTGCTTCACGATGGGAAGGTGAAGCAGGACAGGCTGCTGGACAAGGTCTTCAACGGCCACCAAGTGGTCAGGAGTGGCTTGCACACGGTAGTCCGGCCCCACCTCTCCGTTAGCCGTTCGTCCGGCTCGGGTGGGCAAGACCACGCGGCTCTTCCAGTCTCCGCGCAGGAGGAGACCTGGCAGGAGAACAAGGACAGAAACTCCGGAAAGAGGAGTGGTCCCTTCAGCGTCCAGGAAGACGAGATCATCCGCAACAAGGTGAGGGAGGTGGCCCTGGCGCAGAACCTGAGCATGACGGACTTCTCCTGGATCTTTGCACCGAAGAAATCGGGGTACAAGAAAAGGAACGGACTTTGGTCTCAGATCGCGCGGTGTCTGCCGGAGAGGACCTTTAGGTCCGTCTACGACCACGGCAAGAGGCTCTTCAACGTGTCTCACGGCTGCAGCGGGGAAATGGGGATGTGGAGCAAGGAGGACCAGGACGAGCTGAAGAAAGCCGTAGAGAGGTACGGTAGCCACAAGTGGAAGTGGAAGAAAATTTCGAACGTCGTGGGGCGTCCCCAGGAGGCCTGCAGGCAGCACTGGAACAAAGTGCTGTCTGTCAAGAAAAAGAGGGTGAAGTGGACGGACGAGGAGGAAAGGAAGCTCAAAGAGATCGTGGGGAAGTTTCTCGCGGACAGGGCCAGGTCGGAAATCGAGTCGCAGCCGGCCAGAAGGAGGCAGAAGGAGGACATCCCTTGGAAGAAGATTGCCCTCGATCACAACTGCGAAAGAACGGGGCACCAGTGCATGCAAAAGTGGTACGGGAAGCTGAGGCCTTCCATGGTGACGGTCGGGGAGTGGGGTAACGGGCAGGACAAGGTCCTGCTCAACAAACTCACGGCCTACAAGGGGAAGTCGGACTGGGAGGTCGATTGGGAGACCATAGTTCCCGGGAGGAACGCCATCCAGGCGAAAAAAAGGTGGAATTTGATGCGTGAGACTATTCCTGACTATCGGGATAGATCCTTCACAGAGTGCATCGAGTTCCTGCGGGAAAAGTTCGCCAAGCACCTTTCATAGTTTCATCCATTCTCGTAGTGATTCTATTCCATCAGTTCATCACCATCGCCACTTGGCAATGGCCTCCTCTTCGAACCCTCCTTCGTCGCCGCATTGCCCAGCCCGAGTCGAATACAAGCCGAGTCCTCCCTCCTCTTCGTCCCCGTCCCCTCGCCCAAGACTCGCCCGCTTCCGGCCTCGCCCCCTCGCTCCACCTTCCTCGCCGCCTTTCGTCCACCCTCCTCTTTCCCGTTCCCGCCACATCCATATTTTCTCGAGCTGTCGCTCGAGGGGGCGCGTGGCTTGTCGAGCCGCGTCACCATGGGGACGCCCTCGTCGGCGGAGCTGAGCCTCTCTCAGACGGCGCTTGCAGCGGCCAAGGTGCTCGTGGGACCCCTGGCGAGGCGCGTGAGCGACAAGGTTGGTCAAGGCACCAGGAGGACGTCCTCCGGTGGGTTCGCCGTGGACCTGGTCGAGGGGTCCTTCTCGTTCACTCGGGCATGGATACAAGGCGTGGTGGTGTCGTCCAACTCGGGAGTCGTCTCCTTCGTGGTCGACGACGGCACAGGGGCGTTGACGGTCGATGCGAGGGCCGTGGCGAAGCAGCTGTTGAGGAAGAAGGTGAAGTTCTCGCCACCGAGGGAGGGGTCCTACGTTCAAGTCATCGGTGCAGTCGTTCCGCCTGGAGAGAGTGTCGAGAAGCTTACGCTCAAAGCGCACAAGGTCATCGCGGTCGATGACCCGAATCGGGAAGCGCTGTGGCATGCGGAAACTCTGCAGTTGTATCGGGAAGTGTACTCGGTTTGAAGACCGCGTTTGTTTGGGAACGTTTGCAGTAAATCAAACTGTCCATCAAATTAATTACTCGCTCTAACTTTGATTGACTCGTCAAGCAGGAAGTGACTGACGGCCTCACGACAGCGGAGGCACTTCCTTTGGGATCGGTCCCTCATCGTAAATGATCTCCCTGTGGCAGGACCAGACCGCCTGGATGGCTTCTATCGTGCCGATTCCAGCGGCCCTCGGGTCTCCTGCCGGTCCGAACCAGTGGTTCTGGGGAGCCCCGGTTGTCCTCGCCCTCAGCCCCGCGTAAGTCGTCCCGTTCACGGTGTTGGCGAGAACCTTCTGCCTGAACAGGACGTCGTTCGAGACCAAAGCGGCGGTCAGGTGGGCGTTCATCCTCTCGCAAGCTTCCAGGACAAGGTCCAACTCCGAGTCCGAGTACTCGGTCACGATCTGGAACGGTCCGAAAATCTCCTTGGTCACCAGCTCGAAGGACGCCTCGTTCCTCAGCATGGTCTTGATCGGGACGTGGATGGCCGTGGGCTCGTACGCCCCGTAGCAACCTGGAATGTCGTGGCCCTCCAGAGGCTTTCCGCCGAAGAGAAGCTGGGCGCCGTCCAAGGCCAGCACGTCCTTGATGTGCTGGCCGATCTGCTCGTTGTTCACGGACAGCACGGGGCCGATCGTGAGGTCGGCGAGCTTCCTCTTGGACGCCCTCTCCTTGATCAGTTCCAGGAACTCTGTGTTCTCCTCCCAATTCTCGTGCATGAAAAGGATGCTCTGCGCGGAGCACTTCTGTCCAGAGAACGCGAACGCGTCCTGGTCAGCCTTCGCGGCGATGTACTTGATGTCCTCCCACTTTTGGGGGACGTCGGGCCCAAGGATCTTCCAGTCGAACCCGGCGTCCTCCAGCTTGATCTTGCCGTTCAAATCCTTGGCAAGGAGTTCCGCGACCCGGGAGCTTCCCGTGAAGAGCGTGTTCCTCGGGTCCGACCGCATCAGAAGCTCGTGCATGGTCTCCCCGTCGCAATTGATGAAGCAAAGGTCGCCCAGCGGCATGCCGCAGTGGTTCAGGAGCTTGAGAAACTCGGCCATCACCACCGAGACTTTGGTGTCCACCTTCAGCACGGGCTTGTTCCCCATGAAAAGGGCTCCCATGAGCTGGAGGGCCGGGATCTCCAAGGGGAAGTTGAAGGGGGTGATGAGGGCGACTTTGCCGAAGGGCCACCGCATCCCCTCGGTTCTCTGGCCGGCGTAGTCCCCGGGGGCGACGAAAGACTTGCAGAGAAAGCGAACGTTGTCGCCGCAAAAGTTCTCGAAAAACTTTCTCGTCACCTGAACCTCCCCCAGGGCCTGGGCCCTGCTCTTCGGGGCGACCCTGATGATCAAATCGGTGAAGTACGCCTCGACCTCGGGGTTGTTCAGGGCCTCCGCGACCCTGGAGCAAACGTTCCCGTACAGCAGGTACCTCTCCGGCCTCTTCAAAGGATTGTGCAGGCCGCTCTTCGGGCAAGCGTCCAGGCAGGACACGTACCTGTGCAAGCTCTCCGAACCAACCTCGTTGACCTTGGCCATGACTTGGCCGTTCATCGGATCGACAACCTCGACGTACGCTTCGTCTCCAGCGCTTGCATGTCCGGTGACCTCCACCCATTCCCCTCCCACCACGTTCAGCACCTTGCCGAGCTCCTGCTTGGAGGGATCACAGCCCGCCCAAGACAACACTCCTGACGAGGAGAACATCCTCGCCACACCTCCCCTCGAGGAGCTCAACCCGAGCACCCTTCCACCCAAGCGAAGCATCCTTCCAGACCACGACCTACGGTAATCAACCAACTCAATCACAAACCAACCAACCAATCAATCAATCAATCAATGCTCCACCTCTCGACGACTCGATGCAATCAAACAACACAACACAACACAACACAACACGAGCCGCTGCCACCTTCTGAACCGACCGAAGGAATGGATTCGAACCCCGTGACGACGAATGAAACCGGTCGACCGCGAGCCGATTGATTGTGAGACACCGTCGTCGTCCTCGTCGTCGTCGTCGTCGTCGTCGTCGTCGTCCTCGTCACGAGGCTTGTGAGGAGTGCAAACTTTGCTTTGGAGGAAGAGGAAGAGGAAGAGGAAGAGGAAGAGGTTGAACCCGTACCTGGCAAGGTCTCGCGTCGGGAAAGAGCGTCGGGACCGGTGGAGCGTCTCGTGGCCTTGCCCTCGACCCACGTCATTGACCTTTCGACGGATTGCTTCGTTCGGAAAGGCAAGAGAGAGAGAGAGAGAGAGAGAGAGAGAGATCCTTGTCCTGCTTGGTGGTGGTGCTGGTGGTGCTGGTGGTGGTGGTCGAGAGAGAGGGAGGTGGCGAGGAGGAGGGGGGGGTCTCTGCCCAGGGCGTGTGATCGGTGCGTTTTCTCCTGAGGAGTGGAACGTTTCGTTACGGAGGGCAAGCGGGAAACGACTTGTTGCAGACCTTGGTTCTCGTGATCTCAGCAAGGTGCAGACTTTGTTGGGCCTCCCTCTGTGTGTGTGTGCGCGCGTGCGTGTGCATGGCTCAAGCGTGACAGCGCATCGACGACAATGTATGGCAAGGGCGGGAGTGGCGGCAATCGAGGAGGGCCTGGAGGAGGCGGTGGCTATCCAGCAGGTGCTCCCCCGGACCAGTACTACCAGCAGTACTACCAGCAGTACGGGAACTACGCGTACGAGGGGCAGCAAGGGGTCGGCCCGAGCGGCCATCACGCGGGGAACGGGGGGCAAGTTGGTCCTGCACCGACCTCGTCGTACTATCAGAACAGCTGGCAGTACGGCAGTCCTTACCCGCAGCACCAGCACCAGCAGGGGGTGTATGGCTCTCCCGGGCAACCCCATATTCCTTACCCAGGTCAGCCGCACATGCAGCCTCAGCAGTGGGCGCCGGGGCCGCATCCCTACAGCAACTGGGAGTACCACCCCGTTGCGCCGCAGCAGTACCCGCAGACAAATTACAGGCAAAGCCCGAAGAACTCCCGGGAGAAGGGGAAACAGGAGAAGGCGCCTTCGCGCCCCGCCGCCGTGACGGCGGCGGGAGGAAGCGGCAAGAAGGTCCAAGAGACTCTGGAGTGCAAGAACTGCCAAAAGGTGTTCAAACAGCCCTCTCAGCTGGCGGCTCACTTGTCGATGCATCAAGTCTGCGGTCACGACGGTTGCACCTTCTCCGCGATACCCAAGGTGCTGAAAGAGCACAGGGAGCAAGTGCACTTCAAGTCCCAGAACAAGTCGCCGTCGAAGAAGAAAGTGGTGTGCCTGGAGTCCGAGGAGGAGATCAAGGCCTACCTCGCGGAGAGGAGGGCGAATTATCCCTCGGGTGAGAACGTGAGGAAGAAGAGGGAGCTGGAGAACAAGAGAAAGGCCATAGGGCAGCTTGAGCCAGACAGCGCGAAGAGCAAGAGGATGAAGCGCCTCAAGGAAGTCCTGCAGACGCAAAAGAACATGGGGGTGGCAAAAATTGCGGGCACGGACAAGATAGGGAAGGTCCTGGTCTCAGAGAACAGCGGGGCCGACCAAGTCGGGAAGGGTGGCAAGGAGGAGGTGTCCCTTGTTCCATACTCGCCGAGTGACAGCGAAGACGGCGAGGAAGCCAAGCAGAGGGGGAAGGGCCCTCCCAAGGCGAAGAAGAACCAAAACAGGAACCAGGGCAGACAGCACATCAAGAAGAAGGAGGTTTCGCTTGTTTCCAAGCTGCTGTCGAAAAGCATACGGAAGGAGAAGAGCCACATTTTGCAGTGTTTCCGATTCTTGGTCAAAACGAAGTTCAAGATGGCTTTTTCCTGACCGCACCAGTGGTCCTTTCCTTCCTTCTAAACCTTCCACACCTTCCATCATGTAAGTCTATTCTTCCCTCCGGCTGTTTCAACTCATTCTCTTCTCAATTAAATACCCAAAGTCCAAAGTTGTTGTTGTTCCCAGCAGAAGAGAAGGAGCCCGAGAGTGAACGCGTCCAAAGGATCGCGCAGTGTACGACGCCGAGGGCGTTCTCAGCTTGCCGGGTTCGAAGGACCAAAGGGAGGGATAATGCCGGCTGTTGCCTATGTTCTCGCTACTGCACAGGAACTGCAATGAGCTTGAGGCCTACAAAAAGGTTGGGGACGGGGAGTCTCGTCAAGGTAAGGACTCGTCTGGCTTGCTTGGCGACCTGAACAGGAGCAGAGGTCGTCCGATGGGTCGTCTCGGTATCGGTACTGACTCGTCTCATCACGTGCTTGCAATCTTTGCCGCGAAACATTGGTGGGGGGCAGACCTATGTGCACATTGACAAGGAGGAAGACGGTGTATCAGCTTACGTGTTTAAGCATCCACTTCCAAGCGACTTGAAATGTATATTGTGCGGGAAGCTGTTCGAGGTGAGTGGAGCAAGTGATGACGTGTTACGTTTGTGGTCCCAAAGATTCCATCTTTCCTTCCCTTGCCCCCTCTTCTCCCCCGCAGTCCAGGAGGGACGCTCGACAGGCCAGGCCAAGGCAGTCCAGTGCCAGCGAGACTAACGCAGAGACGCGTCGTTGCTCCTCGCACGCAGGACCCCGTGTTGAGTCCATCGGGGTACACGTACTGCTACAAGTGCATCAGGCGGAGGATCAAGAGGACGGGGACGTGTCCCATCACCGGGAGAAGCTTGACTGAGGAGCAGCTGGAGCCGAACGAGCTAGCGATAGCGTTGATCGATCAGATAGAGCTCTATCCAGCGAAAAGGTTGGGAAAGCATTGGGTGCCAATCACGGACAAGACGAAGAAGACGATAACCTTCGGCTTGAGGAGGCTGTACAAGAACACCTACCTGAAAGCGACCAAGGAGAAGGATGGTGAGGGGGACGAGGAGGGGTTCAGGGACCCCGCGGAGAACTACGACATCTACGAGCTCTTCACCTATCTCATCATCGTTTCTCTCTTGATTTACGGCGTGCTGAGGACAGAATTCCTCGGGAATCAGCTGCGGCAAGCGAGGGTGCCCTTGATGATCCTACTGTCCGTTCCAGGAGTCCTCCTCGTGCTTTACGTGATTATCGAGCAAGTTTACTCTGCGGTCGGTACCGAAGATTACTCGGACAGCGAGGAAGAAGGGGAAGGCTGAAAGCTGCGAGAATCGTTCTGGACCACGAGACAAGGACGGCCTTGCCGTGACCCGTCACTTGCGTAAAAACCCTGTGTACATTCTATCTCTATACGCGCGCGACCTTCTTCGACAACAAGCCCCACCGAAACTTGCAGCAGCAGCACTCCCTCCAACAACTCGTCGAGAAAGAGACGAGAGCAAAAGCAAAAGGGAAATAGATAGAAAGATAGATAGATAGAGATAGAATGAAAGCGAACCCTGTGGAGGACAATGCCAATGCCTCCTCTCCATTCATCCATCGTCCATCCATCCATCTCCTCTTCTCCTCTTCTCCTCTCAGGCAGCAGCAGCAGCAGCAGCAACAGGCAGCAGTCCCTGGGAGATCCAGCGGCTGGAGGAAGCGAGAAGGAGACGGAGCGCGAGGCAAACATTCATCATGGGAGACTGGGACGCTGGAACGAAGTCGACGGTCCAGAAGATACCTTTGCTCAAGGTAAGTGAGTGAGCCTCCATGAGCGAATCGAATCCATTCGAGAAGGAAGGCACGCCACGCCAAGGAGTTGTTCGCTGCAAGGAGGGAGAGGGGAGAGGGGTGTGCCAGGGTGCCAGCGGTTTGCAGTAGAGCGGCGAGGAGGGAAAGGATCGTCCAGGAAGAGCCTCGTCGCGAAGGGGAGGAGACAGAGGAGCCATCGGGAATCGGGAAGCACTAACTCTTCACCTCTCTTGATCGGAACGAACTCTCATCGGCATCGCGCGCGCTGGGATACGATGCAGACGAAGGCAGGGCCCAGGGACAAAGAGGAGTGGCCGAAGAGACTTAAGGAGGTGAGTCAGGTGGTCGGCACGGTCTGGGAGGAGCCATCCGAATCGACGAGTCCCTTGCGCTGACGAGCGAGTCTTGTCCAATTGAACTTTTGCTTCCTCATCTTCGCCCTTCCAAGGAATATGCCGCTCTGATCAAGTACGTGCAGCTGAACAAGGGCTCGGACCAAGACTGGTTCACCATCTCATCGAACAAGGAGGGAACCCATTGGAGCGGCAAGTGCTGGTACATTCACAATCTGTTGAAGTACGAGTTCGACCTCGAGTTTGATATCCCAGTGACGTATCCGATGACTTCCCCGGAGCTGCAGCTGCCGGAGCTGGACGGGAAGACCTCGAAGATGTACAGGGGTGGAAAAATTTGCCTCTCGATACACTTCAAGCCCCTTTGGGCGAAGAACAGCCCCCACTTTGGCGTTGCCCATGCACTTTGCCTCGGCCTCGGCCCTTGGATGGCCGCGGAGATCCCCCACCTCATCGACAGCGGGATCATTTCGCACAAGGACAAGAAGTGACGACGCTGGGAACCGGGTTTCGTGTTTTGCGGCTTTGGAACAAGCAGCTACTGCTAGTATATCTTACACAAACATTTTTTTTTGGCTTCGCCTTGGAATGGTCACGGCCTTCCTCTTCCGCTCGGGCGCGAACCAGAGGTCGGAGCAGCCATCCCTACGAAGTCTCCTCTTCGGCGCCCTTCTTGACGAGCCCACTCGACTTGGTCTTGAGCATCTTGAAGAACTTGGATCCCTTGGATTTCATGTCCGTGAGGTTCTTCTTGCCAAGCTCCTTTATCTTCTGCACGTTCTGGCTCTGCGAGACTTGCTCCTTGACGCTCTTCAGGGAAGTCACCCCCTTTTCGGTGAAGCTGTTGACCTTGCTCTTGACAACCGAGCTCTGGTCCAGCACCGAAGTCTGGAGCTGCTTGAACTTGTCCGATATCTCTGCCTGTTTCAACGAACCCGCCTCTCTCTCCGCACGGTGAAGCTCCTGCTCCATGTGTTCCACCACCTGTTGTAACGCCTTGATCCTATCGCTGATGTGGTCAATCTGGCGGTAGTCCTGTTGAAGCTTCGCGGCGATGGCCTCAAAGAACGGAATCATCTTCTCCCTCTCCTCCTTGAACTCTCCCTTCGCCACGCCAATGAGAAGCTCGAGCTCGTCCAAGCTTCCGAGGATCGCTTCGACGACATTCTCCACGCTGTGCGAGGCACTTTCCGCGGCTTGGTGGCTCCCTGTCACAGCCTTCGCCGCGTCCAGGGACAAGGACTCGAGCGAACTCCGCAGCGTCCCCCCCTCCTCCATCAACGGACTCACCTCCGCCCCTCCCTCGCTCCCCTCCTCCGTGCTCGACACCTCCACCTTCACCTCCTCCTCCATGGCAATGGTCCCTTCCCTCGCCACCTCACCACGGCGTCAAATCCTTCGACCACGGTACCAATGGAAAGCTCGCGAGACGTGCGTTCGTGTGATCCCTTTGCCGCGCCCTTTCTCTCTCGTCCTCGTCGAGAACGGATCAAACTCTTGGCCTCGCCCTCTGGCCTCGACGCCAAGGAACAGGACAGTCTGCTGCTGGAGCGAGGGCGATGGCGTTGAGGTGGAGGAGCAGAGGAAGCGTCCGAACGAGGAAGAGGGGATGCCTGATGCGTGCAGGACCGACCAGAAGGGCTCCTCACGACTGGATGGCGCCGGATTGGAATTGGGGGTACGCGAGGGGAGCGGCACACGACGGTAAGGAGACCAAACACAGGTGATGATGATGTTGATGATGTTGATGTTGTTGATGATGATGATGGGAGGAGAGTTTGACAAGAGTTTGCTTTTGCCAGCTGCTTTTGAGTTGAGGCAACGATTGGGCAGGAGGGAAGACAGGGAGAAGTGGATTCAGGACGACAGCATCCCGTGGGATGAGACGGTTCTGTGCCTGGCTTTGAGGATCCAGAGGTAAGTCGTTATCGTTAATATGAATCCGTGATATGTGTGTGTGTGTGTGTGTGTGTGTGTGTGCGAAGTCATCATCTCCAGGAGTTTCGAGGGCTGACCCCCACCCTCTTGTCTGCAGGAGCTGCAACTATGGTCGAGATGCGGCGGGCTTCGGGTCAGTGCTTGACGCCTTGGCAGCAGGCGAGTACGGAAGCGCGTCGGCCCCCAACGCGGCTCTCGTGGGGGCGCTGAGCGCACGCCTGGTGGAAGGGCTCGGGCAGCAGGAGCCAGGGAGTGACGCTGAAGCGATCCAGAGATCTCTCATCGCCCTTGGCTTCCTAGAGGAGGGCCTGTGACGACAAGTTGTGTTTCCTTTCCTTTAATGAACAGAGTAGACTTCGTATACAAAGGTGGGGTGGTTGGCCGCCAAACGCTTCCGTTCGTCCTCAGCAGACTCTCTCCTTGCAGACGGGGCAGTTGGTGCTGTATTTTCCCAGCCACTCGTCCGCGCACTCGGCGTGAAAGGTGTGGCCACAAGGCAGCTTCTTTATCTTCTCTCCCGCATCGAAACCGCACTGGCAGATGGAGCAGATATCGTCCTTGGTGACGCTGCTGTCGTCCACAATTTTTGTCTCCAAGTTTTCAATCACTCGCTTGGGTGCCGTCACCTTGACGTCTTCCAGCTTGCAGAGGTCCTCGTAAGACATCTCGCCCAGCTCCCATTGCTGCTGCGGTGCCCCGGCGTCTTGCCCGCCTCGGAACCTGCCCGTCCCGAAACCGGAGCGGCCCAAGGCACTCGCCCTCTCGGTGGTCACCGGCGCGCTGGACGTTGGGAACATGATGGAAGACGCCGGACCAGGCTCGAAGATCTGCGCTGGCCTGCCGTTCGCCTCAGCCATCGAGAGTGAGATGGCCAGAGCAAGCTCGTACTCCTCCATCTCCTGGCGCTGCTGGGAGTGTGAGTCCGTGAGCCCCGCATAAAACTGCTCTCTCTGGATGTCCAAAAGCTCGAGGTCTCTCTCCAAGTTCGTGGTCCCCATCGGCCTGGTCACCGCTGGCCGAGAATGTCGGCTGCTGCTCGAAGCGTCCCCGAGGTGTCCCATGGCCCGCTGCTGCTGGGCTCTCCTCTCCTCCGCCTCCTTCTGGTGGTTCAGCTCGTTCTGGATCTTCTCGCGCTTGGCCTCGTACTCCAGACGCTTCTTGCGGCCTTGACCGATCGACGTTGTGCGCACAAGGAGAGAGGAGTCAGGACAACCGATGAGATAGATGGATCGATGGATAGAGAGAGAGAGAGAGAGAGAGAGAGAGAGAGAGAGTCTCCTCGTACCTCTCTCTGCTTGGCGCTGGATATCCGCCATGTTTCTGCTGTGAAACCTCCTCGCTTGGTCCAACACATTCGATTCACAATGAGGGAAGGGAAAGAAAAGAAGCGTCAGACGATCGATACGCGTATCGACTGAGTGCAATTTAGGCGAACGGGAGTCCCGTTCCACTCACCTGAGATGACTGCCCGACTCCTCCTGGCACTCGAGGACGCCTCGTTCTCGTTCGTCACCGTGTTTTCCCCGGGCGCGACAGAGGCCTGCTGTGTCTTCTTCCTCGAAGGAAGCTGCGAGACGACGCTGTCCCTCTCCTTGTTTCCACCGCCCTCTCCCCCGAACGTCAACACAATGTTCGACATGGCTCCTCCCTGTGCCCTCCAAAAGTCCTGTCCCTGGCGAGAGGGGTACTCAAGGCGTGCACCGAATCCTTCGAGAGACGGCTCTATCGAAAGAGCACGAAACGAAGGTTCCCCTGGTCGTGTTCTTCCTCCCTTGGGTTGCCTCTGTCCCCGCCTCAAGGCGTGTCTCCTCTCGTCCTCACGTCACCAAAGCTGTCGCTTCGTCCTTGTCGTTGAGTCTGTCCTGTGATTTGGATTCTACGGGTCTATTCATCAGTGTACACGTAGCGAGCCCACCTTGATCTTTGATTAAGGAAATATATCGTACACCCAAGACTAGACCTTGGCATGGAAATCGCTCCAGGAGAGAAAGGAGGAGGGCAGCGTCGGCTTGGCGCGGCAGGACCGAGAGGACGTCCCGTCGTTTCTGACATCGTGTTCTTTATCGCGGCGGATAGACACGATACAAGGCCAACATCGACAACGCCGACGGATTGGTTGGGTTCGTCCTTTGTCTTGTTCCAGTTCCTGCTCGTTCGAATAGGAGACAAGTTTGTTTGTGTGTTGTTTGTCGTGTGTGCGTGTGTGTGAGAGAGAGGTCCGTGTGCGAGCGTTATCACGATGACAGGGGGCGACAAGGGTCGGATCGATGCGAGGGCGGAGTTCATGCGGGCGTACCTTATCCTCGGAGTCCTCGCCCTCCTGGTTGTGGGAGCTTTCGTTGGCACCAAGTGGGAGAGGCCGTCGTCGTCCTCGTCCTCGTCGTCCTCGTCGGAGGTGGTGGAGGTGGAGACGGTCGCTGCTTCCTCAGCCTCGCTGGAGGTGCCGAAGCTGAGGACGGAGGGGCCCAAGGCGGAGGCGAGCAAGAGGAAGGCTCCGAAGCCACCGTCTCCTCCCGCGGCGGAGAAGAAGAAGAAGAAGGCCAACAAGGTCGCCAAGTCTCAGCAGGAGGAGGTGGCGGCCAAGCCTCAGCAGAAGGCGGTGGCGCCTCACCTGGACTTCTCCCAGCCCCAGCACGTTTGCCCCGGAAGCCCGACGACCAAGGGGATCAAGACGGGGGGCCCGAGGCAGAACAAGGAGGTCATCTACCGGATCCTGGACAAGCTCGGGGACGGGGAGGTGCCGGAGACCACGACGGACATGAAGGTGATAAAGGGGGGAAACTTCGGCTTCAACAAGATCGAGTGCCCCTTCCTGACTCGGGACTGCGCGGACGTGAGGACCCACACCGGGAAGCAGGCCGCGGCGCAGATGAAACAGAGCGGGCCCAAGTGGAACGAGACGGCCCAGAACTTCTTGGACCTCAAGCCCGGGAGCCTTGGGTCGTGCGCCCTCATCGGGAACAGCGAGAACATGCTCAAGTACAACTGGGGCGAGAGCATCGACGCCCACGACACGGTGATCAGGCACAACACCCCGGTGGGAAAGTACGCTAAGCACGTGGGCAGCAAGGCGACGATCATTTGGGTGAAGGGGAGGTACAAGGGCGGCGGCTCCGCCAAGGCTTCCCTGGCGTACCTCCTGCCGAAGAACGTCAACGAGCTGCCGAAGAACTTCAAGAAGGACGGCAAGCCGATCTTGATCCGGGGGATCGGCGCCAAGCCCCTGGACAAGACCAAGAGGCTCCTGTACTACCTGCAGGGGGCGAACCTTCGGAGGAAGCACCCCACGGGGGGCTACAGCAGGCCCCTCAACATCATCGCCTCCCGGCTGTGCACGAGGGTCGACCTGTACGGCTTCGGGTCCAGGAACTCCTCCGGCAAGTACTTCAAGAAGAGCGCCAAGGTGAGGCCCGCGCACATGATGGCCTTCGAGCACTGGACCTTCCGGTACATGATGTCCAAGGGCAAGCTGTGCGTGTACGGGGAGTAGTGAGGAGTTTCGGTGAGGGGGAGGAGCTGGCGTGTGTACATGTATAGAGAGGCAACAGCAGCAGCAAAGCAAAGCTAGTGGAGAAGAGAGAGAGAGAGAGAGAGAGAGCGAGAGAGATGAAGGGATGGATGGAGGGAGAGAAGAGTAATGTCTCTATCTTCCTTTCCTTCATAACATGACTTGTGTACTTTGATTCTATTATTTTGTGTATTTATTCATCGATTCTTTTTTTTCAACTCTGCAATGCTCTTCACCGAGGAGAGGACACGGATGGTTTGGTCTGGTTCGTGAAAGAGAAGCGATGCCCTCGTCTCCATCTCCATCTCCATCATCATCCTCTCCATCCATCCATCTTCCTCCTCCTCGTCTCCATCTCCGTCTCCACGCTCTCTGACCCTGTCTCCGCGTCTTCCAATCCCAAACTTCCAGCAAAATTCCTCAACAAGACGGGTTTTCTACTCTCGCGTACCGTTGATCTCCCCCCCTCGTGTTGTAATGCGGTTGTAAATCAAAGTGTTCTCTCGTCGCGTTCTTCCAGTTGTCTCCTCTCTCGTTCACAGGATCTCAGCGACCACGACGATCGAGACAGAGAGAACACAGAGACACAGAGGTAAGGTTCCCGCGCGGTAAGGCTCCCGAACGCGACGGAAAGGCCTCCGTCCCGACGAAGGAGCGGAACCGCCTCCTCGCGAGCTTTCCGTGGAACCGCCACTCGAAGGGAACGACCGCTGAAACGTTGGAGTTTTTTGTTTTTGTTTTTGTTTTTGTGTCCTTTGGTTCTTGGACGCAGACTGTTGCTCTGTTTGGCAAGAGGATTGAAGGGGCGGCGAAGGGAAGGGGATGATCAGACGGAAGTGAAGGGGTTCGAGACAAACTCTTTCGTTTTCTGCTTTCCTCCCTCATTTTTTTTTTTCTTTTCATTTTTTCATATTTCTTTTTTTGGCTCCTCGTCGAAGAAGAAGATGACAAGAGCCACGACGGCAAGAACAACAACAGCGAGGTTGGCCTCGTCCCGCGGTGGCGCCGTCCTTCGGAGGAGGAGCAGCAGCACCGTCCTGCCCCACCGTCGGAAGGTGACCGCCTCGAGGAGGGCGGCACCGGAGGAGGTGGAGTACGAGTACGAGCCGCAGAGGGAGGCACCACCTCTCGGCGACAACAGCAACAACAAGGTCCAGCTGGAGGCGGAGGTGGTGAGCGAGCCCGGCCTGGTTCTGGACAACTCCCCCCAGCAGGCGGTGGAGCTGGACTCCGCGGCTGACATCGCGGTGGGGGACGGCGCGGCCCCGGCCTACGACGCGGTGCATTCGGAGGCCAAGTACGTGGAGATACAGAAGGGCCACCAGGAGGAGCCGGACGTGTTCGGGGTGGTGCGGCCCCAGCAGGTGTTCGACCTGGAGGTCCTCTCGGAGGACGCAGCGGCGGAGGTCGTGATACCGAGCGGGGAGACCGAGGCGGAGGTCGTCCTGCAGGAGGCCGCCGCGCCCCTCGTCGGCGAGCCGGAGCCCGCCTCCCTGGATACCCTGCTGTCGCCCAAGCCCTCGAGGATGACGCTCCAGCAGGTTCTGGCCTTCAGCATCCCCGCCCTGGCGGGGATCATGACGGACCCCCTCATGTCCTTCGTGGACACGGCCTGCGTGGGCAGGATGTCCTCGACGGAGCTCGCGGCCATGGGGCCGAACACGGCCATCTACAACTTTGTGCTCCAGATCTTCACGTGCTTCATCGTGTACACGTGCAGCATGGTCTCCAAGCTCAGCTCCAAGGCCGAGCACGACAAGGTGTTCGAGCTGGTGTCCCACGCCCTGTTCCTCGGGGTCGCGACGGGGGTCCTCGTGGCCGCGGGCCTGATCGGCTTCTCCACGCCGCTCCTGGCTTCCATGGACACGCTCCCCGAGCTGATGGCGCCGGCGGCGTCCTACCTCAAGATAAGGGCGCTGTCCATGCCGGCGGTCCTCGTCTGCATGGTCTCCGGGGCCTTCTGCCTGGGCAGGAAGGACAGCAAGACGCCCCTCCTGGTGGCGATCGCGTCCACGATCACGAACCTCCTGGGGGACATCGTGCTCATCTTCGGCCCGGCCAAGATGGGTATCACGGGGGCGGCCTTGGCCACCGCGGCATCGGTCTACGTCGGGGCGGCCTACTTTTTGTGGAAGGTCGGCAGCCAGATCCCCCTCAGGCTGTCGGTCCCCGGCCTGAAGGACATCAAGCCCTTCTTGACGACGAGCTCCATGCTAACGATCAGGAACTGCAGCATCATGTTCAACTTTGTGGCCATGACGATGTTCGCGGGGACGTATGGGGCGGTGGCCACGGCCTGCCACCAGGTGGCGATCTCCGTCTTCATGATCGGGAACCTCGCGGCAGAGCCCTTCTCGCAGTGCGCCCAGTCCTTCCTGGCGTCCATCGGGTCCCTGAAGCGCAGGAGCCAGGAGGAGCACGCTTACCTCGTGGGGGCGATGAAGCTCCTCACGGTTACCACGTTCGTGTGCGGCGCCGCGATGTGCCTGTTCACCGGGGGGATGTGCAGCATCCCCGCCCTGTTCACCACGGACGCGGTCATCGGGACCAAGGTTGGGCTCGCGGCCCCCATCGTCGGGGTGGCGGTCTGGCTCTCCTGCGTCAACTGCGTCAGCGACGGCTTCATCTTCGCGAACCAGGACTACAACTACGGCGCCCTCCTGGCGGTGCTGAACATCCCGGTCCTCCTGTTCATCCTCCAGACCGCGGGGAAGCTCGGGTTCGGCTGGGTGTCCGTCTGGATCGGAATGGCCGCTTTCTACGCCATCAGGCTTACCGAGAACACGGTGAGGATCTTGTACCTGAACAAGAAGAGGCTCGCTGCGAAGGAAGCCTGAGCGAGCGTAAGGAGGTGGAGGTGGAGGTGGAGGGGTGTACATCGGGAAAGAAGAAAGGGGTATTATTTTTATTTTTGTGTGTAATATAGTTTGTTCCTCCAAACAAAGCTCGCGCGTGCGTGCTACCAAAGGTCTTTGGCGCTCTTTCGAAGGGCCCTCCTGCTCAGCCTGGACGACTTCTGGGTCGTGATCCTGTCCGTGACGGCCAGGGCCTTGCTGATGCCTTTCGCCTTCCTCCTCTTGGCCGACCTCTTCGCTCCCTTCATCATGTGCTCCCCCTTCTTCCTCGCCACCGGAATCTCCACCCCGCCGCTCTCCAGGCCTTCCATCCCGTCGCCGCCTACCGGCCCAGTCTTCCACTCGCTCGCCGTCGCCGTCGTCGTCGCCATGTTGTGGTCCCCATCAGCATCTGAGAAAAACAAACAGCAAAGAAAAAAAAGAGAGAGAAGTGTGTGTGTGTGTGAGCGCGTGCGTTGGCACCAAGTCCCCTTCCCGCCCCCTTCAGTCCCTGGTCGCGTCCTTACCCTTCTCCTTCCTCTTCCTCCGCTTCGGCATGGTGCCCCTCTCTCTGACCAGAGTCACCCGGTTCGACACCGAACACGCCAGCATTGGTGTCATCCGTGGTGCTGGATTGGCGATGGCGATGGCGATGGATTGCGATGGATTGCGATGGATTGCGATGGTGATTTAATCATCATCAGGGGTCTTCCAGGGGGTCCAAAGGCGCGTCCTCGCACTCGTAGTTCTCCACCTCGAAGAGCTCCCACATTTTGATGCCGCACTTGTCGTGGGCTCGCTCGATCCTTTCGAGCTGACTCCGGTCGTCCGGCCAGCGTCCCGTGCGGGAGACGAAGACGGCGCCCGTGTACGCCTGGCCCGCGGCCGAGGCGGCTCCGGAGTAGTAGAGCACGGCCCAGGACAGGTCGTCCGCGGCGTCGGCGATCCTCCAGTACTCGTCGGAGATCACCCCGTTGTCCAGCACGCTGAAGTGGAACGTCCCCGGGGAACGCCCCCGCCTCACTCGGTAGTGCCTCCTCCGCCACACCAGGTCCCCGTCGAACGTGCGGGCCTGGAACACGGGGTCGTACCAGAAGCTCCTCTTGCGCTTCCCCCTGTAAAAGATCTGGTGCTGGTTCGGGAACACGTCGTACGCCGCGTTCTGGCCCGTGACGACCTTCCAGGAGTGGCGCTCCTCGCCCAGCCAGCCGATGAGGATCTGATCCGGCGACGACGACGACGACGACGAGAGGACGGGATGGGGATGGCGACGAAGATGAAGATGGAGATGGAGAGTCAAGTCAGTCTCAGTCTCAGTCTCTGCCGAACGAACGAGCGAGCGAATCGCGCGCCAGCCACTCACTTCCTCGGCGACCTCGTGGGTCAGGGCGGATCCCCTGAACTCGTGCATGGGCTCCACCTCGGGGAGCCTCGGCACCTTGGCGGACTTTCGCATGCAGTTGTGCTTCTGCAGCACGCACTTGGAGAACTTCTCGAAGAGCTCGGACTCGTAGCTCACGATGCACTGGTAGCTGCAGACTTGGTCGTTCAGGCCGCAGCCCGCGAGGCAGTCCAGGGCCGCCCGGCAGGTCTCGTCCGACACGCAGTCCCAGACCTCCCTGCCGCAGTTGGTGAGCATGCACCAGACGAGCGGCAGGGAGGACCCCCCCGAGGCGTCCATGGAGACCCTGGGCACCGGCCGGACGCACGCGTCGATCAGGACGAGGACGAGGTACAGGAGGTCGTCCGCGCTCTTCCTCTCGTAGAGCGTGCGGACCGTCTCCAGCAGCAGAGCTCTCTTTCTTCTGGCGGTGGTGGTTTGCACCGCCACGTTTGATGCAAGAGCCCCAGAGCCCAGGCTCACGACCGAGGTGGTCGGGGAGGGGCAGGAGGAGAGCCCCAAGGCGGAGGGGGAGACGTCCACGCAGATCACCAGGTCGAAAGAGGAGAAGGAGGAGACGTCTTCGTCTTCGTCGTCTTCGTCCAGCCCCATCCCCGTCTGTGGTGCCGCGACTGTGGTGAGGCGGTAGGACGCGTCCGTCCACCTCAGGAGGTCCGCGAGGTGGCGGAACACCGAGGACCACGTGGGCGGGGAACGCTGCAGGATGGCGGGGTACCTGAAGTGGGAGAGGTGGTGGTGGTGGTGGTCATCCTCCTCCTCGCGATCAACATCCGCGGGGACGACCGCCAGGATGTTGACGATCGGTTCCGACGGTGCGTTCGCCGAAGAAGATGAAGAAGATGAAGATGATGATGTTGTTGATGATGAAGAAGATGAAGATGGTGAAGCAGCAGCAGGTCTGTGAAGATGTTGGTGATGACGCTGGTGCGTGGTGGTCACGGCACGAAGGCGGTGGTGCAGGTTGTTGTTGTGGTGATGGTGACGGTGATGGTGAAGACGCCTCGACGACCGCGCGAGGGTGGACCTCCTCATGACGACGAGAGCCTCGCCTCTGCTTCCGACGAGAGCGAGAGCCTCTGCACTTTTGCACTTTTTCTGGGCTTTTGCCTCTTTCACCGAATTCCCACATTCCCGGTTCGCCGAGAGAATCTAATCTTGGCTGAGTCATGACACGGGGATTTCTACACACCGATCGTCTCCCAAAAAACCCCCGAAACGAACACGTGGGCCCTTGGAGTAGAAATCGTGTGTTACAAAAAAGATCAAAAACGATAAGGTCGACGTGTTTTGGAACGCCAAGAGAGAGAGAGAGAGAAAACGAAAGACCTCGTCGACCAAGATCAAACGACGGAAACCAAACCACGAACAACAGCAACAAACGACGACGACGACGACGACGACGACGACGACGACGAGATGAGAGCAGCACTTTCTTGTTCTCCACCTTCTACTTTTCTTTGTTCCACCACTTGTTCAGGTTCCGCTTCTTCTTGTCGAGTGGTGACGCGTGCTGTGCTCAAGCCCCCGAGTGGGAAGGCGACCGGGAAGGGGCCGAGGGATGACCTGTTTCGGACGAAGAACGCGTCCGCGTTGGCGTACCAGAGCGACGGGGCTCTCGTGGACGCCAAGGGCTTGAAGAGGGCGAGCGCTCTCGAGCAGGTGTCTTCGGTGACGTCCGCGTACAGGGCTCTGTTGTCCACGGAGGACGACTACGAAAACGCAGGGGACACTGTCTTCCCCACGCCCTCCCCTTACCTGATGTAAAACCACCACCAGCCAAAGGAGCAACCAGCCAAAGGAGCAACCAAGAAAAGAAAAACCTGCCTTGCCTGCCTGATGTAAACCACCCTCTCCGGGCTAGCTTGCCTTTGTGTAAAAATAAAAATTACGAACCACAAAAAACATCAAAGAAGAAAGCTCACGCAAGAATTCAATCAATCACATAAAACAACGACAAGCGTTACACCACCACCACCACCACCTCCTCCTACTCGTTCACCTTCTGGCCGGTCTTCTCGCTGGGGAGGGGCTTGTTGAACCCGCCCTTGCGGTTCATGTACTGCCTGGCCTGCCTGGTGGACTGGACCTTGACCGCCCCGGTGTTCCTGTTGCCCTCCACCTCCTCCCCCTTGGTGGTGTCAAAGGAGCCGAAGCCCATCAGCCTCATCATGGCCTGCTCCTCGTCCTCGTCCTCGGCCACCAACGCCTGATTCACGAATTGGTTTTGATTCTCCTGAATCTTCTCCTTCTGCTGCTGGGAAGGCAACTCCCCCCTTCTCTTCTTCTCCTGGTGCTCCCTCCTCTCCCTCTCCCTCTCCAGGGACCTCTCCCTCTCCCTCCGGTCCCTCCTGTCGTACGGCGAGGGGGACCTCCTTCGGCCGCGCCCCCGGTGGTCCCTGCCGTAGGACGGGGACCTGGACCTGGACCTGGAACGACCCCTGTCCCTGTACCCGCCCCCCCCCCTGCGCCACCCCTCGTCCCTCTCCCACCTCCCCCTGCCGTGCTCCATCTCTCCCTCTCTCTCTCTCACGACGTCCTCCTCCCTCCTTGCTGGACCTTCTCCTGCAGGAACTGGGCCACGGCCTTGTTGTGGGCGTACGTCTGGTCGAAATGCACGACCCAGGACGCCGGGCACTCGCTCTCGTACGCCTTCCTGCTCTTGGCGCACGACCGAGGAACGGCGTCGCCTTTTGAATTGGAACAAACAAACAAACACAACAACAACGCAAGATGGAGAGAGAGAAAGAGATCACAGTCGTCGTCGCCGTCGTCGTCGTCGTCGTCGTCAGAAGAAGAAGAAAGGTGGGGCGAGTGCTTTCCACTGGTTGTTTTCCGCTCACCTCTCCGCCAGTCGGGGACTCCGCTGTCCTCCAAGCACTTGTAAAACGCGTCTCGCGCCTGCACACACACACACACACACACGAACCAATCCATGATGCACGAATCGATCGTTCAGGAGGAAGGGGGTCAGTCGTTTCGTTTCGTTGTGGTCTTTCCGATTCGGGGGTGGATGTGTCTTCGCTCCTCTCCCTCTCTCGTGACTCACGTCGTGGCACGCTCGCCGCCCCTTGCGCCTCGCGAACTGCTTCACCTCCTCGACCGTCATCCACCCACCACGCGAGGAACAAAATAAAACAAAAACCTGCAGAAAGCTGAGAGCTTGAGCTTGAGCTTTGGCTTTGGCTTGATGGATGGTGAAGATGATTGAAGGAGAGGGATGAGATGATGGTGATGGATACGTCGTAGTACAAAAACACGACGCCGGGCGTCCGGTTCGTTTCATTTACACGCAAGGGCATTGTTGTTATCCTAAAAATACAAAACGGGTTTCTCTCTCCAAAATCCATCCATCCGTGCCATCCATGCCATCCATGCCATCCATGCCATCCATGCTACCCTTCTTCTTCCGCCACCTCAAAGGTCCTGGGCGTCTCCTTGGCGGCGTGCAGGTCCCACATCTTCTCGAAGACCTTCTCAAAGTCCTTGACCCAGGCCTCCGTGTCGAAGAGGGAGCTGGTCATCCTGGCCTCCTTGAGCTTCCGCCGGAGGCCGAGCCTGTACTCGTGGTCCGTTCCCAGGGCCACCGCGATCTCCTCGTAGTCCGCGCGGTCCCGAGCGATGAGCTCCGGGCAGCCCACCGAGTACACCAGGGAGGCCGCGACCCTGCTCGCCATCCTGGACAGAGGGAGGGTGACCATGGGGCACCCCGACCACAAGACGTCGCAGCCCGTGGTGTGGGCGTTGCACAGCGGGGTGTCCAGGAAGACGTCGGCGAGGCCGCTCCGCTTGATGTGCAAGTCCTTGTGGACCACGTTCGTGAAGATGATCCTGTCCTCCTCGATGCCCTGCTTGGCGGCCTCGGCCCTGATGTTCATCTCCCCCTCGGGAGGGAACCGGAGGAGCCAGAGCACGCTGTCCGGCACCCTCTTCAGGACGTTGCACCACGTCTCAAACGTCCTCGGGTCGTACTTGTACAGCTGGTTCGAGCACGAGTACACGATCTTGTCCTCCGGCAGGCCGACCTCCGCCCTGGTGGGCATGTTCTCCCCGCGGACCACGTCCATGTGCGACTGCTTGTAGTCGTTCGCAAAGTAGCAGTTGGGCATGAGCGCCAGGTTCTCGCTGTAGCAGTGGTGGAGCTCCGCCGGGGCGACGATCTTGTCCGTGATCAGGTACTGCAGAAAGTCCGCGCCCGTCGTGGCCGGGAAGCCCATGTACGAGCACTGGATCGGCGCCGGCTTCAGCGCGAAGATCTCGTTCTTGGCGCCCTTGGTGTAACCGTTCAGGTTCACGGCGATCATGATCCCGTCCTGGCTCATCCTCCTGGCGATGCCCGCCGCGTTCCAGTTGCTCACGTCCACGAAGTGCTCCACCTCGGCGGAGATCTTGGTCCTCCACTCCGACCTGTCGTCGGGCGAAAGGGCGTAGCAGAAGATCTCAAACTTGGACTTGTCGTGCATCCCGAACACGCTGCCCATCAGGTGGCTCAGAGGGTGGTTCCCAAAGTCGCTGCTCACGTAGCCTATCCTGAGCCTCTCGCCGTCGGCCAATGGCCTCTGCTCGGGGTGAGGCAGCCCCCCCACGTTGAAGCTCCTGGCGATGATCTCGCAGTGCCTGGCGTAGGCCCTGGAGATGCCCAGGGCCATCTCGTCCGTGAAGGGGTAGGCCATGGCGTGGAAGGGCTGCACGGGGGGCAGGGTGTCCGCCTTGAAGCTGTACTGGACCTGCTTCTCCAGGTTCAGGAAGAGGTCGTTCCTGTCTGTCCAATCGCAGATGCACTGCATGCTGTGGACGTAATTCGCAAAGGCGTCCGGCAGGTCGTTCCTGAGGTGCAGGGCGTGCCTGTACTCCACGATCGCGTAGTCGTGCTTGCCGCAGTCCTTGTACGCGGAGGCCAGGTTGGTGCGGGCCTCCGGGGAGTCCGGTTGCAAGGTCCTCACCTGCTGGAAGCAAGCGATGGCCTCCTGGACCCTCCCCTGGAGCTTGAGCACCCCGCCCAGGTTGTTGTACACCACGCACAGCCTCTGCACGGCCGTGACGGAGAAGAGCGGGGGCAGGGCCCGGTAGATGTTCGCGTTGGGCGCCAGGCCGCACTGGATCCTGATGCAAGTCATGTAGCACGTGACGGCGTCCTCCAGGAACCCGGCCTCCCTGAAGGCGTTGCTCAGGTTGTTGTACACCTCGGCAAAGTTGGGGTCGATCTTGATGGCCTCCTTGTACGTCTGGATCGCCAGGTCGAGCCTCCCCTGCTCGTAGTACACCCCGGCGAGGTTGGCCAGGGCGACCGCGTTCTGCCTGTACATCTTGACGACCTGCAGGTAGCACCTCTCCGCCTCGCTGAGGTTCTTGAGCTCCGTGTAGCACAGGCCGAGCCCGGAGTAGGTCTCCGCGCTCCCCGGCTGGAACTCCAGGATGGTCTTGTAGCAGGAGATCGCCCTGGCGTACTCCCGCTGCTCCTTCCACAGCTCGGCCAGGCCGATCCAGGCCGGGGCGTACTGCCGGTTGTACTGGATGGCCTGCAGGTAGTAGTACTCCGCCATCTGCCTGCCGTTCGAGCCCCTGGTCGTCCTCCACAGGTCCCCGAGGTTGCTGCACACGACGTACAGCGAGGGGTTGATGTTCAGCGCAAGGTTGTAGCACTGGATGGCCTGGGCCACCTGGCCCTTCTGCACCAGCAGGCTGGCGAGGTTGTTGTACGAGTCCGTGAACGAGGGCTTGAGGTGGATCGCGCTCCTGTAGTGCGCCGCGGCCAGGTCGAGGTCCCCGGACTTCTGCAGGGCGTTGGCCAGGTTGCTGTGGGCCTCCGCCATGTCCGGCTTGAGGGCGATGGCCCGCCTCGAGCACGCGATGCACTGGTCATAGCTCTTCAGCTGGAAGTGCACGGCGCTCAGGAGCAGGAGGACGTCCGTCCTCTGGGGCTGGGTGAGGTGGGCGCTGTTGCAGTACGCCAGAGCGTTGCCAAAGTCCCCGCTCTTGTAGAACTGGTGCGCGGCCGCCAGCAGGGTGTTGACCTTGAAGGTGGCGCTGCTCTGCTGCTTCCGGAGCTGCAGGAGGGACCTCTCCGACATGATCATCGAGGCGACCACCGAGGTCTCGTAGTCGTCCCCCCCCAGCTGCTGCCCCGCGATCTGGTCGATGGGAACCTCGTACCGCTGGAGCTGCCTCTTCTGCAGGGGGACGGACATGAGCTCCGCCGCGCTCAGCTGCAGGGAGTCTATCCTGTCAAAGTACCTCACCCCGTAGTGCGGCTTGAGGGACAGGGGGCAGCTGGAGAACCTCAGGACGTGGCCGTACCGGCTCGCGGACGGAAGCGTCGACGTGTACGCCGGGGGCGCCAAGTACGACGTCGAGGGGTACTGGCTCCCCTGCTGCCTCTGGACGTGGGCCGAGACCACGTCGCTCTCGCTCGGAAGGACCTCGTAGTGCGCCGCTGCGGCCACGGTCGTCCCGTTCGGGTACACCACCTGCCCGTCCACCAGGATGGGCTGGTGAGGCAGAAGCGGGGGGGGAGCCATCAGCACGGAAGGAGACCCAACACCAGGCAATGAGGCGTGCTGCTGCTGGTGGTGCACCACCCGGATGTTGTGCTGCTGGAGAGTCTCCATGTCGTCGTTCGTCGCCTGAGAGTGTGAGGAGTGGGCGTGCGGGTCTGAGAAAGCGTCGTCAAGGTGTCAGGGACGAACGTACCAAGCAGGCCAACCAAATACCGAACCAAATAACCTCCCTCCCTCCCTCTCTCGCTTGTGTGGTCCGTGTCGCGCACAACTTTTCGTCCACCCTTATCGCGATATTGGAGCCCTCTCTTGGTTTTTTTTTCCACTTTCGAGGACGCGAGGTCTCACCTATACGTTTTTCCCTTGAGAGGGAAGCGTTACCATCGTCGTGACGCCGTGACAAAGGGTCTCACGGTCGCGTTCAACGCGCAACGCACTCTAGTCCGTGTCCGCTCTCTTCGTCCGCCCCTCGTTAAGCGCAGATTCCATCCACCTTTCCACGCCGTTCGACGAGTTTTCTATGCGAGAAGTCCTTACTATGTAGTTCTCTCTGTATGAATGTAATTTCTCCCAAAAAATACGTCAAAAATCGAATGAGTCACAAATCCCGAAGGAGTAGAAAACTCACGGTTTGGTCAAACGTGTCAAATGAGGTGTACGAGAGTACACTCGTTGGTACACAAAGGAGAACGAAAGGGAGGGAAAACCCGAAGGAGGCCCAAGGAGGCGATTGAGGTGAGTTTGGGCTCTCTTGAGGAGAGTTTTTCGTCAAGGGGAGGGACGTGAATGTGGAAGGAGAGTGCGTAGACGTCTTCGTCGTCTAGATATCTTTCCATCGGTCCCCTCCTTGAACGGTTTGGACGACGGCGTCGTCCTACCGCCGGCGACAAAGGTTTGTTTGGAGTGCTGAAACTTAACCGAGAGATTGAAGTTTTGCTTTGGTGCGATTGAGGGAAGGAGGAAGGCGAAGGAGGAAGGCGAAGGAGGAAGGCGAAGGAGGTCGATCGATCCTCCACTTCGTTCTGTCGTTCTTTCGGTTCGTTCGCGAGAAGGAGAACTCGGTTCCCTGGAGACGATCCGATCAGCACGGCTCCGGGTAGAAGACCTCTCCCCGTTATTCTAGAGCGCAGGGCATTCGATAGAGAGAGAGAGAGAGGGAGAGAAGGATGATGATGGAGGACGCGGCGAGAAGCAACGACGGCGGCGAGGTTCCCACGACGGCGACGACTGTCGTCACCCCCCCTCCGCCTCTTCCTCCAGTGGCTGCCGCGGTGGCCGAAGCTGGTGACGAGGACAAGGCCAGCAAGAGGAGGACGGCCCGGTCGAACGCGGGGAGGAACAACCAGAGGGATTCCCTCCTCGCCATCGAGCTGCAAGCCGCGCCGAGGAAGCAGCAGGCCAAAACCCCCAGGAAGAAGAGGGCGACGCCCTCGTCCAAGTCCTCCAAGACCCCGGGCGCCAAAAAGTCCAAGTCCAAGTCCAGGTCGACCCCGCAGAACAGGCGGCTGCGGATGCTGAGGTACCTGGGTCTGCTGCGGCCTGAGGGGAGCTTCTTCACGTGGTCTCCCCTCGACGGGGAGTGGTACGACCCCATCCAAGGCCTCTGAGACGAGCAAAGCGGCACGGGGTTACGATAATAACGCGGTGCTGGCGGTGACGGACGCACGCCTCGGGGTTACGATAATAACGCGGTGCTGGCGGTGACGGACGCACGCCTCGGGGTGGAGGGTCCGAAGGAGAGAACCTTTCCCCCTTTTCCCTGGCCGGCGGCGCTTTTCTATATATCTATATACATACGCGTGAGGTATTTCGTACGTTTCGTTCCCTCGGGGTGCCTCCGCCCGTCCCACATCCTTGGAAAGAGAAAGGCGAAGAGAAAGAGGATGAGGCGCTGCATCGGGTGACCTCCCCTTCCCCTCTCCCCTCTCCCTCCATCACCACCACCACCACCATTCCCTTCGCCCGCCCAGGGATCATTTTTCAGGGTTCCTTGAGAGAGAGAGAGAGAGAGAGAGGGAGAGGCGTAGGCGTAGTGTCGGGACTCGTGAGTGAGGACTCGTCCGTCGTCGGGTGGCGTGGCGTCGTCATGTCGGTGGTGAAGAAGAAGCTGTCGTCCTCGAGTGGGATCTCGTGCCACGCTTGGAACGGCGCCCACAACCAGATAGCGTTGTGTCCCGGAACCCCGGAGGTTCAGGTGTATGAAGTGGACGAACAGAGCGGGGAGTACAAGCTGGTGGGCAGCTTGAAGGAGCACGAGCAGCTCGTGTCCGGCGTGGATTGGGCACCGAAGAGGGACATGATCGTCACCTGCGCTCACGACAGGAACGCTTACGTCTGGGAGCGCAACAACGAGGGCAAGGTAAGAAGAGCAAGGACAACGTTCATTCCATTTCATTCACTCGAGACAGAGACCGCACGCAGAGGCAGCTTGTTGTCCCTTCCGGATACCAGGGGGAGTGAACTGACTCTGGCCCGATCTCCCTTTCTTTCCTCGTCGCATTGTCGTCATCCAGTGGGAGCCGCAAATGTCGATGCTCGCGTCGACGTTCAACAGGGCTGCCCTGTGCGTGCAGTGGTCGCCTCGGGAGAACAAGTTCGCCCTCGGAGGAGGGAGCAGGTCGGTGGCTGTGTGCTACTACCAAGAGGAGAACAACTGGTGGCTGTCCAAGCTAATCAGGAAGAAGCACACGTCCTCGGTGACTTGCGTGAGCTGGCACTCGAACAACTGGCTCCTGGCGACGGGGTCGAGCGACTTCAAGTGCAGGCTCTTCGCGGCCAACATCTCGAGCGTGGACGCCGACGTCAAGAGGAAGTTCGGCGAGCTCCTGATGGAGGTCGACGTGGCGAAGAATTGGGTCCACGGCATCACTTGGTCCCCGAGCTGCGCGAGCCTCGCGATCTGCGCCCACGACAGCTGCGTCCACGTCGTGGACCTGGAGGGAGAAGTTCCGTCGATCGACAAGGACCCCAAGTGTTACACTGTCAAGTTCCCCCAGCTTCCCCAGTGCGCTGCCCTCTTCCTGGACGAGAACAGGCTCGTCTCGGTCGGGTTTCACGACAAACCTTTGCTGTTCAAGCGGGAGTCTGCGGGCACGGGGATGTGGGTCATGGAGGGGGAGCTCAACGCAAAGGACACGCAGGCTAAGAAGAGCAGCAGCAAGTTCGCCGCGGCGAGCTCGATGTTTGGGGGTTCCGGCAACTCGGGCAACAAGGCCAAGCCAACTTACGCGAGGGTCAAAACCGATATCAAAAAGATGGTGAAAGATAACCAGGTGGTCAACAAGTTCAGTGTCTCTGGAATGGACCAGAACTTGGACACCGTTACCCTTTGACAAGCTGCTCTAAAGGTCAATCTTATTTAAAATTAATTTATCATTTCCTAACCCTTACCCTTGCCTTGTTCCCCCCTCACCAGCAAGCAGCAACTCTTCCGCCGCTTCAATATCCATAATTCTCCCAATCCGATCGACAGACAGACAGACGAAACGACGGAGCGCGGCGCGGCAAGGAACGCTTCGTCAAGCGAGAGCGTGGCGTCCTCCGCGATGGCGTCGACATCCATGGCGGTCCAGAACGACTGGGAGAACCCAAGGGTGACGAGCATCAACCGCGTCGAGGCGCACACCAAGCTCAGAGCTCATGCCTCGGCAGAGGCTGCCCTCGAGTACTGGAAGAGGAGGGACGCGAGAACGAGAGCGTTGGCGAAGGGGGTCGCGGAGAAGTGCGCCAAGGGGAGCGTCCTAGGGGAAGGAGACCACTGCCTCTCGAGCGTGGTGAGCCTCCGCACGCAGACCGAGGGTCTCGACTCTGTAACGGACAGCCATGTTGCCGAGGGCTTGGCCGGGAGGGCGGGCGGGAACGAGGTCTCTCTCGACGGGGACTGGCGATTCAGGCTCGTGGCCTCGCCCGCGGAGGCTCCGGAGGGTTTCGAACGGGAAGACTTTGATGGCGACGAATCCTGGGACCTCATCAGGGTTCCTTCCAACTGGCAGTGCGAGGGGGTAGGCCACTGGGATAAGCCCCACTACACGAACTTTGAGTATCCTTTCGAGGTGGACCCGCCTCGGGTGCCTTCGAGGAACCCCACGGGGTGCTACAGGCTCTCCTTCGACGTCTCGGGTGGCTGGAGAAAGGAAAGGGTCGTCCTGCGGTTTGGTGGCGTGGACTCCGCCTTCTACTGTTGGCTGAACGGCGTCTTCCTGGGTTACGGTCAGGACAGCAAGCTCCCCTCCGAGTTTGATGTCTCCGGGACTCTGCGGGATGGCAGGAACGTGCTTGCTGTGAAGGTGCTCAAGTGGTGCGACGGGAGCTACCTTGAGGACCAGGACCACTGGTGGCTGTCCGGCATTTTCAGGGGAGTGACTTTGTATACCAAGCCACGGGTGCACCTGTGGGACTATCGGGTCAAGACGCCTGTTGCGTTTTCTGGGGAGACAGGGGAGCTCGTCGGCGGGTCTCTGGAGGTGGAAGCCAAAGTGCACGCCTGCGCATCGGCGTGGGAGGGGTTAGAGAAGTACTCCACGCGGGTTGGTCTGTACTCCAAGGCTGCGGAGGGCGGGTTTCGAGGTCCCATTCTTTCCAGGTCATGCCAGATTTCGAGGGGCAAGTGGAAGCCGCACGCCGCGGGCCTCGCGGGCTTGAGCGCAACGGGCAGAGGGTCGATCAAAGCAGAGCTGCGCGAAGAAGAAACGGGGGAGAGATTGAAGCCCTGGACGGCGGAAGGACCAGAGCTGTACCTCCTCGTCCTGGAACTGATCGATGGGGATGGCAAGTGCGTGGACTGTGAGAGCGCTCTTGTGGGATTCAGAAGCACGCGAGTGTCGCAGAGGAGGCTCCTGATCAACGAGAGGCCGCTCAAGCTGAGGGGTGTGAACAGGCACGAGCACGATCCGGACCGCGGCAAAGCCATTGGGGAGCTTTCGATGCTTTTCGACATCATTTTGATGAAGCAGGCTAATTTTAACTCGGTGCGCTGCAGCCACTACCCGAATCAGTACGAGTGGTACGAGCTGTGCTCCATCTTTGGTCTGTACGTCGTTGACGAGGCGAACTTGGAGACGCACGGGTTCGACCCGACCCTCCAGTACAACGAGGAAAACCCGTGCTGCAACCCCGAGTGGTCCTCGGCGATCATGGAGCGTGGAACCAGACTGGTGTCCATGCACAGCAACCACCCCTCCATCGTCATCTGGAGCCTTGGCAACGAGGCTGGCTACGGACCTTCCATCGCTGCCATGGCCGGGTGGATAAGAGACTTTGACGACACCAGGCCAATCCAATACGAGGGAGGGGGCAGCAGAACCTCGTCGACGGACGTCATTTGTCCGATGTATGCCAGGGTGAAACAGATACTCAAAGTGGACAGCATGCAAGACGAGCACAGGCCCCTCATCCTCTGTGAGTACAGCCACTCCATGGGCAACAGCACGGGCAACTTGCACAAGTATTGGGAGGCATTTTATTCGAACGAGAGCCTGCAAGGTGGCTTCATTTGGGATTGGGTCGACCAGGGTCTGAGGGACCCCTCGGACCTGAACTCCGTGGACTGGTTGTACGGCGGGGATTTCGGAGACGCGCCAAACGATGCCCAGTTCTGCCTCAATGGCCTGATCTCTCCGGACAGGATCCCCCACCCAGCGGTCATGGAGTGCAAGCACCTGCAAGCGCCAGTTACGTTGGGCTTGCGCGAAGACGGGCCGAAGACCGCCATCGTGATCCGAAATCGGGATTACTTTGGCACCTTGAAGAACCTCGGCTTGAAGTATGCGGTGGAAGTGGAGGGCGGGCAGGGGCTCGTGCAAAAGGGAGTGATCGATATCTCAAAGGAGATAGGACCGCGGGAAGAAGTATGCATTCCGTACGATGGCCGCCACAAAGAAGGGTGCCAGACCCCAGCCGACTCGACGCGCCACCTGCATTTGACGTTGTACAACAAGGAAGCGACGCTGTGGGCCCCACAGAATTTCGTGCTGAGCGAGAAGAGCCTGTGCCTTGGTGAGGGGGGCGAAAGCGGCGACCCAGCGCCATCCGAGACGAAGCTCGCTTTTGAGAAGAGGGGCGCACGGTTCATCATGAAGTCAGACCTCATGACTCTGATCATTTCAAAGGAGAGCGGCAAGTTGGGCGGGGTGACCGAGTGGAAGGTGGGGGGCGAAGAGCTGGGAGGTCCCGCTCTGAATCTTTTCAGGGCTTGCACGGACAACGACCGCGGCGGCGCCTTTGGCACGAGCTTTGCGTCCAGGTGGAGGAAAGCTGGACTTTTTCCTGGCGGAATGGCGGTGGAGGACGTAACGGCGCAGGGGGAGCAAAGGGAGGACGGGACCGTCGTTCTGACTCTGGAGCAGCTGCTGAAGGCAAAGATAGAGGGCGGGGGCGAGGAGGGCGATGCCGGCGACCCCAATGAGGTCGGAGGGATACACTGGTTCGGAAGGGATGACGCGGAAGCGGAGGAGGAAGAGTGGATGAGCTGGGATGAGAGGGGTGGCGGGGAGATCTCAATCCCGCTCGCGATGACCTACACAATTACGGGGGATTCCTTCGGAGTGCACTACGACGTGGATCTTTCGCCCCTGAGGCACGTCCTTTCGTGCTACGGGAAGAGCGCTCCCTCCCTCCCGAGGGTCGGCGTCGAGATGGAGCTGCCCGACCACTGGTCGGAGCTCTCCTGGCTCGGGTGCGGACCCCACGAGTGCTATCCGGACCGCATGGCGGGAGCGCCCAAGAGGATGTGGAGGTCCGCGGTCAAGGACATGCAGGTGAAGTACATCGTTCCCTCAGAGTGCGGTGGGAGGGCGAGCGTTAGACGCGTGGAGATCAGGAGCGAGCGGACGGGCACGCGCATCAAGTGCTGGCCCATGGCGTCGGGAGAGTTCGAGCTCATCAATGCGAGCCACTACTCCCAGGATGCCCTCGAGGAGGCCAAGCACTGGTCAGAGGTCTCCCCCTCCGGGTCGACGCACCTCTTCCTCGACCACCGGCACATGGGAGTGGGCGGGGACGACTCCTGGAGCCCCACCGTCCACAAGGAGTACCTCGTCCCTCCCAAGGCTTACAGTTTCGGCACCTGGATCAAATTGTCCAAGCACCAGCCAACCACCGTCACCTAATCCCGATCCGTTATTTAATACCAAAATCGAAAACAAAACACAAACACCCAACGATGCAACCATCCATCCTCTCCATCACCTCTGCTTCATCCCAATCCCATCCTCCTGCCTGCAAAACTGCTCCTCCTTGGCTTGGGCCAGGAGAGAGAGATCTTGCTGCGGCGGGAGGAGGCAAGGGTTGGTTGGAACGAGCGAGCGTGCGGGTGACAAAAGATGTTGCGCGGGGTGAGCGAGGAGGGCACGCTTCGTGTCCAAGCCAAGCTTGTGGAGTCCCTCCACCAGTTCTCGAAAGCGGAGCCAGAGATACTCGCCAAGTTCGTCACCTCCGTTTTGGAAGACTTGCAGAGGCGCGACGTTCATGGCGAGGAGAAGATCAAGTCCGCCGTGAAGGCGTCCTTGCTGGAGTTCAACTCGGACGAGGAGGTCCTCTCCTCCCTCATCGACGGCCTCCTGGTGTCCCTCAGGAACGAGTCGTGGATGCTTCTGACGGATCCCACGCGTTGCAAGGAGGAGAACGAGAGGGAGAGAGGAGGGGGAGAGGAGAGGCAGGAGAGGGAGAGGCGGTTCAGCTACGACGAGGACGAGGGCGAGAGGAGGGGTCGGGGGGGGCACCGCCGGAAGAGGTCGAGGTCGAGGTCGAGGTCCCGATCCCCGGCCTACCAAAGGGGAGAGAGACAGAGGGACAGCAGAGGAGGTTATCGTGATAACCGGAGGGACGAGAGGGGGAGGCGAGGCAGGGATGATCGCCAGGGGTACAGGGATAGGAGAGACCGGAGCGGGTTCAGGGGTGGGAGGGGCGGAGGGAGGGGTGGGAGGGGCGGAGGAAGTTCCGGGTCCTACCCGAGGGCCAAGACGACCCTCCACGTCTCCGGCTTGCCCCAGCAGGACTACACGGTGATCTCTCGCAAGCTGAAAGCCCACTTCTATCGGTTCGGGTACGTCCAAGACATGAAGGTCCTTGGGGAGAACGCCTTCGTGCAGTTTGGCACCAAGAAGGAAGCGGAGGAGGCGATGCGGTGCCCCGACGCTATCCTTGGCAACAGGTTCATTTCGTGTGGCTGGGCGAGGAGGGACAACCTTGGCGAGGAGGAGAGGGAGAAGCTACAGAAGGAGAGGGAGAAGAAGAAGGAGGAGAAGAAGGAGAAGGCCGAGAGGGAGCAGGAGCTCAAGCAGAAGCAGAAGGAGCTCCAGGACAAGCTCAGGGAGCTCCAGGAGAAGCAGAGGCAGATCAAGGAGAAGCAAGGTCAGACGACGACGACGACGACGACGGGGTCTACTCCCTTGTCCGCCTCCGCTCCTCCATTTGAGATGGGCCGGGGACGCGGGAGAGGCAGGGGCAGGGGAAGGGGAAGAGGAAGGGGAAGGGGAGGCTTCACCTGGCGCCGGGAGGAAGAGCCCAAGGAAGGATGACGACCCCCCAAACGCATTCATCATTACCACCAGTGAAAGTAAAAGGCGTAAAGTCTTTGGGTTGTGATGATTTTTTTTTATCAGAGCAAAGCTGCAAAACAAGAGTCCTTAGGACGAGAGCTCGCGGATTCCCTTGTTCTCAATGATGTCCTCCGCCTTGGGCTCTCTCTCCCCCCTGGCGATCTGCTCCGCGTAGTTGCGCATCGCTCTCGCCAAGTCCGTTACAGGAAGCCCCCGCGCGCCGATCCACTTTGCAAACTGCTCGCCCCTGCGCGTGAAGCCGCCCCTGTCCAGGAATCCCGGGTGCCAAATCGCGAGGCTCTTGAAGCCAAGGGACAGGATCGCTTCCTCGCTCCTCGCCTTCGTCCAGACGTAGTTGGAGAAAAAGCGTGGACAAGATCGCATCGTGCCCGCAGCCGTAACAAGGTGAAAGTGGTCCATACCAGCAGCTCTGCAGACCTTCCCGCACTCTGTCACGTAGTCAAGGTCCACCCTCCTGAAGCCTTTCGCGCCTCCCGCGTCCCCGTGCGTCGTGCCAAGCGCGCAGAAGGCAACGTCTGCCTTCGTGGCCTCCCCTATCGTCCCTTTCAGGTTCTCATAATCCACCGGACAAACGGTGATCTTCTTTCTCGTCTCTTCGCTCGTGCCAGGGAACGCCTCCTCGAGCTCGACCTCCCTCCGGGTCACGGCGTTCACCTTCGTGCAGTGCTCGCTCGCTGCTAACTCCGCCACAAGGTCCCGTCCCGTCGCCCCAGTCGAACCAAACACCGTCGCCCGAAACGTAGCTGCCATCTCTCTCTCCCTCCCTCCTCTCTCTCTGTCCCTCCTTCGAATGAAATCGACGACGCACCAGTCCCTCCCCAACGAAACCCCAGCGATGTGGGTACCAGCGGAAAGGTCACGAGACGCTCCACCGATCTGTCACCCTTACCGACGCTCTTCTCCAACCAGACGCCTTCCCGGTGCGGTCAACCTCCTCCCTCCCTCGCTCTATCCCTCCTCCTGGTGCTTCTGTCCAGTACATCGTGGCGATGGCGGACGAGGAGGAGATCGAGGTGTTGTCGGAGGAGGAGATTGAGGTGTTGTCGGGAAGCGAGGAAGCCTCCGGGCCCATCGTGACGAGGAGTGCCACGCAGAATACGAGGCAGACTCCTTCTCAGCAAGTACAAGATGCTGTGAGCGAGTTCGTGGCGGGTTTTATGGGAGATATGTTGTCGTACGAGGAGGAGGATGCCGAGGATACCGGGACCGAGGAGGACGAGGACTTGGTGCGTCCCCTATCCCTTTAGTGCTCCGATCATTACCACTCGTGGCTACCTTCTGACCCTCTCTCTCTCTCTCTCTCTCTCTCTCTCTCTGTCTGGCTTGCTGCTGTGTTCGTAGGTGTGGGATGAGGAGAACGATTCGGACGATTCCTTCTTGTACTCCGAGGAGGAGGAGTGGGCGTGGTGGGCGGAGCTGGAGGGGGACTTGTCGACGGTGCTGCAAACGCCTGCCGTGGTCGAGAGGGTATGGGGCTCGAATCCACCAAGCTTCGAGGAGCAGCAGGAGGAGGTTTACGCCTACTACACGCTGTTGAAGCAAGCGCACCAGACGGACGAGTCGCTGAGCGAGAGGGGGACGAGCAAGCGCTTGTTGGGGGGGGACTCGTGCTGCGTCCTGGACAGCGGGAAGGGGGAGGCGATCGTGTTCGGCGACGGGGACGCGAGCGGGACCACCAGGCACATCAACTCGAGCTACGACCACTGCCAGGTGGCGGACTCCATAATCTGCAACTGCTACGACGGGGTGAACGACGAGATCGTGGTGGTCAAGAAAAGAATGATGCACCTCTACACTGTATCGAGGACCTCCACAGTAGCGAGAAAGGACGCGGACGTATACCTTGGAATAAACCCCTACACGATCGCCAGGTCAGCGAACGGGGAGTGCATAGTCGTGGGGGGAGATCTGCACGCTATGCTGTTCCACTACAATCGGGAGAAGAGGGAGCTCAAGTACAGCAGCATCTTGGTCTTTCAGAGGAACCAGGCGTCGGAGTTTCCCATGGCAAACTACGCGACGTTCGGGAAGGTCGGGGGGAAGGAGAGGCTTTTGTTGACGAATCAGAACGGGAACATTTACATCTTTGAGGTGCCGTCTCGGGGGGAGATCGAGGAGCGCCAGGCGCAGGGCGAAGACCCTTCTCCCCTCTTTATGTGCACCACGTTCTACGACAACGTTTGGAACCCGCCCCAAATCAGCAACAGCAGACTCGAGTCGCAGGTGATGACGGTGGGCTCCAGCTCGGTCCAGTCGTGGATCCAGACCGTGAATTCCTCCCCAAACCGCGCTCCCAATGCGTTTGAGGTCTACGTGTCCCTTTCGTCTGCCCAGAAAGAGCTCCGCACGAACGTGGTAGGAAAGTTTCCGATAGCGCTGAACTGCGCCGTGCCCTCGGCCGATTCCAAGTGGCTGGCGGTGGTGGGGGATTCCCAGATGGTCTTCGTCTGCCCGCTGGACAAGATCATCCAGGGCCACATCATGAAGTACAAGGCCACGTCAACAGAAGTTTACATGCCCTACGTGGTCCGCCTCAAGCTTCCGGGAGGAAAAGCCCTGGCCCACAAACTCCAGCACAGGCCCGTGGCCAGACCCTACAGCCAGTACTGCGTCTGGAACGACTCCTCCACCTTGCTAGCGGCTTCCAGCGACAATGGCAACTACGTTGCCGTGTGGAGCTCGAGCAACTGGTCCCTCGTGAAAGTGTTCGAGTACAAAAAGCAGGGGCCTTGCCTGTCCCTTCGCTTCGTCGATGGCTTGGATTCCAGCCTGCTGTGGGCGGAGGACATCAGCGAGTCGGTCAGCGTTGGAAACGTGTACTGTCCAAAGAAGAAGGACAGGACGTTCCTCAAGCTTCCGGACAGGATGGACAGGAGGAAGAGGAAGCGCTTGTCCCAAGCCTTCAACAATTTTGGCGGCGGAATGACCAAGGACATCCCTCCCATTCTGGGCCAGAGGATCACGGGCATCGGGTGCACTACTGGGGGCAACCGGACTTACGTGTACACCGCCAGCACCTCGCAGCTGTCCAGGCACGAGGTCCTGCGGTCGTGGTCCCCCGAGACTCACTCCAAGTTCACGAGCAAGAAGTTCAAGAAAGCGCTCTTGCAGGTCCTCCTCGGGGCTCGGAGCAGCGCCACCTTGCGCCTTCTCCCGGAGCCAGTCTTGCTGAAGATTCTCTCGCTGGCTGCGTTTCCAGCGGAGGCTTGGGCTTGAGACACGCACCACTGTAATACAAGTTTTTTCTTGTTCATGCTGGTTCTTGGTCATGACGCAAGCGAGGGAGCCGCCCTACTGTTCCACGTCCCCGCCGTCGCTGCCCTTGCCCTCCTTCCTGTTCAGCCTCACGGAGGAGTCCTCCATCAGCAGGACGAAGAGATTTCCCTTGTCACCGCGACAGATTCTCATGTCGCCGTCGAGGTAAGTGATTTCCAGCTCCCCCCGCGCCGTCTCCGGAGCCTTGATGGGTATCAGCCCGAAGATCCAGAACGTCTTGAACTGCACCTTCACGTTGCTCGTCCCGTCCGGCGTCAGCTCGGCGTCGACCCCATTGAACAGGGGAGAAGTCTCTTGGTTTCTCGCCCTGCCCGAGATGGCGTCCAGGGTTTGGAAGATCGGCCCTCTTGGCTGCAGGAGCTTGTTCTTCCTCTTCCCCAAAATCGACTCGCTCGTCGTGTACACGAGCTTCCACTGGCCGTTGATCAGGTCAGAGGTCAGAGGTCTGGCCGTGGGGTTGAGCCTCTCCACTGACCTCGCCAGGGAGTCCACCTCGTCCTGCTCCTCCTCGCTCGCGACCAGGCCGCGCTTCAGGGGCTCGATGGCCGTCAACAGGCGAGCCTTCTGCACCGCCCTATCACTCGGCGAGTTCCCTCCGAACCTCGGCGCCCCGATCCTCAGCGTCGCCCTCGTCCCCAAACGAACCGAAACCATGATGGATGGATTAGAAATAATGATGCCAGTCGAGTGAAGGCACCAATCGAAAGCTCGTGAGACGTCCTTTCCGATAACCTCCCCTTCCCTCTCGTCGCGTAGCCCCTCAACGTACTAAGGGGTCTCTCTTCCCCTCTCTCCTCTTCTAAAGGTAAAGCGCTCCCAGCCTTATCCAAAACGAAGCTCTCTCAGCCTCAAGATATTTTTCTGGCCAGCAGAGCCAAGAGGAGGACGGAGAGACTCTGACGAGAGAGACGGGAGACGGTGCGACGGTCGATACGGCGGTTTGCGGGGCCAGGGGCTGGAGGCAAGATAAGCGTCGTCCTGCGAAGTTGCGCGCGACCCGCGAGGCTCCTTGCGATTGGTCGATGCACCAGGGGAGTACGAGTGACTTCAACATCAACATCGACAACGACGTCAACGTCATCATCCTGCAGAGACGGGATGGTGGCGGTGAAGAAGGAGGGGGGTCCGCTTCGGAAGCGGAGCTTGGTGTGGTTCCGGAAGGGGCTCAGGGTGCACGACAACCCCGCGCTGCTTGAGGCGAGCCAGTCCGCGGCAGAGGTTTACCCGGTTTTCGTTCTCGACCCTTCCATCGATCCGACGGAGGATGGGGTTAAGATCGGGGCGAACAGAGCCCAGTTCCTGCTGGAGAGCCTGGAAGACCTCGACCAGAGCCTGAAGAAGCTGGGGAGCCACCTGATCTGCATCCGCGGCAGACCGGAGGACGTCCTTCCGCCCCTGATGCGGGAGCTCGACATCAACCACTTGGGCTTCGAGTTCGACACGGAGCCGTACTGGAAGGCGCAGGGGGAGAAGATGGCGAAGGAGGCCGAGAATCTGGGGGCCCGCGTCCACTGTCCTGCGACTCACACGCTGTACGACCCGGAGCACCTGATGGCCAAGTGCATGATGGATGCCCCCAAGTCATACGGCCAGTTCCTCAAGCTCGTGGCCAAGTGCGGGAGCCCGCCCGCCGTGGCAAGCGCCCCCGAGAGTCTTCCACAGATATCCAAGGACGTGCTGGGGAGGAAGCACTCGGGCGTTCCGACCCTGCGGGACTTGGGTTACGAGCCTCTCCCCGCGTCGGAGCGGACGCCGTTCCCGGGAGGCGAAACGGAGGCGCTCCGGCGGCTCGAGGACCAGTTCCGGGACACGAGGAGGATCGCCCTCTTCGAGAAGCCGAAGACGAGCCCGACGGATTTCGAGACTCCTTCCACGACGGTGCTCTCGCCCTACCTCAAATTCGGCTGCCTGAGCTCTCGCGTGTTCTACTTCAAGCTCAAGGAGGCCTACAGGAAGAACGGCAAGCATGCTGATCCACCGGTGTCCCTGCTGGGGCAACTCTACTGGAGAGAATTTTTCTACCTGTGCGGCTACGCGTTCCCCAACTTTGGAAAGATGGAGGGGAACCCCATCTGCAGGCAGATTCCCTGGGATCACAGCGAGGGTGGCAAGGAGAAGCTCCGCGCTTGGGAGAGCGCCCAGACTGGGTATCCATTTATTGACGCTGCCATGACACAACTCAGGCAGCAAGGCTGGCTCCACCACCTGGCGAGGCACGCCGTGGCCTGCTTCCTGACTCGCGGGGACCTGTGGGTGAGCTGGGAGGAGGGGAGGAAGGTATTCGACAAGCTCTTGATCGATGCGGATTGGAGCCTCAACAACGCGAACTGGATGTGGCTGTCCTGCAGCTCCTTCTTCTACCAGTACTTCAGGTGCTACTCCCCAGTTGCTTTCGGAGGAAAGTACGATCCCAGCGGGAAGTACATCCGAAACTTCGTCCCTGCGCTGAGGAAAATGCCGAAGCAGTACATCTACGAGCCCTGGAAAGCGCCACTGTCCGTTCAGGAGGCAGCGGGCTGCATCGTTGGGGTGGATTACCCCATGCCCGTCTGCGATCACGCCGTCGCGAGTAAGGAGAACATGAGTAAGATGGCAGCTGCTTACAAGAAAGCGAAGAGCGAGTCGCCCCCGCCAAAGAAGAAGGCCAAGAAGGCCAAGTAGACTCCAGTAACCCAGTATACCACTACATTTTTTACCTCTGTAAATCAATCACATAATTGTTTGTACAACCACCCAGCACCAGCACCATCGCCTCCTCGATCACCCAGCACCATTGCGCATCTTTGCGCCCCACCAAGAGAGTGAGGGCACTTTGGCAAGGGGAATGAGAGGCCACGACCGCTTATCTGTCCCTAGCCCGGCACCCTGGTTCCACCTCCACCATCGCCACCATTCATCGCCTTCCTCTTCATCTCCCAAGGAGTTCGCGAGCAGGTGAACGCTCGAAAATCAAAACAAGATCAACAGAGCAAAAGCGCGTTTGTGGCGGTGACCTCGGTCGGTTCCGCGCCCCAAGATGAAGACCTTGGCGTCCCCCTTCGCATGGCTTCGAGGTCCGAGTGGTGCTGTCGACTCCCAGCCCGCGCCCGAGGAAGGAGACCTGCTGCCGAGACTTCCAAACGAGTGGAAGACTGCAGCTCTGGTGGTCATCTTGGACTTCCTGCAAAGGCAAGGGTACTCGAGCGCGGCGGTGGCGCTGGAGAACGAGACGGGGATCCAGGCCGAGGAGCTGGAAGAGGATTTGTGCCTGGTGAGGTCTTGGATCCTCCAAGGGAGCTGGTCGCAGTGCTACGAGTACTTAAGCGTCTTGGGTGACGGGAGTGACAAGGAGAGTGTGGAGGGTCTGGATGTTGTGGGCGCAGTCTCGGAGTGCAAGAAGGCCGCCTTCTTCGAGCTTCTCTCCCAGAAGGACAAGCCCACCCCCGTGAACGAGCTCGTGGACTCGCTGGAAGACATCGAGAAGACTTGCACAACCGAGTGCTTCAACGAGGCGTGCTATTGCATGTCTCTGAGCCGCTTGCAGGACAACCCCAAGTACGAGAGTTGGACTCGAGAGAAGGGGAGGGCTGACTGCTTTGCTGCTGTGCGAAAATGCCTCGAGTACACGTACAACAGGAGCCCGAGGCCCGGGAGGTCTGCTCAGCGCAGCCGCCCAAGCCTGGAGTTGATATTGCGGCGGTCCAGGGCTTGGCTGGAGCACCGGTGCCACGTTGGTGCCAGCAGTGGAGCAGCAGGACGGCGGGAGGACGGACTGGGGAGCCCATCGAGGTCTCCCAAATCATCGAAAGGAGGCGAGATGCCGGGAGCAGACTACGAGAGTCTGTCCTCATCTGCCGCTTACCATACAGACGAGCTCATCGACTTGTGCGACAAGCTGAATGAGAAGGCGGAGATACTGACGCAAAGCAACGACTTTGGTGCAGGGATGCGCAACGGGGGCAGGGCGTCGTCAAACCCCAACTCGGCCGAGTCCCCGGGGCTGCGTGGAAAGATCAGGGACATCAGCAACTCCAAAAACCATTCTGGATGCATGCGTCACCACCACGACCTGCCGTGCTCACCTGGCTACCTCGCGGAGCCGAAGACTTCGCCAAAGGTCAAGAAAATATCCCCAAGATCTGCGAGGCGGCAGAGGAGCCACCAGCCAAAGTCCCCCCAAGCCCAAGGGGGGCAGGCCAGCATGGGCAACTCCCCGCCCCGGGGTCCTCCCGCAACACAGGAAGAGGGGAGCAGAGTGGCCAGAGCTCTCAGCGCGTCATTCGCCGGGGATGATTCCACCACCGGATCATCGTACTCTGTGGGAAGCTCGGGTCGTAGGACTGGAAGCCAAGCGGAAGAACGTGGCTATGGCTCGGCCGACATCTCGAGAGGGTTCGTGTGCCAAGAAGTGTTCAAGGACTCCCACCCCATTCGCTGCCTGAGTTACTGCGATGGCTCAAATATTCTGGGTTTGGGTTGCAACAAGGACAAAGCCCTTCGAGCATTTCAATTGAAGCGGTCGGAGGAGCAAGACAAGGAGACTGCGGAGGAAATCTTCACGCGGAAGAGGCACCACGAGGGCTCGATCTATTGCATGGAGTGGAAGCGCGCCGACGACAGGTATCTCATAGCCACGGGGTCCAATGACCACCAAGTGAAGGTCTTGACAACGTTTGATTTTCGGGGAGACAGCACGGCGACCTTGTCAGGCCATGACGGCACGGTGAGGGACCTCAGCATCAGCAACAGCGGCAAGCTGTTAGCCTCTGGAGGGGCGGGGGACAACGCCGTTCGCCTTTGGGACATTGACAGGCAACAGTGCGTTGGAGAACTCTTTCGCCACGAGTCCATGGTCACTGGGGTGGGTTTCAGCAAGCAGAGCGAGTACCAGTACTTCAGTGGAGATGCCGCAGGGAGCCTGCTGGCGTGGGACGCTCGCTCGGATGAGCTTAGCTTCTCGTGGAAAAGCCTGCAATCGGGCCGGATTGGAATCTCAAGTTTGGCCGTCTCTGGCACGCATTACATCGGGGTCGGTTACAGCGACGGGTGTTTCCAGCTGCTGGACGCCAGAAAGAGCTCCGGCGGCGAAGCAATTTTCGAAAAGTTCATTCACTCGATGGAGTGTCGTTCCCTGGACTTTTCCCCAGACGATGCTTGGCTCCTCAGCGCCTCCTTTGATTCCATGTCCCACGTCGTCTCCGTCGTGGATGGCTCGCTCATCTCCAGCAGCAGAGGCCACTCGGACAAGGTCGTCCAAGGCAAGTGGAACCCGTCCAAGGTCCAGTTCGCGACTTGCTGCGTCGACGGAACAGTCAAGATCCACGAGCCCAGGCAGCCTTTGGTCATCCCCCAGGACCTCATCGCGATATAGATAAACTCTCGCCCTGTAAATATACACACAACGACCGGCTACGACTTGTTCGTTCTGGCGAGGGAGACGACCCCATGGCAGTCGATTCCGACCCTCTTGCTGCTCTTCAGGATGCTGTGAAGGCTGGCGAGCATCTCCGGCTCCCGCTTCGCGAGGGACGACCAGGAGCCAGCACCTCTCTCACTCTGAGTGAAGATCTCCTCCAAGACCGTTTTCGCCAACTTCCTCAGCTTGATGGGCTTCCCCTCTTCCTCGAGCTCTCGCAAAACCCTGCGCCTCACCTGGCCGGCCCTCCGGCGGACCACCTTACCGAATGGCCCGTGGGTCTTCAGGCCCTTCCTCTCCCCCTTCTTCCTCATCCCTGGCACGACTCGGAGGGAGAGATCCTCTTCCAACAACAAGTTGTCGAGGACTCCGGACGCCAAAATGGTCAACCGAGGTACCAAACGAAAGACCTCGACGTCTAGTTTCCCGATGCGTGATCCTCCTTCCCTCCCTCTTCCCCTCTCGTACTCAATCAACCAATCAATCCATGCGCCGCTCACCAAAGCGCGCGAGCTGTCAGTCGAAATCGTTTTGGAAGGAGCGACGACGATGGGGATGGGAATGGAGGAAGGAGGACGAGGGTATTGAGGACGGGGACGGGAGAGGGACGGGGTTGAAGGATATTGATGCGAAAGATCATCGCTTGGGCTTTCCGTAGATCATTCGTTCGAAGGATTTGGCTTAGGGGTGAAGCTGGTGGAAGGTCATGAAGAGGCTTGCTGACTTGGGCAGGAGCTCGATAAAGAGCTCCCTTGGGTTCATAACAGGGTCGGACAAGGTTCCCGGGTCGCCAGGCAATGAGGAGAAGGAAGGCAAGTGGTCTCACCAGGGCCAGGAGGTCGTCAAGGGGAAGAGGAGGTTGCCGTGGGAGCCGAGAACGGAAGCGGAGGTGCCGTACGAAAGAGAGCTGAGGAGCAAGATACTGAGGCTATCGCTTGACACGAGTGTCTGGCTCGAGGGGTATCGAGAGAGCGAGAGGGTGGGCGTCGAGGAAGTGATGGACCAGGCAGGGGACATGCTGCAAGTGGACGAGAACCTTAGGAACGTGAGGTTCTCGCTGGTTCCGAAAGTCCTGACCGAGGAGGAGTTCTGGGAGAGGTACTTTGCTGCCATAGCCAGGGTGAGGGTTCGCGTCCTGGAGGCTTCGTCATCAAAAGCAGAGTTGGCGGTGGAGGAGCAGGAGGAGGAGGCGGTGGAGAAGGCGTGCTTGGCGCTGAAAAACATGTCTGCGGGCGGCACGTCTGTGGGCAGCAGCAAACTGGGGAGAAGGCTGGACGTGAGGGCAAAGCAGTTGAGGCACATGGCTCGGGCTCTGGAGACGGCAAAGGGGTATCGCAAAATGGAGGACCTCGCTGATGCCGGGAAACCCAGCACGAGCGCTTCGAGAAGCACGGGTTGGAAAGGCGTGTTGGCCAGCAAGGTGGAGGCGGGAAGAAACATGCTGGCCAAGAAGATGAGCGGGGGAGGGAGGCAGGAGAAGGTCCTTTGGGACCTCTTCGATCCAGAAGACGCCAAGGAGGCGGACTGGGATGTAGTGAAAGCTTTCTTTCCCTCCACCATGAAGATGACAGCGCAAATTGCCGCAGCTGGCCCTTGCTCTTTCCTGGGTCACCTGGCCAACGAAATGGGCAAGATGACCACGATGGCCCAAATGTCTCTGTTCTGGGTCCAAGTGGTCGAGGAGATCAGGTGGCACTTCAGGAACTTGAAAACGATACCCCGGGTTCCTCCCGGAGCACCAGATCTGCAATCCTGCCCCCTCAATCAGAAGCTCATGCTCCTGAACGCGTGCATCGGGAGGAAGGCGAGGTTCGCGGCGCAGTTGGCGAAGAAGGACGAGGACCCCGTGCTGGAGGTGAAGCTGGCGGACGGTACGCTTGTGCGGAGGAGGGGTCACAAGTCACCGATCGAAGGGATGAAAATGATCTCCACGGGAGAGGACGTGTTCGTGCCGCACACCCAGGAAGAAGGATCAGTGCTCACCGAAGAGCTGATGAGGGAGCAGGAGGACCTGATCAGCAAGACCGGCACGATTGGGCCTGGACTCCAGCAGCTCCTTAGCGACATGGAGGCCTTCAAGGCTGCCAACCCTGGCTCAATCCTGGCCGACTTTGTCCGCTGGTACAGCCCAGCGGATTGGGAGAAGAGGGAGGGCGAGGAGCCCTGCCTGAGCTCGAGGATGAGAGAGCCGGGCAACATGTGGACGGAGATGTTCAAGAAGGCCAGGCCCGTGCCCTCATCGGAGCAGAACCCGCTCTTCGACTTTGATTACCACGGTGAGATGACCATCGAATCTTTGGTCGAGATTGCCCCATCCGACCTCTTTGAGCAGCTCTTCATCGTGTCCATCTGCATACGGCACGCGCTGCTGGAGGAGGAGTCGATCAACCTCAAAGAGACGGAGCCGAACAGCAAGGTGATGGCGGCAGTGGCAGAGAGCGAGGAGTTTTCCGTCACAACGATCAGCCGGGGGATGTCCTCATCGAAAGTGGAGAAAATCTGCAACGCTTACGAGACGGTGGAGGATTTCATCTTCAACTGCATGCCCGAGGAGCATCTTGACGAGGAGCTGTACGAGTCGGACTACCACGAGACGCCTTGGGGGATCCTGTGAGCATTCTTCTTTTTTCTTGAAGACCCGGAAGTCTTGTTTTATAATACAAAAATTAGTTTACTCCGCAGCTGGAGCTTGGCCGGCCTGGCGCAAGACGTGCATGGCCTCGCCAACCTTGGCGTTGAGAGCACCCTGGTCCTCGATGAGGTGGAGCACCTCGGACTGGTCCATCTCCAAGAGCATACCAGTGACCTTGGCGGCGGCGGTTGGCTCGACAGCCTCAACAAGAGGGTACAAGGCCTCTCCGATGATGATCCTCTGCTGGTCTGGGGAAGCCTGAGCGAGCTGGGCGGCAAGGGAAGCGGTTCCGTTGCCGCTCTCCTGCTGACCACCGAGAGGGACCTGGTTGGCGCCCATGGCCTCTCCCTGGTTCCTCATGTTGGGGTTCATCCTCACGCCTCTGTTGCCTCTTCCCATCTGCTGGGGTCCTCTGTTCCTGTTCCTTCCCTGCTGCCTGTTTCCTTGCATCATTGGGACGAAGTACTGTGGAAGGCCTGGGGCTCCTGGCCTGACACCGTGCATCATGGTTGGGTACATACCTGGCTGAGGTGGCATGCCGACCTGAGGAGGGAAGTACATCTGGTTTCCAGCGACCGCTGGTCCACCTGGGTACATCTGCATGCCTGGCTGGAGGCCAGCTGGCAGCCCAGTCCTCGCGGTGAACTGAGCCTTCAGCCTGGCCTGGCGCTCCTCCTTCCTCTGGGCCAAAGCCACGTAGAGAGGCTTGCCCTTGACCATCTTGCCGTTCATCTCGGTGACGGCGCGGGTGGCCTCCTCGGGGGAGCTGAAGGCGACAAAACCGGATCCCCTGGAGGTTCCGGCTGGGTCCTTCATGATCTTGCAGGAGATGATGGTTCCGAACTCGTTGAAGAGCTCCCTGAGCTGGGCGTCGTCAACAGTGTCGGTCAAGTTCTTCAAGTAGAGGTTGGCTCCAGCGAACTTCTCCGCTCTCTCCTTCCTCTCCTGGTCGAACTTGGCCTTGAGCTGGGCCTCCCTCTCGGACTTCTTCTGAGCCCTGCAGACCACCAAGGTCTTCTCCTCGCTGATCTGGTGGCCGTCAAACTTCTCCACAGCAGCGGCGGCGTGGTCAGGGTCCTCGTAGTTGATGAAACCAAAGCCCTTGCTCTTCCCCTCGGCGCCCTTCATGATCGCCACGGAGGTGGTCTCCCCGACGGACTCGAAGAGCTCCTTGAGCTTCTCGTCGGTGTAGTCCTCAGGAATGTTCTTCACGTAGATGTTGCAGAACTTTCCGTCCTTGTCGGCGGACCTGTCCAAGCGGCGGACGAAGGGGGCGACGTACACGACCTTGTCACGCAACAACTTGCCGTGGACCTTGTCGATGGCCTTCTGGGCAGCCTCCTCCGAGTCGAACTGGACGAATCCAAAGCCCTTGGAGACCCCGGAGCCGTCGCTCATGATCTTCGCCGAGGTGATGTTTCCGAACTGGGCGAAGGTGTCGTGGAGCTCCTTGTTGTCGATGGACTTGTCCAAGTTCTTGATGAAGATGTTTCCAACTCCGCTCTTCCTCTGGCTTGGGTCGCGCTGGGAGTACATGATACGCATGGGCTTGCCGTTCAGAGGCGCGTAGTTGAGCATCTCCATGGCCTGCCTGGCGTCAGCGACGTTGCTGAAGTTCACGTACGCGTACCCAAGGGACCTGCGGGTGATGAGATCACGGCAGACACGGATGGACACCACATGGCCGAACTGGTTGAAGAGCTCGTACAGCTGAGCCTCGCTCACGCTCGGGTCCAAGTCTCCCACGTACAAGGACGTCCCGCTCAAGTTTCCATCCTTGGCGTTCTCCCCTCCCTGGGCTCCCTGGGCTCCCTCTCCTTCCTTGTTGGCGGCCGGCGCCTCCGTTGCCTCGGCGGCGTCCGCGGCTGGTGGCGCGGCCTGCTCTGGTGCTTGCTCAGTTGCGGTGCTCATCCTTCTCCAGAGTTTATTATTTTTTTTTTCTTCAAACACACACGAAAACGAACCAAAGCAGTCGGCGTCAGAACAAACACACGCCCACGGCCATGGCATGAGAAAAACGAGGACTTTGCTTTTGTGTTTCTCAGCAGGTACTGAGGCTCATGACGGGTTGCCGGGCTCGAAATGACGAGCGTGTCCAGGTGGAGGGAGAGGTCGCGGCGTCCTTACCTTTTTTTTTTTACTTTTTACTTTTTATTTTTTTTGGTTTCAAGGACGACGGACGAAGGCCTTGAAGCGTTTTTATGGCGGTCGATCCCGTTTGGCTCCTCCACACGATTTTCGATCTCTTTCCTTTTTCCCCTCGCGAAGGACGTTCGTTCAAAAAATAGTTTGTGTAGAAATTCCTTCTTCTTTGGGGTCCTGCCGCCAGCAGAAAAAACAAAAAAAAGGCAGAGGCGGCTGGGGGGGACAGATGAAGACGACATGGCGCGGACGAGGACTTGATGGATGGTGGTGAATGGGGGAGAGGGGGAGGGCAAGGGGAGGGATGGAGGGATGCACGCGTGTGCGTTGTCCCTTGGGATGATCCGAAGAGTCGTTTCACTTTTGTGGGAAAGGTTTGGGATCATTAGGATTGAGGACGTTGGTGAGGAGGAGGAGGGATGAGGAGGATGAAGTGACAGAGTGATGATTAGGATTGAGGACGAGGAGGACGACTGGAGGGGTCTGGAGGGGGGTGTTCGATCGTGGTGCGAGAGGTGGGGTGAGGGGGGGAAGAACTAGGCGGGATCGTGATCCGAATCCGATTGGGATGATTGGTTGTAACTGACGGCTGTCGCTCTTGCCTTGTGCCCCCCCAGTTGTCATCGTCCGTCCCCCTGGCCTCGCCCAGAGGTGGTCGGTTCCAAGACACACGAAGAAAGATATATATTATTAAATGCTTTCGGATTTTTTCGTCCGCGCGATTGCCGCCTCCAGCTCAAATCGCAATCTCAATCTCGAGCTTTCCTTTCCTCGACTCAACCGAACGCAGGTCGCCGCCTAAAGCTCCTTGAGGTCATCCAGGGAGATCTCGTCCTCGGCCACGATGACCCCGTCCTTCCCGTCCCACGGCATGGTGGTGGAAGCCTCGAGGTTCCCCGTGACGGCGGAGACGCTGGCCTTCCCCTTCCTGAGCTCCTTGACCAGGGTGTCGATCTCCTTGGCGGTGAAGCTGGACTTGAGGGTGGCGTACGCCCGCTTCTTGGGGCTGTACAGCACGAGAGCCGGGTAGCCGAAGCCGCCGACCTGGAACTGGGACTCGAGGTTGGGTTGGGACCCGGCCGCGGCCCACAGGTAGCTGTAGGGGAGCCCCGCGTACAGCTTGGAGACGTCGTTCAGGGTCTGGATGTACGCGTTCCTTCCCTTGGCCTGGGTGTCCAGGATGTCGGGCAAGAAGGCCACGACGCAGAGGTGGTGCCTGGGCTCCCCCTCGCCGACCCCCACGCAGTTCTTCTCGAAGTCGTCCTGGCTGGTGAGCTCCAAGGCCTTGGTCGCCATGGACTTGGCGTGCTTGTCCTTGGCGAACTTCACCAGGCTGCCTTGGTCCCTGGACCCCTCGTACTTCTGGGGGCCCTTCAAGGGGCCGAAGTACATGAGCGTCGGGAATCCCTGGACGCCGAACTTCTGGCACACCGGCTTGTTCATCTCGTCGTCGCAGTTGACCGCGGCGAAGTTGACGGTCCCGTGGAGCTCCTTCGCGGCAGCGGACCACGCCGGCTTGAGGTTCTTGCAGTGGCCGCACCAAGGGGCGTAGAACTCGACCATCCAGTGGTCCTCCCTCTTGCTCTTGCTCTTCACGGTCTTGTCGAAGTTCTTGGAGTCCACGGTGACGACGAACTCGTCGTTCTTGTAGAACCCACCCGAGGACGACGGAGGAGGAGTCGGCCTGTCCCTCTTCTCCTGCTGCCTGCCCTTCGAGCCTCCCGGGCCACCCTTCTTCTTGATGCCCAGCCTGAAGTCCACCGCGCTCTTCGCGGCCTTCATGCCGAAGGACGAAATCGCCTTGGCCGTCCTCTCGCCCTTGTAATCCTCCTCGAAGTCCACCTTACCCTTGCTCACGGAGAAGGCCTTGATCGTGGGCAAGCTCTTGATTTGGTACTTAGAACCAGCCCCCTTGTTCGCGTCCACGTCTATCGCCGCGACCGTGTTGATCCCCTTCATCGCCGTCGCGAGCTTCTCCCACTCCGGCTTCAAATTCTTGCAATGGCCGCACCAAGGAGCGAAGAACTCCACGAGGTACACGCCGTCCTTTTGCATCATCTTCTTGATCTTCTCGTCGTCCAAGACTTTCACGGGCGAGTCCTTTGCGTACATCGCCTCGCAGGTCGATGTCATGACAACAAGTGCGACCAGGCATCCCGCCGCCAACCCCATGCCTCTCGTCCTCATCACTCCTCTCGCTCCTCTCTCTCTCTCTCTCCTTGAACCCTCTCGCCTACGCGCCAGGTCATCTCCTCCCTCCCGGCGGGGGGAAGGCATCCCAAGGAAAGGAAAGGAGGCCAAAGGTAAGGCAAAGGCAAAGGTTTGGGTCGATGTGTGCGTGCGTGGATGGGAAAGGAAAAGGAGGGAGCAATGGGATGCAAAGAATCGTCTCTCGATCTTTCGTGTGAACTCTCGCTTGAACGAAATGGCGCCGTGGGGAGGAAGTTGTGGTGGGACTGATCATGAAATCATTGCTTTTCTCTTTGCTTCAACTCAAGGTCATCACCATATCACCGGGTATCGGGTCAGCTGGCGCGCAAAGTTCGCGGCTTGGGGAGACTGTCTCGCTTGCACGGGGAGTAAGGACCGCAGCATCGAGCCTGCATCGTTTGGGACTTGGAAATCGGGGGGCTATCGTCTTGGGGCCAAGGCAAACCAAAGTGGGGCAGCTCCGAGGTTGCTCAGCGACCGGCCGTCGTTCCTGAGGGAGGGGGGGGCTCGGCGTGGTTCCCGGGCCGGGCAGAGCAGGACAGCCGCCCTCCGCGCGGTCTGTGGATTGGTGTGCCAGGGAAAGGGGTGGTGGTGCAGGATGGATGCGTCCAAGTTGGACGAGCTGTGCGATTTCTCGGAGCAGGACAAGGAGGCCGCAAGGTATCGAAAGTTCGAGAGCGAAGTGAGCCCGAGCAGCACGTACGCGGTGGACGACAACTGGAGGATGGTGCCGATGAAGGACTTGCATCCGCTGAAGTTCGCCCTGCTCGGCGAGCGGGGGACCCGCGGCGCCGGGGCGAGGAGCTACCACATCTCCGTGCCGAGGAAAGTCATCGAGGAGTCCAAGTTCAGGCTCGTGCGGAGCAACCAGAGCAAGCACAACTCTTTCAGCCTCACGAGCCACGTCGCGCTGTAGCAGCAGTCGTGTGAGAGGCTCAGAGATTAAGGGTACAGTAGTATATATCAGCAAAGTTATGTGTTCGATCCACGCCATGCACGTCGGGTACTTCAACTTGGGGGGGGGAGGAATGGTGAATCTTAAGTTACTCGGATCCGCGAACGCCTCTATGGCTCGCTCTTCACTTCTTCTTGGGTCTTGTCGCCGCCCTCCTCCTTCGCTTGCGTCGCGGGTCCCTGACCCGAGGGGTTGGAGCCCAACATGTTGAGGGGCGTCTTGGGCGAGGGGCTCTCCGTGACGACGGCGGCTTGGTTGTTGCCCTCGTTGCCTTCGTTGCCCTCGGCCTTGATGGGAATCTTCAGGGCCTCCGCCAATCCGTCCGGAAGCTCGCTGTCGTCCTTGACGCCCTTCTTCCTGTAGTACTGCACGAGGAGCTCCGAGGACGCCTTCCTCAGGTCGTCCATCTTCTTCACCTTCTCGCCCATCCACGACTTGAGCATGGAGTTCTCCTGCTCCAGGGCCCTCTCCCTCGCCTTCTCCTTCTGCAGCTCGACCTTGAGGGCCGCGTGCTGCTGCCTGAGCGTGTGGTGCTCCTGCTCCTTCTGCTTGCTCCTCACCCTCTGCCTCTTGTTCTGGAACCAGATCACCACCTGCCTCTCCTCCATGTTCAGCATCTGCCCAAGCTGCTTCCTCCTCGCCTCCGTGGGGTTGGGGCAAAGCTCGAAGACGGACTCCAGAACCTCGAGCTGCTGGGTGCTCCTCCTCCTCCCCGACGAGCTAGAGGTGGTCTTGTTGTGGTCGCCCGAAGACGCCTGGGCGCAGTGAGCTTGGGGCAACGGCAGCACCACCGCGGCGGAGGGGTCCTGCAAGGGCCTCTTGGCCCCCGCCAGGGGGTGGTTGAACGGGTTGCTCGTCGTCGTCGTCGCCACCCCCGCGACGGGGACGTCGCTCGCCTGCTTCAGCGCGGCCAGCAGGCTCGTCGTCGTCGCCGCGGCGAGGGGCTGCTGGAAGATGGGGTTGCCCAGCTCCACGTCCACGGCGGTAGACGGCTGGTGAAGCGCAGCCGCAGCAGCAGCCGCCGAGGTCCCCGCCGAGGAGGCAGCGGGAGCGCCCGCCGGCCCGATGTCGCTCAACAACTTGCTCAGAGGGTCCATCTCTTCTCTCTGCGAGGGTTGCGGTGCCAACTACGGCACGCGTGAACGCAAAAGAAAAAGAAAAAGAAAAAGAAAAAGAAAAAAGAACGTAACGCACGGGGAGGCCCTCTCCTCCTCGAGTTGTCCACGACCGGGTTGGGTTGCGAAGGCTCTGCCCTCGTTCTCGGTTCTCGGTCCTCGGTTCTCGTTCTTGGTCGCGAAGGAGGTCGTTCGTGAGGTTATGTTTGCCGCACGTCAACGCGTACGACCCACTCAACCGTTTATTCTTCGACCAATCGATTGTGCGTAAGACGCAATTGATTATTAAGGTAGAAAAAAAAATTAGGGTTTCTGGCCCTTGGGAAAAAATTAGGGTTTCGTGGGCCGTTACTCATAACGCTTGAGTGTGAGGAGGTTGGCGTTGCGTTGCGTTGTTGTGTTGGTGCTCGGAGGAGGGGCTCGGAGTCTTTGTACAAGGCGCGGGTCTCTCTCTCTCTCTCTCTCTCTCTTGTGTGTGTGTGTGTGTGCCTTAAGACGCGCACAACAACAACAACAACCCAAAAGGTCAAACCCTAACTCTTTTTGCTGTTGACCTTTACCTCTGCCTCCTCTCCCTTCAACGACGGAACAGGAGCAGGAACACACACACACACACACACACACACACACATGGTGGCCTCCTCCTCCACCTCGGGCCTCGCCCCGCTCTCGGTGCGGTTCAGGGTCTCTGCAGCGGTCTCGGCGCTCCTGCAGTGCTCGAACGTGGCGTTCTGCGCCGTGCTGCTGAGCTGGCAGGCCAAGTACCCCGGCCGGTGCAGGGCGAGGAGCTGGGTGTTCAGCGTGTCCCAGATCGTGCTCTCGGTCGCGAGGCTCGCGGTGATGGCGACGTCCGCGGTGCTAATGTACCGGGCAGCGCGGGCCGCCGCGGCCGAGGCGACGCTCTCCGCCACCAAGCGCACCAAGTCCAAGTACGAGTCCAAGGGCGGGGAGGAGAGGGACGCGCGCGCGGTGGTGGACGCCAGGTGCTCCACCCAGGTGCACTACGACAGAGTCCTGGTCCTCAACGCGTTCGTGGAGCCGGCGTTCTCCCTCGTGCAGCTCGGGTTCGCCATCGCCGTCCTCGCCCTGTTCGTGGCGAACTTCGAGGAGTGCTCCCTGCACGAGTACCAGAAGCCGTACATCGGGCTTTCCATCGCGGCGATCTGCGTGGAGTGGCTGTACGTGTGCCTCAGACTGGCGTACGGCTCGCACGTGATCACGTGGAGGGGCCTCTTCGGCTTCGAGCTCGGGCCGTGGGAGAAGCACTTCCAGGAGAGGCTGGACCACATGATCCGGTTCATGCTGTGCTGCTTCCTGCGCAAGCCGTCGTACATGTTCGTGACCACGAGCGCCCTGGGCCGGGCCCCCCACCCGGTGGCCATGGGTCTGGCCAAGATGTTCGACTTCCGGGCCTACGGCACGGCGTCCATGCTGGAGTTCTTCCGGGCCATGGACCACATCAGGAGGGAGGACACCGTTTGGTCGGAGGAGCAGAGGCGGAGGCAGCTCAAGGACCTGGTCGGCTCCCACCCGATGTCCGAGAGGCACAGGAAGCTGCTCCTGGAGGCCTGCACGTTCGTCAGGTTCAGCTCCGCCTCCTACACCGGGGTGGCCCTGGACCTCGTGAGGATGCTCAAGCACTTCAACCCCTTCCTGACCCTGAGGCGCCAGGAGCTCTTCCGCAGCGCCTTCTCCCCCAAGGAGAGCTCTGCCAACGCCGTCGAGAGGACGGACTCGAGTTGCATCCAGGCCAGGATCCTGGGAGACAACTTTTACGGGGGGCACACCAAGGCCTTCGCCAGGTACGCCTGCATCAAGTTCCAGGACGTCCTTGGGGGTCGCGTCGGGGCCTGCGAGGGCCAGCACATCAGGCCCGAGGGGATGTCCTCCGTCACCGGGCTGCTCTCCTACTTCGTCGTCAGGAGCCTGAAGCAGAGGACCCTCATCATCGCCATCAGGGGGACGGCCGACATGGAGGACATCCTGATCGACCTGCACGCGTACGAGGGCGTCTGCCTCCACGAGGACGTGGGCCTTTCGAACCCTGACTCCAAGAACCTCAAGGGCTGCGGCTGGGCCCACTTCGGCGTCCTCGAGGCCACCAGGGAGGTCTACCTGGAGCTCATGGGGGAGAACAGGAAGGACGGAATCCTTCCGAGGCTGATGAGCAGCCCGGAGTACGAGGGCTGGGCCCTCCGCGTGGTGGGCCAAAGCCTTGGGGCCGCGGTCGCCTCCCTCCTCACCCTGAGGCTCAGGAAGCGGTACCCCCACATCCACTGCTTCGCGTACAACCCCTTGCCGGTGGTCGACGCCAATGTGGTCGAGACCGTCGGGATCGAGACCTGCAAGGCCCTGGTCACCCAGCTCACGTGCAACCAGGACGTGGTTTCCAGGGTGACATTTCCTTCCGTGATGAGGCTCCACGAGAGGGTCTGCACCGAGATGATTAAGGTGCAGCAAAACCCTTGGCAAGGCGACTGCTGCAAGCTCTGCTGCTGCCCGGACATGAGGGGGACTGGGGCGGGCTGCAACTTTGTGTGCAACCTGTTCTCCTACTGCTTTGGCCACGCGAACGACCACCTGGATGACATCTTTGACAAGCACGGCAGGACCCACAAGTCGCCATCTTACGTCATATCGACCCCAGAGGAGCTCGAGGCGAACTACAGGGCCGCCCAGACCCAGGATTCCGATCTCCAGTCCTTCCGCGTCTCCCCCAAGGTCGCGAGCAGCGCCTGGAAGCCGGAGCTGATGAGATTGGACACCAAGACGAGGAACGTGACGCCTCAGATAGGCAAGACGAACGCCTTGCTGGGCTCCCACGAGTTCAAGAGCAAGTCGTGGTGCACCCCGCAGGACATGAACTTCCCGCTCGGGGAGGACGCCTTGAGCCCCAAATCCTTCAAGGACAGGTGGAACACCCTGAGGAACTCGACCGCGGATGTCACGATGACTCCGCCCACTGTCGCGGACTTGAGTTTCGGGAGCCAAGAGTTGCACCAGGAGTCTCACATCGCCTTGAGCTTTGGGGGAATTCGGTTCGTCCTGTTCGGGGAGATTCTCAACGTCCTGTCCTGCAAGGACGGGGACAAGGACACTTGGTTCGCCATGCACGAGGCACCCGAGTCGTTTCAGAACATCATTCTGTGTGATTCCATGTTCGTCGACCACATGCCGTGGCACCTCGAGGCGGGGCTGCACATCATCTCGGAGCGGCTCACGCAGCCTAAATAGTTGCCGGTCTCCAAGGCCAGCCGCTGTAACATATCTATTTTTGTTCCCCTCTCGATCAAGACAAGACAAGACAAGACCCTGGCCCTGGCCTCCTCCCATCAAAGGTCGCATCATAACGGCAGCGGCAGCATTTCAGCTCGTCGAGCGGCAGAGCGGTGATGGGAGTTGGACCGGAGGCTGGCAAGTCCCTTCCCCTAGGGAGGGCGACGGACGAGGAGATGGACGACCTCCTCCGAGCCCTCGACCAGACCAAAGAGATGAAGAAAGCAACGCGGTCCAGGCGCTTGAAGAGTGCGAGAGATCTGTTGAAGAAGTGCAGCTTGGTCGATCCGAAGGTGGATGAGACCTCGAGTCCTCCCGGCAGCGCAGTCGTCTCGGCCCAGTGCCAAGGGACGGCCGACGCCAGTTACGATGTTCAGGTTCGGCTCAAGAGGGAAGAGGGCGAGGCTCCTTGGGTGAGCAAGCTCTCGTGTTCCTGTGTTTACTTCGAGAAAGGGGAAGCCGGGTTTTGCAAACACACCATTGCTCTACTGATGTGAGTTCATCTTTCTCCTCAACCATCGCCTCGAAACCTTTCTGACGTTTGCCCGCACCTCTGTCTGTCTGTCTGTGTGTGTCTGTGTGTGTGTTTGTGTGGCTTCAGCTGGTCGTGCGAGAACTTAGAGAAGCGTTGGAACGCTTCGGCTCAGGGGACAGGGAAGGAGGCCAAGGCGCCCAAGGAGGAGGGCAGCACCAAGGAGAAGGAGGAGGACGGCTGCATGGTTCGCCGGAAGAGTGAAAAGAAGAAGCCGCCTGGTGAATCTGAGAAGCTGTCCTCAGAGAAGGACGACGGGGGTCAGGAGAAGACCCCCTCGGAGAAGATCAACCAGATCGTTCCTGACGAGGGTGGCTGGTTCACTCGGAGGCGGAAGCCGGCGAAGGACCAGGGCGGTGACGGGGGGAGTGCGGAGAAAGCCAAGGCCGAGGCGTCTGAGCCCTCCTCGGACGTCGTGGACGACATTTTTGACGAGTGGCTGGGATTTCAGGTGAGTCTTGCGAGGCCCACCGGCGACTCGACTCGGGAGGAACTGACACAGAGAGCGGCGTCGTTCGCTTCATTCCTATCTTTCCACTTTCACAAAGACTTCCCCGGCCAAGAAGAAGAAGGCCCCCGCGGAGAAGAAGGAAAAGGTCGTCGAGAAGAAGGAGGAGGCGAAGGAGGAGATGGACGACGTCTTCGATGCATTCTTTTCCCAGAAGAAGCCCGAATCAGGCAGCGCCGCGCCCAGGGAGAGCCTGGCCAGCTTGATGCTGGCAAAAGAATCAGAGTCCCAGAAGGAGCCACCCGTAAACGTGACGAGCTGGAAGGAGGATCTCCCCAACACCACGGGCACAAAGAAAAGAAAGGTGAGCTTCAAAGAGAAGGCTCTCAAGCTCGGTTTCGTGCTTTGAGAAAATGTATTCTATTTTAATCCCTCCTTCTGGTGCTCGAAAGGTCACACGCACACGCATCATCGGAGGGACTCCATCATCGCGACTGCTGTTGCAAGCCAGCGCCACCTCCCTAGACAGTCCCTTCCACCCTTTGCCTTGATTGGTTCAAAGCCTCTCTCTCTTCCACTTTGTCACCTTGGTTTGCTTCCTTCCCCTCCCCATCTTTCGCAGGGCGAGGCGAGCAGAGCACGTGGCGGCGAAGAGAGTGGGTTGACGAAGGAGAAGCGCCATGGACTCAGGAAGGATGCATAGCTCGAGGGCTCGCGGCCAGCGCCTCGCGAGGTCGTCCCTCCCAATCAAGCGGACCGGCGGCGCGCGCACGACGAGGGTCCGCTGCCGTGTTGCGGCGAGACCCAGACTCAACGCCAAGACCACCATGGAGGAGCTCAAAGCGACTCGCCTCATCACCGCGCTCAAGACGCCGTACCTTCCAAAGTAAGTTCTAAAACGCTTCCACAAGATCTTCCTCCTCCACCACCGCCCCCTCGACCCTTCTGCTTCTCGACAGAGGCCATCGTACTGACTACGAACGCAATCTTCATCTTCATCTCTTCATCTCTTCATCTGGTCATGCTCAACTTTGCGTCGTGACCATCTTGACTCCGTGCAGCGGGAAGTTCGACTTGGTGTGCTACGACGAGTTCCTGGAGGATCAGATAGAGAACGGAGTGGAGGGCGTGATAGTCGGTGGAACGACGGGAGAGGGTCAGCTGATGTCTTGGGACGAGCACATCATGCTGATCGCGCACACGGTGAACACGTATGGAAGAGAGATCAAGGTGATAGGCAACACGGGGAGTAACAGCACGAGAGAGGCACTCCACGCGACCGAGCAAGGGTTCAACGTGGGGATGCACGCCTCCTTGCAGATCAATCCGTACTACGGGAAGACTTCGGAGGCTGGGATGAAGCAGCATTTCTTGAGAGCGATGGACTTGGGCCCTGCTATGATCTACAACGTGCCGGCGAGGACGGGCCAGGACATCACTACAGACATCATGGAGAGCATAGCCGGTCACAATAACTTCATCGGGGTCAAGGAGTGCGAGGGAAATGAGAGGATAGCTTATTACACCTCCAAGGGGATCTCCTGCTGGAGCGGCAACGACGACGAGGCCCACGATGCCCGCCACGAGGCTGGAGCCGTCGGAGTCGTCTCCGTGACCTCCAACGTGATTCCTGGAATCTTCTCCAAGCTCATGGGCGACGAGGCTCAGCCCGAGCTCAATCAGAAGGTTCAGAACCTCATCTCCTGGCTTTTCAAGGAGCCAAATCCCATTGGGATCAACACTTGCCTTTCCATGACGGGCCAGGTCAAGCCGGTGTTCAGGTTGCCTTACGTTCCTTACAGCAAGGAGATGAGGGAAGAGGGCTTGGAGCTCTTGAAGGAGTTGGGGGCCGACGTCAAGGGCCACGAGATCATGAAGGCGATGGAGGACTCCGATTTCGTCATTCTGGACAGTTTTTGATATAAGCCAACACTAATGATGTTATGAGTAATACAACAACAACTTCAGGGTAGGTTGTGCTTCTTTGTCACCAAGCACTGACCCCAAAGACGCTCCCGTTCCACCCATGCCACCAAGCAGGAGGACAACAGCACGGGCAACAACGGTGAGACGGAGATAGATATCTTCTCCTTCTCCTCCTAACTCAGCAGGCAGGGAGCTTTCCCATCCATCCACCAGATCTCACAGAGGGGAAGGCTCTCCAGCGGCAGGGGAGAAGAAGAGCGGAGGTCTCTTTGTCCAAGTCCAGGCTCGGCCTCGTGGGTGCTTTCAGGTTCCACAATGAAGGGCACGACAGCGAACGAAAGGACTACATACACATCCCTTGTGGAGCATCCCGTCGTACACAAGCTGAAGCAGGTGGCGAGAGAGTGGAGAGATGCTTTGTCTTCGGGGTTTCAGAGCGGCAAGGGGGACGAGAGCAAGGCCAAGTGGTGGCTCCTTTTCGGCATCGTCTTCGTCTTCACGTCCGTCCTGTTCTTGCAGAACGGCGCGTCCAATTCGGGGTTGAACATGGATCGTGCTGCCGCTATCAGGATACAGGAAGCACGCCTCGAGGCCAAGAAACACGCGGCTGACCTGGACAAGTTGAGGAGGAAGGTGAAGATCTGCAAGGACGAGAACAGGGTTTACGTCAGCGACATCAGTCAATTGAAGATCGACATGAAGTCCATGGAGGACATCATAGCAAACAAGTCCAAGACCAACAAAGAGCTAGAGCAAGAGCTGGGGGAGAGCTTTGGCTCCAACACCGAGATTCAGCAGGCTGTCGGGAAGCTCAATTCACAAATCCAGGAGCAGGCAGAAACGATAGACCAGCGGAACTCCGATGTAGTCCAGCTGAACTCCGATATAGACCAACTGAACTCCGATCTTGAGGTAGCTCGAACGAAGTCCAACGCTTACAAGACGATCTTGGAAACGAAGGTCCGCGAGCTTGAGGACATTCAAGTGAAGATGAAGTCCTTCAAGAAGGTTTCCGACCTGCAGGAGAAGCTGATCGAGTCATTCAAGAGAAGCTGCACGAACGCCGCTCCCACTGGTGGCGGTAGTGATGACACCTCCGATGCTGGTGGTGATGCTGGTGGCGATGATGGCTGAGGTACATATAATCTGTAATAATACTTTACACAATCCTGGACAGCGAGTCCATGAGCTTCTCCGAGTACTCTGACACTCCAGACGACGTGTTCAGCTTGCTTATCAGGTGCCCGTTAATGATCTGCCTCATCTTCTTGAAGAGCACAGCAGTCTGAGCTGGAACTCTGAGCTTGATCCAGCCGTCGATCTCTACGACGCCCCTCTCGTACACGATGTTGAAATCACCACCGCAGAAAAGCATCAGCGTGTAAGGGGTGACAACCGTGGTGTCATGGAGGTACACCTTCTTGGTCTTGATCTTCTCCAAGTAGACCAGAAACGTCGCACGGGCCGGCCCAATCCTCGTCTCCCCGTGGTTGACGGAGGAGGGGTGGCAGAACAGGGAGTCCCCGGATTCAGAGACCCACTCTCCCTGGTCCCCAAGCATCGCGATATTCGGGTACAGGGCGGCGCAGAGGCAATTTTTCACAAAGGTTGAGTTGGCCGAAAACCGGTTGTACCTGCTCTCCGGATCGTCGACGGATCCGTACCTCTTGCTTCCCTGGATGAAGCCAATGTCCTTGAGCATGAGGACAAGCTGCTTCCTGAGGTCAGTAATCATGTACAGGGTGGCCTGACTCAGGTGTTGGCCCTTGGCGTAGGCCCTGGCCGCACCAGATCCCTTGGAACGCTTCGTTTCCAGCCAGCCGTTGTAGGCGGCCACCATGGCCAAGTGATCGGAGCATTGTCCCGAAGCGATGGTGTTGCTGTTGGAGAAGCACAAAGCAGCTTTGCAGCGATCCGCGGCGTCTCGCTCCTCGTAGGAGCTAGCAAAAGGAGTCTTGTAGCTCAAGCAAGCCGCAACCGTTAGTATGGAAGACAAGCACCCGAGAATTGTTCCGAGCAGCAGCAGCTTCCCGATTCGGCAGTCCACAGGGAGCCCGGCTAAATGGTCCCCCAACGGGGTCAGCGTCTCGTCTTCCGTGATCGCCCCGATGTTTGTCAATGCGCTCACGGCCGCATCAATGGCATGCGAGTGGGGTGGCTCGACCATCCTGCCAAGGAATTCTTTGCAAAGGCCGAGCTGAAGCTTCCTGATGTGCAAGCAAACCTCCTCAAGAGGGACTCGCATGATTTCAGGCACAGGATGCTTTTTCATCTTCTTTGCTCTGTCGCTCGTGAAGAGGGAGAAGCAGACCCCTGGTCTGACACGTCCCGCGCGACCCTTTCGCTGCTTTGCGCTCGCCGCCGAGATCCAACCCTCGATGAGCATGCCAAGGCCCCTCGAGGCATCGTACTGCCTCTCCTTGACGTGCCCGGCATCAACGACGTACACAATGTCGTCGATCGTGATCGAGGTCTCAGCGATGTTTGTGGCCAGGACGAACTTCCTGATCCCTTTTGGTGGGTTCTTGAAAACCCCCCTCTGCTCCTCGGGGGAGATGTTCGAGTGGAGTGGGAGCACCCATTCCTTCTTGGAAGCCTCCTTTCCAAAATGATAGGAAGAGGTAAGCTGGTCGTACATGTTGTTGATCTCTGCCATTCCTGGCAGGAAGACAAGCACCGCCCCCTCCTCAAAATTGTCATCGATGTGAACAAGAAGCTCCTGGATGAGCTCGTAGTCTATCTTTTCCTCGTTCAGACGCATGAGATTCCTCCTCGTCTTCGACGAGTAATCAACGAAGGACTCTGGATCGTATTCTGGATTCAGAATTTCGCCCCCATCAATGTCATCGCCCCAGTTCGCTCGAATCACCTTATCCTTCGTCTGGCTTCCCACTAGTACGTTCACGTTCTGGCTTCTCAACCTATGGCACGCGGGGTTGTCCTGGTCGAGCTGGTAATTGACCATCTCATAAATATCTTCCAAGTAATGCTGCTCCACGGGAAAGGTTCTCCCGCCCACAGACAGCACTGGGCAATTGTCCAGATAGCTCGACAGCAACGTCGTATCTATGGTCGCAGACATCAGAACCAGCTTGAGTGGCGCACTGTTGTCCGCGAGCCTCCTTCTGTACACAATGTCACGGACCATCGCAAGCAGCAAATCGCTCTGGACCGTTCTCTCGTGGACCTCGTCTATGACTACATGGGACACTGTGGAGAGCAAGGGGTCCCCGATGAGCTTCCTGAGCAAGATTCCCGTGGTGCAGAACAGCAGCTTTGTGTCTGAGGTGGTGGACGCATCCAACCTCACATGGTACCCCACCCTGGACCCCCTCTGACCGGGTGGAGGCTCGAGGCGCTCGGACGCAACCCTCTCGGCCACGCTGACAGCAGCGATTCTTCGAGGCTGCGTGCACACAACAAATGTGTCTTCTCCCTTGTTCTCTTTCACCAAGTTGTCCAGTATGAATTGAGGGACTTGAGTCGTCTTTCCAGACCCGGTCTCTCCGCAGACAATCAAAAAGTCGTTGTCTTCGAGGGCCGCGGATATCCTCTCTTTGATGTCGTTGATGGGGAGGGGGATCCCCTGGGTTTTGGACTTCTCCCTCTTCTCCAGCTCATCCAGAAGCGTCTTGTTCTTCGGACCGCGGGAAGCATTCTTCCTGGGCGCCGAACGTTCCCTTCGGCCTGATCTGCCCACCGAGTGCATGTCTGAAGTCTTTTCACATGCCGAGCTTTTGTCCAGGGAGCCCCTCGCCTGCATTAAGGAGATGAAGCTGTCGATGAATTGGTCCCTCTCTACATTTTGTTCCCCCGCGGCCACGGTGTCTTCTGCGCTCGATTCGCTTTCCCACTTCACCCACATCTCTCGATACGGGGAGGGAATGATCCTGTACAGAGGCTGCTGGTTCGTGATTTGGAACAAAGCTTTCGCTGCAACGGCGTTCTGAGCATCCTGGATGCTCGTCCAGTTGTCCTCCTCTTCTGCGACTTCGAATCTCTTTTGTTCCATCTTTTTCTTTCGCCCCTTTACAACGGTTTGCACTTCCACCAGCACCGCGTATCGGTAACTGCTTGAGGAGTCCGTCTGCAGCTTCTCGTACTTTGGGTTCGGCAGCTGGCTTCTTTGGCAGTGCTGCTGCAGGAGGACTTTGGGCATCCTCAGCTGCTCGTGCTTCTTGGGCTGATCTTTCTGCGGCTTCGCCTTCAGCTTCTTCTTCGTTTCTTGGAGCCACTCCTCTGGGATCTCCTTTTCAGCGGAAGCCAGCTTCTGGACAGGGACGTAGTCGTCCTCTGCATCCTCGTCGAACATCGCACCTCCGAACACTTCTCCGTCGTCGCTGCTGTCGCTCTCCTCTCCCTTCTTCGCCTTGTCCCCCCCAGCCGGATCCGAAGACTCCATCGCTTCCAGTGCCTCAAAGCCCAATCCCAGCTCCTCCCCAGCGGCCTCGGGCTCCTCGGTGGGTTTTCGCAGCTGGGATTCGTCCGAGATCCCCAGGGCCAGGAGCTCCTCCTTGAGGTCGCGAATCATCTTTCCCGCTTCCTTCTGCTTCCCCTTGTCCCCCTCAGCTTTCGCATTGGAGGCCTCCGTCTTCGCCACTTCGAGTTCGCCTGCGATCTCGGCGATGGCTTCCTCGGGATCCTCCGGCCTCGACCGCTTCCTCCTCTCCACCTCCCTGGCGTCTGCATACACCTTCCACTGCCCGTCGTCCTCCGTTGCGTAGGGAGTGCTCGCCATCATCATGTAGTCCTCGTCCTCCTCCTCGCTCTCATCGTAAGCGCTCTCCATGTATCTCTTGATCCAATCCTTGTTCTGTGCCTCCTCCTCCTTCTTCCTCCTCGCCGCGGCTTCTCTCTGCTTTCTCAGCTGCTCCTCGGCCTCCTTCCTCTTCTGCTCCTCCAGCCTCCTCCTCCTCTCCTCCTCCTCCTTCCTCCTCCTCTCCTCCTCCTTCCTCCTCTCCCGCGCTGGCCTCTCGCCCCCCGCCTCGCTGCTCCCGCCTTGGCCTGCCTCCTCTGCTGCCCCCTTGGTGATCACCGTCACGTTCCCCGCCGATCCCACCGAAAACGCTCCACTCGCCAGCTTCCTCGGCAGCTCGTCCGCCGCAAAGTTTATGCACAGCCAATCCAGGACGTTCTCCTTCGACACTCCAACCTCCAAGCATCCCGAGAGCCCCTCCTCGACCTGCTTCCTGGTGAACCCCAGCCTCGATACTTGATCATAAATCTCTCTCACCTCCTCCTTGAGCCTCGATCCCTTTCCCGTCACCTCCACCACGCGAGTCTCCTCCTCCACCGTCTTCCACAACTCCGATATCGTCGACCTCAACGCAGCCTCAATCCCGAGAGAGAGGCTCACCTTGGCCTCTGCCTTCACCTTGCCTCCCTCCATCGCTGCTGCCTTGCTCCCATTCCCACTTCCGCTTCCGCTCCCTTTGCTCCCACCGAATGCGAAGTTAATCTTTCGACCTCCGGGGGCAACAGAACCAGAACCCTTCTTCTTCCCTTGCCCTCCGCCTCCCCCTCCGCCCTTGCCCTTGCCCCGCTTGCCGCCCATCGTCCCGACAGCTACTTGGCGCCAACTGGCACTCTTATCTTTTTTCGATCGATCGATCGCGCGCGAGGGAGAGAGGGAGAAGAGAGGACTGTGGGCGAGGGGCGGGAGGGCGGGTGAGGACGGGGGAGAGTACGGCGGAGGGAAGCGTCTTGTCGCGAGCTTTCGAAAGAGCTCTTGCTCCAAACGAACGACGTACTGAGGAGGATTTTGGACGAGGAACGACTCGTTCGACGAAAAGGGAGGCAGAGAGAGAGGGGGGGAGGGAGAAGAGGGAGGGAGCGCGCGTTGGGACGGTGAGATCGAGGCGGAGAAGGGCGCGTCCGTTTGATTCGCCTGTTTCTCTTTCGAAAGAGCCGTCGCTCGAAGGAAACGACCGAGGATTGAAGAGGAAACGAATCCCTCGAGGAAGGAGACTGAATTGAAGGTGAGGTGGCGTTGTCGTGACGAAGATGGCGACGGTGTTGGGTGGCGCGCGCGGGGTGTCGCTCGCGCGAAGGGCAGGGAACCCGAAGGTTCTGCCGCTGAGGCCCGGAAGCGTGGCGCAAACCGCGTCGACGAGCGCCAAGGTCGAGAGCGTTGGTGCCCTCGGGCCAAGGGCGCGAGGTGTGGCGAGGAGGGGGCACGTGGAGGAGGCGCGGAGGGGCGGGAGAGGGGCGATGCCTGTGGCGAGGGCGGCCGCCGGGGGGGAGGGCGGGGCGGTGTCCAAGGCAGAGTCCAAGGGAGATGACGACTTGTTCTTCGGGTACACAGCTCTCAGCTGTGTTCAAGCGCTGTGGCTGCTCAGCGGATTGTTGGGCACGTGGGCCTTCGGGGCTTGGCCTTACGGGAAGAATGCGGGGTACTACTTTCTGGGTTTCGGCGAGACGACTGCGCTGCTCATGCCGCAGCTCGCGGCTTCGGTCGTCCTGCGGAGCGCCGCGCTGAGGGGCAGGCTCACGGGCACGACCTTCAAGGTGCTCAATCTGTCTCTCCTGGTTTCCTCCACCTTGCTCTTTGTGGCGGAGGTCTTTCAGTCCATCTCGGAGGGCGGGATAGGCTTCAAGACCCTGAGTGCCACGATTACGGCGGCCATCTCCTACATCGCGCTCAAGAGGCACGGCTGGCCCACGTTCAAGTTCGAGCTCGGGGAGAACAAGCTGCTTGCTCTGTCGAAAGGGTACTTTGGTCTTTCGGCCTGCACGGGGGTCTTCATGGTGCTGAACACGCTGGGGTCCGGAGTACTCTCCTTCCTGTTTGGAAAGCTGACCGGGGAAACGATACTGGAGCCCCACCACTTTATCACGTTTGCGGCCTTGCTCGCCATCCAGGGCGGCATCCTCCACACGTTGCAGACCGCGGCAGTTGCTGGGGAGAAGAGGCTCTCCTCGGAAACGTACAGGAACCTGAACCTGGGAGTCATCCTGAGCGCGATTTCCGCCCTGATGGGCATCTTCTGGGCCTCGACAATGAAGTGCCAGGTCCTGTGGGTCTTCCTCACCCTCGGCGTGTACAACATTGCCCAGCTCGTGGCGTGCTCCTCCGGGTTCTACTTGGGGAAGACATACAAGGCGTAGTGAATCTGTATCTTCTTCTTCTTTTCTTTTAAGAACGACGACAAGCTTTCATAAAAAAAAAAAACTCGCTTGCCTTTCTTCGTCTTGGTTCTTTCTTGCTTTAGAATAAATATCCAATATATGCTTGTTTACATTTGGCGCTTCGATTCCGCCAAGAGCCTCTCCAGTGATACAGCGACCCACTCCCCCTGTATTCTCGCCTCTATCACTTGCCTGCTGTTGTCCAAAGTGACGCTTATGCCACCGAATGAGTACACCTGGAGACTGTTGTTGAACCTCCCCACCTTGGGCAGAAACTCTACGCCGCTCTCTATGCAAAAATTCTCGACAAGATCCTTGAGGGTTGCGTGGAATTCCGCCCTGTTCTGCTGCTCGCTCGCCGGTGCCTTTCTCCCCCTCTCGCGCTGCAGCTTGTCCTTCGACGGGTCGTACGGAGAGAGGTCCTCGCCCGAGACCGCAGCATTCATCATCAGCAGGCACTTGTTGAAGCTCACCCTCACGTCCTCCTGCGCCCCAAGCTCCTCCGGGAACAGGCCCTTCCAGCCCTCGTACCACTCCACAACCTCGTCGAATTCCGGATTCCCCGTCAACCACGTGAAAAGTGACTGCAGCAGCTTTGGAAAGAAGAGCTCCCTCAGCATCGCGCACATCATGCGGTGGGAGACAATGTCCGACCAGCCAATGACCCGAACCAGCCTGCTGGTGTCGGGCTTATTCTTTGGATCGATCTCCAAGCCGGCCAAGGCGCCCTCGAGCTTCGGCATGACGACTGCGGAGGTGAACTTGTCCCAAGCCTTCGTGCCAAACACAGGCTTCCAGGCCTTCAGCATTGGCAGCGCATCCATCGTTTCGGAGGGCTTCCAAGTTCGCAGGGCTTTTGATAGCTTCTGCCTCACCGCGGGATACAGCTCTTGGAGCTGGTCGCTCAAGTAAGGAAGCCATGGATGGATCCAAACATGAAGGGGGACAGACCCCGCGCTCGGCTGCCAGTCATCCACGGCAGTCCTCAGCCTCGGCAAAACCATTTCGTCCAAGATGTGAGCCCTCGACGAGCTTGGAAACACTTTGGCCCACTGGTCCAGGAACAGGATGACCTCGTCTGGATTGGTTGGGTCCCACTGGTGGCATACGTAGCGGTTCAGCTGGAAGCAAATGGTCTCCTTGAGAAGAACGGCGTAAGGATCCATACCAAGGTCTCCTCCGTCGTGCAAGACTGACTTGGACTTTTCGAGGGCGCTCTTGAGATCCTGGCACTCCTCCAGAGGCTTCCATGCCTTTGCCCGATTCTCCAGGGGCTTGTACACAAGGCTCGAGGCGATCACTGCGACGCGGTACGCCGCGAACTCGCTTGGAAACTTCTCCTTCAGCGACCCGAGATCATCCAGAACGCCCTCGACGTTCTCCAGGGTCCGAATATTCTCTTTTCCGCTCACCAGCGGTGAGATCGTTTGGGACATCTCTCGAAGCCTTTCGAAGCTCGCACCACTCTCGACCCTTGAAGACTCTATCCGTGAGATCTTCTCCCTGTAATTTTCCGCCGTTTCCGTCTGCTGCAGGATCTCGTGCTCCAGCGCCTGCAGCTTGCAGCGCGCGTTGTCCACCACGAGCCTCATGTTGTACTGAAGCTCGGGCATCGGAGTCGTCTCGGACTCCAGTCCACGCATGTCGATGATATTATGGACCACTCCCTGGGTCTCCTTGCGCACGTCCTCCACTGTTTTGTACGCGACCTTCTCCCTCACTGCTTTCTTGGACTTTTTCCACAGCTGGGCTTGTGGCGGTGGCTGTACTCTCGTCTTCGCCGCCTTTGCCTTCGCCTGCGGCTCCTTCTTCTTGGGCATCTCCTGGGGCTCCCCGAATCCCATTCCCATCCCTTTGGGTCGCAGCTTTGCCTCAACCGGGGCGGCGATACCCTTGTTGCCCTTGCCCAGGCCTTTCCCTATCTGGTACCCCATCTTCTTCAGGAGTTTCATTCCTATGCCTTTGGTGTGCTTCTCAAACGTCCCAATGTCCTCCGCAGGGTCTCTGGCTACCCTCCTTCCTCCCCTTCTGGACGCGAGAGGAGAAGCTGCTGTTGCAGCCTCGCCGAAGGAGGAAGGCATCCCGAGACCCCCCAGCCCGCCCCTCGGAGCCTCCTCGCCCTCCCCGCCAAACCCGAGCCCAGCACTCCTCGAAGCCGTTTCCGAGTCCCTCATCGCCGCAGCGACAACCCGGTTCGAATTCGTGGCACTCACTCCACCCGAAACGAACCCAACCGGCTTGGAGTAATCCGACTTCGTCCTGCCACTGTCCTTGCCCCTCCTCCTCTTCCGCCTCCCACCGTAGTGCCCATCACGGTGGTGTTGATGTTGATCCTCATCATCGTCCTCCTCCTCATCGTGGAAGAAGGGATCTCGCGTCCGCCGCCGCTTGGACAACAAGACGTCGTCGCAGTCCTCGTCGAGCAAGCTCGAACTGGAGGACACGTCCTCGTCGCTCGACATGACCCCCGCCCGACTCAACCCTCGCTCGCGCAAGGGGACACGACGACAGAACGCCGAGGGCCAAGGCGACGCCACCAGCTTCCCGCCACCAGGGGTGTATTTTTTTCAAGGCGTTTTTGTTTTTTGTGTGGCGGGAAAGCGCCGGCGTTGGCGTTTTCTCAAAAGTAACGGCTGAAGAGTGAGAGGTGGCGAGCAAGGGGGAAGGAGCTGAGGGGGGGGGGGTTGGGTGAAGTGGTGTAGGTACGCCATGCGCGTGCTTGCTGTGTCTGACTTGCACACCGATTACGAGCAGAACCTGGCTTGGTGCAGGCAGCTGGATGGAGAGTTGTATCAATCGGACGTGCTCATCATTGCGGGGGACGTGACTCACAAACTGGATCGGTTGGAGGAGACCCTGCTCGTACTGAAAGGGAAGTTCCGCGAGGTCTTCTTCACCCCCGGGAACCACGACCTGTGGCTTGAGCGCGACAAGGGGGGCACCTCCATCGACAAGCTCCACGAGGTGTTCAACCTCTGCAAGAGAATCGGGGTCGAGTACCGAGCCAAGAAGATCTCTGGAGTCTGGCTGATACCCGTCTTGTCCTGGTATCACGCCTCGTGGGACCGGGAAGCGGACTGGGCAAATACGCTGCCGCCGAACAAGGTGATGGCCGACTTTCGAGCCTGCAAGTGGCCGGAAGGAGTTGGTCAGGACGACTTGGCCCCGCTTTTCGACAGCTTCAATTCGGAGCTGGACTTGCTGGAGACTACTCTGGCGCTCGAGAGGGAAAGCGCGTTCGAGGAGGAGTTGAGGTGTGTGATAAGCTTCTCGCACTTTCTGCCGAGAAACGAGCTCCTCCCTGAGAAGTCCAAACTCTTCTACAAGGCGTTGCCGAAAGCCGTCGGCAGTGACTTTCTCAGGAAGAGGCTCGAAGCCATCGACCCCGACGTGCATGTTTTTGGTCACACACACTTTTCTTGGGATTGCTGGCTCGACGGGTGCCGCTATGTGCAATGGCCCCTCGCCTACCCCCGCGAGCAGGAGAGGCGCAGAAAGTACGGGTACAGGGAGCAGTTCTCCGATTCGGGAAGAGGGGGAGCGGGGGAGACACCGTGCCCAAGGAAGGAGACCAGGCACCCTATGTGTTCGTGGAAGCCCATTGTCGTGTACGACTCGAGCCAAGGCGGCATCACCGAGTGCAAGCCAACCTACTGGTGCAAGTTTTACGGACACCCATTGACGAATCCACAGAACGTCAAGGCGAGGAGGAGACCACCGGCCAAGGCAAACAACCTCAATCAAATTAAATCATCCATTCGACTATGAACGCTCACAAAGTCTTTCATCACCGTCACCACCATCGTGGTTTCTCTGGCCCCTTCCCCCTCTTGCCTCGTTCCTTCTCATCATCCCTCCATCCTCCTGGTTGGCAGGAGTCCCCTCCTCGCGAGGAGGATCCCGAGGAGAGGAGAGAGGACCGGTGACGATGGCTGCCGTCATGAGGACGAAGGCGATGGCGATGGCTTTGGTCGGTATCACGTTGGCGCACGTCTGTGCTAGCGCTTGCATGGGGTACGACCAGCAGCGGCAACGCGTCGCCGAGTTGAGACGAAGTGGTTTGTTCGACGGGAACACGACCAGGCCATTGATTGGGATCTATACGCAAGACTCGCCTTCGAGTTACGATGGGATACCGGGGAAGAACGATGAGTACATCGCGGCGTCGTATGCGAAGCTCGTGGAGAGCGCGGGCGCCAGGCCGGTGCCCGTGTCGTACAACTTGGAGAAGTACGAGCTGCTTGATACGCTGGACATCCTGGACGGGTTCATCTTTCCAGGGGGAGGCATGGACCTGAGCCTGGATAAGACTTATGCTAGGAACGCCATGACTATCGTCAATTACGCCCAGGACCGGACGGACTTCCTTGTGGTTGGCATCTGCCTTGGTTTCCAGCTGATCTCGACTGTGGTGAGCCAGGACAACACCATCCTGTCGTCCTTCGACTCGTCGAACCTTTTAGAAAAGCCAGAGTGGGAGTACACGGCCTACACGAACTCCAAGTTGAGCCAGTTCTACCCCCCTTACAGCGAGCTGCAGAGCCTTCTGGTTTTCGAGAACCACCACTCTGGAGTTTCCATCGCTAGGTTTGAGAGCGAACTTTCTGGCTTCTTTGACTTGCTTGCCACCGGCGTGGACAGGAACGGCTCAAAGTACGTAGCCGCCATGGAGGCAAAGGACTACCTCATCTTTGGGTTCCAGTTCCACCCGGAGAAGAACACGTACGAGTGGGCGGCAACGGAGGTGATCCCTCACGATTACTGGGACCTGGAGGTGACCAGGGGAGTCTCAAACCTCCTCGCGTACTACTCGAGGAAGGGCAGCTCGACAAGGAGAAGGCGCCAAGTCAGCGCATCGGACGTGAATGCAATGGTGAGCCCTCCTCACTCCAAACCCCACCCCCCACCCGAAAGACAACGCGATGCAAATCAAACGAAGCCCGACTGACCAGAGACACGTTTCATTCTTTCCCCTCTTGCGCCACCACGCAGCTGATCTACAACGTTCCAGCGGTGTTCACCGCGCCTTACAGCGACCAAAGTAGCTTTGAGCAGATTTATTTTTTCCCCAAAGGCTACAAACCAAGGGCGCAAGCTTCCTGAGCGAGTGGTGTACCACGATAAAACCGTAACGTAATCCATCCATCCATGAATCAAAAAGTATCTGCAGCTCAGACCTTGTCCGAGGAGAATGCTCAGGATTTTGGAATGGAGCGGGGTATCACCAGTGCAGTAAAAATGAGCTTGGCCTCGTCTTCCCTTCCTCCTTTCTTTTTGTCCCTCCCTGCTCTCTGCTCTCCCCAAGGCGACGACCTTTGGCCTTTCTCTAGCTCACCATCATAACGGGCGAGCCCGAGCGCGAACGAGGACGAGACGAGCACGAGAGAAACGAAGAGGACGGGAGCGCGCGGCGGAGGAAGAGAGAGAGAGAGACGGAGGACAAGGAAGAAGGAAGGAACGCGTCTCTCGCTCTTTCGGAAGAGCCCTCGCTCAAAGGAAACAACCCAGTGGTGAGGATTTGAGGACCAATCTCTTCTTCTTCTCGGGCGTAACGCATCATTGCTCGAGAAGATGGCGACCACGCCGTCCCCGCTGAAAGCGAAGCAAGCCGAGGAGAAGTACCTCGCCGACAGGGCACTGCGATGGCTCGAGGGCGTGACGAACCAGAGGCTCTCGTCCCTCGGGCTGAGCCTGGCGGGTCTCCTTAGGAACGGCAAGTTGCTGAGAACGGTGGCCATGGTTCTGGAGGGTGGCGTGCCAGGGCGCGCCTTCACGAAGGCAGACCTCACGGACGAGAGGAAAGGGTTCCAAGCGGTTCTAGACGTCGACTACTTTTTGAACATCTGCCGGTCCCTAGACCTCCAGGATCACCAGCTCTTCAGCGCCTCCGACGTGACAAACGGAAAGGAGATCCTTCCGGTGTGCAGGACGGTCAGGGCTCTGTCTCTGAGCTGCCAGGAGAAGGGGATCGAGGCTCCCGTCTTCGAGACAGACAAGGAAAAGGGCGAGGCGAGGAGAAGGGGCATGACGAGGGAGGCCACGAGTGGCAAGGTTTCCGCCCTGGGGACGAAGCTGGGGCTGGAAGAGGCCAACGGCGGGGGGGAGGCCTCGCTGAGGAAGTGTGGCCCGGTCGTCGCCCTCCTCGGGCTGGCGGCCGTCGCTGCAGCGGCCGTCGCCTTCAGAGTGTTTGGGCCGCCAAGGACCTACATCGTGAAGAAGGGTGATACTCTCTCCAAGGTCGCCCGAGAGACGCGGGGCGCAACCCTCAAGAGTCTGGTCAAGAAGAACAACATCAAGAACCCGGACGTTATCCTGACCCAGCAGAAGATCAGGCTCTGATAGACGGGCGGGCGGCCGTTGTGTGACGAGCACACACTGGACTGGATTAATAATTGGGGGTCAAGGCAAGTTAAAGAAGGAGAAATCCAAGTAAAAGTCGTCACCGTCGTTGGAAGATCTCGTTGTCGAGTACCTCGTTCTCGTCCTTCTCTCGTCCCTCTTCTCCTCGACCTTTGCCGGCTTGGGGGGCGGTTTGTAGAGAACGCTCCTGGGCAGGGTCAGGGGGTCCTCCGACCTCGGTCCCCTGTGGCATTTCCTGCCGCCGTACTCGTCCTGGCACTCCCTCGCGCTGAGCAGGGTCTTGAGCGACGCCGCGAGGCAGGTGCTGATGGCGGGCTTGCCGTCGACCGTCTTCTGCGTGTAGCGCACCCTCGTGCCCTCGTAGGGGTACTCCATCTCGTACAGCTCCAGCAGCAGGGAGGTCTCCTGCACGTACCTGTTGTCCCGTCGAAGCTCCTTGATCAGCATGCCAAGCTCAGGGAGGAAGCCCAACAGCTGGCTCGTGTTGCAGCCCTTTCCGTAAAACTCTGGAGAGAGAGAGAGAGAGAGAGAGAGAGAGAGAGAGAGAGAGAGAGAGAGAGAGAGAGAGAGAGAGAGAGCGTCAGGATCGAGACGCGATGTGTGTGTGTGTGTGTGTGTGTGTGTGTGTGTGTCTGTGTGCGCGCGCACCTTTGAGCAGAGCAGAAGCATTCTTCGGATTCAGAATCCCCTCGAGTCCCTCTCGAGCGAGGAGGGGGGTGACGATTTTCTCCATGAACGCTTCGAACGCATACGTGTTCGTGACGCATTGCACATCCATCTCCATGAGAGCGTCCTTCACCTTCTGGTCCTCGAGCACGGCCCAGAGGGTGGCGTCTCCCGCAGCTCTCGCGTTCGCGAGCCAGGACTCCACCCCGCCGATGACCTCTTGTGTCTGGGTCCCGCAAGGGAACGCCGCCCGACGGAGGGCCGTTACGATGCCGACCTCCTCGCGACTGAGGGACTGCGCGTCCATTCCGCGACCTCCGACGACGAGGATCGCCATCGCCATCACCATGGCCATCGCCACCGTGAAGCGGAAGCGTCGCCCCTCCATCTTTGCGTTGTGGATGTTGATGCCAGCCGATGCCCCAAAGCACTCCTCATGCTTTTTTTTTTTCTTGGACGATTTTTTTGAATGCTCAAAAAATGGAGCTCTCGATGGGAATACATGGTGCTTTAGGAACTGCATCAACCGCGTCCCCCCCCCCCCCGCCCCTCTCTGTATTATATATATATACATACACACACACACGGAACGCAACTTCTCGCCACCGTCGTCCTTCGCTTCGCTTCACAGTCACAGCTCTGCGACGTACGGCGTGCTCAGCTTTTGGGCCTTGTGCAGGGCCTTGTACATGGCTCTTGCGGCGTCCCTCCCGACGAGCTTGCCGTCCCAGGACGACGCCGCGCCCCTTCCCCTTCTGGTCAGCATGCGGTGCAGGAGGTAGGTCATCTCGTCCACCAGGGAGTTCCCCACCTCCCCGCTGCTGTGCTTGGAGTACGAGTTCTGGCCCCTCAGGCTGCTGGCGAGGCAGGTGGTGTTCGGGGACGAGATGTGCTGGCAAAAGGTGGACGCCTTGCAGGTGTCGACCACGAGGCTGACCTCCCGGTACCTCCCCAGGGCGCCCATCTCCCGCAGGGCGTCCGCAATGTCCTCCCCCGACATCTGGTCCTTGTCCTGGAACTTCATGAAGTTCTCCCCCCCGTGGCCCGTGACGTAGACCAACACGTCGCTCGCCTCGTCCGTCCCCAGGGTCTTGGACTTCGGAAGCGACGCGCTGTGCCTTCCCGTCAGCACCCTCACCAGCGTCTCCGCGGACACCTCGTCCCCGGCGTAGTCCACCTCCACCCCTCCGTCCGTCACCTCCACCTCGAGCGAGGGATCCAGGAAAACTTCGCCAGGGAATACGTTCCTCGGGTTCGTCGAGAAGTCCTCCGCCAGCATGAGCACGATCCTCGAGTCCGGAACCCCGGAACGCTTCACCGCCTGGTACATCGCCAGTGCGTTCGCCGTGTGCCGGTAATTGAGCCAGTACCTCGAGGTGGACACGATGACAGCCCAAGTGCTCCCGTTCGGCGACGGTGCGTCGCTCACGTCGACCCAATCCGCCGCCGCGAGGCCCGACACCACCACAAGCAGCACCAAGGCCCTCGGCAAGAGCCTGGCCATCGCAAAGAGAGAGAGGGAGTGATAGAGAGAGAGAAGCTATATGGTGACCCCTCGGCCGTGAGTTCTCTCTCTTTCTCTGTCTCGTGACTGGACAAACTAATGCATCAGACCCGCGTCGTTCGCTACGAAGACCTCACGAGGTGTTGACGTTCCTTCCCGTCCGCGCTCTCCGGCCTTTCCTTCCCTTCCCTTTCCTTTCCTTTGCTTTGCTCCACGCTTACTTGCTCTTGCTCCGCTCTCCTCAGTTTGGTGTGTGGCCATGGAGACGCGGGCGCGTGATCCAGAAAAGTAACGCTCCTCGCCGCTCAAGGTAACGGCTGAGGGAAAAGTGGTCGGAGAATGGGCGCGACGACGAGCCTTTGCGGGCTGTTGGGGTCTCGGAGGGAGCCCCTCGGTGGGGACGCCGTCGCGCCGGAGAGGGAGATATGTTGTGACTACCTCGTGGTCGGTGCGGGAGCGAGCTCGCTTGCTTTCGTGGACACCCTGGTGGAGGAGATGCCATCGGTTCGTGTGTGCATCGTGGAAAAGCGAGAGGCACCGGGTGGCCACTGGAACGATGCGTACGACTTCGTGAGGCTGCACCAGCCGTCTCTGTTCTACGGCCTCCCCTCGAGGCAACTGGAGGGGAACTGGCTCCTGTCCTTTCTCAAGTTTCAGAAGCCTTGGTTCCACAGGGCGACCAAGCAAGAGATCTTGAGGCACTACAGGGCGGGCGTCCGAAGCTGGTCGAGGGCCGGCCGGGCTCAGTTCTACGGGAACTGCGAGTACGACTTCGCCCGTACGCCGAAGAGTGCGGACGGCACCCACTACTTCACCAGCTTGGACACCGGCGAGGAGTACTCCGTGAAGGTGTCCAAGAAGCTCGTGAACGGGGTTGAGTACGAGCCCCTGATCCCGAGCAAGTGCCCCCTTCCCTTCCCCGTGGACAAGGAAGTGACCGTCCTCACGCCGAACGACTTGCCCGCGACGAGGAAGCGCCACCCGCACTACGTGGTTCTGGGCTGCGGCAAGACGGGGATGGACACCGTGATCTACTTGCAGCGCAAGCTGGGGGTGGACCCGAAGGACATCACCCTCCTGGTTCCGAATGACGTGTGGATCTACGACAGGTACCCGCGCGTTCCCTCCCGGGGGCCCTGGGACTTCGTTCACAAGTACCTCGAGTGCGACGGGGACTTTCCTCGCACCTGCCTCGCGATGGAGGCCCAAGGGCTGTTCCTGCGGTTCGATGAGACGAGGATGCCCACCGTGCTGCGGCACCCGATCATCGACAAGAAGGAGCTGGCGCTCCTCAGGAGGGTCAACATGGTCAGAAGGGGCAGGGTCTCCTCCATCAAGCTCGGGGTCGGCAAGAGGTCCATCCTCCTCAAATTCGGGTCGGACTACTTGCCGATGACTTTCCGGGAGAACACTGCCTTTGTGAACTGCTGCAGCCCGGGGCCCTTCAACGGGCATCGCGCTAGCCTGAACTCCGAGGACGTGGACATCTTTGATTCCAAGTCCCTCATCACATTGTACATCATTTTCACCCCGCCGGCGTCCCTCCCTTCCTCGGCCATCGCTTTTCTCGAGGCGGGGTTGCAGAAAGGGACCATAGACTTGGAATTCGGGAGGGACCTGCTGGAGGACTCCAGCTTGGAGCCCACGGAGGTCCTGCGGAGGCTCTTTCACCCCTGGCCCATCATGTCAAAGAACTTGAAGGGTGTGGTCAATCCAATTTTGAATATGGCCCTGTTCCTCGCACTCGCTCACAGGGACTGCCGAGAAGTTCTAAGGTGGCTCCGGAGTAGCCGCCTCAGCCTCTTCTCCATGCCGATGTACAAAAGCGGGCTTTGGGACGCCGTCAACATGATGCTGGAGAAGAAGGGGAACCTGGGTCTCACGGACAAGGAAGAGAGGATCCTGAGGAAGCTCGTTGCGAAGCTCGAACCACTCCGTGACGTTTGACAATGGCAATGGCAAACGGGGGCCGAATACATTTAATAATCACAATTTTTGTGTTTTGGTTTGATTTGATGTCCCTGTATCGATCCAATCCGGTGGTCAAACAAGTCAACCGCGGTATCGATGGACAGATCTTGAGATGGCCCTTCTACCAGTCACCCTCTCCTCCTCGTTCTCCTCGTCCTCCTCCTCGCCTTCTCCAGTCCCCTCCCCTCCGCCATCTCATCTATGTCTTTTTTTGATTTCCTCAAGGAGGCAAAGGCAGAGGCAGAGAGGAGGTGTGTCGGGATGGCGCCCGGCAGCAGCGGAACGGCGTCCCCTTCGGTGTCGACGCCGGGGAAGGAGAAGACGGGGACGACGACGCGGTCGAGGGAGCAGCTTCTCAAGTTGTTGGAAACGTCCGCGAAGCGTTTGAAGCAGTTTGACAAAAAGTATGGGGAGTCCAAGGCCAAGCTCCTGTCTCTGCAGGAGAAGCAGAGGAAGCTGGAGGAGGAGAACGAGAGGCTGAAGAGGTTGGCGGAGGAGGGAAGGGAGGCGTCCTCGGCTTCGGCCTCGCGCTGTGGCGAATTGGAGGAGAAGGACGAGGCCATAAGGTTGCTTTCGACGGAGCTGACGTCCTTGCAGCATGAGAGTGGCGTGACCAAGGGAAGGGTGGAGGAGCTTGAGGAGGAGAAGAAGGAGGTGGAGAGGAAGCTGGAGGAGAAGTTTGATGAGGTTGTTTCGGCCGAGAAGGAAGCGGAGGAGGAGAGGCGAAAGGTGGATGGCCTTCTGTGCAAGGTGCAGGAGCTGGAGAAGCAGCTGGAGGAGAGCGGGGCCGGGGGGAGAGGGAGCGAGGAGGACGAGGGGGACCGGAAGGCCCTCGAGGACCGGTGCAAGGCTCTCGAGAACCGGTGCAGCAAGCTGTCAGATTCCGAGCAGCAGGCCACGGACGAGCTGGAGAAGCGCCTGCAGAAGATGCAGGAGGAGGAGAAGCGCTTGAGCTACCTCGAGTCGCAGGTGAGATCGCTCCAAGAGGAGGTGGACGTGTCCGCGGACCGGGCTCAGGAGGCGGAGAGCCTGGTGTCCAAGCTGCAGACAAAGCTTGCAGAGGGAACGGAAGAGGGCGAGAAGCTGGCGAAGCGTTTGGAGGCCTCGGAGGCTCAGCTCGCGAGTGCCCTGATGGAAGCGGCAAGCTCAGAGCCAGCGCAGGCGGATCAAGAGGAGGGTGCGACACCGCCGCGGGAAGACGAGGAAGCCCTCGCCAGGCTGGCGGAGGAGGTCGACAAGCTGAAGGCCGAGTCGAGCGAGCTTCGAGCGGAAAAGGAGCAGATGGCGGAGGAGCTCAAATCCAGCAAAGAGCTCTTGAAGGAGTCCAGCGCCACGAACGAGAAGGCAAAATCCAATGTGGAGGACCTGAAGAAGAAGTTTTTGACGACCGCGAAGAAGAAGCAATTGGAATTCAAGTCGAAAATCGATTTGTTGCAGCAGAAGCTCAAGGAGCAGGAAGAGGCATCCAAGGTGCAGCTCGAGGAGTTTATGAGCGGCAAAGAAAACAATGCCGGGGCGCTGGAAGTGCTTCAAAAGCAGAATGTTGAGTTTTCTGAGAAAGTGCAGCAGCTGGAAGACCTCGTGGAGAAGCAAAAGAAGGAGATCGCTTCCTTCGAGCTTTCCAAGGAATCAGAAGAGAAGGAGGGGCAAAAGCAAGAAAGCCAAACGAAGAAACTGAAAGCTGTGATTCTGGAGCTGAAGCGGAAGCTAGAAAAGAGTGAGAAAGTCAGGCAGAAGGAAGCAAAGGAGATCTCAAAGACTCAGGCCTCGCTCCAAGACGAAAAGCTCAAGTACCAGCAGGTCGAAGAGACCTCGAGGCACGAAATGGAACGCCTTGAGAAGGAGCTCAAGACCTACAAAGCCCGGGCCCACATGCTGCTGCAGCAAAAGGAGGATCAGCTGAAGAACACGGTATCGACAGAGATGGCTGACAAGTACAAGGACAAGATCTCCTCTTTGGAAACGGAGGTCGGGGAGCTCATTGGTAGCCGCAAGGAGATGGAGCACGCCTACGCAGAGCTGCAGGAGCGGCACGGCAAGGAGATGGCGGAAATTGTAGAAAACCACAAGACTGAAATCGCTGCAAAGGAGGACGAGCTTTTGGACAAGGAGCAGGACGGAAAGCAGGCAGCCATGGAATCCCAGCAAGCGCTGGAAGAAGCGAAGGAAGGCCTCAAGGAGAAGGAGAAGGAGAACAGCGACCTTCAGCTTAAGTGCACAGCTCTGCAAGAGGAGGCCAAGACCAGCAGAAGCGCCCTGCGGGATCTGAAGGAATTGCACGATGCGCTAGAAAGGGAGTACAAGATGTACAAGGAAACGTCAGAGGAGATGATACAGGAGAAGGAAAGGGAGCTCGCCGAGCTTTCCGCTTCTCTGAAGGACAGGAAGACCCTTGCCACGTACAAGGAAACTTCCAGACTTCCTGTGGCAGCCGAGGCACCGCATCATGCAACTTCGTCCACATCACCTGCATCGACCTCCCCAAACCACAAGACGAGCTCCCAGCAAGAGTCCGTGGGCTTCTCTCTGGAGAACGACCTGCTTAGCGATATCACGGACACCAACATCATCGAGGCCGCAAAGCTGCAGGCCTCAAGAGACGCCTTCCTAGATGAGTACATCCAAAGGATAGCCGAGCTCGAGGGGGAGGCCGTGGAGTACCAGAAGGAGATCTCTATGAGAGACCAGCTGGAAAGCGTTCTGAAGGAGGAGCTCCGCAAGAAGGAGCGGGAGGAGAGCAGGAGCAACCTCAAGGAGAGTCAAACCGACATGGAGTACTTGAAGAACATCGTACTTAAACTGCTCGAAACAGGGGAGTACGAGGTGCTGCTTCCAGTGGTTTCCACCTTACTGGCCTTGAGTCCTGAGGAGGTTGACAGGGTCAAGAAAGCCTACGAGGACGGAGTTCACAGGCCCGGGAACGATCCCATTGATTATGCCACGAAGGCAGCCAGTGATGTGACCTCCTACTTGAGTGGCTGGGTGTTCAGTAGCAGCAGTGCCAACAAATAAGTTGTAACTTTATATGAAAACAGAAAAAATATTTATAACTTTATATCCCCTTTCCTCAATGGTCCTTCCTTTTCGTCTCTTCCCTATGGACTGCCAAGTGGAAGCAGTACTTCAGAAACGCAAGAATGGACAAGACTGCGCGAAGAGCCAAAAAAATGGCGACCGCAAATCCAGAGAACAGAATGATGCAGAACCTGCACCGGTTCGGCCACAGCAGTTCCCCTTCATGGGTGCACGCCCCAGGTCGCTTCCCTTCCTGCATCGAGTTCCCATCACTTGGGAGCCTCAAGTCTTCCACGGAGACGTTCTTTTGCAGAACTGGGTTGCCGTCGTGATCCCTCACCGACAGAGTGACAACTGGGGTCGCTCCCTCCCAGTCAAAATCGACCGTCCCAAAGTTTCTCTCCAGGTACATGCCCAAGCCAAACGGATTCGGGGAGAACCTCTTCATGATCTCGAGCGGGATTTTGGGGAACGAACCTGATGCGGCGTGCGTCATCCCACTGGATGTCAACTCGAAGAGGTTGTAAGGCAGCGTGCAGCCCGGGGGTGACATTAAGATCTCCCCAAAGTGCACGTCCCCGCTCAACAGAATGACTCCCTCAACGCCGTTCCTCGCTACGATCTCCCCGAGCCTCTTCTTCTCCCTCTGGAAGTGGGACCAGGACTCCACCCGGAAAGGGGATTGCTTGGGGTAGCAAAGAGGGCAGAGCGTCTCGTGGTGGTTGGGGATGAACTGTATCGACGAGGCGATGATGTTCACCTGAGCATCGCTGGCCGCGAGCTCCGCCTCAAGCCACTTCCATTGCTCCTCCCCGAGCACGTCGCCGTTGCTGAACAGCGGGTCCCGGTGGTACCTCGTATCAAGGATCACGAGTTTGACCCTCCTCCCCGGTGGACCGAACACGTGGGCGTTGTACACGCCCTCCTGCCGCCTCAGGTGGCTGTCCTGGGGCACGTCGAGGAAGTCCAAAAACAGCTGCTGGCTCTCCTTCTTGTAGGGGAACTCCTTTCCCGCGTCGTCTAACCCGTAGTCGTGATCGTCCCACGTCCCCACGATCTTGCCCACCGTGTCCCTGAGCTCCCTGTACGCCGGAACGCTCCTCTGCGTCTCGTACATGCCTCTCATCTGCTCGATGGTCGATTTCGCGAATTCCTTTGGATAGAACTTCATCTTCTTGTCCGCGTAAATGTTGTCGCCCAGCCAGAGCCACACGTCCGGCCGACTCCCCAGCACGCCCTGCCATATCGACTGCCTGTCCCCCTTCCTCTGGTCGTTGCAGCTCCCGAAGCTAAGCCTCCCCAGGGGCTCCTCTGGCGAATACCGCCTCCCGGCTCCCCCCTCCGGCAGATACGCCGCACCTGCCCCTGCTATCGCCGCCCACGACAAGCATGCCAGAACGATTCCCAGCCTCATCCACCCGGTGCTCTCCCCCTGCCTGGCGCGAGGAGCACAGGACAAACACATGGTTGTTTAGTGTCTCATAACCTCACCACGGCGTCTCTCGCATCAAGCGAGGGCTCTTTCGAAAGATCAAGAGGTAAAGAATCAATCTCTATCCCTTTACCTCATCCAAACCCTCTCCCCCTCTCCCCCTCGCAAGCCTTACCTTTGTCGGTCGTCCTTCTTTCTCTAACTCTCTCTCTCTTCTCTTCTTCTCTTTGTGGGGGTCGTGCAGGTGGTGTACATATGGTACACTCGTCAGAACTGTAGGGTTTGGGGCGGCGAGAGAGAGAGAGAGAGAGCGATGGCGACGGCAGTGGGAAGCACGACGAGGAGGATGGCGACGAGGGTGGGTGTTTTGGGCCTGAGGGCATTGAGTTCAAGCGCTTTGGCGGCTCAAGAGTCAAGCGGTGCGAACAAGTCTTTCCTTTCGAGTGTTTTGGGACAGACGCAGAGGTTTACGGCGCCTTTGACGCAGAGTTTGCCGGGTGTGACGCAAGTGAATGCGGTGCCTGCGCCGACGGAAGCGCCGAAGACGGAGGTGACGACGTTGGGAAATGGCGTGAAGGTGGCGACGGAGGCGACGCACTCGACGACGGCGAGCATTGGGCTTTACGTGGAGTGCGGGAGCGTGAACGAGAGGAGCGGACTGACGCACATGTTGGACAAGCTTGCGTTTAGCTCGACTGCGAACAGGAGCTCCTTCCGCATCACGAGAGAGGTGGAGGGTCTCGGGGCTACAATTGGAAGCGGGGCGGGACGCGAGCAGATGATTTACGCGATTGACGGAGTTCGCACGACGATTCCAGAGATGACGGAGGTGCTCGTGGACTCGGTGGTGAACCCCGTGTTCAACACCTGGGAGGTGGAGGAGAAGAGAAGGGCGGTGCTCAAGGACGCGGCGGAGCTGAGGGACAACTCTCAGGCGATGCTCGAGGAGGCCGTCCACATCGCTGGATTCTCCGGCGGCTTGAGCAACCCTTTGGTGGCCCCGCCCCAGGCTTTGGGAAACATTGACGGAGAGGAGCTCGCGGAGCTTCTCAGGGCGTACGTGCAGTACAACTACACTGGGTCCAACATGGTGCTCGCCGTCTCAGGCGCTGAGCACGGCGAGGTCTTGCCCCTCGCGGAGAAGTTGCTGGAGTCTGTGCCACCAACTACACCAGAGGTCGCTCAGCTCCTGGGCGACCCCTCCAAGTACTCTGGGGGCCAGGTCCTGCTCCCACCTGTGGACGACATGAACCACATGGTGCTGGCTTTCGAATTCGAGGGGGGCTACAAGAACCTCCAGGGTTCTACCATGATGCAGGTCTTGCTTTCCATGCTCGGAGGTGGGGGCTCCTTCTCCGCTGGTGGGCCAGGCAAGGGCATGCACTCGAGGCTGTACGCCAACATCCTGAACAACTACAACTGGGTTGCCAACTGCTCCTACTTCAGCTCGGTCTACAACGAGACTGGATTGGTTGGTGTGAGCGCCTCCTTCTTCGACGGCGGAGACTCCAACCAGCTTGTGGACACCCTCTGCGGCGAGCTGGAGTCCATTGCCAACGGAAAGTTCACCGACGAGGAGCTGGACAGGGCCAAGAACGCGACCATCTCCCAGGTTCTTTACAACCTCGAGTCCAAGGGAATCATTTGCGAGGACATTGGAAGGCAGGTTCTCTTGTACGGAAAGAGGTTCCCTGTTTCGGAATACATTGCCGACTTGCAGAAGGTGTCGAAGAAGGACCTTGGAGACTTTGTCAAGAAGATGCTCAAGTCCAAGCCAACCTTTGCGGCCATTGGAAACTTCTCCGACAGGCTCTACACGGACGTCATCGGAAAGAGATTTAATTAGAATGCTTCACCTCAAATAAAATAGAAGTGTGTTAATCCTTAAAGATTTATTTTCACCACCACCAGCATCTCTCATGGAGAGGTGTTGTAGCGGCGTAGGGTCGGTTCGACAAGCGTGTACTGGAACGGCGACAATTGCGGCCTAACCACCCTCTCAGCATTCTCTGGGTCCACTATGAATGGGCCCAGTGCCCGGACGACATCGCCCCTGGTGCTCTCCTCCGATGCTGCCGCGGCCGCTGCGGCGTGCTCGCAAGTGATTGCCTTGGTCTGATCAAAATGAATGGGGAGGGGGGGGGGGCGTTAGCTGGATTCGTGAGGAAAGCGGCAAGAGCTTACCTTTATCTCCATGAGCTCTCTCGCTACGAGTGGTTGGTTCAGCTTCAACTTCACCGCTTTCAATATGGACGCGAGCTGCTGAGGTGAAATATTGTTTCCTCCTCCGCGCGCCACGAAGTCCTTCACATCTGTAACGGCATCAAACGAAAGGGCGAGCGCTTGCACCAGCGCCTCCGTCTGAAGATCAGGCGAAGGCCCGGTTGCGCCCTGCTGCGCCAGTGGCACGGCGGATGCCTTCGGGGGCGCAGTGAATGGCACTTCGACAGGATTCCAGCCCGGGGGAATGGGCGGCGCACTCGGCACCAGGGGCGCCGCTGAACCCTCGTAACTTACCGCTTGGCCAGGCAGCCTGAAGCAGATGAAATCGGCCCTCAAAGTTGGATTGCTGGTGAACGATCCTGTCACGACTTCGAGCTCGATGCTGTGCCTGACGGACAACAATCGACCCTGATAAGACTCGCAAGAACTTTCGGGCAGTTGCACTGTCAGCATGTGCTGATTGTTGCTCGCAGAGGGGATCAATTTTGTCGTCGACTCTTTTGCCTCTTTGGAGCTGTTTCTCTTCATGAGCCCCGGGATGTCACGGGCAGGTATTCTGTTCTCCGCCAGAACGTGCTCGCGGCTTTGCCTCTGGCTTTCCGCTGTCCAGGACAGGCTCTCCTTTGCCCTGAGGACAATGCTCTCGGCGTCCACCTCACTGTTGTTAACAATCTCGAAGCCGACGTTGATGGCGCTCCCAGATGCTTGGAAACCGGATGGCAAGTGCGCTGCGATCGTAACCAAGCCTTGTCCAAAGCAGCAGCAAACGTTCACGACCTCGGACTTTGGCGGTATGTCGACCGGAAAGTGCCGGGAAGGGTGCGGAGGCGGGTTGTACAAGTTGAAGGGTATGGCGTGCAAGAAGTTGTTGCTGCCTGAGAACCAGCCTCCGCCAGCGCCAGGCCCCGCGAATTCCTCCAGAAGGATTTCGACCTTGTACTGGACCCTGCACCAGCTCCTTCCCGAGGAGAAGGGGTCAATCATACTGGTGGGCAACCTCGGCGGCAGGGCGAATGCGAAGGGCAGCCTCAGGTCTCTCCTCCCACTTCTCTTGTTGAGGACGGCGCACAAGAGGAGGCTGTCGGTGTAAAACACGTTGCGCTGCCGCGCGTACTCTGTGATCCTCCTCGTCCTCCTCGTCGATGGCCCGTCGCCGTCGTCGTAAAAGTCGTCATCCCTTTGGTACTCCACGGAGGTCTCCTCCTCCCCGGTCACCTTGACGACGACTCTGTACTGCGTCTGGTGGTCCATCTTCCTGGGGTTCCAACGCACGTACGCTTGCCCCCTGAGCTCTTCCCCTGCAACAGCGTGTCCCCCCCTCACGTTCACCTCCAAGTCGCCGAAGACCCCGACATCCTCCCCGTACTTGGACCCACCGTTGCCCATAATGGAACGGCGACGATGTTACAGCTCTCGATGGCTCCCCCTCCCCTCTCCACCCTTATCCCGGCGCACGGAACGGACTCGCTCTCGTAACGTAACGCTCGCTCCTCCCTCGCTCTCTGCCATTCCTTGCTTCCGCTCCCAGGTTGAGGATGAGAGAGGATGAGAGACAAGGCACCTTTGTAGCGCAGCAAGTGCGGGCAGGGGGGAATCGGGGTGGCAAAAAGGATTGATGTCCTCCTCCTCGTCGTCACCTCTCTTGCGAAGCCACATGAAAGGCAAAGTGGAAAGGCAAAGGGAAGGAAAGAAGCATCCTGGAGAGACAAGGGAGGGCACCTTTGTAGCGCAGCACGTGCGGTCAGGGGGGAATCGGGGTGGCAAAAAGGATTGATACCCTCCTCCTCGTCGTCGTCCTCGTCGTCCTCGTCGTCCTCGTCCTGTTCTCCAACTTCCGGAGTATACCCCAAGATTCTCGAGTATCTCGAGTGGTGGCCAATTCAAAAAAATACGAAATCGTCATCTCCATTCGCTCCCTGGGGAGGGAAGCCAAGACGCGAGCCTTTGGTGCCAAGACAGAGCGGACACGACGCAAGGCTAGGCAGCGGAGGACACCAATCCCTTTTTCTGGCATATCTTTTGCTTCTTTTGCTTTCCCTTCTTCTTCTTCTTCTTCTTCTTCTGCTTCTGCTTCTTCAGTTGGTCGTGATGATGGAAGAGGAAAGTATCTATGGTCTCTCGACTGAAGGGCCTGGTTTCGTGGAGAGTGTGGTGATGCAGGACGTGGACACGAGTCCTCTGAGAGGGAGGAACAGGCTGCAGGAGAGGCCCGTGGTGTACTGCAAGACGGCACCTCACCAGGACAGTTACCAGATTTCGAATATCTTGAACCCGGTGAGGGGAGTGAGGGACCAGATGAGACGTGAAGGAAAGCAGCCGAGGAACCATGCCAAGGACAATCTGATGGCCATCCGGAACCAGAGCTTGCAGAACAGGCTGCAGAAGGAGATCGGGAAGAAGCTTCCCGAGCAGAAGAGGAAGAGCAATAACGTTCGAAGCAGCAATTACGGCAAGGTGACGAGGCAGACGACGAGCAACGTCTCGAGGCCCGCGTCGAGCAAGGACTTTATCAGTCAGAACAAGAGCGCCCTCCATGGCATGAAGTCCAAGAAGTCCGACAAGGCTCCCGAGCAGCTCTTCAAGGAGAAGGAGAACTACGGGAAGCTGCCGCGGTACCTGCTGGAGAGGAAGATCCAGCTGGCCGAGGAGTACGAGAGACGGCGGGAGGGAGAGAAGCACGCCCGTGCTCCTCCTGGAACAAGGCTCATGGCCGAGGACGAGAGGCTCCTCACGCTCGAGATGCTGGAGTCCAACAAGGCCGAGGTGGAGAAGCACCTCAAGCTCCTCCCCTTCGTGGTCGAGACGCCAAGCCAGATCAAGGCGAAGACCGACCTCGAGAACAGGCTCAAAGAAATCGAGGACGCCCAGCGCATGTTCTCCAGGCCTGTCGTGTATGTGAAAATATAAATGAAAGTGTGAACCACGAGGAGCTCGCGCCCCAGCCCTGGCATTGGCAAAGACGGACGGTTGTGACTCCGAACTCCCAACAACACTTTTGGCCTCAGCCAGGCCGGCTTACATGGATGTTTTTATTGTATTTTTTTCCAGAGAAAGCCCGTGACTGATCTCGATCCAAGCTCAGCAGCAGAGGCCAGGAACTGGACACAGCTTCCTTCCCCTTCCCATCCAGATGTCCACAAGCACAAGGGACTCTCCTCCTCCTCCTTCTTCCTCTGTCCCTCTCCCTCTTCCTCTTCCCTCAGGAAACAAAATCCTGTCCTCTCATCGATCCAAACTCAGCAGCAGAGGCAGCAGAGGCCAAGAGCCAGAGGGACGAGAAGGAGGAGCGCCATGTCACGACCGGCACTTGATAAAGCCCACAGGGTCTTCGTATCCTTCCTCGGCGTCGCCACTGTCGCTTCCGCGGCGTACTTTGGCATGAACGCGTACCAAATCGTGTCCCACGTTTACGGCCGACCGACCGAAGAAGAACAACGTGGTGCCACAGGAGCCAAGAGCGAGACTCCTCGAGGGTAACGAGTTCCGTCAGAGGAAGGAGGGCTCCGCTTTGACTTCCTAAAGGACGCAGCCATCTTTGTATTCTATATATATTCTTTGCCGACGAGCGTTCCGGACCATCACGAAGCTTTCGTGGCAGACCAGAGAGAGAGAGAGAGAGGTATTGACATTGACATGGATCTAAAAAACTAACACGTGCTGATACAGGAGAGTCTTTGCTTTGTGATGAGCGAGCAAATCTGGGTGTGTGTGGTCGCCAGGGTCACCGGTGGCCCTCCCGGCGCGCCAGAGCGTTGACGCGGCCGTAGTAGGTCTGGCGAAGGAACATGTTCAAGACTGCTGTGTCAAAGTCGCTCGTGTGCCTGTGGCCTCCCTGCAGCTCACTCAGCTCTTGGTAGATCCAATCGATCATCGGACCATCGAGGGAGAAGACAGGCCAGTCCTGGACGTAGTTCACGCCCATGTAGGCGTCCACTATGAGCCTTTCGTATGGATTCTCGACCCCCTGCATCGCCGGAAGGGGGATGACGATGGTCCCGTTGGAGTCGATCACGCCCTCGCTCCTCATCTTGCTCACGAGCTCCCGGGTCATTTCCAGGCCCCCGGTCTCCGGGAGCTTGCACAAGGAGTGGAAGCAGTCGTCGACGTCTCTCCTTTTGTTCACGTACAAGTTTGCTTCCACCCCAAGAGCTCGCATTTCGTCGACCCAGGGCTGCATCTCGCTCCTGGTGTTCACCAGGGGCACGTTGTCGCTGCCTCCGACGGCCACGATGGTCGGGGGCATCCTGTCGCTGCTCCTGGCGAGGAACTGCCTCGTGACCCCCCAGGGGATGCTCATGTACTGCGCCTTCAGGGGCCTCCTCTGGATCTCAAAGGTCTCGGCCATCCAACCCTGGTACTGGCAGCCCCGGCTGACGCAGACCGCGAACACGGGCAAGCTGGGATCCATCCTCGTCTCCGCCACGATCTGCCAGAACGCCGCGTCCTGATTCCTCAGGTCCCTCTGCCTTGTTATCATGGTCCACTGGGCCACACTCTGCACCGCGCTGACAGCAAAGCCGTAGTCGATCAACTTCTTCATCATCGGTATGCGGTTGATTCGCACAAACCCTGAGGCAAACGGAGAGAGACAGGGAGAAATGAAAGGGGAGAGGAGGTAAGCGGGAAACCGTCTCGTCAGCAGCAGATCGAATCGAGAGGACGGGTCTGTCCGCGCTCGGTGGCGCTCGGGTACTCACAGTCCTCGGAGCGGCCCACTCCAGCGCCGTGGATCAAGACAACGTATCCGACCGGGGACTTTGGGACGTGGTAGTAGAAGGACTGCCCGTTCACGTATCGGTGGGAGACGCAAGCTCCCGCGTACCTCCTGAAGTACGGGAACACGCAGTCCTGGTCCGGAAGCAGGCTCGTGATGTCGTCCGAGATCCTGGAGAAGGTCGAGTTCGCGGCGGGGTAGTGCCCGCCGGCCTGGGCACTGTTACACTCCACGCCCTGAAGGCAAAGGGAGCAGACCACCGCGAGGAGGCACAGCAGGAGCTGCCAGTACAAGCTCCTCAGGCACGCGGCCCTGCTCACTCTCTGGCGCAAGGTTCCGCTCGTCAGCCTCACCTTGCTCTCGCCGCTCTCGAACTGGTTCCCCCCGGGGTGGGTGCTCGGCGTCGTCGACGGCAGCGACGACTTTCGGTCGACGCGTCCTTGATCGCCCCTCCCCTGCTCCCCCGGATCCTCGAACAGCTCCTCGGGCGACCAAAGCAATGCGAAGAGCCACTTCCTCCCCCTCTGCCTCCTGCTGCACGCGGAGTGCCCCAACCTCTTGAAGCTCGAGCACCTCATCGCTCCCTCGCCCTTGGACGAGGACGAGGCCAAGCACGCTTTCCTCCTAACCATCCCCGCCCTAGCGACCCCAATTGACGCGCGTCGGTGATGGGTATCGCGATGGCGATGGCGATGCAGCCCAACGCACTCGAGCTTCCCTTGCTTTGCCGAGAGAGCGAGCGTGCCGGGCAAAAGGAAGGAGAGGAGTGGCAACACAGTGCGGTCGACGATGGCGAGAAGGAGAGACCAAGCCAAACCCAAACCTCCAGCTGTCAAGCGGGCCGAACAAAACAAAAACTCTGCAAGCTCTCTCAATCCTAGCCGTTACACCGTTACATTCGATGATGCAGGAAAAGGGTGTACACTGTACACCTTTTTAGACACATTGATTTTTCAAATCGGGAGAGACAGACAAGAGCGAGCGAGAGAGAGAGAGAGGAGAGAGGAGGGAGGGAGAAGAGGTTGAGGACAAGGCCTCGCGTCTTTGAGGAGGTTGTAACCTTTTCTGATCGGTGGACCGTCTTGTTACCTTTCGATTGGTACCAACATCGCTAGGGTTTCGCTCGGGAGGGACTGGTTCGTCGTCGATTTCCATTCGAGGGAGGGACAGAGCAGCAGTCGGAGGAGAGCAGAGAGGGAGGGAGGCGGATACGTTCGGACAGGAACGAGGGGGATCGGTTTCTTGTTCGCTTCTTTTCTTCCTGTTGATCTTCTCTTCTTCGCGGCGGATCTAGCAAAGGTTGAGGCCACGCGAGAGGCGAGAAGCGAGTCGATACGATCGTCGATAGAGGAGAAAGGGCTTGGCCTCTTCAGGATACTGCGATGAGAAGGTCGTCGCTGAGAGGTTCGGCCGCGAGGGGTCGTCCCATCGATGCTCTGCCGCGGTGCGTTGTGAGGTCCTCCTCGGTGGCTTTGGGAGGGAAGCGTGCGCCTCGACTGGACTGCGCGACGCGTGCCAGCTCGGGGGGGAACAGCTACGAGGTGGAGTCCCACAGCGGGTTGGACAACGAGGCGTACGAGCAGTTCCCGAACGTGATGCCGTACACCGTCAAGTCGGCGGCGTGGTCTGCGAAGAGGAAGAGGATGAGGAGCATGGAGGCGCAAGCCTGGAAGGAGGAGATGGAGAGCCTGAAGAGTCAGTGGACGGGCCAAAACGGCGCTGGTGGGTTGGGTGAGGGTGCGGGGGAGAGCGGGCCCGGCGGAGCGGGCGTGGGCATGGACGACTGGCACTGGTGCGACCACGCGGAGGCGCTCAGGAATTGGGAGGAGGAGAGGCGCAGCTGGGCAAGCAACAGGGACAGAGCCTTTCGAGTGGCCCAGCAGAGGCTGAACTCGTACCGAGCTTCCCAGCCGAGGAAGCCTACGTTGCCGGATTACGGCGACCCCGACCCCAATGGCTTCTACAGCGTCCTGGGCATCCCTTGCCATGCTTCGGCCGAGGAGCTGAAGACGGCGTTCAGGGCGAAGGCAAAGGATTTGCACCCCGACGTCGCCGGGGATACCGCGGAGGCGGACGGCAAGATGAAGACGCTTCTGAGGGCGTACGCCGTCCTCAAAGACCCCGCCTCCAGAACCATGTATGATAGGAATGTACGCTTTTAATGATCGACTTTGCTTTTGCTCACGTCACGTCACGTCCTCTCCTTTATTTTGGTTTTGGGCTTCAATCCGCGAGCTGCGGTGCGGCGTGCCTGCCTCCTCTGAGAAAGGAAAGGGTGGGAAAGCATCATCCGGTTTCCGCAGAAAACCTTTTTGGTGGTCTCTGACGCACTGGCAAGGCTCTCCACCCACCGGCCCCATGCCCCATTCATCATGACCCCCCCTTCCTTTGGTTTGGTCTTGTACGACAGATGGGACAAAAGCCCAAGCGAAGCGGTTCACTGAGTGGGGGACTTTCGGGAACGAGGCACCCGAGCGGGTTGGGTGTGATGTAGAGCAAAGAGGAAGCAAAGTGGTGACCTTGTGTTGAACTTCAGTCTCCCTTACCGGTCATGAAGCCGTCTCCCTCGTCACCCAGCAGCTGTTCCAAGATCTTGGCCTCCACAAACAGGCTCCTGGCCTGCATCTTGCTGCTTGTCGTGGCAGCTAGTGTTGTGAGGACCGCCTTGCTCTTCTCGAGAGAGGACCTCATCGCCAAGGACCTCACTGGCGGCGACGAGTACACCATCCAAGGGTCCAGGAGAGAGAGGGCAACCACCTCGAGGAGGAAGGCTGGTGCTGGCAAGGTGGAGAGGCCACGACCCAGTCGAAGTGTTAAGGCCAAGAGGAACACTCGCTCGGGCTCGCGACGGTCCTCTGCCACTCCTCGGGAGGGGTCTCCAACCGGTGGAGTGGCGAGGCATTCGAGAGCCCACAAGGTCGTCGATGCCATCGAAGTGCGCGGTGGGATTCCGGAGGACTATCAAATGAGGAAGCCAGCACCAGCAGTGAAGGATGAGACTGGTGCTTACGTTTGGCTTGACGCCGGGATCGAGTCAGCTGAGAAGGGAATGGAGTCAGCATCCGCTGCAGGAAAGTTCGGCACCGTCCTTGACGACCTCATAGAAGAGCCAGCAGTCAAGGGGTACATTGACGTGGGCAAAGACGACTACGATGGCGGCGATGACGGCCTTGAGTACGCGTACGTCTTCTGGGAAGAGGGGGAGGACGTCGGAGAAGAGGGCGGACTTGACAGTCTTGCAATTTACGCGCACGAAACAGGGTTCAGTGATACGGATGCGGAGCAAGATGGTCACAATCAGGACCTATCGGTAGACGACGACCACAAAGGGGACCTTGGTGCTGGCGACGAGGAGCATCTTGTGCTCTCCGAAGAGGAAGCCGTCGGGGAGAACCTCCAGGGGAGCGACCTTCTTCAGCTGAACATTGAGCAAGTGGACCAGGAGCAGCGCTAGTCGCCGCGGGGGCGTTGGATGTGGCACACACAGACACACACACACACACACACACACACACACACAGAGAGAGAGAGAGAGAGAGAGAGAGAGGCTCTTGCGCGTGTGTGCGAGCTTAAATCTGTAAAGGGAATGGTATAAACAGAGATGGATTGTATTTTACTCCACCATTTTGCTGTCCCTCACTCCCCACCCCCCGCGGGTTCACAATTCACCTCCTTTACCACTAAAGTCCATGTCTACCGAGGAAGCCTCAAAGTCGTTAATGGAGCCCGTACTCCACTCCCTGACACGCAGCAGCAGCAGCAGCAGGAGGAGGAGGAGAATAAAAAGAAACCAGAGGTCAGCATCATCGACAGATCCTTCCTTTCCTTGGATTGGAATTCCTCCTCTCTCTCACTCTCTTCACACGACGAGACGAGACGACTTACCCGTCGATGCTTTGGTAAAATATCTTCTGCAGCCTGAAGACATCTGTTCTGCACTTCTTCTTCTGTCCAATGTTCAACCAGTACGCCGTCTTGTCCTCGAGCTTCTTCATGCCGCACTCGCAGAGTTGGAACTTGCTCTGGAACTTCTTGCCCAGGTTGCCCTCGAAGTAGTTGAAGACCTCCCTCCAGTGCTTGGACCTCGGCTGTTGGGTTCAGTCATTGAGAATTGGTGTTGGTGGTTAGTACTTGCGTCTCCCACGAGCATGGCCAAGGCCAAGAGATTCGATTCCTCGAGCATCAATAGATAGGTCAGCAGGCAAGGCGGTAACACTTACGTTTCCTCTCTTGAAAAACTTTGGAATCATATTCCTGGCAAAGTCCTCGTTCGTGCGTATGATTTCCTCTGGAGACATGGGTGCGGCCTCGCACAACCCAGCCACAAAGACCATGACGGCCATGAATACAAGGCACAGACTTCTGGCCATCGTGTTCCTCACTCCCATCCTCTCTTGTCAACCCAACCTGTACGTGCTTGCGAAACAATTCAATGGCGACCGCCCAAGGAAAGGAAGCTTGGCTTGGGCTTGGGCTTGGCTTGGTGTCCACCTGGAAACCCTTTCGCGTTGGTCCAGAGAACGTCGTTGTGTTCCTTGTTGTGATGCCTTGTTGAGAGGAACGTCGTACAGAGAAGGCCAGGGAGAGGCTCCAAGGATGATGCTCCTCTTCTCTTCTCTTCTCTCCTTTCCTTTCCTTTCCTTTCCTCTTCTCTCTCGGCTTTGGTTAACCCAATGCCGAGGCCCTCCCCTCCCTCCCAAGACAAGACAAGACAAGAAGGAACGAAGAAGGAAGAAGGAAGAAGGAAGAGATTGTCCTTCCCCTCCTCTCCTCTCCTCTTCTCTCTCTCTCTCTCTCCTGGATGAGAAACGAGTGTACAGCTTTCTTATCCATTTGAACCAGCTGAAGCAGAGAGAGGCCAGGAGAGAGAGAGAGAGAGAGAGAGAGAGAGCGGCATCTCTTCGACCGCTTTGCTTCGCTCCGGAAACCTGCCTCTGCCTCTACCCTTGGTTCAGGACGGGAAAGAGGTTTTTGTTTTTCGTTTTTTCGTTTTCGTATTGGTTTGTGGGGTTTCCAGCAGCAGCATCGAGGAGTTGCTCTTTGCTGGTCCATCCCAACTCCCCACACCATCTCGTCGTCGTCGTCGTCGTCGTCGTGTGGATGGGTGGGTTATCGGCGGGAACCCTCAACTACAGGGCCCTGCTGTGCTCTCTGCGGAAGGCTGGGATAAGAGGCCAGAGGCTTGGACGCATCGGGAAGCCTCTCCTCGCCCTTCACCACCACCACCAGCGACAACACACCCACTGGGAAGCAGCAGCAGCAGCAGCTCCCGCGTTCTCGTCGTCGTTGTCGCCGCCGCCGCCGCTGCCGTCGTCGTCGGGTCGTCTGGAGAGGACCCTGTCGTCCTCCCTGTCGTCCTCGTCGTCGCGGAGGATCTGCTGCTTGTTCTCGACGGCTCGCCAAGTGGCGTGGACGAACACCTACGTGACGAGGGAGAAGGGCAAGGAGTCCCTCGTGCTGGAGTCTGGAGGGATGAAGCGGAAGCTGTACGCCGTGAAGAAGGGGAGGCAGCCAGGGCTGTACAACACGTGGAAGGAAGCGGAGGAGCAAGTGAAGGGGTTCCGGAACGCGGTGCACAGGGCCTTCTCGTCGGAGAAGGAGGCGGAGAGCTACCTGCTGGAAGGGAAGCCGGGGGCCGGGGTCGCCCTGCAGGAGGCAGAGCGCTCCAGAGGGGGGACGGCCGGTCGGGTGGGAAGCGAGGGGGAGGTGAAGAAGGTGGCGGCGAAGAAAGGAAAGGGGAAAGAGAAGAGGGGGCCGAAAGCGGCGAGCAGGAAGGACCTCAAGTCGATCGTCCGTCAATCCAGCGCGAGGGCGGGGGAGTACCACGTGATACAGTTTGACGGCGGGGCCAGGGGAAACCCCGGGATCGCGGGCGCGGGCGTCGTCCTCTTTAGCCCGGAGGGGGACATCGTAGAAAAGAAGTCGCTCTTTCTGGGAGAGAGGGTGACGAACAACCAAGCGGAGTACCAGGCGCTGATCATGGGCCTTCAGCTCGGGCTGGACCTGGGCCACACGAAGCTGGAAGTCGAGGGGGACTCGGAGCTCGTCATAAATCAGGTCGTGGGGAACTACGAGGTGAACAACAAGAAGCTCAAGGCGCTGATGAAAAAGGTCGTAGAGGTTCTTGAGCAGATGGAGGACATCGTCATCAGGCACATACCCCGGGACCAAAACAAGATCGCGGATGAGCTGGCCAACATCGCGATGGACACAATGACGGGCGAGTGATTGATCGAATACTCTCTACTAAATCTAATCTAACTAGTACATTTACAAATGATTGTGTGTGGCCTTTACATGCTAATGGCGAATGAATATACTTATGCGCGCGTGTGTGTGTGTGTGAAATTTTGACGGCAAGCACAAATGAACGAGATCCTAGGCATTCTGCTCCACCATGACCTCGGTCTCAATGTCCTCGTTGGCAGCCTCGGGGGTTCCCAACTCAGAGGGAGGCACAATCTGCCAGAACTTTGGAAGCTCGTTGCTCCAGTTGTCAAGCAGCATCTTCGCCTTCTTCGACTTCGTCTTCTCAAAGTGATCCGAGATCAAGCCCTTGAGCTGCTGCTCGCCGGCGCTGCTCTTCACTCTTTGAGCGATGACAATCTCTGTGTTCAGCTTGGAGCAGAACGATTCGTCCTCGTCGTAGAAGTAGCCGAGACCTCCAGTCATACCAGCACCAACGTTCCTGCCAACAGGTCCCAGAACAACGACGCAACCTCCGGTCATGTACTCGCAGCAGTGGTCACCGACGCCCTCGATGACGGCGTCGGCCATGCTGTTCCTGACAGAGAATCTTTCGCCGGCCCTTCCGCTAGCGAAGAGTCTTCCTCCAGTTGCACCGTAAAGGGCAGTGTTGCCAATGACAACAGAGCTCGTTGCCTCGGCTTGCAAGTCGGCGGGCGGCATGATGGACACCTCTCCGCCAGCCATTCCCTTGCAAACGTAGTCATTGCCCTCTCCCACGAGCTTGACATTGATGCCTCCCACAAGGAAGCAACCAAAGCTTTGGCCGGCAGAACCGTTCAGATTGATGTTGATCGAACCCGCAAAGCCATTGTCGCCATACCTATAGGCAACGTGGCCACCGATCCTTCCGCCGAAGGCTCTGTCGACGTTGATGATGTCAGTAGTGATGTCAAAGGTACCCTCGGTCTCCACGGCGTTCTGGAAGTCCTTGTCGGCGATGATCGTGTCCTCCAACTGAGGACCGTTGGAGTGAGTGGCTTGGCTGATCCTCTCAGAGCTCACCATGGAGCTAGATCCAGCGTACTGCGTCAAGAAAGAGGCATCGAAGTTCTGCGTCTTTTCCAGAGGAACGTCCCTCTGCTTGAGCAAATCACCTCTTCCGATGAGCTCGTCCATGGTTCTGTAACCCATGGCAGCCATCTCCTCCCTCACTTCCTCTGCAATGAACAGGAAGAAGTTCACGAGGTCCGAAGGAGTTCCAGGGAACTTCTTCCTCAGGTCCTCCCTCTGGCTGGCGACACCGACTGGGCAGTTGTTCGTGTGGCAGATTCTCGCCATGATGCACCCGGTAGCGATCATAGCCAGAGTTCCAAAGCCATACTCATCTGCGCCGAGAAGGGCACTCATCATGACGTCCCTGCCACACCTAAGCCCTCCGTCGGCGCGCAAGATCACCCTGTCCCTCAACTGGTTCTCAGTCAGAGAAATGTGGGTTTCCGCCAAGCCGAGCTCCAAGGGGCCACCGCAGTGCTTGATGGAACTGACAGGGCTCGCGCCCGTACCACCGTCGTGGCCAGAGATTTGGATGACATCAGCGTTTGCCTTGGCCACACCACTAGCGATGGTGCCAATTCCAGCCTGAGCCACAAGCTTCACGCTGACCTTGGCGTTCTCGTTCACTTGATGGAGATCATAGATGAGCTGGGCCAGATCCTCAATCGAGTAAATGTCGTGGTGTGGAGGCGGAGAAATCAGCGGAACACCAGGCTTCGAGCGACGAAGCGACGCAATATAGGGAGAAACCTTCTTTCCTGGCAGCTGACCGCCTTCGCCGGGCTTGGCACCCTGAGCAATCTTGATCTCAAGCTGGTTGGCATTGGCAAGGAAGTGCGGGGTGACACCAAATCTTCCACTGGCAACCTGCTTGACAGCAGAAGTCGCAATGTCTCCGTTCTGCAAGCCCTTCAGGTAGTCGAAGGAATCGGATACACCGTCCTCGTTGACATCGTCCACAGGCACCCAACGGATCGGGTCCTCTCCACCCTCACCAGAGTTCGACTTTCCACCAATTCTGTTCATTGCAATGGCAATGACCTCGTGGGTCTCTCTGCTGATCGCTCCAAGACTCATGCCACCAGTGCAGAACCTCTCCACAATCTTGCTCGCGGGTTCAACCTCATCGATAGGGATGGCGTCGCGATCGCTCTTGATCTCAAGCATGTCCCTCAAAGTTGTGATGGGGGCTTTCTCCATGTGCTCCTGGTACACCCTGAAGTTCTCAATGGCAGGGTTCTTGCCACCAAGGCCAACAGCCTTGTGCAACAGCTTGGACATCTCAGGGTTCGCGGCATGGTACTCGCCGGTAGGCCTCGAAGTGATGAAGCCAAAGAATGGCAGCTTGCTTGGCAATTCAGGGAAAGCCTGGTTCCAGAAAGACATCGTTTCGCGGGCAAGGTCGTCCATGGTCATGCCCCCGATGCGGGAGACGCTCCCGACAAAGGAGGTGTCCACGACATCCTTGGCAAGACCGTAGATGTCGAAAATCTGCGCTCCCTGGTAGGAGGACAGGAGCGAGAAGCCCATCTTCGACAAGATCTTCTTCAGACCCTTGTTGATAGCGAACCTGTAGTTGAACTGGCAGTCCTCGATCGAAATGTTGGAAACTCTTCCCTTCTTGATGAGGCTCTCGGTCTTTGGAGACATGCGCCACTGCCTGCAAGTCTCCAGAGCCAAGTACGGGCAGACCGCGCTGACGCCGTAGCCAACGAGGCAAGCAAAGTGGTGGGTAGAGAAGGCCTGGGCGGTCTCACAGACGATGGAAGCCTCCGTACGGAGGCCCTGGTCGATGAGGTGGTGATTCACCGCTCCCGCGATGAGAAGGATAGGAATTGCAGGATCCTCGGCGCTCAGCTTTCCGTCCTTGAAGCCGCCGACCTCTGGCTTGTCGCTAAGGACGACGCACTGGCAGCCGGCACGGACGGCTTCCTCTGCTTCCTTGCAAATCTTCTCGATGGTCTTCGACATGTCGCTTCCCGCCTTGAAGAAGGTGGAGAACTTCTTCGCCTGGAGGAAGTCCGTGTTCATCACCTCCTCGAGCTCGTCCTCGATGAGGACGGGGGAGCTCAAGTTGGCCTGCACGACACTGTCGGCCTCTGGCTTGAGAAGGTTTCCCCTCTTACCAAGTCTCACGGCCAAGCTCATGACGATTCCCTCCCTCAGAGGATCGATTGGCGGGTTCGTCACCTGAGCAAACCTCTGCTTGAAGTAATCGTAGAGCAGGTGGGGCCTTCCGGACAGGACGGGCAGGGCGATCGTGTCCCCCATGCAGAAGGTCGCCTCGTTTCCATCGGTGGCCATGGCTTCAATGATGAGCTGAGAGTCCTCGATTCCGTAACCGAAGGCGATCTGCATCTCGAGGGCGTCCGCGGCGGACAGCTGGCACTCGCCCTTGAAGGCAAACCCCTCGATCTCCTTGATGTTCTTCGCCCACTCCGCGTAAGGCTTCTGCGCGGCGGCCATCTTGGCGATGTCAATGTTCGTGGAGAAGGTTCCCTTCCTCATGTCCACCGAGAGCATCTGCCCCGGCCCCAGTCGGCCCTTGCGGACGACCTTGGCCGCCGACTCGAAGACGTCCCCGAGGACCCCAACCTCCGAGGCGACAAAGATGTAGTCGTCCTCCGTCTGCCAGAACCTCGCTGGCCTCAGGCCGTTCCTGTCGAGCCTCGCGCCGACCTTGTCGCCGTCGCTAAACACCAGGAGGGCGGGTCCGTCCCAGCCCTCCTGGAGGCCCTCAAAGTACTTGTAGAATGCCTTGACCTCCGGGTACTTGGTGTCCAGGTCCGGGTGGTTCTCGTAGGCCTCGGGGACCAGGAGCATCATCGTGGGCTCCACGTCGAACTCCGTCTTGGTCAGGAGCTCGGCGACCCTGTCCAGGTTGGCAGAGTCGCTGGCGCCCTTGCCCTTGCAGATGGGCAGGAGGTCCTCCTCGTGGCCCTCCCAAAGGGGGTGGTTCAGCAGCTTCTCCCTCGAGTTCATGATGTTCAGGTTTCCCTGCAGGGTGTTGATCTCCCCGTTGTGCCCCAGGAACCTCATGGGCTGAGCGAGGGGCCACTTGGGCACAGTGTTCGTGGAGAATCTCCTGTGATAAATACAGAAGGCCGTCTCGAACAGCTCGTTCTGCAGGTCCAAAAAGTAGTTCTGCACCACGGCGGACCTCAGCATGCCCTTGTACACGACGGTCTTCCCGGAGAAGGAGCAGATGTAGCACTCGTCCTCCGGCCCGTACATCTCGAAGACCTCCTGCTCGATCTTCTTCCTCAGGATGTAGAGCTCCCTGTCGAGCTCCTCGTAGGTGGGGAGGTCCTGCTTCACCACGATCTGCGCGACGACCGGCTCGGTCTCCTTGGCCATCGCCCCCACGACGCTGCTGTCGACGGGGACGTCCCTCCAGCCCACCACCTCGAAGCCCCTCTCCACCGCGAGCCTCGTGATGAAGTCCCTGCACGTCTTCGCCTCCCCCTCGTCCTGGGGGAGGAAGATCATGCCGACCCCGCACTTGCCTTCCTCCACCCCGGCCATCTCCGAGGCCAGGAGCTTCCACGGGATCTCGGTCATAACGCCCGCCCCGTCCCCGGAGTCATTGTCCGCGCTGCACGCCCCCCTGTGCTCCATGCAACCCAGACCGAGGATCGCCTTGTCCACCACGTCGTGGTTGCGCTCGCCCTTCATGCTCGCGATGAACCCCACGCCGCAAGCGTCGCGCTCGGAGAACAGGTCGTCGAAGTGGACGGCCTCCGCGTTCAGCTGCTGGAGCAGCGGGTGGTGGCGGTGCCTCCTGATGCCCGCGAGGGTCTTGCCGACCCCCCTCGCCGCCCGGCGCGCCGGCTTGAGCCTGGCGCCCTGGGAGGAGTGGCCACTCGAGCTCGCGCTGCTGCAACGCACCACGTGGTGCTTCACCACCAGGTGGCTGCCGCACCTCGACGAGGAGCAAGAAGAAGAAGAAGAAGGCATCGTGTCTCGTCGCGCGCGTGTCTCGTTGTCGTCGTCGTCGTCGTCGTCGTCGTCGTGAGCTGAAGAACAACAAGAGGAGGAGGAGGAGGGGGAGGGAAGCGAGGTCAGCGAAAGCGATGACGATGACGATGGCGTCGTGACAAGGCGACAAGGCGAGCTTTCTTTTTTCCTCGTGCGCGGAAAACAAGAGAGAAAGAGAGAGAGAGAAAGAGGGAGAGAGCGTCGACGCGGAGCTCCGGCGATCGATCTCTCCCTCGACGGGTCCTCGTCCTCGTCCCTTACCCTCGGTACGCGCGCGCGCCTCGTATCAGGTCTGTTCCAACAACCGATCCAAAAAACTTTTTCTGGAGCGAGAGAAATCCCTCGCCGCTCATTTTTGGTTCGGGGGATGGATTCGGATTGCAAGATAGAGATCGTGTGTTGAGGGGTCGAGCCACGTGTTGCCGGGTTCTTGTCCTTGGGATGAATGAACTCTAAACTTAATCGAATCGTATAATCTTGGCCTCTCTCTCTCTCTCTCTCTCTCTCTCTCTCTGCGTCCCGTCCGAGCTGGACCGATGATGGATCATGCCACCATCGGGGTGGGGGTGGCCGCTGGGTGCTGGTGCTGTTTCGACGCCTCACCGCCCTCCTGGTCCTGGTCCTGGTCCTGGTCCTGGTCCTCCGGGCAGGCCGCCTGCCTGTCCCGGAGGTGCTTCTCGTACCGGTCCAGGTCCGCGAGCCACTCGCGGCCGCAGAAAGGGAAGAGGTCCAGGCCAACGCGCATCCAGAGCCTGCCCTTGCCGCGCTCGCCCAGCTCGTAGAGCTGGACGCCCCGGTTCCAGGAGGTCCTCGCCAGCCACCTGACTTCCTCCTCCGGGTACGCCGCGGCGGCTTGCTTGACGACCTCAAGGGCCTGGGAGCACAGCCCGATGCCCTCGTCGTCGCTGCCCCTGAGCTCGATGAGGCTCCTGAGGCAGAAGGCGACGCCCTCGTAGCTCACCTTGTCGGCGCCCTGGAAGCACTTGAGGGCGATCCCGAGGGCCCTGGCCTTGACCGCGTTGGACCTGGAGGCGAGGACGTCCGCGGAGCGGGCCATCTGCACGAAGTGCGCCGGGTCCTCGCTCACGAGCTGGAGCTCCATCAGGAGCTGCAGGGCGGTGGGGACGTCCTTGGCCTGGCACGCCACCTCGTACTTGAGCCAGGGGATCCTTCCGCCGATCTTGCGCTGCAGGTCCTCGTCCAAGGCCCGCTTGTGCTTTAGGAAGGCGAGCTCCAGGGACCTCACCAGGCCGGCCAGCCTTTCGGCGTCGTCGACCGCGTTCCCTTCTTCGTCGTCGTGGGCGTCCAAGTGGAGCACCGAGGCGTAGAGCAGGGCCTCGCACCCCTTGGCCTGGTCCCCGAGGAAGGTGCCGGAGGCCTCGAACATCCTGGACGCCGCCCGGAGGGCCTCGCGTCCCCCGAGCCCGGACAGCTTCAGGCCTAAGTCCCACGCCTTGCAAGCGAACCAGTGGACGGTGGGCTCGTCCCTCGCGCCCGCCTTGCCGCCGCCGCAAAAATTCTTCCTGTCCCTCGAGTACAGCTCGCGGGCCTCCTCGAGGTAATTCGCGGTCCCCAGGCCGCCGCCTCCGTCGTCGCCGTCCCCGCCGACCTGCTCCTCGCTCAGGCTGATCAGGCACCTCAGCAGAGTGGAGTGGGGCTCCGTGATCTCCTCGCTCTGCTTCTGGTGCTCGAAGAGCTTGTGCAGGCACTCGCAAGCGACCTTGTTCTGCTTGTCCCGGATGGCCTCCCTGCAGATGCTCAGCAGCTGCTTGGGGTGGAACTCCGGGTTCTGGGTCAGGGAGCGGATCATGGTCAGGCACCTCGCGTAGTCCGACTGCGCCATGTGGAGGCGGATCAGGATCAAGTCGTTCGCGACGTTGCCCTGCTCCAGGTCCTTGGCCAGCGCGATGTGCTGCTCCGCCTTCTTGAACTCCTTCTGCGCCAGGAGCACGAGGGACAGGCACCGCAGGACCTTGGTCCTCAAGTTCTCCCCGGCCCCGTCGGACTCGTTCAGGCTGGCGTACAGCAGGCAGGTCTGGAAGAGGTCCCGGGACACTTTGTAGTCCCCCCCCTGGTAGGTCTGGACGGCGCTGTCGAACATGATGCCGTACAGCCTGACGCAGTGCGACTTGTCTGGGGTGTTGAACAGGACGGTCACCTTGGGATCGCCGGTGATCGCCACGGTACTCGCGTACTTCTGCGTTCCGGCGACCTCGCCAGCGTCCCTTGACAGAAGGAAGCAGCAAAAGTCGACCACCAGGCTTGCGTTCTTGCTCCGCTCGCAGAATGTCACGAGCTGGGACACCACCCTCTCCCTCAAGTCCTTTTGGGTGCAGCCAGAGTAGCAGGCCTTGAACATCTCCAGGAAGATCTGGTGCCTGGGGTTCTCCGCGGCGCTCGTCGTCGCGCTCTCCAGGATCCCCAGGGCGTCCGCGGGCTTCTCCAGACCCAATGCGGCTTTGATGGACATGAACTGGAAGGAGTTGTGCTTGTGGATCGGCTCCAGCTTGGGCCGGAGGAACGACAGGACGGCTTGGGCCTCCGAGTAGTTCTTCGCGTTCAGGTGGGCGTGGGCCAGGTTCTTGGTGATCCTCACCAGGACATTCTTCAGCCTCTTGGAGGCGTCTTCGCCGTTTTCGCTCGCGAGCCTGCGGACGTCCCCCAGGACCTCGATCGCGGAGTCGAACATGGAGATGCTCTGGCCGGTGCGGTCGCTGGCCAGGAGGGCCTCCCCGAGAGAAAACAGCTCCTCCGCCAGGGCGCACAGCGTGGCCGGTGCGAGATCCGGGGGGAGCGTCTTTGGCATCTCCTTGCACCTCCCGACGAGGCTCGAGAGCAGGATGTCCTGCTTCAGCTCCAGGGCCGCCCAGCCCCTCTTGCTGTGGAGGCTGAAGAGCAGGGTGAGGACCTCCTCCCGCTTGGCGATCGGGACGGCGTTGTCGTCCGCGTAAGCGGTCATCTGGCCCAAGCTCTCGCTCGCGCCGGAGAAGCAGAACTCCGCCTTCTCGAAGCAGGAGGCCCGCATCCACATGTCTCCCGTATCCACAAGCCTCCTCCACAGGGAAAGGTGGATCTCCAGCTTGTCTGCGCGGCTGCTCTTGCTCGACACGGGGACGAAGACCTCCACGGCGATCTTGCACGACAGCTGCTTCATGGTGCGCCCTCCCTTGGCGGGAGGATCGCTCTGGATCCAGGACAGGGCCGCGTTCCAGACGTCGATGCCGAGCCTCCAGATCTCCCTGGCCTGCTCCGCATCCTCCTTCGTCAAGATCGCCTCCACCTTCTCGCACAAGCTCCCAAGCTTGCCTTCGATCGCCTCCGGTCCCGCCGCTTCCCCGCCCTTGATCAGATCAAGAATTGCCGCCAGATCCTGGCTCGCCTCGAGCACGCGCGTCGCCACCTCGCTCCTCTGGGCCTGCCGCGGGTTCTCGAAAGCTTTCCTCGATCGCTCCGGGGGCGGATCCCCTTCCCTTTCCTTGTTCTTCCCCGGTGGAGACGAGGAGAGGCCGAGCATCTCGTGAAACGTCTTCGACGCGCCTCCTCCTTGCCCACCTTTGCTCTGGAACATGAACTTCTCGAGTATCGTGTTCATCTTGCACACGTCGTCGACCTCCTCGATCGATCGATCGATCCTTCTCCTCCTACCCCTATCGACCGCCACCGTCCGCCCTCCACACTGATCGATCATCCTCCGCTTGCAGTTACGATCGATCGATCAAAATTACGATCGATTCTTTGGGCTCGATCAGAAGCCAAGATCACAAGATCGACGATGAACGGCCTGGCAAGGCACGTTGCGAGCCTCAGCGCCTATCGCAAGACGGATGAGCACCTCACCAGGCGAACCCTTCAAGGGGCACTAGGTCCGTAAGCCGCCTCCCTTTCCCTCTCTATCTCTTTCTTTTCTTTCTTGAACGACAAACGGCATGGAGAGGAGACGAGAGGTCATGGACCCATCACGTTGTTTTGTGTTGTGTTGTGTTGTCTTTGCTTGTACTGACTGGTCTCTGGCGTCGCGTCATGTTCGTCTCGGCGGGTGATCAGTGACGGTGCTGGGGGTTTTGGCTGCCTTGACGCTTTTCGTGTACGAGACGAGCAACTTCAAGCGAAAACAGGTCGTGCAACAGGTAAGGAGACTTCATATGCCATGTCATGCAGGTTTGTGTAGGGAAGGGCGGAGGAACCCGAGAACTGAAATGCGTTCGTGTTGCTGTGCTCTTCGTGCGTGTTTTGATCGACGTGCTGTGGCCGGGCGAGTAGATGGTCGTCGACAGCGTGAGGGGGGAGGTGCTCAAGGCCAGGCTCAACGTGTCAACTCTGGCGATACCGTGTTCAGGTATGTTTATTTTCTTTTGTTGGATTCCTTCTTGTGTGTGTGTGTGTGTGCGCGCGCGCGCGTGCGTCGTCGTGTGCTGACTGGGCTGCTCTCTAGTCTTGACCGTGAACACGCTCGACCAGTCGGGAGCCTTCAACTTCAACCTGCACCGAAACCTCGTGAAGGAGGTGCTCGATCCGAGCGGAAGGCCTGCAGGAAAGTATCAGCTGCTGGAGAGCGAGCTCGCGGCGTTTGCCTTGGGCGTGGAGGCGTCCATGTTCCTCACGGAGAAGGATCAAGCGAGGATCAAAGACGAAATAGCGAGGAAGGAGGGATGTAGAGTCAGCGGGGACCTGGACCTTCAGAAGCTCTCAGGAAAGTTTCACATCTCCAGCAACGCTCTCATCATGCAAATGCTCGTCGAGGCTTACAAGGGGGTGAACAACATGAACACGAGTCACGTCATCCATGAAGTGGCGCTGGGGGAGCCCTATCCCGGAAGCGTGAACCCCCTGGATCAGTACCACAGAATCATAGAGAGCCCAGGATCGTACAAGTACTACCTGCAGGTCGTGCCCACGGAATACGTTTACCTCAACCGTGAGTAATGGGCGGATTCAAGCGAAGATTCGTGATGCTAGTGACGCTGACTTCACGCCTCTCCCTCTCCCTCTTCGCAGGAAGCGTCGTGCATACTTTCCAGTACTCGGTCACGGAATACTTCACAAAGTTTGGGGACGACATGATGAAATTGCCTGGCATTCACTTCAAGTACGACATGAGCGCGATCGCGGTGAAGCTCCGGGAGAAGAAGGTCAGCTTCCTTCACTACTTGACGAGGCTGTGCGCCACAATAGGGGGGGCCTTTGCTTTGACGTCTCTGATCAACTCGTGGGTCGGCTGAAACAAAATTGATTATTCTTTAGTTGTTGTACCATAATAATACTTCTCGAACGCAACCGCACTGTCCGGACACACCTTTCTCTCCCGTATCAGGGCCCTCACCTCTTCCACGGCCATGAACCTAGCGCTCTCGACTTCGCTCTCCTGCAGCTCGAAGGGCCCCTCGTAAGTCGTGGAGAAGAGCCTCCCCCAGACTCTGCTGATGCCGTCCTCGTAGAAAAAATCGAAGATGTGCTTCAGCTCCACTCCGGAGATACCCATCTCCTCCTCGATCTCCCTCTTGGCGTTCTCCTCGTAGGATTCCAGGCCCACTACACCTCCCGGAGCCGGGTCGTAGAACGACGGGTAGGTCTCCTTGAACGCAACTCGCTTCTGCACGAAAACTTGCCCCTCCCTGTTGTTGATGATCACATAACTGCACCTGTGGATGAGGTTGCTCGCTCTCATCTCCGCGCGCGTCACGGGGTCCCCAGTGACCTCATTCTTCTCGTTCACGATCGTTACCAGCTCCCTCGGGTTCTGCACGGCGTTGGTCGACATCTTCCGCCCACAGGCGCGAGGGATGGAGGGGGACAGCGACAAAACTCTTCACTTGGACTGGATGGCCCTCGCCAGGCTCAAGGTCATCCGCTTCGACGCGATCGAATCGGTCGCCGAGCCACGGCCTATCAGCCCGATCCCGGGTTCGACTTCAACTTCCTGTACGCCTCCGCCTCCACGGGAAACGCGGCCGTGGCCTGCTCGACGAGAGCGTCGTGAAACTTCTGCAAGTTGGTGGCCTTCCCCTTGACCTTCTGGTTCTCCACCACGCAGGTGTGGAGCGCGTCAATGACAAACTTGTCCGGGTTGACGCCAGTGTCCAGTCTCTTGATCAGCTCGACAGGGAACTCCACCTCTGTCTTCCCAGTCGCCTCCCTTACTTTGCCCAGAGACGCCACAAAGTCGTTCAACCGCTGCACCAGCTCCTCGCTCGATCCCGGGCTGAAGTCTTTCACAAGCCTTTCCACCGAGTGTATCTTCGTCAGAGCGCCTCGGACCGCACCTTCCGGGTCGCCAGCCTCCATGAGTGAGGACCTCCTCCACCAACCAAGCACCCGTGTCCCTTCGGCGCCAAAGTGATCTAAGTGCTCTCTCTCTCTCTCTCTCTAGCTAGCTAGCTTTTGACAGCTCTGGAGTCAGCAGGACCTAGGGAGAGGGAGAGGGAGAGGGAGAGGGTTGTGTGCGTGCGTGCGTGGAAAGGGAAGGCGAGTTCGTGGAACGTAGTGTACAATTACAAAGGATCCTGCCCATGCCATTGCCATTCAGAATGTTTGGGCAAGGAATTATCTGTAGATGGTGTAGTCTTCCCCTCGCACGGTCGTCTGCTTGTTGGGCTTCTGCCAATAGAGCAAGTCCATGCCCTGGCCAGACGTGGGCCCGATGTCAGAGCCTGACCTGCTTCCAGGGACAGGGAGCTTCTTGGTGCCCGTCTTCTTCTCGTGGGCGTTCTGGATGGGTTTCGTCGGGACTCTCTTCCCGAACTTCACGTCCGAGCTCTCGTTCTTTGGGTTGGTGTAGTCCGAAAAGTTGAAGCCTCCGATGTTCTCCTTCTTCGACACCGGTGGCCTCGGCGCGTTGTTCCCGCTGTCCTTCAGGTACTGGTGCTGCATCACGCTGTGGAGGTCCTGGTCCTTGGTCATCCTGCCCGAGTACCCTTTCCCTTTCGAGGGGTCGATGGCGATGTTGCCGATCCAAGAGTCCTGGTTGGAAGAGTTCCCGGTGCCGCTCATCACCTCGAACAGGTCCTTCCTCGCCGTCCTCTGCTCCGGGCCAGGCGTCGGCTTCTTGCCCTTGGTGGGACAAATCTGAATGTTTCCTATCCAACCGTCGTCCTCGACTTTGGTCCCCCTTTCCATCTTGATCCAAGACTTGTCCCCGGGCTGCGTCGAGGTGGCACAGGTCTTCCCCTTGGACGGGTCGATGAGCTCGTTGCCGATCCAGCCGTCCGTAGCACCCGCCTCGCTGCCCTGAAGCACGCCAAAGAGGTTCTTGCGGTCGGTGAGGTGCGAAGGCGCGGGCCTGTTCGCGGCTACACCAGGACCAGCCCCAGGAATGAGTCTCCTCCCCGAGGGCTTCTTCACCTCTGCCCTGTCCTTCCCGCCCGAGGCGGCGTTCGGCTGAAGCAGCTCCAGCGTCCCTCTCCCGTGGCGCTCGTTGATGGCGTTCCACCTCCCGTCGTTGTGCCTCGCCTTGTTCACTTCACCCGTACGGTTGTGGTTGTTTATGCCAGCCAAGTCGGTCAAGAACGGCCCAGAGGTCGAGAGCCTTCTCACCACGTTCGTCCCGTCCTTCTTGACGGTCTGATAACTTCTGCTCCCATAGTCGTCGCGATAATTCGACACGAGCTCCCCCCAACTCTCAGGTTCTTTGGCCATCTCGTACGCTCCCACACAACTTTTCCTGTCCTCCAACGGATTCGTTCACCAAACCCAAAACAACCCAGGAACAAACAAAAAAAAAGGAGCAAACACACGCAGCGCGCGCAGGCAGGTTCCCAGATGAGACGGACCTCACGACCAACGGATGGTCTCTCTGCCGTGTCCTTGCTTTCGTTTCCAGCAACCGGTGCGCAACCAAGTCAAACCTCTCTCTCTCTCTCTCTGTCTCTTTTCCGTTGGCCAGGCATACATACATGCGTACCAATCTTTGTCGTACACGAATTCTTGACATTTTATTTGAGCGGGAAACAGCAGAGCGACGAGCGAGCGAGGGAGCGAGGAGATTGAGATTGAGTGGAGGGGATCCGGCGCGATTGGTGGGTCCGTCCGCCTCGGAGAAGGTTGGAGGCTTGAAGCGTTACGATACCTTGCCCTTGCCCCTTACCTTACCTTTCGTCTCGTTTTCGTTGGCACGCAAACGTAAACGAGTACTGCAAGGCTAGGGTCTTTGCCACAGTGCACGACGGTCTGAGGAGAGGTGGAGCAAGCAAGCAGAGAGGGAAGGAGTGTGGTGTGTGTATGTGTGTGCGTGCGTGCGTTTGGATGGTTCGATTGTTTTGTGGGAATGATGGATGTCGGTTCACAGGAAGGAGGGGATAGGATTGAGGTGACGAGGTGTTGCACTGGGAGCACAAGGTAGAAGAAAGACTGCATACAGAAATGATTGACGTGAATCCTTCTGACTTGGCCATCAGAAACGCCAAGGTTGGCGAGACCTACGTCTTGCTGTGCAGCTTGAAGAACGACACAGAGCTTGTCTTGGACTGCAAAGTCCAATGTTCACAAGCTTGCTCGGAACGGTGGGCCGTGACCCCCAAAAGCTTTCGGCTGAAACCGAGGCAGACTCAAAGCTTGGAGCTGAAGATGACGATGAAGCAGCTGCCTTCGACGTCCTCAAGGAGGGCCCTGGCGTCCGGGGGGCTGAAGGACGTCTTCTATCTGAAAACCCAGTACTTCGAGCAACGCTTTCACTGTTTGGTCTTCGGGGAGAGCAAATGCAAGGTGAAGGGAAAGGCGGTCGCCGCCGAAGATGCTCAGGCTGGGAGGTCCAAGAGAGAGACGGCAGCATGGGATGCCCGATCGCATTCGGCTGTGGACGTCGAGGTCGGGCTGCACCGCCTCGGAAGCAGGATCACTGACCTGGAAGCTCGGGAGCAAGCTCTGCAAGTTCTCGTCTCTCAGCTAGAAAAGCTCGTGAAGGACAAGGACGAGGTGATAAGCATGATGCAGAGTCACCTGCAGATGTCAAAGAGGGGTGACCTGGGTGGAGATGACCCCTCCGTCTCGGCGGGGGTGCCGACTGGTGAAGTTGGGGAGGTGAGCGGTTGTCAACTGAAGGACGAAAAGGCACAGGAAATTGCAACAATCCTGGGCTCCAACGCGCAGCTGCGAAACAAGGTCAACGAATTGTCCCTGCTCGTGGAAGAGAAGGAGAACGAGCTCAGCATCACTCAGGAGGCTCTCAAAGCGATAAGCGCAGACGAGCCCAAGGTGCACGCCCTCGTCAAGGCCGCGGTCGAAAAGGAGCGCGCTGTGCACGAGTCCAGGAACAGGAAGGTCGTCGAGATGTTCTCTGTCAAGGACGCTCAGATAGTTCATCTGCAAGACAGGCTAGACGAGGCAGAAGCAATCAACGCCGAGAAGAGCGATTTGATCGCAGAATTCAAGAGTCAACTCCAATCGACCGAGATGAAGGTCATGGAAGTGCTCGGGGAGAACCAAGTCCTGCAGAAGGAAAATTACCGCCTCAAGACAGAGAACATCACACTGAGCCAGTTGAAGCCAGCGAATGCAAACAGAAGTCTTGAGGACCAGTTGGTCAAAACCAAAGAGATGAATCAGAGGCTCAATTCGAAGCTGAGGGAGAAGGAAGCCCTTGAGGAATTCTCAAGCGTGAAGAATCAGTCCCTCTCGGAGTCCGTCCACGAGCTCGAACAGTCTCTCGCCAGTGTCATTGCAAGCAACGCAGAAAAGATCAGGAGCAAGGATGTAGAGATCTCGCTTCTGACGAAAAGAATTGATCACAGTGATGCTTTGCTCAATGTTCAGAGGAACAGGGAAGGCTCGCAGCAAGGGGGCGGGCAGGGGGCGGCGCAGCAGGGCCATCCATGGCAGGGTGATGGGAAAGCCAGTACCACGGCGGAGCCAAGCAACCTTGAAATGATGCTTGAGCTGAAGCAGGAGGAGGTCGCGCAGTTAAAGGTGAAGGTGAAAAAACTGGAGAATCTCCACGAGAAGGCGAAACAGACCGCCGTGGAAAGCGAAAGCAAGCTCAAGGAGTTGCACCAGAGAAGCAAGAGCGTGGTCTCATTGCAGAGATCTCGGAATGAGGTGAAGGAGCTGAAAGCGAAGTTGCAAGCTTTATCCAGGGATAGCAAGCTCAAGCTGGAGCAGAAGGAGGGCCTTTTGAAGGTGGAGAGGGCGAAAAGCAAGGGGCTCGTGCAAGAATTGGTCAATGAAAAGGAGAGGTCTGCCAAAGCGACGAAAGCTTTCTCTGGCGACGAAGAAAGGGAATCCATGGAGAGGCAGGTGGAGGCCGCCACCACATCACTGAAGGAGTGCCAAAACTCCCTCCAGGTGGTTCACGCCAAGTTCGTCAACAGCGAAAAAGAGAAGAGGCAGATCGAAACAAGCCACAAGAACGAGAAGGAGAAAATCACGAGGAGTCTCCTGCACGCAGAGCAAAAGGTGAGAATGGCAGAGCTGCTGCAGCAGCAGAAGATCAACAATCTCGAGAGCACGATTCGTACTCTCTCTGGGAGAAGTGTCGAGCACAAAGAGCTTGCAGGAGCGAGGGCCGAGGTCGTGAGTCTCAGCAGAGACTTGCAGGCTCTGCAGGCCGAGAATGGGTTCCTGGGCAAGCAGATGGGCGTGAGCGAAGAAAAGCTTCGTGTGGCTCAGGTTGAGTTGCAAGAGCATCTCGCTTATGGGGATCTGAAAGAGTTCAAAGACGTTTATGGGAAGTACATCAGCGAAAGTGTAGTCATCGTAGAGCTCTCCAACAGACTGCAGGAGATGGAAAGGGAAGTCATGCGTGCCAAGAAAGGAGGAGTCCCAGCAGGTGAAGCTGGCACTTTGGAGAACGATGCCTTGCCTCAAGGCGCTTTGTCGCGCCCTCGAGAGACGCTGTCGAGGGGAACGATGACAACGGCTTTCGAAGATAGTGCAGAAGGAGCAATAGCCGCAGAGTCAAGCGTTGTCAGCCTTCAAGTCAAATTGAATGATCTTGCGTCTTACGCAACAAAGCTGACAGAGCAGCTTCTCAGCAAAGAGAAAGAGTTGGCGGCAATCAAGGACGATCTCGCCCTTGTGAGGTCAACGAGGGATTCAGACCTGCAAGACTGGGAAGTCCCTCTGCCAGACCAATTCATCCCAGTCGACAAGTTAGAGGACGTGAGGCGCAGCAATAGGGACATGGAGACTCAGCTGCATCAGATGGAAGAGAAGCTTTCCGCTATGAGAGCCAAGGGCATTGAAGGAGAAGAGCACATGAAGCGCGAGAACGGGAGGCTTTCCAAGAAATTGGAAGACTCGAGGAATGCCGAGATGGAAACGAGGAGACAGCTGACAGAAAAATCTTGCAGCCTGGACGAAAAGTCAGTTCAGTTGAAAATATTGAAGGAAGCCCTGAGTGCCTTGAAGTTAGGATATGTGAGCAATCCTTGCGACGAGGACCACATCCTATTGGTAGCCAAAGTGGCTTCAGCTGATGCGAAAGACATCGCTCACCAACGGCACGTGGAGTACCTCATCTCAGAGTTAGATTTGAGGTCGCAAGTGATCCACGAAACCCAAGGGGAGCTGCACGTGCTGAGGGAGGACATAGAAAGGGTGCGGGTGGAAGCAAATGCGCGGAGGGAGGAGAACAAGGTGATCGCACAGCGGCTGAAGGTTGCAACGTCTGAGCTCAAGCAATACCACGATGAGAACATCGTGCTGGAGAGTAAATTGGAATTCAACAAGGAGAAGTACGCCAAGCTGAGGATGGAGCTTGACGTCGAGAAGCAGGTTGTGCTCAATCAGAGAAAGAGGCATTTCGAACTCATCGCAGCTGAACGGAGATCCATCGTGGAAGAGATGGAAAGGTTCAACGTCGAGCACTGCAATATTTGTGAAAGTTCCAGGCAAGTCACAAGGTTTATTATGGACTACGACGACGCTGTCAGTGTTCTGATCGCTGGCGCAAGGCCGGGGAGCGAGGGGATCGATATGGAGAAGCTCCAGCCATGCGTATCGAGTTTGAAATACCTCGGGTTGGAGGCATCTAAGCTGTTCGCCTCGAGCCAGACGAGCCTCCACGTGCTCTCAACCGAGACTGAGATACTGAGGTCCAGAGTCAAGGACTTGGAGCTAAAGAATGAGTGCTTGGCGGACAAGCTTGCCCTCTCGGACAGCATGAATGTTCTGCTCACGCAATCGCATCACTCTAGAAGTAAGATCGCGTACCTAGTGACGAGCGAGAGCGGCCAGCGCAGGCAAGAGAGGATCAGCAGACTCAATTCAGAGCTGGACCAGGCGCAGATACAGGTGCTGAAGGAGCACAAGAGCAAGTGCCAGAGCCTCATTAAGGGCAAGCTGCTTGAGCAGAAGTACTTGCAGTTGAAGTGTGAGGTGCAGAGCATGAAAGCCCAGAAAGAGGTGGACGCTCCGCTGCCAGAGGCTCTTGGGGCGGACCTCTCTTCTCTCGGGGGCCCAGATCGTGGAGCCTCCGATGCCGGCGCCATTGCACAGACACTGAAGTTCAAACTCATGGAGAGCCACCTGATCCAGAAGGTCCAGGTGTCAAACAAGCAGGCCGAAAAGGCACGTGCAGAACTGAAAGAGCTTGCAAGGTCCTTCAAAGATCTCGCAGATAAAGTCAGCCAACACGTGTCCAAACAAGATGCCACGACAGACAAAGTCCTTGAGTCTCAAATTAGTGTGCAGGCCGAGCTGACTTTGAGGAACAAGGAAAATTTCGAGCTCACGCAGAAATTGAAACACCTGTCTATTGAGGCAAACCTCCAGAAGAACGAGACGCTACTTGCGAACAGGAAGGTCGACATGGTTGAGTCAAGCTTCAGGGACTCTCTCAAGGTGCTTGATGCCGCTTTGGCTGAGCAGAGAAAGGAGCAGCAAGAAGTCCTAGGTTCCATCATCGAGGAGGCTCGCTCGGAGGTTTCGATGACATTCCACTCTATTCTTGAGATGGTCAAGAGCTCACGGGAAACCACAAAGGCGAGCAAGGATTTGATCATGGAAGATTTCAAGCAGATAAAGGGCTCCGCAAAAGACCACTCGATCCAAGCGCTTGCAAATTTGTCCTATCTTGACATCAATGGCATCCCTGTCGTGAAGGTCTCTGACTTGAGGGACATGAAGCTGCAAAAGAAGCTCCTCGAGCAAGAGAATGACAAACTCCTGAGCAGACTCGAGAGAAAGGAAAAGGAGGTTCTTGAGCTCACGGAGGACGTGGAGAGCCAAAAGCTAGCGTTGAGGGACTTGAGCAACACCTTCTCCAAGTCCGCGTTCAAGAAGATGCACTCGAGCGGAATGCTGAAGAGCACAATTTCGACCCTGAACAAGAAGCTGGTCGAGAGCAAATTGGTACAGGCTGACATGCAAAGGAAGCTGAAGATCTCTGCTCGCGCAGAGCTAGAGCTGAGGCAGCTGCTTCACTCCAGGGAGCAGAGGCTGACGACGCTGAACACAGAGATTCGGGCGTACAACCAGGCCCTGGACTCCATTCAAAAGTTTGCGGCCAAGGAGAAGAACCTCGAGTTCAAGCGAATCTTGCGGGACGTTGTCTTGAATTTGAGCACGATGAAGTCGACAGATCACGCCATTTCGGGCGTGGAAACAGGCCCCCGCGGGGACTACAAGGTGGATGCCCGAGTGGGAGTGTTTTCAGGAATGCGGATACAGATTGCGGAGAAGAACGCGAGGGTAAGTCACTTGGAGCAGAAACTTTCCGAGTACCTGGCGAGCACTCCCATCAAGCAAGAGGCTCAGCCGGACGAGGGATTGGACAAAAACATGCTCAGAGAAGTTTCCAAGTTCAACGAAGTGCTGAAAGAAACGATCAGCGGTGCCATCTCAAAAATTGTTGGCAAAGCTGGCGGCTCTGACCAGGAGCAATTGAGCTTGGACGGAGCTGTAGAAATTCTGCTTGACAGGGTGAAGCACGCGGAGCTGATGCTGGGCAGATCGCAAGCGAAAGTGAAAGCTCTCCGCGGAAAGGTGAAGGGCGCAAAGACGGAAGATGCGAATGCCTCACTGCAAAATGCGGTCAAGGGCCTCTCGGATAAATGCAGGGCCCTGGTCATGGAGAAGGCTGACCTCAAACTGGAGAGGGACAGATTGCTTGAGAGGCTGAACGCTTTGAAATCGTCGGCGAGCAAAAAGGCGGCCGAGACCAGCAAGCGGGGTGCTTCCAAGCCACGGAGAGTTTTGATGAAGAAACCAATTCGTGTCCTCGCGAGCGAGAAAGTTGAATTGAAAGACTCCTCCTCTCAGCCAGAAGACGAGCCGGAAGGCGGCATCGAGTCACAGTTTGAGCAAGTTCATTCCTTTGCTGACATGATTGATGTCCACCTCGCGGCAATTCACGATTTTGTTGTCAAGTCCCTCAACGATGACCCGGTGGTGCCAAGTGAAGCCGCGAACATTGACGAAGACTTTTCGAGCATCGGGTCACTGGTTTGTGTCATCAAGGACACCCTCAAGATACTCGCTTCAGAGGTATCGGACGGCCAGACAGGCAAGCTTCCCGCGAAACTTGGTTCCAAGGTTGTTGGCCAAGAGCAGCCAATGAAGAAGGGGCACAAAGAAAGCGAGTGGGAATCCAAGTACTCGTCTTTGAAGGAAGCGTATTCGACGTACAGAAAGAGCAGCAAGATCGAAATGAATGCGTTGAAGGAAAAGAATATGAACGCGTCTGCTCAAGTCATTGAAGCGGCGAAGGATAAGGTGACCATGCAGGCAGAATTGCGCGACATGCAGAGGATGGTCGAAAAGGGCATCCTTGAAGTCGAGTCTCGGCAGAAGTCACGGAGTAACTTGGCCCTGAAATTGACTGAGAGGGAGGCCCAGCTCCGCATCGCGAAGAGCAAGGCTAGAATGAGTGAGGACCAGGCGCAAGCGCGCATCGCTGAGCTCGAGAAGGACCTGAAGGCAACCGCCGGGACGATCACAGATGAGCGGGAGGAGAGAGCAAAAGTTCTGGTGATTTTGAGAAAAGCCGTGAATGACTTGAAGACCCAGCTGCACATCGAATTTGACTTGAGGAACCAGCTTTATGCGATGGAACTGGAGAAGGAGACTGCCGTGAACTCCTACGAGAACAAGGAGAATCAACTTAATTCGGAATTGAAGGACCGCCAGGCGACTGAAATCAGAGTGAAGGAGCTTGAGGACAACCTCGTGATGGAGAGGCAGCAGTCTCACAACCTCAAAGTCAAGTACGAGTACATGAGGGAAGGCTTGAAGCAGTTGGAGATCAGGTTCAACGCCGCGGACAAGCACAGAGTGATTCTGGAGCGCACCGTTCAGCTCAAGCTGAACGAGTCGGAGAAGATCGCGGACAGCCTTTCGGTTGTTGACTTTGGCAAAGCGCCGATGATGATTTTGCTCGAGGTGCAAGAGATCGAGAAGCTCATCAACAAGATGTCCCTTGAGATTCAAAAGGCCCAGAAGCAGAAGGAGGTCTCTTCGGACAAGTGGAAGTTCACCGCCCAGCTCGCTCGCTTCAAGAGGGTGATCACAGATTGGAAGAAGGGCGAGGAAGCCAGGATGAAGAAGAAGATATCAGAGCTCAAAGCAGACTTGGCTCGAGCCCAGAACCAAAACATGGATCTGGCTCAGTGCTCGGAAAAGGCAGCTGACACGATTGGTAACTTGCAGGGCATTGTTTCCAGACTTGAAAGAGAGAAGGGCTTGTGTCAAAGTCTCTCGACGACGTCAAGGAGATGTATTCAGTGGAGATGACCAGGCTGAGAATTCAGACAAAGACGGAAGCGATGCGCGAGCAGCAACATGTAGTGGGTGCGCTGAACGCAAGCATCTCAGAGACAGAGCAGGAGCTCGAGGACATGAAGGGAGAGCTCAAAGCCTTGAAGGGCATCGTCAAGGTTGATGCGAAGAAGATTATCGCAGAGTTCCATGAAATCAGCGAAGGGTCCAAGAGGGAAATCCTTGGCATGATGAGGTCGCTGGAGAGGCTCATTCCAGGACTGAAGACGAAGATGAAAGGAGCAAAGCTCCCTGAAGCTTCGAGGGCGCCTGCAGAGAAACGGGCGGTGTCCGGATCGGACTTTACCTCAGAAGTGATCCAAGAGATCCAGGACTTGGAAGGAGAAGAGGCCAAGAGCAACTTGGAATTGAAGCTCAGGCTGCAGTGCCAGCTGACGAAGAAGACCGAGAGGAGGGTGGTCCAGCTGAAGTCAGAAATTCAAGTGCTTACGAAAGAGCTGGAGCTGCAGCGCAGAAAGTACGAGGGTTACCCTTCAAGGGAAGATCTGGAGCAGAGGCAGAGAGCCTTCGACGACTGCAAGAAGTCCCTCAAAGATAGCAAGGCCCTGTGCACCATTCGGCTGAAAGAGATCAAGACTCTCAAGGAAGAGCTTGTGGACCTTAGAAGCAACTCAGCCAAGGCGAAGCTGAAGGAAGTGACGGAGAGGGTCGAGAACCTTCAAAGAAGATTGAAGGACTCGGCGTTGTCCATGCAGAGGAAGGACGTCATCATCAACGACCTCAGGCAGAGCGTTAGAGACTTGCAGGAGCAGGACCTCACCGAGAAATGGAACAAGACAGAGGCCAAGAACAAGCAGCTCTCCCTGGTAGTTCAAAGGCAGAGCGTTGCCATCAGGGAGCTTCGCACAAACGCCAGTCAAGCTTCGAAGAGCCTCGAGTCCGTTATGGTCAAGGAGAAATCTGAGAAGAAGTCGGATTTGCAGAAGAAGTTCAGGAGCGACATCAGGAGGAAGGACACAATCATCGCGCAGATGGGCAAGAACCTCGGCCAGCTCGAAGAGGAGCTCGCCGCCTCCGCGTCAACGATCGAGGAGGCCAGCAAGAGGGAAGCTTTCGGCAGGAAAGCCGCGGAGCACGATTGGATTGCATTCAAAACGTTCATGAAGAATGCCATCTCGGCCGTGGAGAAAATGTCGAAGATTGTCGTCAAGAGCTCCAACGAGATGCGGGGCGTGGTGAAGACGGTGGCCAAGGCAGAGAAATTTCAAAAGATGGAGTCCTCCGCCAGGAACATAGCCCAGCTCGTTGAGATGTCCACCGCGGAAGTTGAGGACATTATGCAAGCCCAGGACGTCCAGTCCAAGGAGGAGAACTTGGAGACTTATCTCATCAACCTGTTTGGCGACATGAACAAGTCGATCGAGAGCATCCACCGTTCCAACATCGCAAAGAGCAAGGAGAAGTTCGTGGCCTCTTGGGACCCCTCGGTCTTGCTGTCCGTGGCAGAAATCCTGGAGAAGGATTTCATCCACGTTCGGCACCTGGTGTCCTCCTCCATGAAGGTCCTCCCTGAAGTGATCGTCGACCTGCCGAAAAGGAAAGCGCCAGGGACAGCACGGAAAAAATCAAAGAAGGGAAGCGCGGGAAAGGAGCCGCGCAGTTCCACCTCGAGCGCCGCAGGCACCCCAGGCAGGAGCGAGAGGGACATGCTGATGGAAGAGCTGGAGATTTTGGCAAAGCGGGTCAAGAAGTGAAGCGAAGGGGGGCGGGCCAATGTAAAAACAAACAGATTCGTAAAACAGACTGTATAACAATAATAGTGATAAAGACTGATGCCATAATGGATGGTGGGAGTCTGAGAGAAAATACTTTCTGTTCTTCGACTCCCCCCCCCTCGAGGTCGCGGGATAACCAAAGGTCGCGCTCGCTCACCCGACCATCTTCTTCCTCTTTCCGACCTGGGCCACGAAACCTTGCTTCATGGTGGACACCGAACGCCTGGCACCGCAGTGCTGGCAACTCAGCACGTAAAGCCTCGTGGTGTTGTCCTTGTCAAGAAGGGTGTCCGGGGACTTGCAAGCGTGGCACAGGACGTACTCGTTCACGTACCTCCTCAGCACACCCTCGAAAGCCTTTGGCAGGAACCTTCCCTTCACGATGAGCCTCTGCTGCCCGTCGAGGGATCCGCTGGTTCCCAACTCTCCCATCATATAGTTCAAGACGTGGTCTGGCTGGCGGTGCATGGCCTTGCAAAGCTCCATGAAGTTGACGAAGACCGTCTTCTTGGTTCCCTCACGAAGAACCTGGGGGGGCTTCATGACCGTCCTGCGCTTCTCACCCGTGAGCTCTGGGTTGAACTTCCTAAGTATTCCGAAGACCCTGTCAAGGAGCTCCTCGTACGTGTAGTCACGGTCGCTCCCGTCCCAAGGCAAGCCGCTCCCCGTCGCAGAAGCCGAAGCGGAAGCCTCCGCGTTCTCCAACTCCTCCTTGAGCGCGGCGCTGTCCTCCTCAGTCCTCACCTTCTTCTTCTTCTTCTTCTTCTTCTTCTTCAAGCTCAGGTCGAAGTCCGCCTCGAAGTTCGCTTCCTCCTCCCCGCCGGCGCCGGCCTCCGCGTCGCCCGCCTCCTCGCCTCCGTCCTCCGCGTCCTCCTCCTTCACCTTCTTCTTCTTCTTCTTCTTCTTCTTCTCGCCGAACACGGAAGACGATATCAAGAGGTCTTCCACCTTCTCCTCAAGCTCCTCGGCCGTCATGACGATAAACACACAAACAAACACGCACACACGATAGGATGTGATCGATAGCCCTCCTCCGCTCACAAACCCTCCCTCCCTTTCTACCTTCTCTTCGCCCTTCGCCGTCAATTCACTTTTCCGCCAGAGACGTCACACAAAACCAAGGGAATGGCTCTTCACTTCATCACGCCGTTCCCCTCTCCACCACCACCACCACCATCGTGTGTGAGCGTGCGTGCGACTTTGTTCAATTCGATTGCAAATAATATTAAATTAGCTCTCCTTTCCTTTCCTTTCCTTTCCTTTCCTTTCCCCTTAGGGTTGGAAGGGCACGAGGTCGTCGCGAGGAACGAAGATCTCCCTCCCGCACTGGTCCGTAATTTTCACTCTGTTGTTCACCTTCATGCCCTCGCACTCGGACTTGATGTCCTGGAAGAGCGCGGTCGACAAGTACCTCTCCCCAAAGCTTGGGATGACCACGACGATGAGCTTGCCGTCGTACTCCGGCAGCTTTCCCAGGTCCACGGCCGCTTGCACGGCCGCGCCCGAGGAGATTCCGGTCAGCAGGCCCTCCTCCCTCGCCAGCCTCGCGGCCATGGCGATCGCCGCGTCGCTGCTCACCTTCTTCACCTCGTCGATGAGGCTGGTGTCCAAGATCTCCGGCACGAAGCCGGCTCCGATGCCTTGGATCTTGTGCGGTCCCGGGCTCCCGCCGGACAGGACGGGACTCTCCGAGGGCTCCACGGCGACGACCCTCAAGCCGCTCTTCTGGGACTTCAGGTACCGGGCGCAGCCCGTGACGGTTCCCCCGGTGCCCACGCCGGACACGAAGGCGTCCACGGTCCCGGCCGTGTCCCGCCAGATCTCGGGGCCGGTGGTCCTCACGTGGATGTCCACGTTCGCGGGGTTCTCAAACTGCTGCAGCATGAACGCGTTCTCGGTCTCCTTCGCGATGTCCTCCGCCTTTCCCACTGCGCCCGCCATGCCCTTGGCCGGGTCCGTGAGCACCACGCCCGCCCCGAAAGCCCGGAGCATGACCCTTCGCTCCATGCTCATGGAAGCCGGCATGGTCAGGATCAGCTCGTAACCCTTTGCCGCCGCGACCATGGCCAAGCCCACGCCCGTGTTCCCGCTCGTGGGCTCCACCAGAGTCGTCCTCCCGGGCTCGATCAGGCCCTTGGACTCCGCGTCCTCTATCATGTTCAAACCGATGCGGTCCTTCACGCTGCAGCAGGGCTCCATGCTCTCCAGCTTGGCAGCGATTCGGGCTCCGCACCCCTTGGAGACGGCGTTCAGGTACACCAAAGGCGTGGAGCCGACGAGATCCGTCACGCTTCCCCTCACCTTGTCGAGGTGGCCGAAATCGCTTTCGACCCGGCGGCCCTCCGCACGGCACTGGAGGCGACGACCCCCGACCCTCCCCCTCGTGGCGTTCAGCCCACCGCCCCGACAAAATCCCCTCGCCACCATTTCGTAACGCTCGACCTCTAACACACGGCGAACACGCACCCCCCAGTTCACTCGTTGGTGTTGGTGTTGGTGTTGGTGATGATGATGATGCCAACGACGGATGCCACGGACCTGGTCAAAATCTTCAACCGAGGTACGATTGGAAAGCTCGCGAGGCGAAGTTTCGATCAATGGGACAACCCTCCGGCACACAAAACGCAGGAGCCGCACGACGACCTCCTGGCCAACCCTCCGTCGTCGTCGTCGTTGTCTCTTTTGGCTCTTCGAGTCGATCCCGAAACAAATCCAATGAATCGAACGTTTCCCATCGAATACATGATTTTTTCCAGTACGAGTAACGACGCGATCGAAGGAGGGCAAAACCCTACGAAGGGAGAAGGAGAGAGAGGAGCGGTGACGGCGATCGATCGTGGGGGACAACACAATGGTAAGGCCACGAGTGATACACGAGAGAGGTGGGACGCGGAAGAGGAGTGAGAACGAGCGATGAATCCGATTCGCTCTCCATCCTCTCTTTCTCTCCCTCTCTCTCTCTCTCTCTCTCTCTCTCTCTCTCTCTCTCTCTCTCTCGTTTTGTTTTTGATGCTTCGAGTCGATGGGGTCTTTGTGTTTCTTTCCTCCTCGGTCTCGAGGGGCGTGGCGTGAAGGTCGTGTCGTTGTCCCTGAGATGCATTTCTCGTCGTTCTTTTCTTGCTGACCGGCGCTTTCGGTTTCGTCTTTTCGTTCGTGTGCGCTCTTTCCTTTCCTTTGGGTTCTTCTTCTTCTTCTTCTTTGTTCGGTCATCATCAAATTCGTCGCGTGGCTTGGCATCGCCAATAGCCACTGAGGCTTGACGTGAAGAGGGTGCTGTTCCAGCGGTCCGACCGCGTGAAAGGCGTGGACCTGCACCCAACCGAACCATGGCTCCTGGCGAACCTTTACAATGGGTCGGTCCACATATGGAACTACATGGACCAAACGCTCGTCAAGAGCTTCGAGGTCACAGACCTTCCCGTGCGTGCGTCCAAGTTCATCGCGAGAAAGCAGTGGGTCGCGGCCGGCTCGGATGACATGATGGTCCGCGTTTTCAATTACAACACCATGGACAAGGTGAGTGGCGTTTGTTTTCTTTTTGGCTTTTGCGTATGTTTTTTCGTACCGACTGACCCGTTCTCTCTCTCTCTCTCTCTCTCTCTCTCCCTCTCGGTCTCGTGTGCGGCCAAACCAACCAACAGGTGAAAGTGTTCGAGGCTCACTCGGATTACATTCGGTCCATTGCCGTCCACCCAACGCAGCCCTTCCTCCTGACCAGTAGTGACGATATGCTCATCAAGCTGTGGGACTGGGAGCAGGGTTGGGTTTGCACCCAAGTCTTCGAGGGGCACACCCACTACGTCATGCAAGTGGTTTTCAACCCCAAGGACTCGAACACGTTCGCAAGTGCTTCGTTGGATCACACCGTCAAAGTTTGGTCGACCGGGCAGCAGATGCCGAACTTCACCTTGGAGGGGCACGACAAGGGGATCAACTGCCTCGAGTACTTCACTGGCGGAGACAAGCCTCACCTGATCACGGGAGGCGACGACAAGAGGGTGAAGATCTGGGACTACCAGACCAAGAGCTGCGTGAACACCCTGGAGGGTCATACGCACAACATATCCGCGGTGTGCTTCCACCCGGAGCTCCCTCTGATCGCCACCGGGTCGGAGGACGGAACCATCAGGCTGTGGCACTCCACCACCTACCGCCTCGAGCAGACCCTGAACTACGGCTTGGAGAGGGTGTGGACCATCTCTTATCTCAAGGGCACGAACTTGCTTGCGATCGGTTACGACGAAGGTACGGTCCTGATCAAGATCGGAAGGGAGGAGCCCCTCGCTTCCATGGATGCCGGAGGCAAGATCATCATGGCGAAGCACAACGAGGTCCAAACCGTCAACCTCAAGTCTCTGTCCGCGGACGCCGAGCTGAACGATGGAGAGAGGGTCTCGTTGGCCACCAAGGACCTGGGTAGCTCGGATGTTTACCCTCAGTCCCTCAAGCACAGTCCAAACGGAAGGTTTGTGTCCGTGTGCGGAGACGGGGAATACGTGATCTACACGGCCCTGGCTTGGCGTAACAAGAGCTTCGGGCAGGGCTTGGAGTTTGTGTGGAGCTATGACTCGTCCATGTACGGAATCAAGGAATCGGCTTCGAGCCTTGCTGTCTACAAGAACTTCAAGGAGGACAAGAAGATTAGACTGGATTATCACGCAGAAAATATTTACGGGGGAGCTCTGTTGGGAGTCCGCGCGAAGGACTTCATTTGCTTCTATGACTGGCTGGATGGCTCCGTCATCCGAAGGATTGACGTCGCCGTCAAGCACGTGACCTGGTCTGACAGTGGCGAATCCCTCGCCATCGTCACGGACGACACCCTGTACGTTCTCTCTTTTGACCGCAACATGGTGGACGAGTACCTGGAGTCTGGCCAGGAGATTGGCGAGGACGGAATCGAAGATGCTTTCGAGGTCCTTCACGAGGTGTCCACCAAGGCACAGACGGCAATTTGGGTAGGCGAGTGCTTGATCTACACCGACTCAGCCTGGCACTTGAATTACGTCGTAGGCGGAGAGATCACGACTCTTTTCCATTTGGACCACCCCATGTATCTTGTCGGGTACCTGAGGACTTTGAACCGGTTGATTCTGGTGGACAGAGACTTCTCCGTCATTTCCTACAAGTTCTTGCTCTCGATAATCGAGTACAAGACTCTTGTGATCAGAGGGGACCTGCAAGCAGCAGCAAAGGCTCTGCAGTCAATCCCTGAGGACAGCCACAACAGCATGGCGGAGTTTCTCGAGGCAAAAGGATACGTCGAGGAAGCCTTTTCAGTTGCGACTGATGATAACTACAAGTTCGATCTTGCCGTCCAACTGGGGAAATTGGACTTTGCAATGTCAATAGCAGAGGTTTTGAATACTCCCCACCGCTGGAAGCAGCTGGGAGAGCTCGCGTTGGCCAACGGCGACATTCAAGTCGCAGAGGACTGCTACATGAAGGGCAAGGACCTCAGCGGTCTGCTTCTCATCTACACATCTTTGGCCGACAAGGATGGTATGGAGAGGCTAGTGCCAATGGCAAAGGAAGAGGGGAAGATGAACATAGCTTTCTTGATCCTCTTCCTTTTGGGAAGAACGGACGAGTGCATGGGTTTGCTCAGTGAGTCGGGAAGACATCCTGAAGCTGCGTTGCTGGCAAGGACCTATATGCCGAGCAAGATGAGTGACGCGGTGAAGCTGTGGAAAGAGGATGTTAGGACAAAGAACAAAAGTGCAGCAGAAGCGCTCGCTGATCCTGAAGAGTACGGTAACTTATTCCCAGATCTCGAGATGGCGATCAAAGCGGAAGGTCTTCGCAACCAGATGAATGCTCAGAGCATCCCATCCATGTCGTTCTCGCAGTACGAGGGCATCAACATGATCGACCTTCTGGACCAAGTGAAGAACATGTCCGTCAACGACAATGGACCCCTTGCGGCGAACGGGGTGGAGCACGCTCACCATCACGAGGAGATGGTCCAGGAGCCTGAGGCTGCCCCAGAGCCAGAGCCGGAGCCAGAGCCGGAGCCAGAGCCGGAGCCAGAGCCGGAGCCAGAGCCGGAGCCGGAACCAGAGCCGGAACCAGAGCCGGAACCAGAGCCGGAGCCAGAGCCGGAGTCGGAGCCGGAGCCAGAACTCGAGGAAACTGCAGGTGCAGAAGAAGAGCAAGACATTGCGGACGAGGACCTTGGCATCAACGTGGACGAGGACAACCTTGACGTGGAATTGGACGATGATTGGGGACTAGATGTGGAAGATGACGAGGTCTGATAACTTTATTTTCTCTGTAGTCTACAATACATTTACATTGTTTGTTTCGTACATCACCATCACGACAAGCCTGGCTCCGTCATGAACGTCGTGGAGGATGGTTGGAAATCTTCTTCCCTGTCGCTCCTCGTCTCGCTCCTGAGGACCGGAGCGGTCGAGGACAGGGCACTGACGTTGACGTCTATCGAGGAGGCCTCCGAGGGACTTTGCAAATCGATGTACGACGACGGTTTTGTTCGTATCGTCTTGCAAAACCGCTTCGGGATGACGATGTCCGTTTTCATGCTCGACACCATCTGATTCTTGAAGTAGGAGGTCCCCAAGCTCGTGTAGTGCCTCTGGGCTATCTTCACGGACACTGACTCTCTCGTGTTCATGATCGCGGAGAAGGCCAGCATGGTCGACTGCGGAACTTTTTGATTCCTCAGTCTCTGCATGTTCTTCGCTGACAGCAAGGCCTTCTTCTCCGTGTCGAGGCTCTTCTGGGAAATCGTTGGGATGAACTCCGCCCCGAGGGGAGGGAGTATGGAAGACTTTCTCTTGGACTTTGGTTTCGGGAGCGCCGGGAGAAGGCCGCCGTCCTTCTCCTCCTCCTTTTCTGCCTTTGATTCCGATGCCAAGGCCATTGCCGTCGAAGCGATCTTCGAGAGGTGCTCCTTGTGCCACTCCGTCCTGGGTATGAAGTGCTCCTTTAGCTTGTCCAAGTCCATGGCGTGGATGTGCTTGCTGAGGTCGTCCCTCTCCAGAATCAGGACGGAGAGGTTGGTGTGGGCCACGACGGAGACTTGGCTGCACGCGTCGACCCCGAAGAGGCACGCCTCCCCCACGATGTTCCCGCTGGTGACGATGCCAATCTCGAACTGCCTGCTCAGAAACCGGTTGCTGAACGCTTTTCTCTTCACTTGGGATGGCCCCCTTGACCCCATTCTCTGGTACCGGTGCGGAGAGAAGGTGTCCGACCTCACGCTGTACTTCCTGGATCTCGACTTTTGCATGAACTCCTGGTGCATGCTTTCGGGTATCCTTTGCAGCAGCTTGCATTCCCCAGAGATGATGAAGTAGACGCCGTCCGGCCTCTCCCCCTCCCTGATGATCACGGTCCCCTTCAGGATGTCGTCCCTCCTCATGGAGTAAGCGAGGCCTTTGATGTCCGAGTGCCGGATCACCTCCTTCATCACCGGCGTTTTTCCCAGGATCGAAATCTTTTGGGCCAGCGTCCCATCGAAGCCCCTCTCCAAGATCCTCTCGTACTCGGTCTTCTCCAGGCACACGAGGTGGGTGGTCTCCCTCGACATCAACACGCAGTCCAGCGGGGTGTTCGCCCCCAAGATGGAGTTGCTCCCGAAGCAGCTGTCCTTCTCCAGGTCGATGATCTGCTCGCTCTCGTTCTGCGTGGACGTCCTCCAGTGCGAGGACTTGATCTTGCTACCCCCGGACAAGATGGACTCCATGATCTCCATGAACTCCTCCAAGTCAATCGTTCCAGAGAAATCGTCGTCGTACTCCGCCAGCAGGTCGTGGATCTGCTCCAGGGAAACGTTCATCCCAATCATCCCGAACGCGTCGCACATCTCCTCCGCGTCGATGGCGCCGCTGTGGTCCGTGTCCACCATCTTGAACAGGGACTCCACCTCCGCCTTGCCTAGCTTGTTCTTGTTCTTCTTCCCCGATACCTTCTGGGACGTCGTGATGGGGTGCCTCTCCGGGAAGTTGGTCCTCAGCTCGACGCTGCCGGACAGAACCCAATAGAAGCAGTGGGCCCAGCCCAGGAACTCGTTTATCTTGAGGTTCCCGTACTTGTCCAAGACTTTGATCTTCAGGACCCTGCACAGGTCTCGGTGGACGCCTGGTGCGTGGGACGCCAGGAACTCCACGTGGCTCGTGCCGTTCATCAAGAAGCTTATCTCCTGCTCGGTCCTCTGCTGGGGCCTCTTCCTAAGGATTTTCGAGTACCTCGAAAGCGAAGAGGTCTTCTCGACCTTGCCCGCGAGACTCTCCAGGAGCTGGCTCGCCGCGCCAGACGTCCCAAGCTTCCTTGGGACCGCCTCTGGTGCATCCGGTGCGGCGGCAGAGACGACCATGGTGTGCTCAGAGTGAGGAGTGAGAAGTTCTCAGTCCATCTTGTTCTTGTTCTTGTTCTTGTACATTCCCAAAGCCAAGCCAAGCCAAGACAAGACAAGCCAAGGGGATTCCTCCTCAGTCAAGTCAAAGAGAGCGAGGAAGAGGTGGCTAGGTTTTTCGGTGAGTGTGAATCCAGGTCAAAGGTTGCGTCTTGTTGACGATGGATGCGGCCCGAGAGACAGTAGCACTAGCGTACGCCACCGCCGACGAGTCCAGCTCTTGCCTGCAGAGAGAGAGAGAGATAGAGAGAGAGGATTCTTCTTCTCTTGGTCAATTCGGCGAGAGAGGAGGAGAGAGGAAGGAGGAGAGAGGGAGAGGAGAGGTGGATTGTGATTGTCCCAAAGGCAGGCATGGCGATGACGAGAGCTCTTGTATTCTAGGCTTTGGGAGTGAGTATCGGCGCGTTACCTCGCCTCACTGCCCTTCCCACTGTCCTTCTCTTCGTTTACAAGCGCGGGCAAAGCGAGGAGGAGAGTCGACTCCGAGAAAGGTGGGGGTATAATACATGGTGTGTGTGTGTTTACTATGTATACACTTTCGTGTTCCTTGACTTTATAGCCCTTCTCAACAGTTTTGTTCCCCCACACTTCTCTTAGTTTACAAAAAACACTGGTTTGCGCCGTACAAGCAAGCAAGCAAGAGCGCCGGAGTTCTCCTCTCGACCCGCGGTAGCAATAGAGTTTTCTTGAGGTGCTTGTTTTCTTGAGGTGCTTGAAAAAAGAAAAAAGGCTTGCTCTCCAAAATCTGAAACGTGAAAAAACGAATTCTTTCTTGGTGGTCACCCTCACGCGTTCTTGGCCGGCAGGACCGCCTGCACCAGCTGCTGGTTCACCTGCGCCGGAAGCGGCGGCATCTGCTTCATGATGCCCCCCGTGTTCGTCATGACCCCCTGGGCCTTGATCAGGTTCTCCCTGAACTTCAGAAGAAGGTCTGGGGCAAGAAGAGAAGAGAAGGGAGAGAGGAGAGGGAAGGCTCAGCATCGTCAGTCTCGGCGGGTTGGACGACGACGACAATGATGTTGAGAACTGTGACACGTTGATGCGTCGTCCTCGTCGGACGGATGCGTCCTCGTCGGATGCCCCGTGACGCCCGTGCGGGGGAAAGGAGGGCGGTTGGAAGCCTTACCTGTGTTCTCGCGAACCTTGTTGTGCATCATGTTCTGCTGTATCTGCTTGATGACGACTATGTTCCGGTCCAGGACCTCCGTAATGGAGGCGTACAGCTGGTTAGCCTTCTCGCCGACCGGGCTCTGCTGCCTCTGCCACGACGCGGCCCCCGCGGCCTTGTCCGCCTTGTCCTGCTTCCTCTTCCCCGCGGACTCGCTCCCCTTCTTCTTCTTCTTCTCCTCCCTCTTGCTAAGCCACTTGACGCGAAGCGCGACGTCCCTCACGCTCTTTTGCGGCAGCAGCCCACTTATCTTGATGTACCGACCAAGAGGCGAAAACTTCTCCGAGGGGAACTTCTTCAGCGCCAGGTCGAGCTGGTGCTGCTCCTCCTCGTTCCACTTGGTCAACTCCATGTTCGTCGTCCTCGTCCTCGTCGTTGTCGTCGTTGTCGTCGTCGTCGTGTCACAAGGAAGGAAGGAAGGAAGGAAGGAACCACAACTGTTGCTCGTCGCCGTTGCTCGTCGGTTGAGTGCGTCCTCGCCAGCAGGAAAGGGGAAAAATACAACAGAAATATCTCTCAAGTGTACAAAACCCTCTTTTGTAAAACGGAGAAAGGAGGAAGAGGGGGACGAAATCCACCGAGGACTTCTACGAAAATATTTAGAACGCAATTTCTACAACAGAAATTTTGCGCGGGAAAAAACTGGAAATGGATAAGGAGAGGACCACTTGAGTTGAATGGGGCCGAGACGAGAAGAGGAGTCCATTGTCCGTTCGTCTGTCCCCCCCCCCCATCGTCGTCCCAACTCCGTTCCATCGCAAGGACGCCTTCCTTGCTTCCCTTCTCCCTCTTCTCTTCTCTCTCTTCTCTGTCTCTCTTGTCCGGTTGGGAAGCGAGCAGTGCCGAGCCGAGCACGAGCCGAGCCGAGTCCAAAGGTCGGTTCCGGTCCGGTCTTTCTGTCTTTCTGTCTGCCTTCCCCACCCCTGGTCCTGGATTCTCTCTCTTCGCTCATCACCGGGATCGCAACCCTGCCGCTGCAGGGCGACGAGGACGGCGGGGATGGAACAACGGCGTCTGAAGGCCCCCCTCGACATCGCCCTTCCCGTCCCGTCCTCTGTCGTTCTCCCTCTTCTTGAAGGGACACCACCCACCCAATCCATGGATCCACCCATTCGACGCGACGCTACGCTTCATACCTGTTAGTTTTCTGCAACAATCGTTTTACCGAGTTTGTAAGTTTCTCGGCAGGGTAATTCAGCCCTACCACGACAATTCCACCGTACATGAACGAACACTTCCGCCCACTTAGCGCACGGCAGCCCGTACTAACAAACGCATGTGCAAGACAAGAAAACTCCACCGTACATGAACACAGACAAGAAAACTCTCTCTCTCTTTCTCTCCCTTCGAACTACTTTCCTTATCATCAGAGTCAGAGTCTTTTACACCCCTCGTGTGCCTTACACTCCTCCTCCTCCTCCCCCTCCTCCTCCCAACGAGAACTGACACCTCACAGTTGGGCTGCTGGTGGTGGCTCCGTGACTCAACCCGCTGAACTCTTACCAGCCTCAAAGGCACCACCTTTGGGCGCAGAACGGCTCCACCTTCATCACTGCCCGCCTCCTTCCTCCTCCCTCGACTTCGTCAAGTAAGGAGCAAGCCAAAGGATTGCAAAGACGACGGCGACGGCGACGGCGAGCACCCCATTTTCATTCGGTTCGGTTTCTGGGAGACAACAACATACAATCCATTCCATTCCATTCCATTGCGTTGTAGACAAAAAGAGACGACGACGACGACGACGATGGACTGGTACTACCCCGTCATCAGTGCGGCCCTGGTGTTGCTCTCGGGCCTCTTCAGCGGCCTCACGCTAGGTGAGTCCACCAGGCACTCATTTCCTTTCAAGCTTTTTCACTGACTGACCCCACCACGTTCTCTCTCTCTCTCTCTCTCTCTCTCTCCCTCTCTTTCTCAACAAGGTCTGCTGTCACTGGACACGACCAACCTGGAGGTCCTGCAGGAGGCCGGCGACGAGACCGAGCAGAAGTACGCCAAGGTGATCAGGCCCCTGAGGAAGACGGGGAACCTGCTGCTGTGCACCCTCCTGCTGGGAAACACGCTCGTGAATACCCTGCTGAGTATCATGCTCGCCAGCATCTTGAACTCCTGGCAGGGCTTCGTGTCTTCCACGTTCCTGATCCTGATCTTCGGGGAGATCATCCCGCAGGCAACCTGCTCCAAGTACGGCCTCATGGTCGGCGCGCGCACCATCTACCTGACAAAGTTCTTCATGGCAATCCTCCTGCCTTTGACGTACCCCATCTCGTGGGGACTGGACAGGCTCCTCGGCCAGGAGATCGGCATCCTTTACAACAGGTCCGAGCTCAAGAGGCTCATCGAGATCCACGTGCAGAACCAGGACGTGTCGGAGCAGGGGGGGATGCTCGACGCCGAGGACCAGGTCATGCTCACCGGAGTGCTGGACTACAAGCAGAAGGTCGTGAACGACGTGATGACCAAGCTGGAGAAGGTCTTCATGATCGACGTGCAGACGAGGCTGAGCTTCGAGACCATCTTGGACATCTACAAGTCCGGTTACACGAGAATTCCGGTGTACGAGAAATCGAGGGACAACGTCGTGGGGATCTTGTACGCCAAGGACCTCATCCTGGTCGACCCGAGCGACGAGGTTGAGGTCAGGACGATCTTGGCTTTCCACGAGAAGAAGGTCATCAAGGTCCTGGACACCACGCCCCTGAACATCGTTTTCAGGATGTTCAAAACCTCCTTCGTGCATCTCCTCGTCGCCGTGCACCTGGACGAGAACAAGGACATGTGGATCCAGAACGTCGACAAGATGAACCACACGCTTCAGTGCCCTCAGAGGGTCGTGGGGATCATCACCCTGGAGGACGTCCTCGAGGAGGTGATCAAGGCCGAGATCGTGGACGAGTCCGACAGGTTCACGGACAACCTGCAGAACACCTTGGTGCCAAGCAAGAGAAGGAAAGGGATGCAGAGGTACCTCGAGCTCTTCAGCTACAGGTCAAATGTGGGGGTCCAGCTGTCCGAGAACGAGAGGGACGCCGTCAGACTGTTTTTGGTGGAGTGCTGCCCAGACTTTGCGACCTTCAGCAAGTCCAGCAGGGCGCTCTTGAAGTACATCGAAGACTCTCAGGTCGTCGAGATGACCGAGGAGCAGTTGCAAGGTCACGGGGACCTTGGCTACTGTCTTTTCACCAAGGGAGCGCCGTCGGACGAGGTCATGATCATGCTGGCGGGAACCGTGGAGGTGACCAGCGGAAAGGAGAGCTTCAAGACGTCGCTCGGCCCGTGGTCGATACTCGGGTCCAACATGCTGAGCTCCATTCGATCGAAAACGTACATCACGGACTTCACCGCTTATGTCAAGTCCGATTACTGCAGAATCCTGAAGCTCAACAGGACAAAGTACTACATGCTGCTGGACAAGGAGAAGGAGAGCGACAGGAACCTCACCTTGTCCCAGCTCCAGGAGCGAGGCATTCCAGAGGGGGAAGCGCCGGATGAGTCCGATATGGAGGACGTTCAGGTGGACCTGTTTCGACGAAGCAGTTCGGAAAGGGAGGAGAACGACAGGCTTTGAGCCACACTGTATATGATGAAGAATCGCGGCGGGAATTCTTAACACACGAACAAACATTGTATCAAAACTAGTTTACCAGCTCCGGACCCTTGGGCCCACCCGCGCGTGTCTTGAGTGAGGGATGGGTGTGTGTTTTGCTCTCGTACGACTTGTCCAGCTCCAGCATGAGCTTGACGTTCGATGCCACGAACACAACGCTCGAAAGGAAGAGAGGGAACAGGGCCGACTCCATCTTCTCGAACTCGTACAGGTATGCCCAGAACAGCCAATTTAGCTGCGACAGGACCCACAGGAAGACCGCAAGCTTCAAGGCCTTGCGGACCGCAACTGCGGACTTTGGTGACAGGATTGACGGAAAGACCAAGGGCAGGAGGACGAGGTACCAAGCGAAATACTGCGCCGTGACGACCTTGTTCAGTGCCACGAAAGATAGAGTGACCATGAACAAGGAATACGGCAAGGATGACGCCTTGATCAGCCCGTAGTACGCCAGGCACAGCACTTGGGGCAGAAATGCCGCGAGGCCCAAGACCTTCCTGGCTCCGTCATTTGTAACGACCCTGAAGATGAAGAACCACGGCGAGAAGTTGTGGGCAAGGTCGTACCTGCCAAAGTGGTACAGAATTGCCTCGTCCAAGTACCTCTGCCCCTCGGCGAGGTAAAAGGCCAAGCACAGAGCCGCGAACGTGAAGGCCGAGGAGAGGGCGAAAGCTGCTTTGCTTTCGTTCAACGAGACCAAGTCCCGGAACCCGTTTTGTACGGTGAAGATGCTCCTTGATGGTCGGCCCAAGTGAACCAGCAGCGGAAGCACGTAAATGATGGGAAATATCCTGATGTGCACCGCGAGCCCGTACCAAAACCCGGCCGCGGCGTGCTTCCTGCGCTCCAACAGAAGCAGCATGAAAACGATGCACAGGCTGCTTATGGAGTCCGAGCTCCCTCTGCTGGATATCGTCGCAGTGTACGGATTGAAGAGCCACAGACCCAAGGCCCACAGCACCACAGAGTTCTGACTTGGGTTGCCAGCACCACCCTCAACGACAGAGCGCCCTTCTCTGCCAGGGGACCTGCTGCTTTGCGCCTCGCCGCGAAGCAGCTTGAGGTGAACGATCGCTATCATCACGTCCGCGTTCGAGAACAGGACCTTCCCAAACGCCTTGAAAAGCACGTGGTTCGGCACGAGCAGGTGCGCTATGAGCGGAGTGTATCGATACGTTTCCCTGTCGAAGGGACTCCGGCCTCTGAGAACATGGAGAGCCGCGTCGGTGTACACCTCGTAGTCAATGTCCGTGTACTTCACCTTGAAGTACGCGTCCTGGAAGAAGGCGAAGAGCACGAGAACGAGGCGAGCGACGAGGCCGAGGAATATCAACCGCTTCGCGTCGGATCCTGAAAACCTGAACGCTTTCCACATCATCATCATCATCTTCCTCGAAGCACTTCGCAGGAAACCGCAAGTGACGAGTCGGGCTACCCAGCGACAACACGAGCAGCAGCACGAGCAGCAGCACTCGCCGTCGTCGCCCTCCGCCTCCCCCTTCTTCTCCCCCGGACCGACGCGCCCTTTTCCTCCAGCGACCGCCATCTTCTCCGAGCTGTCAGCTGAAACCGAAATCGAATTGAAACCGCCGAGGAACAAAACATCGAGGGGCCCGAGGGCCGCACGCATGATTGGTGATGGACACGGCAGAGTTTAAGGATAGATACTTAATTAGACACTTGAGTCGAGTTTTTGGTCACGTTACCCTTCCAGCCTCTTCAAAGCCTTCTTGAGGTCGAGGCCCGTCAGGCTCTCCACGGCGTCGGGGAGCTGCGCAGCCGCCTTGATGATATCCTTCGACAGGTTCGACGCGCTGCTTCCGTCAGAGGACACGAAGATCATCTTCTCCGTCTTTCCGAGTGGCTGGGCGATCTCTCTCGCAAGGCTTGGGAGCATCTCGACCACGTTCTGCACGATCGCGTCGTGGCCGAACTCCTTGTAAATTTCAGCCCTCTGTTGCAAGACCTCGTTGGCGGCATCGCCCTTCATTTTGATGATATCGGCCTGAGCTTTGCCGATCAGTCTCTCCTTCTCACCGATGGCTTCGGCCTGAAGAGTCATGGCCTCCGCTTCCCTTGCGGCGACGTTCACCTGCTGCTGCAGCTCGATGTCCTTCACCTTCAGCATGACCTCCTCCTCGCGAAGCTTCTGGGTCGCCTGGGCCTCCACGATCGCCTGCTTCTGCTTCGCGTACTCAATATCCTTGGCGGACGCAGCCGCTGCGTCTGCCATGTTGACCTCCAACTTGTTCTTAGCCTTCCTGAGGTCAAGCAGGCGGTCGGCCTCCGCCTGGGCCTCCTCCTGCTTCTGCCTCCGGATGTAAGCGCGCTCCGCGTTCTCGGCCGCCACGATGTCGGCATCCGCATTTGCCTTCGCGAGCGTCTTCCTGGACTCCGCCTGGTTCCTCGCGGTACCCTCAGCGGCCTCCCTGGCCACAATCGCAGTCTGGGTCCTCCCGAGAGCTGCCATGTAGCCATTGTTATCGCTGATCTCAGCCACCGTGTAACTGGCGAGCTCGAAACCAAGTCGCTCCAGATCGTCCACGACGTGCTCGTACACCCTCTCGGAGAACGCTGCCCTGTCCTTGTAGAGCTCCTCCACCGTCAGGGTTCCCACGATCTGCCTCTGGTGACCCTCCAAGGTCTTCTGCAAAGCATCCTCAATGTCTTGCTCCCTTGCGGACAAAAAGTTCGTGGCCGCGAGCTTGATGGAATTGATGTCAAGGTTCCCATCCTTTGTCGACTTCACCTTGACCTGGGCGAAGGACTTGAGGTTGATCTTCACGCCCTTCACCGTCTCTGCGTCGATCGAGTTCACCGTGATGGTGATGATCTCAAGCGAAAGACTGTGTGCCTCCTCGATGCAGTACAACGCAAACCCACACTTTCCGATCAGGATTCTCTGACCCCTGTAGCCCGACACGATCACCGCCTTGTTGGGCGGAGCTTGAAAAACGAAGCAGCCGCAGCACACGTTCGAGTCAGTCAAGGAGGAGTCCCACACTCACGAGCCAGGGTTACGGTTCTCCCAAACCAAACATCACCGGGTCGCCGTTCCGTTCCGTTCCGTCAAAAGAGGAAACCAATGAATAAGGAATAAATCATTGTGTCACGAGTCGAGTCGAGACACTTACCTACGACGATGTTCCCCATCTCTTTCTCCCCTCCCTTCTCTCCTCTCCCTCTCCCTCTCCTCTTCTTCTCGTCGCTCGCCACGGACGACAACAACGGAGGGCTCTGCTCCTCTCGGTGTTTCGTCTCCACTCGACGCTGCGTCGAGAGAGCGGAGGAGGGTTTGGTAGTGTAACTGACGGGGAGGGAGGGTGGCGGTGGAGGCATTAGGGTCCGGGACCGTGTTTTGAGGTCGAGGGAGGGCGGAAGGCGTCACACGGGACCATATCGTCGGTATGATGAGGAAGCATCGGAATGACGAGGGATTCCTTGCTTCCAGGAAAGGAGAAGACCTTGTCCTTGCTGTTTTGTTCATCGGCTTGGTCGTCGTGGGCGGCCACTCGTTGCTGCTCGCTTGGAAAGAGTCTTACCCTGACTCACGACGCGAGGTTTACCTTGAAGAGCATAATGTCCGCGCAGGGGCTCCCAAACCTAGTTTCGACAGCCCATTCGGAAAGGGGGGGGGCATGTCCCTAAAGGAGAAGGAGGTCCTCTATCGATTGTACTCAGCCTCGAACAGCGTCTTCGAGTGGGGGATCGGCTCATCCACAATCATCGCAGCCCAAGCGGGCGTCGAGCGGCTCACGGGCGTGGACAGTGCGATGCCGTGGGTCAAGAAGGTGCGGAAGCACGTGCCATCCAACTACAACATCCGGCACGCGTATATAGGGGAAGTGAAAGAATGGGGCAAACCTGTGAACGAGACGCACAAAGACTTGTGGCCAAATTATTCCGAGCAAGTGAATAGAGAGCAGGAACCGTTCGACGTGTACCTCGTCGATGGGCGGTTTCGTGTGGCGTGTGCGGCATTAGCCCTGCTTCACGGGCAAAAGGATTCCCGCGTGCTCGTTCACGACTTTCAGAGATCTTCGTACCAAGTGATTTTGGAGGTGGCGGACAAGATGGAGCAACAGGAAAAGCTGGTCGTGCTCCGTCGAAAGGCGACGACCAGCGACGCTGAGCTCCTCGTGTTTTGGGAGAAGTACGAATTCGACTACACCTAAAATTCTTGCACGACTGACTGCAACCGAGCCGAGCGGAGGCACCGCGCGCCTGCGACTTGCTGCAGCGGCGAACTTCGCCCCAGTTGCGTTGAGCACGACGGAAGCGCCCTGCGCGCAAATGCTGGTTTTCAACCGCATTCGGTGCTCCGCAGGCCCCACCAAGGTCGCTTCGTTGTTTCCAACAAATGATTAATGAATAGTCGCCCCCCCCCAGAGGGCGCAAACAAGAACACTCTGATTCATCTCACTTGTTTCTAACCTTTTGGTTCATTCCAACTCAAGTCAACTCAACTCAACTCAGAGTGTTGGACCACCCTGATCGTAGAAGAGCGTCCAGGGAACTCTCCGCACCTAATCCTCCATCACCTTGCCCCACCTCAAAAGAAAGTCTGGTGAAGGCACTTGCAGACTTCGTCGCCGTCCACCACCACCTTCAGAATGACCATCTTTCCCTCCCATCAAGCCGAGGACTCTTTCGATGGAGGAGGAAGAGAGGACGGCGCCACCTGCGACCAGCATCACATCCTGTGCTCCTCCTTGGCTCCACCGTCCTCCTCATCCATAACCATTGGCCATATTCTCACCCCCATCCTCAAGCTTGGCCCAAACCCCAATCCCTTCGAGAGAGCGAGAGAGGCCGCGCGACCCTGAAGGAGAGAGGGGAAGACTCATTGCGAGGGAAGGGCCATGGGGAACATCGTAGTGGCGCCGCCGAACAGCGCGGTGATCGTCTCAGGATGCAGGGGAAACAAGATCGTACTCGGAAAGTGCGGGTTTGCGTTGTGGTTCGTGGAAACCGCCCGGAGTCTCTCGCTCGAAATCATGACGATCACGGTCAACTCCAATGAAGCCGAGACTGCTCAGGGCGTGAAGATTAACCTCAAGTCCTACGCCCAGGTCAAGGTGAGGTCGCTTAACGCGGACGGATCCATGAACATGGATGCCATCAAGCTCGCGGCCACGAACTTTTTGTCCGCGAGCCAATACGAGATTGAGGATGCTTTGCAGAAGACCTTGGAGGGTCACCAGAGGCAGATCGTGGGAACCCTGACGGTGGAGGAGCTCTACAAGGACAGGGCAGCGTTCTGCGAGAGGGTGTACGAGCACGTCGTGGACGATCTGGAGCGACTTGGTTTCGAGCTTCCGAGTTACACGGTGGCTGCGATTAGTGACATGAATGGTTACATGGATGCCTTGGGAAAGACTCAGACTGCGATCGTGGCCAGGGAGGCCGCGGAGGGTACCGCGAGGAATGATGCGGAAGCGAGGAAAGCAATTGCCAAGTGCAACGCAGATTCAGATATCGTGGCGGCTGAGAACGCGGAGCGCGCTTACATCCGGAGGCAGAAGCAGGAGGAGGCCCAGGCGGAGGCCGACCGCCTGCTTGACCTCAGGAAGGCCAAGAACAAGATGGAGATCAACAAGGCCGAGGCCGAGGCTGTGTCCGCCAGGGACATCGAGTACGCGAAGCAGAAGCAGGCGATCGTGGAGGCCCAAGCGACCCAGAAGCTTCGCGAGGAGGAGGTCATGCTGAAGGTGAAGGACATCGAGCTGCAGCAGCGGGTGAACGTCGCCGCAAGGGAAGCGGATGCTTTGAAGCTTAGGGCGGAAGGAGCCAGCAAAAAGGAAATGCTGATCGGCAAAGCTCAAGCCGATGTCATCAAGATGAAGGGTCAGGCTGAAAACGACATTTTGAGGAAGCGGGCCGAGGTTTACAAGGAGTACGGCCACGACGCGATCGTGCAGAACGTGGTGGATGTGCTCCCAAGCCTTGCGAGAGAGATCGCCCAGCCACTCGGAAAGACGGAGAAGATGATCTTCGTGTCCTCTGACGGAAGCAGCGCGTCGAACCTGTCGAAGGATATCATCAAGGCGGCTGCGCAGCTCCCCGACGCCGTGGAGAGCCTGACGGGCCTCGACCTCAAGAAGGCTTTGAAGAGGATTGAGGGGTGAATCCCCTCAATAGTCAATATTAAAAATAAGTTTTGCCCAGGGTGCAGTTGTTGTGTACGTTTATTTACGCTGTGTTCAAGGAGCTCTTGAGTTGAACAGCAGACTCGTCTTTTACCTTACAAGGGGCACACGGGTGGAGTTCACTCCACGTCGTCCAGCAATTTTGTGCTGGACTCTTGGCCTGCTATTCAGCGCGCTTCCGCGCACTCTGGCACCGATTCGGTCGCGGCTTGGAGGTGGACCAGCGGTCCTGATGGGTTCGGAGACCTGATCGGCGAACTTCTTGAAGTTCTCCTTGAACATCTCCGCCAATCTCTGGGCACTGGTGTCGTACTCATCAGCGTCAGCCCAAGTGGCCCTAGGCTGCAGGACATCGTCGGGCACTCCGGGCACCGAGGATGGGACCTCGAGCCCGAACACTGGGTCCGTGACGTAGTCTGCGTCATCAAGCTCTCCGGCGAGGGCAGAATTGACCATGGCGCGGGTGTACTCAAGCTTCATGCGGGTGCCAACACCGTACGCCCCCCCGGTCCAGCCCGTGTTCACGAGCCAGACCTTTGCCCCGTGCTTGCGCAGCTTCTCGCCAAGCATCTCCGCGTACACTCCTGGGTGACGCGGGAGGAACGGCGCCCCGAAGCAGGACGAGAATGTGACCACTGGTTCCGTCACGCCCCTCTCGGTGCCAGCGACCTTGGCGGTGTACCCGGAAAGGTAGTGGTACATGGCCTGCTCGGGCGTGAGGCGCGAGATGGGTGGGAGGACACCAAAGGCATCCGCAGTGAGGAACACCACGGTATCCGGGTGCCCTCCGCGGCTGGGCAAGACCGCGTTTGGGATGTAGTGGATCGGGTACGACGCCCTCGTGTTGTCTGTAATCGTGCCGTCGTTGAAGTCGATCTCCCTCTTGTCGTCCAGAATTATGTTCTCCAAAATCGTTCCAAACGTCTGTGTGGCCTGGTAGATCTCAGGCTCTCCCTCCGGGGAGAGAGAGATCGTCTTGGCGTAGCAGCCACCCTCAAAATTGAATACGCCGGAATCGCTCCAGCCGTGCTCGTCGTCGCCGATGAGACCCCTCGTCGAATCGGCCGAGAGGGTCGTCTTTCCTGTACCCGACAGACCGAAGAAGATGGCGACGTCACCTTCCTTGCCCACGTTCGCCGAGCAGTGCATGGGCAGCACCCCCTCCGCAGGAAGCAGGTGGTTGAGGACCGAAAAGATGGACTTCTTGATCTCCCCAGCGTACCTTGTCCCCGTCACAAGCACTTCACGCCTCGTGAAGTTCAGCATGACCGCAGTCTCGGATCGGCAACCGTGCCTCTCCGGATCGGCCTTGAGGTGAGGCGCGTGGAGCACCGTGAACTCGGGAGCAAAGTCCTCGAGCTTGTCCTCGTCGAGACGGAGGAACATATTGTATGCGAACAGGCTATGCCAGGCGCTCTCGCTCACCACGCGGACGTTGATCCCATGGGTCGCGTCCTCCCCCGCGCGGGCGTCCTGTACGAAGAGATCCCTCTCGCCCAGGTACTCGATGACGTCGGCACGCAATGCCTCGAAATGCTCCGCTGTCACGGGCACGTTGACAACCCCCCAGCTCACCTCATTCTCCGAGTTCTCGTCGCGCACCACGAACCTGTCCTTCGGGGAGCGTCCAGTGTGGGGAGCGGTGTACGTCGCAATGGCGCCCATGTGCACGAGCTTCCCGTCGCCTCGACTGAGGGACTCCTCGTACAGCTCTGGAGGGGATAAGTTCCAGTACACGTTTCCGACCGTTTCGAGACCGTGTCTCGACAGGTCCTTTCTCCCATTTCGTCCCTCGTCCTTTGTGGACGCGCTCGCACTCGGCTCTGTCATCGTCATCGTCCTTCCGCAAAGGTCAAGGTCAAGGTCCTTTCCTCTTCAAGGTCAAGTTGTCGGGGTCGACCTCCTCGTCTTTGTCCTCGTCTATCGTTTGTACGAAGCACAGCACGCGGCTTCCTGCACACATTGCAAACGTGTCACCAATCGACCGGGAGATCCGTCTGGGCGCCGCAACACCACCAGTGAATCTATAACAAAACACGCTGAGGTGTCCAGATGATTCAGCATTTCTTGGAAGGAACAGGAAGGAACCAAGAACCGAGAAGGTTTCAGTGTCTGCTCCCCATGTCTCGGTGCAACGCAACGCAACGCAACGGAACGCAACGACGCCAATAGACACCAACAGATAGCATAGCGAGACAGCGAGACAGCGAGACAGCGAGACAACAATATCTTTTTCCAGGGTGATGGATGGACGTGTGGTGGGTGGAGCCCCACGCAAAATGGAACGTAAGGACACCACGACGAGCCTCCCCCTCACGATGACGGACTTCCTCGGAGATGGAGATCACAAACACAAACTCGAGGCTTCGTTTCTCGTGAAAGAGGAAGAAAAAAGCAAGCAGAGGAAAGAGGAAAGAGGAAAGAGTTTCGCAATGAGGATATTTTCGATCGAGAGACCGAGCGGAGAAAGAGAAAGGAAGGAAGACTTTTTCTTTTTCTTTATCTTGTGGGGGAGATTTTTATACCCGCTTTTGCCTTTACTGAAAGAGAGCGAAAGGGAAAGGAGGTTCCTCCCTCTCGAAAACCGAGAATGCGAGGAGCGGAGCGGGGAGACAGGTACGAAAACACTCCAAGATTGCCCGTCCTCGCACTCCAAGATGCCATCTTGGCCCTCCTCCCGAAAAAGTAACGTCATAAGATCGATGGAAAAAAGGGAGAGAAGAGAGAGGGAGTCCCTTGTCCCTTGTCCCTTGCGTTGGCACAAGATGGTTCCTCCTCCGAAGTCTGGGAAAGTGGCGGATGGATTCCTCTGTCCAATAACGGTACGTGTCCCCATTCGTGTCGCAACCCACAGACCGCTGCAACCGACAAGTCACAATCGTCGCACAAGTGTTTTTTTTGTTTCCTTCACCACAATCTTCTTCTTCTTCTCCTTCTTCTTCTAGTCGCTTCTCTCGCTGACTCCTCCTCCTCCTCCTTCGATGCTGCTGCTGATGGCGCGCCTTACCTCTCTGGCACACACACACACACACACACACACACACACACACACACACACTCTCTCTCTCTCTCTTGGCGCTGCAGTGCATGGTCATGCGTGATCCGGTCATGTGCACAGGGGATGGCCACACGTACGAGAGGCACGCCATAGCGCACTGGCTGGAGATGAACAAGACCTCGCCGCTCACGGGGTCCTCGATGGAGAGGTGGGACCTCGTTCCGAACCACGCGGTGAGGAAGGCGATCGCGGAGCTCCAGCTGGAGCTTCCCTCCGAGGAGGAGCTGCAGAGCTCGTTCGGGGTGCCGGGAGACGACGGGGGTCAGGGCGCCTCCTCCTCCTCGGTGGTCCAGGGTGGCCCGGCGGAGAAGAGGGTGTACAACGAGGACGGGATCTATGTGTTCGCCTCGCTGAGGAGGTCGCTCTACAGCCTGGACGCCACGGTGCACGTTTGGAAGGCGAAGAAGCTCTGCATGCCGAGCAAGGTCGCGACGAGCGCGGTGGAGTCCACCTGGGAGAGCTCCATGAAAGCTCAGGTCACGTGCATGAAGGCCCTGGACCGGGGGCGAGTGGTGGTGTCGGGGTCCAGGGACAAGATGCTGCGGGTGTGGAACGTGCCGAAGGGCGGGGTCGACTCGGCGCACCTGAAGCAAGAGGCGGCCCTCCAGGGTCACACGGACTGGGTGAACTGCCTGGACGTCGACGGCAGGGAAGAGGTGGTCGTGACGGGGGGAAGGGACACGAAGGTCATTGTCTGGGACACGCTCAAGTGGTACGCCAAGCACACGATGAAGACTCAAGACTACGTGAACTGCGTGGCCTTCGACAGGGTGAGGGACAAGTTTTTCGTGTCGGGAGGAAACGACTGGAAGGTCCTTCTGTGGGACTCTCAGACCTTCAGGCAGTCTCTCGAGTTCAGCGGGCACACTTACGCCCTCAAGTGCTGCGCCGTGGACCCCGTCTCTGCGTCCTGGGTCGTGACCTCGGGGGACGACAGCAAACTCTGTGTGTGGTCCCCCGAGTCCAACAAGTGCTTGGTGGAAATCGAGGGAGCCGGGGGAGACTACAACGAGTCGATCAACTGCTGCAGCATTTCGTCGGATGGCCACGTCGTGGCCTGCGGGCTGGCGAACAAAAGGATAGCTCTCTGGGACACGAGGACCTGGAAGCTGCTTCAGAAGCTTGACGGGCACAAGTCCGGAGTGGAGGACCTTTGCTTCGTGCCGGGTTTTAGCAACAAGAAGCTGATAAGTGTGGATGGCCGCTCCTTGAGGTCGTGGTCGTGCAAGTCCAGCGACTGGAGCTGCGACCACACCGTGACAGCTCACGCTATCGCGTGCTGCGAGATGGCATCATACTAAATGGGGGGCTTTATTATTATTAGTTTGAACGAACTGGATTATATTTTACACGCACGCACGCACGCACACCCACACACCCACACACGGCTTTGGCTTTGCTGTCGATCTATTCCAAGGGGTGATCGGAGGACTTGTTCCTGATGCCCGCCAAAAGGGACTCTTCTTCCGGTCCAAGGCTGTTCGGCGCAAACTCTATGGATTCGCAGGCGGCAAGGAAGGACACAATGGGCATCGAATGCTTGTCCGACTGCTTGTCCGGGGACGACTTCCTGCCTCGCTCAGTGGTGATCTTGTCGTGGCCACTCGCCGTGACCAATCGCAGCACGGTTGACGCAAAGAAGGCCGAGTAGGGCGGGCCCACCATGCTCAAGACAGTCCGCACGAGGTGCCGAATGAGTGACCTGTCTACTCTCTGTGTGACCAAGTTTTTGGAAAACGAAGAGAACAGCGCGACGTCCCCATGGACCAGAACGACCGTCGCCGCATCAAGCATCTGCCTGGACAAGGTGTGGAGCGAGTTCCCTATGTGGGGCAGCGTATCAGAGATCATATTGAGCACGTCGCTTCTTTGCAGAGGCTGTCTTTCCAAAATCTCGTGAAGCAACTGTATCAGTGACGGAAATATGGAGTTGCCCGACTCCAAAAACTCGGAATCCACCAACTTCATTTTCAGCCACTGATAGATTCCTATCGAGGCAACGGGCACGTCCAAAAAGTCAAGGTTGATCTCCGCGAGCTTTACCCCCGAGGAGACGCTTTGGGTGCAAGCAACGGCCTCGGAGATCGCACTGGAGATGGACTCCACATCGGTATCACTGTTGTGCGCAACGACTTCCTTGATGATGTCCACAATGTGGATCCTGTGCTGGTCCGTGATCTTCCGTATTGGCGCAAAGAGATCGCTCAGCATCTTTTCCATCAGCTGCGAATTCCGCAAAAGCTCAAGCGAAGGGCGGCCGTCCTCTTGCTTGTACATTCTCAACAGCTTTTGAACTTCACCGAGCACCGTCGAAGAGGACCTCAGTATCGAGCCGATGCAAAACGCGGCTTCCAAATTTTTCGAGTTGTAGCCAGACTTGCTGAGGAACAAGCTGTTCATCTTCCAGGCCGTGAGCCCAGCGTTCTTTCCAGCGTAAACTTCCAGCTGCTCCGCCAGCCGCTTGAAGTAACCGCCGTAAGGCATGTCAAAAGCCTTGGAGAGGATGAGCTTTGAGTACGCGTACTTCGTTTCGTCGGAGCAGCACATCTGGAACAACTGATTCCGTATGAAATCCTTCTCGTCGTCCGGGGACGCGTAAAGCTCTTCCACTTTCTTGATGAACAAGCGGTTGAAAACGTTGAAGTTTCCAGAGATACTTCCGCCGACAGCGGCCACCTCCTTGTCGAAGCCCTGCAAGAGGATGTGGTGCACCGCAAAGTTCAAGAAGAGGCAGTTCCTGTGCTGGTCCGTCAGCTCATAAATGAGCTCCCTTCCCTCGGGAAACTCGATGAGGCCCTGGAGCCACTCCGGAAAACCGCCTCCGGAAGAGAACACGTCTGAGAAGGCAGCAGGGTCGAAGTTCTCTCGAACAAACTGCGAAAGAAACTTCCACAGGCAGTCCTTCTCTTCCCTCTTCATCTCGTTGCTCCCCTTGAGCAGGTCGAAGGTGTTGATCCACTCGAGAATAACGTTGATCATCGCGCCGTAGCCCACGTAGCTCTCGCTCAGCATCTCCACCACCGTCTGAGGCTTCCCTCCGACGGCGACGTACTGCTTGATCGTGTCCAGGACCTCAGGCTCCGTTATCGCGTCCTTCTGCTGGAACACGTTCTCCAACTGGCCCATCCTGTCGCCGTGCTCTACTTCCATGCCCCCGCCCTCCTCTTCCCCCTTCGTCGTGGTTGCCATCAGATCTAGATAGGGTGGGCCAAATCAAAGCTCGTCCGCTTCCTTCAAGACAGGAAACCTCTTGGCGCACCTCCTCCTCCCGCACCGCGCACGGGGACCAAACAAGTCACTCACTTTGAGCTCGCGCAAGCGATGCAAAACATGCACATCCTCCCGTCCTGTCTTCCTCTGTCTCTCCCTCCCTCCCTCTCTCTCTCTCTCTCTCTCTCTCTCTCTCTCTCTCTCTCTCTCTCTCTCTCTCTCTCTCTCTCTCTCTCTCTCTCTTTCGATCAAAACAATCTCAATCTCAATCGTTTCCGTTTCCAAAGCGATCTCGTCTTCAGCAGCGCCAGTCGAGTGCCGAGAGATCCCACTCTAAAGCTCTCGAGACGTCGGCTCGTTCCTTCAACCTCCTCTTTATCTCTCGCCCTTCCGGCAGCGTCCTCTCCTCCTCCACCTCCTCCTCCTCTCCAGTGCGAATCCTTTGTCTTCCTCTGTTCCTCTCCGGGCGACTCCTTTTGTGAAAACCTTGCAACCGAGGTATCGACAGAAAGCTCTCGAGACGTAGGTTCGTTTGCGCCAGGGTCCCGCCCTCTTGCTCGCCTCTTCCTCGCGCACCAACGCCCTTCAAGCGGCACCCTCGATCGCGATCGTGTCTCAAGCGCCAGACCAGAGAGAAGCGCCAGACCAGAGAGAGAGCGAGCGCCAAAAGCGAAAAGGGCGAGGAGGTGACGAGGACGTTGAGGGTTAGGTGAGAGGAGGGAAAGGATGCGTGTTCTTGTGGGTGTGAAGAGGGTGATCGATTATGCTGCCAAGATAAGGGTGAAGCCCGACGGGAGTGGCGTCGATAAAGCGAACGTGAAGATGAGTATGAACCCGTTTTGTGAGATAGCCGTGGAGGAGGCGGTGAGTCTCAAGGAGAAAGGTCTTGCCAAGGAGGTCGTGGCCGTTTCCATGGGGCCACAGGCGAGTCAGGACACGATTAGGACGGCTCTTGCTATGGGAGCGGATAGGGGAATTCATGTCGTGACGGACAAGGAGCTTCAGCCTTTGGCAGTGGCCAACATGTTCAAGTCCCTCGTGGAGAAGGAGGACCCGAAGATAGTTCTGCTTGGGAAGCAGGCTATCGACGACGACTGCAATCAGACGGGGCAGATTCTCGCTGCGAAATTAAATTGGTCTCAGGGAACCTTCGCCTCCAGCGTGGTGGTCGGGGACGACCAGGAGAAGGTGGTTGTCACCAGAGAGGTGGACGATGGCCTGGAGACCGTCTCGCTAAAGCTTCCTGCGGTGATCACGACAGACCTTCGCCTGAACGAGCCCCGTTACGCGACCCTTCCGAACATCATGAAGGCGAAGAAGAAGAAGATAGACAAGGTGACCCCGGAGGACTTGGGCGTTGACGTCACCCCCCAGATTGAGGTCCTGCACGTGAAGGAGCCCGAAGCGAGGAGCGGCGGTGTCGTCGTGGAGTCCGTGGACGAGCTGGTGGACAAGCTGAAGAACGAGGCGGGTGTCTTGTGAGCAAAAGGCGGGTTCCCAAGAGCGGCGATATAAGGAGTGGGTGCGCGCCTATCTATCTATCTATCTATTTTTTCTCTTTTTTTTTTTGGTTGCGTGTGAAGGACGAAAGTTCTTTAGTTACAAATATCATCCGATGGACTCTCTCCAAAACAAACAAGCAAGCGGGGGAACGGGCTCCCTTCACTCGCTTCTCTTGGCGTAGCTCTTGAAGTTCGTCTCCCTGATGTCGATGCCAACCATGGGCTCTCCCAAGAAGGCGGAGACCTCCGCGAGCTTCTTTGGGTTGTTGTAGTGGGTGGTGGCCTCCACGATGGCCTTTGCCCTTCTGACGGGGTCCCCGCTCTTGAAGATGCCGCTTCCGACGAAGACGCCGTCGACTCCGAGCTGCATCATGAGGGCGGCGTCGGCCGGGGTGGCGACTCCGCCGGCAGCGAAGTTCACGACTGGGAGCCTGCCCAACTCCTTGGTCTTGACGACGAGGTCGTGAGGGACTCTCATTTCCTTTGCGAGGACGAACAACTCGTCCTCGTCCATGGTCTTGATCCTCTTGATGGCTCCCTGCACCGCGCGGCAGTGCCTGACGGCCTCGACGACGTTTCCGGTGCCGGCCTCACCCTTGGTCCTGATCATGGCGGCTCCCTCGGCGACGCGCCTGAGGGCCTCCCCCAAGTCCCTGCAGCCGCAAACGAAGGGCACGCTGAACTTGTGCTTGTTGATGTGGTGGGTCTCGTCCGCAGGGGTCAGCACCTCGCTCTCGTCGATGTAGTCCACTCCGATGGACTCGAGGATCTGGGCCTCCACGAAGTGTCCGATCCTGGCCTTGGCCATGACGGGGATGGTCACGGCCCCGCAGATCTCCTTGATCATCTCCGGGTCGCTCATGCGGGCCACGCCCCCGTCCTTGCGGATGTCCGCGGGGACCCTCTCGAGGGCCATCACGGCAACCGCGCCAGCCTCCTCTGCGATGCGAGCCTGCTCCGCGTTGATGACGTCCATGATCACACCGCCCTTGAGCATTTGGGCGAGTCCGACCTTTATGCCAATCACATCATTTGTTGTCGAGAGACGAGGCGAGGGGGAGGGTGTCAGCACAAAACTCTGTGTCGTCTTTTTTCTTTCTTTCTTTCTTTTTTTCCGTCGTGTTCGGAGCCGCTCTTCGTCGCATGCGGACGTGGCCCGAGCGGGAGCCACGAAATCGAGGCCCGACGTCGACGCAGGATCCCCGCCGAAGCCGACGCGGGGGCTGCGACGATGCACGGCAAGCCCAGCCACCCGCGGGATTACGCATTCCTCCCGAGGCACACGACATAAACGTGACGTGGACACAACACTCGGTCTCTCTCTCTCTCTCTCTCTCTCTCTCTCTCTCTCTCTCTCTCTCGGTGGTGGGTGACTCCGCGTGTGGTGACGTACCTTGACAGCCATGGTTCCCTTCTCCATGGTTCCGTTCCCGTTCGCGTGGCCGTTCATGCTTCCTCCGTGGTTCTTGCGTTCTGTGTGTCTCTCGACTTTTTCTCTCGACTCGTCCGTGACGTCGTTTTTGGTTTCGTTTTGAGGCTGCCGCACCGCCGCTTGGATGGATCTCCTCTGCTGCTGCTGGACGGTTCGTTGGAGGTCCACCAGCCTCAACTCCATCTCACAAATTTGACTTTTGGGAAAGTTGCTCCTCGACTGGGACAGAGTAGAAGAGACACAGTTGAGGCACATTCCAGTTTTGGAAATGTTTGGTTTGGTTCACATTTGAAGTCTATCCACTAAGTTGAGGCCAGAGGAGGTGCAGACTTTTGGAATCCAGAGGGAAGGTTTTTGCTTTTGTGTCGCGTTGAAGAAGAAGAAGAGGAACGAGATCCGGGGAGGGACGATCCCATCGCGGAAGGCATTCGTTGCCGCGCTCCCTTCTCCCCCCCCTCCCCCGGATCATCACCACATGAGAGAGAGAGAGAGAGAGAGGAAGTTTTCTCGATTGGAGTTTTTTTCTCAAAAGGAAAAGGTCAGGATGTCAGGACTCAAGAAGCCCGCCCGGTCCTCCTCCTCTCTCTCCCGCGAAGCGTACAAGTAACCAAGCGATACTTTACACACAACCTGGACAAAAAAGATTGCTTTTATGATAAGACACGATTTACAAGCTTGCCGCTGGCGAGGAGGCTAGCGATCGCGTCGTCGATGCCCCCCACTTCGGCCGCCTCCCGCCCCTCCGCCGCCTCGTCGACCCCAAACAGGACGGCCCCCTCCGAACCATCCCCGGATCCCTCGGAAAAGTACGACGACGCGGTCCCACCCCCTGGGCCGAGGCCGTACACGTCCAACTTGTTGCACATTTGCTGCGCGAAGAGGATGCCCAAGATCTGGGGGGGCGGGTCGAGGAAACCCGAGGGGGGCTCCACGTCGTCGAAGAGGGATTCGACATCCCTCCCCTGCAGACCCCTCCTCCCCCCTCGCCTCTCGTCCTCCTCCAGTCCGAACCGGAGGAACCTCTGCCGGAGCTCCGCGTACAAGAGCCTCGAGTTGGTCCGAAACGAGTGGGAGACCAGGAACGTCTTGGAGTGGGGGAAAGTCCTCCTCAGAAGGACGTAGAGGTCCTGGGACGCCTCCGAGGTGGCGAGGAGGACGTCGTCCTTGCTGACTTTGGGGACCTTCTTCCTCAGCTCGGGGTCCCTCACGAGGAGGGACCTCAGGAACTTGGTCTGAGAGAACCTGTAGGTCGTCCTCCCGCCGACGTGCTTCTCGAACCCGGTCGTGGGGGCGTTGTTGAACCGGAACACGGCCTCGTGCCCGTCGATCTCCGAGCCGTGGTCCCTCGAGAGAAGCTCGTTCGAGTTGCACACCAAGGCACACGTCTTGTGCTTCTTGTGCTCCAGGTCGACCTGCGGGGAGACTTCCAGGAGGGACGGGGGGACCGTGTAAAGTATCGGCCGCCCCGCGAACACGTCCTCCTCCACGCACTCGTGGCCCTTGAAGTTCGCGTTCTTGTTCAACACGAGCGGAATTCCGTCGAAGTAGGCCCCCAGGCCCTCCAAGAGCTCCCCGCTGTGCTTCTCCAGCCTCTCCGCCCACGTCAGGGCGTACTCGTACAGGCCAAGCTTGGGCTCGGAGGACGTCCAGTGGTCCACGTCCCAAACGCCGACCGAGACGTTCTTGGGGCCGGGGCCCTGAGGCGGAGTCTTGCACGTGGCCTCGCTGTCCGAGACCCGCAACACGCCCTCGCAGGTGAGGTTCCCGATGGTGACCTGGAGGGGGACGTCCGCGGGACCGAAGTTCGATCCGTGCACGGTGACTCGGGTCCCCCCCGAAGTTTGCCCCGATCCGGGCCGGACTCGGTCCACCACCGGGCCGTCGTAGCTGAACAGGGTGTTCGGCGGGCTCTCGATCTGGGTCTCTTTCCCCATTTTCGTGACCGACACGCTCTTGCCCTCCCCGGCCCCCGCGGGGGTCTCGCACGTGACCGTCTCATTGTCCACGGACACCGTGGTGATGCAAGGGACGCCCCCCACGCTCGCAGAGATCTCCGTCTCGTCGTCCTCCCCGGTGTCCTGCCTTCCCAGGTTGTGGCCCTTGATCGTGATGGTCGTCCGTCCCACCGCTGCGCCGTGGTACGGTTCGATGGTGAGTATGATCGGTTCCAGGCTCACGGCGGGCTCCCCCTCCTCGTCCCCCTCCTCGTCCCCCTCGTCGGCCTCTCCAGCCTCCAAGCCCTTCTCAGGGGTGGGGTCGTCGCTCTCCCCGTCGCGTCCTCCTCGTCGGCTGCCTGGGGCCTCCTCCCCGACCGGTCCGGCTGCTGCGTTGTCGCTCCGTGCATCATCGGTATCGGTGGCGGTGTGCCTCTCGATCGCGTGGTGGTGCTGATACCGCTTTTGCGTGGAGTCCAGGAGGAAGAATGTCACGAACAGGCTGCACGCGCAGGACAGTATGACAAGGACTCTCAGAACTCTCTTGGAGAGCAGGACGCTCAGCAACTTGTTGTTCTTCCTCCGACCACCAGGTGCCAGCATCCTCTCTATTGGCTTTGTCTCAGGACAAAACGAGCGTGATAATTGTGGTGTTGGGTTCACTCTGTGGGCGGTCCTGCTCCGACGACCTCATCGCAGAAGCTCTGGTGCCGATGATCTAACGGCCGCTCTGACGTCGGGTGACTGGTATCCCTGGATCACTCCACTCACCTAAAGGCGAGGTGGGGGGTTTGGGGCGTGCGAGAGAGTCTCTTACCGTCCGCACCTCCAAGACGTCGCCTTGCACCCTCCCGTCCCCGTCACTCTCGTCCACCAGTCGAACAGGGGAAGCGCAAGACCTTGGCCCTTCGCTCGGTCTGGCTCGCACCGTCCTATCCAATCCTACCTCCTGGTGCAAGCAAAGGGAGCTCGTCAGCAAGTCTTCAAGAAGACGGGAACCCAATCCTTTGAGGCACGGCTCTTCCGAAAGATCGCAACGCGAGTCTCAACCCCGTGGTGCTCAACCACCTCCTCTTCCACCCCGTCTCGTGGGCCCACCTCACTCCTCTCCCGCTTTGGACACAGATCGCGAGATCTTTGAAAAACGAGAGAGCGTGTTCCGTTCGTCTTTCTCCAACTCCTGAACAACAAGACGGGAACCAAATCCATCGAGGCAGGGCTCTTCCGAAAGATCACGACACGAAGCTTCCTCCGTTGGTCCTCCCTCGGTCCTTACCTTCTCGTGCCTTGCGCCATTCACGCGCGAACCCTTCCCTCTCTCTCCGTCTTGGCCCCAAAGCTTGAAGGAAGATATTTGTTGCCCGTTGCGTCACATCGCGCTGTGTCACTGTCACTTCTGCGGAGGAGAGGACGGACGAGACGAGAGAGAATGGCGCTGGAGACGACGGTGGGGAGGGGGAGGGCGATGAGGCATGCGGGGGTGGAGGCCGAGAGGGGATCCGTCGGCCTACGTTGTGCCCGGGCCGGACGAAGGAGGACGCCGCTTTTGAGGAGGGAGGGCCAATGGCAGACCACCGTGGTCCGTGGTCATCTTCCTCGAGGTCAGAACGTTGGAGGGCGTAATGCGAGGCTTGGCTTGAAGGCAGCGGCGGATGGTGCTTCGATGTATCCCCCGACATCCAAGCCGGAGGAGGGGGATGGCAAGATTGGGGAGACCGCGGCGGTGGCGAGTGTGATGAAAGCTGTCATGGGCGCGGGGTGCTTTGCCCTCCCTTGGGCCTTCGCCAACGGAGGGCTGGCTCTGACGACGTTCAGCCTGGCGGTGATGTGCCTGGTGTGTCTGAAGACGCTCGGCTACATGTTCAAGGCCAGAGACGCCGCTCTGGACCTTGACGACGCGAAGAGCTTGAGCGATGTCGGGAACTACGTGGATATCTCGGAACTCACTTTGGGAGGGACGGGTGCCCTTGGCGTGAAGATTATCATGTGCCTCACGTGCTTCGGGGTGTGTAGCGCGTATCTTGTATTTCTAGCATCGACAATGGTGACCATAGCCGCGGGATACAACTGGCCCGTGGCCCTGCAGAACGAGAAGACGATGATTTACTTGGTGTCTCCCCTGATGATCGCTTTGGCGTACCTGAGGAGCATGTCCGCGGCCGGCCTCATCAGCATCTTCGGGAACATCAGCGTCGTCGTCGGCATGACCTTCGTCCTCATCGATGCCTTGAAGAACCCCGTGGTGCTGTCCAGCCTTCCCATGGCGGTGCCCAGCCAGTTCTCGGCCTACGTGGGAAGCGTGGCGTTCCTCTTCCTGGTGCACTTTGCTCTGCCCGACATAGAAGCGAACATGACGGAGAGGAAGAACTTTTTGTCAGCTGCGGCGAAGGGGTACTGGCTGTGCGCCCTTATTTGCCTTGCGTTTGGGGGAATTGGGGCCCTGGGATACGGCCCGCAGGTCAAGTCAGTCGCCATCGCGATGCTGGAGGGGGGCGTGGTCGCCGTCACGGTGAAGCTCTTGTTGTGCGCAAACGTCTTGGCCACCTTCCCTCTCATCGTTCGCTCGTCCTTCGCGACGATCGAGAACGCCTTCGGAGGGATGTCCGTGGGACCGTCGAACATCATGAGGACTCTGTACGTCCTCGCCGCTGCTTTCTGCGCCGCTAGCATCCCATCCTTTGGGAAGCTCGTGGGCCTCGTGGGAGGAGTCGCCTGCACCGCGCTCGGGTTCTCTGTCCCCATTCTCATGCTCTACTCGGTAAACAAGAAGAGTTTGGCTCAGTCCAAGAAGCCTGTCATGAGTGGGATGGACAGGGCTCTGTCGCCCTTGATCATGGTCTTTTCCATTATTGTCATGGCCTTCGTCGTCATTACCTCCTGAGCTGCTCGAAGCGAAGGGCGTCGTGGGTGGTTCACCGGAAAAGGGCACCAAAGTAAACAAAAACATTATAATACACATAACTAATTTTGTGTACGAAAGGAGCCCACTCCCCCGTCACCCCAAGCCCCTAGTACTGGTTTCTGCTGATCTCTTTCCAGTACCCCTCCTTTCCGTCCTTGCCCTCGACGTACTCCTCTTCCACGTCCTCGTAAGTCCAGCCCTTTGGCGCCCCGTGGTTCACGATTTCCACGAGCTCCGTCTCCACCTTCTCCACGAGGCCAGGGTCCATCTCCGGAAGCTTTCTGAAGTGCCGCGTCCTTGCGTCCCGCATCACCGGTGTCACCCCGTCCCTCCACTCCCCCTGCTGTGGGGCCTCCCCCTCCTCGTCCCTCACGAGGACCACCTGGCCGACGTCCACCGTCTTCACCAAGTTCTCGTCATCCAGCGTCTTGAAGACCTCCGTGACGCACGGGAGGTTCCGGACGGAAGCCTGGAACGTCTTCTCCCCCAGAATGAACGCTCCCTCGCGGTCGGACTTGAACCTCATCTCCATCTTGTTCGGCACCTCGTGCTGATTCCTCAACATGCGTTTCATATCTTCCGCGAGTTTGGGGTTCTGCACCCGCAAGAGGTAGGCCTCCTCCGTCGGAGCACCTGTCCTCGCCGCCTGAAGCTTCTTCGCCTCCGTCCCTTGCTTCTTCGCCTTCCCCTTGCCCGACATGGTGGCCCACCCCTCGGCTTTGGTCCCTCCCTCCCAAACCTTTTTGGGTTTTGGCAGATAGACGAGGATGGGATGGAGGCCAACAGGGTGTGAAGAGGTTGGCTTTTGGGGGTGGATTAAAAAAACTTATTCGGATTTATGTTACACAGGTCCCCTGCAGAGCAGCTTGGACCACCATTCCACCGCTCTCCCTCTGTCGTGCTTCAATACCACCGGCTGCTGGCGGTTTTAACCGATCTCGTTCTCGTTCCTGAGGTATTCCCCGATATCCGCCTGGTGGAGGACGACAATGCTGTGAGGGTCCAGCCTCCTGCAATCTTCTGTCGCTCTGGCACTGACCCCGAAGCCGAGGGGAACGTCAGCCATGGAGTACACCACGACACCAGCGTTCACAGGCGTACCTTCCGTGATCCTTGCCATACTGGACTTCAGGACGTTGTTCCCGTAAAGATAAGACATCTCGGCGGAGGACTTGAGCCACACCTGTTTGCCATTGAAGGGCTCGCGAGTCAGTCACCACCATCTTCAAGGGAAGACACGAATCGCGCGAGCGTCTGGGTGTGTGCGTGTGTGTGAGAGAAAGGAACACGACCAACTCACCTTGTTCTTGGCGTGCTCGGCGATGAGGTTGAGGGAGGTAATGGTGAGTCGAAACTTTCCAGAGTGCGTGAATTTCCCTATCTGAGTCCCCAGAGACACGAGCTTGTCCCTCGCAATGTTCGTCGACTTCCTCATGATACTCTCCCTAATGTAAAACACCTTGTTCTTCTGCAACCTGAAGCAGTAGCTGTCCTTCTCCTTCTTTCGCAGGAACGCTTCGACGTCCTTCCCGACGAACTTGAAGAGCTTCTCGAACACGGCCGTGGCCTCCTTCGCCGTCAAGGGCCTCATTTCAATCTCGCTTCACTCCCTCCTCTTGTCAACGCAACCACGGCACGCGCTCCTCTCCCCCCCCTCTCTCTCTGGCCGCCGTCGTCTCCTCTTCCCCCTCTGGCCGAATCGGGGAGGGCATCGAGGCTGGTTGACAAGCGCTCTCCTCTCTCCTCCAAACTTCTCTCGTGCGTTTCCACCAAGTTTCACTCACACCGCCATCAAGAGAAAGCGTTTGATGGATGGATGGATAGTTTGTTCGTTTGGTTCGTTGATGCAGAGGTTGGCTGGGGTTCGACATCGAGGCTATTGGCGTCAAAGCATCTCTCGTGCGTTTCCACCAAGTTTCACACCGCCATCAAGAGAAAGCAAGTGATTGATTGGTTGATTGGTTGTTCGAGCCTTTGTTCGATTGTTGTTCGATTGTTTGTTCGTTTGGTTGGTTGATGCAGAGGTTGAGACTGCGGTCAGGTCGGTTACTTTTGGCCGAGGAGTTGCGGAGGAGGTCATCGAGGCCGATTCAGGGCAAGCATCATCTGTGTTGCGTTTCGAGCGATATGCCAGAAGTGAACTGGGAAAAGAGGTGGAAGACAAAGGAGACGCAGTGGGACTTGGGAGGGGTCACACCCGTCCTCACCAAGGAGGTGGACGGCTACGTCAAGCGGGGGAGGGAGGTAGGCGATGCCCTCGTTCCCGGGTGCGGCGCGGCGTACGACGTTGCCTTCCTCGCAGAGCGAAGCAGGACGGTGACTGCGATAGACCTGGCGCCAAGCGCGGTGAAGCTTGCGAGAGAAATGTGCAGAACGAGGAAAAACGCCAACATCGTGCTTGGGAACTTCTTCGAGCACGACTTCGGCAAGAAGTTCGATTTCGTTTTCGACTACACATTCTTTTGCGCCATCCAGCCCGAGCTCAGGCCGGCGTGGGGCTCCAAGGTATCGAGCCTCCTCAGCCCGGGAGGCAGGCTCCTGACTCTGGTCTTTCCCATCGACGAGGACAACGCGTTCAACCCTGATGCCAATGGCCCGCCGTTTCCCGTCTCCGTAGCTGCCTACGAGAAGGTCCTCTCGCCCCACGGCCTTGTCCGTGTCAGCACGGAGAGGTCCGAAGCTTCGGTGTCTCCTCGGAGAGATCGAGAGCTCGTCGTTTGGTGGGAAAAACAGAAGCAGAACTTGTGATCCAACCCACCGAGGGGGAAGGGCACTGCCTTCAGACGCTCTGCAGCATTGTGCCTTTATTGTAATCTATCACTCTTGCTTCTCATGATCCACTCACCCAAATCAAACAGCTTGTTATGGTGTTCAGACATCAGATCAAAACAGCACACAGAAAAGTCACGAAAGGACGGTAGGGAAATCACAGTCAATACTGGAAGCACAAAGGCAAGTTCTCCTTTCCACTGAAAGAGAGAAACACGGAGAGACGAAGACCGGCCACAACTTACCTGTTAGTTTTCTGCAAAGGTCGTTTCACCGAGTTTGTAAGTTTCTCGGCAGGGTAATTCGGCCCTACCACGACCATTCCACCGTACATGAACGAATACTTCCGCCCACGCACGGCAGCCCGTACTAACAAACGTATGTGCAACCCTGAGGAGTTACACACTTTTTGGTTGACGCAAGTGCTTCAGGAGGACGTTGCGTGCCCCGTTCACATCCCGACCGCACTTGAAGCCACACTTCTGGCACTTGTACACCTCTGCTCCACCCAGGTTGTCCTTGATGTGTCCGCACCTGCCACAGGTCTTGGAGGTGTACTCCTCCGTCACGATCGCCAGCTCACTGCCGTGCAAGAGCACCTTGGAAGCCAAGAACGTTCTGAACGCATAGTGCCTCAACGTCAAGAGCGTGCGAGCCGTCTTCTTCCTGATCACTCGGCGTCTCCCGTTGTTGTTCTTCTTCACCATGTCTTGGGACTTGAACTCCGGGAGGAGGATTGTGTCGAACCTCCTGCATAGATCGTTGGCTACCTTTTTGTGAAGCTCGTTCGTCAGACCTCGAAGTTTCTCCATGCAGGCGTATTGCTGTCTCTTCAAGTCGCGGCGGTCGAGGTAAGGGAGCTTCACCTTTGGGTCTTTGCGCTCGGAAATGATCTCATCAATCCTCCAGCAGAGGTTGAACAGCCTCGCGAAGCCTCGCTCGCCCGTGGCATACTCCCCGACGCCTTCTTGCGGCGAGTACGACGTCTGAAAGGTCCTGACTCCCGGATCCAGGGCGACAACCTTCCGCTTGTTCTCAGGCTTCAGGGGTGGCAGGCGATCCCATGGCGTCGCGATGGGAATGTGCATGTGGAACTGCCCAAGGCGATTTCTTGTGATCTTCACGGCACCCTCGATCTTGCCCCCGGGGATCTCCTCCGTCAAGTACAGGGGCCCGCCGGCCATCTTCTTCTTGAACACCTCCAGCTTGGTCCACTTGCGTCGTTTCTTGTGCTTCGTATCATCCTTGTGCCTCGTGTTTGGCCTTTCGATCGTCTCCACGTTCTTTAACTCTCTTGCATCAATTTCAATAGTCCAAGAGCTTGGTTGCTGACGTTGACGATACTTGAGAACGAAGCGGTGCCCCTTCTTCTCGCCGCGCTCCTTCATCGCTTCCTGCTTCGCGGTGTTCGAATCCCATGCCTTGATGAGACTTCGCACGGCAGCTTGTCTGATGGCACAGGGGGTTTCCTTCAGCCAAGGATGCTTCTGATTCACAAAGGCCCCGCTAACGTAGTCCCGGTCCTTGCCCACTTGGATGCGAAAAGCTCTGCCTCCAATTTGGCTCTCGAGTCTCTTCTCTCTGGCCGCGAAAAGCTCTGCCTCCTGTTTTGTCCATGGCCGTGGAGAGCATTGGATTTCTTTCAGCTCTTTCTCCAGGCCCTCAAAGACCTCAGGGCGTCGCGGTTTGGCCGTCACAAATCTGTCCAGCAGGACGGTCCAAACCAGCGGAAAATCCTCCTTCTTGACCGCCTCCAAACACTTGTTGTATGTGAAACGCGCAGCTCCCATCCAGTTGCAAAGGCATTTCGCCTGCTCAGGGTTCAAGCGCATCCTAAGCTTCCTCGTCCGTATCACCGTTCGCTCCGACAATAGCTTGGAGGTCTTCAGTTTCTGCTCCCTCTTCCTTTTGGCGGGCGACTGCAATGTCTCGACGGATACCACAGAATCTTCTGGAAGGTTCAAGCACGACCTCCATCCCGTCTTCGGACACTTTACCTCTTCAAGTTCTCTCTTGATCGATGAGAACCAGGTCTTCTTCACGCTGTCGTCCGCCAAGCCACCCGGCTGCTTCCCTGCTTTCTTCCCCCTCTTGTTGCCCTTCTTCTTGCCCTTCTTCTTGTTCTTCTTCTTGCCCTTCTTGCGAGGCTTCTTGCGAGGCTTGCCTGACGAGCTCGAACTCTCACCCGCAGAGGCGTCCGCCTCCGGCGGCTTCCCCTTCCGCTTCCCCCCCCGCTTCTTGCGAGGCGTGCTCGAACCCTCCTCGAAAGCAGAGGCGGGGTCGTCCAGCGGCTTCTCCTTCCGCTTCCCCCCCCGCTTCTTGCGAGGCGTGCTCGAACCCTCACCCGCAGAGGCGGGGTCGTCCGCGTTAGGAAGCAGGCACAACGCGTAGAGCCACGCTAAACCCTGATTCCAGAACCGAAGTAACGGCCGCTCCGTCGTCGGAGACTCCTGCCCCGACTTCGAAGCGCCCTGAGCATGACTCTCGCCAGAGTGCGACCTCCTTGTGGAACTCGTCGAGCCACTCCCCTGCTTCTCCTTTTTCTTACGGCGCTTCCCTGATCGCGCCATGACCGGTAGGGTTTCACTCGCTGCCCTCCTCGTAACTCCTCGTAACTATAGATTTGCCTTGTCCAGCAAGTGAGAACACGAAAAAAACGCTTAGTGGGTTGTCCTTTGGGTGTGACCAAACTGGTATACACTGGAATCCCACCAACAGGGGAAAACCTCCAACACAGCTGTCTGTCGGGTCGCGTCCGTCGAGTCGAGAGGAGGAAAGGGAAAGGCCAAGGCAGATGATGAGGCGACGCAAGCCCGGGGTTTCCGAGTCGACCAGCGGTCGGCAGGATGCCTCCCTTCGGTCGCCCCCTCACATGAAGTCCACCTCCCGCGCGGAACCCACGAAGGCTTCCTTGTTGGGTACCCGAAAGGGCTTCGTACTCGCCGTTTTCGTTTTGGCTTGTGGCAGGGGACTGAGCGCGGCATTCAACATCATACACGATTGCGATGAGACGTATAACTACTGGGAGCCTCTGCACTACTTGCTTTACGGCAAAGGGTTTCAGACGTGGGAATATAGGTCGGTGCTTCTCGTGTCACTCTCAACCAACTCGCTCTCTGCTGACAAATCTGACAACCACATCATCATGACTTTCTCTTTCTCTCTGTGTTGTGTTGTGTGTGTGCGTGTTGTGTGTGTTTTGTCTCTACTTTAGCCCGGAGTTTGCCCTTCGCTCGTACCTGTACATTATCATCCATTACGTGTTCGCCAAGCCGCTATCGATGATGGGCATCGTTGTCGGGGGGAGCACGAAGCTAGGGGTCTTCTATGGCATGAGGTGCCTGTTTGGGCTTGTGTCTGCACTCACTGAAGGTTATTTGGTCTATGCACTGGGCAAGAGCAAGAGGGCTCCAGAGGGCTGGGCTACACTGTGCTTCCTTGCAACATCGGGTGGAATGTTCATTTCAAGCACCTCCTTCTTGCCGGGGACGTTCTCCATGTACTTCTTCACCGTGGCCACTGCAGGCGTCTTGCTGGGGAACCGGAACGCGCTAGTCATTGCTTCTTGCGCGGCGTCGGTGATTCTTGGTTGGTCCGTCACGGCAATTGCGGCCGTTCCTTATGCCGTATGGGTTCTGGCGACAGGAAACTTTGGGAAGTCCCTCAGCGTGGCTGTCGTCAGTGCCGGGAGCATGCTTCTCGGGACGTTTGTCTTCGATTCCTACTTCTATGGAAAGTACGCTCTTTCACTCTACAGCTTTCTCAGTTACAACGTGTTTGGAAGCGGGGATAGCGCCCTTTACGGCGTGGAGAACTCCACATACTACTTTCGAAACGGATTGAACACCTTGAATGTTCTCCTTCCACTGTCACTGGTGGCTCCACTCTTACTTGTCCTGAGACTTTGCTTTTCAAACAGCAAGCGGGCAGCGGGGAACTTCTTCGCGGCTTGTTCTCCCCAGTGGCTGTGGATTCTTGCCATCACCCTGCTGCCCCACAAAGAGGAGAGGTTCCTGTACGTCGTGTACCCCCAGATCATTCTGGCTGCAGCCTACACCGTCGTCCAGGTGGGGAACATCGTTGCGCAGGTGGCCGGAAAGCACCAGGACTTGCTGAGATCCGGTGTCTTTGCTGGGGCGCTTGCTGTTACCACGGCTCTCTCCGCGAGCCGTGTCGGCGCCCTGCTGTGGAACTATGATGCGAACTTGAAGATTTACTTGGGCTTGAGCAATCCTGCAGAAACTCCGCAGCCCTGCGTCGTCTGCGTGGGAAGTGAATGGTACGAGTTCCCCTCAAGCTTCTTCGTTCCGCAGAACTGCGAGATGAATTTTGTCAAGAGCGATTTCGATGGCGTTCTGCCAGCCCAGTTTGACTCTGCTCTGGGGGGCACTCGGTATGGCGCGAGCTATTTGAACGACAGGAACGAAGCTCACGACCTGCAGTTCATGAGCGATGAATCCAAGTGCACTTACCTCGTGTCCCTAAAGTACGACGGGGAGCTTCTGCCTAAGAAGCAAGACGAAAGGCTCTGGGTGGAAAACAAGTGGGAAACGGCTCGGGAGCTGCCTTACGTGCAAAGCGCCTCATCTCCAGCTCTGTACAGGGCGCTGTACATCCCCTTCGTCTCAGCAAAAAAGTTGGTGTACAACTACTACGTCCTTTACAGATCCAAGACTTAAAAGTGGTCAGAGACCTTGTTGTTGATGTACTACAGTTCTGCCAAAATCAAACATGGGCCAACACGCTTTATTCTTGTCGAGGAGGATACTCATGACTTTTGTTCCGGCCCTCACTTTTGCCTCTTGTAAATTTTCTTCAAAAGCTTCATGTACAAGCCAGCGGGGACGAAAGTCTGCCTCTCTATGAGCTCCTGCAGCCTCTTGTAGCTCTCGTTCTCGTACTCCTTGAAGTCCTTCTCCACGTCGATTTCCCTGTAAACCGCCTTGATCTTCGCGACGCAGCTAGGGTCCTTCTTCCCGTAATTCTCCTGAATAGTTTTCTTCTGAGCCTCGTTCATCTTTTCTAACCCCTTGCAGATAAGCCAGCCGCACTTGTTGTCTTCTATGTCCGTCCCGATCTTCCCAATGACCTCTGGGTCTCCGAAACAATCCAGGTAGTCGTCCTGGGCCTGGAAGTACGTTCCCATCTCGACGCAGATCTCCTTGCAGCTCTCAAACGCCTCCTCCTTGTCCACCCCGCCGAGGACCATCCCGCAAGCGAGGGGCAAGTAGAACGAGTAGTAAGCCGTTTTGAACTCCACGATCGTGTTGTACGTCTTCATCTCGTACTTGGACAGGTCCACGACTCCTGGTGGGGCGGTGATCAGGTCAAGGAGCTGGCCAGTCGAGGTCTGGAAGGTGGTCTCCAGGAACAGATCAAGGAGCTGCACGTAGTACGGCTTGGTCCTAAAGTGCTTCTTCAGTATGCGGTAGATGCTCGCCTCAAGGAATATGCTGTCGTTGCAAGCCACGGTCCCGACCTCCTTTCTCTTGTACCAGCAAGGCTGGCCCCTGCGCGTCACCGAGTCATCCATCAGATCGTCCGCAACCAGGAAGAAGGCCTGCAACCACTCAATGCACCAGCCCAAAATGTTGGCCTCCTCCACCTCCGCTTCCGTCAGATCTGGCTTGATCGTCAGAAGACCATCGAGCACCGCCATTCCCCTGTTCAACTTCCCCTTGGGAACGTTGTAGCTCTGCATGAAGCTGATCCATTTCTGAGCATATTCCGGCTGCCGCTTCACGAACTCGTCGTCCAAGACGTCCTTGGCCAAATTCTCGAACACAGCGAGAAAGGCTTCCTTGGAAACCTTGGCATCCTCCACTTTCCTCTGCTTCGTTGGTGGCTGCTCCGACATCTCTCTCCCTCTCTCTCTTCCCTTCCCTTCCCTTCTCTCTCTCTCTCTCTCTCTCTTCGTCGTCGTCGTCGCCGCTTCTCTCTCTGAGATCATCTCGCAGCCACACAAACTCACCCAGGAGCCTCCATCCGTGTTTGGAGAAGACTTTTGGACGCGGCGAGGGTATCGCAAGGGAGTCGCAGGTCAAGGACATCAACCTGCGTCTCGCGGGCTTTCGAACGAGTGCTCACTTGACGGATTTGACGCTTGGGTTGCGAGAGGAAACGTGGGGAGGACCAGAGTCTCTACCCCGCGCGCGTGGGATGCTTCAGGGGAGGAGAGGGTGAGGGTGCGAACGCGTTAGGTTTGTGCTCTCCTGGGTTGGAGGAAGGGGAGGTTTGGTTTGGTTTTTGGATCGATCCGTCGACTTGGAGGGGAGCGGGGAGATGGTGGACGTGCATAAGAAAAAGGGCCGTACGAGGCAGATCCTCGACAAGTCCAGAGACCTTCTGGGGAAGTGGGCCTCGTTCGCGGTCTGGAGGGAGGAACTTGGTCTTGCGGAGATCATCCAGCGCCGAGGAAAGCTGTGGCAGAACATGGGCATGCAAGTGAAGGAGAACTACTTTTGCAACGCGATAGAAGCCGCGTTCATGAACGACAGGTGCAATCTGTTGGTGTCCAGGAACCACGCGATCATGAGCGTCAGGGACCACTTCGCCCTTCTGCTCCGGAACAGCATTACTTGGCAGAGCTACTTCTCGTACAACTACCTGAAGAAGGCCGGGTACAGCCTGTTTCCCAATCCAGGGTCCTGGCTGAACGAGACCTTTGACGGGGTGAAGGTAGAGCCTACCCTGGCGAGAAAGGTTAGCGAGAAGGCCAAAGTCGCGCCCAAGGGGGGCAGCGACGAAGCGACGAAGCAAGAAGAAGGAGGGCCTGCCAAAGCAGCCCTGGACTCCCTTGGCAGGCCCAACAAGAAAAGGAGGACGGGTGGAGGAGGGGAGGAGTCCGCGCCCGCGCTGCACGCCGGGAAGGCCTTGGCCGCTGACGCACGCGAGCCGGAGAGTGAGGAACAAAGAGAGTCAAGGCAATGGTGGCACCCAATGGACTCGGAAAAGTCTTGGCTCCACGGCATGGGGGAGGTGCCAAAGGAGCCGAAGAGCGCTTTCGAGCCCATCGTCCTCAGGACGAAGACGGGGGCGTTCCCAAACTTGTGGTCTTTCGGAAAGAAGGACACTTTCTCGATGGATCTGGAAGAGGACACCTTTCACAGTTTCGAGGCGAGCGTGATCACTGGAAACACCCCGGGACGCAAGAAAAAGCCTGATTTTTCAGTCCACGTTCCAAAACAAAAGTGCGAAGGCCTGACGTGGCAACAAGCCCATTTTGCTGCAAACCTGAGCAAAAAGCAAAGGAACAAGCCGACCAAGCTGTCCTTCATCGACGGAAGCTCGGTGTGCTTCTTCTCGTTGTCTCACATGAGCGATCACCCCGCCATGTAAAATAAAGCGATTGTTATTTACGTATACAAAATTAAGTTGATCTCTCATCTGATGATCTTGCTGCGAGGAACCTCGAACTGTGTTTGCTCAAGTCTTTTCTTTCCATTCGGCCCCGAAACCCCGAAACCCCATCCAAAGAAACAATAAATAAAAGGTAATGATATGATGCTTCTTCTTCGAGTATAAATTCCATCCTCGCACGCAAAGGGCCGCAACGCCATTCTTTTTCTCAGATTAATGAAGAAAGATCCACAAGGAGGGTGTATCCAATGCAAACATGAAACATGAAAATACGTATTCTTGAGACAACTACGGATTTTGACGCAGCGCACCTCCTACAATTTCATACGAAGTTAAACGCCAGCACTCTTTCTGCTTTCGAGTCCTGATTCGCACCTTGTAATGTTTTCAATTGACAAACGTGCTGTTGCGGCAAGAAGATATCCGAAGACGCAGCTGAGCCTCGAGTGTTCCAGAAAAACACGCCATTATCTCTCGAAATCTCTTTTGGTATATCTTACCCAAACATCAGCGCATCAGCTGCATGTTCTTCTTTTGCTGGCTGCAATCTTTGCTGTCGATATATGTATGAGAAGATGCAGAGAGTAACGCATTACTAAAGCGCTAAAACAATAAGTAAAAAGATATAATTTGCTACTCTCGCGGTTGCCGTTTCCTGTCCTTGTTTAATAAAAAAGGAAAAGATTCACCATGAAATGAGCTTGTGCCTCATTCATAGCTGAAAAACTTTTAATTAACGCTTTAAAGGTATGGCAGAATAAGTCTTCGTTTTTAACCAAGTGCAGTTCATTAAATATGTTTGATTGTTGGGATCGCCATGTCATCAGCTGCGACTCCAGGGTCAATTCCATAATGCACAAGCGCTTCCTACAACCGCCTCATTTCTTTCCACAAAGCCCTATATTTCTTTCATCAGCGGCGTGTACAGAAGAATTTCATGCAAATGAATGCATCTCCTGACTTTGGCAACATCCGATTGCTTCTACCTGCATTTAGCTTGTATTGCATGATTTGTATTGCACAAATCCTATATTTACGCAACTTTACAAAATGAAACGTTAACAAGAGTATTGGCACGACGCTAAAAAAACATCTCCGACACTAGGAAGATATATAATCTTATGCAAATGGGCAAAGAAAACTGATATGAAGAAGACCGATGCAGTTTCGCTTGAAATATTATTGTGCGCAACGGACTCATTGCAGAAAAAGTGCATTTAAGCTCAATGTGAAAGCATAAAACATAACACTGAAAATATAAACATGGTACCATAATAATATTAGCCATATAAAGTTTTTTTTTCTACCAAAACATTAATACACGACCATGAAAACATATATAAATATGCACTAAATGTCCAACGGGTCACAAGAAGTAAATGCATTAGCGGAGGTGCATGAATACCTCTTCGAAGTCTGAAAGGATAACTTGCCATCTAATGCATCACAGAATGGCGCAAAAGAAAAATCATTTTGAGCGAAGGTTGTGTCTTTTTATATTCACTAAACGAATGGGCGCTGCCACTTTTTTTCTTATTGCACGATCGAGTGGTTAATGATCAATATTTGTAATATTTGGCTCGAGAATGTCCCCTTACATTCTGCGCATTTAGGAAATACACACGAGTTGTTTATTTCGTTGATTAGTTCTTGACGTGAAGTTTCGAATGGCATAAAGGAAGCAATTCTTCGTACTCGTGACATCGCAGATAAGGAGCGGCATTTTTTTGTGCCACACGGAGCTTTCCATGAGCAAGCGATCGCGAATGCCTTTTACAAGCTCGCAAAGCGCTCTCTGGCGACTGGGACGAAAAGGCAACGCCATATTCTGCGACGGCGGGAAGGGCCGCGAATGCAGCATGGCGGTGAGCGAGTGCATGAGAAAGCTAAAGGATGGAGGAATTCGTCTGTTTTAAGTCGCATTCTGTTTTCCATGAATCGTTTGCAATGCAATATATTTGTTGAGGCCATTCGTCGCACAAAAAAAAGAAAGGGTTGCAGCACGACGTCCGTCCTCTTATGGGGTTGGCCGTGTGTAGCCATTCATGGTGGACACGGAAGTGGTCTCTTATGGATTATTCTCTGGCGATCATATCCTAAAACTCTCGTGTGAGTTCTCATGTAGAGATAGAATGATGTGGCGAGGGATTCCATCCAGATGCAGGCGAGACCTCGTGCGAAAAGGAGGCAAATCGTCGATGAGTATATATTTAATACTTCAGCAACTAAGTCACAGAAATCCGAGAAAAGAGAATATGCTATTACATGGTGGCCCTTACAAACGTGTTTACAGAGATCAGCCTTCAGATTTCATCGGGAGGGATGCAATTTTCGCTGTCAATGAGATCGCAGGGGAAGATGTCTCTTGGTTCTGGGTACTGCAAGAACGTCTTTCCCTTGAGGTACCTGTTGAGAAGGCGGGTGGTAGAGAAGTTGAATCCATCTGACGCCTCTATCAGCCTGCTCTGTGTCCTTGCAGAGTTCATCTTGGACCTGCACTTGCTTGCGAGGACCTTGCCGAGCTCAACTCCCCACTGGTCAAAACTGTTAATTCCCCACACAAAGCCCTTGACGGCAACCATCGCCTCGTACAGGGACAGGATCTGGCCAGTCGTGTAGGCGTTGAGTTCCGGGAGAAGGATGCTCGTGGAGGGCCTGTTCCCCGTAAAGGTCTTGTGAGGGATCAGGTTATCCGGGACATTTTCTGCCCTGAGCTCCACCGCGTTCTTGCCCGTCGCCAGAGCATCAGCCTGCGCAAAGAAGTTGCACATCAGCTCATCGTGGTTTGACACGATTTCTCCCTTGAGGTACACGCTCTGCTGACTCTTGATCGTTCCAATGAAGTCGCAAGGGATCACGCGGCCCTGGTGAATCAGCTGGTAAAAGCTATGCTGGCCGTTGGTCCCGGGCTCACCAAAGTCAATCTGGCCGGCCTCGAACTTCAGTGGCTTTCCGTTCATGTCGACCCCCTTTCCGTTGCTTTCCATGCTCACCTGCTGGATGTGCGGCGCCAGCTTGGCAAGTGCCTGGCAGTAGGGCAGGATCGCCCTCGCTGGGTAGTGCAGGAAGGAGATGTTCCAAAGGTTGATGAGCCCAAGCGTCACCGGGATGTTCTTCTCGAACGGCGCGTTCAAGAAGTGGTTGTCGATGTCTCTGGCGCCCTCCAGGAACTGCTCCATGATGCCAAAGCCGTACTGGAGCGAAAGGGGGAGCATGCCAACAGCACTGCAGACGCTGTACCTGCCTCCCACCCAGTCCCAGAACTCAAAGGTGTTGTCAGGGTCGATGCCAAACTGGCTCACCAGCTTTACGTTGGTGCTCACCGCGACCATGTGCTTCGAGACGGCCTCCTCGCCCAGCTCCGCTGTGATCCACTTCCTCACGGTCCTCGCGTTCAGCATCGTCTCCGCCGTGGTGAACGTCTTCGATATGATGACCACCATGGTCGTCTCCTGGTTCAGGTTGTGGAGGGCCCTCGCCACGTCCACGGGGTCCACGTTCGCGAGGAACCTCAGCCTCCTCCCGGAGGCCTTCATCGAGGCCACGGGCTCCGTCTTCAGGGCCGTGTGCACGAACAGGGGCCCCAGGAAGGAGCCGCCGATTCCGATGGCCACCACGTCCCTGATCGGCTTCCCGGTCGCTCCGAGCCACTCCCCGTTCCTCACCTGATCAGAGAAGTGCTTGATCTTGTCGAGAACCTTCCAGACGTCCTCCACCACGTTCTTGCCGTTCACGATCAGCTCCTTGTTCCTCTCCGCCCTCGTCGCCACGTGCAGGACCGACCTGTGCTCCGTCTCGTTGATCTGCTCGCCCTGGAACATCTGCTCGATCTTCTCCTTCAGGCCGGCCTCCTTGGCGAGGTCGAAGAGGAGCTCCAGGGTTTCCGGCGTCACCCTCTGGCGGGAGAAGTCAGAGTACAGCCCGTTGTGCTCCAACGAGAGGCGAAGGCAGCGCTCCTCGTCCTTGAGGAGGTAGCGCAAGTGCGTCTCCTCGATCTCGGGTATGTGGTCCACGAGGGCCTTCCACGCCGGCGTGTCCGCGATGGAGGCGTACTTCTCCGCGGAGGACTTCACCGCCTCGCTCATGTCCAACGCGTTCACCGAGTGGTCCTTCCTCGAGCTCCCGCACGCCGTCGTCCCCTGCCTCGAGCTCTGGACGAGGTTCTTTGGGGAAGCCGCTGGGCCAGTGACGTTCCCCGCCGCTTTCCTTGGGGACGTTGGGGATTTCTTCCCGTTCACGTTGACGTTGACGTTGATGTTGATGTTCCCGCCGCCGTTCGCCTTCTTCGGACCAGGTTTGCTCGCCGACACACGACTCAGCATGGCGACGACTCACGACTCGTCACTCGCCGTGACTCTCTAGCTCTGCTGCTGCCAACGGATGGCTGGCAAGCAACAATATGAAATCGATCCTCAACAGATGGAGGGGCAGGAGGGGAAGGAAGAATGAATGGCTTCTGGTACATGACCGCAAGCCACCGCAATGACACACCGCATGGATATTTTCGTTGCATTTTAGCGATGGCCAGGCTTCTTGCTGGCGGAGGGGATCCTCCCGTACTTTTTTCTCGTGGACGAGGCTGACACGGTGCTCGGGGGGTCCCACCGGGGCTCGGCGAGCTGGTCGAAGTTTGAGATCAGGGCGCCAGCCAGCCCCTTGAGGTCAAAGGGCACCTCCGTGACGTCGGAACAGAGGGGCACGCTGTCGATCAAAGCGCTGACCCTGGCCAGGCTCTCCTGCGGGGAGGAGTCGCCCACCTCGCCGCCGCGGTCATCGACCTCCTCCACCGCAGTCTCCACGGGAAGAAGCTCCTCCCCGGAAGCGATCCTTTTCAGGAGCATGTTCCTGCACGTGGCGTCCGGGGTGAGCAGGTAGGTCAGGGGCACGGCGGACGCCTTGGTCCTGTCGAAATCGAAGGCGCAGGAGACCAAGAGACACTCCTTCCTCTCCTTCAAGTCGGCGATCAGGTGATTCCAGACCGAGCGGGCCGCGGATTCCTGCATCATTTCGTTCGCGGACGCCAGGTAGGGCAGGCCGAACAGGAGCGCGTGGTTCACGGAAGACAGGCTCATCCTTGCCAGGACCCGGAACGCGATCTCCGCGGATCCCCCCCTCCTGCCGCCGCCAACTTCACCGGCGGGGCCCGGCCTGAGTTTCCAGCGCATGCTTCCCAGGCGAAACGCCTCGTTGCTCCTCGGGACGAACTGCCCGGTCACGGCGCACTTGACGAAAGTCCTCGAGTCCTGCCGGGACGATGAGGGGGAGGCGCCCTGGCTTGTGTACACGGCGCCAAGACCCCGATCGGGGCACGAGTCCAGGCCGAGGATGGTCGGGGAAAGGAGGCAGTGCAGAACCAAGGCCTCCTCCTCCTCCTCGGCGTCGCTCGGAAACCCGAAGGCCACCTCCACCGGCTGCCTACCCAGCATGAGCACCGCGCACTGGTACGCGATGAAGAACTCCAGGTCGTCGCTCGAGAAGAGGTCGATGCTGTAGTAGGCCGCGGACTCGCAAGCGGCCACCAGGTGCTGCAAGGCCCCGCTCCCGCCGGAGGCCGGATCCCGCGACGACGCCCCTTCGAGGGCCCACGCGTTCTTGATCTCCACCAAGTCGATCTCTACGAACCGCGAGGACAGGTCGCCCAGCACTGACTGGAAGGAGGACTCGCTGGACGCCAGACCTGCCTCCGAGGCCATCGCCACGATCTTCACCGACGTTGCCTCGCTCCCGATCGCTTGCGCTACGCCCGCGTCTCTCGTCGTCAAGGAAGTGAGCTGATCGACGAAGGAGCTCCCCCCCTCGAGCACGTCCCCTTTCTCGAAGGAGTATCCGTCCCACTTCTCCAGGACTTGGCAGGCCCTCAGCAAGCTCTGCAGGCTGCAGTCTCGAGGGTCCGCAAGAGTCGTGCACGCCCCGCAGGAGGAGCTCCCCCCGAGCAAGTAAACACCCGTGGCGAGATCGCTCGTGTCCCGAGCCCCCGTGCCCTGCCGGGCGAGGTTCAGCTTGATCACGAGCCTCGCCAGCGCCTTTCCGATGCGCTGCACCACGACGTCCTCCAGACCCGCGATGCAGAGGCAGATCAGGACGACCTTGGTTTGCCCCTTCGGTTTCGCTTCCATGGCTTCCGTAACGCCCGCGAGAAGATCGCAAGTGACGCGCGCCTTGTCGTTGAACTCGCTGCTGGACTTCATGATGACGATCTCGGAGAGGGACGATGCTTCTCTGCGCCCGACTCCCTCGCGGCCGCGCGCGCGCGCTCTCCTCTCCTCCCGGCCACACTCCGAAGGGGAAGAAGAAGAAAGTGATCGCGATCGCGATCGCCGAGGGGAGAGAGGAGGACGGCGATCGGAGGATGGCGTCGGGGGGAGGGGAGGGGGGCAGAGCCTAAGAATAAATAAATTAAGAAAAGGTCACATGCAACTGCTCTACTCCTTGTACGTACGTTTTGCTGGCCTCCTTCCGATCCGAACGGCGGTTTTTTACTCGCACTTCTGGAACAGGATGAACGGAACTCCGACGTTGATCATGAACGGGGTCGGGTTACCGAGAGCCAAGTCCCAGGACAGCATGTAGGGCAAGGCGTAGACCTGTCCCATCCAAATTCCGGGGGCGAGCTCCCTCATGTGGTCCTCGAAGCCTCCCATGTTCCTGATGTAACGCCCGGGCATCAGCCTGTCCATGACAAAGTTGTACACGGGCCCGATGATGGGAACCGTGGAGCCGACGCTGTAGTCGAGCTTCCAGGAGACCCCGTCGACAGGGTCGTAGTCCGGGTAGAACTTCCCGGGGTAGGCGTTCGGGTCGTCGAGCAGGCCGAGCTGCACCAAGTTCGTGAACACCCCCGTGGTAGCGTTGTACCCCTTCCCCTGCCATCCGGGGAGCAGGCGGGCCTCCTGCGCGAACAGGTTGTTGCCCACGATGCACCCGACAAGCTTCCCGTTCGGCACAGTCGTCGACAGGGGCTGGCTCGCGCGGAACGGCATCTCCCACTGCTCCGCCGGGTTGCTCTGGTGGTAGTTGCAGAACTCCTCCATGGTCGGGTTCCTGTTTCCTGGAATCCTTGGCATCTTGGGCGTCACGCACGTCCCGTCCGGCCCCGTCTGGTCCGAGAGCTTGAACACGCAGTCCCCGCCCTCGCAAGCGAAGGCGTCCTTGGCCTGCTGCAGCTGCGCGTACAGGGGCGAGCTCTCGCTCAACACCCCCGGAGCGGATGCAGGAGAGGCGGAGGCGGCCAGCGAGCCGCACAGAGCCGCGAGGACGGAAAGAGTAATCAAGGAGGACTTCATTTCGGTGGGACGATCACGTTCGGAGAGGACTTTCTTCTTTTTTTCGTCGACAGCGCGCGACGCGAGTGCTGATGTTGTGCTCGGATCGAGCCCTCCGTCGCGATCGCGATGTCTCTCTCTCTCTCCCTCTCCAGGCGATGACTTCGATGAATCCTGATCCTGATCTTGTTGAGAACGAAAATGGTTTTGAGTGGGGCCACGGCATGGACGGGGGGATTCAGAATTGGTGACGAGGCGTCGTTCGTTTTCGTTTTCGTTCGACGGATCACAGAACGACTTTCGCGTTCCTGCTCTTCGATCAGACCCCCGCACGACGACGGCATGATCGCCAGCAAGAAGTTTGCCGCTGTCCTGGCCGTCGTGGCCCTGGCGAATGCCGTGGAAGCGGCGAGGACCCTGACCCAGGAGATTCGGGAGACGAAGACGGGCTTGCTTTGGAAGGGATCCCCGCTCTTCGCGGCATCGGATGCCGCAAAGGCGGGGTTCACTTGCGGGTACGAGGGGAGGGAGTGCAACTTCCAGTACTCTGACCAGACGGGCCCCGACGGGACTTGCGTGCCGGCCGCCGCCCCCTACATTCCAACCAACCCCAACCCCACCATGATGGAGTTTTGCGGCTACCACCAGGCGAACCCTCCGTACCACTGGGACGGGGTCTGGCACAACACGACCCTCCTCTCGGAGTCCATTCCCAGCGGAGCCTTTTACGGGTGCATCGTCGGGAACAACTGGCAGTCCCAGGAAGCCCGCCGACTTCCGGGGTGGATGGGAAAAGCTTTCAACGCCAACACCGGAGGCTTCGCGAACTTGGTCGACGTTGGCTTTTACTCCGACAACACCGCGTACCCGGGCCGCTTCTACCCCACGTACAGCGTCGAGGGGGGGCTCTCGTGGACTTTGGACTATCAGGTGCAGACGGGCGTGCCCCTGATCGGAGGGGTGCTGGATTTTGCGATCAACCGATTGTTGCCGGGGCAGTACATCAGGAACTTTGGGGGGTTCAAGGACGAGATCAAGGAAATCGCTCCGGGTGTCTGGCTAGGACGAGTTTACTCCTTGCCCATGTCCCTCTCTTGGGATCTCTCCCTCGGAAACGTATCGCCTTTCACTGTCTACACCCAAGTGCCCTTCCTCTTGTTCCAAGCTTGCTTGTGAAAGACATCGAAGGGGAAGGAGCCTGGAGCCTAAAAGAGAAACTTTATTTTACAATTCATTCTTATCTACGTGCAACGACGGAAGCGCTTCGTGTCTCGACTCCTGTCCTGTCGTCGTCAGTAACGCCCCAAAGTTTTCGTTTGGGCTTGGCCAGATTTTTTCTCCAACAGAGACGGAGGCGGGCGAGCAATTCTCGTTCGGGGTCAGGCAGGCAGACAGGCAGGCAGGCAATGGTGTTGTCGCCGTCCCCGGCGGGACCGTCCCCGGCGCCTTTCGTGGTCGACGAAGGCGTCCGGAGCGCGATACAAAGGGCACAAGCTGCCGCTGCGGCGGGCGTTGGGTGGAAGGGACAGAGACTCTTCGATCAGCCCGCAGGAAGGCTGGAGGTGAAGCTGCTGCTGGAAACTGGACCCAAGCCGCAGAGGCGGCGGCGGCAATCGAGCGATGGGGAAGCGTCCTCCTCCGTGGGCCTGCCGGAATGCGAAGCGACGGTAGCGACGCTCCGGATGCTGGCTGCGTACGATGGCACTGCCCTGACCATTTCCACGACGAAGGGATACGAGGAGCGTTTCGGTGACGGGAGGACGCGGACTGCGATGGCCGTGGTCAGGTGCCGAGGGAATCGCCGGGGATTGGCGAGGGACGGCACCCTGTACCTGAGCCCCCAGCTCGCGCACGACCTTGGCGTGCACCACGACTTGATATCGGAAGCTGTCCTCGGGAAGAGCGGCGACGACGATGATGATGAGGGTGCGGTCCAGGTGGACGTGAGGAAAGCCAAGGAAGGAGATCTGGTCGAGAGGGACGACATGCAGATCACGGTCACAAAGGTAGCCATGCCAGAGACGAGGGACCTGATGGACTTCACGGCCCTGGACCAGGAGCTATCCTATCAGCACTCGGATATCGAGCGAGCCTCTTTCAGTCTGCGAGAATTCTTCAACGCCAGAAGGCTCATAGAAGCGGGGCAGGTGCTTGCCATCCCCAGCAGAGCTGGTCCGGGTGCAGCTCTGAACGCCGTGGTCGGCGAAAGAAAAGGGGACGAGGACCACTTTTTTGTCAAAGTGGTGGACGTGAAGCCAAAGCAAGACAAGCCTGCAGTCATATCGGCTTCAAACTCCAGGATCGTGCTCCAGGGCAGCACCTCGAGCGCGACCCCCCCCCGGCTCGAGCTGGATTTCGGTCTGCTCCCGAGGCTGTCATCCAACGAGACAGCCAAGACTTTGCTGCCTTTGCTGCTCCCTTACTTCCACTGCAAGCTGCGCAGGTCTCCGCGGACGTCGATCATTCTCCACGGGCCTTCGGGGTGCAACAAAGCGGGCTGTGTCAGAGATGTCGCCTCCGCGCTCGGAGTGCACCTCATCAGCCTGAACACGTTTGACCTCATACAGTCGAGCGAGGAGAAGACAGTTGAAGTTCTCAACGCAACGTTCGAGAAGTGCAAAGAATTCTCGCCCTGCGTCTTGCTTTTGAGGAAAGGCCACGCTTTCTCGCAGATTCCCCACCAGACCGAGAAGGACAGGCTGTTGTTCTCCTGCCTCTCAGAGCACATGGTCAGTGGCAACGAAAGGGAAAGGAAGTTCGAAAAGGAAGCTGGGAAGGGATTCCCGAATCCCCGGGGGGCTCGGGGGAACATCATGGTAATCGTAACCACGGAGTCCGTCGACGACTTTCCAGCGGGTTTGCGAAGTCTGTTCTCGCACGAAGTGGAGTGCTCCGTCTCTAAGGACGTGGGGAAAGATCTGGGGGCCCTGCCAGGCGTGGAGGGCGTGGAGGGCGAGAGCTTAGAGACCGTGGGCCTGAACGCGAGGGACATCAATGCGGTGGTGTCCAAGTCCTTTGCTCTCTCACTCCTGGAAGGGCAGAAGAGCCCCAAGAGCTGCTTGGATGCAGCGATGAGAATCACGAAAGACAGGATAGCAAAGACTCTGGGAGCTCCAAAGGTCCCGTCCGTGCAGTGGGGCGATGTAGGCGGTCTCGAAGAGGCAAAGAAAGCCATCATTGCGACCATTGAGACTCCGCTCAAGTATCCCCACCTCTTCAGCAAGGGCCTGAAGAGGAGATCCGGGGTGCTCTTATACGGACCGCCGGGAACGGGGAAGACGCTTCTCGCCAAAGCGATCGCGACCGAGTTCAAGATGAACTTTCTCAGCGTGAAGGGTCCTGAGCTGATCAACATGTACGTGGGAGAGAGCGAGCGCAATGTGAGGGAGGTGTTCGCGAAGGCAAGAGGGGCCGCGCCATGCATCCTGTTCTTTGACGAGTTGGATTCTTTGGCCCCCGCAAGAGGAAGCGGGGGAGACTCTGGTGGCGTGATGGACAGAGTGGTGAGCCAGTTCCTTGCGGAGCTCGACGGCATCCAGGCGCAGGGCCCAATCTTTATTGTCGGGGCAACAAACAGGCCCGACCTCATTGACGGCGCCCTGCTCAGGCCTGGCCGGTTCGACGTACTCCAGTACATCAACCTCCCCAATCAGCAAGGAAAGGAATGCGTCTTGAGGGCCCTGACGAGAAACATGACGCTGGAAGGCGTGAGCCTCGATGAGGTGGCCAGCCAGTGCCCCAGCAGGTACTCTGGAGCGGACTTGTACGCCCTGTGCGTGGAGGCCTGGATGCTGGCAGCGCGGAGAGGGGACTTCAAGGTGAGGAGGGAAGATTTCATGACTGGCCTCGACAAAGTCAAACCAAGTTTGAGCGATCAGGAGATAGAGATGTATGAGACTCTGAAAAGTAAAATGTTGAAATAAAGCAGCAGCCACGAAAAGGGTTTTTTTGGACGTAACTTCCGTTGGTGGCATACTCGGGTCTCACTTTCCACAGAAACGACTCCACCCGGATTCCATGACCCGAATCGACGCCTTCTCATGCTCGAGACCGTGATCCTCCTCTTCTTCCCCTGCAATCGCCCTTGTCGTCTCTGCCTTGTTCCCCAGCGAAGGTTTCGACGCTGGGAGGGAGCGCCATTGGACGCCATTGGCCTCGTCCTTGCCGTCGTTACCTCCAGTTTTGCGATTAGAAGGTGGCCTCCTTGGTTTGAACCCCTGGCAAAGCCTCCCCCTGACCAAAAAACGCCGTACACATCTGGTCTTCGGCCTTCTTGTTTTTTTCCAATCTCTTCAGAGTCAGAGAGAGAGAGAGAGAGAGAGAGAGATTATAGAAGAGACCGAGGGGCGTGGACCTGACTTTGCGCGAGGGGGGTCCAGGATGTGCCAGTAGGGACCTACCACGGAACGGGAAAGACGTTGCGTGAGTGAGAGAGGGAGAAAAGACGGGAGCGAAGGGGTTGGACTCACGAGCAAGACCTTGCCTTGGTTGGTTTTGAAGCTTCGCGGTCCGCAACGATGTTTTCACGCTTTGAGACCACAGATAACAACGGCATCAGGATGGTGAGTGTCTTGTGAAGAGTGGGGAGCAAAGGTGGAAGAGGGGAGGAGGGAAGACCGAGCGAGCGAGGTTGACTGACCGTGCGGCCATTTCTTTTCCCTTCTGTTTTTTCTTTCTTTTTTTCTTTCGGCGCAGTTCGACTCGAGGAAAGAGTCCACGTTTGCCAGAAGCGGTATCACTGCCCCCAAGCAAGCGAAGCCGCGTTTCCCGGGGGGCAACCGGGCAGGGTATCCAAACAAGAGCGTGCACTTCGGTCAAAGGTAAGAGACCACGAGAGCACTTTTTGCTTTCCTTCCCGCTCCCTTGTTCCCACGAGAGATCATAGGCTGACTTCTGAAGTCCGGCACTCAGGTTTGACCACGACAGCAGCAGGTTGCCATCTTTGTCACAGAATGACGCGGGGAGAAGGCGGGTTGGACTTCAAGTCTTGTCTACGAGCAACCAGGGGGGCGGAATTCACTACACGCCTCAGTACGCAGCGAGGAACCTGCAGACAAAGTACGTGAGCCACCAGAACAACCCGAAGCCAAAGGTGGCGAACATCCTTCGTGCCTCGACTCGGGCGGGCGGGTTCGACTCGAACTTGATGCTTTTGGGCTCGAGATCGAACACCTCCCTTGACGCGAGCCCGAGCCATGTTCACCTGCCGAGGCCGATGACCCAGGCCGGGGAGCCTCGACTCGGGGGAGACTATGAGCGCCAGCTCGTTCGGCCCAAGACCCAGCAGTCGTACCTGAGCTCAAACGAGATGGGCGTGAAGCCGATCAGGATCGGAGTCCCGAAACTGTCCAAGAAGGAGATCACTTTTGCGAAGAAGAAGTCTTCGCCGCAGCAGCAGTACCAGTTTCATATGCACGACTTGAACAACCCGTACGACAACTCTTTGCACAGCTTGCCGGCGCAAAATTCTTCTTCGAGCTTCGACTTTCCCAAGAGGAGCTTCAAGACGCAGAAGATAAAGAACTTCAGGAGGAAGAAGACTCCCCTCTTCCCCCAGCCCAATGACCAGAAGAAGCTCTACAACCTGAGGAGCGACATTCAGTCGTCGGACGTGCTCTTTGTGTCCTCGCAAAGCAGCTCGAAGCACGGTTCCAAGTTCGGAAGAAGCACCCTTTACCAGCTCCCGACCCTGTCCAACGCTCACGGACGGCAGATGCAGGACAAGGTGCAGGACGCCCTGAGGGAGGCGGACAGGCTTCCGGAGGCCGAGGCCATCAACCTGCTTGAGAATACGATGGCCCAGGCAGAGGAGTACAACTTGAACACTGACCGAGTACAAAAGAAGCTCGTTTGGTTCCAGCAGAGGCACAAGATACGCCAGGAGATGATAGCCTCCGCGGCCGCGGGCAACGATGCTCACGTGGACGAGCTGATCGAGAGGGCCTCCTTCTACAACATTGGCAGCCAGGACGAGGCGGTGAGGCAGGCGAGGCTGCTTCTGTCGAAGACGGCGGCCTGGACAGGAAGGGAGGGCACCGACGTCGTGGTCGGGGGAAAGAGAATACTCAATGGAAAGTACGAGGTGCTGCAGATCGTCGGCGAGGGAGCGTACGGCATGGTGATGAGATGCCGCATGAAGGGGACAGGGAACTTTGTGGCAATCAAGGAGTTCAAGATATCCGCGGAGGACCCTGACGCGGAGGAGGTCCGAAAGTCTTCCATCAGGGAAGTCAAGCTCCTCAAATTTCTTCAGCACGAGAACATTGTACAGTATCTTGACGACTTTACTGTTGGGGAAAAGATCTTCATGGTCATGGAGTTCGTTCCGAGGAACCTGCTCGAGGTGCTGGAGGAGCACGAGTACGGGCTTCCCAAGCACATGACCCGGAAAATCATTTACCAGCTCTGCAAGGCGATCAGCTTCATCCACAGCCACGGTTTCATCTACAGGGACATCAAGCCCGAGAACCTGCTGATAGACGAGGAGGGCAACGTCAAGCTGTGCGACTTTGGCTTTGGGCGCCACCTGCAGGCGAGCGGAGACGACTCTGAGGACCTGACGGACTACGTGGCCACGAGGTGGTACAGGGCACCGGAGCTCCTTCTGGGCCCGCCGTTCGAGAACGACGGGGGAAAGATCGTGAGGTCCGCCTATGGCCCGGAGATCGACATTTGGGCCATAGGCTGCTTGATGGCCGAGCTCATCGATGGCGAGCCCCTCTTCGCTGGGGACAGTGACATCGACCAGCTGGAGAAGATCCAAAAGGCCTTGGGACGCATCACGTCGAAGCAGATGAAGATGTTCCTCATCAACCCAGCCAACGCGGGCTACTGCTTCCCCTTCGACAACGAGCCCCTGGAGACGCTCAAGGAGAGGTATGGAAGGTTCCTGAACCCCAACGAGGAGGACTTCCTTGTCAAGATGCTGAAGATGGACCCCGACAAGAGGCCCACGGGTGAGAACTGCTTGGGCCACGCATACTTCGCGGAGATGAGGTAAAGGGAGCGGAGGACGCTCTTCTTCTCCACTGTACATAAATTATATCCCAAAAGAAAGCTTTAGACGTTTGAGGAGCACGTTACAATACACAAGGGAGGGCTATACACTTTCACGCTCGTCCCAAAAGCAAAGCTACTTCTTTCGTTCCCTCCTCTGGTTGTACAAGACGATCAGGTACCTGTTCGCAACGTTGAAGCCGCTCAGGTGGTCAACTGCGTTCTTCGCGTCGAAGATGTCCTCGTACACCACAAACGCCGTCCCCTTGGTCGCCTTGGTGTCCCCCAGCCTAATCTGCCTAATCGCGCCGTACTTTCCAAATATCTCGTACATCTCCTCCCCGGTTATGTTAAAGGGCAAGTTCCTCACGTACAAGACTCGATTCACTTCCGGGGGAAGCCTCACGTTCCTCCTGTTCGCAGAAACCGCCGCCATCCCTCTCCCTCTCCCTCCTCTCCCCCTCTTCCTCTCCCTCGATCGACTCTCGCCCCTTCCCTCGCGAGTCCTCAGTCCTCGCCCTCCCGTCCGCCCGCGCCCTGCCGACCAATCGAAATCCCTCGAGACTGCGCTCCCTCCTGCGACACTCTCTCGCCCTTCGACCCTCTGAACCTTTCGCCTCCTCTTTGACCTCTCACGCAGGCGCCGCTCCGCTCCGCTCTCTTCTTCTCTCGCTCTCCACGAAACGCTTTCGCTTTTGTGGAGGAGAGAGCGCGAGGTGAGCGATTGCGATTGATTGTGAGGAACGAGACCACGAGAGGGGGAGGGATCCGGAACGACAGAGGCACGATCACATCATACGTCGTCCCTACGCGCTTTCGTTTTATTTTATTCTAGTCCTTTGCCTGGCGGTTACCTGCAACGAAGGGATGGGCAGTGTGAGGCAAGCGGTGAACGTACTGGGAGGGGCGTTGGAGCGTTGCTCTCGTCCTGGAGGGCCCATCACTGGGTTCTACCGCGATGGGTGTTGCGGAACTGGGAACGATGATGTGGGGAGGCACGTCGTGTGCTCGAGGATGACCCAGGCGTTCTTGGATTACACCAGGGACAGGGGAAACGACTTGTCGACTCCCGTTCCTGAATACGGGTTCCCTGGTTTGAGGCCAGGGGACTTTTGGTGCCTGTGCGCCTCGAGGTGGCAGGAGGCGTTTGACAATGGGGTCGCACCACCGGTCAGGCTGGAGGCCACCGACAAAGCGGCGCTGAGGTACGTCTCGCTCGAGGATCTCCAATCCCACGCGCTGAGCGTCGAGCCTGAGTTGTGAGGCTTTGGGCACGACGACGCGCCGCGGGCCAGGCTCACAGAGAGTTGGACAAAGAGAGGTGGGGTGCAAGCGAAATGTTTCTGATTTGTTGCGTTTACGTTTTAATCGAGTTGTATAGATAGTCTTTATTGCTCACGCTGGCGAGGGGCGCACTTGATGATGTCGTCGACTCGCAGGATCATCTCAGTGGCCTCGGTCGCAGAGGAAAGGACGCACTTCTTCACCTTGAAGGACTCGTTGATACCGCACTTGGTCATGTCACCCACAGTCCCTGTCAAGATGTCGATTCCCTCGCGGCAGCCGTCGTTGACGTGGGCAGCCCTCAGCTGAGCGATGAGCTCGGTGCTGTCTAGACCTCCGTTCTCTGCTATGATGGCTGGAATTTGCCTCAGCGCCTTGGCGAAGGATTCCATGGCAAGCGAGCGCTTTCCTGGAGTCTTCTTGGCCAAGTCCTCGATGGCCTTGCTCATGATCATCTCGGAGCAGCCACCCCCGTACACAACACGCGAGTCCGTCGCCATCTGGGAAAGGACGCAGAGGGCGTCATGGAGGGAGCGCTCCGCCTCGTCCAAAATGTGAGTGCTAGCACCTCTCAAAATAATTGTACAGGCCTCCCCCAAGGCAACTCCAGAGAAGCGTATGAGCTTGTCCTCCCCAATCATGATTTCCTCGATGAGCTTGCACTCTCCAATCTTCGCGTCCTCGGGGTTGTTGAAGGTCGACACGATCTCACCGCCGGTGACAAGAGCGAGCCTCTCGATTCCGTCGAAGTCGGCGTGCTCGATGGCCATCACTCCGGCGTCCGTGAAGAGCTGCTCCGGGAAGTTGTAGATCAGCTGCCTGTTGATGAAGCAGTTGATTCCGTGGTCAATAATCTTCTGGACCTTCTTCCTCATCTTGTCCTTCTCGGCCTGCTCTATCGCCCCAACCTCTGCCATTCCCTTGGTCTTCACGCGAGCCCCGTAGATTTTGATCTTGTCCGTGTCCATCGGGGTGTTCGCGACGAGAATCTTCGCGTTCTCGATCCTCTTTGGCTGACCGACGCCAATCTTTTTGTCCAGAATAAATCCTTCGTCAAGGTAAGACTCGTTGAGGGTTCCCCCGGTCTTCTTGATCATCTGGATGGAGTCCAAGTTCGTGGACCCCTTGAGCCTAAGGACAGCATCGACCGCCAGCTGGGAGAAGTGCTCCTTGTCGTTCGTCAAGATCTTGGAAGACAGCGTCGTTCTCGCGATCTTAAGCATGTCCTCCTTGTACTTCTCCGGGTCTTCGACGTGGTTCACGGAAAGGTCCTCCAAGGCCTTCAACGCGCAGTTCATGGCCTCCCTGTACCCCTGGATGATCGTCTGGGGGTGGAGCCTCATGTTCACGAGCTTCTCGGCCTCCCTCAGAAGCTCCCCGGCGAGCACGACCACGGAGGTCGTTCCGTCGCCCACCTGGTCGTCCTGGACCTTGGAGATGTCCACCAGAACCTTGGCGGCCGGGTTGTCCACGTAGATCGACTTCAGGATGGTCGCTCCATCGTTCGTGACCGTCACCTCCTGGCCCCTGCTCTGAGACTGAAGGATCTTGTCCATGCCCTTGGGACCCAGAGTCGTCTTGACGAGATCTGCTATCGCCATGGCACCTATGAAGGAAGACAGGCGAGCCATCTCGCCCTTCTCCTCCGTCGCCTGCTCATTCAACAAGTTGTTGGGTGCGCCGTTCTCCATCGTGCGTGGTTCTCCGCTCGCCTGACGGGGCAACAGAACAGAAGGAAAGAAAAAACGAAGCGACAGATCCGACCGCCTCCCTCGTCAGAAAAAAAAAGAAAACAAAAAACAAAATCGAGACACAAACACGACGCGCAAACGAACCCACGCCGTGATCCAAGATCGGTCCAAAAAAACGACGACGAACAAAGGCGAGGAAGAGAAAGAGAAAGAGGAAGGGGAAGGGGAAGGGGAGGACGGGACGGGGTGCACGTTCTGGTTCGTCCTGGCCTTTCGTTCCGGTGCTCACCTCGGTGTTGTCCCTTTCTGTCCTCTCCTCTGGACCGACGCCGAAGCCCAAGTTGAGTTGTGTCCTCCTCGATCGATCGAGACGAAGGGTGATTTGAAAAAAAAACAGAAGCGAAACGCGGCAAAAGCCCTGTACAAAACCCATCTTAAAATGTGCCCAAAATGAGGTGTAAATTACACCGCCGTGTAACGTGAACAAGGAAAAGTCTTCTTCTTCTGTCTCTCGCGGAGGCTTTGGGGATCATCGCATCAATCGCATCATCCAGTCCATCGCCTCGCGGAGGTTGACCTTGCCTTGAGGTCCCAAGGTCCCGCCTTTGTGTGTTTGTGTCGCTCCTGGGATCGAATTGCTTGTCTTGCGCTTGGGTTTTGCGCTTGGGACGACGGACCCAGCCGGTTGGCCGGTCAGTGACGGCAGAAACTTGGGTGGCCACCTTGAAGACCTTTGGAGGGGGGAGGGGGGAACAGAAGGAGGAGAAGGCATCCCAGAAGGGGGACGTTCCATCACCATGCCCGAAAACGACGGGGTCAACAGGAGCCACTGGAAGGACTGCGCGGACATAAGCGAGTGCGAGTCAACCAGGTGCAACGCAAGTTTTTCTTTGACGAATAGGAAGCACCACTGCAGAAAGTGCGGGAAGGTAAGAGAGAGAGTTCAATGCTGGCGTTGTCATTTCCTCCCTAGCCACAACTCTCCCGAAGTCGAAGGAGTCGTATCCATTCAAGTGGATGCATTATTCTGAAAGCTGACGACAACGACCTCACCACCAACAACAACGACAACGACAACGACAACAACCTCTCCGTAGGTTTTCTGTGGCAAGTGCACCAACCGCCGGCTTCCGCTGAACCCGCGGAGCCTCACCGTAGACTTCCAGAACGGCAACGATTGCAGGGTGTGCCAAGAGTGCTACAACGAGGAGCGCCAGTGGTCGAAGCGCGACCAGGACGAGGCCAGGAAGAGCAAAAAGGCGGTAAGGGACCTCGCAGAGAAGCTTCAGATGCTGAGACAGGAGGCGTCCGAAGAGAGGGCCAGGCTCCTGGATGAGCTTGACGAGCTGAGGGAGGAGCTTGACGAGACTTTGGAAGGAAAGTCTGCGCTGGAGACCCGGGTGAGGGAGCTTGAGAGCCACCTGGCGTCCACGGCTCTTTTCGCCCAGGTGCACAAGAGGAAGATACGGTCGGACAGCACGACGACGCCGTGGAAGGAGCGGCTCGTGGTGGCATCCCCGAGCGGAATCAAGTACTACAAGGCCCAGCAGTCCATCGGATCAGTGGACTTGAGCTCCCTCTCCCTCGTGACCGGTTGCATCCAGTCCAAGCACTCGTCCCCGGTCAAGGGGCAGAGCTCGAGTGGCTTGCAGATGATCACGAAGGATGGCACGATATACGAGTTCTCGATGCCGAACGGGGAGCAGGATGTGGACCTGTGGCAGAAGCACGTGGACCTTCTGATGCAGAATGAGAGGGAGTCCAACCCCGGGACGCCCGTGGCCGTCCATGGCCACGAGGCAGCCCACCTGTCAGAGAACGAGATCCGTAAGGAGAACCCTTTCAAGATGGGCTGGCTGAGCAAGCAGCCGGGCAAGACTGGGTTCTGGCAGAAGAGGTGGTTCGTCGTCAGCGACGGGCTGATCGCTTACTACAAGTCCAAATCCATCATAAACCCCATCCAGCAGCTGAGCCTCGTCAACGCGGAAGCCAGGCAAATCAGCGTGCCTGGAAAGTCGCTGTGGTGCTTCCAGCTCTTCGTGCCAACGACGAACAGGCTATTCGTGATGGAGGCGCCGTCCTCGGAGGAGCTGGCTTCGTGGCTGTCCGCGATCAAGGGAGGGGCGACGTACGCCAAGTCGCTCAAATTGGGGGAGGGCAACGTTTCCGGGCAGGGAGCCCGCACGGTGTCCGACGACGAGGGGTCCCTGCCCGATTTCGACGAGTCCGGCAGCGACTGCGACAGTGGCGACGCGTACGACAGCGAAGATGACTAGCGCGATGATGATGTGCGAATGTGCAAGGGAAGGGGCGTACGTACGTATATAAGAGACCGAACAATAATGTCTAAACGCTATTGTCTAAAGGTTGTTATCTAGTTCATCGAATCTTTCTGCGGGTTCTCGCGCGGCCCGGGCCCTCGCTCAGCGCCGCGTGCTGCCACGCCCGGGCTCTGCTGCAGGGTCGCGAGGGTTTCCAGGAGGGCGAGCTGGCTCGGAGCTGCGGGGTAATTCAGAAAGGCGCTCACGCCCCCCACCTGTGAGACCCCGGCCAGCTGCTGCTGCTGCTGCAGGGTCTGGAGCTGGCACAGGCTCTGGAGATCCTGGAGCTGCTGGAGCTGCTGGAGCTGCTGGAGCTGCCGGATCTGGTCCTGGTCCGCCTGGTTCTGCTGCAGCAGCTGCTGCTTCACCACGCTGCGCCTGCCGTTGATGTGGTCCCTCAGCGTGGCGTACGGAATACCCGTCACCTTGGCCAGCCGCCGGATGCTGATCTTCTTCCCGTGCTGCTCGCCCTCGATGTAGAGCTTGTACGCCCGCTGCATGTCAGCCGGGGAGTACGGCTTGTACCCGAGGCTCCTCTTCTGCTTCCTCTTCTGCTTCTGCTCGACGCCACTCGTGGGGTGCTCGAGCAGCCCCTTGACCCGAACGCCTTCGGCGGCAGCCTCGTCCTCGCCAAGGGAGCCCGTGCTCCGCGTGTCGCTGTCCCCTGTCGAGTGGGACGGGAGGTCCCTCCTCTTGGGAGGTCCCTCCAGGCTCGAGGGTCCCGCCACGTCCGCACCAACCGCGAACTTCCACTTCTCCTCCTCAAGGTCGTTGGAGAGCGCATTCATCCAAAGCTCCCCCTCGGGCTTGAGCCTGGGAACCGTCCACGAGAACTGCGTCGACCTCCCGGAGTCCCCCTCCACGAACACGCCCCCGTCTCCGTCTCCGTCGCCGTTTTCGGGCCCCCCCACCCCCACCCCATGGTTTGGGGGCTCGCAACCACGGAGCCCGCCCGCCCTCTCCTCCTCCTCCTCCCCACCCATCACCGCCACCGCCACTGCCGGCGAGCAATCCGCCCAACCCGTCGCACACGGCGCACTCGACAACCTCCAACCGGTCGCGCTACTGCCGCCCCAAACCTTCGCGCGCACGAACTCAAACGGAAGGAATATCGCGTGCGTCGGTTACACTCTGCCTCGTCGGTTACAGCCTCATGTTAACTTCTCTCAATGAACCTATCAATGAGACGTTCGATCAGTGCAAATGTGGTGTGTTTTTGGTGTACGATTTCTTTTCATTTCAGAACCCTAAAAGGACGAGAAGCGCGAGTGAGGGCGATCATCATGGCGGACTTCAGCGAGCTGGAGGCGAGGGAGGGCGTGAGGCTGAGCTGGAATGTGTGGCCCAACACGAAGCTTGAGGCAACCAAGTGCGTCCTGCCCTTTGCGGCGCTCGTGACGCCGTGCAAGAAGCTCCAGGACAACCCGGTACGTGCATGGGAAGCACCTTCGACTTGCCCTCGTTTCCTTCCCCTTCCCCATCCTCCTCCTCATCCCCGTTTCTTCTTCTTCTTCTTCTTCTGACGCTGACTCTTTTTCGTTCTCTCGCATTCTCGTTGACGACGCACTCCTCGCTCGGCTCGTCCTCGCTCGTCCGTCGCACGCAGTCCGTGCCCTACCAGCCGGTGCCGTGCAGGAGCTGCGGCTCGGTGCTGAACCCTTTCGCCCGGGTGGACTTCCCCGGGAAGCTTTGGGTGTGCCCGTTCTGCTACACGAGGAACCAGTTCCCGCCGCACTACAACGCGATATCGGAGTCGAACCTCCCCGCGGAGCTGTTTCCCAACTACAGCGCGATCGACTACACGATCCCCAAGCCCGGGGGAGCCCAGCCCCCGGCGTACATCTTCGTCGTGGACACTTGCGTGAGCGAGGACGAGCTCGACACGTGCAAGGGGGCCCTCCTGCAGGCCCTCGGGCTTCTACCGGAGAACTCCCTCGTGGGACTCATCACGTACGGCACCCACGTCCAGGTCCACGAGATCGGGTTCACAGAGTGCGCCAAGAGCTGGGTCTTTCAGGGCTCCAAGGAGTGCGACCCAAGGAAGGTCGCGCACCAGCTCGGCCTGAACCGAACGGGCCCGGGGCAGCAGCAGAGGGGCCAGGCCGGAGCCGCTCAGGCCCAGCCGGGCTTGGGCCGCTTCCTCCTTCCGCTCTCGGAGGGAGAGTTCGTGCTCTCTGACCTCCTCGAGAACCTCCACGTGGACGCCTTCCAGGCTCCCATGAACAAGAGGCCGGCGAGGTGCACGGGAACGGCCCTGCAGGTGGCCACCGCCCTCGCGGCGGCCTGCTTGACGCCCGGAGGCAGCGCGATGAGAATCATGCTTTTCGTGGGAGGCCCGGCCACGATCGGAAGCGGCTCGGTCGTGCAGAGGGAGAAGACGGAGGCCATCCGCTCCCACAAGGACCTCGTCAAGGACCAGGCGCCTTTCTTCCAGAAGGCCACCCAGTTTTACGAGAGCCTGGCGCACCAGCTCGTGCTTCAGGGGCACACCCTGGACGTCTTCGCCTGCGCCCTGGACCAGGTGGGCCTGGCCGAGATGAAGCCAGCCATCGAGAGGACGGGAGGCATGGTGGCCCTCGCGGAGAGCTACCACCACCAGACCTTCAAGGACAGCTTGAGGCAGATCTTCTTGAAGGACGAGGAGGGCCTGAACATCTGTTCCCACGGCACCGTGGAGGTCTTCTGCTCCAAGGACATCAAAGTCAGCGGGTGCGTTGGGCCCTGCGCCCCCCTGGACAAGAAGTCCCCCCTCGTCTCGGAGAACTCCGTGGGGATGGGAGGAACGACAGTGTGGAGGCTCTGCTCGCTGAGCCAGTCGACGACCCTGTGCGTGTTCTTCGACATCGTGGGCAACAAGGAGGGTCCCCAGGCCCCAGGAGGGAACATGATGTCCTCCCAGCAATTCTTTCTGCAGTTCCAAGTCAAGTACACGACCTTGCAAGGCGAGGCGAAGATGAGGGTGATCACCCTGACGAGGCACTGGGTGGACGGAGGGAACGTCCAGGACCTTCTCGCGGGATTCGACCAGGAAGCGTCCGCTGTCATCATGGCGCGGTTGCTGTCGAGCAAGATGGAGGCAGAGGAGGAGTTCAACGCCACGAGGTGGCTCGATAGGACGCTCATCCGCATGTGCTCCAGATTCGGAGACTACAGGCCAGAGGACCCGACGAGCTTCCAGCTGAGCCCGCAGATGAGCATCTACCCCCAGTTCATGTTCAACCTCAGGAGGAGTCAGTTCGTCCAGGTCTTCAACAACTCCCCTGACGAGACTGCGTACTTCAGGATGATCCTGTGCTGCGAGGACGCCTTCAACTCACTGGTCATGATCCAGCCGACGTTGACCTCGTATTCCTTTAACGGCCCGCCGGAGCCAGCTCTCCTGGACGTGGCCTCGATAACGGCGGACAGCATTTTGCTCCTAGACGCTTTCTTCCAAGTCGTTGTGTTCCACGGGTCTACGATAGCCCAGTGGCGAAAAGCAAAGTACCAGGACCGTCCAGAGCATGCTGCCTTTGCGCAGCTGCTGAAGACCCCTATGGAGGACGCCACGGAGATTATCAAGGGTCGCTTCCCGGTTCCAAGGCTAGTAGACTGCGACCAGCACGGGAGTCAGGCGAGGTTCCTATTAGCAAAACTCAATCCAAGTTCCACTTACAATAGCAGCATGCAAGGGTCGGGAAGTGAGGTCATCATGACAGATGATGTAAGCTTGCAAGTATTCATGGATCATCTCCGAAAGCTGGCCGTGCAGCCATCCTAAAACCACTATATCAATACCAATTTAACCACCCATTTATTTCATTTTTCAAACAATAAAAAAAATTAAAAAGAAAGAAAGGACCCCGCCCTGCCCCCCTCCAGTGGAACTGATCCGTCCCCCCGCTCTCCCCTCCCCCTGGAATGGACCCCAATCCTTCCCTTCCCTCCCTGCTTCCCCCGTTGGCAACCGTTTGAACTCCGTTTCATTCCTTGAGAACTTTCGTAAGGCCTCCTCCGCTCGTAGCACAAAGACCATGGCGTCGTCGGACGAAGACATGGGTGAGGTCCAGCCCCCTCCCGGAGGGAGCGGCGTCCCGGTGCTGCAGCGTCTTCGGGCCCTGTCGTACGGCTCGAAAGGCCAGTTCAATGGCAACAACGGAGGCGCGAAAGAGACTGAGCCCCATCGTGCGATTGAGGCAGCTGCTGCCATACTAGCCTCGGGTCCAAAGGAAGTGACAGACGAGGACGAGAGCAGTGATGGGGGAGGGGCGCAGAGGGGGTTCCCTGCGACGTACGACGCGAAAGGCGACGACTTTGAGGCCAAGTACTACAGCTTGCAAAACAAATACCTCGATGTTCAGAAGAAACTCCTGTCCATTCAAAAGGAAAACGATGGTCATAGCGAGGAGAGCTTCAAGGAGATTGAGAAGCTGCAGTTCGAGAGCCAGAAGCAGAAGGTCGAGCTGCACAAGACGAGGAAAGAGAACGAGAGGCTCCACACCGAGTTGGCGGACGCCCAGAACGCTTTGAGGCAAAAGAACCGAGAAATATCGAAGCTCAAGGACGACCTCATTGAGAGTGGAGCCCTTGCCATGCAGAGCAGGGGGAACTACCCGGCCCTTCCTGCCCCGGCCCAGCACGCGGAGTCGCCAAAGGGCGGCGCTAGCCCGGACCCTGGCGCGAGTGCGATGCTGAAGGAGAAGCTGGGAGAGGCTCAGAAGGAGCTCGCTTCGATAAAGCAGAAAAGCATGCAGCAGGACTTGAAGGTGAAGAACCTCGAGAACGAGCTCAAGCACAAGACCTTGGACAGCGAGGCCAAAACGAAGAGGCAAAACGACCTCCTCAGCGAAGTCCAGGACTTGAGGATGAGCAATGTCCAGAAGAAGAAAGAGGTCGACGTTCTGGAAAGGGAGATTGAGATGATGCTCTCCGAGAAGTGGAACTCCCAGCACTACACCGGAAAGAAGCAGACTGACTTCGACGCGCCATCCGAAGGCGTGAGGTTCCACAGGCTCAACGAGACCATCAAGGCGTGCAAGGAGGAGGGTTCCCTTCTTCGAGCGCAGCTGAAGGAAAAGGAGAGGGAGATGGCAACTCTGTCAGCGGCTTTGAGTGACACGAGAAGAATGGCTAAGGTCACTGAGGATGTCCTGAAGAAGAAGATTGCGCAGCTCAAGACCGGGGAGTTCCAAACGAGCGAGGAGGTCAAAAAGGTGGAGCTGTCCCTAAGGAGGAGCGTCGATGGCCTTGTCAAGGCCTTGGAAGAGCAGGAGGACAAGACCGAACAACTGGAAACGGAACTGAAGAGCACAAGTTCTGTGCTGGAAGCCGTGGACAAGCTGGATGAGATCATGAAGAAGTACCAGAAGAGCCCCGAGAGGGTCGAAGAGATCGAGCCCCAGCAGGGAGGTTCTCGCCCCTATCGAGTGGGAGAGATGATGTACCTCCCGAGCTCCGCCAGACCAACTGCAGAGAAACCATCGGAGATGGCGCTTGCCCTCAGCAGGCGAAACATCAAGAAGAGCCGGAGGAAAACGATCATACCCGTGCTTGCCCGGCTCCCTGGGGCAGCCAGCAGCCCGGGCAGAGACATCACTACCGACCAGAAGTTCGAAGTTCTTGTGGCCATTCAGCAAATTCCGTTTTTGAAGGCCATGGACACGTCACTGCAAAGGGAGCTGGCTGAGGAGGCCCGGCTCACGCAGTGTTGTGCGGGCGAAACGCTGATCAAGCAGGGTGAGACGGGAAGCGAGGCTTTCATTCTTTTGGAAGGCCTTTTGGAAGTCTTCACGACAATAGAGGAGCAGGAAGAAGTGCTCAAGGTTGTGAAACCAGGCGCAATCATTGGCGAGATTGCTTTGCTGAAGAAAGAACCTCGCAACACGAGCGTGAGGTCGATCACAGACTCCCGACTTTTCGTGCTCCAAAAGCAGAGCCTGGATGCCATCCTCGCCACTCACCCCGAGTACAGAGGTGGCTTGGAAGAACTCGCGAGTCAGAGGCAGAAAGAGAACCAGGACGTGCTCAAGTACAAGTACGCCCTCAGCACCAACCTGGCCGCGAAGGAGGACCTCAAGTCGGCTATCCTTGAGGACATTATCACGGAGCCCGCGACGAAGAAGGTGGAAGCAAAGCAGGAAACCGCGACGCCCAGCCAGGAGAAGTCACAAAGGGAGGGGAAGCTGTTCCTGAAGGAGAGACTTGCGATTCTCAGGGCGTGCGAGGCGACCCTGAAAGATCTGTACGATTCCAAGGAGGAGCTTCTGGGCAAGATATCAGAACTGGACAAGGCTTCTGTGGACAAAGTGAATGCGGTGATCTCCCGCGAAGATGCCTTGAAGGAAGACCTGAAGAATGTCAACGCGGAGATTTCTGACATCAAGAACGAACTCTTCGCGACTTGCAAGGAATTGGAGGACAGGGAGGACGAGCTGTGCGTGAAGGAGGATGAGCTCGAGGCTCTCAAGGGAGACCTGGAGACCATCAAGGCAAAGAAAAGGGAGGAGGAGGAAAAGGTCAAGAAAGAGCAGGAGGACATGCTTGAACTGAAAAGGAAATATGACATGGCCGCCAAAGCTGAGACGGACATTATAGAGCGAACACAAAAGCTTTGGTCGACGATCAACAGCAAGCAGAGGCTCGATGAGGTGGCGTACCAGCAGAAGAAGCGAGATGCGCAACTCCTCCAGAAGCTCAAGTGCACCAAGGAGGAGCTGACCAGCTTCCAGGACAATCTCGTATTCCTGGACGGCAAGACCATCCCCCCAAGCAATAACTTCAACATAGTCGTGACTCCGAAGAAGGCCTCCGCAGGGGATCCAACGTTCTTTGAGCAGTCCGGTGAGAGCGACAGGCATCTCAACAACCTCAGGATGATTGACGACTTGATCGATCAAATAAAATGATGATATACTGATACTTATACAATAGTGTAGTTAATACTTAGCAAACAAGTTTCTCACGAGCGTTTCAAAGGTCAGAAAAACCTTGCCCTGAATCCTCCCAAGAGGCACTTGCTCTCGTACACCTCAGAAGCCTTCCCGAGCTCCTTCTTCAGGTTGGAAACTCTTGTTTCCGAGTGTGGATGCGTGGACAAGAACTCGGGCATCGCGTTACCCTCTCCGGACAGCCTGGACATCGCCTTTGGGCCGTTTTGGGGGGCGAAGCATGCCCTCGCCATCAACTGCAGCCCTATTGCGTCAGCCTCGTTCTCGCACTGGCGGGAGTAAGGCAGCTGAAGGCCCAAGATCAGGGGGGTCGAGACAAAGTCTGCGCCGAGGGCCAGAGAGGCCAGCGCCGCAAGGACCGTGGAAGTCATCTGCTGCGTGATCTTCTCCGCGTTATGCCTTGCGACTGTGTGGGCGATCTCGTGAGCGAGGACCATGGCAAGCTCCTCCTTGCTCTTGAGGACACCGAAGAGGCCCGTGTACACAACCACCTTGCCCCCTGGCAAAACGAACGCGTTTACCTCTGGCGAGTCCACAAGGTTGAACTCCCACTTGAGCTTCTTCATGTGATCCACCTTGCCACCCCAGTCCGAGAGGTCTTCCGCCTCCTTGGCAATCTTCGAGCCTATCCCCTTGACCAGCCTCGTCAGCTTGTGCCCCTGCGGCAGCAGCTTTCCCGCCTTCCGCTGTTGTGCGAGGAGATCCTGGTACATCTTGGAACCTGAGCAACACACAGCAAAGTCAAGAAGGAAGGTTGCGAGGAGTCAGACCTGACTTCACTCTGGTCGAGTCGAAAGATGTTCACTTACCCAGCGCCCGCTCTTGATCCGGAGATATCAGCACAAAGTGCCTTCGATTCGTGTACGGAATCGTCTCCAGGTGTGACACGTACGTCGTCGCCCCGCCCACGACCACCGCGCCGCCGACCAGGTAACCAAACGCCCCCCCTCCTCTCCCCCCCCCTGCCCCTCGACCGGGTATCGGCAGCTCGCCCCTTTTCCCAAAGTGCGTGTACCCGCTCGAGTCCGTGTACTTGGTCCTCAACCCTAACAGTCGACCAAGGGGCGTGCTTCTTCCTGGCACCGCCCTTGGCCCCGCCAGCACGGACACGACACCCTCCAACCACTTCATCCTTCCTTCCTCTGTCTCTCGCTCGCGTCAAACCTTCTTCGCCGCCAGTGCGCCGTTCCTCTCGAGCGAGGGCTCTTTCGAAAGACGACGGCGAGGCGGTGCTGCCGGTTCCATCAACCCAACCAACGCCTCCTCCTCCACGCCCTCGCCGATCGATCGAAGCGCGACGCCCCAACCTCACCTCCGCGATCGCGATCGGTTTGGACGACAGGCTGAAGAAGCTGGAGAGGAGAGGTGGGAGTTTTGATCGCCGATCGATCGATCGGGATAGTTTTGAGCTGGAGTGGGAGGGAAAGATGGGTCTTGGGGCGTCGGTGTTGTTCCTCGTGGGAGCGCTGAACGCGTTCCTCATTGTTCTGGCGGTGATGAATGCGAAACCTGCGCGGAGAGTGTTGTCCATGCAGAAGAAGTGGGCGACTTCTGTGTTGTACATGATACAGTCCAAGGACAAGGTGAAGGCGAAGAACTTGCCTTGCTCGAGCAAGACCAATCTTGAGGATCCCAAGCTGAAGCGCAAGACGTTGGTGTTCGTGAGGCATGGAGAGTCCGTGTGGAATGAGGTGTTCAACAGGGGGAAGGGCCCGGGTTTCTTGTACAGGCTCGTGTTGAGCTTCTTTCGCGAGCTGTACCAGCTCACGTTCGAGGACTCCGTCATGATTGACTCGCCCCTTTCCAGCGTGGGCGAAGCGCAGGGCAAGGACCTGCACCAGTTCATGCAGCAGGACAAGCTCGGGACGGTCATGTACAACCTGAAGAGGGCCGAGGACATCTTTCACAAAATCAAGAGCGGGGACAAGGACTGCAAGTTGGTCGCGTCCAACCTCCGGAGGTCGATGGCGACTGCTGCGATCGGCTTCAGCTCGAGAATCGGCAAGACGAACGAGAAGATCCAGATCGTGCCGTATCTGCAAGAGATCACGAGGAACGTGGACGCCGTCTCCTTGGCAGGCAAGGGGGAGGTGCAAGCCAACCTCGGCGGGTCGCTCGGCGGCGTGGACACGGAGCAGCTCTTCGACCCCCGGATCAACACGGGGTCGAAGCCGGTGTCCTTGACGGGCTCCAAGAGGATCGAGCTCTTCGCCCAGTGGCTCTTCAACCAGAAGGAGGACATCGTCGTCGCCGCGGGGCACAGCCTGTACTTCAAGAGCTTCCTCATCATGTACCTGCCGAAGACTTTTGACCACGTCTGCAAGAAGAAGAAGATGCGAAACTCGGCCGTCATCACCTTCGACATTGTGCAGGACGCCTCGGGCTCCGTCATGATCCTCCCGGACTCCCTGACAACCCTCTACCTCGGCTACTGCAAGTAAAATAAAAAATAATGAAAACTTGTAACGTCGTAAGCCCCCGGGTTTGGCCGCCCGCCTCCATAACGGCTGATGTGCTCGAGAAAAGGGCAGGGATCCCAAGGACAAGAAAGGCAAGAGCCCCAGCTGCCACACGATTATTTGGAGTCCCTCCCTCTTATCCAGAACCTCTCGAGGCGGCACGTCCCGAAGGACTCGAAGACGAAGACGCCGGAGAGAAGAGGAGGGAGGCCATGTCCGCGAGAGCAGCGCCCATCGGGGCGAGGTTGTCGTGCGATTACGATGCCATTAAGGGCGTGGCGAACCGCGCGGCGGCGCCCTTGATGAAGGTAAGTTCTCACTTTTCCTCTCTCTTGGCAACTGCTGCTGACTCCCTCGCCCTCGCCCTCGCTCTCCTCCCTCCTCCAGTTGCACATCCCCAAGCTGCCGAAGAAGCTTGAGAACTTGCTGGAGGACGACTCGGAGATCTCCGAAAAGAGTCTGCTGACCCAGGACATCCTGACAACGGGGACGAAAGGTGAGAGAACTTTTGGTGCCCCTCGCACCCTTTGGTCACGCGAAATTTTCACGCGCGCCTGACACGAGCTCGTCCTCCCCATGCGCTCCTCCCCATGCGCCCAGTGGTCGCGACGATTGGCCCGGCTTGCCAGGACGTGGACACCATCTGCCAGATGATCAAGAACGGCATGTCGTGCGCCCGGCTGGACCTCACGAACGGCGACGTCGAGTTCCACGCCAGGACGATCAAGAACGTGATGCAGGCGTCCATGAAGGTCCAGCAGATGGTGGCGATCATGGTGGACACCGCGGGGCCCGAGATCTTTGTCAAGTCGGGAGACCCCGAGACGTACGAGAACGGGTGGCCCAAGTGGGGGAAAGCTACGAGCGTGAAGATGGGCCAGACCGTCACCATCACCGATTTGAAGACCGCCAAGTTCTCCGCGCAGAGGTGGCCCGTGACTTACGAGCACTTTGCGAAGCAGTGCAAGGTGGGCGACCACATTACGGTCGGCCGTTACCTTTCGACGGGGATGGAGGGAACCTCCGTGACCCTTGAGGTCACCCAAATTATCGACGACCACGACGTCCAGTGCGTCGCGATGAACGACGCGGAACTCAATGGCCTGATCACGCTCTTCATCAAGGGCTGCTCGAGCTTCGCCGACCTCGTGCTGGAAAGGGACGAGGAGACGAAGAGCCTGCCCATCATGACTGCCCGGGACTTGGAAATATTGAAAGTGCTTTCTCAGATCAAGTACCAAGGGTCCGACTACATCGACTTCCTGTCGCTGTCCTACTGCAGCAACAAGGAGCAGATCATCGAGGCGCGCCAGACGCTTGACACGCTCGGCTTGTCGAACGCAAAAATTTTGGCCAAAGTCGAGAGCAGGAAAGCCTTGTCGAACTTTGAGAGCATCCTCAACGCCGCGGATGGAATGATCATCTCGAGAGGAAACTTGGGAATCGACGTCGACGTGGAGATGTTCCCCATGATTCAGAAGGCCTTGGTCCAGGCCTGCAACGCGGCTGGAAAGCCGGTCCTGACGACGAGGGTGGTCGATTCCATGACGAGCTCCCCCCGCCCGACCAGGGCGGAGGCCACGGACATCTCCAACGCCGTCATCGACGGTGTCGACGGGATCATTCTTGGCGCGGAGACTCTGAGGGGCCTGTTCCCTGTGCTGTGCGTCAAGACCGTCCTCCTGTGCGCGAAGCAGGCGGAGACCATCTTCGACAACAACCAGCACTTCAACAGCGTGCTGAAAAGAACCGCTTTTCTCTCGCAGCTGGAATCCATGGCCTCGTCCACTGTGAGAGTTGCGGACAAGATCCAAGCGGCCCTCATCGTGGTTGTGACGGGGTCGGGCAGGACGGCTCGTTTTGTCGCAAAATACCGTCCCGATGTCCCCGTCATCGCTTTGACGGTCCCCAGAATAAGGGCGGATGCATCCAATAGATGGCACTACAGCGGAAGGCACCAGGCGAGGCAGAGCATGCTCGTGCGCGGGCTCTATCCGATGCTCGCGATGGGCACCACGGACGAAGGCGGAATTCTTGAGGATTGCGTGGAGAGAGCTGCGCTCCTCGGCATCGCCAGGCCCAGCGAGAACATCGTAATCCTTTACAATCCTCCCGGGAGCGAGGTTCCCGTGATCAAGCTGGTTGCGATGGACAAATTCGGAAAGAGAATGGACCAGAGAATCCAGTCGATGCTCGACGTCACCGCGGCGTCAGGGAGGCTAGGAGGCTCAAGTGGATCCGAATCAAGCCTGGAAGGAGGTCAGTTTCCTTAAAAAAACCTTTTCCTAAAAAAGAAAAGACACTCCTTTTTTTGTGGAATTAAAAATTACTCTCCTTCTTTCAACTAAGTCAACAGGTCTTGGGGGGGGGGGGCATAATATTTACTTGTCTTTGCTATCGATGAGTTTTTGAACGATGGATGGATCCGCCAAGGTCGAAGTGTCACTGAGCTGGTCGTACTCATTGGACGCGATCTTTCTCAATATGCGCCTCATGATTTTGCCACTCCTTGTCTTTGGCAGCCCTGGGGCAAAGTGGATGGCGTCCGGTGCGGCAAAAGCTCCGATTTCTCTTCGAACGAGCATGACGAGCTCTTTGCGCAGGGTGTCGTTCGGCTCTGCCCCGGCCATCAAAGTGACGAAAGCGTAGATGCCCTGACCCTTCACGGGGTGCTCGTAGCCGACCACTGCGGCCTCGCAGCAAGAGTCGTGCATGTCCAAGGCGCTCTCCACTTCCGCTGTTCCGATCCTGTGTCCACTCACGTTGATGACATCGTCCACGCGTCCGGTGATCCAGTAATAGCCGTCGGCATCCCGTCGGCAGCCATCGCCGGTGAAGTAGTAGCCGTCGTAGTGCTTAAAATACGTGGTCTCGAACCTGGCGTGGTCGCCGTAGATCGACCTCATCTGGGATGGCCAAGGCTGCTTGATCGCCAAGTATCCTTCGCAAGCCCCCTCCTGCTCTTGGCCCTTCTCGTCCAGGACAACGGGCTTGACCCCAAAGAAGGGGAAGGTGGCCGAGCCAGGCTTCATTCCCCAGGCACCAGGCAGGGGCGTGATCATGATGCCGCCCGTCTCTGTTTGCCACCAAGTGTCCACGATCGGGCAGTTCTTGTTTCCAACAACCTCGTGGTACCATTTCCAGGCCTCCGGGTTGATGGGCTCTCCGACACTTCCCAGCAGCCTCAGGGAGGTCCTCTGGTGCTTCGTAACCCAGTCGTTGCCGAAACCCATGAGGGACCTGATGGCAGTGGGCGCGGTGTAGAACTGCGTCACCTTGTGCTTGTCCACGATGCTCCAGCAGCGGCCCGCGTTCGGGTAGGTCGGGACGCCCTCGAAGACCAGGGTGGTCACGCCGTTGAGAAGGGGGCCGTAAGTCAAGTAGGTGTGCCCGGTCACCCACCCGCAGTCGGCGGTGCACCAGTAGATGTCGCCCGGCTTCGCGTCGAAGATGTACTTGACCGTGGTGTACGCACCGATCATGTAGCCAGCGGTCGTATGCAACACTCCCTTTGGCTTCCCGGTTGATCCGCTGGTGTAAAGCATGAAAAGGGGGTCCTCGGAGTTCATCCACTCCACGGCGCACTCCTTCGGCTGGCTCAAAACGGCGTCCTCCCACCAGACGTCCCTGCCTTCCTTGAAGGTGCAGTTGTCCCTGGTCAAGGCGTGCTTGTTCTCGAGCACGACGCAGGTCTCCACGCTGTGCCCCTGTCCCTCGCAGAGCCCCAAAGCGTCGTCCACGATGTTCTTCAAGGGAATGAGCTTCTTGCCCCTGAGGACTCCTGACGTGGTGACCAAGACCGTGCTCTTGTTGTCAAGAATCCTGTCGCTCAGGGAGTTGGCACTGAAGCCCGCGAAGACCACGGAATGAATCGCACCAATGCGTGTGCACGCCAACATGGTCGCCGGGAGCTCGGGAAGCATAGGCATATAGATGTTGACCCTGTCTCCCCTCTTTACGCCCGCAGACTTGAGGTAGTTCGCAATCTGGCACACGAGGTCCTTGAGCTCCTGGTAGGTCAGCGTGGCACTATCCGTGGGCTCGTTGCCCTCCCAGATGATCGCCGTCTGGTCCCCTCTTCCCTGCTCGATGTTCCTGTCGAGGGCGTTGTACGACAAGTTCGTCTTCCCTCCAGGGAACCAGCTGATGTCAATCGCACCCTTAGTGTGGTGGTAGTTGTACGAAAACACATCCTTCGACTGATCGAAGTCCTCCTCGAAGTGAAGGCCGCCCTCCTTGATGACGTCCGACCAGAACCCTTTAGGATCCGCCAGGCTACGGTCGTACATCACCTTGTACTTGTCATACGAGTCCACTCCGCTGTTCGGGGCGAAACCCTCGGGCGGAGCCACCACCTCTCCTCCCGTCGCTTGCTTCGACATCCCTCTTCCCCTTGTGCTCTTCACCCCAAGCCCACGACGACTCGGACACGCGGCGTGGTTCAACCTGGTGGTGGTCACTCTCTCCACCGTGACACAACGAATTCGCGACTCTTGGCCTCTCCTCCTCGCGTTCGAACGCCTCCCCGCCTCCTTGGTCTCTTGCCCTCGTGCTCTCGTACTCTTCGGTCCTCCCCTCGCGTTCGCCGCTCTCATCGCTCTGTAGCCCTCTGCTCCTCGCGATTTGGCCCCCTCGAGGAAAAAACGCCGTGCACCAGACAAACTAACGTCAGAAAACAGAATACGCTGGAAACAAACAAGTACGGAAATATTACCCATAACTCATAACAAGTCCTAACTACTTGGAGTTAAGATTTTTGTTTCGGAAATGTTTCATATTAGGATTCAGGTCTTCTCTCATCGAACCCTTTGCTCCCTTTACGACGTTAGCCTAGAAGTACGTGTCTGTCCTCTGCGTCGTATTTCCTTAATCAAATCCCAAGGCGGGCGGGTTCGTCCAAGGTGAGTGCAAAGAAGTCTCTTTCCGTTGAATTCGTCTCTTGTGTCAACGCGATGGGAGGAGAGCAGCAGAGCACGAGAGGTTCCCAAAGGTCCGGTCCTCAAGGCAGCAACGTTGCACCGAGTAGTGGGAGGAGTGTGGCTGAAAGGGACGACAGGTGGTCACCACAAGTTCGCTCCGGGGTCTCGAGAGGTTTCCAGGGACGCCTCACTCGACTATTTTGACGCTCGGGAGGGGGAGCCAAGCCAAGTGGGAGCGAGTGGAGTGACCCGAGGTGTCGTGCGTTGTGCTGTCGTCCCTGTAGGCGGCAGAGGAGGAGTCTGAGAGAGAGAGAGAGAGAGAGAGAGAGAGAGAGAGAGAGAGAGTCTCGCTACTGAGAGAGTCTCGTGTGATGCAGTACGTGGCGCAGACCCCGCAGTACGAAGGGGCGGGGGGTCAGGCTCAGCAGTATGGATACGGAGACCCGACAGGCCAGCAGTACCAGGCTCAGCAGTATGGGCAGGACCCGAGCGCGTTTCAAATGTACGGAGGAGGGGGGGACTACCAGATGGCCGGAGGTGCGGGGATGGGGATGAAGCCGCCGAAGTACAACGTGACTGCGGTGTACGCCGGGGAGAGTGACAGGGAGGGGATGCTGCACTTGCAGAACACGACGAAGAAGGCGTTGTGGCAGCCTCGGTACGTGGTGATAAAGGAGAACTACATGTTTCTGTTCAAGCGGTCTCCCCTTCTGCTGATGAGGAGGAGGTACCCAAGGCCAATGAGCTGGCTGATGAACACGCTGCGCAAGCTCAAGCAGGAGAAGCTCCTCAAGGTCATCTCCCTGGAGCACGCAGAGATAGAAATCGCAGAGAGCGCCACCATGCGGCCCAACACTTTCGTCGTGCACCACAAGGACACGAACGCGATGGGGAAGTGGTTCTTCGCGTACTTCCTGGCGTGCGACAGCAGGCCCGAGATGGAGGACTGGATCAAGTTCCTCAAGGAGCAGAAGACCTCGCACTTGCAGAAGCGCTTGAGCCAGGTGGACGCCATCTTCTCGTCCCAGCTTCACGTCGTGACCAAGGAGCTGTACGAGGCCGAGAAGGAGAAGATGAAGATCGCGGAGGAGCTCATCGAGACGGAGAACGACCTCTTCAAGGCGATGAAGGAGGAGATCGAGTGCCTCCGGGCCGAGATCGAGCATGCCAGGCGCATAAAGCCCAAGCTGCCTCCGCCCAAGCCACCCTCGAGGCTGGTCGCCGCGGAGAAGGAGGAGGCGCCGAGGCCCAAGGTGGTGCCCCCCCCCGTGCCCGACGAGGTTGGCGGCGGGGACGAGGCCTTCCCCATACCGTACTTGGACGGCTTGGACGCCGATTCCCCTCCGCCAGACGAGCCGGAGCCCGAGCCGGAGCCCGCGCGGGCGCCGGAGGAGGAGGAGGAGGAGCTCGTCTTGGGCGCGGGCGTCTCGAACCAGATCATCGTGTACGAGGACGAAATCGACGACGACTACATCGTGGGCGAGGTCCTGATCACTTTAGAAGACACAGTCGAAGACCTGAGGGAAAGGGTAGAGGAGGAGCTGGAAATGGAAGACGGCTTTGTGATGATCTTGAACGAGCACGACCTGCTTTCCATGACCAACAGCCACAGGGTATACAAGTACCTCGGGCCGGAGAACGTCCTTGTCTTGAAGTACTGACCAGTAAACAACTCTCAACAATAATCCAATCACTGTAATTTGTACCACCACCAACAGGCCGAAGCTGAAGCAGAGAAGAAAGGAAGGGATCACTCGAGGAGAGAACCAACGGAATGGGAAGGGAGGGACGGTACTCCCCCTCCTAACCTCCTTTCCTCCCCGCTGCATTGCATTGCATTGCTCCATCCATTACCATTAAAGGACTCTCTCTCTCTCGTCATTGAAGTGGAAGTCTGATCGAAGATCAAGATCTCCTGGTTGTGGATAACGTCAACGTCAGTTCTCTGGTGGCGACGACGGACGAAGCGAAGCTGAATACGAGTGCGTACGATGAGAGGGTCTGCTTCGTGTGCAAGAGGGAGGTCGGCTTTGCCCGGCGCTAGCAAGCGTGCGAGTGGTTCGACCGCCGCGTCGCGCCTGCGACGTTGCGTGCGCGAGAGAACGACTACTCCCCGCTGCTTCGAAAGGAGGGTGCACCAGCACCAGCACCAGCACCAGCAGCATGGAAGGGTGAGCGTGGTGGCCAGGGCGACGACCGGAAGGGTGAGCGTGGGGGACGCCGCGCCCGAATTCGAGCTTCTCGCGGGAGGGTTCCAGCAGGTGAAGCTCAGCGACTACGAGGGAAAGAAGTTGGTGCTGGCGTTTTTCCCTTGCTGCTTCAGCGGTGCCGTGGACGACGGCTGCCAGTGCCAGCTGGAGTCCTTGAAGACCCTGACTGATGCCGGGGTCTCCGTGCTCGGGGTGTCGAGGGACCAGCCCTTCACGCAAAAGGCTTGGATGGACAAGATAGGCAATCCCTCCCTGTTGACTTTGAGCGACTTCAACCTGGACGTGTCCGAGGAGTACGTGGGCACCTTCAACTTCGGTGCCTTCTTGGACGGCCTGGGGGTCTCCAAGGGCCTCACGGGCTACCTCACCTCGAACCGCGGGACGATCGCGATCAACGAGGAGGGCAAGATCGTGTACAAGTGGATTGCTCTGGACGACGCGGGGAAAAGCCACCCAGGCTTCCTGCCAGACATCGAGGAGGTGAAGAAGGCTCTCGGGGTCTGATGGAAGCCAGCGCGGCGCTCAACGACCTTGGATGGAATATAGTAACACACAATTCGAATACAAGTGTACAAGGTTTGCTCCCTGCCTACCTACAGGGAGTCTCTCAAGTTCCTCTGAATCTTTTGGATGTTCCTAAACACGGTCTTGCCGAACACCCCAGACCCGCGCATGGTCTTTATCCTCTCCATCGCCCTCTTCGGGGGCACCGTGCAGTTGAAATACGTGTTGTCCGACGGTGTGCTGCTCCAGTCGACCTTCTCGTAGATGCCGTGGCTCTCGACGGTCTGGTAGCTCAAGGGGCCGTTCTGGTTAAGCCAAGTCGTGCAGAGGGCTGCCTGGCACGGTGGCCTCTCCATCCCGCCAGTCTCCCGCTCGATCGCAAGGATACGCTCGTTGAACAGAAATTGTATCCTTGGCAAAGGGAGGTCATTTGGCTCGTACAGGAAAGGGTCCTCGAGGTCCCTCGCAATCTCATTCAGCGTCCAGTAGGTGAACGTCGCAATGAACGCCAGGAACGCACCAAAGTATAGACTGGTGATCCAGACCCACATCAGAATGGGCACCGTGACGGTATAAATCACGAGAACAAGCACGATGGCGTTCGAGTACGGGAAGGGGAAAGGAATGTCGGCAACCCCCCTGCACTGGTTGAAAGCGTTCATCGCGTCGCTCAGCACCTGGTACGACCTCGACAAAATTGGAGGGTGCGTCTTCAGCCCCCCGCTCTCGGTCCTTGCTAGGATCAAGCGGTGCAGCCAACTGTAGATGGTCTCCACCCTGACCGCCGCGGGGGCCAGGTGCCCGATGTACAAGTCCCCGCCGTCCATCAGTGGGTACAAGGCGTCCTTCTCCTCCTCCTCAAGCCCCCCGACAACGAGCAAGGGGGTTAGGCTGTTGTACACGTCCTGGGCGTACTGAGTCGTCTGCAGACACAAGATCGTGTTCCAGTAGCTGGCAGAGAAGAGCATCTTCTTCACCATGGGCAGCTTGTGCGAGTCTTGCACCGGGTGCTTCCCAGGAACGTGGGCCCTTAGGTTCTCCAGATTCCAGTCGGACCGCAGGTACTGGAACATGACGCCGTGCAGGAGGCTGACCATGTGGATGAAGGCCCGCCTGAACTCCGTGCTCTTGATCTTGGCACTCTCACTGCTGCAGAGCAAGTCAAAGCAGCAGATCTGGGCCACACACTCCACGAGCTTCCCCGATATGGTCTGGAGGTCGTTCCTCGCCTGATTGTATCGCTGGTAAGCTGAGCCGTTCCGGAACACCACGGCGAAACCAACGATGTACGCGAACGTTTGGTACGCGTAAGGATGCCTCCACCCGTCCTCGCCACCAATCCCCGGGACGTTCGCGCCGTCCCCACCCAAAACGTTCAGCAACACGGTCATGATGGCGCTCAAGCTTGCAGGAAGGATGGTCCGAATCCACGCTGCCCCGTGTATGCGAAAGAGCAGGGAGTAGGGAGAGGGGAACCCCTTCCTGTACGTTATCATGGCGACCTCTCGTTAAAAAAAAACCCTCGTCCCTTGCACGAGGTCAACAAGCTTGAGGACAACTGAACCGCCACCCACCACTGGGGCGCTCGCTGCTGCTTTGCGCGTTATGTTCAATTCCCAACTCGTCAGGGAGGACGAGGAGAGGAGAGGAGGAGAGAAGAACAAGGTGGTTGTTTGGATGATTGGATGATTGGATGAATAAGATGGATGGAATTACAAAAGCGGGTTAAGGTTTCAGTTTTGCATGTCCAAATGGAGGACGTACTTGGTCATCTCCTCCAAGCCGGTGCCTGGGATGTACCGGGAACCTTCGCTGGAGTCTTCGCAAGCCTTGTCTGAGATTTCGATAGTGTTGCTCGAAGGATCCAGTTTCCAACCGTTCTTCTCGACCACCTGGAGCGCTTCGTCCATGGTGCACGCCAGCATCGAGGTCAGGGCGTCGAGAGATATCGAGGTATACGCCTTTGTGATGATCCTCTGCACCCTCGACCTCGTCTCCGCTGCGAGCTGCCCCATGAGAGGCAGCAAGAGCTCGCTCCAGGGGTGGGCCGACACGTTCTTGTGGAACCCCACGTAGTCCTTCTCCCACAGCGTCTTCAGCACCTTGCAGACGTTCTGGATCTCCGCGTTCTCTCGCAAGGTGTCCGGCACCCTCTTCCAGCAAAACCTCGCGTCGTTCACCTGGCCCGCGATGAGGTGGCACACGATCTGCGCGGAGTACACCCACTCGAGCTGGCAACTTGCTTCCCCGGCCGTCTGAAGGAAACCACGAAAATGGGAACCGACGGGATCAAAAGAGGGCCAAAGCCATTCGTCAGCGCGAACGCAAACAACACGACGAGAGGGTTGACGACGATGCAGAACGATCGCAATACCCAGTCACTCTTGGGGCGACCATTCGGGGTCACCGCCTTCCTTTCTCCCACAACGCCGAACACTTCCTCCGAATCGCTCGCCGAAGCGCACGAACTTACCTCGAGCTCAATCCTCTCGCACGTCTTCGCGGCCTCCGCATACTTCCCCTCCGCAACCCTCCTCTTCACGTCCTCCATCTCCTTCTCCCTCTTGCTCGACAGGTTGAGGGGTCAAACGATCGATCACAAGAGATCCCCCTTCATCACACGACACAAACACCCGTCACTCGTAACAACCGCCTTTCCCTCTCCCTCTCTGTCTCTCTGTCTCTCTATCTCCTCGATCCCACACCTCTTTCGTGTCGTCGTCCGGTGTTCACCAGTTCGTCGTTCCTTTCGAACGAGAGCTCTTTCGAAAGATCAAGATACGACGCTTCGTTCTGCGCACAAAAACCTCCCCCTCCCCCTCGCCCTTGCCCTCCGTCTCTCGTCGTCTCTCGCCCTCCGCCTCTCTCTCCGTCTCTCTCTCTCGTGCGCCGCGCGATCTCTTGGCTCTTGGCGGAGAAGAGAGAAGAGGACGAAGACGAGCGACGATGAAGGTGTTGAGGAAGACGCTGGCAACGTGCGGGAACCCGAGGACGGCGACGAGGAGGGCGACCTCGTCGACGAACGGGACAGGACCAAGGAACTCGTCCTCCTTTCGCTCCGGTTCTCGTTCTTGTTCCAACAGAGGCGGGACGACGAGGGCATTCGCCAGAGCTGCTGGTGTGGGAACAATCTGCCTCTTTGGTTTGGGAGGAGGGAAAGCTCAGGCGAAGATGGCGACGTGGCCACCGGAGGGGAACAAGCTTCCGTTGGCAACTTTCGCGGCCGGATGCTTCTGGGGCGTGGAGCTGAGGTTCCAGCGCGTGGAGGGGGTGGAGAAGACTGCCGTGGGGTACATCCAGGGCGAGGTGGAGAGCCCGACGTACGAGATGATCTGCAGTGGGATGACCGGACACACCGAGGCGGTTCAGATGACGTACGACCCGAGCGTCGTGACCTTTGGAGAGCTTTGCGACGTGTTCTACGCGGGCCACAACCCGAAGCAGCTGAATCAGCAAGGAAACGATGTGGGAACTCAGTACAGGAGTGGGATTTACTACCACGACGAGGAGCAGAAGAAGGTCGCGGAGGAGAAGAAGGCCCAGGTCGAGGGGGCGGTCACCGAGGTCCAGGCCGCCGCCAGGTTCTGGCCCGCGGAGGAGTACCACCAGCAGTACTTGGAGAAGGGGGGAAGGTTTGGCTCCGGGCAGTCGGCCGCGAAGGGCTGCACCGACAAGATTCGATGCTATGGCTAGGCTGTTTGCTGTCTCTTCCTGGTATTAAATTTCTTTTTGACTTTGAAATCGAAACAAGCAATCGCAGGCACCTCGCTGCCCCGCGTCACTTCTCTTCCAGCAGCAGACACGAGTACGGCGCCACCCGGTACACGCTCCCCTCGATCGCTCTCACGCCCTCTGCGTCAAAGTCCTTTGGGCTCGCCAAGTTCGTGTCGACGACTCTGTGCCACCTCTTCCCGCTCGCCGGCTTCGGCAAAGCGTTCTCAACCCAGTAGCCGTGGGCATTGAAAGCGACGTAGATGCTCCTGGCACCCAGGTGGCCGCCATGCAGGGTGAAGGACAAGAAGCAGCTCTCCTCGTTGCCCCAGTTACTTTCGTGCCACGTGATATCCCTGCTCCTGAGAAATTCGGACCGCCCAAGCAAGGGCGAGCTCCTTCGGTAGTGAATCAGCCCCGCGTAAAACCTGAGAAAGTTCCTGGACGCCTCCTCCCCCTCGAGCTGGTCCCATCGAAAGTAGTTCATTCGCCTGTCCAGTCCGTAGGTGTTGTTGTTCCCAAGCGTGGAACGCCCGTACTCGTCCCCCATCAGCACCATCGGCGTGCCCTGAGAGACCATGAGGGCCATGTGAAAGTTCTTCCTTTGCCTCACTCTCAGCTGGTTGATCTGGTCGGAGGAGGTGTCGCCCTCGGCCCCGCAATTCCAGGAGAAGTTATCGTTGCTCCCATCCCTGGACTCCTCCCCGTTGTCCTCGTTGTGCTTGGAGTTGTACGAGACGAGGTCGTTCATCGTAAAGCCGTCATGGGCTATCACAAAGTTGACCGAATGGAAGGGTTTCCTGTTGTTGTAGTTGTACAAGTCCGCAGACCCCGCGAGCCTGGTAGCAAAGGCCGTCTTCATTCCAGGGTCCCCCTTGATGAAGCGCCTGACATCATCCCTGTACTTGCCGTTCCACTCGGCCCACACGTCCCAGTTTGGGAACGACCCCACCTGGTACAATCCACCGCAATCCCAAGGCTCGCTGATGAGCTTCACCTTGGACAGCACCGGGTCTTTGGAGATCGCTCCGATCAGCGGCGGGTTCTGCAGCGGCTTCCCCCTCGGGTTCCTGCACAAGGCGCTGGCCAGGTCGAACCTGAACCCGTCCACGTGGTACTCCTCCACCCAGTGGCGAAGGCTGTCCAAAATCAGGTCGGACACGACCGGGTTGTTGGCGTTCACAGTGTTTCCACACCCCGAGTAATTCAGGATCCGCTCATAGCTCTCCGGGTCCTGCATGTAGTACGTGCTGCAATCGATCCCCCTGAAGCTCAAGAGGTAGGGGTTGGTGTCCCCTCCCTCTGCCGTGTGGTTGTACACGACGTCGAGCACCACCTCGATGCCGTTGGCGTGCAAGTCCTTCACCAGCTCCTTGAACTCCAGGGCGGCCTTGGCAGGCCCTCCGCCGCCCGAACCGAACCTGGACATGGGGGCGAAGAAGTTGATGTGGGAATAGCCCCACACGTTCACCATGTGATCCCTTGGGTTCGGACTTCTTTGGAACTCCAACTCGTCGTACTCGAAGATGGGAAGGAGCTCAACGCAGGTCACCCCGAGGTCCTTGAGGTGGGGAATCTTCCTCCTCACGCCCTCAAAGGTCCCCCGGGAGCCGGCAGGTAGCCCGCTCGACTCGTCCGACGTGAACAGCCTCACGCTCATCTCGTAAATCACGGTGTCCTTCCACTCCGTCCCTGGCTTCCTGTACCCCTCACCCCAGTCGAAGTCCGTCAGCGCCGCGTCGTCAAAATCGAAGGTGCCCCAGAACGAGGACCCCGTTTCCGGCTCGAAGCCCTCGGCCTCGTCCCTCACCCCGAACTCCTTCCTGCCAAGATACACCAGAGGGGCGTAAGGGTCAAGGAGGATCCTGTCCGAGTCCCACCTGTGGGTCGTCTCCCAGCCTCCGGAACCCTCCACCCTGACGCCGTACACAAGCCTAGATGGGTGAGGGACGTCGTGAAGGCGAACGTGGAAGGTGTTCCTCGTCCTGTGCATGGGGAACTCCTGGATCACCTCGGGCCTTCCGGACGACGTTGCTACGGCGAGGCACAGCCTCATGGCCCTTGCGTTCTCCGAAACAACCGCGAAGTTGACGGCCGTCGTCACTCCACCCGATCGCCCCGCCGGCGACGGGCCGAGGGGCCGAGGCTCCCCCTCGCTCGCCCACGCCGTCCCTTCCCCACTGTCCGTGGACAACCTCCCATCCGACACCGCTCTCGTCCTCCCCAAGTGTCGAGGCATCAAGTGGGCACGGGATGTGTCGAAGCCTCGTGGCCTTCCCGATCGCTTGGCCGGGCCTCGAGCGGGTCCCCTCAGTCTGCTCCCTACGCGCGCCCCGTGCATCATCCTCGCCTCCACACAGAGGCAGCCAGCTCCCTCGTTCTCCTGCACGTCCTCGTCGAGATCAAGATCTTCAATAATATCTCCAGGAGAGAGGGGAGAGGGGAAAGGGGAGGGGAGGGGGATGGAGGAGGGGAGGCCCACTGTCCTGCTGTACTCCGAACCATTTCATTTTCTCCTCCCTGTGCGCGTGCTTGTCTCATCCAGGGGGTGGGGTGCGACTCGCTTCGGCTTCACCCCAACACAACGCCGGAGGGAGGGGATGCGGGGAGGGAGGTGGATCGTCACGAGGGGGGGTTGCGCGGTCTCCTGTGCTTTCTTTCTGAGGAATTGTTAGGGTTCATATTATAGTACAGTTCTTTAACGGAGACGAGGGATAGCAATCTTTCCGTTTCTACTTGGCGGAAGCAAAGGTTTGACACCAGGTCCTTGGGAATGATCAGGGGTGACTCCAACGGCGGGAAGTCTAATTTATGCTCTGCAGGCTGGCCCCTACCCGCGCTTGTATTCAAGCTAGCAAGCTCATTCCTAAGGAACATGATCTCTCTGTTTGCCATCGCCTCGCGATACTTCAAGGTTGCGTTCTCTGTCTCCAACTGCCGGACCTTCAACTGCAGCTCCTCCATGGCAGCCTTCTTCCTCAGCCTCGAAGCCGCGGCGCTCCTCCTGTTTTTCTCCTTTCTGTCCAACTGCTTGCTCTCTCCATCGTTCTCCGCACGCTCCTCCTTCACGGCGGCGAGGCACCTCTTCTTCGACGTCGTCGTGTCGCACGAGAGTCCCGAGCACTGCGTCTCGGTCCCCGTGTCCACCGACGATCCGCTCCCTCTCCTCGTCCTCTTCTTCGAACAACCCCCCTCCTTTTCCTGTTCCCCTGCCAGCCCCGAGAGCAGCCAGGTATCGAAAGTCTCCGGCAAGTCGAACGTCTCCTCCGGCGGAGGAAGGTAGAACGGCTCCGGCAAAGCGCCGAAAGGCTCCGTATCTGCCATCTCCTCACCAACAAGAAAAGACAAACGACCCGATCCGGAAAGAAAGCTTTGGGTGTTGGGTTCGGAACCAAAAAAAGAAAACCTAGGTCTAGGTTTCCTCCTCTTCCTTCTCCCTTCTCCCTTCTCCTTCTCTTTCTGCAACTCTCTCTCTGTCTTCTGGGCGGCAGCGGCGAGGGGTGGAGGGGGGGGGGGGCTGAAGGACTTCTCCTTCCTCTTCCTCTTCCTCTTCCTCTTCCTCGCTCTCTCGCTCTCACACACGACGACGGTATCGTGCTTCCCGCTCGCTGTCGTTGACTGCGATGGTTCCTCTCCGAGTTGGTGTTCCTGGGCGCTCATTGGTCGAGACGAGCACGCCTTCAATGGGAAACTGGAATTTGGAAATAGTGGCGAGGATCCCGCCATGAAGGGAGAGGGGCCGTTTCGGAACTCGACCGTCAGTTGTGAGCGACCAGCAATTCCCTTTTGCACACCTTGGTCCTTTGGCAAGGCGAGTCCAGCGAGTGCAGGCTGAGAGATGACACCTTTGAAGCGGACAGAGTCGTGGAATGACTTGTCCGCCGCGGGGGGGGGGAGTGGCTTGATATCGAATTGTGCTGTATATTATAGTTTTGTGGAGTCTGTTCCCCCTAGGGATGTACAAAATTGTTGCAAGAATCGCAGATGTGCTTTACACCCTGCTTCTGGAACTCGACCATGTCCTCCGTCTCTTGGGACGCCCTGCAGACGGCCTCGCACCAGGACTGCCAGTCCTTGAACCCGGAGATCTCGTAGATGTGCTTGTCCCTGTCTTCGCCGTGATCGTATTCTCTCTGAACGTGCTGCGCTACGGGGCTCTCGTCGTAGCACTTTCGAAAGTCTTCCTCCTGTACTCCTCCCGCGGAATCATGAAGAAATGAACTCATTATGGAACCACCCTCCGGAGTTGTCACGCACTGCCTCAAGTCTTTGCCGACCGGGACCAACGACCTCATCCAGTCTCCACAATGTTGGCTTTCATCCTCTGCAACGCAGATGCGTAAGAACCGGTCGAGCAACGCGGGGGGCAACGAGTTCATACTCACGGCCCAGGATGATTCGGCGTTGAAGACCCCGTGCAAGGTGGCCGGCGGCAGGTGAATCCAGTCACCCGCATTGACTGCGCCTTCCTGAATCGTGACCCTTCCTAACGAGGGAAAGGTCTCCAAGTCGGGATTCCAAACCTCAAAGTGTTTGGTCACTCCACCCACCAGCCTCTTCCATCTCCGAGCGCTCCGGTAGAAAGGCAGGTAGACGCTCGAATCTTCGTACGATATGGTCCTGAAGATCTTCTTCCCGATGTAGACCGACATCCAGAAGGGAGTGTAGCCGGTGTCCATGTGCATCTCCGTCAAGGAGCCCTTTGGCCCGATGAAAACCTCAGGTTGAGTCAAAAGATTGCGAACGAACTCCCCGTCGGGCCCACGAGAAACTTTGTCGCTGGAGTACAAGACATTGGCCACGTATTTTGGAATGGGAGCGTAAAGATCCAGTCGCGGGCACACCTCTCCTGTCCCCACGTTACCCGAAGCGTACCTCATCTGAGCCTCCTCCTTGGGGCTCAGAATGTAGTTGTCAACGTAGTCCCCGAGGTGCATGAGCTTCGTCTCCGTTAGCCCCGCCCACGCGCTCGAGTTCTTGCTGTATTTGTTCGTTTCCATGACGCCTTCGCCGCACAGGTCCTTCAGCCCCTGCCAGCCCAACTCCAAGGCCTTGTGATGACGCACCCCATTCTCCACGATGACGACTTGATCCCCGTACTTTTTGAAGAACTCCTTGGTGCTTCCTATGGAGTCGGCAGGGACCCTGAGGATGGGCACGATGTTGATCTTCCTCTTGGCCGGGGAACTCGTGCCCCCGCTCAAGATAAAGTGCAGTCCAAAAAACAGGCCTAAGAATCCAAGAGCCACCATCATCTTTCCCCTCTCCTCGTTGCACAACAGGGACTTGGCCTGGCCGCTACGAGCACCAGGGAGAGCTCTACCGGAGGAGTGAAGCGGGGAGTAACTCGCCCCGCTCCTGTCCTGCACCGACAACGAGTGCCTCAACATCCGTTCAGTTCTTGTCCTTGGTCAACAGCTTTGCATTGGTCACTTCAAGTCGAGTGAACCTCGTCTGGACTTGAGTGCGGACTTCTCAGTCTCTTTCACACTCAAGTCACTTTCGTGCCACTGAACGGAGTTGTTATGTAAATAGGGACAAAATAGGGCGTCCATGAACAATCTTATGGCGGTGTGGTTCCAAGACAGGTGAAGGAGCTTTACATAGGAAGCCGGGCGATACACTAAGGCGACGGAGAACATCCTTCTCCTCTCCTCTCCTCCTCTCCTTCTTTTGTTCACGTGAAGATGGCGTTCAGTCGACCAATGGGAAGAGGAAGGGCAGTTGCAAAGAAGGGTTGGCCCAGTCCCACAAACGTCAAAGCTTTTGTCGTGGGTTTGGGTATTGTCATGCTACTGGTCGCTAGACGAAACATCGATAGCGGGACAAAACAAGTCAAAGCTCCAGTTTCACCTTCACCTCCCCCTCAGAGATGTGATTACACACTGGATGAACAGCACTACAGCAGCTACTACGAGGACCAGTGTTGGAAAAACTTTTCTGTCCCGGACTTGGGGGACTCTGAAGGTGCAAGTCGAGCTATTTATGATCACGGAGCTTTGTATATGAAAAGCGTGATCGATTTTGAAGAAGCAAAGAGGTTCAGGACATATTTGACTTCTGTGGTGTCCCCGAGAACGCTGGACGGGGAGGAATACTTTGTAGGAAACTTGAGAGACCCGGACGGGAGGTACGACATCAGGTTGGACCCAAGGGAGCATGCTCCTGTAATGGATATGCTGAACAAGGTTGTTGGAAGACTGAAGCCTACCTTGGAGAAAATAGTGGGTCCAAAAGCAGAACTCGTGGACTTTTCCGCGTACGTGACTTGCAACTCTTCAGCACAACATACGCATCAGGACGCCTGCGCCCTCTGCTGTCCCATCAAGGACAAGTACGAGTCCAGAATGGAAGAGGTCGAAAGCATTTTCGATTTCAACGACAGAGACCGCATTGCTATCCTGAAACCCAAGTATTATGCGAACAAGGAGCAATCCCAAGTGTACTCCATGTTTGTCGCTTTGCAGCCGACGACCAAGGAGAGGAATGGCGTGACGTTCACTTATCCAGATAGCCACAGACTCTTTGTTTGGGACAATGCCGAGGACGATATAGCCGGTGAAAGCGTGGAGCGTGAGCTAGGTGATGTTGCCCGAAAGAAATATCAGAGGTGTGAGCCACCACTGAACACGGGCGACGGATTCATATACAACTCAAAAACATTCCATGCCGCCAACGCGAACCCATCGATCTCCGCAAGGATGATGCTCTTGATAGCCTTTCAGTCGGGAGAAGAGAGGAAAGGTTTGCCTTTGGGCTCGACCTATTCGATACAGAGGGACTTCCTCAGGATGCAACCCGGAAAAGTTACGAGAACCGGTATGGAAGACGAGCCTGACTACTATTCCACTAAATGCATGACTCAGGCCAACACCGCCGCAAGCAATCAAATGAAAGTACGCGGCAAAGTCTCACTTGATAAGTTCCCGTTGACTGTAGACTCCCTGAGCAGTATCCTCGCGTCCGGCAACAATCTCTTCTTCGGAAGATAACCAAAAGTTCATAAACGTATCATATGATAGCTATTATATTGTAAACATAAACCGATCTGCTTCTCCTGGCTAGCGATCTGCTTCTCCTGGCTAGCGATCTGCTTCTCCTGGCTAGCGATCTGCTTCTCCTGGCTAGCGATCTGCTTCTCCTGGCTAGCGATCTGCTTCTCCTGGCTAGCGATCTGCTTCTCCTGCTGGTCTGAGAAGGGACGAACAAACGTGACAAAGTCAGCGACGGAACGGACGACGAGGGACAGGATTTGTGGATACGGACCTGGTCTTGGAAGGATTCTTCGCCTCGCGCTCTTTCCGTACCTCGCTCGCTCGACGACTTTGACGCTTCGATCAGGTGGTCGAGACTGGTGGGGACGAGAGAGAGAGAGAGAGAGAGAGAGAGAGAGGTAGCAAGGCAACTCCGGGGGGCATGGCGTTTGGTGGGGCGAGGGGCATCGGGGCCAAGGCGCCCGAGAAGGGCGTCTTCCCTTTGGACCACTTCGGGGAGTGCAAGACGGTAAGAGTTATATCCCTCGACGCGAATCTAAAGATCTACTCCTTTGATCCGTGATCCGTGTCCGTGGTGTGTGTGTGTGTGTGTGTGACTGACCCCACCTCGACACACTGAAGGTGATGAAGGACTACCTGGCTTGCCTCAAGCAGGAGAAGGGCGACTCACTCGAATGCAAGCTGCTCTCGAAGAAATACTTGGAGTGCCGCATGGACAAGTAAGTGCATCCCTCCCACGCCAGACACACTGAAACACATTGGCTGACACACACACACACACTTCGGGACAACACAAAACAAAAGGAACCTGATGGCGAGGGAAGACCTGAGCAAGCTCGGCTTCCGCCAGAAATCCGTCGGAAACAGTCCACCGCGGGGGAAGACAGAGTCGATGGCGTCAGGGAAGAGGAAGACGGATCCGGGGGGAGGAGACCAGGCGAGGCAGAGGGAAAAGGACGGCTTCATACCGGGCGTCAGGGGGAAATGAATGGAGCGGGACGAGGGCAAAGCCAAAGCCAGGCCCTTACCCCTATCTCGTGATGTAACCATAGGTAGTTCAAGTAAATATAAATATAAATATAAATATTTATCATACAAGTTGAAGAAGGGCCTTAAGCGGCGGCGAGCTGGGCGCCCTTCAGGTCGCCGACGACACGGCCCATCAGCGCCTTCCTCGCCATTCTGTACCTGACGGATGCCTGCTCCCAAAGAGGCAGGCCTGAACCCTTCAAGATCACCTCATCCTCTTCCAAGGTCGTGGGCATTCTGTCGCTCAGGCCCTGGAAGTAGTCCAGGACCCTGGAGATCGCGAGCGCCTCGGTCCCCTGGTCGCAAAAGAGCCTGCCCCCCGACGCCGTCAGGCCACCCAAAACTTCGGGGCAGTCCCTGAATGAGCTCACGGACTGGGAGGACTCGTCCTCGATCTCGTACAGCAAGCCACAGCCGTCCGAGTCGAGGAGGAGTCTCTTCTCCAGGAGCGCGCCGTCGAGGACGTCCTGGATCCTGTCGGAGCCCGGCTCGGGGGGAGCGCGGGGAAGGGATGACAAGAGCAGGATCCTGCGGAGGCTGAAGAAGCCGCCACCCCTGTGGCCACCCACGAGAACGGACTCCAGTGGGGTGTGGTCCGCGTCCTCGAAGACTTCGGACCGGCTCTCGTTCTCGTCGGGGGTGAAGCCGTAACACCGAAAGAAGTCCCTCAAGGGCCTGTGCCCGTAATCGATTGTCATTGGGCTTCCCTCGTCGATATCTGCCTGAGCGACGAGCTCGATGGCGCCCACGGCGCTGCCGGAGATGCAGCACCGCAGGGAGCAGTTCGCGCCGGCGCTGTGGTCGCACAAGTCGATCAAAGGTAGCATGCACTGAAGGGCCTCCCCGTGGGCCTCCTGGAGCTTCCCCTCGAGGTGGAGGCTCAGGTTGAGGGACCTGCTCCTTACGATCGCGATGGACCACAAGAAGTCACGAAACGACAGCGCCTCCGAGTTCAGCGCGGTGTCGTAGATAAAGCGGAGGAGACCCCGCTCCCTGCGGATAGAGGCGCTCAAGCCCGCGTTCTGCAGCTCGTCCAGCTGGTCCTCTTCGAAGAGAAGAGGATGGATCAGAGGAGGGCCCCTAACCGCGTCGGAGAGCGAGGGACCGCCCTCCCCCGGCTCAGGCGGCGGCGGGGCCGGCAGCAGGCTCGTGTACGACCTCATATCCCCCGAAGCTCCTGGGCTCGCCTCGCCGCATATTTGCAGCGCCACGAGGAGCGAGATGGTCGAGTGCCCCACACCCTCGGCGCTCTTGCAGAACGACAAGAAACCTTGCAATCCGCCGAGGAGCAAATCGCCCTTACCCCCCTTCTCCGCGACGCTGTGCCGCCTCAGTGCGCTCCTCAGGTTCAAGGCCCGACACCAAGGAATCCGGACTATGGTTTCCCCCTCCTTGTAGGGCTCCCCCGCCGTCAGGGTCCTGCTGCAGCCGCATGCCGTCTCCCTGAGATCGAGCCTCGAATCGACCCGCCCCCCTGACCCCTCCACCCATCGGCGAAGGCCCTCCATCCAAACACAAACACAGCCACCGACCCCCTTGCACTCCTGTAAGTCTGTCTGAACCAATCCAAACAAGTGGAAACAAAACAAAACAAAACAAAACAAAACAGAATGGAGCGATGCCACCAAGGTCCAGGTCCAGTGAAGGGCAATATCCTAATCCTGGTCCTGGTCCCCTTGCACTTGCACTCCTGTGTCCCTCGCCCTCGCCCTCCACCGTGCAGACTTCGACTACTTTTAGGGTTTAACGTTTTAGGGTTTGAGAGGAGGGAAAATATGTTTTTTTTCAAATTTGCCGCCAACCTCGAGGAGAGAGAGAGAGAGAGAGAGAGGGTGAACGCGGTCGCCTTGACTGGTTCCGGCGAGGACAAGAAGAGGGGAAAAGGGCACAGGTGGGAGAACAGGTGGGAAATCCTTTCAAAGATCACGGCTTCGTCCATCTTTTTTGTTCGCCTTGGCTTGGCTTGGACGTGGACTTTGGCTTGAACAAGGTCATGAGGCCACACACTGCACCGGCGGGAGGACAGGCGTCCACGAGCCCCAGCCGCGGCTCGGGACCTTTGCCAAGCTTTGGTTCCAAAATGGGAAGCAGCATCAAACACAAGCGCATCCGTAATGTCAGCGTGGACTTGCCCAAGCACCTCGCGAACGGTGGCTTGCAGGTGAGTGGACAGAGAATCTTTTTGGCCAGTGCGACGTGGTCGTTCCCGGGGACCCTTCTGACGAACGCTTCTTCTTTACCTTTTCTCAGGCGAACCTTGTTCCCTTCAAGGCGGACGAGATCATAGAGCTGGTGGATGGAATTCTGGAAGGGTACGGGAAGCTCGAGTACCTGAGGCTCCTTTGCCTTTCGAAGGGCCACACGGCTGGAACTTCGGATAACAAGCGCATGGGGACGATCACCCACGATAGGTGTGTTGACTCGGTGGTGTCGAAGATTCAGCAAGAGCGCCTGAGGAGGCGCATGCCCAAGCTGTTCAAGAACGTCCTGAGGAACGCTCCCCTCGTGGAGCTCGAGCTCGGGTTCACTTGCTCGGGGGAGAACGCCAAGGCCTTGTCGAGGGGGCTCGCCGGAAACCGGACCCTGAGAAAGCTGAGCTTGGCTGGAAGCGGCATAGGCGACACGAACTTTCTCGTCGTGTTCCAAGTTCTACCGTCCCTCCAGCACCTCCAGGAGCTTTGCCTCCCTTACTGCAAGCTCACGGACACCAGCGGCAAGGCGATCGCTAGCCTGATCAAGGGGAACGCTAGCAAGTCTGCCACTGACATGTGGCAGAGTCAGCTGAGGACGTACAGGCCCCAGTCCCCCAGGAAGGGCTATGACCACACGGAACTGCAGAAGCTAGACGCCATCGCTATCGAGAGCAACGACGGCCTGGTCATCCTCGACCTCTGCGGGAACAAGCTGACGTACAGGACGGCACACGCAATGAGCAACGCTCTGCAACACGACGCGAAGATGGTGTCCCTGAACTTGAGTAGCAACAAGATAGGCAAGGAAGTCTTTCAGGAATTTCAGCAGATCATGAACGCTCACGAGAGCCTCCAGGTCGTGGACCTGTCGGGGAACGAAGAGAAGTTCGGAAAGCTCGTCAAGCACGGGAAAGGCAGCGCGACGCTGGAAGAGGACGCTCAAGAGCAGAAGGGGTCGCCAAGGCTCGCAGCGGTGCACAAGGCCCCGGGCCTACAGCCCGTGGACGAGCTCGTGTCGACTGCGGCGATGCAGGACAGCAACGACCCCTCGGTCACCCTAGCGGAAAGGGTTCTCAAGCAGCTCTTCGAGTACGAGTCTAGGATTTCTGAGCTGGAGAAGAGGAGGCTTCTGGACCTCAAGAAGATCCGAAAGCTGGGCAAGGAGAACGACGAGCTGAAGGACATGAATGAGAAGCTGATGTCACGGAAGTACCCACCCGCGAACTCGAGGGCGCCGAAGAGAGCCCCCAAGGCCCCCAACGAGGGAGAGCTCATTGTGAGCCTAACGGATGCCCTTCAAGGTATCGAGAAAATAGTCACGTCCTTGGCAGACAAGAAGCAGCAGAGCAAGGAGGGCGCCGCAGACCCAGCGCTCGTCAAGTCCGCGTTGCTGGTGGAGGACTTGAACCGACAGCTGATTTCTTTGTGCGACTTGGGTTGATTTTCTCTCTGTACTATACTTTACAAGATATCTTATGTTTAGTTTCTATTGCACACGGTTACATCTCAATGCTCACGAGCTGTTCTCCAGCCTGTGGGGAAGACTAAGGAATTTGAGTTGCCTCACAGCATAGTTCAAGTGACTGGCAACATACTTTGGGAGCGAGGGTTTCATGTCGTTCAGTTTGCTGATGAAGGGCTTCAAACAGGCCCTGATCTTGGACTCCTCCGCCGCTGCTGAGATGATCTGCAAGCAGTTCATAATGATGATCTCAGTGCCCTCGTCCAAAAGGTTCTGGACGCACTTCCTCAGTTTCGACTCGTCGATCTCGGAGATGGCTTTCTTGCCCGAGTTCGCCACCGCGAGGGCCATCAAACACGAGGAAGAGGAGTATTGGAGCTTCTTGTCCGCGGTGAGTGCCATGTTCAGCAACGGCTCCACCACGCCAAGGGCTATCGCTTTCTCCTTCCCCAAGTCAGAAACGGACAAGAACGCCAAAACAGTCGATGCGGAGTGCTTCAGGTCGGAGCTGGTGCTGTCCAAGTGGCTTGCGCAGACCCCGATGGCGTCGGACTGCAGCAAGTAATCCACAGTCTCCTCGTTGTGCCTTCCCTCCAGAATCAAGTGTATCAGCTTCAAAGCCGAGGAGGCCTTGGAGGACGCCACGGTGTCTTTGGCGATCTCCAGGAGCTTGTCCAGGAACTTGTGGTGCTCCAGGAAGAACGCCCGGACGCTCTCCTTCTTCGCGGCCACCAGCAGAGAGTTGAAGCACTCCAGTGCCGTGTCAATGTCGCCGACGTAGGTTGCCTCCAGCAGGGCGACAATTGCGTCTGCTTTCAGGAGCTCCTCGCACCCCGCGGCATCGCTCGCCAAGAAGCTGAAGTTCCTGGCCGCGGACTGCTGCACTTGGAGGTTCTCGTGCGCCAAGCAGTCCACCAAAGCGCCAATGATTCCAGCGCCGAAGCACCTGACCCTGTGCTCCGGTATGGAGATGAGCTCGCGTGCCGCAAGGAGGCTCTTCTGCCGCACCACCAAGTTGCTGCTCGTCAGCTGCTTCACCTGAAGATGAAGTTGGTTTGATGTGGAGTGAGCGCAGGAAGAAAGAAAGGCGCGAGGCTCTGTCAGCGGACCGAAGAAAAGAGAGAGAGAGAGACCAGCGTTGATGTTTTGGGTGTCCTGGACAGGCCGAGAGCGTGTTTTGTTGGACAACTTACTAGCTTGGGATGGGCAAAGTTTTCGAAACCCCTGGTAATAGACGTCTCGTCAAGGTCCAAAGGGTTCCCCTTGGTCTCGTGCAAGTTAATCACTTCGATGTGCCCCTCCATCTTGGCCTCCGCTCCACTTCCAAAGTGGTCCTGCGCTCCAGCGGAGCAAAAGAAACAATTCTTTTGTCGAGGAAGAAGAACGGGACGAGGAAGAAGAACGAGGAATTCGTTGTCGTCGTCGATGAATAAATCAATCGGTACGTCAATGAACCCAAGTCAAGCCAAGGTCCCTGTCCAACGTTAGTTTAGTTTTCGTCGTACAATTCCGTGAGAGGCCGAACGAACCTGATCTGGAAATCTTGACCACCTTCAAGGGAAAACGAGCCCCTCAAAGTGTCCAACCCGTCTTAACGCCGAGCGAACCAATGACGGAAATGTCTGCATCGACCCCAAGACGCGTTCTTTCTCTCGCAGAATCTTCATCAAGTCAACGAATCCCGTAGGTCTACATTTCGGTGCACCCTCGGAAGAGTAGAAAACGCGCTTTCACAATGAGTGTAAGTTCCGTTGGTGGAAGTCAAGAATCAAGAGAGAGAAAGAAGAAAAGAGGAGGAAGGCGTCGAGACGACAAGGTACCACCTTGAAGGCGAGACCCCAAAGGGTGGAAGCGAACAAAGACCGAGAGGTGGCGTTTTGTTGTTGTTGTTGTTGTTAGGAGAGAAATTGGCTGTCGCAACCACCGCGGACAAGTGACCAAAGGAGTCTTCGTTTTTGTCCCCCACCCCACCCCCAAGACGAACACACACGCAAGGGCTAGTGATTTTTGTTTTGACTGCTACTCGAAAACAAACAAAATGTCCCAATCCTATGGAGAAGCTCTGGCGTTTCTGCAGAAAACGTCAACAGAGACCGGGAACACGGCCTTTGACCAGATCGTTGACGTCGTAGGAGAGGTAAGCTTACCGGGCCAAGGGCCTTCGCGCATTGCATTTGTGCCCGACTCTGTTTTGCATGTCGGGAGCACGAGGAGGAGGTGCTAGACCCAGGGGGAGGGTTTTTAGCACCGGAGGAGAATGAACTTCTTTCGTTGTGGAACGGAGGCTGACAATAATGCTCTCTCTCTCTCTCTCCGCGTTTCGTGTCCTCCCCTCTTCTGGCTTCGTCGTACAACAACAACTTTGGATACTACTTCAGATCCTCGAGAACAGGTCAGCGGACTCTGCCGACTTGCTCGAGACGCTCTTGCTGGCGAAGAAGACTGCGTTTGAGCATGGCGGAGGCCCCATCGCTCTGCCAGAGGGCGAAGCGGCAAAGCCACTTGATGAGGCACAGAAGCTCTCCGAGCTGTACTTGGCCCCAGAGCCCCCAATCAACCCGGAGACGGGGGAGGCCGAGCCAGTGGACCCGCCGAACGAGTTTGAGACGGAGGACCTCATGTCGGGCGCTGCCCTTCTGGAGAGCGTGGGATGCGGTCTGGGAACCAAGGAGATGTACAACGTCATGCTGGCCCTCAAGGCTTTGGGCGAGGATCCAACCGCAAAGGTCGCGACTGTGAGGTTCTTCGGAAAGTTCTTCGGCATCAACGCCGATTACTACGTGTTCGAGACCACCTTGAAGGAAGCCTCCGCGGCTGCCGAGGAGATGGAGGGCGTTGTTCCCGCCGAGGTTGGAACCGGAGCGAACGGCTTCGTCTACTTCGTGACGACCAACTTGGGAGACCCGTGCATCAAGCTTCCAGATATCACCCCCCAGCAGATCAAGGACTCGAGATACATTAAGAAGTACTTGACCGGCGACTTGGGTGCGGAGGTGAGCGCCTACCCAACGTACCCTGGCAAGGAGGCCGTTTACTTGCGTGCACAGATCGCAAGAATTGCTGCGACCACGACCTTGTGCCCAAGCGGATGCTTCAAGCTGGGCGAGGACGACGTTGTGGAGAAGAACGAGGAGTACGTTCCTGCCGCGGCCAGCGCAATGGATGTCTCGAGCTGGTGCCATCGCTACCCACACATCAAGAAGCAGGGAAGATGCACCGTGTACGTTCCAGAGGTCCCTGAGGGAGAAGAGGCTCCTGAACCAACGGAGGAGGAGAGTGAGGTCGGGCCACCGCTCTTGGCGGCCATCAGCGAGGATGAGCCTATCGGTGAGACCGGTGCTTGGACGGCTGTTACGAGCAGCCAGGTCCCAGGAATCAAGCACACCGTTTCTGGAGTGAGGTCGAACTTGTGGCCAGGGGCAGTCACTGTGACCAACGGCGCGCTCTTTATAAATGTATATGTAGGATTCGGGGCAAAGGGCACGCCGTACGTGCCGCTGCACGCCCCTGTGCCAATGAAGGAGTACGACGCTGACCTTGTAGAGTCCATTGAGATCCCAGACCCACCGCCAGAGGAGCCCGCAGAAGGGGAGGAAGAGGCCCCTGCTGAGGAGGAGTGACGAACTTTTTGATTTAAAAAAAAGTTTAACTCCGTTTAACAACACTTACGTTTAGTTGGCGAAGACCCCCTTGTTCCGCCCTCCACGCTTTCTTGTCCTTGATGCGGTGGTGGTGTGAGAGGTCGCAGGCGCCGTCGTGCTGCCACGACGGATGGAAGACAAGTGGGTGGTGGTGACCGGTGTTGAGTCAAACAATCAGAATTATATATTATGTTTTGAAGCTACTCGAGCTATGTCAACTGTTATAAGATTTACGGAAGAAGTCGTGAAACGCTTTGGGAAAAACGGAAAAAAAAAGCATAAGAAAAAAATGGTGTGGAACATTGCCCCCTTGCTTCTCAGACGTCCAGAGTGGATTCGAACTCCTCGACGGATTTGAACAGCTCCTTGAAGTTTCCCTTGCCGAAGCCACCACAGCCAGCGGCCTGAACCATCTCAACAGTGTTGGTGACCTCGTTCTTCTCCTTTCTCATGCATCCCACGCGCTCAATGATCTCGATGAAAAGGGTTGGCCTGTCGCACACCGGCTTGGTGAACACCTGCAAAAGGACTCCCTGGTCGTCTTTGTCGACAAGGATTCCGAGCTCCTCCACGGTCTTGTACTGGTCGTCAGTCAAAGAGTTTCCGATCTTGTTGCGCAGCTCCTTGTAGTACTTGTCGCTCGGCCTGGGCATGAGCTCGAACCCGGAGATGTCCTCCACCGCTCTCATGTGCCTCAAGGTCGTGAAGATGTCATCCGTCTTGAGGGCCAAGTGCTGGACGCCCGCGCCGCAGTTCTGCTCCAAGTAAGTCTGAATCTGGCTCTTCCTCTTCGTTCCGAAAGTAGGCTCGTTGATCGGGAACAAGACCATCTCGTTGTTGCTCGCCGCGACGATACTGTTCAGGCCAGAGTCCACGGTTCCCACGTCCTCCGCGGTGAACTCTGCGAACTCGTGGAACCCAGTCGCGGAGATGAGGTAGTTGTAGGTGTCGAGCATGTTTGGAACGTTGCCCACGCAGTGGTCGAGCCTCTTGAGGCCGTAGTCGATGTCCTTGCTCTCCACCGGCGCGTAACCGGGCAGGAAGTCGCCCTGGTAATCTCCGCTCAAGAACCTCAGGTGGACGTCCCCGTAAAGCAGAATCTCGGCGACAACCAACTCGCCCTCCGGCTCTCCCTCGTTCGTCGGCTTGAGAACGTAAGGCTCCACTCGGCCCTCCGCGCCGTTCTTGACAGCGGCCTCGTAGGCAGCCCTCGCGTCCGCCACGGTGAGCCCAACCGCCTTCACGCCAAGGCCGTGCTTCTTGAAGAAGCCGAACGCCTCGTCCGCGTCGAACCCGTGGTTCGGAACGCCGGCCGCCTGCTCGGCTCCCTTCTCTCCACCAGCCGCCTCGGACTGCGTCCCGTACGGTGCGGAGAACACGAACGTGAGCTCGCCGCTCTTCAGAACGTACGACGAGTACGCCGAGTTCCCAGTCGAGTTGTCGGACTTGGCCACAAGCTTGAGACCAAGACCTGCGGAGAACCTGCGGTACGTGTTGTTCGCATCTCCGCAGTACAGCTCGACGTGATGAAACTTCTTGACATCAAACCTGTCCGTCAAAGGGTTCACCCTCTTGAAGTGCGCCGCACCCACGAGCTTCTCCTTCGTTTGAATTACTCCACTCGTACTCTCTCCCCCTCCTGCTCCCATACTTCTTCACACACACACAAACACACACACACACACACAAATTCTCTCGTGGTCACGCGTCTGTCTCGCCTTTGGCCCCTTTCTGACCCCTCTCTGTTCCCTCCGCAGCCTTCCACGTCATGATCACCCCAAGACGTTAATTATCCATACACTCCGTACCCTTGTAGAATTAATGTCTTCTGTCGTACACAAAAAGGGAGAGAGAGAGAGAAGAGAGAAGCCGAGGAGAGAGGAGGGTTTGGTTCGATCGGTCGGTTGGTGTCTTTGGTTGTTGACGGTGGGGATCCTCGTTGGGTTCACGTTGTTTGGTTACACGACGGGTTTACCTGCATTGATATTCCTTCGTTTCATTTTCGCTTTAGACCCTCTTGTGATTACGACGACTCCAAGGTCAAAACCGTCGGACGTCCTTCTGGTGTCCCACGCCCCGTGCAGCGTCGGGATGAGCTTGGGCTACGAGGGCCTGGACCTGGCGCGGGCGAAGGGGGAGAGCAAGCTGGAGCCTTGGCCCCTGGGCGGCGTCACCCAGTTCACTAGGGGCTCCATCGGCGAGCCGTGGACCATGGCGATGGCGTGCAGCACGAGCCACCTCTCCGCGCCGTGGAGGGAGGGGAAGCAAAGGTGGACTCTCCCGAGCCTGAGAAAATAAGAGCGGCAACAAAAGGGGAGTTTATAAATACTACAAAAGCTGTGTTTTTTCCAAAAGTGATCCCATGGCTTTTGGCGGGAATTTTGAAAAATCGTGGGAGGAGAAGCGAACCGAAAAACTAAAAGTAACGGACGGGCGTCGAGGCCGAGGGACAGAAGACGGAGCGCGACCATGCCCAAGGGGGTGTTCATTGACAAGCGCCGCAAGAAGAAGCCGTACGGAGTGCGTATCGGTCGCCCCAAGGAATACTTCGCCACCGTGGCGGAGGCCGTCGCCGCCCTCGAGGCGTACCGCGCGGGCAAACTCAAGAAGAGGGAGACCGACCGAGCCGCGCTCGCGGTGAAGCGCGCCCGCGACCTGGCGATCTACGGCCGGAGCTCCGCCACGGAGCGCGAAGTGGCGCTCGCCCTCGTCGCCAGATGGCAGGCGACCATCCCCGGGAGCGCGGCGCTCGTGCTAAACGACGGTACGAAAGCCGACGTCCTCCTCCGCCTGAGCGAGGAGGACGCGTGGCTGCCGGTGCAGCTCAAGACGACGGGGGGCGCCAAGAAGGGTGAACCGAATACGTGGTACTTCCACAACGTCACCGGCTACTCGGGGATGTGTGTGGTGTGCTGGCGGTGCGACGTCGGCGATGCGTGGGTGTACAACGGCAACGCGCTGAACGAGCGCGGCAAGCTGGACCTGAGCGTCACCCCCCTCCGCAAGAACTGTGAGCTCGCGCTCGCGCGTGGCCTCAACCTCGCCGCGCTCGTGCAATGGCTGAGCGAGCAGGCCCAGGCCCAGGCCCAGGCCCAGGCCCATCTGTGTCGGTGGACGACCGTCACCGAGCACGCCGCGCGGCACGACTTCGCGTCCGCGGCCCAAGCGCTCGAGATGCGCGGCATCGACGCGTTCAAGGCGAGCTTCCCAAAGCACCGCTACGCCTTCCCCGAGGGACAGAACACCCAAGTCGACCTGCTCAAGGATGCGACGACGCGCCAGCAGTTCAAGACGGCGCGCGCGGCGTCTAACGGCGTCGCCGGGTTTATGTGCGACCTGCACACCTACGCCGGGCGTGACGAGGCGGGCAAGCAGCTGAAAGATCCTTACCCGGCAGGGGCGTTCGACGAGCTAGTTGCGGTGGCGTGGGTGGAAGGCAAAGCATACTTTTGGATCATCCCCGCGGCAGAGCTGGAGGCGAATGGGTACCTGCGATCGGAGTCGCAGCCTGGGAAGACGTGCCTGCACCTGCACGCGTCGAAGATTGGCGTGCAGCCGAACCCGCACGCGCGTAAGAAGGTAGACACGTGGACCGACAAGTACTTCCATTCCGCAGCTTAGCTTTCATCATGCTTTTTTTTTCTCGTCTTCTTCATCTTCTCCTCGAGCAACCGATGTCTCTCTCTGTCTCCCTCCACATCATCGAACCCCTCGCCTTGTCCCCGCCACGAACGAGGAGGGGGAGAGAGTTTGGGTGACGCTTGAGGACGAAACGGTGCGACGGAAGCGGGGTGGAGGGGAAGGGGGAGGCGTAGAACGATACTACGTGTTCAGAGCTTTCCGTAGAGCCGTCGGGACTCCGAGTGTGAGGGAGGGAGGGAGGTGAGGTGAGGAGCACGGGTGGACGGTAGGACTGGTGCTTGGTGGGTCCATTCCTGTGTCCCTGTGTCCTGTTCGCTTCACGGATCAGACTCCTCGTGAGGAGAGGGTGGTTGGTCCAACAGCAAAAGCTAAATCGGAAAGTGTTGTCCAGTGAGCCGGCGGGAGTTCGCACAGCAACAGAGGCTTGGCAAGGCAAGGCAAGGCACGGAGGGTTGACGCACGTCATTCACTCGGCGGGTCGGAAGCACTGCTGAGGGGCGGACGAGAGCAACTGGTAGAGAGAGAGAGAATTCTTTGGTTTTGTTGTATTTATTTTGGTGTTGTTGGGCAATAGGATTATTATGAGGGGAGTGGTGACGTTTGCGTTGGCGGGGGCGCTGGCCCTGTGGCACAGGAGGGGAATCAAGCAGGCGGAGGATCGTGCGCGCGCAACCTTGACGAAGGAGAACGAGACGCGAGAGAAGGACTTTCATTACTTGGATATTGTCCTCGAGGAGGCCAAGGCGGGGGTGAAGGCGGGGGAGGGAGGGCCCTTCGGGGCTATCATCGTCCAGAAGGACACGGGGGAGATCGTCGCGCAGGCGCACAACGCGGTCCTGTCGACGAACGACCCGACCGCCCACGCGGAGATGCTGGTCATCCAGCAGGCTTGCAAGAAGCTCAACACCATGGACCTGTCGGGGTGCGAGATATTCACCTCGTGCGAGCCTTGCCCCATGTCCTTCGCGGCGATATTCCTGGCCCGCCTCAGCAGGCTGGTCTACGGCGCCTCCTCGGAGAGCGCGGTCAACATCGGCTTCGACGCCAACAACATCTCGGACGCCATCCGCGGGACGGCGGTGCACCAGAAGAGCACGGTCAAGGTGCAGCAGCTCAACCACCCCAAGTTCCACAACCTCTTCGAGCAGGCGAAGAAGGACGACCAGTGGACCTTGTACTGACCGCACCCTCCGGCGTGGTGTGTGTACCTAGGTGGTTAAACGGATTCAATGTCATACATGCACGGGACGAAGAAGGCCCCCCGGTCGTTTCTCTGTCTCCCCCTCCCTCTCGGCCCGAACGAAGCAGGCTTTGGGCAAGGAAAGCGTCGCTGGGGCGGCTCGTGGCTTCAAGGTGGCAACCAGGATCCCTTCGGGGGGCGGACAGGACACGGACGCTCTCGAGCTCGAGACGTTTCAATAAACCCTATTCCGGAATTTTTACAGACTTCTTAATAATTCATTTATAGCGCCTGAGCCTCACGGAGACGTCTAATGGTGGACCTAATGGTGACCGCACCACCGGTGTGCAAGCTATAGGCACCTCCCGCGTAGGTCTTGCCGCAGGCCTTGCACTTCCAGATACCCACCGCGCTTCTCTTCACGGTGTTCTTTCCGCAGAACATACAGGTGTACTTGGAGTGCTGAGAGATCTCCATCTTCTTCACCTGCTTACGGAGAGAGGAACCATAACGGGTTCCGTACTTTCCGACGATTCCAACCTTCTTCGTTCTCTTCGACTGCAAGACGCAAAACAAAACAAAACAAAACACTCTTGTCAGCGAGCCGAGCCACACACCTCAACAAGATGAAGGAGAGACAATAAAAACACTCCACTCCGCTCCGTATTCGAACGCGACGACGAGGACGAGGACGACAAGGACGCGAGGTTCATCACGGGAAACCCCTCGATCGCTCTTCCCACGTCGCGGAGGACACGCTTCCCTCGTTCCAACACCATCCCTTCCTCCCCTCCTCCCCTCGTTTCTCGTTTCCAAAAACAAAAACAAAAAAAAGAAGAGAGTTGGTCGAGGAGGAGAGAGCGCAAGGGATGAACAAAGAAACTCATCCCTCTCCCTTCCTCCCCCTCCGTCCTTCCTCTCTTTCGCAACCCTTCACCTACCATCTTCTCCCTCACAAAAGACGCAGCCTTCCTCTCGTGTTCTGGTGCTCCTCTCCTCTCGCTCTCCTCTCCTTCTCCTCCTCCTTCCCCAGTGCTAATTCCATCTTACGCCACCCCGCTCGAGGAGGGAAAAAATGCGGCGGCGGCGCATTCGGATCCCACATTCGGATCCTTCGCATTCGGATCCCCCACACCCACCATTCGGATCTTCAACGGGGCCCTTCAAAAAACGGTCGAGGAGAAGAAGAACAAGACGTGGGTGAGAGAGTTGGTGCGACGACAGTGGGTAACGGGAGTGAGGTGGACGAGGGAGTGGGACAGTGAGAATATTCGTTCAGTGATCTTTCGGAAGAGCCCTCACTCGAAAGATTTGGTCGAGATTCGAGGCACTTACAACTGAGGTTTCTCTTGCTACTCAACTCGTAGGGGTGAGAGTACTCGTGGTGCTTGGGTTGGTGCGAGAGCGGGTAACGGGAGTGAGGTGGACGAGGGAGGGAGTGGGACAGTGAGAATCTTCGCTCAGTGAGCTTTCGGAAGAGCCCTCACTTGAGTTGGTGGTGTTTGGAGAGCGACAGGGGATCTCTGATCGGTCCATTGGGGGTGGGGGTGGAGGTAGAGGAGGAGAAGGAGGGTTGCGTGCGGTGTGCGAGGGGACGAGATGCACTCCGCGAGCTACAGGACGAACGCGATCCTGACCATGGCGTTCTCTGGACTCGTGGCGCTCTGCGTTGCGGTGTCCCTCACAGGTGAGGAAAGGAACGCGAAAAACCAAAAACCACCAAGAGAGAGATAGAGAGAGAGACCCTCCGCGCTTCATTCATTTTTTTTGCTGACCCCTTCGCTCGCGCACTTTGGATCTCGGTGGCCACGCACGCGCAGAGGTCTTCCACAGGTCGAGTCCGGAGGCCAGCTTGAAGCTGCACCACGTGCACTACTTCAGGCCGTCTTTGGTGAACAATGACGAGGTGAGTGACTGGCTCATGATGAGCGACCGAGGGAAAGCGTGGAAGGAGCGAAGAGGACTGACGGAGGGACGATCGATCCCCTTTTCGTTTCCCTTCTATCGACGACCTCGTGGTGCTGCTGCAAACAGGCGGTCTTGTCATTCAACATGAAGAGCGATCTTTCTTCTTGCTTCAGCTGGAACACGAAACAGCTCTTTGCTTACATCAAGGTCGTCTACGAGACGGATAAACACGTGAGGAACGAGGTAAGCAGACCAGTGAAACCTTCTCTTTTTCTCGGGGAGTCCGACAGATCGTGTGTGCACGCACGCACGCACTCACACACGCTCGCTCACTCAACCGTTCTCTCTCTCTCTCTCTCTCTCTCTCTCTCTCTCTCTCTCTTGTTGTGTGTGTGTGTGTGTGTGTGTGTGTGTGAAGGTCACGGTGTGGGACAAGGTCATCAAGACAACGGAGGACCACAAGGTGGTAGACGAAGTGTTCCTCAGCAAGTACAAGCTCGTGGACAACGGGGCCGGGCTGCGGGGAAGGGATGTGAACGTTACCCTCGCTTGGAACGTCATGCCATACATAGGTACGATTTCTCTTACATCGTCGTCTCTAGTTCCTTCTGTCGCCGTTAACGCAAAATCCTTACAAAAATACACTTCCCTCCTCTCCTCGCAGGGGCGCTGTACTACCAGGAAAAGACGTTCACGGCAAAGCTGCCTTCAGACTACCTGGTGGATTCTTAGGCTCCCACGAGGCTCCCACGAAGGACTCGCGTGGGACCGCCCCCCTTGTAACAAATGATAAATTTCGCGCCACTGTCCCCTTCACGTCCTTCTTCCCCCGCCTCTGAGAAACTGGATCACCCGGCCCAGTGGCCTGACCACCCACTTCACGGCGTTTCCTAGCACGGAGATCTTCTTGAGGACGAAGCCCTTTCCGATCCAGCTGGGGCCAGCGCGCGCCGCCCTGAGCTCGACACGGCGGCGAGGGACTACTCCACCGCTCCCTTCCCCTGTTCCAGCTCGACCAGAGTCGCCCGCGCTGGCCCCAGACGCGACGGAGCCGCTGCCGCTCCCCGGGGGTTCGTCGTCAATATCGTTCATCATTTCCCTCAGCATCTCCAAGGAGGCCTCGTCGTGCAGCGGGCGATCCTGCTCCCCTTCCCCGGTCGCTACCGTCGCAAGAGCCGTCTCCCCGCCGGCCCCGGCACCCAAGCCGGCCGCCCCTTCCTCTTCCCCCTCGGCAGCGGAAGCAAGCTTGAGCCTGCAGATCGGACAAGTGTTGTGCTCCTTCAGCCACTGAAGGAGGCAGTCCTCGTGAAACACGTGGGAGCAAGGCATCTTAACGGCCACAAAGCCCCCCTCCTCCTCGCCATCCAGCTCACCAGTGCACCAGTCGTCCTGACAGATCGAGCAGCACTTCTCGCCCGTAAGCTTTCCCAGCTCCTCCATGTCCCTGATCCTCGGAAGTTTAGCCACAGCGTCCGCCGATGCTGGCTGCCTGGCGACAGCGTGGTTCGCGGCAAGCTGCGCCATGACCCTCTCAAGGGCCTCGTTGTGAAAGACGTAGTCACCCAAGCTCCCCCCGAACCTGTCGCTGCCGCCATCGATGCTGCCGGGAAGCTGACCCAGGAGGGACTCCAGCAACTGGGGAGGTATGTGGCCCCGCGTCTCCACCCGGACAGATATCGGTTGAAGGAAGTTCAACCGGCCCGCCGAAAGGGCAGGCAGCGCGGAAGAGGTGGGCGGCTGCTGCTCCTCGCCGGGAACCGCCGCGCGAGGCGCCTCACCGCCCTGAACAGGGCCCGTCGCCCTTGGCCCCGCAGGCTGCTGCGCAGTCCCAGGAACCCGGAGCGGGACAGCAACCGTGAAGGCCCTCGTCACCCCCCGTGGCGCGGGAGCTGGAGACCACTCCTCCACGAAATCGCTCCCACACACCGGACAAGCAAGATGCTGCCCCTCCTCGCCCGCTTCGCTCCCGCTCGCCCTCGTGCACACTCTCTGCCTCTGGCAAGCGTGACACCATATCCCGATATCCGATAGACCTCCCCCTCCTCCTCCTCCACCCGTTCCCACGGTGGTTCCCTCAGGAGCTCCGCTCGAGTCAGACATGGACACAACCCAAACCGACTCCCCCCCCTCTCCTCCTCCCGTCCCTCTCTCTCTCTCTCTCTCCTCCCTCTCCCTTCTCCCTCTCTCTGCGTATCGTATCGTATCGTATCGATCGACTCCGGTTGTCAAAGAAGCCAAGCGCGGGGTCGATGGAAACCTCGCGAGACGTTCTTTCGCCCGACACCTCCTCCCACACACGCCGCCACTCCTCCTCTTCCTCTTCCTCTTCCTCTTCCCTCTCTCCTCGTCCTCGTCTTGGCCTCTTCCGCTTCCTTGCTTCCGTTTTTTTGAACCCAACACACAGGAGGAGAATGGAGCGGCGGTGTCTGGTGTCCGTGTCCGAGACGAAGATCCGTCTCGTGGTCTTTCGCTTGATGCCCACGGACTCCGCTCGCGTCACTTGACTCGGTCCGCGCGCTCAAAAGCATAACACACAGACAGACAGACAGACAGACAGACAGACAGAGAGTGGCTGGCTGGGAGGAGGGATGAGAGAGGAGGGGTTCAGGAGTCCGAGGAGAGCGTCCTCTCGAGGGATAATGGCGGTGAGCACGGCGAAGCTTCTTACCTCGGAACAGAAGGAGGATCTGGCTCGGGACGGTGGCGAGATGGGGTTCGGGTTCGGCAGAGGGAGGAGGAGACTGAGTCACTTTGACGCTTTGGCGAAGAGGGAGGGGAACGCTTCGACGAGCGAGCAGGCCAAGCTCCCCGAGTCGGAGAGGATGAGGCAGCAGCAGAGGAGGGGCCACCAGGAGAGCAGGGTGCGGGATCTAATGCGGACGGAGCCTCTGAGGTTGGGCGCTGCCTCGATGGATGCGATTGATACTGGAAGGTTTTATGGCGGTCCTCGGGGACAGGACGACGCTTTCCGACTGCGGCCGGGGAGGTACCAGAAGGGTCTGACTCTGAACTTGTTGAAGTCACGGATCGAGGACGCTTCGCGGACGAAGAAGAGGAGGGTCGAGAAGCCTGTAGTGGTGCAGGAGCCGATAGAGGTCGTCATCAGCGACGGCGAGGAGAGCGAAGAGGAGGGGGGAGGGGTCAAGGACGATGTCCTGACCCTCACGCCGACCGGACCCGGAACCCGGAGGAGCACGAGGCTGAGCGCGGGCTCCTCGCACAGACACACCGTCGCCGGGGTACTGGAAAGGGGCAAACTGAAGTGTGTCTGGAAGAGCGAGTACGGCAACGGCAGAAGCATCACGATTCGCCCAAAGGACATGGACTCCCTGGAGGACGGGGAGTTCCTGATTGACACGGTGATTGACTACTACATCAACTGCCTGGTGGACGACAAGAGGGGGAGGGAGAAGGGCAAGACTTCTGGCGTCTCGAGGGAGGACATCTATGTTTTCGGCACCTTTTTCTACAAGAAGCTGATCTCTTGCAAGAGCGATCTGGGGAAGCTGAGCAACTGGACGAGAGACGTGGACATCTTCTCAAAGAAGTATGTCTTCATCCCAATCTGCGCGCACTACCACTGGAGCTTGATCCTGATCTGCAACACGAATTGCTATGATGTGGAAAACGAGCTGGTGGACTTGACGACGGCGATCCTCCACATTGATTCGATGTATTCGGGCCACGCTACGGGGAACATCACGAAGAACCTGCGTGTTTACCTGAAGCACGAGTGGCACCGGAACCTGAAGAACCCCGAGAGCATCTGCCACCGGTTCGACCAAGGGACGACGGCGCTGGTGGGGGGGACGAGGGAGTTCACGCCCAAGACCATCTTGGGCGGGAAGCTTCAGTGCCCGAGGCAAAACAATTTCTGCGACTGCGGCGTGTTCGTGCTCAAGTTTCTTGAAATGTTCATGGATGATCCCCCCAACTCCGTGGACGTGAAAATCGTGAACCATAAGTTCACCGTCGAGCACACAGGTTCCTCGGAGAAGTTCAATACAAGGGCTTGGTTCAAGCCAGAAGACGCCGCGAAGCTGAGGAAGTCCCTGCGCACCCAACTCTGCCAGCTGTTCTTTGATCAGAACCCCGAGAGCCCGCACAGCAAGAGGGCCTTGGAGCTGGCTTGCGAAGTGGACGCCCAAGCTGCTGAGGACGCCGAGGTCGAGGTGCAGGCCGTGGAGGCCAACAAGGCTGCTGAGGACGCCGAGGTCGAGGTGCAGGCCGTGGAAGCCAGCAAGGCTGCTGAGGACGCCGAGGTCGAGGTGGTGCTGTCCTCACCATCCACGGGAACGGAAACGGGAACGAGGGTGGGATCTTCATCGAGGTTTTTGCCACCAAGAAACAATTGCCTTCCCCCTCCTAAGAACTCGTGTTCATTTAACCTGTAACAGTAGAAAAATTCTTCAGAAGAGCAGCCCTGATGGAAGGGGACGAGGAGGACGAGGGCGTCCTGCTGTACTACAAGTACACGGACACGGAGGTGGAGAGCCTGGGCGGGAGGGAAGGTCTCCGCCGTTGGTATGAGGACACCTGCGGAGCAAAGGGGCTCGTGGGTCGGGTTCGGGTCGCGCGAGATGGCATCAACGCCACCCTTGGAGGAACCATGGCCAAACTCAGGCTTCACTGCGTGGAGCTTGCGGGGTTCGAGGGGTTCGAGGGGATCGACTACAAGCTCGCTCGATCTCCCGGGTCCTTGAACGAGGCCGTGGAGGTGGAGAGCGGGTTCGACCAGCTCAGCGTCCAGCTGACGGAGGAGGTTGTGTCTCTGGGACCCAGAGCTGTGGGCGTTCATTGCGAGAAGGGAGGGAAGCACCTCAAGCCGTTGGACTTCCACCGGATGCTGAGCGAGGCCGATGGGGAGGAGGAGGTCGTCCTGATAGACGTGAGGAACGTCTACGAGAGCAGAATCGGGAACTTCCAGTGCGATGGGGTCGAGACGCTCCTACCAGCCACGAGGACCTTCAACCAGTTCCCCAGGTGGGTGGACAGCGTAGAGAATGATCTCAGGGACAAGAAGATCATGATGTACTGCACCGGAGGGGTGAGGTGCGAGAAAGCGTCCGCGTACATCAAGAGCAAGGGCCCGGCGTTCTCGAACTGCTTCCAGCTGTCCGGGGGGATTCAGCGGTACCTCGAGGCGTTCCCGGACGACGGTGGCTATTTCAGGGGCAAGAACTTTGTGTTCGACTCGCGGTCCAGCGTCCCCCCGGAGAGGCACGGCGGCGCAATCATCAGCAAGTGCGCTAGCTGTGGGCGCCTCCACGACGACTACGGACAGCGCGTGAGGTGCGACTACTGCAGGTTGCTCCTCCTGCTTTGCCCGGCGTGCCTGGAGGAGGCGGGCGACGCGGACACGAAGAGGTACTGCGAGGTTTGCAGGGCAGGGAGCGTGGGGCCGGCGGACGCCCTGGGCGCCCTGGGCGGCCTGAGGCTCCTGTGCCTGCACGGGTTTCGGCAGACCGCGAAGAGCTTCCGGGGGCGGACGGCCGCCTTGAGGAAGCGGATGAAGACGGTGGGCTTCGAGTACCTGGATGCGCCCTTCACGATGGACGCGGCGGCGTCGGGGGGGGCGGGGGGCCGGAGGTCGTGGCACCCCGCCCCGAAGGGGTCGGAGGGGTCCGAGCTGAGGCTGGACGGGGCTCTGGCCGAAGGCTTTGCGATGATGGGGGAGGCGGGGGGAGGGTGGCAGGTGTCGCGCCGGTACCTCAAGGATCGAATCGAGGCCTCGGGGCCATTTGACGGCATCCTCGCGTTCAGCCAGGGGGCTGCGCTAGTCTGCGCGGCCCTCGCCCACGGGGACCGACTCGGAGGCATCAAGTTCGTCGTCCTGTGCTCGGGCTACAGGCCAGACGACACGCCCCCGATCCGAGGCTACCTTGAAGTGCCCTCCCTTCACATCTTCGGAGGCAGCGACAAGCAAGTCCCCCTCGAACGCAGCGAGGACCTCGCGGAGGCCTTCCACCCGTCCACGAGGAGCATCCTGAGGCACAACATGGGGCACATCATCCCCTCCAGCAAGACCTACGTCACGGACTACGCTCGAGTCATCGCCTCCTTCTTGGAGGGATGATGGTGAAAAGGGTACACCTTCGTTGTCCCATAACGCTTTCTCAAAATTCAACCTTGAGGACATCAACCCAAGGTTTCGGTTTCTGATCATCATCATCCGTAGTGTGTCGCATCGCGCGGCGCCTAGGGACGGACGTCCGCGTTTGTCAGGAGAGGGAGCGCGAGCGAGGATGAGGTCACGCCGTGGCGTCGCGGTCGCGGTCGCGGTCGCGGTCGCTTTCTTCGTCTTGTTTTTCGCGTCGACGGGCGTCGCCCAGCAGGCGGGGACCGGTGGTGGTCGCCTGAGGGTTGGAGCGAGGCAGGCTCGGTTCTCGAGGGCGGCCACGTCGTCGTCGTCGCCTTCTCTGAGGAGGGGAACGCGGCAGACCGCGCGGTTCTACTGCAACAACGAGGTCCTCCAGGCGCGGAGCGGCGGGAACGACTTCATCGTGAACCTCAAGCCGGGGTACGAGGTGGAGGAGGTGGTGGGGAGCCTGGGGACGTACCCGGAGAACTTGCAGAGGTTCGAGACCCTGGGGAACATGTTCGCGGCCACGCTCAGCCAGGGCGACGTGATTTCCCTTCTGAGGAACGAGGTCGTGGACTACGTCGAGTGCGACGCCAAAGTCAGCATTGGTCGGAAGTGAGTCGAGCGGGGCAACCCCGGCTTCTTCAATGAATATTATGAAATATGTATGTTACACTTTACGAAAGAATGAATACAAGTTGAGCTATATAATCAAACACCCGATATAGATATGGATAGAGGGAGCGACGCGGCTTCAGCAGCTCTCGGCGCCGCTGTACTTTCCCTTGACCCTGTAGTCCGTCAAAATTTTTCCTTTGGTCTCCGGCAGGAAGGCCGTGGAGGCCAGGCCGAGGGCCAGAACCGCGGACGCGAACATGCAAGGCAGCCAGATACCCGACTGCGCCTGGTCCTCAAAGTGTCCCACCATGTACGTCCCGAAGAAGCCGCCGATGCGCCCGAGAGCGGTGAGAATCCCATGCATCGTCGTCCTCAGCCTCGTCTCGAAGACCTCCGGGGAAAGGATGGACAAGGCGTTCCAGGCCCCGACGCTGACAAAGCCAAAGGAGGCGGAGCCCAGCATCGCCCAGAACGCCGAGCCCTTGGGCACCGCCGCGAAGGCCAGAGGCAGCACGGCCGACGCCCCCATGGAGAGCACGAGGGCGTTCTTCCTCCCCAGCTTGTCGATGATGAAAAAGTTAATGACGTTTCCGGGCAGGTCGCCCAAGCTCGTCACCAGGTTGCCCAGGTAAACGTTGTCGTGCTGGGCCTCGAAGAACTGGGGGAGCCAGATCATGAAGCCGTACCAGCACGCGCTGAGGCAGAACCAGACCGTCCCCAGCACCACGACGAGCTTCCTTTGCTCCCTCGCCTTCAGCAGCTGCGAGATCAGGACCGCGGAGTGCTTCATCCCTCCCACCAGCGTCTCGCCCTCGGCGCCCAAGACGTCCCCCGTGCCGGACCAGCCAGCGTGCTTCGAGTGGAGCAGGCCAAGGAGCTCCGACAGGAATAGGGAGTCGTTGTGGCGGTTGCCGTTCACGGCCACGATCTTCTCCAGGGCCCCGGCGGCTTCCAAGAACTTCTTCCTCCGGATCAAGTAGCAGGGGCTCTCCACGAGGAAGGCCAGCGCCAGGACGCACGCCAAGATCGCCGGCAGGATACACACCACGAAGTAAAGCCTCCAACCCCCGATGTTGAGGTACGGCAGCGTCACGTCCCGCGGCAGTATGAGCCAGCCCAGGGCTGCCGTGATGACCGAGCCCAGCATCCAGTGGGACGCCACTATTGTCATGTACTTCCCCCTCACCCTGGAGCTCGTCGTCTCTGCCACGTACGAGAAGAGCGCCGGGATGTTGCCCCCGATCCCCAGACCAGCAAGGAACCGGAAGAGGGCCACCTGGGACATCGACTCCGCCAACGCAGTCAGAGCCCCAAAGACCGCGATGAATGCGGTAAAGATTATCAGGCAGGACTTTCGTCCCCTCAGGTCCGCAACCGCTCCGGACGAGAGACCGCCAAGAAGCATGCCTAAGAAGATGCAAGACGCCATCAAATTCTTCTCCCACGTGAGGACCTCCCCCTCGAACTCCGTCTCTATCATCGGCAGAGCGAGTGCTATGGCCATGACTTCGGTGCTTCCTGCAGCCACTCCAAGGCCGCAAGTGACGCAACTGAGGAGCTGGTACCGACCATTTCCGAGGACCTTGTCCACCTTGACCGAGTGGTCGTCCCCTCCACCGTCATCATCCCGCGGGCCCACAAGGGCAACCGTCTCGAGCTCCTTCTCGTGCTCGAGCCTCATACTCGCCGCTCGATTGTGTGGACGCCGCTCTTCCAGCTGGCGGACTGAGGACTGAGGATGGACCATGGCAAAGGGACTGGACGCGGGTGGCCAGGCTCAAGGGGGGAGAGGGATTGGAGTGGAGTGGGTCTGGATCGGCTCTGCTTACCATGACTACACCACTAGCAGGCTCCATTGCAGAGGAGGGATGCAGCTTGGGTCCAGTCCAAGGACTGGACGCGGGTGGGAATAATCACTCGTGGCCAGGCTCAAGAGGGGGAGGGGGAGGAGTGGAGTGGAGTGGGTCTGGATCGGCCCTGCTCGCCTGTGTGTGCCCGCGAGACACACAAATACACAAACACACAAACACACATACAGCGAGAGAGAGAGAGAGAGAGAGAGAGAGAAGTGTTCCGAGACGGCACGTCTGTCATGCCACGCGCCGCTCCCCTTTGTCGACTCGAGCTCCAAGTAGTAGTCTCTCCGTTTTGTTACTCTGCTCTTATCGTGTTACTTTATCGGGCGATACCGTTGCGAGGACAGCTCGTGGTACGTGCCACGGGCGCCAATGCACCATTTCTTCCACCAAGGGAGCTCCAGGGAGAAAATTCTCTCCTCGAACTGCTCCATGCCATCGGCCAAGGTCGCCATGTTGTCCTGCAGGACTTCCTTCTGCTCCCTCTGAGACCGCTGAGCCAGGACGCGCTGGGCCTTCTCCATCTCAATCAGCTTCTTCAGCTCCTGCTGCTGCTTCAGGTTGGCCTGCTGCTGCTTGTCCAGCTGGTTCTGCATCAGGACGAGGTGAGCCTTCTGGTGGTGCAGCTCCTCGCTCAGCCAGTCGCTCACAGACACGAAGGCCAGTTCCACCTTCTCCTCTATCTTTTGCAGCTTGCTGCTCAAGACAGCCCCCTCTTCGCCCTCCTGCCCCGTCGTCCCCTGTCCTTGACGGAGCTCCTTGAAGGCCTGCGAAACCTCCGCCTTGGCCGCGTCCAGCGAGTTCGTCCTCTGCAGACCGCTCCCCTTCGACTTCGCCGTCTCACCAACGGCCCTTTCCCCCTCCACCTCACCCCCTCGAACGCCAGACCCTTCCTCCGCGCTCATCCTTCTCCCCTCCTCCTCCAACGCCGACGCCTCCTCTCCTCTCTCTGCTCGCCTCCTCTCCTCTCTACCGAACCGAAAACCACGCGAGTGAGGGCGCTCAAAGTGTCTTTGGAAAGCCCGTGATAAGAGCTTTTGATCCTTCGGTCCCGCTCCCTCCCTCCCTCCCTTCCGCCCTCTCTCTCCCTTCCTCTTTCCGTCCACGACCTCGGCGCCACCTCTCTCTTCTGCTAACGCCCCACAAGGAGAGAGAGAGGGAGAGAGAGAGGAGGTTGTCGAGAACGATCGCGAGCGATCGACGCGCGAGGGGTGGGAGCAAAGGGAGGGATCACTCGCGCGATCAACGCTACGTCTGACGATCTTCCTCTCCATACCTCACTTGACCCCATTGGCGTGACACTCGTCGAGAAGGGACGCCATGATGCCATCAACATCAGCAGCAGCAGCATCGTCGACAAGTTTGAGAGTGATGGGAGGGAGGACAGGGGTATCGGCGTGGAGGACGCGTCGCCTGAGGGTGTCTTCCTCCTCCGGTGCGGCGGGGACGACGGGGATGAGGCGGGAGGAGAGCGTCGACGCCATCGCAAGGAGGAAGGAGGAACTCGTGGCTGTGGTGGAAGCCACCAAGAGAGGAGCCTTTGCGGACTTGAACAAGAGGGCAGAGATCGAGGAGGCCCAGACCAGGCTTGAGAGTGTGGGTGGCGATGCCATTGACGTGAGAGGAGGCCTCCAGGGGAAGTGGAAACTTCTTTACACCACGAGTTTCGACCTCCTTCCCCTGTTCTGGGTGGACAACCTGTCGCAGGCGAACCAGATCGGGTCCATCTTCCAGGAGTTTGACGAGCCTGACGCGACAGGGAAAGGGAAGGTCAAGGTAAGGCTGTCTTTTTTTTTCTTAATTCGTCACGGGACTTGGGGATCGGACAGAAAGCTGACGACTGTGTTGTGAACTTGCTCGCGTTGTCTTCGATACAGAACATCATCCTCGGAGGCCTGCCTCCTTTCCTCGAAGAGGTGACTCTGACGGTGTCGGCACGGTACGAGGTTCTGAGCGACAGGAGGATCACCCTGTCCTTCGAAGAGGCCCAGGTCGACAGCGCTGTCCTCACCGATCTCGGGAAAACGATCGTCAGCCCTGCCGTCCTGCCGAGGGGGCAGCTCAACATGAGAATTCTTCAACTCATCCAGGACTTCTCGGTGGCGGTTCCCTTGGGCACGCCCTTGGAGACCTCAGCACGGGAGGCGGTGGGAAACCCCACCCTCCTGCTTACCTTCTTGGACGAGACCCTTCTCATCGGGAGGGCCCTGCCGGGGGGCGGCGTCTACATCCTGGAAAAGGAGCAGGAGTAAAATTTTTGTATTGAACTTATATCGAGTATGTGTATCACCGGGAGGCTCACTTCGGCTCACTCCGTCGAAACGCTTCGCCCCTGCTCAAGTTGATTGACCTGGTCGTGCAGCTTTTCCTCCTCCTTCCTCTCCTCCTCCTCCGCCTTTCGTGTGTTGGGTGGTGGCGAAACAAAGTATGATGTCAACAAGGAGTGAAAGAGAAGAAGCCCACCACCCTTTTGAATCCAACCTCAACTCACCTCTGCTTTCCGCTCAAAGTATTCATCCACTGCCCACTGGTAAGAATGAACAAGACTCGAGTCAGGGAACGGGATCAAACACACACACGGACCCGAGAACTTACTTGATACTTGGAGTCATTGAAACCCAAGAGATCTGCCATGTGAGCGTCCAAGACTCTCCACCCTGAAGCAAGCAGCGCAGCAAGCAGCGTCAGAACCAATCGGCCAAACCACTCGGGATCCAAGGGCAGAGATAAATCAACCCGAACCGTCCTGTCCCTCGACTCGAACAGGAACTGCATCCCATCATCCCAACAGCCCATCAGCCCATCAGCCCTTCTTCTCCTACCCTTCGTCCAAGAAACTTACATTCAACGCACGCTTTGCGGATTTTCGATACGAAGGATTCGCTTGAGACGGAGGCCTCCTCGTGTGCCGTGCCCGTGGTCTCCCTCCCTTCCTCCCTCATCTCATCGCTCTTCCTCTTCCTCCTCCACTTCACCAGTCCATGGCGCTCCCATCGTCCCTCACTACTAGGACAACTCGAGCGAGCGAGCCAGCACAGGAGGTGAGTTGTTGGGCCCCGTGGAGGATGAGGGAGAAACAAGTTGCGTCAGAGGAGGAGAGGATTGGATTGTGTTTGTCTTCCTCTTTCGTTTGACCGCTTGAACGCAGCAAATGGTGAACGAGAGACTGAAAGGGAACGAATTGTTTGCTCCATCATCACAGTCGACCAGCAAAGGAGGTGAGTTGTTGGGCCCCGTGGAGGACGAGGGAGAAACAAGTTGCGTCAGAGGAGGAGAGGATTGGATTGTGTTTGTCTTCCTCTTTCGTTTGACCGCTTGAACGCAGCGAATGGCGAACGAGAAACCGAGAGGGATTGCGTTTTGAGTCGTTTGAGGATGGCGCCGAAGGGGAAGGGGTATGAAGTGGAGTGGCCTCCGGGGTGTGAGAAGCTAGGGGCAGGGTTCGCATTCTCGTGCGGGCAGGAGGTGCTTCTCTTGAAGCGCTCGCCGAATAGCGGGAACCCGTTGACGTGGGGTCTGCCGGGAGGGAACGTCGACAAGACGGATGAGTCGCTCCTGTTCGCGGCGAAGAGAGAAGCGGTGGAGGAGATGGAGCAACTCCCAGAGGGCTTCGAGGTGGTGAGGGAAGTGACGACGCGGAGGGGGAAGAGGCTGCAGAAGTGGTACAAGGTTTTCGTGGCGAGGATCTCAGAGGCGGTGAAGGAAGCCTACAAGCCGGCGCTGAACGACGAGCACACGGAATACAAGTGGGTCGACGTGAAGGAGCTCCACATGCTGAACCTCCACCCGGTTGTGAGCTTGCTGTTCTCCAGCACCGGGGAGCTCCCCGTGGAACAATTTCAGAAGCTCATGGCGCCGGTGGCGGCGTGACTGGAGCAGAATCATCGCGCCGAGGCTTTGGCTTTCGTGTTTTTTTTTGTAATCATCTATATATATATTTGCAAGACAATTCGATCAGTTGTTAAAGAGGGCCGGCTCCTCCAGGAGCTCGTTGTCGAAGCCCCAAACATTTCGGCCGTCGCCCCAAAAGTCCCTCATCTCGTTCCTTATGTTCGCGATCAATGGGAACATGGGCTCCTCCTCAAAGTAAGCGCTGTCGTCAAAGTTGTCCCCGAACGTGGTGCGCTCAAGCGTGCGCACCTCTAGCGCCCGGCCCTTGAGGTACTCCTCAAGCTCCCGATCCATCCAGTCCATCCTGTTCAGGATCCATTTCCTCAGCTCCCGCACCTCGTTGTCCCAAGAACCCTTGTGGCCGACGATAGGAATGCGGTTGTCGTTTGTGCTGGTGCGGCTCAGGGGCCAGACGTTCGTATTCTTCGAGACGCTCTTGTTCAGCAAGCGCCTGTACTTGGAGAACTCAGCACTGACCTGGGCATCGCTGAGCGGACCCCCCTCCTGCCTCAGTTCCTTCCACCTCGCCACAAGCTTCTGCTTGAACGTGGCATCCTGCAGCAGCTTGGTGTACCACTGAGAGAGCCTGGAGTACTTCCTCTGGTTCGGTCCCTTGAACGCCCACTGGTCGTACCCGGTGTAGTAGCCATTCCAGCCCGCCGCATTGCCAAAGGCGAGGTCAAAGTCCCACGGGGGGCCCGCAGAGAGCTTCCCGTCCTCAATGTTCACGCTGAAGTACGCGCTGCTGATGTAACCGTCCATGTTTTTGGACACCTCCGTGTGGATGAAATAGTCCACAAAGGAGTCGAGGTCGATGTACTTGGAGTACAGCGTCGCGAGGCCTTGCTCGTCGTCCCAACGCCCTCCCAGCAGAATGTCCTCTATTTTCCTCAGGAGGACCTCGATGTACAGCTTGTCGGAGGCGATATACTGCTTGGGGTACTTGAAGTACACCCTCGTCTGCCCGATGTCGAGGACGTGGGGGTCCTTCTCCTCGTTCGCCGCAGACTGCCTGAACAAGTTCTCGTGCTCCACGCTTCTGAACTCCAGGATGTACGCCCCCTTGCTTCGGGGCAAGGAGGGTCTCGACGCGCCGCGGCCACCAAACGTGCTCCTCGTCGTGAAGTTCGCCGCCTCGAGCTTCGGGAGATTCATTCGGCCCTTGGACCTCTTGATGCTCTCCCTCAGGGCGTAGATGCCCTGGTAATTCTTCGAAAAGCTCAGGGGCAGGTGCGTCTGCTTGTAGTAGTACCCATCGCCCCTGGAGGCCTCCTCGTCCGGGCCCCACAGGAACAGCTCGACGTACACCTGCCTCGGCGCCCAGTACCCGAGGTCCTGCCACACCTTCATCGCGAACGGGTTCCGGACGAGGCTCCTGTCGATGTAGTCCCCGTTGAGTATCCAGTCCGCGTTCTCCGGCATTCCCGCGATGCCGTAGTCGAAGTCTTGCTGCTGGGCCTGCCTCGCATCAGTCCTCTGGTCGCCCTCCTTGCTCCACAGCTCCATCGAGTACTGCTTCTTCGGGAACTTTTGCGAGGAGCGCCCGCGGACCTCGATGCCGACCTCGTCGTCAAACATGGGAGAGTCGGAGAGGGAGCAGAGGGCGTTCTCCAGGTTCCACACGCTCTCCCCGTCCCGGGACTTGTTCTCCGCCCGGGACCCCAGCATCGTGGAGCCGCTCTCGCAGCCCCCGAGCCAGAACTCGGCCCTGACCTTGGGGTAATTCGGGATCGGCTTGGTGCTGAACGTCTTGAGCACCGCGACCGGCAGGCCGCTCCTGAAGTTGGACACCGTCCCGCCCTCCAGGGACACGAGCCCTCCGCCAAAGTAGTTCGACCCGTAGGCATTCTCCCCTAGGATTCCGGTGTTGCGCTTCAGGGGTGTCGGGCGCTTGAGGACCGCGAGGACCGAGTTGGTCGCGTCGTCGTCGGGCCTGCCGAAGGACGCGCCCCGCGGGATGTCGCCCTTCCCCCAGGACACCTCGTCCAGCACCTTGCCCTTGTGCCTGATCTGAAGCCTCTCCCTGGACCCGAGCTTGAACGGCAGCTTGAGGTCGCACTCCTTGCTGCTGCTGCTGCTGCTGCCCTTCGAGGAGGAGGAGGAGGAGCGCGAGAACAGGATGAGGTAGCCAAGGGGCGGGACCACCACGGGCTCGTCGCACTCCAGGACGAAGGAGGGGGAGGGGGGGGAGGAGGGCGGCTGGTCACCGCCGCCCTCCGCCTCGAGGGCGTCCCTGTTCAGGACCTCCAGCCCCCTGACGTCCACCGGGGTGTTCCCCTTGTTCCTCAGCTCGATCCAGTCCGGGGTCAAGTCGCCCTCCCGGCTCTTCGGCATCGCCTCGTTGATGGAGATCCAGGGGTGCGTCGCGAGGGGGTCCACCTCGAGGAGCCCGTTGTCAGCCTCCTCACCCTCCGCGGGCCTCGTGGCCCCGCCCACCCGGTCCACCCGGGGGGATCCCCTCTCGCACCTGATCCACTTGTCCTCCCCGCCGTCCTGCTTGGCGATGCAGAACAGCCGCTTGGAGTACGACATGCAACCGAAGTGGACCTCGCCCTTGTACGTGAACGGGAACTCGCACGCCGATGGAAGCGCCGGGGTCGCCGCCGCCACCGCGACCAGCAGGACGGAGACGAGGAGGAGGAGAAAACCAAAACCAAAACCATAACCAAGGTGGTGGCTGCTAGGACAACAACGACGACGACGGCGACGCATTCTTTTGTTTTGTTTCGTTTTTTGTGGGGGAACGACGCAGGTCGCAGTTGCAGAGGGAGTGTGCGGTGCAGCGGCGGCCCTCTCTCGCGCGTGCGCGGACTCCTCGCTCTCGCTCTCGCTCTCGCTCTCTGTAACGCATTGAGGAGGTCTGTGGTAACGCTCGCTCTGGGAGGAGGAGATTAACCTCGTTGCGTCGAGAGACGTTAATCTTCACGAGGGGGAAACCGAGTTGGGAACGCTGCGCGCCGAGACGACGACGCTCGATCCTCTCGCTCTTCGGTAGTAGTGCTGGTGCTGCTGGTGGTGGTGGTGGTGGTGAGGGTCTTCTTTCTCTCTGAAATACTTTTTTTTTCGCTTTTTACACCTTCCTCTCGGAAACATTGTTACATATCATCACTCCGCCTGCGTTCCTACTGGGGTCTTCCCCGTCTCCTTCGTCGTCTCCTTCGCCGTCGGCGGCGGCAGGAGGTCCTTCCAAGGGTCCTCCAGGAAGCTCTTCTTCACGTACCTCGTCACGTCAAAGTGTCCCCTTCTGCCCCGGCCCCGGCCCCGGCCGGAGTGTCCCTGCCTCCGCCCGCCGCGGCCCGCCTGCCGGTGCTGGTGGCGCTGCTGCTGGTGCTGGTGCCCGTGGCGGCCTCGAGGAGGCGGGGGGGACCGGTAGTTGCCGCGGTGCTGGTGGGAGGTCCCACCCCCCGGGGGTCCGCCGCCCCCCAAACCCTCCGCCACCGCCCTCGTCCTCTTGTTGCTCGTCGTCGACGAGGGAGCGACGGAGGAGGGGGCGGCACCAGACGTCGCCGTCTCCATCGTCTCGCAAGGCCTCGTGGCAGACACGGGTCGTGGGCGTGGACGCCTACGGGATGTGCTGCAGGTGCTGCAGGTGCTCGGAGAGAAGAAGAAGCCTTTGGAGCCTCACACGGAACGAAAACGAACGCACCGCTCCTTGTCTCTTCTGCCTCGCGTCAAAAGACAACGACGACGACGACGACGACGATGACGGGGCGGTGATGCCGTTGATGCCCGTGCCCCACGAGCGACCGGCGACTGGGCGACTGGAAGCGAGAACGCGCCTCTGCTCTCCTGTGGTGGTCTCTCTCTCTCTCTCTGCCTCTCTCTCTGCCTCTGTGCGTGGTCTTTCGTGAGCGAAATCCCTCAACCGAGGGGTCCACCGAAAGCCCTCGAGACGTAGTTTCGCATGATGTGCTCCTCAAACACCACCTTCCTCCCCTCTCCCACGCCTTGGCCCTCGTTCCCTCCTCTTTCGACCCACCTCGGTCCCCCGATCCGAGTTCCCCTCCAGGGACCAAAAAAGGATCTCCTGATATTTTTCAAAGTACGTCTCTCATCGACTATAGTCAGCGCGGTTTCCGTTTCCGTCCTGTGCTAATCCCTTGTTATTCCAAACCCTCTTTTGAGGGGGAAAAAAGAAGAAAACCTCAAAAGCGTGTCACTCGTGCAGAATAGAAAAACCCGTGTTTCCCAAAGTAAAAATAAAAACAAAACAAAACACAAAAAAAAAAAAACAAAAAAAATAAAGTACTGATAAAGTGCGCCAGAGCGAACACACGTCATCATCATCACGACTGACGACGACGACGACGACGACGACGAGGACGAGGGCGACGACGAGGACGAGGGCGACGACGAGGACGAGGGCGACGCTTGGCTTGGCTTGGCTTCGCTCGCGTGCTGGACGAGGGTGTCTCTCTCTCTGTCTCTGTGTTCTCTGTCTGTCTCTGTGCTGCGTTTTTGTTTTGGCGGAACCACTCACTCGGTGAGGCCAGAGTGGAAGGAGAAGGAGAAGGACTCCGTTCTCGTGGTAGTTGCGGGATAGGGTTTTTTTCTTTCCTTTTTTTTTGTGTGCCACTTTCTTCCGTTGTGCCTCTTCTTCTTCCTCTTCTTTTTTCGCGATGAGGGAGGCAGCAGCAGAAGAGGGGCCGGAAGGACCCACCACCACCGCCACCGCGGTTCATCAACAGCAACAACAACAACATCGCAAGGGAGGAGGAGTCGCTTTCGCTTCCGCTTCCGCTTCCCCGGGCAACGAAGGCGACGAGAAGAAGCGTCCGGAAAGCAATGAAGGCGGCGAGCCGGGCTGCAGCCCCAACACCACCAACAAGGACAACAAACACCACCAACAACAAGAAGAAGGAGAAGGAGAGGAAGAGCTGTCCGAGGAGGAGGAAGAAGGTGGAGGCCTTCGTCGCCGCGGCGGCCCCTCCTCCAGCTCCTTCTCCTCGCGCTCGATCCTTCTGAAGAGGTTGGGGGAAGAGGAGCACACCGCGATCTCGCAGGTCCTGAGCCTGCAGCAAGGGCAGTTCGACTACCAGGTGCAGGAGCTGCACCACATCTCCCAGAGGCAGTGGCAGCACGTCTCGCGGACCCTGTTCCCTTGCCTGGAGAACTTCAGGCCCGCGCTGAGCGGGGTAGGGGGCGTCAACCCCAGCACGGCCTCCCCCCTCTTCTCGGCGGGAGGGTCGAGCAACCTGATGCAGGCGGCGCAAGACCAGAAGACCGCGTCCCCCGCGGTGAGCAACCAGGGTGGGGCCTGGTGGCATGACCCCATGAAGGTCCTGGGCATGCAGCACCTGCCGTCCATTCTGCAGGGCTCGATGAGCCTGCCGCAGTCGAGCAGCCAGATGGAGTCGACGATGGTCGGGAGCCACCACCCGAGCCTGAACGTCAACCCCGGCGTCGATCACCACCAGCAGCAGCAGCAAGACCTCAGCAGGCAGCAGGAGTCGAGCATCGGCTTGGTGAACCCCATCTCGATGACGGGGAGCAAGAACCTCCTGGACGCGTCGGAGCCCTCGGAAGCGGCGAAGAGGCCCCGCCCCGTCGCCGGCGTCGGGGAGAGCAGCAAGAACCACCTCCCGGATCAGCAAAACCCCAGGGAGAAGAGGCTCAAGGAAGGGGGCTTCCAAAGGGTCGTGGGAGCGACGATCGCAAAGAGTGAAGGCGCGGAGCTGACGCAGCAAATGCCGCTGTCGTGCCCAAAGCCAAAGGTGGCGACGCCGCAGTCCGCCATCGACATCCTGCTGGCGCTGAGCGACACGGCGACCGGGGACGCGAACGCCTCGATCGCCCCGGCAAAGGAGGAAAACGCCAAGAAAGCATCGTCGTGAGCTGGCACCGGCAACCATGGTTTTGTTTTTTGAGGAAGGTCGATATTTATTGCGATTGATGCGGGAGAGAGACACGCGCAACAAGAAGAACGCGATACCCGGCGGGCGATACAAGAAATGCAAAAGTCGCCCCGGAGACAACCACCGGGGAGAGCCGAAGGCCAAGGCAGGCTTGTTTCAATATACACAGATGTACTATTAGTTTCATTTCATACATATATATATATATACACAAAACACAAACTCGCATGATGAGAGAAAAGAGAGCTGCTGATTTCTGCTCTCTCTCTCTCTCCCTAGTACGACGACGACGACTGCCCCGCGAGGTCCTCGACGGGGTCCCCCCCCTCGGACCAGCTCCGGATCCCCGCGCCGTCCTCAAACAAGGACTCCTGATGCTGCTGGTCCGCGACGTTCTCCAACGACGGCACCCCGCCGGCGGCCCTCTCGGATAGCTTCAGGGACACCGTCTCCTCGATCGCCTTGTAGACGCCCTTGTTCTCCAGGAGGTACTGCACGGTGTTCTCCCTTCCCTGCCCGATGTTTGTCCCGTCCAGGCTGTACCAGCTACCCTTCTTCTCGACCACCTCGAGCTCCTCCGCGACGTCCAGCAAGCTTGCCTCCTTGTTGATGCCCCGGTCGAACATGATGTCGAACACCCCGATCTTGTAGGGAGGGGCAACCTTGTTCTTCGTGACCTTGACTCTCACCTTGATCCCCTTCTCCTCGTTCTTGGAGTCCCTCAGGGTCTCCTTCCTCCGGATGTCCAGGCGGACCGAGGAGTAGAACTTGAGAGCGTTCCCCCCGCTCGTGATCTCCGGGTTCCCGAAGATCACGCCGACCTTCTGCCTGAGCTGATTAAGGAAGACCACTGTGCAGTTGCACTTGGAGGCGTTCGCGTTGAGCCTCCTCAGGGCCTGGCTCATCAACCTGGCCTGCAAGCCGATCTGGGGGCTCCCCATCTCCCCCTCAATCTCTGCCTTGGGGACCAGAGCCGCCACGGAGTCTATCACGATGATGTCCACGGCGTGAGACCTGGCAAACTTGTCCACCACCTCGAGAGCCTCCTCGGCGGCCTCGGCCTGGACGATGATCAGCTTCTCGACTGGAGAGAGTTGTCCCAACAGCACACACACACACACACACACACACACACACACACACACAGAGAGAGAGAGAGAGAGAGAGAGAGAGAGAGAGAGAGAGGAAGGAAGGAAACAGACAAGGGCAAGAGTCAGAACAAGGTGTAAAACCAGAACCGATCGATGGTGGGTACGTACTGTCCACGCCGACTTTCTGCGAGTAGACGGGGTCGAAGGCATGCTCCGCATCGACGAGGACGGCAGTCCCTCCCGTTCTCTGAACCTCTGCTATGGCGTGCATGGCCAAGGTCGTCTTCCCGCTGCTCTCCGGCCCGTAGACCTCCACAATTCTTCCCTTGGGTATGCCCCCTCCCAAGGCCAGGTCCAGGGTGTGGACCCCCGTGGGAAACATGGCCACCTTGGCCTGAGCGGCCTCGTCGCCAAGGACTTGGACGATGCCCTTGCCGTACTGCTTCTCTATGTCCTTCATGACGGCGTCGAGGGCACCCTTCCTGGCCTGCCACGCCGCGTCGTCACTCTTCCCTCCCTTGCCCTTGGCACGACATGGACCAGGCAACCTCGCCCTGCTGCTCCGCTTCTTGTGTGAGGAAAACCTAAATATACCAACGCCGGTGTGGACCGCCCTTTGGCTCCCGGAGGCCGCACTCTGCACTCGCATGCTTCTGCCTTCCCTTCCCTTCTTCTCTCCTCGTCTTCCGCGACCGACTCGACCTGCTGCGACGACTCGACTGCTGACTTGACCCTCCTGCTGCTGCTGAATTCTGCTGAGGGAAGATCTTTTGGAGGAAGGGAGAGCCAATGAATGTGGGTAATGGATTGATTGATTTTTGTTACACAACTCAAGCTTGAGTTAGAGTATGCCGTTCAGGACGCGCTGGTAGTAGTCGTACTGACGGGTTCTCCAAGCGTCCATCGAGTCCGAGATCATGTTCAAGACGATCTCTATGCACTCTTCCTCCGTGGCCGAGAGGTGGAACCTCTTCTTGAGAGCGTTGAGAACTCGTGGCCCCCCGCTGAAGCAGGGGAAGGCGCTGTGCTGCATCATCTCGACCAAGTCAAGGAAGTGCTGGGCGTGCTTCCTGCAGCTGAGGAAGACCTGGATACAAAGGATTTTGAAGTAGTCGAACAGCTCGGACCCTTTCCCGTCGGCGTCGCTGTCCATGACTTCCAGGAACTCCCTGGTGAGCTTGAAAGGAGCGGTCTCAAAGTTGATCCCCCCCGGGGAGTTCGACAGCATGAACCCGAAATCGATGTGAACCAAGTGACCGGCCTCGTCCAGAAGAATGTTCGCGTTGTGCCTGTCCTTGATCTGAAGCAAGTAGGACACGATGCTGTACCCGGCCATGCTCTCCACGAAATTACGTTTCGCGACAGTGTGGGCCCTCGATCCTTTCTTGTACTTCTCGTCAAAAAAGTCCGCGAGAGAGAAGCCCTTGGGAAGCTTTCCCTTGATCGAGTGGATGGACTGGGCGTCCACAACCGTCTCGATCAACGCGGAGTGGCTGCTCGTGACGAGAACCTTGATGGGTCTCAGCCACGCCTGCAAGCCGTCCTGAACGAAGATGCTGTGGAACTCCTTCAGCAGCTGGACCGCCATGAGCTCTTGGCGGCAGTCGTCCCCCGCTTTCACTATCACGCTCCTCACGTTCCAACCGGGCTGACTTCCAAAGACAGAGTCGCCCCTCAGCCTCGCTTTCTGCTGCGCAAAGCTCTCCCCGAACAAGGCCTTGACGTCAAAGTAAGTTCCCGCGGCCTTCTTAATGGCGACGCTAGGCGGGTCATCCGCTGATAGGTTATTGTGAGCCGGGGCGGACTGCTTCCTGTGCTTTTCTGCCATCGTCTTGAGCGCTTCGTAGGAGGGAACGCGGCGACTCTTCCGCAGGCTCTTCTTGTTGCTGAGGTGCTTGAAGCTCAGGTCTGTTCCCACAACACCTATCTTCACTTTCACAACTTGTTCCGTCGGGGACTTTTTCCCAAACCCGAACCAAGACCTGTCCAAAAGCTTCTTCTCTTGGACGTGCAGCGACACACTCACTATTGGAGGCTCCCCGCAGATGCTCGTCATCGCTTCGTCTATCGCCTCCGAGACACTTCGAGCCGCGTCGGCGTTGCTGAGGGGATCCATAATTTGGCTGTCGAACCCGAGGGCGATCTCCTCAAGGAGCTTGGCGCTGTCATCCGAATCCTCATCCTGATCCGCTTTCATGGTCGTGGTTTGGGAACCGTGCAGAACGGTGTCCGCCCCTGCGTCCGCCCCAGGGGACGCGTGGTTGTAAGGCCTGTCGCTGGGCGACGTGTAGTTGTAGCTATCCTTCCTTCCAAAGTGCCCTTCTCCGTTTGACCTCTGGTTTATCTTCATGGGTGTTGTGTATGGCGACGTTCTAGTGCTGGTGCTGGTCGCCTCCTCCTCGGCTATGACTTCCAAGGGTATCATGAACGGGACCTTTTCTCTAGAATTCATCAATATCGCGTCATGGACAGCCAAGCGAACTACCCTCTCGCTCTTGGTGCACATCGGGAAAATGCATGCAGATCCCGCGGCCTCTGGGCTCTCGAGCGCCCGATTTATTTCATGAAGCATGCTGACTAGGGCGTCCTGCCTTTCGTCACTTGGCATCGCCGCGAGCCGTGCTGAGACTTCGCAGAGAGCTTCGAACAAGTCCAGCGTAGCAGCAAAGGTGTTTTTCCTCATCCTTGGGGAAGTGAGAGGAGAGAACACGCCGCCAGACGCATTGCTCGACCTCCTCTCGCAGTCCTGGAGAGGCAAAGCCGGCACGGAGCTTGGCCGAGCGCTTTCGTTTTCATTGCCTTCCGTCAAGTCCTCGCTGTCGCTATCTCTGTCGCTCTCGCCCGACTCGTCGTCCTCCTTCCCCTCGTGAAAGCCCAGCTTCCTCGCCGCCGGGGAGTCCACCGCGCTTGGCTTCTCCTCCTCCGCGGCAGCTGCTTGCGCGAGCTTGGCCTGCTGGTGCGTGGTCTCCAAGTGGCCTCGGAAAGGAAGGACCCAGTGGCCAGTCAGCGCCGCGTCGCAGCACTCGTTCACAAGCCTCTTTATGTGCTTCTGCTGCGACTCGTTCTTCTGATAGTCGTCGATAAAGGACGTCAGCAGCCAGTACCCCTTGACTGCCACGTTGAGCGACCGCGAACACAGATCATTGAAGAACCTTTCCAAAGAACTCGTTCCTCTCGAGGCAAGGATGATGCAAATTTGGGGCAGGTACTTCTCCAGCTTCCTGTCAGGAAAGTCGTACAACCGATTGCAGATGTAATCCTCTATCCCCGTCCCGCTGTGCTTAAATAGATATGATACAGCCATCCACTCGTCGAAAAAGTTCGAGTCGAACAGCCTCAGCAGGAGGTCCGTTTGAGACTCAGGCGTTTGCGACGACGTGAGCACCGAGGCTCTCGGAGACACGTCCTTCGGGACGAACTCCGTCGGAATCTCCTCTTCGATTGGCTCCATCCTTTCTCTCTCGCTTCACGCCTTCACACCTCTTCCATCTCAACAAGGCCACCTTTCCATCCTCACTCCCTTGACTACTTTTCCCTCTCCTCTTCCCCTCTGCCGTCAAGAAAGGAACGAGGACCCACTCACGCGAACCGCAAAAGCAAAGTGGCCTCAAGAAAAAAAAAAAAAAACAGGCGAAGGCAAAGAAGAAGACGAAGACCTCGACCCTCCCCCCTCTCCTCTCTCTCTCTGTCTTTCTCCGCCCTCTCTCTCTCTCTCTCTCTCTCTCGCCTCCCTCCTCGGCTCTGCGCTGCCCTGCTGGTTCGCGAGATTCGCTCTCTCGCTTTTGTACGGCGGTGGGCTGGGCGCTGGATCGAGAAAGGAGGACCTTGGGACGAAGAGGAGGCAAGGGAGGGAGAGGGAGGGACAAGGACGCAAGGGTGGGTGAAATAGTCAAAAGGATCTCGTCCCGAGCTTTCGAAAGAGTCCTCCCTCGTTGGAGGCGACGCCGGGGTGAGAAAGTTAGCTTCGAAAGGAAGGCCGGAAGGGAGAGGCCTTGAGGGAGAGGGAGACGTACCTTACCTTGGCGAGGGGAGAGGAGAGCGGGAGGGGAGAGGGTGAGGGTGGAAGGGTCCCGTCGCGAGATTTCGAAAGGAGTCGGTTGCTCGTGGGAGGCGGCGCTGGGGTGAGGACTCGGGGCGACGGGAGAGGGGAGGGAGAGGGAGAGGGAGAGGCTTGAGGCCGAGGAGGGAGGAGACGAGGGGACGGCGAGAGGGTGGGGGCAAGATAGGGTCTTGGTGCTGAAGGGAGGTCCACTGGATTGAGAAATGGACGAAGGGACGTCGAAGTCGTCGGGAGGCGGGGGGTACAGGTACACGACAGACGAGGAGAGACAGCTGTTGGAGAGGCAAAAGAAGGTGATATGGTCCTGGCTCAAGAAAGTTGGTCGGAACCTCATCTCGGAGGGGGTGAACCTGACGAAGGTTTCCCTTCCCGTGGAGCTCTTCGAGTCCAAGTCTTTCCTGGAGAGGGTGTGCGACAGTTGGAGCTACCTCGACCTCCTGGAGCGGGCCGCGGAGGCGACGGACCCCGTCGAGCGCATGCGTTGCCTGATCGCCTTTGCCGTTTCCGGGCTGAGCCTCCAGGTGAACCCGAACAAGCCTTTCAATCCGATTTTGGGGGAAACGTACCAGGGCGCTTACAAGAACGGCATGCGAGTGTACTGCGAGCAGGTGTCCCACCACCCTCCCGTGTCTTGCTGGGAGGTCGTGGACCCCAAGGAGAGGTTCAGGTTCACCGGCACGGGTCACATCACGGCGACGACGAGGGCGAACTCGGTGAGGGCGTGTCAGAAGGGGGACAGCAGCGTGTTCTTCCGCTCGGACGGCGCCACAGTGTCCTGGAACCTTCCCGGGCTCATACTGAAGAACGTCATGTTTGGGGAGCGCGTGCTCAAGTACTCGGGTGAGATGCTATTCAGGGACGATAAGAACGGCTTGGAGTGCCTGGTGAAGGTGGATCCGTCCGAGGAGAAGTCCATGTTCTCCCGGATGCTCAGCAGCAAGAAGAAGAATTCCGTCACCGGAACTCTGGACGAGGTCTTCGGGGAGATCGTAGACAAGGACGCGAAGGTCCTGGACAGGTGCGAGGGATCCTGGCTGAGCCACCTCGATTGGGGCCTGAACAAGGGGGAGAGCAACAGGTACTGGACGCGCGACAAGTCGAATTGCGTGTACCCCGCCCCGCAGGCGGGACCCCTCGACAGCGACTGCAGCTTTAGGATAGACATGCAGGCTCTGCGACGGGCGGAAACGAACCCGGACGACGCGGAACTCTACGCCCAGTGCATCCAAGAGGCTCAGGACAGCAAGGTCCACCTGGAGAACATCCAAAGGTCCGACGCGAAGCTTAGGAAGAAGGGCCTCGCCATGGCCTCGAAGGACTCCTCCAAAGATAACAATAACGTGTAATCGATCGCACAGCATTGTTCACAGTCACATCCATCCACATCTCGACTTGTGATATCATTGATGGCTCCCCCCTCTGCAGGAGAGAGGCCTTTGGGTGGCCCAAGGTTCCCCCCCCCAAAAAAAAAGCAAGAAGCAAACAAGAAACAAACAAAAAAGTGGATCCTTCACGTTTTGCTCTCGGGCGTGATGCCCCCCTCCACCAAGAACGGAACGACCCATCCCTCCTCCTTTGATCCATCCATCCATCCATCCATCCAACCATCCATCCAACCATCCCCCCTCTGCGCCTTGATCCATCCAGCAATGCCACGTCATTCCTTGCAAGCGAGGGCTCTTTGGAAAGAGCGAGAGAAAAGATATCCACCCACTCATGCCACACCTCCCCCCTCCCCCCCCTCCTCGGCATCCGCTCTCCATATCACTGACCACGCTCCTCCTCATCCCCCCTTGGGTTGGAAAAGTTCTCACATCTTTTCGGCCGCCTCGCGCGCCGAACGATTTCAAAAAAAAAAGGAGAGAAGAGAGAGGTAGCGGTGCGGTCGACGACGACGACGACGACGACGACGACGACGACACACGCGACGACCCGCAGGAGAGGACACCATGGTGGCGCCCAAGACAGGTGGAAACAAGAAGGGAGAAACCTTCCGGTAAGTGGACCGCGACAAGGACGCGAACCCTCGGCGAACTCGGCTCTGGTTCCGGGGTGATCTTGGCCCAGGGAAGAGGACTGGGAAGGAGCCTTTCCTCGTTTCGTTGTGGCTGGCGCGACGCTGACGCGTTTCTCTCTCTCTCTGTCTTTCTCTCTCTCTCTCTCGTGCTGCGACGCGATACTGCGGCGGTGGTGGGGCTGCATCTCTGTCTCTTTCTTTTCTCCGCTCGGATCGATCTCTGTTGTGATCTATTGATGGAACGGCGACAGGGACGACTCGAGAAAGGTTGAGGTCAGGATCTCGAACATAGAGGCGGCGAAGGCGCTGTCCGATGCGGTGAGAACGTCCCTCGGCCCGAGGGGCATGGACAAGATGGTGAAGCAGGCCGACGGCGAGGTTATTATCACGAACGACGGGGCCACCATCCTTGACAAAGTGAAGGTAGGAGACCCTTTTCCCCAGCAAGAAGTTGTCCCTTCGGAAACCCTGACCCCTTTTGCTTCTTCGTTTCCTTCTTCTCGTCAAGGTCGTGCACCCGGCTGCGAAGATGCTTGTGGAGCTCTCCAAGTCCCAGGACGTGAACGCCGGCGACGGAACCACGTCCGTTGTCGTGATCTGCGGATCTTTGCTGAAGAAGTGCTTGGAGCTCTTGAACAAGGGGGTCCACCCAACGATCATCTCGGACTCGATGGGAAAGGCCTGCAAGAAGGCCTCCGAGATTCTCCAGGAGATGGCCTCCCCCATCAACATCCAGGACAGAGAAGCTCTTATCAAAGCGGCGACGACGTCTTTGAGCAGTAAGGTTGTGTCCCAGCACGCTTCCCTTCTCGCCCCAATGGCAGTGGACACCGTCCTCAAGGTGATCAACCCGGAGAACCCGAACAGGGTCGACCTTAGGGACATCTCCATCATCAAGAAGGGCGGAGGAACCATTGATGACAGCATGATGTTGGACAACGGCTTGCTCTTGAACCAGAAGCCTTGCACCTCCAGCGGTGGCCCAAGAAGGGTCGAGAACGCAAAGATCGGGCTTATTCAGTTTTGCATCTCTCCACCAAAGACCGACTTGGAGTCCACTGTCGTGGTGAACGACTACCAGCAGATGGACAGGATTCTCAAGGAGGAGAGGAACTACATTTTGAGCATTGTCAAGAAGATCAGGAAGTCTGGCTGCAACGTTTTGCTTATCCAGAAGTCTATCCTCAGGGACGCCGTCACGGACCTTTCCTTGCACTACCTCGCAAAGGCAAAGATCTTCGTGGTCCGAGACATTGAGAGGGACCAGGTGGAATTCATCAGCAAGACTCTCAACTGCCTTCCAATAGCGCACGTCGACCACATGACCCCTGACAAGCTTGGCCAGGCCAAGCTCGTCGAGGAGATGCCAGTGGGAGGATCAAGGGTAACCAAGTTCACCGGAGTGGACAACGTGGCCCCAACAAGCTGCTGCTTGCTGAGGGGATCGAACAAGCTCGTTCTCGAGGAGGCGGAGAGGTCTTTGCACGACGCCCAGTGCGTGATCAGGTGCCTGGTGCAGAAGCCCTTCATGCTCGCTGGTGGCGGAGCGCCGGAAGTGGAGGTGAGCAGGAAGCTCGGGGCTTGGGCCAAGAGTCTGACCGGCATGGAGAGCTACTGCGTCAAGGGCTTTGCGGAGGCCCTTGAGGTCATTCCATACACCCTTGCCGAGAACGCTGGTTTGAACCCCCTGCAGATTGTGACCGAGCTTCGCCAGAAGCACGCGCAAGGGGAGTCCAACTGCGGCATCAACGTCCGCAAGTCGACCTTGACGGACATGGCCGAGGAGAACGTGGTGCAGCCACTCCAGGTGTCCCTCAGTGCCTTGACGCTGGCGACGGAGTGCGTGAGAATGATTCTCAAGATCGACGACGTCGTTCCCGTGAGGTAAAACAAAACAAAAAAGGGAACTCTATGAAATATGTCTATGGACGATAGATGATTTTATAATCAAACCTCATTTATTTCTTCCACGATCCCCCACAGGGATGCATATCACGCCTTCCCTTCCCATCACCCACCTTCCCTTCCCTTCCCCACGTGTTCAAGGAGGCCAAAAAACCTAGAGAAAATATCATACCATTGTGTTCGTGAAGAACAGAGAGAACAGAGAGAGAGAAGTCTTGCGCAGAGATTAAAGACCGAAGATGTTGAGCATGAGAAAGACTTTCCTCGGCCTCGTTGCCGTAGCCATCGTCCTCTCCACGTCCACCGAGGCGTACGTGGTGTCCTCCGCCCACGTGGCCGAGCACATCACTAAAAACTTGCAAGGATTCAGTGTCCAGTGTGGGCAAGACTTGGGTGAGTTCCCGCACGACCACGGGATTGCACTCCATTGTCATCGAAAGCGATTGACTGACCTTCTCCTCCCCTTCCTCAATCGATCTTGTTCGTGAAAACCTCGAAAAATAATCCAGGTCGCGTCTACGCCGACAAGTCCGTCTTGGCCCTCATTGGAAAGCTTGCTCAGGACGCTGCTGGGGAGGCCCAGATGATCTCTGACACTTGCGGTGCCACCGCTTTCTCTTGCATCACTGCTTTCGGTGCCGGCAGCTGCTGCACGTTCGAGGGACCAACCATGTGGGCCAAGCACCTCGGAGACCTCACTGCCTTGCAGCAAGTTGGCGAGAGGGTGGCCCCTGGTTACGTTGCAGTTGGTAGCGTGGTCCTGACCATCAACGTCGCCGCCTCCGGAACGATCGTCAGCCTTGCTGAGAGCTTCATGAACCCTTTCTTTGTCGTAAGTGGAACGTGACGACGACGTTGAGCTCGACACGACACTCTTTTGTGGCGATCCCCTTGTGACTGACCCTCTTCCTCTTCCCTTCTCTTCTCGTTGGCAAAAAAAGCCTAAAACTTGCGTGAACAAGGACGATGCCCTCGCTTTGAACCTTTATTCCTCCGCGGCTTGCCAGAAGCAGCCCATGCCAGGCATCACCGTCTTGAACTGCGGCGTCGAGTGGTCGTAAACTGCTTTCGCCACCGAGCCGGGCGAACTAAGAGTCACTCCCTCCTAAAAAGAGTTTTTGTTCAACCCAAACCAAGAAGTACAAGACGCGGTGCCGCACCGCATGCATTGCTTGCCCCATCACTGTGATCGCGCAAGCAGTTCAGCAACTAAACACAAAACTCCTCCACCTCTCCCCTCTCACAAAACCTCTTCCCAACACAAAGAAGCTTGTCATCAAAAGGGGGAAGAAAGATAAGAGAGAGAGAGAGAGAGAGACGCTTCGTCCGTCGCATCGCTTCATCCATCGCTTTCCAGAACACACCCCATCCCACCCGCCATCGTCTTCGTACTCCAAACCGCCCAGTCTTGGCCACCTTTGGTCTCATGAGCTGAGCGGTTACGACTGAGGTAACGGCTGCCTGTCTGTCGTTAAACGCTAAGAGGGAGGCGAGCAGGTGTGCGTTCGACGAGATGAGGCCGCGGAGAGGGGGAGCGAGGGCTCGACGCTGGTGCCCGCTCCTCGTTTTTGTGCTTTTCGTGCTCGTCGTCACGACGTTTTTGCCGTCCTCCGTGGTTGGTCAAGAGGAGGGAGAAGCGGCGACGCTTCCTGACGAGATTGGTGGCAACTCCACGGAAGCGGGGCCTCTGGTTGGGAACGCGACGACTGCCGAGGGCGGCGCTTTGCCAGGCGAAGTGAGCACCAACGTGACGACCGACACAACTCCGTCTGCGGACGACGCCGGCGAGGGCTCCGTGGAAAACGAGGGAGCCCAGCAGCAACCGCCCGAGGACGACTTCGGGAAGCTCATCGGGAACATAACAAACAGCGTGAACGACGCGTTCAACATCAACAACTGCAGCTTGCTTGAGGGCTTGGGTGGGTGCAATGAACCGATTTCGGCGGCGGACGTTGGCGTGTCCGCAATCGTGAACTCCGTGCTTGGGGTGACGTCCTTCCTGGCGTTTGGGGTGTTGAGGACCCGCATCAAAGTCTACAGGGCGAGGCTGGCATCCCCGGCGACTACGGTGAAGCCCCCGAAGCTGCCCGAGGGAGGCGTTATGCAGGTAAGAGTCTTACCGTGAGACCAGGAGCACTGGCCTCGCGAGTGGTTCGCGAGCAGGCGCGCGCGGCTGACACCAGGTTCTCTTCTCCACCTCGCCTTCTCCACCCTAAAGATTTTCAGCTGGATCCCCCCGGTCTTGAAGATGTCCGACCAGGCTTTGCTGGCGTCCGCAGGACTGGACGCCCTCATGTACTCGAGGTTCCTGATGCTGTGCGTTCAATTCTTCCTGCCAGTAAGCGTGCTCTCTTGCGGCGTCCTTCTGCCAATCCACTTCACGGCCATGGGAGATGGATACAACAGGTGCGAAAGCACGTTTGAGAACGACGACAGACTCATCAGGACTACCGTCTCGAATATGTGTGTGGGTGACCCCCTCTTGTGGGTCCACTTCATCTTCGTTTACATCGTGCTGGCGTGGGCCATGTGGCTCCTGCAGAAGCACTACGTGGCCTACTCTTCTCTCCGCCACCATTACATCGGCATACCGCAGAAACCAAATCGTTGGTTTGACAGGTACATCAAGGAAGGGGGCACCATCGATGAGCTTCGCTCCCCGTCGATCACGGTTGCCAGCAACGAAGACGAGTTCCTTTCCCCAACGCAACCAAGCGAATGCGAGGAACTCGGCGCCGTGACGTCTCCCGATCCCTCCGCAAGAAGTTTGGGTCAAACGGGGAGAAAGAGCAGCTTGAAAGACATCGTGCTGAGTATCTCGAGCTGGGGTGACACCGCTAAAGCATGGTTCAAGCCAGACAAGCTCCTGAACCACAAGGGGGAAGAGCCCGAAGACCTGCAGGTGTTCACCGGCAGTAAACTTCAGAACATGAGTCAGGACGAAGTGTCAAATAGCTTGACGATGTCTCGATGGAATGGCGTGAGCGATACGAACGTCATCATGACGAACATGTCTATCCAGGACTCTGCGGGGTACTTGCCGTCGCCAACCCTGGAAGAATTTGATCACACACTCAACAGCCAGAAGAGCTTTGCTGCGCTGAAGTGGTGGGACATCTACACGGAGCGAGGCGCGTCCGGGTCCAAGAAAAATTTCGAGCGCGAGGTCATGGTGAGGCCATCGGTGAGGCACATCAAAGGGGTGAACGCCAAACAGGACGGTCTCATCGTGAGTGTGAACGCGGCGCAATACGCTGTCTTGGTCACCGACATTCCCAGGGATACTCTGGAAGTCGAGAGTGCGCGAAAAAGTCATTCGAGGAACAACTCGAAGGAAAACCGTTACAGCTTGGGTAAAGACGAAGACTTTGACGCGCTGGAGGGAATCGACCCTGGGGATGACATATGCGGGAGGGTATTCAAGCAGATCTTTCCAGACTCTTTCAAGCATGTTGTTCCGATTTACAACTTTTCGGAGGTCACGAGGCTTTTGCTGCAATGGGACAGGGCCGCTCAGCGCCTGGAGATATACGAGGCCCTATTTGAACTCAAAGGAGTTAGGCCAACGATGAAAACTGGCTTCTTGGGGTTGTGGGGAGAAAGAGTCGACGCCATAACTCACTTCAAAGACGTGATTGAAGAGCTCGACAGTGATATCAAGAGAGCGAGGAAGAGAGCAAAGTTCAGCTCAGAGCGCAAAGCCAGTTTCGTTCTTTTTGATAATCAGATTGATGCCGCTGTCGCAGCTCAATCCGTTTTGCTGCCTCTAGACGGAACCAAGTTCGTGACCCACAGAGCACCTGGGCCGGACAACATAAACTGGCTCACTCTCTTCAAGAGCAACAAGGAGAAGTTTTTGAGGAGGCTGCTGGTGCTCCCCATCATCCTTATCATCATGTTGCTGCCTGCCGGTTTCTTCTCATCTGCAATGGCGGTGGTGGACTCCCTGTTTTGCACCGCGTCAACACCAGTGTACTGGCCTTGGTACTGCGAGAGCCAATCGGCGTTCCAGAAGCTGTTGAAGAGATTGGTCACCGGCTGGCTTCCTTCGTTATTGGTCACGCTTTGGCAAAATGTCATCGTCACAAGAGCGTTCTACATGGTTTCGCTGGTGGAGTGCGTCGCGTTTTCTCTCAGTGGAGTTGACAAGAGGATCACGTCCTTGTACTTCTACTGGGACTTCTTCAACATCTTCCTTGGTTCGGTCTTGGGTGCCGCGCTCTTCACGATGATTGGGCAGGCAGTGAGCCTGGACAATGTGAGGGAAATCATGGAGGCGTTAGGGAAAGGAATCGTGAGCAGTTCGACCTTTCTGACAAACTACGTGATGCTGAGGGCACTGTTTTTGGTCCCTTTCAAGCTCTTCTTTCCCCACCCAGGTCTCTTGGGCTATGTTCTGCGAAATGCCTTGTCGGTTACGTTCACCGGCGTGGGCATCACGCGCAGACAAAGGTTCCAGGCTTGGGAGCCGAAAAGCTTCATGTATGGCAGGGAGGCTGGCACATCTCTCTTGATGACCCTGATCGGCGTGGCGTACTGCTCCACGAGCCCGATCACGGTAGCCATTGTGGCGATCTACTTCCTCGGTATCTTCGTCGTGATCAGGCATCACCTGCTCTACGTGTACGCCAGGAACTACGAGAGCGGGGGAGAGCTGTGGCCCATCCTCTTCGACCGCTTCGTAGTCATGCTGGTCTCCCTCTCCTACTTTGCGGCATGCCAGATGATCACGAAGCAGGCGTGGCCCCAGGCTCTTGTGCTTTTCGTGACCACTCCGGTGATTTGCTGGAAGTTCTGGAGCATTTGCAACAAGAGGTACAGAGAGGTGAGCGAGAATGTGCCATTGGACATTGGTTGGAGGCAGCCCAAAGCGGCTGTTCCACCCCAGATGTACATACCATCCGAGCTTAGGTCCCAATCAGTTGGGTGGCATCCAGAGCAGGGAAAGGCTTGGTCCGGGTACGGGCTGCCAAGGTGGCTGTAGTGAGCAACTCAAGGATGATCGGAACATAAGCAAGTTGTTGTTTACATTTGTTATAGAAGATTTAGCTCTGGACGGGGACAACGCACGGCGCCGGCTTCAGCAGACTTCATCTACATTTTTGAGGATATGCCGACCTTTGGCTTCCAGCCTTCCAATATGTACTCGTCAGGGTAGAACGTCGCCTCGGTTTCTCTCATAATTTCAAAGTTGTCCATGAACGCTTGAATTCCACCGTACCCTTTTCGGATCTCCAGTCCCTTGTAGTGGCTCAGCACGACGCAGGCGTGCTTCAGTTTGGGGTACAAGGCAAGGTCCACGCTGCACACAGCTGGTCTGCTGTCCAAGAAGTCCAAGCCCTTGGCTTGGTTAGCCTCGACATGCGTGTTCAAGGAGCTGACTTCAGCGAGCAAGCTCTGCTTGAGATCGTCCTCTTTCTCGGGTTCCTTGTTCGTGATGTACTTGACGAAGGCGCCAAAGAGGCTCTTCCCGACCTCTTTCGTGCCCTCGCTGGCAGGGACAAGGCTTGGCTCCGGGAACATCGTCTCTAGGCGCTCGCATATCAAGTCCGAGTCCGCCAGCCAGTTTCCCTCCCCATCGCGTATCACCGGAACATTGCCTTGAGGAAAGGCGTCCAGGAACCATTCGGGCTTTTGCTCAAAGTCAATGAACTTGGCCACGTAAGGCACCTTCTTCTCCACGACTGTCAACAGCACCCTGTGCGAGAAGGGACAGTCACCTAAAACCTTCCCACTCGTTCCAGGTTTCGCCTTGACGTAAACCTCCATCATCGCTGCGCTGCACGTTGCTTTGCCCCTTCCGGGTCCCAAACTCCGCGCAGAGTCTCCGCACCTGAGCCTCTCACACAGCAACCTCCGCGTGGACAACCCTTTGCTCCCAAAGCGCTGGCATACACCTGCCATACAACTAGCCTCCGTCAGCGAAAACAACCTCGCGTTAGTTTCTCAAATCCTCACCAAATCTTTCGACCAAGGGCTTGAAAGAAAGAGAAGAACACGATGCGTCGCTCTGTACCCCTCCACTCCGTCCCTCCTGTCCTCGTCGCGCTCCGCCTCGCCCTGACTCACCTCAAGTCTAAGCCCAGAAAAAACAGTCTTCAATCAGTCCCTACATCCTCCACACAACGTCATTCCCGTCGATCGAGGGCTTGAAAGAAAGAGAAGAACACAATTCGTCGTTTTGCAGCCCTTCCCTCGGTCCGTTTCATCCTCGCCGCGCTCCACCTCGTCCTGACTCACCTCGTTCTCTCCTGGCCGCTGGAGGATCTGATGGATCTGATCAGAAAACGAGATAAGGAGATGGCGCCGAGGGCGAGGGGTTCGTGCTTGAGTGGCGCAAGCACGAGTGGTTGCGTCCCCTCGAGGCCGCGTGGGGGTCGGCGGCTCGGCCTGGCGTCGCGGAGGAGGAGGACCTTCCGCCTCGCGAGCAAGGACGCCGCCAACCCAACGACGCAGCAAGTGCATGAGAAAGAGGGTGAGGCTGGGCCTGGGGATGGGCCTGGGGATGGGCCTGGGGATGGGGAGGTGAAGAGGAGGTCGGTGTTCTCTGACCTGCTGCCTCACTTGTACGAGGAGGAGGAGGGAGGGGAGGAGAGGAGGGAGGGAGGGAAGGAGAGGGCGGTGGGAGGGAAGGGGAAGAGGAAGTCGGTGTTCTCTGGGCTGTTGCCACAATTGTACGACGACGAGGAGGAGGGGGAGGAGGAGGGGGAGGGCGTTGGGGAGGAGGAGCTCGAGGAGGAGCTTGATGAGGAGCTCGAGGAGGAGGACGAGTCCTTCGACAGGAGGCTGAGGTCTGCGCTGAGAGAGATCGGACTCGTGCTGGAAGAGAAGGTGGGGGAAGGGTCTGTGGCGGATATTTACGCCGCGAGGGAGGCCGAGGGGGGGGTCAGGGCAGTCAAAGTTCTTCGGAAAGAGTTTCGGAAGAGGAAGAAGGCCCGCGATCTTTTCAGGACGGAGGCAAAGATCGCTGTTCAGCTCAACCACCCAAACGTTGTGAAAGTGTATCACTACGACGGCAACCTTCACTTCATGGTGCAAGAGTACTGCGAGGGGGGCTCGCTTTACAGCCTCCTCGCAGCCCAGCGTTCTGGGGAGACCTTGTTCCCGATCCTGGACGCGCCCCAGATCGCCAAGGACCTCGCCAAGGCCCTGAGCTACTTGCACAAAGCCGGCGTGGTGCACAGGGACGTCAAGTCCTTGAACGTCTTGCTAGGGGCCGATCCGAGTACCGGGAAGAGGAGGGCGAAAATCTGCGACTTTGGCAGTGCGCTCTTGTTGTCCTCGCTGCCCGAGAAGTACTACTTCAAACCGATCACGCAAGTAGCGGACAACGGCAACAAGAACCTCTTCTCAAAGCTTGCCAACGATCTCGTGGACTCTGTGATCGGAGGTCCGGACGAGGGCAAGAACGCCTTTGAAGCGGTCGGTACGCCGTATTGGATGGCTCCCGAGATGCTGGACCCCAAAGTCCTGGACAGGATGAAGTTAAAGTGCGAGCAAGAGAGCGGGTTCGTGGACGCGCTCAAGGAGCAGGCGCTTCGGGAGAACCCAGAGGAGGTCGAAATCGAGATAAAGCCCTGCCTGGACCTGAGGGCGGTCACCAAGACGTTAGATGTTTACTCCTTCGGCGTGGTGCTCTACGAGCTCTTCCACAGGGCTCATCCGTGGTTCGAGGAAGAAACTTCGGTAGCAACGAGGGAGGAGGTGAGGAAGTTGATCGTGGACGAGGAGAAGCGGCTCCCCCTCGCTGATTATCTGTGTCAAGAAATCAAGGACTTGATCTCGCAGTGCTGGAGCTCTGACGCGTACGAGAGGCCAGCCATGGAAAGAGTCTACAAAGATTTGCTTCTCATCGAACGATTTGATCTGAGCGGGTCCATTGACGTCGCGGCAAACGTCGCGAAGTTTCATTTGCTCAAACCCGATGGCCAGAGAATTTATTTGGCGGACCAGGAGAAGACCTCGCTGGGCAGGTCTCCGGACTGCTCTCTTGTCTTGGAGGGCTCCAAGGTCAGCAGGCAGCACGCCGTAATTCGGTTCGTGTCAGAGGCTAAGAGTGGGGTGGAGATCGAAAAGAGCCAAAACGGCAAGTACATGCTTGTGAAGTCAGGAGAGGAGAAACCATACTACTTTGTCATCACGGACACGTCGATGAACGGCACGTACCTGAACAGGAGGCCACTGGTGAAGAATAAACCGAGGAGGTTGGTGGATGGGGACAAGATAATAATGAATTTCGAGGTGGTGGCGACATTCGTTGCCGCGTAACACAACACCACCTGTCGAGTAATTCATGTCGATTGTGTTCAACTTGCTTGCTTGAGATTGCGTTGGATTATGGTTTTGCCCGTTTCGTAATCCTCCTCCTCCTCCTCCTCTATTTTTTCCCGATGAGACTGTCCAAGTTCCGCTTGAAGTCCTCAAACCCCAGAAAGCTCTTCTGCGAGGACGTGCCCGAAGTGGACAAGAGCCCGTACGTGATGCCGGCCAGGGAGACGCCGACGAATACCGTGCTCACCGCGTACACGACGTACATGGGAACGTCGACGTGCCGAACCACCTTGAGGTACCAAAACGACGGGAAGAACAGGAGGCCTGCAGCGAAAGGGATCCCGCTGAAGGTCAGCATTCGCGTGAGCGCCCTATCCACAACCTCATCAGGGACACTCGGCTCCTCCGGGGGGACGACCCTCTCCTCCAAACTTCGTCCAGCATCAACACCAAAAGAACTTGTGCTCGTGCTGGCGCTGTTGGTCTCCTCCACTCGAGGCAGCGGTTCGATCTTCTTCTTTCCGAATCCTTTGCCCGCTCGAACACGGAGGCTCCGGCCTCGCCTCGCGCGGACCTTGCTCGCGAGGCCCGCTCTCCCTGCAGTTCCTCTCGAAACAACCTCCATGGTGGAGCGGGAAGTTATCCACCGAGATCGAGATCATCCTCTATCACATCTTTGAGCTGGTGAAGGTGAAGGTGATGGTGAAGGTGATGGTGGTGGTGGGACGGGACCAGGAGGCAAGGGATGTCCTGTGATCCAATCCATCTGTCCTCTCTCTCTCTCTCTCTCTCTCTCTCTCTCTTTCTCTCTCTGTGTCCCATCGATTGGAGGTGAGATGCTGCATCAAGTGTAGCAGAGGGAGGAGGAGGGTGTCCTCCTCCATTCCTTTCCTTTCCTTTTCTCCTGGTCACAAGAGCTTATACATTAAACCAATGAAGTAGTTATAGGCAGTATTCATACAAGAGTTACACAGTCGATGCCGCTGCTTGGAGCTTGTTCTCGTGATCACTCCATCTCGATCTTTTCACCAAACGAACCCAAGTCGCCAGCGAGTATCCTCGCGATCGGTGCGGTGAAGTCTATGCTTTCGAAGCATATTTTGCACAGGGCCGTCAAAGGCGCGGACATGAACATTCCCGGAAGTCCCCAAAGCATCCCCCAAAAGATGAGCCCGAGCATCACCGTGATCGGGTGCAGCTCAAGCTGGTTGCCCATCAGGTTCGGCTCGATGATCGAGCCGATCACCAGGTGGGCAACGGTGGGCAAGACCAGCGCCATGATGATCGGGAACCAATTGAATTCCGCAAGAATCATAAAGGGGATGGGTATCAGCGTTGCTATCGTGGGGCCCACGTTCGGGATGTAGTTGAACATGAAGTTGAGCAAGATAACCAGACCGACGTACTTGACGCCCAAAAGCAGCAGGATGAGGCCAGCGGAGAGTCCCATCAGGATCGACAGGCACGTCTTGATGAAGAGGTACTTTTTGATCCTCGATTCGATGATCGCCATTTGCCCCACCCTGAACTGGTTCGAGGTCTTTGGCTTGTATGCTTGAAGAATGTAGATAGTGAAGATGAGCACCAAGAATCCGAGCTCGGAAAGCTCGAGAAGCATCGTGAGTATCTGATTCCCGAATCCCAACACCATCTCCCCCGCCGGAAGGTCTTGGACAGCATCCACGGCGTTCTCCACAAGGCCTCCCTTGTGTATGAGCCGCTCGAAGAAAGAGTTGGTCTGTGAAGAGGAGCAAGGAAGGAAGCCAAGTCATGTCAAGCCGTCAGTCCTGTGGGTTTGGTTTGGTTTGGTTTGGAGTATCATCACAGACAGAGGGGGTATCGCGGGGATCCTCACCTTCACGAACAGATTGGAGACGGACTGCTCGTACAACTTCATGTTGTGCTTGGAGGTGAGCTGCCTCACGCTGGACACCACAAGCCACAGCAGGAAGCCAAAACCCGAGGAGCCGAAGACGAGCGTGAAGAGAACTGCCACGGACTTTGGCATCCTCAGGTTCATCGTCAGCAGGTCTAAGATCGGTATGAACACGTAAGAGACCGCCACAGCGATAATAAGTGGCACCAAAACAGGCCTCAGCCAATGCAAAGCGAATCCAATCAAGATGACAGTAAGAGTGACCAGACTTGCCGTTTGAAGTTTCGTTTGCGTGATGGTCCTGAGGGAGCTCGAGGGCTCGTGGAGCAAGCTTGCCACCTCAAACTGGTGGTCGCCGCCATTCTGGAATGACCCCGCGTCACGCATAGGATCTTTTGTCCTCTCTCAACTCAACTCTCTCCAAAGTCTCTCCAAAGTCCAAGTGAAAGTGGTGGAACACAGGTCTAGACCTGGAGAGAAAGGTTCAGGTTCTACACCACAGACTGGAAAAGAGAGAGAAAAAAGTTGTTATCTTTCGACCTGGCCTTGTTCCATCTAGCGCCTTCCTTGGACAGCTCGCTCCCAATAGGTGTCCTCGAAGAGAAGGTGTCCTCTCTCTCTCTCTCTCTCACGCTCTGACCCTTTGATATTTTATATTTTATATTATTTTATCTCCTGAAGAGAGAGAGAGAGATGAAGTGGCTGGGATGGGATGAAGTGCTGGGATTGGGATTGGATTGCGGAAACACGATTAAGATTCGTCCAAGGAACAAAGTAAAATACTTAGAATCTCTCGCCAAACCTAAACATGGCGTGTCCTTTATTGTTATTGCAGTCCATAGCGTACTCCAGTTTGACAATGCCGAGTTTGACCCCAGCCCCGTACGTCGTGCCGCTACCGGCTTTCCTGTAGCACTCGGTGGGGTTGCCCTTCACAAACTTTGAGCTGCCGAGGTCGGTGCCGTGCTCGTAAAAGGCGTAGAGGTACCTGCTCTTCACCGGCACTCTGACCTCCGCCGCATATTCCAAAAGCGACCTGCATATTCCAAGCTCTCCCACGCCGTAGGCCCGAACAGAGTGTGGCCCGCCCAGCGGGAAAGCCTCGTACGTCGGCAAGTCGCCGATGCAGTTTCCGTACTTTGCGGACAAGATCAGTTGCGGCTGTCCCTTGGCCTTGTTCGCAGTCTTGAAAGGTCCGATTGGCATGGGAATGAACCGCGTTGCTGACAGCAAGTGCCTGTTAAAGAAGGGGAGGCAAGTACCCAGTCCCAGACCCTGGTCTATCTGCAGGACATCCCTTGCTCCTACAGGGGACCCGCCCTGAAAGTGGGTGGTGTCCCTGATGAGGCTGAACTGCAAGAACCCCACCGTGTCACTTCCTGTGTCGCCCAGTGTCGTGGGTGGACCGTCCGCAGCAAATGTGCCATTGGGGAGTTTCCTGGAGCCCACCGTGCACAACGCCCCGGATTCGTCGTGGCTCTTAACCTGCTGAAGGACGAAGCTGAAGTTCCCCTTGCTATTTCTCGAGTAGGTCTCGTGGAGGCCCACCCTCGCGCCAGTCCTGGTGATCCAAACCGTGGGGACCTCGTCCTCGCTCGCGCCCGGGCTGAAGACGACCGACTGCTTCCTGGTGTTGAAGGCAGAAGCGACTAGGGAAGCCTTGTTCCCGTCGTTCACGCCGAAAATATATGGCTTCTTGTACTCGACCTTGAACCCAATGTCGTTGGTGGGCATGAGGAGGTCACTCGAGGTCAGGGACCCAGAGGCGCTCGCCCCCTCTCCATCGACGTTCTTGTGCTCCACGAATATTTCTCCCGCAGGAACAACAGAGCTGATTGTTGGCCGGCCACTCTCACCCGGAGCGAGCCCCCACTCGAGCTGCAGATCAGTCGTCTTAATCGGCTTCTCCATCACCCGGACCTCGACAACAACCTGCCTCTGGGTTGGGTCCTCCTCAGGCGGCCTCAGCCTCGGGATGACCTGCACGTTCTCGTACAAGTCCGTCGCATACACGTTCCTCAGCGCCCTCTTTCCGTCCTCCAGGTTGTAGTGGTGTCCTCGCTTGAAAGGCAGCGAGTTCCAGATCCACTTCTCGGGGTAGTGGCCCTTCTCGAGCACCCTCCCCTGCCTGGTCTCGTAAAGGACCTTGACCTTGTCGATGACGCCCTCGAAGCACTGAACCGTGATCGCGCCACTCTCCACGCCCTCAAAGTGCGACACGCACCCAAAGGCCAGGCCTCTCTCCCTGTACCACCCGTCGACCTTGTTCCTCGCCCAGCCCAGGAGGGCGGGGGTGAGCGCGGGGACCTCCCTGAATTTCTTGTCAATCGTCTGGACAATGTCCTCCGGCAGGATCGTCGTGCCCGCCACCGTCACCGAGTACACCGGGCTCAGCTGCCTCTCCTGAAGCTCGTAGGTGACCTTGGCCTCGTTCGGACCAACGGGGACGACCCTGACGTTCACGTTCTCGAACAGCCCCGTCTGCATGATTCTGTCGATGTCGTCCTTCAAGCACTTCTTGTCCACCAACTTTTGCTTCTTCGCCTTGAACCCGGAGACCATGGACTCTACCGAGGGCAGCCCCTCCACGTCCGGCTCGTTCAGCACCACGACCTGCTTGACTTTGAATTTGTCCTCCAGCTTGTACTCCTCCTTCTTCGCGGGAGATCCCTCCTCCTTCGCCTCGGCCTCCTCCTCCCCCTCCTCCTCCTCCAAATCCTCGTTCTCAGGGACGTCCTCCTCCGCCACAGCGACCGAGAATCCCCCTCCTCCGCCTCCCCCTCCTCCGCCTCCACCGAACCCTCCCAACCCACCACCTCCACCGCCGCCGCAACCCAGCAGAACGAGGCCGGCCACCGACAGGTACCCCGCAGTCTTCACCACGCTACCCGTAACACCCAATCCGAACACCTTCTCCTCCCTCCCCCTCCCCTCCGCCTCTCCCCCACCTTCCATTCTCCCTCCCTCCTTCCCTGTCGCTCTGCACGATCGCAAACCATACCGTCGCTTGCTCTCGTCACACAAAGCCACCTTCGTCCCATTCCACCCGACACTTTGCCTCGCTAACCTCCGTCCTTGTCCTTTCCCCTGTCGCCCCACCCTTCCTTGTCCACCTCGCGACACGGCTACTGCTCTTACTCCTACCATCGCCCTCCTTCGCCGCCTTCACCCTTCGCCTTCGTCTTATCCTCTTTACCCTCAAGAGCCTTTTCCTCTCTCCTCTCAGGGGCCACACAAAAGTGTACAAAATAACACCTTATAAACGACACAAAAAAGGATCTCGTCCCCACGAGATCTCTTGCGGAGCACCACAACTGGAGAGGAGGACGCGCGAGGGTCGAGGGGCAAGAGAGGACGACGAGGCAACGCAACGCGAGAAGTGTTCGTACCTCTCATCGCGAGGCGTTTTGATCTTTCGTTCGACACCTCACTTTTGGATTTTGGTTCCAATTTGAGACTCTGGTGCCTCTCTCTCTGGCGAACAATCACAACTGGAGAGGGCGCTTGCTTTGGGCGAGGGGCGAGGGGCAAGAGAGGACGACGAGGCAACGCAACGCGAGAAGTGTTCGTACCTCTCATCGCGAGACGTTTTGATCTTTCGTTCGACACCTCACTTTTGGATTTTGGTTCCAATTTGAGACTCTGGTGCCTCTCTCTCTGGCGAACAATCACAACTGGAGAGGGCGCTTGCTTTGGGCGAGGGGCGAGGGGCAAGAGAGGACGACGAGGCAACGCAACGCGAGAAGTGTTCGTACCTCTCATCGCGAGACGTTTTGATCTTTCGTTTGACGCCTGGATCACTTGTGGAATAGGAAAAATGCTGTCCTGTGCTGCAGATCATCATCATCATCATCATCATCATCACCACCACCACCACCGCCAGCGTCGTCGTCATCGGAGACTGTTGGTGGGATCGCAGGCAGTGCAGCGACGGGCGGGGTCCTTGATGAGGACGAGGGCCCTGGAACCAGCCGCCTCGACGTCGGGAAAGCCAGTTGCCGAGAAGAGGTTGAGGGAAGCTCTCTTCGAGGGAAGCACGAGGAGGGACGACAGCATCGGTCCGGAGCTCAAGCGGGTGATCGACGAGTGCGTGGCGAAGCTGGAGGAGGAGGGGGGCGTGAGGGACCCGACGGCGAGCGACCTGATTAACGGCCGGTGGAAGCTGCTGTTCACCACAAGGCCCGGGACGTCCTCCCCCATCCAACGGGCATTCACTGGAATCGAGACCTTCTCGATATACCAGGACATCGACCTCGAGGGCCTACAACCCAAGGTGGACAACGTCGTGGTCTTCGGCGACAGCGTGGGTGTGCTGAAAGTGGAGGCGGAAGCGGTGACGGACAAGAGGCCAAGGGCGGGGTTCGTTCCGAGGAGGGGCCAAGGACTTCCCTTCCTGGGAAAGAGCGACAGCACCCCTCCAAGCGGACCGAACAAGCGGATCGACTTCCAGTTCTCCAAGGCAGCTTTTGACTTGAAGGCCCTTCCTTTCAACATCCCTTACCCGGTTCCTTTCAAGCTGCTCCAGGACGAGTCAAAGGGTTGGCTGGACACGACCTACCTCTCGAACGACCTCAGGCTGTCGCGAGGAAACAAAGGAACCTTGTTCATTCTGGAAAGGGAGGGCCAAGGGGGCCAAGGAGACCAAGATCCCGAGCAAGAAACGAACGTGATGTCCCTGATCGATCGTGGAGCCGAGGCCGACAAGGTGCAAGCGGCCATCGATGCATTTCTCAGCGAGTCGGATGGCCAAGACTCTCTCGAGCTGCTCGAAGGGCAGGTGAGTTTGCTGCTCGCTCCCCCCCCCCGCAACATTCTGCTTCTGACTTCTCGTCCCTCGCTGACCCGTCGCCCTCCCGGTCTCTTTCGCAGTGGAAGCTGGCTTGGACCTCCCAGGGCGCTACCGCGAGTGGCATCCAGAAACTCGCGACCTCTTTCGACAACTTCCAGGTCATCGGGAAGGGCCAGGGGAGTGACACCCTTAACGAGCTCGAAAACGTCGCTCTGTTCTCCAGGGAGCCAGAGGTCGTTCTCAGGGCAAAGGCGTCTTGCTCCAAGGACTCTGTGGATGCCAGAAAGGTCAACGTCACCATTTCCGGTGCGGACCTCAACTTGCTCGGTCTCCATATTCCTCTCGGATTCATCAACGGTGACGGCTGGCTCGAAGTTCTTTACGTGGACGAGAGCATCAGGATATCCAAGGGCAGCAAGGGCTCACTCTTCGTTCACAAACGATCCAACCAAGCCTTGTAATGCACGGCGGCGGGCCGGAGGTGGTCGCGGGAAGGCCTTTGGCCGACGAGTACCTCAACGAGGACATCGAGCTCGTGAGGAGCGGATGCTCGAATCTCATGAGGCACATAGGCAACATCAAGAAGTTCGGAATCCCGGTGGTAGTTGCCCTCAACGCCTTTGCCTCGGACACGCAAGCGGAGCAGGACGTCATCAAAAGCGCATCCATGGAAGCTGGCGCGTTCTCGGTTCAGGTTTCGAACCACCACGCCCTCGGGGGTGCCGGCGCCCTGGATCTTGCGGGGGCGGTCCAGCAGGCCTGCTCCTCCCCTGAGAAGGACTTCAAGTTCCTCTACCCCCTGGACCTGCCAATCAAGTCCAAGATCTGGACCATCGCGAAGGAGATCTACCACGCCAGCGACGTCAAATACTCCGAGGAGGCCGAGAAGAAGATCGAGCTGTACACCAAGCAGGGCTTCGACAAGCTCCCGATGTGCATGGCCAAGACCCAGTACTCCTTCAGCGACAACGCGAAGCTCAAGGGGGCTCCCACCGACTTCACCATCTCGGTGGACGATGTGAGAGCGAGCGTCGGCGCTGGCTTCCTCTTCCCGATCCTTGGAAAGATGCCAACAATCCCCGGCCTCCCAACGAGGCCTTGCTTCTTTGACATCGACATCGATACCGAAACGGGCGATATTGTAGGTCTCTCTTAATCCTAAATCCTAAACAAACCAAACCAAGCGGCAGCGGCAACGAAAAATATGGTGGAGAAATAATTAAAATCCTTGTTGGTTTGTTCTCGTCGCCTCCTCTCCCTCGGGGCTGGGGATCTCCGTTCATCATGTCCTCTTCGTCCCCGTTGCTCTGGTCCCCAACCGTCGCCTCTGGGGTGCACAGGTGTCCCTGGGGAAATTTTGAAAATGTCATCGCCCCCCTCCCTCCCCCCCTCTCTCCTCTCCTCTCCTCTCCTCTCTTTTTTTGATGTTGTGGCTGTGGTCGTGGCTGTGGTCGTGGCTGTGGCTGTGGTTGTGGCTGTGGTCGTGGAAATTTTGAAAGTGTCATCGGAGACCACGACCCTCACCCTCAGTTGTGAACGTCCGTCGTCGCACCAGGCCGGTCGCTTGCCCGAGCGACCGGCCTGCCCGAGCGACCAGCACTTCCCTTGGCGACGCCGTGTGCCCATCACCATGGTGTGCCCAGCCATGATGAAGCTGCGCTTGATTAGTCGAGACTGAGAGGGGTTGCGTTCTCGTTTTTTGTTTCCTTGTGTTTCTTTTTTAAGTGAACGCGCCCCCATAGTCGAGGCCACAGCTCGAAGACTCAAAGAGCGTGCGAGCTCGACAGTCCCTGGCATCGGCGGGGTGATTGGTTGTGGACGATGAAAGGAGCAGCCTTGCGTGCCTACATGTTTCAAGACTCTTGATTCTGAAACAGCCAACCAACCAAGCCTCGCCACCGCCGGGGTGAGCTCCGACACGCCTGCATGAAAGTGTTTTACACTCGGGGCAGCTCCTTCCTCTTCGGAGTGAGAGTAGTCCGGATGGCCGCTCCACTCAAGGCGTTTCGATTCGCTGGGGCCGGGCCGCATAGAATACAATCGAAGGTACCTGATGGGAGTAACCCTCCGGGGTAACTTTTGCGTGATGGTATCGTGTAATCAAATGATGAGAAGCAAACGCAGACGCAGCGCAGGCCTAGCTACGGCGAAGCCCTGCGGGTGCGTCATGAGTGTGATCGCTCTCACCAGCGATCACACAAGGATTCATTTGCTAAATCTGATGTAATATGTGAGATCCAAATACCTTATCCATAAGATGGTGGGTGGAGGAGGAGGGTATCGTCGTTCCCGGGAGGGTTGTTGGACGTTCAGGGGGTCCGCGCACTATCAGTTCCACCTCGTCAAGTCCTCTGTCGCTCGCCAATACGTCCCTCCGGTAAGTTCCCAACAAGCAAACCTTCCTGTCGCACTCACCATGGACTGAACTGAACTGACTCCCCCCCACACACACACACACGCACGCACACGCACGCACTCTCTCACTCTGTGTACGGACGCTTGGATGATGGGATGGGATGGGACGCGCTTGCCGTCGTCGTGCAGGAGATGCCTCTGGTGGAGTTGAACGGGTACACACTGGGAGGCTTCTACTACGCGAACTACGAGGATAGCCCTGCCGGTCCGATGGATGAGCTCGTGGTGCTGTCCGGACTCGTTTGGAATGCCCCGACGTCCTGTGCTTGGGCCTCCCACGTCTTCGTCGATAAGAGGAGCGCAGTGTCACACGGCAAGCGTGTGTTTGGCCTGCCCTCTCGCCTCTCGACGTTCGGGAAGGGCAGGGAGGGGAAGACGGAGTCCGTGACCCTAAGGGCCGCTGGGTCTCCTGTCCTGGAACTCAAGCGGGGGAGGCGGGAAGGAGGAGGAGGCTCCGGCGGGCCCAAGATCAATTTCCATCTCCCGAGCTTCAGCGGAAGGACCCGGCACAAGCCCGAGCTCCTCAAGTACGACTTGGATCTGTCTGCGACGATCCAGCCCTGCAAGGGGTACGGGGTCACCAAGCCAGCAACGGGTCTGGGAGGCTCGAAGCGAGGCCGCCGTCTCGCCGAGCACTTGGGGTCCATCCTGAGCGGCAGGAGGCTCGCTTCCTTCGCTTTCAAGGACATGGTCATGCGAGTCAAGCACCCAGAGGTCGTGGAGAGGGGGGAAACCGGCGGGGGGAAAGGGAAGCGGAGGCTCGGCTTGGGCGCGGCCACGTAGTGCGAATGGAAACAATAATGTGTGCGTGTGTGTGTAAATAAATAGTAATCAATCACAACCTCAGATGGTCAACCACAACCTCAGATGGTCAACCACAACCTCAGATGGTCATCTTAGCATCTGCCCCTTGAAATACATTCTCACGTAAATTGCGCCGGAGGTGATCGTTGTCGCTGCCGTGAGGTAACCCAAGCCCTGAACGAGTTGCGCGTCCGGCCAGGACAGTCCCCCGTTCGATATTGCGCCCACAACCAACGCTATTTGGAACACCGTGTTGAGCTTGCTGATGAATATCGGCTTCACGTTGGGGGCAGCAGGTGCCTCGCCATCGTTCTTGGCCTGCACAACTCGAAAGTACTCCCGCCAGGTCTTCCACCGCCAATTGAGAACGTGCGCCCTGTGAAGAAAAGCGCCTGGGGTACAGGAGAAATAACAGCTCGTTGGGTCAGGATAACACACACGCTGCTGGACTCGAGGACCGCGCGGCGGCCGACTTACCCCCTAGAAGAACCACGTCCCTCCCTATAATAATCGAGCAAACCGTCGGATCGATGAGACCCTTGTATCCTGTTGCCACCGTCAGGCAAGTCACCAGCACTTTGTCCGCCAGTGGATCCAAATACGACCCAAGAGAACTCTCCTGAGACTTCTTTTTCGCGAGATACCCATCCAGCCAGTCGCTGAACCCCGCCAGGAGTGTTCCTCCTATCGCAAGCTGCCACGCGTCGTTCACAATGCACATCCCCAGTGCCGGGGCGGAGACCGCACGAGCAAGAGATATCAAATTCGGCAAAGTCACCGCCTCCTCGTAGGCCCACCCTGCACTGCTTTCCGTCCGCTTCGTCTCGCAATGCCCTCCCACATCCTGGATTCCCGTGACATTCCTCCCTCGGACACGAACCCCTTCCCTCGCTCGACCCCTCCCCTCCTTGCCTTCCTCCTCCTCCCTTCCACGCGACGATGATGATGCTGTTGATGCTGTTGATGATGATGAACTCGTGTGCAGCAGCAGCCTCGAGGGTGTGCACCACTTGGCCCAGTCGTTCGGTCGTATCGATGGCGAGACCAAGGAGGGAGCGTCGAGACTCCGGTGCCGCAGTACTGCATGAGCGAGGAGGCTACTCGCCTTGTCCGCTGCCTTGCTCGCGCGCAGGGACCTCAACACCTGACTCAACACCACCGCCATCGCCATCGCCCAACGAAAACTGGAAAACAGAGAGGAGCCAATCGCGATCGGCAAGCGGCGCCAGATCAGCAGAGCGACGAGGATCTGCGATCGCGATCGGTGGGAGCGTCGGGTCGATCGGAGGGAGGGGAGTGCGACAGGCGGAAGCATCGTGTTGTCCTCTTTCGAAAGAATCGCTCCTTGAAGGGGATGGCGGTCTGGAGGCCTTTACCTCGCTGGCGAGGGATGAGGTGTGCTGGGAGGGTGAGGTGTGGAGGTACCCCTCGGCCTGGGTTGCTCCTCGTCAGTGACCTCGATGGCACGATGGTGGGGACGGGTGCAGAAGCCGATGAGCGGTCGAGGGAGTTTCGGTCGTATTGGAGGGAGGTGCATCGCCAGGAAGGGCAGGGATCCTGCTTGGTGTACTCCACGGGGAGAACCATCAGTCAGTACGAGGAGCTCCGGAGGGAGAAGGGGGGTGAAGTCTTGGCGGACCCCGAACTCCTCGTCTGCGCGGTGGGGACTCGGATCTACGAGCGGGGGCGGGGGACTTGGACGGAGAGAGAGGATTGGACGAGCAAGCTCGACCAAGACTGGTCTGCCTCGAAGGTGAGGCGCGTTGCGGACGACTGCATCGCAAAATTTGGACAGGACAACGTTCACTTGCGCCCCCCGCACGAGCTGAACGAGCACAAAATCACCCTCGGCATCAGGGAGCACCTCGTGAGAAGCGCGAGCGACTGGATGTCCAGCTCTTTCAGGGAGCTCCAAGTCAAGGCAAAGCTAGTGTCGAGCGGGAGCGGGGAGTGGCGGTACCTTGACATTCTGTCCCGGGGAAGTGGAAAGAAAGAAGCCTTGGAGTTCATCCGGCGCGCTCTGAAATTCTCCCACGACAACACGGTGGCTTGCGGGGACAGTGGCAACGACCTTGACATGATTCAGGGCGACAGCTTGGCCGTGATTGTGGGAAACGCGCAGCCGGACCTGTTGGATTGGTACGAGAAGAACGGCCGGAACAACGAACGCGTGTACTACGCAAAGGAGAGCACAGCAGGGGGCATTCTGGAAGGCTTGCAGCACTTTGGCCTCTTCTAGACCTAAAATGCTTGGATTACCTTGAATCTCTTGTTAATGTAGCTGCGCGTTGTTTGGCAAGACCCTCATATGTTTCCTTCCAACGTTCGCAAGACCTGGACGCAAGCGTAGATCAGCGTGAGAACGATGCCCAACTGCAGCGCGTCGTCGAACGTGGTGTCCTGCTGCTGTATGTACTTTTTCGGATCCATTGGGTCCACGAAGTACTGGTCGGACTCCATGTCGTCCCTCGAAAGAATCTGGTCGATAAAATCCCTGCTTTTCTCTACCAGGTCTATTCCGTTCTCCTGCAGACTCCACTTGAGCCTGCTCGCCGCAAAGGCCAGAGAGGCAGGCCCCAGCGACTCCAGTTCCCACTCTTCCCTGTGGTCTTCGACCTTCCCTGTGATGACGTTCATCATGAATGTGGACCTGCAACTCAAGTCCACCGTGCCCAGGCTGCTATCCCCAGATAGTGTCCACTCGATCCTCGCGGTGTCCAGCTCCACCATGGACATCTTCTTCACATCCACCCGACACTTCTCAAAGTGGTCGCGAAAGAAAGTCATTCTGTCGTACTTGTCGTTCCCCTCAAACTTCCTCAGCCCCTTGTCCGAGTACCTCACTATAACGCACACACGCACACACGCACAGAGTGTCAGTCATCATCAAGGCAAGAGAGAGAGAGAGAGAGAGAGAGAGAGAGAGAGAGAGGAGGGAGAAGACGAGAGAGAGGACGTCCTACGCACCCTTTTGAGCGAACTGGCGCTTGGACTGGAGAGCCAGCTGGGAGGCTAGCTGCCTGACACTCTGCTCCACTGCAGGACTACTGTTGCAGACAAAATCGTCGCAAAAAGAGGTCGAAAGGTTCTCGATGGATGAGGTCTCCCCCCCATGGCAACGAGTGTCGCGTTGGAGTTGCGACGGCCTTGGCGCTCTCCGCCGCAGACCCGCCCTCGGGCTGCAGCGGTGTCCAGCGTTCGAAGTAGCAGAGACCATAGCCCTCGTCGCCCTCGCTGCTCCGAGCAACTTGCTTTTGCGCAACGCGCCCGATCTCTCTCTCTTCCTTCGTGGCCTCTGCGTCGCCACGACGAATCAGATTTGCTGCTGCTCCTCTCCCAGATTACACTCATTATTACACTTTTTCATCCTCGTGAACGAGGATCGAGGATCGAGGTGGACTTCATTAAGGGGAGGAGAGTCATTCTCGACAGGGGGAGCAGGGGGGAGGAGACATTCTAAAAAAAAAGAGACAGGAAACCGAGTTGTTAAAGGATTACTTTCTCTCTCTCTCTTTCTCTGTTTCTTATTTGTTCGCCTTCATCATCTTATGGTAATGCATCCTTCGCCTCTTCTCCGCCTGGGCCTGGGCGTACCTCCTGTACTGCTTCAGATCTCTGCAACGAGGGACGGGGCAGTTTGGAGTGGTGCAAGACTTTGCGTGGAGCTGCAACAAGGCCCACATGCGGCGGCAGTACTGGCAGCCTCCGGTGGCCTTGGTCTGGCAAGTCAGGGAGTGCTGGAACAGCATCTTCACCTTGAAGCAAGATGGGTGAGGACAGTTCTTGTCCTGGCAAGAGCTGGCGTGCACGAGCAGCTGCATGGTCTTGCGGAGCTGCTCCTGCCGGGCCCTCCTCTCCTCTTCGCTGATCCTTGACAACCGAGCGTCCACCTGCCCGGACTGCTTCTTGAGCTCGTGGGGATGGTGGAAGCCAGGCTTGTTCTTGCACAGGGCGCAGACATCGTAGTCCGTGCAAACGCTGCACCGGAACCCTTGGCCAGGCTCAATCTCCCTGCTGCAAATGTTGCAAGTGGAGGTAAACGCAGGGGCGGTTGGGTTGTGCAGGTGGTACAGCACCATCATCGACGAGTGCTTCGCCCTCCGGAAGGTGTCAAACTGGTAGTGGTTGCCCTGGCAAAGGGACAGGAACGACTGCCTCGTCTCGAAGATCTCGCATTCCATCGAAGGGTCAGGATCGCTGGTGTCCTTCACTTCCGGGCCGATCGTTTCCTTGAACTCGTGCACAGCAAGAGACCCTGTCGGGTGTCTGGACCTCTCGTCAAGTCCACAGTCGTCCTTGTAACACCTCTCGCAGAGCTCAAAGTTAGGACACGTTTTGCAGGTGAACCTCTTCTCTGGGGCCAGGATGTATTTCCTGCAATAGCTGCACGACGGTTGAAGATGCACCATGATGAAATCTTCCTTCATGTTCTTGATCTGGTCCCCAAGCCTGCTCATGACTTGGGTGTCAACAGACTCCGACATCGCAGTGCGCTTGCTCTTGCCCCTTGAAGAAGAACCTTTGAACGTCTTTTTCGACTTCTTTCCCGAGGCCTTCTTCTCTTCCTCCCTCTCTTGGTAAATCTTACTCAGGTACTCGTCAAGAGCTCCTGGAATGTAATCGCCCTCGAAGTAAGGAAGCTCCAGTGCCCTGCAAGGATCTACCCTATGGTCCTTGCCACCCTCAAAGAACAGGTCCCAGAGATTCGACGTCTTCTCCACAATCTTGTGGTCCTTCGCTTTTCTCAGCATTTTCAAGTACCACTCCCTCAGCCGGTCGCTCTTGGGAGTCTTCTGGCGTTGAGGGTGAACGTAGAAGATGTAGTCATCTCCCGCCAGCGGCGGGCAGGCCCAAATGTACATGCTGGTGAACCCTCTGTCCTTGAGGTACTGGAGGTAACCCATGATAAGTTCCTGGTACACCACAGTGCGCAAGCTGTCTCCCCTGCCGTTCTTGTCGCCACCATATGCTGTGATGCCTTCCGGCTTGAAATACCTGACACTGTCCAAGTAACTCAGGTAAGTCCGCCTGGTGTTTGGGGCACCGCAGTCCTTGTCATACTCTTGGACGTACATGCAAAACAAGCAAAGATCGACGCCATCGACTTTCTGGAACAGCAGCAAGATTTTTGACTTGTACTTCATCTCACCAGCAATTTTGTCCTTCTCAAAATGCTTGTAGAAGTTGGGCAGCACAGAAAAGACCTTGTCGTTGGAATTGACAATCCTCACAGTCAAACCATCAGCTGTTGGCACCTCGGATGGTTTCTTCCCAAGGGCCGTAGCCCTCACCTGTCTCTCATTAGTCAAGCACTTGGTCAGCCTTTGTTCCAAGAAATCCGATAGCTTTGTCTTCGCCAAATCCTTTGCCTCAAGCATCGCTTGGGGGCGGCTAGACAGCTGCTTGATGGTTCCCTTCTCCATCTTCTTGACCAGACAGTGCGGGCAAGCATACTGGCCTGAACCTCCCTCGTCTCGCACCTTGTTGAACAAGGCACAGACTTGGTGCACCCAGGCATCGCAGTAATCGCACTGAACCCAAGGCTCAAGCAGCCTCTCTTCGTTCTTCTTCTTCTTCAGCTTCGACTTGGGAATATTCTTGCCCTCCACCACCAAGCTCTCCTTGATGTGATCTTTGTAGCACGTGGAGCACACGGAATGCTTGTTGATGTCGATCATCGAGAACCAATAAATCTGGCCCTTCTTTATCCTGTTGTTGCAATTCAAGCAATACAGAGGAGGGGGCTCAAACAAAAGGTTTTGGGCTCCACATGCAGTGCAGCACTCGGTCTTGTCGACAGTCTTTGCGGCAGCCTTTGCGCCATCTGCAGCTGCAACTTTGCCAGTGACTTGCGGGGTGTTCGTCTCCACCTTCAGGCTCTTCAAATGGTCTTTGATCTGCTGGGGGCTGAAACATTCCAAGAGCGACGTGCCCTGAGAGCTCTTGTTCTTTTCGTCTTTGCCCTTCTTCTTCTGGTACTCTGCCTTGATCTTCTGCTCTGTCTTGACCCTCTTGTTCGAGGGAGCACCATCAAACATGTTTTCTCTCTTTGGCGGCACCGCGGGCGGCATCATGACGACTGGCTTTGAGTTGCTGTGGTAGGGGGCCATCATTCCCGCGGCCGGGGGCATTGACTGAAGCTTTTGGCTTCCGCTACTTGTTCCTGCTGCTGACTTGTGACACAGTCTGTACTGCTCAGCAGCAAGCTGTCTGTTCCTTTGGTTCTCAATGTGTTCCCTCACAGGTCCGCAGACCGGACAGCGCGGATCCACGCATTTCTGATGATGCTTCAGCAGTTCCCTTGATGCCACACAGCGAGGATACTGGCACTGAGGATCAGTGCACGTCCAAATATGCTTCCACAGTTTTCTAGCTACCACGCAGTGCTCGCCCGCACTGCATTTACCCTCTGGCTCAGTGCACTTGTGAGCATGCCTAAGAAAGAGGAGCCATCTGATCTGTTTCATGATGTACATGCGGTGTTGCTCCTGCCTGGAAGGCTGGGACGGTGGCATAGACACGGTGGGCGGAGCCATTGGAGCGCTAGTCATCCCGTGAGGTGGTCTCATCATCTGGCCCATCTCAGGTTTCTGGTGATAAGCACCGCTAACAGCCATCTGGTGGTAAGGCATTCCTTGCTGAGGCACCCCAGCAGCAGACGAGGCGGGGTGCATGTGGGCAGAATGCCCTGGAAGCTGACCAGGGGCCATTCCATTGATGGTCACTCTTTGCATCGGGCCAGACGTTGAGAGCATCTGGCCCGAGCTTGAGGGGGTTCCCGGGAAGCTCGCGTTCCTCATCAAGACTGGGGCCCCGTTACTCATCACTGGGCCATTCGATGGCATGGCCCCCCCACCGGGCATTGGCGACATCCTTGGTCCCCTCCCCCCTGCGGTATCTTTTGGGTCCTGCCTTCCTTGCTGATGCATTTGCATGTGGTGCTGCGCGTTTGGCGGCACGTCTTGCGGGTGAGGTCCGCCGGGCACGGGTTGGTGCCCGTAGCCTGGATGCATCGGCATCATCCCTGTTGGCATGTCCACGCTCTCGCTGCCTTGCCTCCCATCCCCGCTGCTCTGTGCTTGAGAAACCTGAGCCTGCTGCCTCATTGCCATGGGCATGCTCCTCCCTTGCATTTGGTGCCCCGCCATCGGCATAGAATGGTGAGAGGGCATCCGGAGCTGTGGATCCCCCATGCCTGGCATGCCCGCGGGCCCACCGTGAGGCACCCTCTGGCCGTACATGGCTTGCATCTGGGCATGCGAGGGGTGAGCACCAGAGCCTCCCTGACCTTGGCCTCTTCCGCTCGCACTTGGGTGCCCGTGGGGCGCCCCGCTCACGACGGGGTTTCCATTCGCACCCGAGTGGGATCCCGGCAGCCGTGACCTTGACATCATACGCCTCGCGACACTCTGCAGCCTCTGCTCCAGATTGCTCACGTCCAAGTACTCCTCGAGGGAGTGCGCCGATTGGTAGAGCGCGGACTCCAGCCTCCTCACAAAGTCAGGCAGCTTCTTCTGCCACTCTTTTGCTATGTTGGGCCTGCGCTGCTGGAACAGCCTAATAATGTTATTGATGAGCTCCCGCCTGTGCGGGTAGTCCATCGGGGAGTGCCAGCTCATGCGGGGCTGGTGCGGCCCCGGGTGACCCCTCCCTGGGGGCACTTGGGACGCGTGTATGTGGGCCGCGTGCGCCTGGGCGTGGGCCTGGGCCTGGGCGTGGGCCTGAGCCTGGGCGTGGGCGTGCGCGGCCTGGGCTTGCACGTGGGCGGCCTGCTGAGCGTGCGCGGAGTGGGTGCCCCCCACCGCCTGCCCCGGGGGTCCGGGGACAGGATAGCTCCCCCGATTGCCGCCGTTCGGCACAGGGACCTGACCCTGGTAGTTGTCCGGCCTCGCTCCGTTCATCTAGCCTCGTGTTCTAGTTTCTTGCGAGCAGACTCGTCGTCAGCCCTGCACAAGAATAAAATATGCAAAAGCAACACTGGCCTGGGTGTCCCGGATTCACTCCTTCTGCATCCCGGCCATCAAGTCCTAAAACCACCTAGAAGAGAATAGCAAAAGATCACACGGGGACGCCCTCCTCAAAAGGCCTTCCTGTTCACGCCCAGATTCTTTCCTTCTCGCGGGGACAAAAAAAACGCGTCAACAGACCCGCTCCACCCTTTCCCGGGGCCTCGGCCGGGTTCCTCGACGCAATCGGGGCACGACCTCCCTCGACGGACCCCGATCTGGCACCTCCGTGTCCTTTCCGCGCCCTTTCCTTGCACAAAAGAGCAAGAAAAGAAAAGAAAAGAACGAATCGACCAGGTTTCGCCTCCACGGTTACGGAAACATGAACGACCTCCGTCCGTTTTCCGTCAGGGGAGCGCGGGACTCGCCTCCGCGGTCACGGGAAGCCTCGAGGCGAACCCGTATTGCCGCAAAGATCGAGCGCAATGCCGAGGAAGAAACCTTTCCCTCCACGTGAGCTCCCTCCTCCCTCGAGAACCAAAAAAAAAAAAAAGGAGAGAGAAAAGAAACGGAGAAAGAAAGAACAAAGGACGGAAACGAACTCCGCGAAGATGCCAACCCGTGAGTCGGCACTCTGTCTCTCTTTGCTCACGCGCTTGCCTCCCTCCAGCAACACGCGCGTGCTCCCACGACGTACGTACGTGCTTCTTTCTTTCCCTCCGTGCTCCGTGTCGAGGGTTGGGCCCCTCCAACTCTCGGCCTCTCCGGCTCTTCGTGGTTTCAACACAAATGGAGGGAAAAGGAACGCAACAAGGGATTTCTACGCTTTCCGAAGAAAAATGGATATGGTGTCATCCTCGAGGAGGCACAGATCTGCAGGGCTGCAGGGCATGGAGCCCAGGAGGCGCTTCGATGGCGCTTCGATGCTGGTCGATCGGAGCAAGGGATGCAGGTGGACAAGGTGTGCACGGACAGGCCTGGATCTATGTCCTTCTGTCTTTGGCTCTCTCTCTGTCTTTGGAATTGTGTGATTCTTAGGAGGAAAGGCGTTACCGAGAGAGGACGAGATATGGAATGGATCATCTGCAGGGCATGGAGCCCAGGAGGCGCTTCGATGGCGCTTCGATGCTGGTCGATCGGAGCAAGGGATGCAGGAGGACAAGGTGTGCACGGACAGGCCTGGATCTATGTCCTTCTGTCTTTGGCTCTCTCTGTCTTTGGAATTGTGTGATTCTTAGGAGGAAAGGCGTTACCGAGAGAGGACGAGATATGGAATGGATCATCTGCAGGGCATGGAGCCCAGGAGGCGCTTCGATGGCGCTTCGATGCTGGTCGATCGGAGCAAGGGATGCAGGTGGACAAGGTGTGCACGGACAGGCCTGGATCTATGTCCTTCTGTCTTTGGCTCTCTCTCTGTCTTTGGAATTGTGTGATTCTTAGGAGGAAAGGCGTTACCGAGAGAGGACGAGATATGGAATGGATCATCTGCAGGGCATGGAGCCCAGGAGGCGCTTCGATGGCGCTTCGATGCTGGTCGATCGGAGCAAGGGATGCAGGAGGACAAGGTGTGCACGGACAGGCCTGGATCTATGTCCTTCTGTCTTTGGCTCTCTCTCTGTCTTTGGAATTGTGGGATTCTTAGGAGGAAAGGCGTTACCGAGAGAGGACGAGATATGGAATGGATCATCTGCAGGGCATGGAGCCCAGGAGGCGCTTCGATGGCGCTTCGATGCTGGTCGATCGGAGCAAGGGATGCAGGTGGACAAGGTGTGCACGGACAGGCCTGGATCTATGTCCTTCTGTCTTTGGCTCTCTCTCTGTCTTTGGAATTGTGTGATTCTTAGGAGGAAAGGCGTTACCGAGAGAGGACGAGATATGGAATGGATCATCTGCAGGGCATGGAGCCCAGGAGGCGCTTCGATGGCGCTTCGATGCTGGTCGATCGGAGCAAGGGATGCAGGAGGACAAGGTGTGCACGGACAGGCCTGGATCTATGTCCTTCTGTCTTTGGCTCTCTCTCTGTCTTTGGAATTGTGGGATTCTTAGGAGGAAAGGCGTTACCGAGAGAGGACGAGATATGGAATGGATGAAGCCTTCGAAGCGAAAGGTGGATTCGATGAAGCTTTCTGTTTGATCGTTTCCTCGTGCCTTCGTCGTCTATGTTGTTGTGATATACTACTACTCTGTCTCTGGAGAGATGAAAAAAAAACAATTGTTGTGCGTGTTGTGCGTGTTTCCCATTTCCTTTCGAAACCTTCTTCTCCTCCTCCTCCCTCAAGCGGCGGCGACCTCCTCCTCGTAGTAGTAGTCCTCCCCCCCCGCGTAGTCCTCCGCCTCCTCGCCCCCCTCGTAGTCCAGCTTGGAGAGGTGGAAGGTGTGCTCCCCCCCCTCGTACGTGAAGTAACTTTGGCTGCTGACCTGCTGCTGCTGAGGCTTCTTGCTGGGCGTGCTCTGGGCGGAGAAGTTCAGCTTGGGCTGGAACGTGCACTCCCTCATCCTCTCCTCGTCGAGCCTGGTCCTGATCTGCTCGATGTGCTCCTTGTTCAGCACCTGGTCCCTGTAGAGGGACTCGAACACGGGGTAGCCCCCCCTCTCCCTCCTCTTCTTCGCCAGCTTTTGGGAGTACCCGTTGATCTTGGGGTGGAAGGTCTCCTCGGGGTGGGGATCCAAGATGCGGATGTCCGGCTGCAGGTAGTGCCTGTAGCACACGTTCATCTCCACGGCGTGCTCCATCAGGTAAGTGAACGTCTCCAGGTCGATGTCGTCCTTGAACTCCCCCGTGCTCTCCCTGGCGAACAGGAGGTCCCTCTGGATCTCGTTGCTGAAGCGCTCGAACTCCGGCAGAGCCCTCATCTCGTCCAGGTCGATCACGCCGTTCCCGTCCTTGTCCAGCAGGCCAAAGATCTCCTTGAAGCGTCTCGACTTCATGCGGGCAGTGAGCTTCTCGGACCGGTTCGTCGTGAACACCTGGTTGACCATCTCGTCCCTGATCTGCTCGTCCATCTCGTGCAAGAACTCCTTCTTGTCGTCGAACTCGTACCTCATCCCGTAGAGGTAGTTTCCTATCGGCAGCTTGGCCAAGTTCCTCTCGAATTGGGGCTTCCTCCCGATCTTGGGCTTGAACCACTTCTGGCCCGTCGTGTGGTCGACAGGCCTCTCCAGCTCCTCCTTCAAGTAGTGCAGCCGCCTCCTGGACTGGTCCCTGCGGGCATACAGCCTGTCGATGACGTCCGTGTAGTCCGAGTCGTCCACCTTGGCCCCCGAGACGCTGGGCTGGAAGGTCACGTGGTCCGGGAACCAGCACGCGTACCTCTCGAGCCTCCTCTGCTTCTGCTCCGCCTCCTGGTACAGCTGCTCGTGCAGAGGAATGCCGTGCTGGTTCATCGTCCTCGTTCTCTGCCCGACAATCTGCTTCGAGCGCTGGCTTATCTTTGGCTTAAAAGTACATTCCTCCATCTCTTGCATCTCTTTCTCCCTCCTCATTAGCTCCACCTTGGTGTTCTTGTGCTGGAAGGCCGGCTCGTAGAGCCTGGACCAAATCTCCTTCCTGTTCCCCGTGTGCGCCTTGTGGAAGTCCATGGTCGGCGGGACCCTGCTGATCTCCGGCCGGGCCCTCAAGGACTTCTTCAGCTTCTTCTCCTCGTCCTTCTTGTGCCTCATCTCCAGCTCGAGCTTCCTCTCCTTGTTCAAGATTCCCTCGACGTAAAGGCGCTCTCCGTAGTTCTCGTACTCCCCCGAGTTTCTGCCCAGGGTCATCTGCTGGCTCACCCACGACATGCCCTGCTTCTTCAACATGGCCTCCTTCCTCTTCTTGTGCTGCTCCTCCTCCAACGTGGTCTTCAGCTTGCTCTGCTTCTCCTTGGCTTGCTTGTGCAACCGCTCGTGGATGGGCACGGCATCCGGGTCGCTCGGGTGAGCCGTCTTTGGCCTCGGCTTGGGCTTCTCCGCGGTGGCGGCCCGGCTCGTGCTGGACTTGGCCGCAGCGCTGCCAGGCCTCGAGGACCTCCTCTTCTCCGGCGTGCTCTGGTTCGACCTCTGCTGGACCACCCGCGCGAGGTTCCCCTCGATGTGGGACATCAATGGACCCACCACGCGGTCAGGGAGCTTGTTCTTGGCGCAGAACTCCTTGGCCAGGGTAGCCGGGCTGTCCCCCTCCCGGATCTCTATGGCGTCCGAAAGGCCTTCCGCGATCTCGACGGTCATGACCAGGATGACTTCCCCGGTCTTCTTCTTCTCCGACGACGACGACGAAGGTTTCGTGGCGTCCGCCTTCTTCCTCGCCTTGGAACTGGAAGACGTCGTCGCGGCCTGGACCTTGGAGGCGTGGGACTTTGGGGAGCTCCGCGTGGGGGCCTTGGCCTTGGCGGCGTACCCGGACTTGGAAGGCTCCGCCGCGGCGGGGGCAGCCTTCTTCGCCGGGGCCTGACGCTGCTCCCGAGGTTGAGGCACCCCCGGAGGGGTGTCCGACCCCCCCGTCGCCGAGCTCGGCTCTCGACTCGGTGGGGGGGACAAGCTCACCTGCTGGGAGGGAGCCGCCTTCACCTTGTCCGGTGCCGCCGCAGTTCCCCCCGACGAATTGGAAGCCTCGTCTCCCTTGCTCGACACTCCCGAGGAAGCGGCCGGAGAGGGTGAGGTGTACTTCTGGAGTCCCCCGTTTCCATTTCCTAGCTTGTCCTTCAGCGTCTGCTTGATATCCTTCTGGGCCTTGTAGTACCTCGCCAGCCTTTCCTCGACCGTCGACATGATGCCCTTCTCCTCTTCTTCGCTTCGCAAAGGTTCTCTCTCAAAATGTCACACGAATGTTCACACAACAAGCAGGCACGTAGGGTCACTTCTCCAGGGACCTCGCAACAAGCTCACCCGCGACACGCATGTGTCCTCACGCAACAAAGATACGATCTTTACGACACACAACCTTCCCTTTCCCTCAGTTAGGGGCACATCAACGATGGCGACGACGATGGCCACAACTCAAAAGTCCCCAAGAGAGCAAGGCACGCACACCCTATATGCTCAATGCAAGCCCCTTGTTGTGTCAAGGAACACACACCTCCTTGAGCAAAGGGAAGAAGAAGCAAGAGCAAAGGCTTTGTTTCTTCCAATGGTGTACTCCCTCGAGTCTCCAGTCTCCTGAGCCAAAGACTCGGCGAGTCAATCTCCTCAATCTACCCCCAGTGAAACGCTGGGATGCGTGTGCTCCCCTCGGCTTTCTCGTCGCCGTTCTCTCGTCGCCGTTCAAGAAAACACACAAAAAAAGAATCAGAAGAGAGAGAGAGAGAGAGAGAGAGAGAGAGTACAATTTGCACACTAAGTCGACCGTTGACAATACAAGTCTCTCAAACCACAGCACTGTGGCTTTTTTCCAATGGTTGGGGGCCTCGGTCGGAAATGTTCCACTCTATTTCAAATCTGAACACGGGCTCAGAACACCTTTCGCACCTTGGCGAATGTAGAATTTAATTTTAGAAATGTTTCAGTACTCCGTACACCGTTTACTTCACACTTTACATCCCAAAAATCGCAAAAGGGCGAAAAGGGGTTTCGGTTTCACAGAGAGAGAGAGAGAGAGAGCGATCGCTGCTGTGGCGCGGCTGGCGGATTGGAGGAGGCCTCTGGGTGAGACACAGGAGAGCGGAGGGTGAAGGCCGTGAGTTACCTGAGGCGTGTGACGATCGACAAAGTTTTGTGCTTTGAGGGTTGAGGCCTGAAGCCTTGCGGAGGAACCCCCAGGAGCAGGTGGTTTCTGTTTCTTTGGGGCGGGGTTGGCTTAGGTTCTTCTTCTTTCTGGAATCAGTAAGGACCCATTTGCGCGTGGGCTTTGGATAAATTTTTTCTCCTCCGAAGGTGTTGGGCTCTTCATCGTCAGCACCGTATCGGCTGTCGTCGTCGTGTTCGTCGCCGGTCGCGGAGGGTTTTAGGGTTTAAAGGACGAGAAGTTGAACAAGGATGAACGGGAACATGCGTGCGAGGGGCACAGCCCAAAGCAACAGTTATGGGAGTGTCCAGGAGGGAGGAGGAGGGGAGATGGGAATGGATTACGGGATCGACTTGGAGATGGCGGGAGCGAGGCCAGGAAAGGCAGTGGCGTCGGACCTTTCGAAGATGAACCCACTGGCGAGGTGCGTGATTGCGATGGACAAGAAAGTGTTGGGAATCTTCGTGGCAGTGTTCTACTGCGCGTTGTTTTTCTTGGGGCTCAAGACGTCGGGCATAGCCGCGTGCGTCCTGTTCATCTGCGCCGTCATGCTCTGCTTCAGCGTGTGGTTGGCTCGGTGGGTCATCTCGAGAGGCGAGGGGACCCCCCAAATGATCCAGGTGTCCAACGCGATCAGGGACGGGGCGGAGGGCTACTTCACGACCCAGTACGGGACGATTGGACAAATGTCTTTCGTCCTGACCTTTGTCATCTTCGGAGTGTACATGTTCAGGAGGGTCACGCCCGAGCAGCAGCAGGCGGGAATGACGAGAACCGTTCTCGCTTTCTTGACCTCGCTGTCCTTCCTCCTGGGAGCCTTCTGCTCCGCGGTCGCGGGGTACGTGGGCATGTGGGTCTCCGTGAGAGCCAACGTGCGCGTCGCGGGCGCCGCTAGGAGAAGCGCGAGCGAGGCCCTCCAGGTCGCCCTGAGAGCCGGGGGCTTCTCGGCCATGATCGTGGTCGGCATGACCGTCCTCGGCGTGTGCTCCCTGTTCTCGGCCTTCTGCGTCTTCTTTGGAGTTCACAACGGCTACGTTCCTATCGACCAGATCCCTCTGCTCCTCGTTGGTTACGGTTTCGGCGCCTCGTTCGTCGCGCTGTTTGCCCAGCTGGGAGGTGGAATTTACACCAAGGCCGCGGACGTCGGGGCTGACCTCGTCGGTAAGATTGAGCAGAACATTCCGGAGGATGACCCAAGAAACCCTGCCGTGATCGCGGACCTGGTGGGCGACAACGTCGGAGACTGCGCTGCGAGGGGGGCAGACTTGTTCGAGTCCATTGCCGCAGAGATCATCAGTGCGATGATACTGGGAGGCACCATGGCGAAGCAGTCCAAGCTCCAAAACCCGATTGGCTTCATCATGTTCCCCCTAGTCGTGCACTCGCTTGACTTGGTTGTGAGCGCGGTCGGAATCATGTCCGTCAAGGGGCAAGCATCCAAGACGAAGAGCTCTTATGACATCATGAAGGGCGGGTATTCCGTGTCCATCTTTTTGGCTGCGATCGGATTCATTATCACGTGCAGGACTTTGCTGTACGCGGAGTCTGCGCCTAATGCCTGGATGTACTTCTCTGCTTGCGGTTTCGTCGGCATTGCGTGCTCGTACTGCTTCGTATTTATTTCTCAGTACTACACTGATTATAAGTACGCCCCGGTGAGAAAGATCGCTGACGCCAGCGCGACCGGCCACGGAACGAACATTATCGCCGGAGTTGGGGTAGGCATGGAGGCCACCGCGTTGCCTGTCATTGTCATCAGCATCGCTGTCACTGCCGCGTACTGGTTCGGGAAAATGTCTGGCCTGGAGGACGATCAAGGATACCCTACCGGTGGCCTGTTCGGCACGGCAGTGGCTTGCATGGGAATGCTGAGCACGGCCGCGTACGTCCTGACTATGGACATCTTCGGGCCCATTGCTGACAACGCCGGAGGTATTGTGGAAATGAGCGACGAGCCGGAGAGCGTGAGGGCGATCACAGACGAGCTTGACGCTGTTGGAAATACCACGAAGGCGACGACGAAAGGTTACGCCATTGGATCGGCGGCCCTCGCCGCTTTCTTGCTCTTCAGCGCTTACATGGATGAAGTGTCCGCGTTCAACGGGGAAAAGTTTGATATGGTGGACATTGCAATCCCAGAAGTGTGGATCGGTGGCCTGCTGGGTTCGATGCTCGTGTACTTGTTCTCGGCCTGGGCTTGCGCGGCGGTGGGCAACAGCGCTCAGGACGTCGTCATCGAGGTCAGGAGGCAGTTCCAAGAGAAGCCTGGTATCATGAACTATGAGGAGATGCCAGACTACGCCCGCTGCGTTTCGATTGTGGCCGCCTCTGCCTTGAAGGAGATGAAGAAGCCTGGCCTCCTCGCTGTCGGGGCGCCAATCGCCGTGGGCGTGACGTTCAGGTTCTTCGGCCAGCTCACTGGCCAGACCATGCTTGGAGCCAAGGTGGTGGCCGGAATGATCATGTTCGCAACAGTTTCGGGAATATTAATGGCACTGTTCTTGAACACCGCTGGAGGAGCCTGGGACAATGCGAAGAAGTATGTGGAGCTCGGGGCCCACGGGGGCAAGGGAAGCGAGGCCCACAAGGCGTCGATCACCGGGGATACTGTGGGAGATCCCTTCAAGGACACGGCTGGCCCATCCATCCACGTTCTCATCAAGATGCTTGCAACAATCACCCTTGTCATGGCGCCACTTTTCCTTGACTGAGGGTTACGTTAAAGAAGAAGACTTGAGACGACGGAGCTAATTCTTTGTCAAACATTTTAATTAACGCTAGTCGAGACCTGGTACGTACAGGAGGTTGATGTCCACGATGATCGGGGACTCCGCGGGGACTGCTGGCCGCCCCGGAGCCGAGGCGAGCCTCTGCTGGAAGGACAGCTCGCCAGGAACGTACAACCTCCTGAAGCCTCCGCTCCTCATTCCGAGAAGCCCCTCGTCTATGCCCTTGACCACGTTTCCGGACCCGACCCTGATGTCGGCCGGGTACCCGCCCTCAAGGGTACTGCTGATGACCCTGCCGTCCTGCAGCATGACCACGTAGTTCACGACCACCTGGTACCCCACGGGGGGCTGCTCCCCGTCTCCCACGATCAGATCCTTGTACTTGAGGCCACTCCCGGTCTCGTTGACTTGAATCTCGCCGAGAGGCTTCACGCAGACCTCGGGCCGGGCCGGGGGCGGCGGCGGGGCGGCCGCTTCGACCACTTCGGCCCCCTCCAACGCCTCCGCCGGGGCGGCGGGTTCCGCCGTGGTCTCCTGCGGCACGCCGCACCCAGGGACCTTCACCTCTATCTGGAAGGCCGGCTCCTGATCCGCCCTGGCCACCATCAAGGCCGCCGGCCCGAAGCCGGCGTCCGCGAGGCTCACAGCCGAAGCCAAAAGGCAGCCGCGGAGGAACGCCTCCCTCCTCCCAGCCCTCTTCCAGTCCAACAAGAAGCTGACCTCCCCCGCCTCGTCCCCTTCCCTCGCCACCGCGCGCGGCGCCCTCGCCACACCTCTGCGTCCCCTCTGACTCCTCCAACCCACCCCACGACCGACGTTACAGCCGTTACGCCACGAGGTACCCCTCCCTCCCTTCCCCACTGCGGTCTCCATCCTCCTCGTCGCGTCCGTAAAAAGCAAAACCTCTTCCCGATCGCACAGAGCCTCAAACTGCCCAAGCGAGCAGTCGACGGAAAGCTCGCGAGACGTAGTTTCTCGTCTCAAACCTTGTTTTCCAAAACAACCGTCCCAGCCGTCCCCCTTGTCGTCAACAAGCACAGGCCCAAGTCGCAGGCTCCCTTTTGTCTTATCCAATCAAGGAGAAGTGAAAGTGAGAGAGAGAGATCTGGTACACTCAAAATGAGTCATCACCCGTACACCTGAAAAACGTCGATCGATCGATCGGTGGCGGAGGAAGAGAGGGTGCGGAGAGGGACGGCGATCGAGAGAGGAGGACAAAGGTCGGTGAGCGGGTGAGGGAGATAGAGGGGAAGGGGGAGGGACGAGGTTGTAGTTCGTCTCGAGGGCTTTCGATTGGTACCAAACTCTTTGGGTCGGACTCTCTTCGATATTGGAGAGAGAGAGAGAGAGAGAGAGAGGAGGTTTGGTTTCGTGGATCAGGGTAGACGATGGCGAGGCTTGTGGCGAGCAAGAGGGAGGACGGGACAATAGAGAAGGAGCTCTTCAGTCCGGAGAGTCTGAAGCAGAATGCGGTCTCTCTCACGAACGGGTGAGTTCACTTTTCAATTCGATTCAATTCATTTCGTTCGTTTTGCGCTTTTCGAGAACTTTGTGCAAGTCTCCTCGACTGACGACGCTTGGGTGTTGGGCATTGCTGTGCAGGAGGACCATCATAGCGATAGCGGGGGGGATTACGAGCGGTATACTGGGTCTGACGGGGTTGCAGGGAGGCCTGTGTTACTTCGTTTACATGTTGCTGGTAAGAGGGCTGGTTCGACGCAACCCACCCTTGTTTTGCTCTCTCTCTCTCTCTCTCTCTCTCTCTCTCTGTCTGTCTGTCTCTTCGGCTTGGCGCGCTGACTTGCCTTTGCTCGCTCGCGTCGTCGTGTCCAGTTCACCCTTACCCTTGTTCTCAAGCTGGGTTGGAAGTACGAGCCGTACTTTGCGTCTTGGAACCAAATTTGCGTGGACGGGATCTTTGGGAGCATCACGACGTACATATTGTTCTGGACTCTGGCGTACAACAGCGTCCACGTGTTTTAGAGTTATTGCTGTATTCTACTCCTCTTTCTCGCCCCGGCTTTCGCCGTCGCTGGCCTCGTTCGACCCAGCCCGGAGAGGCGCGCGAAACTTCGGGGTGCTGCTACTGCTGCTGCCTTGGACGAGGAAGCGGATGGGTGTGCACCTCGGCAAGGCGTCCAGCCGCGCATCCGAAGACCTCCTAGTACGACGTAAAGCTAGGCGGAGGTTGCATCAGCTCGTCGTCGAGGAGGTCCTGCTGCTGCTCGGCCCCCCCGAGGACGGTGATCTTCCAACCGCTGTCCTCCAAAATCGCGTACATCTTCTCCACCGACTTGCCATATTCGTCGGACTCGAAGCCGTCCGCCACCAACGACGGGTCGTACTCGTGGTTGAGCAAGCTCAGCAACACTCTGCAGTACTTGCCGGCATCGCTGCTCGACTCCCAGGTTTCCGCGAGCTGCTCCACTTCGAACATCGCCTCCACCAGAGCAGCGTCGTTCCCTTTCAGCATGCTCTGCAGGCAGCAGTTCGAGACCTCGTTCAACCTCGCCCTGGTGTTCTCGGACCCCTCACCCCTCGTTGCTGTTGTTGTCCCCGCCAGCCCCATCCACTGTTTCCACTCCTCCCCATCTTCTTCTTCTTCTTCTCGTTTTCTCAAGGACGAAGCTCCTTCGCTTGCCCCTCGCCTCCGAGCTAAAGGACACCAAGACCTCCTGCTCCGTGCCCCATCCACCCGCCACGCCCTCCTTTGACCCAACACCCTCCTCAACACCTCGATCGACGACCCCATACCGCTGCCCTTATCCATATTCCAATTCCCGCGTAAAAAAGTAAAAAAAAACGCGAGGACATCGTAAGGGAGGAGAAGAGCAAGGTTGGTCGCAAGATGGACGACAGGAAGTTGATGACGGAGTCTGCGGATGCCCCTGCGTGGATGGGTGGAAGCAAGAAGCCGCTGGAGAAGCCACCGCACCACGACGAGGCGGTGTTGAAGAATGAGAACCAGCACGCCTTCCACGAAAGCAGGGAGGCCCCCGCGTGGATGGGTGGCAGCAAGAAGCCGCTGGAGAAGCCACCGCACCACGACGAGGCGGTGTTGAAGAATGAGAACCAGCACGCCTTCCACGAGAGCAGGGACGCCCCCGCGTGGATGGGTGGCAGCAAGAAGCCGCTGGAGAAGCCACCGCACCACGACGAGGCGGTGTTGAAGAATGAGAACCAGCACGCCTTCCACGAAAGCAGGGAGGCCCCCGCGTGGATGGGTGGCAGCAAGAAGCCGCTGGAGAAGCCACCGCACCACGACGAGGCGGTGTTGAAGAATGAGAACCAGCACGCCTTCCACGAGAGCAGGGACGCCCCCGCGTGGATGGGCGGGAAGCCCGCGGAGCAAGCCGAAAGGCACGGGGACGCGGTGCTTCAAACCGAGAACCAGCACGCCTTCCACGAGTCTGAGGACGCCCCGAAGTGGTTGGGAGGAAGCGCCCAGCCGATAGAGAAGGTGCCGAGGCACGACGAGCCTCTCCTGAAGGCCGAGTACGAGCAAGCGTTCCACGAGAGTAAGAATGCTCCAGATTTTCTGAAGCACGTTCAAGATTAAGCGGCGACTGGAGCGGTTTAGGTCCCCCTCTTTGCTGGGTTGTGTAATATTTTTTTATCTTTTTCGTTCAAGCAACCGCACGACGAGGCCCGCGCCAAAGGAGGAGAAGAGACTCCTCGAGGGACGCTTGCCTTGCTTGCACATTTTTAGGTTCTGTATCGAAGGAAGACGGCAGCGATGGCGAAGAACACGAGAACGCCTCCCACGCAGGACAGGACTGTCACCAGGACGAAGACCGTGTGAGAATTTTCAGAGTCGTTCACCAGGTTCATGCCAAAGATTCCCGCGACCGCGGCCACGGTTCCGATCGACAGGGTCCCCGTGGTGAGCAGGAGCTCGATCTGGATGAGCTTGTTCCGGTGGTGGTCCAGCTCTAACCTGAGGAGGCCCTCCGTGTTGTCGATTTTCTCTTTCAGGGCCGACAACTTTTTCACCAAGAAATCCGTTTTCAAGAAGTAAACTTCGAGAAAGGCCTCCACGGCCTGGGGAGAGCAACACGGTGGTGTCAGATGGCGATGCGAGGGATCTCGAGGTTGCGCTTTGGACTTACCTCCATGACGTCTATCTCCTTCGCCTCGTAGTATGGAACCGAGCTCTTGATGGAAGTCAGTTTCGAGTGGTTCATCCTCCGCCTCCAAGTCCTCCTTTTCGCTGCCCCGGAGGGAAAGTTGTGGTCGAAGCGAGGCGAATTGATGTTGATGCTGTCGACGCTTCGCTCCGGAATCGTCGCTGGCGTCTGGACGACCGGGCTGTTCCCCATCATGTCCGGCGTCCCGTCTCCCGGGTCCCCGAGGCACATGTTGAGCATGTCCTCGTCGTCGTCAAGGAGCCGCTCGAGCTCCTCCCGGACTTTGGTGACCCGGGAAATGAGCCCGTTCAAGGTTGTCTTCATCCCCCTCACGTTCTCCAGGGACTTCCTGCTCACCTGCCTCCCCAGAGTCTGCAGGGCGCGCACGGATTCCCTCTCCCGCAGGGCGACCTCCTCGTGCAAGAAACTCGTGAACTCGTTCAGAGCCGCCTCCGTGGCCCGGAGCTCGAACGGCAGCTTCAAGTCGATCGACATGAGCTGCGACCTTATCTCCTCCTCTCCCATCCCGAGCCTCTCCTTGTCGTCAAGCCTCTGGTAGATCGACTCCTCGAAGTCGTGGAACGAGTTGTGGCACGACGCATAGTGCGGGTCCTCCCTCACTTTCAGGCTCACGGAGAGGGCCCTCTTCAGCCTGCTCAGCGAGCGGGAGGCCGTCTCGGAGAATTCCGCGGAAGACGACGTGTCCAGCAGCCAGACTTGGTCCGCGCAGCAGATCACCTTGATGTGCTCCAGGTTCAGGATGATGGACTGCTCCCTGATGAAAACTGCGGAAGGGTAGGGGGTGAAGAGCATGGGGTCGAGGACCCGCATGTCGCGCAGGGGGATGAGCAGCCTCGTCGCTAGCGTGTACTTGTCCACCTCGTGCGTCCTCATCTTCCCCCTCTCGTCGAAGAAGAACCACACCTTGGGCCTCATCGGGTTCACCTTGGGCTTCCCCAACATCAGCTCCCCGGCGTCAGCGCCCTCCTCGCCGAAGGGGTCCAACGCCTCCCGCCGGGGCCGCGAGCTGCCGAAGAAGGAGAACGACGACGACATGCCTTCGCTCCTCCGCTTGCACCACCACCTCCTCCGGGCTCGAGCTTTGGACTCCTGGAGCGACCGACGACGAGCGTGATCCTCCTCTTGCCTCTACTTTTGGGATCACAGAATCCTGTAACGTTCGTGGGTCCCAAGGACAAGAGTGGAGAGGAAGGGGAGAGAGGGAGAGAGGGAGAGAGAGAGAGAGAGAGAGAGAGAGAGAGGAGCTGTTGTTGTTGTTGTTGTTGCTGCTGCTGCTGCTGTTGCTAATGCACCTTGTTGTCCTCCAAGAAAAAAAATGTGTATTATTCGTATTTGTTCTTGTGATTAGTTATGCTTCCGCTCTCGGAAGCTAAATGTGTTTCGTGGCTGCTACTTTATTTTAACTGGGTTTTTTTGGTTTCGTTCCGATTCGGTGGCCCCTCGCCTCACCTCACCTCGACGGCGGTGTCGCGACCGACGCCCAGAAAGAAGATTTACGCTCTGGAGAAGATGGTCTCGAGGAGCAAGAAGGCGACGGTGTATGGGTCGACGTTGGCGGATGGGCGCCTGTCCTCCAAGTACCCCTTTCCTTCGATCTCGACCTGCCGAGGGATTCTGATGCTGGCTCCCCTATCGGCGACACCGGACCTGAAGGTGGAGATGTCGCAGGTCTCGTGGAGTCCCGTCAGCCTCTGCTCGTTTCCGAGGCCGTACTGGGTGATATGCTTCTCGTGGGTCTTGGAGAGCTTGTCGACGGCGTCGTTGATGGCCTTGACTCCTCCCTCGTTCCTCATGCTCTTGGTGGAGAAGTTGGTGTGGGCTCCCGTTCCGTTCCAGTCTCCCTTGACAGGCTTTGGGTCGAAGGTGCACACGATGCCCATGTCCTCTCCGAGTCTGTGGAGGAGCCATCTGGAGATCATGACGGAGTCGCCGAGCTCGAGGGGGCCGACGGGTCCGACCTGGTACTCCCACTGGCCGGGCATGACCTCGGCGTTGATTCCGCTGACCTGGATTCCGGCCTTGATGCAGGCGTCGAGGTGGGCCTCGGCGAGGGGCCTCCCGTAGACGGCCTCGTTACCGGCGCCGCAGTAGAAAGGTCCCTGGGGGGCAGGGTAGCCGCCCTCTGGCCATCCGAAGACCCTCCCGTCGGAGCCGAGCATGGTGTACTCCTGCTCGAACCCGTACAGTGGCTCCTCGGCGTTGATCTCCTTGTCCAAGATGTTCACGAGCCTGTCCCTGGTGTTGGTCGGGTGTGGCTTCCCGTCGGGGGTGAGGACCTCGCAGAGCACGAGGACGTGGTTCTCCCCCCTGATTGGGTCGGGGCAGGAGAACACCGGCTTCAGGAGGCAATCGGAGTCGTCTCCCTCGGCCTGGCCGGTCGAGGACCCGTCGAAGGACCACATAGGAAAGTCGGTGCTTCCGGCGGGGAGTGGGGTCTGCATGACCTTAGTCTTCGACCTCATCTCGTTGAACATGATCTCCTTCTGGCCCTCCAGGCCGTCGTACCAGATGTACTCGGCCTTCTGGGCGTTCGTGTTCCCGGCCCTCACCTTGAGGCACAGGCCCCTCGAGTTCGCCTTTTGTTTTTTTTGGGGGGGGATTGGGTTGGGACACCACCACCACGAGACAAGAAAAAAAAAAACAGAGAGGCATCAGCGAGGTGCTCGTCGTCGAGGGAGTGCGACGGCCTTGATTCGGCCGGCACGAACGCTTTCGCTGGTCACGTCACTCACCTTCCTGGCGACATTGCGCCTCTGGGCCAAAGCGGCTCCGTTGAAGGAGGAAGCCTTGGCGCTGGTGGCCTGCACGTGCACCGAATGGACACAAAAGTAAACCACGAAAGGACGAGGCGAGACGAGGTCGTCAGTTCCCGGTCCCATCCATCACGAACAAAAACTCCCGCCATCGCGTCACCAAACAAAGTCAAGTCGACACACACACAAAGAGAGAGAGAGAGAGAGGCAGAGAGAGAACGCCACCCCTCGAGCAGCCTCGAATCCACCGGAGCGATCGAAGCGAGAGTTCGTTGGTTCGCGCAAGGCGAGGGATTGGGAAGGTTTTGTATCGGTGAGGTCCCAAAGGCGGTGCGCTTACCGTCTTGCTCATCGTTCTCGCGTTCATGATCGTCGTGTCGTCGTCTTCGTCTTCGTGTTTGTGATCGATCGATCCGATCGCTTTCTCTTTTTCTTCTTTTTCTTCTTTTTTCGGGTTTTTTGGTTTCGATTTCGCCTCTTCGGCATTCTCAGGGCCACAGAACCCACAAGACCGCGTTCTTGCATATCTGGCCCAAATGAACGAGAACCCCACGTTCACGTTTTTTCTCGATTTGATGGATTTCCTCGGTCGTCCTGGCACGTTCGGATTGACTGGTGGAAAGAAGTGACAACTCAACCACAGTGCTGTGGTCTTCTCCCAAGAAAGACCGCACGTGTTTCGACGACGTCGACGGAGTCTCTTTTTGGCGTACAGCCTGTCGAGGGACACGACACGACACGACACGCTTCGAGCCTCGAACAGACCTGCATGCGAGAGAGAGAGAGAGAGAGAGAGAGATCCTAGAATAGGATAACGTGACGTAACCTCCATGCATTGCGGGCACCAGAGGGTGGAGAGGGAGAAGAGAGAGGTCTCTCGTTTGGCGACAAGTTTCGTTGTCGTTGCAGCCCCTCCTGTCGATCCAGAAGAAGATATATATCATTCCTATTGATAACTTCTCCCTCCAGCCCATTGCAGCCTTCAGGGAGGGGGAGAGGAGAGAGAGAGAGAGAGAGAGAGAGAGGTCTCTCGTTTGGCGAAAAGCTTCTCTCGTCGCTCGTCTCGTCTTCTGGGATGAATGAATGAATGGATGGATGGATGGAGTGCTCCCGAACTCGGAAAGTCTCTCTCTCTCTCTCGTCCCGGGCTCGCCGAGCAAAGGAGGGTAGAGTTAGAGACCTTTTTTCTTTGGGCGAGGGAGACGAGATGAGGTGCCTGACGATCACGACGACGACGAGGACAACGAGGACGACGACGACGACGACGACGATCATCTGCACGTGAGCGGTGAAACGAGAGATATGAGAGGAGCAGAAGCTTCTGCTTCTGCTTCTGCTGCGGACTCCGCCGCCGTTGTCGTCGACAACGACAACAACATCAGCTACCTGTCCGGCCTCGGCCTCGACCTCCTGGACCTGGTCCACGCCGGCCCCAAAACCGCCGCCACCAAACGAGGGAGGAGGTTCGAGGACACCAAGGACTTTGTCGACATGCCCCTGCTGGCCTCTTCCCTGGGGGAGGTCGTGGACAGGCTGAGGTCCCCGTCCGCGTCCACCAGCGCCGAGGCGGTGCTCGCCTCCTGCTTCGGGCCCCCCGGCTCCGACCTGGAGTCCGCCGCGCCGGACGACTGGTCCCCCGCCGGTGGAGATCCCGACGACGACGACGACGACAACGACGTCCTGCTGCTTCGGAGGCACATCCACGGGTGCTGGCCCGCCCTATGCAAGCGTCCTCTCCACCCCGGTGGCGGCGGAGGCGGCACCACGGTCCTGGCCCTGCCTCACAAGATGTTCGTCCCCGGAAGCAGGTTCCGGGAGCAGTATTACTGGGACTCCTACTTCGTGCTCCAGGGGCTCCTGGCCTCCCGCATGGGGACGAGCGCCCTGCAGCTCACGGAGAACTTGCTGCATTGCGTGGAGCGTTACGGCTTCGTCCCGAACGGCACGAGGACCTACTATCTGGGGAGGAGCCAGCCGCCCCTGCTGTCCGAGATGGTCGCCGACCTCTACAGGTGGTCCCTGGACAACGAGGACGACTCCGTCCTGCCGGCGGGGTTCCTGGACGGGGCCCTGCCTCTCCTGGTGAGGGAGCACGAGTATTGGACCAAGGGGGACCACCTCGTGAGGGTCGGAGGGCGCGAACTCCTGAGGTACCACGCCGGCACGACCTGCCCCCGGCCCGAGTCGTACGTCGAGGACCGCGAGGCCACCTCGAGCCCCGGCGTGTACAGAGAGATCGCCACGATGGCGGAGAGCGGCTGGGACTTCTCCGGCCGCTGGCTGCGGGACTCCAAGGACTTGAGTACGTCCCGAGCCACGAGGGTCGTGCCCGTCGACCTGAACACGATCGTGGCCAGGATGGAGGCGAACGTGTCCCTCGTCGCGGGGGCCCTGGGCCGCGAGGACGTCCGTCGCGAGTACGAGCTCCTGTCCGGACGGAGGTTCGACTCCATCGACGAGGTGCTATGGGACGAGGGGTCCGGCCAGTGGAAGGACCTGGTGCTCGGGGAAGAGGAGGAGGAGGAGGAGGAAGTGCCCCGGCGCTGCACCACGTACGCGTCCAACTGGCTTCCGCTCTGGAGGGACCGAGGCCTGCCCCCCGGCAGGGCCGAGGCCGCCGTGGCCTCCCTCGAGGCGTCCGGCCTCGTCCTTCCCGGCGGCCTCGCCACCTCCGTGCAGCGCACCGGGCACCAGTGGGACTACCCCAACGCCTGGGCTCCCCTTCAGTACCTCGTGCACGAGGGCTTGACCTCCTCCGGGGGGTCCAGAGGCCGGGACCTCGCCTCCAAGATCGCCAAAAACTTCCTCCGTAACGTCCACGCCACCTTGGCGAGCACGGGCCAGATGCACGAAAAGTACGACGCGGAGATCCCGGGACAGTACGGCGGTGGGGGCGAGTACATCCCCCAAACGGGCTTCGGGTGGACCAACGGCGTCGTTCTCTCCTTCCTATGTAAACACGAAACCATGCTGTAAAACACCAACCAGGACCTTTGTACCTTGTCTCTTTGGCTTTGAGATACACACCTTCGACTCACTGCATTGGGAACAACAAGACCCACACAATATTTTGTTTCCCGCATTGCCAATCGTGGAGCATGACGCATGTCAGAGGCAGAGGCAGTCGATTGAGTCACAGGCAGTCGATTGAGTCAGAGGCAGTCGATTGAGTCAGAGGCAGTCGATTGAGTCACAGGCAGAGGCAGTTGAGTCATCATCGAGACCGCCGCGTACGGATGACAATTTGATATCTTGAGCAATCCAAAGCTCGAGAGCAAGTCCAATCTCGGTCTCTACCCCTTCCCCTTCCCTTGCCCTCGTCCCCCCTTCTCCATCACCACTCCATCCTTGTCCTTGTCCTTGAGATAAAACTGGACATAGTCTGCAGCTTATCCCTCCGCGCGCCAGAAGAAGCGGAGGCAGAGGATGGCCGTCGCGTCGAGGATAGGTTGGAAGGGGGCAACTCGGACGGAGAGGGCGTGGACCAGAGGGGCGGACATGTTCCGAGCGGCGCTGAGGACGGCCGGGTGCGGCCAGTGGACCCTCCCGAGGAGGGGCGTCGTGCCAAGTCGTAGTCGATGGAATGACTTGAGTACGAGGGCACGAGGCCCCGGGGCGTGCAGGGCGTTGGGGACGACGTCGAGCGCGGAGCACGAGAGGTACGACGTCATCGTGGTGGGTGGAGGTCACGCGGGATGCGAGGCGGCACTGGCTTCCGCCCGCTTGGGTTGCGATACCCTCCTGGTGAACTTGAACCTCGACCGCATCGCGTGGCAGCCCTGCAACCCTGCAGTGGGAGGGGCAGGGAAGTCTCAGCTGGTGCACGAGATCGATGCGTTGGGCGGGGAGATGGGAAAGGTGGCGGACAAGACGTACGTGCAGAAGCGGGTGCTGAATCGGTCCAAGGGCCCGGCGGTGTGGTCGCTCAGGGCGCAGACGGACAAGCACCTGTACAGCAGAGAGATGAAGGACGTGCTGGACAGCTGCCCGAACTTGTCCTTGAGGGAGGCCATGGTAGTGGACCTCAAGCTTGGGCCGAACGACGAGATCGAGGGCGTGGTGACCCACTTCGGCATCACGCTCCTGGCGAAAGCCGTCGTCGTCACGACGGGGACTTTCATGAACGGAAGGATTTGGGTGGGCAAGCAGTCCGCCCCCGCGGGCCGAGCCGGGGAGGCCCCAAGCGTGGGGCTGACGGAGACTCTGCAGTCCCTGGGCTTCGAGACGGAGAGGCTGAAGACCGGGACGCCGCCGAGGGTGGACAGGAGGACGATCGACTTCAGTAAGCTGGAGGAGCAGAAGGGCGACGAGGACTTGAAGTGGTTCACTTACGACACCAGGTACCACAAGCCTAGGGAGCAGATGAGCTGCTTCATCACCCACACCTCGAAAGAGACTCACAGGATGATTGAGGAGAACCTCCACGAGACCCCGACCTACGGGGGGTGGGCCTCGAGCAAGGGGCCCCGTTACTGCCCCTCGATCGAGGACAAAATTGTGAGGTTCAAGGACAAGGAGAGGCACCAGGTGTTCCTGGAGCCGGAGGGTTTCACCACCCCAGAGATTTACGTCCAGGGACTCTCTACGGGGCTGCCGGAGAGGTTGCAGCTGCCGCTCCTGAGGACGCTCCCGGGGATGGAGAACTGCCGGATGCTGAGGAACGCCTACGCCGTGGAGTACGACTACCTGCCGGCCCACCAGTGCACCTCTTCCCTGGAGACCAAGAAGATATCTGGGCTCTTCCTCAGCGGCCAAATCAACGGGACCACGGGGTACGAGGAGGCGGGCGCCCAGGGAATCATCGCCGGCATCAACGCCGCCAGGAAGGTCAGGGGCGAGACGCTCGTGACGCTTCCAAGGGAGAGCTCTTACATAGGAACGCTGATCGACGACCTCGTGACGAAAGACCTTCGGGAGCCTTACAGAGTCCTGACGAGCAGGTCGGAGCACAGGCTGCTCCTGAGGTCCGACAACGCGGATATGAGGCTGACTGCGATCGGACGGGAGATCGGCCTGGTGGGGGACGACAGGTGGCAGATGTTTGTAGAAAAGTCGGAAAGGGTTAAGGCGGAGAGCGAAAGGCTTCAGAACACCCGTATCGCCCCGACCGACCCCTTGGCCGTTGCCGCAATGGAGCTGTCCGGGCACAACGTCTCTCAGCATGTGACGCTGGAGCACCTCTTGCGCCGGCCCAAGATAAGCTACGAGCTCCTTGACGCGCATGACCTGGGAAGCAAGGACCTGGACAAGATTGAGAAGGAGACCGTTGAGATAAACATCAAGTACGACGGATTCATTAAGAGAGCGGCGCACCAGATGAAGCAGATGTCGTCCAAGGAGCACAAAGAGATCCCGCAAGGCATTGATTACGCGTCCATCAACATCATCAGCATGGAGGCCAGGGAGAAGCTCGCAAAGTTTCAGCCGAGAACCATCGGCCAAGCGGCTCGCATTGGCGGGGTAAATCCCTCTGACATCCAAGCTCTGCTCCTGCACATGGAGGTCTCGAAGCGGAAGAAAGACCCAAAGAAGGCGGGCGCTAAAAAGAAGAACAAGGCCGTCGTTCAGTGAGGCTTGGGTGTGGTCAAAAGAAACAAACAAAAGTATACTAAAACAAAATCTCAATCTCTGTGTAACGTCTAAGTCTTCACAACGTAAGAAGGGAGGAGTAAAAGGCTTCGAGACAGTCATTAAATGCTTCTGGGACCTCGTCGTGGGGACAGTGGCCAGCTTCCACGAGCTGAACCTCCACGCCGCACAACTCCTTCATCTGTTTTGCTCTCGCCGGCGCGTCGTTCAACGGGTCATTGGCCCCTTGAAAGACCTGCACCGGTCCTTCGTATTCCTTCAAGAGATTGCTCAGAGGAGTAGGGGGCGGTAAGTAGAACACTGACTTGAAGACATCAAACGCCCCTGGGTCCGAAGACGCCCTCTCAATCTCCTTGGCGAGGCCTGCGTCGGCCCTTTCCGGGAACTGTGGATAAGCTTTCCTCAGCAGACCGGAAACTGATCTCTCGAGGTAGGAAAAGATTAGGCGACTTCCCACTTCTGCCACAACCGTCTTTCGGAACGCCTCGAAGCCGCTATCCTCATCCTTGATAGCAACTTCCTCGAAGGGAAGCTCGGCTACCTCCTCCACAAGTTTCCCTGCCGTGTTCACCAAGACGAGCCCCTTGACCAATCCCGGGTGCTTCGCGGCGGTGTACGCACTGATGTAACCGCCGATTGAATTCCCCGCGAGAACCGCCGGGCTTTTGACGATGCTCGTGATGAAGTCTCGCACAAACAAGCTCCAGAGTTGGGGTGTGTACTGCGCTGACGCTTTTTCGCTCCTCCCGTAACCACAAAGGGTGGGGGCGTACACGGTGTAGCCAGCCCGGACCAGCCCGACAACATTTTCTCGCCAGTGCTCCCCAAAGGCACCAAAGCCGTGAATCAGCACGACTTTCTTCCCCTTCCCCTCGCCTTCACCCTGCTCTCCAGAGGGAGAGCCCACGATGAACTCTTGATGGGTGCCCCTCCAGCGCCACGACTCGTAAGACAGGTCCACGGCACCGTCCCCCCCGGCATCCAGCATCCGCTCCCTCTCCAGCGAGTATTGGTGGAGGTTGTGCGCGAAGTCATACTTCACAGCCTCTGCCATGGCCGCATTTGCCCCCTTCAAGCTCGCAGAGAACAACGCCGATAACGGATTGAGGTTCGCCTTAAAGGAGGAAGCCGCAAGGTAGACTTCGCCGGGAGAGAGGACGCCCTGGCTCAGGTGCTTCCGGAAGAGCACGTTGAAGCTTTGCCCGAAACCGCCGGGAACCTCCAAATCCAGCGCCAGGGACTCCAGACTCTCTGGTCGTGGCTGGTCGCCCCGAAAGGCTGCAAAGTATCTGTTCAAGTTGTTGGCGACCACTTCGTGGGCCCCGCTCAGAACGAATTCTGATCCCTGTACCTTCGAAAGTATCTCTGGGGAGCAGTAGGCGGACCTGTACGGAAAACTTGATGCCTCGGGAATCGGGTTCGCTTCCCCCCAGAACCCGCTCCACGCCTCGACCACGGCGTCGTAGAGGTCGTCTGCGGAGGGAATGTCCCGTCCTGGCGAGGCGCCCTCGGGGCTCTTGATCCGCCCGACCGCCTCCACTGGCCCAGACAAGTCCCATTCCTTGGTCTCCGCGAATGACAGTGGGTACGACCATCCAGTGTTCTGGCCAATTAGCGTATAGGTGTAGAGGGACAGCGCCGAACCGCTCGGGATCCTCTTTGCTATGACGTCCAACTTGCCCGACCACACGACGTCCGTCTCCCTCTGGGTCACCACCGTCGACGCCGAGAGCTCCTCACAGATCCTCGGGACCACCTCCTCAGCCTTTCCGATCTCGAACATCAAGTCGCTTCCCAGAGCTCTCAGCTTGGACTTGAGCGACATCAGCACTTCGCGGTACCATTGGATGTCGGCCTCGCTCTCCTCCCATGGAGAGTACACCTCGGGATCGAACACGAAGAGGGGGACCAACGCTCCCCCCTTTGCAGCTTTCGCGGCCTGAATCAAGCCCGGGTGATCCGTCGTGCGCAAGTCGTGCTTGAACCAGAAGAGGCAGGGGCCCTCGTTAGAGCAGGATTCTGCAGAAGGATCAGCTCGGCTCGCACCCAGGAACGTGCCACTTCGAGGCCTTCTCCTCCTTGGTGGCCCTCTGCGCGTTTGAACGGAGTGACATGCCCCGCACGACGACCGAAGCGTCGCCCTCACCCCACTGAAATCCATGTGACGATGTCCAGCTGCAATCCTTCCCTCCCTTCCTGAAACACCTCTCAATGGCCTGAATCCTGGTCAAACGACGCAACCGAGACATCCATCGGAAGCCCTCGAGATCTTCCTTCGATTGGACAATCCCTCGTCCTCTCTCGTCCTCCCTCGTGCACAGCTCTTTCGCTCAGACCAACGCCGAGCCCTCACCTCCACACATTCCAGCGAGAAAGATCTCCAGTTTGTGGCTGATCTTCGTTCGCCTTCCTGTCCTTTGTGTGTGAAGCTTGATTGATCGTTTGGTCGCGATGGTTTGGTCGCAAGGGAGGAGGAGACACCACCACACGAGACCAGGCCTCGTGATGACTCGATGGGTACCTCACCTCACCGCCTGGATCCCCTTTTGCGATGTGCCTCCACCAGTCCAGCAAGAAGGAAAGGTCCACATGCTGCTCCTTGCCTATCCTTTGTGTGTGAAGCTTGATTGATCGTTTGGTCGCGATGGTTTGGTCGCAAGGGAGGAGGAGACACCACCACACGAGACCAGGCCTCGTGATGACTCGATGGGTACCTCACCTCACCGCCTGGATCCCCTTTTGCGATGTGCCTCCACCAGCCCAGCAAGAAGGAAAGGTCCACATGCTGCTCCTTGCCTATCCTTTGTGTGTGAAGCTTGATTGATCGTTTGGTCGCGATGGTTTGGTCGCAAGGGAGGAGGAGACACCACCACACGAGACCAGGCCTCGTGATGACTCGATGGGTACCTCACCTCACCGCCTGGATCCCCTTTTGCGATGTGCCTCCACCAGCCCAGCAAGAAGGAAAGGTCCACATGCTGCTCCTTGCCTATCCTTTGTGTGTGAAGCTTGATTGATCGTTTGGTCGCGATGGTTTGGTCGCAAGGGAGGAGGAGACACCACCACACGAGACCAGGCCTCGTGATGACTCGATGGGTACCTCACCTCACCGCCTGGATCCCCTTTTGCGATGTGCCTCCACCAGTCCAGCAAGAAGGAAAGGTCCACATGCTGCTCCTTGGATCTGGAAGAAACTTCTCTGGTGGAGAGAGAGCCGGAAGGGAGAGAGAGAGAGAGAGCCGTGGCCGTCGGTTTCGCGTCTCTGTGCTGTGAGGTCAGGTCAACGAGCGAGGGGGAGGCCATGAGGTTCCTGCAGAATTTGATAAGTTATTGGGCGAACTTGATACTTGTGGAGACCCTGGCAAACTCAAGGACGTTCCAGAGGTTCGCCGTCAACACGGACAAGATGCTGAAAGAGCTCCAGAAGAAAGGTAAGAGAGAGAGAAAGAAAGAGAGAGAGGGGGGAGGGAAGGCTCGCTCGCTCGCTCGCATGCACGTTCTTGTGACTGACCGGCTGGCTGTGTTCCCTTTCGTTTGTTCGTTTGTTTGTTTGTTTGTGTGACTGGCAGGTGGAGAGGTTTCTGTGAAGGACGCGACCAAGCAGGCGACGGACTTCACCAAGGCGTTCAGGGAGGAGATGACCAAGCAGTTCCGAGAGGAGCAGATGAAGAAGAAGTTCTGATGGGGTTTGGAGCCCCCGCGCCTCGATGGGAAAACTCAAAAGTCAAAAAGAAAAACCAAAAAAGTCATTTTATTCCACCAGTGTACTACCGTTTTAGAATAACCACCACCACCACCATCACCACCACCTCTTTTGTCTCTTCCTGTTGTGCAACTCACTCTCCTTCCCAGGCAGCTTGGCTGAGGCGGGGCTCGGCCCCCTCACCAGTGCGGGAAGGGAACCGGCGAGTACACTTCCTGCCGGTTCTGGTGCTGGTGGGTGCTGGGAGCGGTGGACGGGGTCTTTCCCATCGTGCTCACGCCCATGGAGCTCATCGCGCTCGCCCCGGTTCCCGGAGTCCTGGCCATCTGCATATGCATGTGCGCCGGTGGATACATCTGGTGCTGAGAGTGAGCCCCACCCTTCCGGAAGACGAAGAGGGCGAGGAATTTCGAGCGTGTCAGTCATATTGCGCCCTGCACAAAAGAGGAAGTTAGAACTTACCTGGTGCATAGCGTAGGGGTGGTTGCCGTAAGGCACGCTCATCCCTTGCCTTTGCTGCTGAGTGTGGGCGAACACCGTGTTGCCCTGCTGCACCTGATGATGGGGGTGGAAGTTTCCAACGCCCACGGGCTGCTGGTGGCTCGGATGGGCGTGGTACACCGGCGAGCTGACGACCACTTGCTGGTGCATCGCTGGCGTGCCGTGGAACTGCTGGTGGGGGTGGGGGAGCTGTTGGTACTGAGGGTGGGCATGGGGGTTGGAGAGGTGGGCATGCGCCAACGTCGCTTGCTGCGGGTGCATGAAGTGACCGGGCTGCGGCGTCCTCTGCGACAGGTGGGAGCTGTGCGGCTGCTGGTGAAACATTGGTTGGGCGCCAGCCCCGGACATTCCCGCCGGCACCTGGTGCGCCTGAGGCAGCATCGGGTCCATCATGGACGGCATCTGCAGGGAGTGAACCCCCCCGTGAGAGACCGGGTTGGCCTGCAGGGGCGGGGCCATCGCCGACGCATCCCACCTCTTGTCCGGCGGCCAGCCGCCCCAGATCCCCCTTCCGGAGTGAGGCAGACCCCCCACCCCGTGCATGATGCCCTGCTGGTGCTGGAATCTCTCCCTCTCCCCCTTCTTCCCCTTCCTGGACTTCTCCTGTATCTCCAGAATCTTCTTCGCCACAGCCTCTTGCCTGACCTCGACCGCCCTCTTCTCGTCCTCGTTGTCCAGGAAGTCCGCTTCGCTCTGGGAAAGGTGTTTCACGACAGTCTCAAAGTCGTTCTGCTCTTCCTGGGGCCTCAGGAAGGCCGAAATCCCGTTGCCTCCGAGCTGCCCCGAACCTTTCGGGGGGCCGCCCGCCTGCTTGGCCTTCTTGTTCTTGCCCGACCTGGGGGTCTGGATCTGGGAAAAGAGGTCCTTCTTCTTGTTGAACACCTCCTCCCTTATCTTGTGAGCGATGAGGTGGGCGAGCTCCCTCTCACCCAAGTCCAAGTCCTTGCACAGGGTCCTCGCGAAGCGTTCCGGATCGTCCTCCGACGTGTTGAATATGTCCCAAACGAAGCTGTCCTTTATGCTCGTCGTCCCGCACCTCAAGTTGATCTTGATCACCTCCAGCCTCTCCGGCTCGTGCAAGGCCCTTACCTTGGCCTTCTCTTCCACCACCCTGAACTCGTTTATCTGCCGCTGCATCGAGTCCACCACCACAGCAACGAAGGACTGAGGCAGGCTCATGTCCTTGATCAGGCCCACGGCGAACTCCTCCACGCTGGCTGGAGACTCTTGAGCGTTCCAGCAGAAGGTATCCTTCAGGAACTTCCCGTCCACCTGAAGAGCACGATGATCACGCGCACAAAACACGAGCAATGCGAGTAGTGAGCGATTGAACTCAAAAAAGAAAACCCCAGAGCACTGAGACGAAACCGAAAGTATCTCCAAGGGCCTTACCTCGAGGTCGAACCGGATGGGCACCATCGTGGTGGCCTCACCCCTCTGCCGCCCCTGCCGCTGCATCTCTCACCCTCCCCTCCTTTTCCGCAGCCACCAAGAGAGAACGAGAACCCTCCCGTCCCTCCCTCCCTGTCCAGCGTCGGACAAGGACAACAACCAATACCAAACTCCTCGACTCGACTCAACTCGACTCAATCAATAGGATCTCTCTCTCTCTCTCTCTCTCTCCACCGCTCCGTGGATCAAATGGGTCAATCAAGGTATCGATGGAGAGCCCGCGAGAAGATCTTTCTGATGATCCCGTGGACACGACCCCCCTCGTCACCCCTGCGTCTCTCCACCGTCGCCAAACAACCGCGCTCCACCCTCTCTCTCTCTCTGGAGGAGAGCAATGTGGGAGGGAGTCAGCGAGAGGCGCGAAGAGGCGAAGGGTTTCGAACGCAAAGTGGAGGACGAGGACGAGGACGAGGACGAGGACGAGGACGAGGAGGACTCGGTCGCTTGCGGCTCTTGCTCGGTTCGCTTCGTTGTGGTCACTTCACTTGGCTCGACTGCTAGGCTTCGGTTGGAAGGAAGGAAGGAGCAAGGGAATCAACTTGTGGATTAGTGGATAAGGATTGGGATTGAGGGTGTTGAGTGGCTCTCGTCGTGCGTTTGGTTGGATTGGCGTAGGTGTTGCGGCGTCCTGGAGTGCGTCGGCTGACCGTGCTCGGCTTGATGTTGTTGCTGTTGAGAGGGAGGGTGCTGAGGAGGAGCACTTTGGGAGCTGGAGCTGGGAAGAGGGAGGATTGGAGGATCAGCAGGTTGGGGGGAAGGAGGGGAATGGTGGGAGGGAGGACCACGGGTGGACCGATGAGGGCGGCAATGACGTGGGAGCAGCTGGATGCCCACGTGGAGAAGACGGGGCTGCTGGCGGGAGACCGCGTGAACGGGCCAACGAACGCACAGGCGAGGCTCAGGCTCTTCGGCGGGGACGAGGACGCCGTGAGGGTGACCTTGTACCGGGACAACCACGCTTGGTGCCCTTACTGCCAGAAGGTCTGGCTGTGGCTGGAGGAGAAGCGAGTGCCGTACCGCATAGAGAAGGTGACGATGTTCTGCTACGGGGAGAAGGAGGCCTGGTACAAGAGGAAGGTGCCTTCCGGGATGCTCCCGGCGCTCGAGATCGACGGCCGCCTGTACACGGAGAGCGACGTGATCCTGTCGGAGCTCGAACGAGCTTTCGGGCCGCTGCACAAGGGCATGTCCGACCCGGCCGTCGTGCCCCTACGGAGGCTGGAGAGGACCCTCTTCTCCGCTTGGTGCCAGTGGCTCTGCTCCCCGAACTGGTTCCCTGGGGAGGAGAAGCGGGCCCGGCAAAACTTCGAGCGGGTGGTGTCGATGGTGGAGGAGGCCCTCTCGTCCACGCCCGGTGGATTCTTCCTGGAGGAGTTCTCGACGGCGGATGCCGTGTTCACCCCTTACGTGGAGCGGATGAACGCCAGCCTCTTCTATTACAAGGGCTACCTCCTGCGCGATCCGGAGCAGAACCCCAACATGGCGAGGTGGTTTGACGCGATGGAGACGCGCGAGACGTACCGTGGGACCCAAAGCGACTTCCATACCCACTCGCACGATCTGCCACCTCAAATGGGCGGCTGCTACGAGAACAATGAGCCGGAGCAGCAGAGCTGCAAGTCTCTGGTGGACTGTGGGCCGTGGGCGGACGTTCCTGACGTTGGCTTTGCGGAGCCTTCCACGGCAGCGGACGAGGCAGTTGCCCGCACGGTGAAGCACCGCGCCAACATCGTGCGAGCCAACCCGTGCGAGGACGACGTTGCGGACGAGGCCCTGCGCTGCGCCCTCACGGGTCTGGTGAACGGCGAGCTAGTGACCCCGCCGTCTGGAGGGGATGTGGCCCTGCGATACATTCGTGACCGCGTCAACGTGCCCCGGGACATGTCGCTGCACGCCGCCCGGCGCATGAGAACGGCGCTGGAGGCCACCGCCGCGCTGGCCGGCAGCGGAGAGGGGCCTCCCATTCCCACCTCGCACCGCAGGGACCAGGATCCTCGCGCGTTCCAATAACCAAAGATAACGTCCGTCGTCGTGGAGTGGATCACAAAATAGTTATGAAGCATCATTAGAAAGCTGCACCGGATCTTGAAACAACGCGAACTCGCTGGGGAGCCGCTCTGCTCTTAGTAGGGGATAAGGAGCCCGTCCTCGCAATTAATGAATGGCGCCCCAGACTCGAGCAACCCGACCCTTCCGATCTCATGCATCACGCGCTTGGCACCCACGCTGCACTCCACGGCGCCTTCGATGTCCCAGATGTGCTCGTACTTCTTGGTCATCCCCGTGCGGTTGAAACCGGGGTGAAGGTTCGCGACAGCGATGCCCTTTGGCCTCAACTCCTCAGCCATCAGCACACCGCACATGTTTGCGGCCGCCTTGCACATGTGGTGCCCATAATCGCCGCCCTTGTTCGCATTCTGCACCTGCCTCCACAAGGCGCTCCCGCCCTGGGAGGTGATATTGATCACTTTCCCTCCAGGCTGCTTGAGGCAGCCCTTGTTCACCAGCGCGGCCGTGACACGGAGAGGACCCACGGCACAAATATCGTCTGGTGGAGCCAAGACGGACAGCAAGAACGAGCAAAGCAAAGACACGGTCAGTCTCGATGCACGAGCATATGGCGGGTAGGCTTAGGGGAGGCCAGAAAGCCAGAGAGCCTTCGAAGGCTGCGTTGCGTTTACTCACACTGCTTGAGGTTCTCCTCAAAGTTCAGTCCGTTGGTGAAGTCGTCGCTAACATCCGGAAAGTACCCCGCGTTGTTGATGAGAACGTCGATAGGGTCCTTCCCTTGGAGAGCGGAAGCGAGGGCCTCGCAGGCCTCGTTGCTGGTCACCTCGACGCCGTCCACAATCTCGACGTTCTCGATCGCCTCCAACTCCTTCGAAGCCTTCCTGCAGGCCCCGATGACGACTGCGCCACACCTCGCCGCCTCCTGCGCCAGGGACAAGCCGATGCCACGGTTCGCTCCCGTGACCAGAACCCTCGCGCCCTTCATCCAGCTCGGGTCGTACACCGAGTCGATGTCAAGCACGCGCTTGGAACCGCTCGCTTTCGCCTCCCCAAACCGCTTCACTTGGTCGGGCTCGGTGAACCCTGTTGCCGGAGGCTGCGCAGCCGCGCCTTTCACACCACCAGCGTTTGCCGCCACCATCTCCCTCCTTCCCCTTCCTGCCGGTACCTTCTGCCTCTGCCCTACGAGCTGCCCCCCTTGGTGGATCCTCAGCCTCCTCAACGCAACGACCTGCCTCATCCTTGCGCGCGCCACGTGCTGCTGGTGCAGATTGAGCTGAGCTCCTGCTTCCCAAGGAGGAGGGAGGGGATGGTGATGATGATGGGTGATGATGGCGGGGAAGGAGGGGGACGGTGGTGGGAGGACGAAGGACAATAAATTCATGCTCCTCTCCCTCTTTCCAAAGAACTCTCGCTTGATGGGGTAACCGGGAAAGAAGGTCATTGATCATCACTGATCAGGCCAAGGGGGGAGGAAGGGATGGATCGGGGGAAAGAGTATGGTTTCCTTTGGGGTGGGGGTGGGGATGAATTACTGTTTGTGTTATTTTTCTTCTTCTTCTTCTTAATAATGGAATGGTCAGCGACGATGGTGGTGGCGGCGGCGGTGACACGCACACACACTCCTACTACTACTACTGGAAGTCTTCTTGCGCGTGCTCCAGGAGGTAGTTCGCGGCCAGGGACTCGTTCTTGTCGCAAGCGAAGAAGGCCTCGATGCAGAGAGCCCTGTCGAAACCCATAGCCTCCAACCTGTCGATGGATTCCTTCTCCTCGGGAGTTACACTGACGACGTTCTGAGGCACTTCCCCACCTTCCATACCAGGGACCCTGGGGCCGCCAGCCCCGGCTCCTCCGCCCTCCATGGACTCGTTCAGCATCCTGAGAAAATCGCCCTGGTTGCTGTTAATGAGCTGAAGCAGCTGGGGGTTCTGCTTTCCGAGCTCCTGGAGCATCGGCTGCAAGATCTGTGGGTTTGCCTGAACCATCTGCCTCAGGGCTTGGAACTGGGGGTTGTTCCTCAGGAAACTCAGCTCGGACTGGGCTTGGGCTCCTGGGGAGCCGCCCGCGCCGGCTCCGTCCCCGCCACCTGGGCTCGAGCCTGGGATGCCTTGGGGGAACATGTTCAAGGGCTGTGTGGTTGGGCCCCCCGCGCCCGCCTCCTCCGGAGAGGGGGTCGGCTGTGCCGGCTGTGCCGCGTCCCCGCCAGCGGCCGCGGCAGCAGGTGGCGGAGGCGCCTGAGCCTGCTCAGGAATACCGCTCATGAGGTACTCCACCGCCCTGTCCGGGTTGTTGTAGGCCGCTCTCATCGCCTTCACAACGAGTTCCTTGTCAAAACCCATGTCGCAAATCATCTGGACCGACGACTCCAAAGCAGAGCCCGTGGCGAGATTACTTGCCGAGTTCTGGTACGCCGTCGCCGCGGGCGAGCCGGTCTCCTCGGCCTGCCCCTCCGAAGTATCCATAGGGACGGGCACGCCTTCGGCGGGTGGGCTCGCTTTGGGCGGCGTTGCCTCGGCCGGTTTGCTCTCCTCCTTGACAGGCTTCGCCTCCTCCTTGGGCTCTGCCGGCGCCTGAATCGTTGAGAGAGGGGACACGCGAAACAGAACGTCCAAGAAACAGAGGAATCGTCAGCAAGTGGAAGACCCGCAGTAGAGCGACGAGCCCCCACGTGGCCACGGAGCACTTACAGCTTCCTTCTTCGCTGGTGCTTTCCCCTTCAGCACGGTGACGACCATGAAGCCATCCTCAGTGATGTTGTTGTCCTTCAGGGACGTCCCGTCGTTGAGGACCTTGCCCTTGTAGACGAGAACCTGCTCAAAACAGACAAAGAAGAAAGAGCACACAGTGTGTGTGTGTGAGTGAGTGAACTGGTCGCGGCAAGGAAAGGCCTCCGCGGGACAAGGGAGCATCGCTGAGCGGCGCCACGCACGGCGCCTTCGATTGAGACCCCCGATGCTTGAGTGAGCCTCCTCTCGAACCCTCGGGAGCACGCCCAAACCCAACCAAAGCAGTAAGAAGAACAAAAGAGAGAAGAAAAAAAAGTACCTACCTGACGGTCCTTGGGGAAGTTCGCTCCCTGCGAGTCCGCGATCTTCTCCTTCACGGACGCAATCGTCACCGACTCGTCGAGCTCGAGGGCGAAGCTCGTCCCCGTCACAGTCTTCAGACTAACTTTCATCCCGTCCCGTCCGTTTCCTCTTCCTCGATCCAACACAAAACCTCGAACGATCGTACGATGATGATTTGTTGATGACTTGATCGAACGATCGATCAAAAGGGAGAAAGGATATCCGTCCGTCTGTCTGTCTGCTGTCTCCCCGATGAGTGACTCGCAGATCCTTCCCTTCCCACGACGACGCTACCTTCCCTCTCCTCTCCTCTCTCTCTCTCTCTCTCTCTCTCTCTCTCTCAAGCGCGCGCCGAGTCCCTCGCTCCTTCTGTCGAGGGCTTCCCCTTCCCTCTCTCTCTCTCTCTCTCTGCTGCGGAAATTGTCAGAGCCAAGGGGACTGGGCTGGGAACGAGGCTCCCTTGTGAGGCGAGGGGCGCGAGATTGGACGCGGGATCTTGATCACACGATAGTACGAGTCGAGACCTTTCGTTTGACACCGGACTTGCCGCGAATGACGAAGGGAAGGTGTGGTGGACCTTACGATTGATCTGACAAAGTGACGTCGTGACGGAGGAAGCCTCGGCCTGAGAGAGGGGGGGCGAAGGAAGGGAGAGGAATGGGTGCAGGGAATTCCATGGCGACGTGGCCGCCGGAGGGGAACAAGCTTCCGTTGGCGACTTTCGCGGCCGGATGCTTCTGGGGCGTGGAACTGAGGTTCCAGCGCGTGGAGGGGGTGGAGAAGACTGCCGTGGGGTACATCCAGGGCGAGGTGGAGAGCCCGACGTACGAGTTGGTCTGCAGTGGGATGACCGGACACACCGAGGCGGTTCAGATGACGTACGACCCGAGCGTCGTGACCTTTGGAGAGCTGTGCGACGTGTTCTACGCGGGCCACAACCCGAAGCAGAAGAACGGACAGGGGGGCGACGTGGGAACTCAGTACAGGAGTGGGATCTACTACCACGACGAGGAGCAGAAGAAGGTCGCGGAGGAGAAGAAGGCCCAGATCGAGGGGGCGGTCACCGAGGTCCAGGCCGCCGCCAAGTTCTGGCCCGCGGAGGAGTACCACCAGCAGTACTTGGAGAAGGGTGGGAGGTATGGCTCCGGGCAGTCGGCCGCGAAACGTTGCACCGATCCGATTCGGTGCTATGGTTAGAGACAAAAGGCTTCCCGAGCTGGTCTAAAAAGCTTAAACAAAGTAAATCCTTAATGTAGAAAAGTTACAACCCGCTAAGTAACCTGTCCACGGCCGCGTTGACGTTCCCCCCAACCTGGCTCAGAGCTCTGATGTTGGCCTGCTGGTCGTGGAAGCCCATCTCCTGCAGCTGGGTCAGCTGTGATGCGTAGAGCTCCTCCGGTGGAACGTTCGGGGTTGGATTGGTGTTCGCCGCCGCGGCGCCGGCACCGGGAAATCCACCGAAGCCTTCCATGGACGACGGAAACGCGGGCATCAAACCACTCGACTGGAGCTGCTGCATGGCCTGCTGCATCTGCATCATGGCACGGATGTTGGCAGGGTCGGCCATCTGCCTCAGGAAGTTGGGGTCCTGGGCTGCCTGCTGCATCATCCTGTTCAGGCCGGCTGCCTGCTGAGGGTTCAGATTCCCTAGGCCACCGAGGCCGCCACCGAGAGCAGCAAAAGGGTTTGCCCCGGGCTGCTGAGATCCGTTGTTGTTGTCGTTGCCGCCGCCGTTGCTGTTGCTGTTCTGCTGATCAGTGGCCTGAGATGGCGGGGCCCAAGGGTTGGGCAACGGAGAGGTGTTCGGGTTGTTCCCCGACCCGGCACTCTGGTTCCTCAGCGCCGCAAAGGGGTTGTTGTTATTAGCGGCCCCCGTCGCGCCCTGGTTTGGATTCGATCCGGCCTGCTGGTTCGACTGCGACCTCGGGTTCGTCGTAGCGTTCATCAGGGGCTCCTGGAAGTTCTCGTACATTCTCCTCAGGGTGTTGAAACCCTCAGGAAGGCTCTCGAGATTGCTCATCGCCCTGTCCGTGGTCCGCATCTGCTCACGCATCAGATCGGGGTTTCTGGCAATTTCGAACGTCTGCCTCAGCGTCTCCGGGTCGCTCATGACGTGCCTTAGCTCCGGATTCCGGTCCATGACCTCCCTGAGCTGCGGGTTCGTCTCAATGACTGACCTAATAATGTCAGGATTGCTCAACATGTTCTGCATCATGGGGGAGTTCATCATCTCCTGCATCATAGCCGGGTTCCTCATCATCTCCTGCTCCATCCTTTGCGGGTCGAAGCCACCCGCGCCGCCCATGCCACCCATCGATCCGAACCCGCCCATGCCACCCAAGCCCCCGAGGCCTCCGAGGCCTCCCATGCCACCAAGTCCTCCCATGCCTCCCAGACCGCCGAAGGGGTTGGCCGCGTTCGTGTTCGCGTTCGTGTTCGTGTTCGTGTTCGCGTTCGTGTTCGCGTTCGGCGCTGGGTTCGCCGGGCTGCTTTGCCGTGGGGAGACCATCCCCTTGACCAAGTGGATCGTGTGGCTCGGCTTTATCGAGTAAGACTCGAGTGTCTTTTCATCTTTCAAGACGTGTCCCTGATAGATCAACCTCTGCCTCTCCGGCGCGATGCCCTTGGTCTGCTCGCACTCGTCGCAGAGCTTCGTCTTCAGCGCCGAGACGAGCATGTCCCCCGTCACTTGAACAGGAAACGTCCCGCCAGTCGTCTGACGTATGTTCACCTCAAAGGCCTCGGCCATGTTCAAACCCACAAAAAAAAAAAAGCGAAGCGACCAAAAGCAACCACAAGTCCTTCCCCTCCCCTCTCGAGAAGAAGAAGAAGAAACGACAAGGACGCAAACTCCGTCCCGCTGCCTGGCCTCTACCTCGTCTTCTCCCTCCCTCTCTCTCTCCCCCTCTCAAAACTCTGCCTCTGTGTCTCCGCTCCCTTGAGGTTGAAAAAGAATGCTTCAGTCCATTACGGTTCGACTCCGAGGTCCAACCTCATCAAGCGAGTGCTCTTTCGAAAGAGGAAGAGACGCTCTATCGTTCTCCGCCTTCTTCCCCCGCGTCCGCTCCTTTCCCCGCCCTCCAACTCGAGTTCAACTCACTCACCTCGTCCTCGTCCGCCTTCGCGATCGCTCGATTGATTGCTGATCAAAAACCGCCATTCGATTCTTCGCGCCGTCGGAGAGGAGAGCGACGACGACGACGACGACGACGAGTGAGGACGAGGAGGAGGTGTGAGAGGGCTTCACTTGTTCGCGAACTTGGGTGCATTCGCTCATTCATTCATCCGTGCGTGCGTGCGTGCGTGCGTTCCATTGCGCGACGACACGGCTTGAGGTTTTGAGGAGGAAGGGTAAAAGAAAAACCAAGCAAACATGGTGAAACTTGTGAGGTAAGGTCTCGGTCTCTCCCTGGATTGATCTCTCCCTCTCTCTCTCTCTCTCTGGACTCTTACCTCTGCTTGGAGAGGAGGAGACTGCGGTGGAATGGCGTGTCGGGCTTTGCCAGGTTTTGCGTCGTCGGACTGACGGGAAGTTTTGCTTTGTTTCCTTTGCTTTGTGTCACCTAGATTTTTGATGAAGTTGAGCAACGAGTCCGTGACGATCGAGCTGAAGAACGGCACGGTGGTTGCTGGAACGATAAAGGGCGTGGACATCGCGATGAACACGCACCTGAAAAAGGTCAAGGTGACGCCTAAGGGGAGCAAGACCCTCTCCTTTGACCACCTGAGCGTCAGGGGATCGACCATTAGGTACTTTCTCCTGCCGGACAACTTGAACTTGGACACCCTCCTCGTGGACTTGGAAGATCCAAAGCAGAAGCCTGCCAAGGACTCCGGAAGGCCCGGAGGCATGGGAAGAGGAAGAGGCAGGGGAAGGGGAAGGGGAAGGGGTAGGGGGGGATGAGTTGGGAAGGTTGCTCGCGAGTGACCGGTACCGCGACGGTGGAAACGGTAGGCACTGCTGCTGCTTGGTGTCCTTTGGAGAAGGGGGAAGATGGCCTGGCGTGAAAGTAGGGGGGTGAGGGACCACCCGCGTGTACTCTATATAAATTTGATCACGGCGAAGTCTGAGTATGTCAAACAAAGAACACCACAAAGTTATACTTACAAACATAAAAAACAAGAACAAAAAACGGGTTTCGGACCGAGGCTTGCTTCTCCTCAGCCCCCGAAGCCTCCCTTCTTCTTGGCGCCGGCTTTCTTGGCGCCAGACTTCACCGAACCCTTGAACTTCGCCTTCTTGGCCTTTGATTTTTTGGGAACAACCTTTGCGATGTTCGGCGCCCCCGCAGCACTGGGCTTTCCGAAAGAGAACTCCGGGATGGCGGCCTTGGAGGCCGCGGCAGCGGCCTGCTGCTTCGTTACCCCCGCCTTGCTCATCACTTGTCCCAGGCCCTCGCTTTGCTCCCTCAGCCTCGTCTGCTTCCTCTGGTGCTTGTTCTCCTTGTTGATGTGCACCGCCAGGATGGGGCGCTCCTCCGTGCCCCTGTTCTGACCTGGCAAGACGGCGCGTCGTGTGTGTCAGTGGCGAGAAGCGCGTCAAGGAAAAACGAAAGAAAGAGCACCCGGGCGCAGACTTACCCCCCCTGTGTATCATGGACGCGTCGTAGAGAGTCAGGACGCCGGGATCGGCGACCATGTGGACCACCGGCGGAGTCAGCCCCGCCTCGATGATGTTCTTCGCCACCCCGACGTTGTTCCCTAGGATCGGTCTCAGCGTGTTCCACGCAAACTCGTGGGCCATCGTGAGGCGGTCGTACATCATCTTGATCTCCGTGGTGAGCTCCGACAGGACCTCTGCCATCTCGTCCTGGGACTCCCCTGGGGGCTGGTTCGACAGGTGCTTCATCCACTGCATGTAGGCCCTCGGCGTGGGCCTGGGCTGAATCTCCGTGGGCCCGTTCATCGCCCCGATGGGCACGAGAGAGATCTGGGCCGTGATGCCCTCGCCGTCAAAGTGCCAGCCCTGGGGCGCGCCCCCCGGGGCCGCGGTGACGACCTCCGCGAGCATGAGGTTGGGGTAGCCAAACCCGTCGCAAACCGGGCGCCAGCTCGATTCGTCGCCGTGGAAGATAGCCCTCTCGATGAAGGGAACCCTCTCCTTGATCGTCTTCGTCGTCGCCAGCTGCTCATCGCTCATCCCGTCGCCCGCAATCCACAGCGTGTACCTGTCACTCGGCGAGTCCTGCGCGAACGCGGTCCTCCGAATGCCGTGCTCCCTCGCCTCCCTGAGGAGGGTGTCCACCTCCCCCGGGCTCAGCAAGCTCGGGATCCGGACGATCCCCCACTTCCCGAACACCGCGGGGGCCTCCGCCACGGAGGGCGCGGTCACCAGCTCCATGAACGCCTTCTGGTCCACGGGAAGCGTGGCCCCGTCCGGCCCGAGGCTGAGGTCCGTCGCCACCGCCCGCGGCGCCACGGTCACTGCTTCGCGGGGACTCCTCCGCGTTGGCCCCAATCCCAGAGGTCTTGATAGTTCACACGGCCTCGGGGGACCCCCGATTCCTCCCCTTGGCCCCCTCACCATCGTCATCGTCATCGTCATCGTCATCGTCATCGTCATCGTCATCGTCAAATCGTCACAGCAAAAGTGCAACAGCCCGGACAAAACCTGACCCTCTCCCGGCTTTGAGTTCGGAATATCAGAAGAGTTTCAGTTTCCCCAAAAAGTTCTGATTTCGCAGCACACGGGTCACCGCCTCCACCCCAGCCTCCCTCGCCCACAACAACACCCACAACAAACTCCCTCTCCTCTCTCCTCTCTGCCTCTCTCTGTCGAGTGCGCCTCCGTTGCTTCCGCTCGTCGTGCGATGCCGAGCGAGCGATTTAGAGAACAAGCGAACGAATGAAGGAGCGGATCCACTCCGCACTCCTCCCCCCTTTGCCTCTCTCGGTTGCCTCCGACCAAGGGAGCCACTCTCTCTCTCTCTCTCTCTCTCTTCTCTCTGTCTGTTTTTGGATAAGGTAGGTATTAGGTGTATGACATCCTTGTTTGGTGTAATGATATACAAAACTAAAACGTGGAAAAGCCTCGGTCTCGTTGTCGATCGAGGGTGATGATGAGGTAACTGTTTGACAAGGTTTTTCGCCAAGGGGACGACGCGGGGAGCACGGTTGGGGGATACAGTGCGAGGCTACGTCTCGTGAGCTTTGGTTTGACACCTCAGTTGAAGATTTTGGCGGGCGGAGTGCTCGAGGAGGTTGGGGAGAAGGGTGAGGGGGGGTAGGGATTCAGGTTTTTTGTGGAGGGGAGTATGGGTGACCAGGAGATGGCGCAAGAAGAGGGGCCTTCCTCGTCCAAGGGGAGGGAGGAGGGTGCGAGCGTCCAGCCACGAGGGGGCGAAGCGAACGCGGGAGCCCAGGCCATGAGCACGGATATCTCGGGACACGTCCAGCAGGGGGACTCCCTCCTCCTGAGTTATCGAATAAGCAGGACGCTTGGCTTTGGGTCCTTCGGGAAGGTCAAGATTGGGGAGCATATTCTCACGGGGCACAAGGTGAGTTCTTCTGCGGGCTTCGGGGGAGCCTTCCCTCACTTCCTTTCCTCTCTCTCTCTCTCTTCTCTCTCCCTTCTCTCTCCCTTCTCTCGCTGTTGGCTGCTGGCATTTCCTCGCTTCGCCTCTTGTGCCCCCTCCGCGTTTCTGACTCTTCCCCTTTTACGCCAAATGCTTCTCTCTCTCTCTCTCTCTCCCTTTGTCCGCAGGTCGCCATCAAGGTCTTGAACCGGCTCAAGGTGAAGTCCATGGATATGGAGGAGAAGGTCCGCAGGGAAATAAAGATACTGAGGCTGTTCAGGCACCCGCACATCATCAAGCTGTACGAGGTGATAGAAACGAAGGAGGACATCTACCTGGTGATGGAGTACGTCAAGTCCGGGGAGCTCTTTGACTACATCGTGGAGAAGGGCAGACTGGTGGAGGACGAGGCCCGGCGGTTCTTCCAGCAGATCATCAGCGGAGTGGAGTACTGCCACAGGAACATGGTTGTCCACAGGGACCTGAAGCCGGAGAACCTGTTGCTTGACTCCAGGGGGAACATAAAGCTGGCCGATTTCGGTCTTAGCAACATCATGAGGGACGGGCACCTCCTCAAGACGAGTTGCGGGTCTCCCAACTACGCGGCCCCCGAAGTGATATCGGGAAAGCTGTACGCGGGCACGGAGGTGGACGTTTGGTCCTGCGGCGTGATCCTCTACGCCCTGCTGTGCGGCAGCCTGCCCTTTGACGACGAGAACATCCCGAACTTGTTCAGAAAGATCAAGAACGGGCTCTTCAACCTGCCGAACCACCTCTCGCCCCACTCGAGGGACCTCATCTCGAAGATGCTGATCGTGGACCCCCTCAAGCGGATCACCATTCCCGAGATCAGGCAGCACTTGTGGTTCGCGTACAACCTGCCGCGGTACCTCGCGGTTGGCCACCCCGAGACGGTCCTTTCGGCCCACTCCGTCGATGAGGATGTCCTGAAGGAGGTTGTGAGGCTTGGGTTTGACAGGGAGGCCGTGATCGAGTCGCTCAAGTGGAGGATCCCAGACAAGGCTGTTGTCACGTACTACCTCCTGCTCGATAACAGGCAGCACCCGGACGTTGGGTACATGGGGGCTCCCGCGGACATTAACGAGATCATCCCAAGCGTGCAGATGGGGGCTGGGGGGCCTGGCCACTGGACGGGCGGGCTCCAGAGGAGGCCCAGCGCTGCTGCCGCGGCCTTGATGCAGCAGAGGATCTTTGCGGAAAGGCACTGGACCTTGGGCACCCAGTCACGTAAGACGCCGGCGAACATCATGGAGTCCATCTACAGCGCCCTTGTGGCGACGAACGCGTGCTGGAAGAGGCTGGGGCCCTACATTCTCAAGGCAAGATACTCGCTAGGGAACGAGCCGGGACAGGAGGAGCAGAAGAATGTTATCAAGATCGAAATTCAAGTGTACAAGCTCAAGGAAGAGTGCTGGCAAATCGATATACAAAAGCTCTCCGGAGGGGTGCTCCAGTACTTGGACTTGTGCAGCAAGCTCTTGAAGCACCTTTCGTAGGGCTCACGAGGATGCTTTACTGCTGACGGGGGAGGTGGTTTTTCGTATGCTTGAGAGAGCGAGTAGGAGTGGGAGCTGCAAGGAGTGGGAGCTGCACAAAGTGTTAGTTTGTCGAAAGTAAAATAATTATGATAAAATACAAACGGAATGGTATCCTCCAAAAGATTTGGTTTTACAAAAACAATAAATGCCTCACACATTCTGAAGAACACCGTAATTGATCTTGCCCTGCGCGGAGGGGAAGATTTCAGGGTAGCCCGTAGCAGGCTCAGGCGCGACCTTGTGGGTCTTCTCTGCGCCTCTTCCGCAGCACCTCGAGCAGGACCTCATGCACTGCCTATAGAAAAGGGCCCAGATCAGGATGAAGCCCGTGCAAGCAGCGATGCCAATGATGCTCTCTTCGCTTACCCTCGGCTCTCCCTCCTTTGTCGTGATCTGAATTGGAGGTGTCAAGTCGTCAGGGTTCTCGCTCTTCATGGTCACGGCGACCACGGGGTAGCTTATCGAAAACTCGTTGCTCACGATCTTCTCTTGCAGGTCACTCGCGACACCCGCTGCAGGCTTTGCAGGGTCATCAAGGATGTAAAAGTCGAAGACAGTGGAACCTGGAGTCGCACCCAGGATCATGATGCGCTCTTTCGCGATCCCGAGCTCCTTCACGAGGTCGTCCTTGAAGACATTCTGGTGGAACTCTGGCGCCTTGAGGTAGTCTTGGAAAGGAAGCTTGACTTTCATGGTGACCTTGACGGGATCCAAGATGCAGGAGCCGTCGTCCTTGTTCGCCTTTGCGTCAAAATTCACAGACTTTGCGTTTGTGCAGCCTGGGAACACGCAAGAGGCGTCCAGGACGGTTGCCAGAGGGTTGAAATTCTCCGCAGAAGCGTCGGTGCAACCAAATAGAGTGAAGGAAAACTTCCCTGGCGCGGAAACTGCGCCGTTCACGTCGATGAGCACAGGCACGTCGATGCCTTCGCCCTCGGGCACTCTGCAGGTCAACTTGGTGTGAGGAATCAGCATCGCGATATCCGTGCACACGAAAGAGCCCAGGCCGACAGTGACGTCCTTTGCATCAGAGCCAAAGTCCTGCCCCGCGATCGTGATGACCGCCCCCTTGGCTCCAGTGGTGGGAGAGATGCTGCCAATGCTCGAGGGCCTGTACGAAAAGTCGCTTCCGGAGATCCCTTGGCCGTCCACGTTGAGCTCCCAGGCGACCTTTGCCCCCGTACCGGCTGCGACGCTGCAGGTCATGGAAGTGTCCGTCGCCACAACCTTCAGGTTGGTGCAAGGCGCGGCATTGATCGTCATGGAGCTGAGCGACGCAGATGACCCGAAGCCCGTGCCAGTTATCGTCACGACGCCCCCGGAGGTCGAGACCTTTGACATGGACGTGATTGTCGGTGGCAAGTACGAGAATGATGGCTCGTCCAGGCCAACGACGCTCGTCGTGTGGTACTGGGATTCCACGCCATCGCCATACGGGACGACGACTTGAACGCCCCTCTTCAGCCCCGTGCTCACAGGAGCAACGAAGGTGAACTGAGTGTCGTCCGTCACCATGCTCACCGTGGTCGCAAAATGGACTTGATCGCTGTTCTTGGTGTCCATATCCGTCATCAGAGAAAGCCCGATGAGTGCCCCGCTCTTTCCAAAGTTGGTCCCCGTCACGGTGATCGTTTCGCCACCCTTGGCAACCGAAGGGCTGATGCTCTGCACCGTTGGCGTCTTGTACGAGGTGACACTCTTGGTGACAGAAGCGTAGCCGCCCACCGTGATCGTCGTTGGAAGATTGCTTCCCACGCCGTGGTCCAGGTCGCACTTGGCCCCAACGTCAGCAACGTGAACGGTCGGGTTGGAGCACGTGATGTTCTTCCCGTCGTGTCCCAGGACGGTGATCCCATTCATGCCTTCTGACCCCACGGGACCCAAGTACTTGCCAGTCAACTCGAGGACTCCGCCGGCCGTTGCCACTGGAGCCACGGAAGTGATCTCAGGACGAGGGAAGGAGAACAGTTTGGTGTAGTCGAGGTTGTCCCCGATGGGCAGAGGCTTTGGAATCTCGCAGCTCGACGCGGAATCCTGGCCCGCAACCTCAATCACAACAGGCAGCTCGTTGCCAAATCCTGGTGGCACGTCGAAAACCAACCGGTAGTCCTTCGTGAAGGTGTTGGGCAGGCCATAGCTTTGGTCGAGGACCACGGCGTCTTGCACAAAGTACTCGCCGGAACCCGGGTTCGCCTGAATGATGTACTCGGGCTTCCTTATCTTGGCCTTGATGGCGCCGTTCTGGTCACCAAAATTGGTTCCAGTCACAGTGATCGTATGCACCACGGCCGAGGACGTGAGATCGGGCACGCTGCCGGTAATGGCTTCGATGCCAGGGCAAACGTACCTGAACTTCTTCGCACCACTCGTGTTGGAATCGATGCTCGAGGCCTCGGTGATCTTGATGAAAACGTCAAGGTCCTTGCCGACGCCAGAAGGGGCGGTGCATTTGATTGTGGAGTTCTCCGTCGTAACAGGAGAGGCGCATGCCGCCCCGCCCAAAGTCACCTTGTAGGGCACCGTGCCCTCCGGACCAAAGTTTCCTCCGGAGATCTCAACCTCCCCGCCAGCCGTGCCGACGGGGGTGACGCCCGTGACGTAAGGCGCGAGATAGCTGAAAGTTATGTTCTGATCCAAAACGCTTTCCACCCCGTCAACCACGACTCTCACTGGAACGTTTTCTCCGGCTCCCGGAGGGACCTTGCCGACGACTTCGACCATGTCGTCTCCCATGAAGAACATACGGATGGAGCTCTGCTCCGAGAACACCTCCCCGACCTTCAACTTGAGCTTGGTGAAGTCGTCGCCAAAGTTCTTGCCAGTCACAGTGATCATCGTCTTGCCCGCATTCAGGTCTGCCGTGGTCTGCTGCTTCGGAGCGATCGTCATCGGCTGTGGCGGGTGGTAGGACATCTTGTTCTTCCCAGTCTCCGCCGAGTTCTGGGTTCCGACCCCGACCACAATACTGTAGTTTCCTCCGGTGCCTTTGGCGATGTTGCAAGTAATCTCCTTGTGCCCCACGGACACCGTAATGTTGGTGCACGGCAGAGCGGTGCTTTCCGAGGACGTTATGGTCACCTCGGGCGTTGCCACCCCATTCGTCTCGTCAGGGACTGGGCCGAAATTCTCCCCGGCGATCGTCAGGACTCCCCCGGCTGTGGGGACGTAAGAAGCAGAAGAAACGATTGGCGCAAGATACGAAAGCTTGGCCTTTCCGGAGTCGCCGCTGCTGGCCCCTCTCATCGTGACAACCACGTCGTGGTTGATCCCCAAGCCCGGGGGAGCCAGGCAGACGATCTCCGTTCCTGACTTCTTGACCATGGAATCCGAGCAGAGCCCGGACCCCACCGTGATGCTCTCAAAGTAGTTCTGATAGCAGGCCCCCGCAGGCCCAAAGTTTTGCCCCGTGATCGTGATGGGCGTTCCCTCGGACTTGGACGTCGTAACGCTGCCAATGATGGGGTTGTCGTACGAAAAGCTATTCGTCGTCGTGCCGTTCGACTCCTGCCCGTTCACGTCAATCACAATCGGCACGTTCTTTCCCACACTCACTGGGACGACGCAGAGGGCCTGGACGTGCGGGGAGCCCTTGACTATCGTGGACGAGAGGCAGGGAACGCCTCCGCAAGACTCGTCGCCCACGCCCTTCACTTTGATTGTGATCGCGCTGTCTTCGGTTCCAAAGTTCTTTCCGGTAACCACGATCTGGTCTCCGGCCCTTCCTGCCGCTGGGGCGACGCTGGTGACCTCCGGTGGCGGATAGCTGAACTTTCCCTCCCCCGTGGCTCCAGACTTTTGGCCTGCGATTGTGACGTACACATTATACGCCGCTCCCGTTCCCGGCAGGACGTCGCAAGTCATCTCAGTGTCCTCCACCGTCACGATCATGTTCGTGCAAGTCATCGCACCGACGGAGGACACGATCTGCACCTCGTCGATCTGCAGCTTTTGGCCCACCGGGCCGAAGCCTCCGCCGACCACGGTGATCTGCCCGCCCTCGGTCGTCGCCGGAGGCACAGTCGAAGAGACCGTCGGTATCTTGAAGTCCACGTTCCGAGTCGCGAGGGAGGAGTAATCGGCTTCCCTGCCATTGATGAGAACGCTCAGCTGGTTGGCTTTTCCGAAGCCTGTGGGAACCTTCATGACAATTTCGGTGTCCGAGATCGTCGTGACGTTCGTCTCCTGCCCGACATTCGTGAAGCTCCCGTGAGACGCAGACGCTTTCAAGAGGAGGGAGCTCTTGTGGTCCCCAAAGTTGGTACCAGTGATCGTAATCTCCTCGTTCTTCGCGACCAGGGTTGGGGACAACTGCGTTATCGCAGGCTGGTTGAACTTGAACATGCTCGCGCCCCCCGTGGAAGCGATCCCGTCGATGGTGGCCACGACGTCCATCAACCCGTCCCCGTCCAGGTCGCTCGCCGCAAAATCGCCTCCGTTCGCTGTAGTCTGCGCTTTTGGCATCTCGCAGGTGATCGTGGTCGCAACAGCGGTCACAGTCGCGCTTGCGCAAGTCGCTGAGCCGAACTTGACGCTGGTGATCTGGCCCGCGCCAGTGGGCCCAAAGTTCGTTCCGGTCACTGTTATCGTTCCCCCCATGGGCCCGACTGCCGTGACGCCGGTCACGGTCGGGGTCCCGTACGTGAACCTGGCGCCATCCGTGTTGACCACGGTGTCCACCTCCACGTAGAGCACCTGGTTTGCTCCGGTGCCCAGCGGAACCGTTCCAGTGATCTTCGTGCTGCTCAGCACTTGCACATCAGTCAGGTAGTTCTTAGCCCCAGAGCCGCTCACTTTGAAGTACACCGTCGTCTTCGAAAGTCCAGTCGTTCCCGCGGCGCCGTACCCAAAGTCTGCTCCCTCTATGGTGACCTTCGTGCCGAGGCCGCCGGTGCTCGGTGTGATGCTTGATATCGTGGGCAAGTTGTAACTGAATTTGCCGTTCCCGGTGGTCTGGGACGTCTCCCCGTTCAGCTTGACCACCACGTTGTAGCCCTGACCGATGCCCTGCTGGAAGTCGCAAGTAATTGCCGAGGTCGCGACTGTGACTTGGGCGTTCGTGCAAAACTCGCCGTCGATCGTGACGAAGTTGATCTGCGACGTGCCCACGGGTCCGAAGTGCTTTCCTGTGATGGTCACCGTGCCTCCCGACGTTGGAATCGTGCTCACGGACGTGACCTGAGGGCCATAGTAGGACAGGAGACCGTTACCGGTGGTTCCGGTGTTTTGCCCCCTGATGTAAAGCTGGACGTTCAGGCTCGATCCCGTGCCCGCGGCAGCAGTGAAAACGATCTCGGTGTTCGCCTTCGTGACCGACGGGTTGATCGTGCTCAGGCTCTGCTGCACGCCTCCGACGAAGACGCTCTCGATGTTGGCATCGCTTCCCGTGGGACCAAAGTTCGTTCCCGTGACTGTGACTGGGCCCCCGAACATGGAGACGTCCGAGACGCTCGTGATGCTTGGGCCGGAATAAGCGTACTCGCCGGTGCCCGTCTGGCCTTCCACCGCAACAGCGACCTGCACCCCGGAGATGACGGTCTTGTCGAGGTAAGCAGGGGCCGTGCAGGTGATCTGCGTGTGCCCTGCGGAAATGACAGGGCTCGTGCAAGCGTTGCCAGCGATCGTCACGCTCAAAGATGGGTCCGCCGCGGTCGGAACCTTCTTCGTGGCATCCCCCGCCGCTGGACCAAAGTTCGTGCCCGTGATGGTCACGGTGTCCCCGCCAAAGTAGGACGTCGTGGTCGAGGAAGATATCAAGGGAATGCTGTATCCGAACTTTGCGGTCCCGCCCGTGGCGGCAATGGCGTTGACGCTGAAGGCGACGTCGTAGTTCCTACCCGCACCAGGACCGAATAGGCACATCGCTTGGGTGTCCGCCACGGTGATGTAGGGGTTCGCGCACTCGACCCCACCAATCGTCAAGGACGTCAAGGCTTGAGATGGACCAAAGTTCGTTCCAGTGATGGTGACCCACGCCCCAGCAGTGGTGGAGTAGGCCCCGTACCCAGTAGTCGTCCATGTTGGGCCCGTCGAGATCGCAGCGACTGAGGTCACCGCTGGGGCCACGTACGAAAAGGCCGTGTCCCCGCCCGTAGCCGTCTGCCCCCCGATCACGAGGGTCACGGCGAGCCCTTGGCCGGAGCCCGCCGGCGCCTTTGCCGTGATCTGCGTGTTCGCAACAGACACCGTGGCTTCCGTGAAGTCCACTTGGGTTCCCGTCGTCGCGTCCGTGGTCAGCTTCAAGCTCGTGATCTCCGTCGCTCCGAGCGGCCCAAAGTTCGTTCCAGTGATCGTAACGGTCGCTCCCGCCGTGCTGCTTTGGGTGACGGAGGTGATCGTCGGGGGCTCGTACCTCATCTGCGCGGCATTCGTGGCGAGGGCTCCGGCCGTCGTGCCGTTCACCGAGACCGTGAAGGAGAACGTCTTGGTTCCAGCGCCCGGGGGGGCGGTGAATGTGATCGCCGTGTTCGCAGTCGCGACCGTGGCACTGCTGCCGGCCGGCGTCACCGCAGTGGAAGAGCTGTCCCAAACAATTTTCATGATGTTGGCCGTGCCCACGGGCCCAAAGTTGGTGCCCGACACGGTGAGGGTGCCTCCGGCCGTTGGCACCGTCGTCGCGATCAAGTTTCCTGAATCGACCGTGATGGTGGGCCCGGAGAAGTCCAAGATCCCGTCACCCCCAGTGGACTGGATGTTGTTCACGGTGACGACCACGCTGTAATCGTCGCCGATGTGCTCCTTGAAGTACCCCTGGATCTGGGTCCCGGACGTCACCACGGACACCGTCGTGGCAGTCTCAAACTCTTTTCCGTAGGTGTAAGAAGCAGAACCCGTGCAAGTGGAGCTCGAGGTGAGAGCGCACATCTTTATGGAGTTGATGTGCGTCCCGTCCCCGAAGTTCTTGCCGGTGATGACAACTGGGGTGTTGCCCTTCACGCCGTGGTAATTGATCGCAGGGACGGCGGTGATGACCGGGCCCTCGTACTTGAGCAAGCCATTTCCGGTCGTGCCGCTCGTCTGCCCGTCAATGGTCACGGACACGTCTCGAGTAGCGTCGTTGCAGACCGTGGAGCAGGTAATCGTGCACGTCAGCGAGGTGTGCGAGGACACCGTCGGGGACGAGCACGTGGTGGTGCCGTCCCCCGTGACCGTGACCGATATCTTCGTGGCACTCAGACCGGTGGGCCCCAAGTTCGTTCCCGCCAGGACCAGGGAGCCACCGAAGATGGACGGCTTCGTGGTGATCGAGGTCACCGTCGGCCCGTTGTAGGAGAAGAGCGTGTTCGTGTCCGACGCCTGCCCGCCCATGGTGACAATGGCAGGGTAGCCCGTGCCCGTGCCCCCCGTGGTGTAGCTGCCGACAATCTTGGTGTGAGCCTCGGTGATCGAGGGGTTGCTCACGGCGGCGCTGTTCAGGGTCACGGACTCCACGCTCGATCCGGTGGGACCGAAGTTCGTGCCCGTTATCGTGACGGTGCCTCCCACGGTGTCCACCGATGTGACGGAGGTCACCGTGGGCTTTGCGTACTTGAACACCGTGTTCGCGGAGGACGTGATGGACGCCCCGTTCGTGAGCTTGACCTGCAGATCGAGATTGCCCCCGAACCCGGCCGGGACCGTGCACTTGAGGCTCGTGTGCGAGACCACCGTCACCGAGGAGCAATCGTAAGTCCCCGCCTTCACGGTCACGTAAGTGTTCCCAGCAGGACCAAAGCTCGTTCCCGTCACGGTGATCTCTCCTCCGGTTGTGACGATCCCGTTCGCCGGCGTCATCGATGCAACGGTCGGGTTGGCCACGACAAGCTTCTCGTTGCCGGTGGCGCCACTGTCGAGGGTGCCGTCAAACATCTTCACCGTGATCTTCGTGTTGATCGGCACGCCTGTTCCCATCGTACAAGTGATCTTCGTGTTCGCGGTCGTCACTTGCGGATTGGTGCAAGCGATCGTGCTGGAGCACGTGGCGTCCGCGCAAAGCGTCACCCCCGCGGTCGAGTACGTTCCCGTGTTGAAATAATCCGCAGTCGCCTTGACGGGCCCAAAGTTGTCTCCCGTGATCGTGATCACACCCCCCGATGTCGGGGCGCTGCTCACGGAGGTGATCACTGGGCCGATGTACGAAAACTTTCCGGTTCCCCCGGAGGAGGCCTGGTTGAACAGCGTCATGCTGATGTCCGCACCCTGGGTCGACAGCGGGGCGGTGCTCGTCGCAGGACTCGTCGTCGCGGTGATTTGGGTGTCGCTCACCACCTCCTTGGTGCCCGTGTTCACCTGGGTGCCGCCGATGGTCAAAGTCTCCGTGCCGTACGTCGCGTCCGCGTTGCCAAACGTTCTCGCGGGCCCGAAGTTCCTTCCGGTGATCGTGATCGCGGTGCTGGACGTCGGCCCCCCGCCGAACTGCGATCCCGTGGACGTCCCGGTGATCACGGGGCCCTCGTACGAGAAGGCTGTGAAGGTGTTCGACGTCTGGCCGCCCACCACCAAGGACACCGTTGGAGTCATCGTGTTCCCGGTGGTCTTGTAGTCCTTAAAGTACGCGCAGATCGTGGTGTGCTCCGTGGAAGTCTTCGGGGTGCACTTCCCCGAGGGAGTGTCGTTGGTGTTGGTCCCCACGGTCGCGTGCACAAAGAACCCGCTGCTCCCTATGTTGACCCTCGTGACGGCTTGGTTCAGGGGACCAAAGTTCCTCCCCGTGATGGTCACCTCCGCTCCGTGGAACGACACGGTCCCGATCGAGGTGATTACGGGTCCTTCGTACTGGAACTTGGAGGACCCCGTCCCCGTGAGGCTGTCGCAAACCACCTGAACGTCGTAAAGCTTGGTCAGGTCGTCCGTGTTCGCGGCAGTCGCCACCGAGGCGGCGGGCATCGTGCAAGTGAACTCCGTGTGGGCCGTGCTCACCGTGGCCGACGTGCAGGCGAAGGACGTCCCGCCCCCGCTCGGGGTGATCGTAACGGTCAAGCTCGTGTCTTTTGGACCAAAGTTCGTGCCGGTGAAGGTTGTGGTGTAGCCCAAGAAGCTCCCGAGGGCCTTGGTCGAGATGCTCGGCACGCTGTACGAGAACTTGCCGTTCCCCGTGGCCCCACTCGACAGGGTGCTGACCGTCACCGTGACGTCCTTGCTCCCCCCGGTGCCCTCCATCTGGGAGCACGTGATCGTGGTGTGCGCGACCGTTACGGTTGCGCTCGTGCAGGCCTTCCCCGCGACCACGATGCTCCCCCCCGCGCTAGATTGCAGGGCCGCGCTCCCCGCCGGCCCGAAGTTGGTGCCCGTGATGGTCACCGTTCCCCCCGCCGTGGCCACCGACGTGATGGACGTGACGGTCGGATTCTGGTACGTGAAGCTGGCAAAGGGGGTCGACTTCTTGTCCCCCACGGTGACGACCACTGCGATGTCCTTCCCGGTCCCGGCCGGGGCCGTGCAGGTGATCTTGGTGTAAGCCTCCGCCACGCTGACGCTCGTGCAGGTGCTCAGGCCGAGCTGCACCTTGGTCACCAAGTTCGGGGAAGCCGGGCCAAAGTTCGTGCCCACGATGGTGATGGTGCCCCCGCTCGTCTCCGGGGCCGTGGTCGACGTGATGGTCGGCGTCGGCAAGTTGTCCAACGCGTAGTAGTACCGAGTCAAGCTGTCGCTGTCGCTCGTGCCGTCGCTCACGGTCACCTTTACGATCCTCTCAAAGCTGGTGCCGGAGGCCAAGGTCAGCCTCACCCCCCTCAGCAGGGCCTGGTAGTCCGCCACCGAGGCGGAGCCCGTGAAGGTGGCCTTGCACTGCGTGCCTGTGTCCATGAGAATTCCGGAGACTGCCGTCGCCGTGGAGAAGGTGTCCGTGGACAGGCACCCGCCCGTGATCTCCACCACGGCCTTGGCCAAGTTCGAGTGGTCCGGGTCCCCGAGGACCGCGGAGTCTTGCAGGGTCACCGTGAGCCCGTTGAAGGACAAGGCCGTCGTGGAACCCGTCAAGGTCGGCTTGTCGTTCACGCTCGCCACCGTGAAGGTCCTGGTGATCCTGTTGCTCGCCGTATTCGCCTCGTTCCCGTTCGCGGGCTGATCGTACACCACAAACTCCACGGTCCTCTCCCCGGCGGTGGGCTTCTCGTCGTTGTTCACGAACTTGACCTGCCTCAGGGCGGCTTGGTACGTGGCGAGCGTCGCGGTCCCGCTGAGCGTGAGCCTCCCCAGCGACGAGTCGTACGTCCCCGTGATGCCGTTGCCCCCGTCGTAACTCAGGACGTCCGCGGAGCTCTGGTGCCCCGGGGGGTCCAGGAAGGTGACCTGGGCCGAGGTGAGGGAGGTGCTGTCCTGGTCCGTGACGGTCACCGCGCCGTCCACGACGACCGCGGCGTCCCCCTCGGTCCAGGTGAACGTGGTCGAGGACCCCGCGAGCACGGGGGCCTGGGCGGTCGCCGTGAATGCGATCGTCAGGATCGACCCGGTGCTGTAGGTCGTGCCGTCCTTGACCTTGAAGGTGACCTGCCTCTCCGCGTTGCTCGCGTCGTACGCGTCGTTCTTGAAGGTGCACTTCCTCAGCAGGGCCTGGTACGTGGCCAGCGGAGCGGAGCCCGTGACCACGAGGGTCCCCGTGCTCGCCGTGAAGGTGGACGTCAGCCCGGCCTTGGTGACCCCGTCGGGGCCCAAGATCTGGGTCACGTCCTGGCCCGGGTCCAGGACGTCCTTGCCGCTGTCGTACCCGCTCGTGATCTTGAGCTCGGCCTCCTCGATGTTGGTGCTGTCCGGGTCGCCGACGACCAGGCCGGCGTCCAGGACGAGGAGGCCCTGCCTCTCCGTGTACGCCGACGTGCTCGAGGACAGCGTGACGGTAGGCACGTTGTCCACCAGGGACACCGTCAGCGTCTTGGTGGCCGTGGACTTGAGGACCCCGTCGCTGTCGTACACCTTGAACGTCAGCGTCCTCGTGCTCGTCTTCGGGGTCTTGCTCGGGCTGTAGAAGCTCACTGTCCTGAGCACGCTCTGGTACGTTGCCGCCGTGCCCAGGCCGGTCACGGTCAGCAGCCTCTGGGCCGAGTTGTACCCCGCGCCCTGCGACAGGCCGTTGAAGGGGGACACGCTGAGCGCGTCGCTCGAGTCCGCCAGGGCCTCGTCGCTGTACGACAGGAGGATCTCCGACTTTGAGATCAGGCTGTCCGAGGACAAGGCGAGCAGGGCGTCCACCTTGGTCACCCCGGCCGCGTTGCCCTCGGTGTACGAGGTGGTCCCGGCAGAGGTGGTGACAGTGGTCGCTGCCGCCGCGATGCCGAATAGGGCACTGAGGCACGCTGCCAGGAGGAGGAGCAATATTGTCGGCGACGACGACGTCAACATCCTGCTGCTGCTGCTGCTGCTGCTTCGAGTCATGCTGCTGCTGCTGCTGCTGCTCCTGCAAAAAGTTTTGATTCTATGGTACCTATTGTTGTTGTTGTTGTTCTGCGTGGTAACGAACGAACGAACCCGAACACAACGGGGTTGGTTGGTTGTTTACCCGACCACCTCTCTCTCTCTCTCTTTCTCTATCTGTCTATCTATCTACGATCTTTCCTCAAAGTCGCTACCTTTTGGGGTGTCGTACGCAGTAGTAGTAGTACAAGGGCTCTCTTCTTCTGCTGCTATCTGCTAGTTGTCTCATGGCAAAGGCAAGGCAGGTACAACAATGCAATGAGGAAGGAGCGGCAACGACTCGATGACGACGTCGACGACGACAGCAAGTGAGTCGTCCTCCGAGTCGTCCTCCGGCGAGTCTCAGTTGCGTTTGAAAGCTCTCTCACACTCTCCCTCTCTTGGCCCTGGGTCTGGGGAGAGGAAGAAGAAAGTCAATCAATCAAAGGAAGGAGGAGAAAAAATGGAAAAATTTGAAAAAATAAAAAAACTGGAGAGAGAGGAGGGAGAGGAGGGAGGAGGGGAGACTCTCTCTGTGTGTGTGCGTGTGTGTGTGTGCGTGCGTCTCTCTGTCTCTCTCGGTCGTGATCAAGGGAATTGATATCTATTTTTGAGGATGGAGGTGAAACAACCTAAAAAAAGTGTTTTGGAGGAAGGGGGGACGCGGGGGTAGAGGGAAGGGAGGGGGAGCAAAAAAAAAACCGCGATGTATTCAAGTCAATCCCCTTAACCACTCGGGCAAACGAGCACTCGTCCAATCGCTCGCTGGGGGATTCGAACCCACGTGCGAAGATCGCAATTGATATCTACAAGACGCGATTTCTACTGAAATTTTTCAACAAAAAATTCAGCAGTTATTTGAACAACGTCTTCACTATATATACAGGTAAGAGAGCTTGCTGCGCGTTTGCTTTGCTGCTGGCGAGAGGAGGGGAGCCCTGGAGAGAGAGGGAGGAGGGGCTCTGACGAGACGGGACTCCACCACCGAACACAAGAGAGAGAGAGAGAGAGAGAGAGAGAGACCACATTCCTCACGACTTGAGCAGCAGCAAGGAAAATGACGAACGGCGACACCTCGCAAATGGTTGCCCTCTTCGAGAGCATTTCCCTTGACGCCAAGCTCGCCAAGCAGTCCGCGACGAACGCCAAGTTCAGCCAGAACCTGGCTCAGGTGATCGAGCTGGCGGGGTGCACGTCGACCGGCTTGGATGACAGGAAGCGGGGGAACCTGCTGTACACGGTGGCGGGGAAGTTCCCCCCGAACGCCCTGGCGCACCGCGCCAAGGTCGTGGCGGACGTGATGGGCGGCGACCTCAAGACGAACGCCCAGCTGGACGGCTGCTTCGAGTACCTCAAGAGGTTGGGCGGGGAGGCCCTGAGCGAGGCCGAGTACAGGGAGGCCGGTGGGATCGGCGTTGTGGTGTCCGAGGCCGACATCGAGAAGGCTTTCGACGCGTTCCTCGGGACGGGCGGCCTGGGGGAGAGGCTGAGGCAGGAGAGGTACAGGCTCGTGCCCAAGCTGCTCAAGGACTTCAGGGACTTTGGGGTCAACAAGTGGGCGGACGGCAGGGTGCTCAAGTCGACGTACGACAGGAAGGTCCTCGACGTCCTGGGACCGAAGACGGAGGCGGACTCGGCCAAGCCGAAGAAGAAGAAGGCGAAGAAGAAGGAGGACGACGCCGGCGCCGGCGGAAACGGCAGCAAGTCCAAGGAGGAGCTGAGGAGGGAGGAGGAGGAGAACCAGAGGAACGCCGATCCCCACGCCATCTTCGCCAAGCCGGAGGAGAACAACGCGGTCCACACGACCGTGAACTTCTCCGACGGGAGGGAGCCCCTGAGGATCTCGAACACCAAGGCGGAGCTGGACAGGTACCTGAAGGAGACCGGGGGGAGGTACATGACGAGGTTCCCCCCGGAGCCCAACGGGTACCTCCACTTGGGCCACGCCAAGGCCATGTTCATCGACTTTGGGCTCGCGGCCAAGCACGAGGGCGGGGTCTGCTACCTGCGGTACGACGACACCAACCCCACGGCGGAGAAGACGGAGTACATCAAGCACATCGAGGAGATCGTGGCGTGGATGGGTTGGAAGCCTTGGAAGGTGACGTACTCGAGCGACCACTTTGACACCCTGCACGCGCTCGCCGTGAAGATGATCAAGAGCGGGCACGCCTACGTGTGCCACCAGACCGGTGACGAGATCTCCGAGTACCGGGAGCTGAAGAAGAACTCCCCTTGGAGGGACAGGCCCGTCGAGGAGTCCCTGGAGCTGTTCGAGAGGATGAGGCTGGGGCTCGTGGACGAGGGCACCGCCACCCTCCGCATGAAGATGGACATGCAGAACGAGAACTTCAACATGTACGACCTCATCGCGTACAGGATCAAGTTTGCCACCCACCCCCACGCCGGGGACAAGTGGTGCATCTACCCCTCCTACGACTTCACCCACTGCGTCGTGGACAGCTTGGAGAACATCTCCCACTCCCTGTGCACCCTGGAGTTCGAGCCCAGGAGGGCGAGCTACTACTGGCTCCTGCAGGTCCTCGGGCTGTACAAGCCCGTGGTCTGGGAGTACTCGAGGCTCAACATGGAGCACAACGTGATGAGCAAGAGGAAGCTGAACAGGCTCGTCACGGACGGCCACGTCCGGGGCTGGGACGACCCGAGGCTGCTGACCTTAGCGGGCCTGAGGCGCCGGGGGTACACCAGCAAGGCCATCAACAGCTTCTGCAGGGACAGCGGAATCACGAAGAACGACCAGCTCTTCCCCTACCACAAGCTCGAGCACCACGCCAGGAACCACCTGGACGAGATCGGGGAGAGGAGGCTCGGGGTCCTCAGGCCCCTCAAGGTCGTCATCGAGAACGTCGCGGAGGACGCCGTGGAGCTCGTCCAGAGCAAGGTCTTCCCGGGGAGGTCGGAGGCCACCTACGAGCAGGCCATCGGGAGGTACGTGTACGTCGAGGAGACTGACTTCAGGGAGAAGGACCAGAAGAACTACTACGGCATGGCCCCGGGGAAGACGGTGATGCTCAGGTACGCCTTCGCCGTCAAGTGCGTGGGCTTCGACAAGGACGAGTCCGGCAGGGTCACCCTGGTGAGGTGCGAGCGCGTGGAGGTCGCCAAGGCTCCGAAGGGCGTCATCCACTGGGTCGGGTCCGAGCGCCTCCCCGCGGAGCACAGGCCCGTCAAGGCGGAGATCAGGCTCTACGATTACTTGTTCAACTCCGCCGACGTGGGCGAGGTGGACGATTGGCTGTCCGACATGAACGAGAACTCCCTCGAGGTGGTCACCGGCGCCCTGCTGGGCCCAAAGTTCAGGGAGGCGAAGATAGGGGACGTGTTCCAGATGGAGAGGGTGGGCTACTTTTGCGTGGACCCGGACACCACCGAGAACACGATGGTCCTCAACAGGACCGTCACCCTCAAGGAGTCCGTCTTCACCAAGGGCGTCAAATCTGGGGGGGGCGCCAGCAGGAAGTAAAGTGGCAAAGATCCCGCCATTGCCATCCGCCGCGCGGGCCTGCTCCTGAGCAAGGGGAAGCTAACCGAAATCTATACTATTCTTTGATAACCCTATCAAGTTAGCGGAATGAATGAATGAATGAAAGGCGGAGTGGTCTTCTACTACTCCACTGCTCCGAGTCAAGCCCACCTGCAGACGAGTCTCAGGAAGGGTGCCTTCCATTGAAACGAAGCGACAGACGGTAGAAGACAAACATTATTTCATGAAATAATGATTGCCCTGCAAATGTAGATAACAAGTGTGACTCTGTGCGTTTGCCTTTTCTCATCATCTCGACGAAGAAGAAGTCACGAGAGACCACCTGAGCACGTTACGTTAAGCAAGCAAGCAGAGACCCGCTCATGTCTTGATCCATGGAAAACTTGAGAGATCAAGCAAGCCCTTCCTCGATCCCGATCCCGGGTTCTCCCTGGCCCTCCCCCTCCCGAGGGGCCATCATGTGGCAGTTTCCGTTTCGGCTTGAGAAGAGAAGTGAGTTAGCGGAGGAGAGAGGATGAGGGTGGTTTCGACGAAGGGCAGCGTGAGCGTGGCGTCTCCCCGCCTGGGGAGGGCTTCGGCGGGAAGGGCGAGGCAGAGAGGGCCACGCGGGACCCTGCAAGGCTTGCGCCGGAAGTGCCCGGTGACGACGTCGCGCGCGGCGAGGACGACGACGACGCGGAAGGCAGGAAGCAAGTACGAGGGGGTGGTTTGTGCGGCGAAGGGGCTTTCCAGCGCCAGGGCCGGGTGCATGAGGGGCTCGAGCGCGCGACCTCTCGCGAGTGCGGGAGGCGGGAGCATGCGGAGGAAGGTCAGGGTGAGCATCCCTATTTACGGCAAGCTCGGGGGCGGTTCCGGGCGCACGGAGTCCCAAAAGTTGGGTGCCGTGACGTCCCCGAACGAGAGCCTGCTGGAACAGGAGCTTCCGGAGCACCCCATGCTCCACAGGGGGATCCTGAAGAGCAACGGCCTGAGGTACGTGGTCCTGCCGAACAAGGTGCCCCCGCAGAGGTTCGAGGCCCACCTTGAGATCCACGTGGGCAGCGTGGACGAGAACGAGAGGCAGCAGGGCCTGGCTCACCTCGTGGAGCACGTGACTTTCCTCGGCTCGAGGAAGAGGGAGAGCCTCCTGGGGACGGGGACGCGCTCCAACGCTTACACGGACTTCCACCACACGGTGTTCCACGTGCACGCCCCGAACACGAACTCCACGAACGGCAAAGCGATGCTGCCGCAAGTCCTTTCTGCCCTGAGGGAGATCGCGTTCGAGCCGGACCTCCTCCCCTCGAGGCTGGAGAAGGAGAGGAGGGCCGTCCTGGCTGAGATGCAGATGATGAACACGATCGACTACAGGGTCGACGTCCAGCTCCTGACTTACTTGCACGAGGAGAACGCCCTGGGCTGCAGGTTCCCCATCGGTCTCGAGGAACAGATCAAGCAGTGGACCAGGGAGGACCTGATCGAGTTTCACGACAAGTGGTACTTTCCAGCGAACGCGACCTTGTACGTTGTCGGGGACTTCAGCTCCACGGAGGAGGTGGAGAGGCTGATCGAGGAGAAGTTCAGCGATATTCCACCCAAGATGGTCGGCGAGCAAGCTGCTGTCCCGGCCTCCAGGCACCAGGTGAGGCCGCCCGTGAGGCACGCTTACGGCAACCTCGACAAGGACGCCAAAGCCTACTTCATGAACGACGCGGAGGGGGAAGGCCTCAGCATCACTTCCCCGAATACTGTGAAGCCCTCGATCTTCAGGCACCCGCTCCTGCACGAGTTCAGCATCAACATGTTCTGCAAGCTGCCCGTGATGCGGGTGAGGAACTTGAACGACCTGAAGAGGTCCTTCATCGGAAGAATCGTCCTGAGCGTCCTCAAGTTTAGGTTGAACTCGCACTTCGCGAGTGACGAGGAGTTGAAGATCACGTCTTTCGACCTCGATTTCAGTGACAGCGGCAGGGAGGGCTGCACGGTCACGACTTTGACCGTGACGGCAGAGCCGCAGCACTGGAAGGAAGCAGTCCAGCTGGCTGTGAACGAGGTGAGGAGGATGAAGGAGTTTGGCATCACCAAGAGCGAGTACAAGCACTATTGCGAGGCGCTCTTGAGGGACTCCAGGCAGCTCAGCGAGCAGGCGGGCACCGTGCCGAGCATAGACAACCTCGACTTTGTCATGGAAAGCGATGCCTTGGGGCACGTCGTCATGGACCAAAAGCAGTCCCACGAGGCCCTGGAATCTGTTGTCGATTCCATTGAGTTGGAGGAGGTGAATTCGTACGCCAGGAGCATCCTGTCTTACATTTCTGACTTTGGGAATGAGGAGGAGATGATGGCGGCAGAGGACAAGGACTTGTTTGCCGAGGACATGGGACCGACCAAGGCCACGAGTATTGTCACTTGCATTCCCGCCTACGTGGACAAGGATGGGGGCAGCATCGCGAGTGGGCAGAGCCACCAGAGGGGGCAGAATTCGATGGGGCAAATGGACCACGAGGAGCTCGAGGCGATCCTCGAACAAGGCGGAGACATTCCTGTTCCGGACGAGGAGTCGAAGATCGACATCCCGGAAAACGCGGTGGAGTTCAACCTTGATGCGGACGAGATCGCCTCTGCGATCTCTGAGGTGAGGTCCATGCCCCTGGAGCCTGTGGAGGATTTCGAGGTCCCTGACAACCTCATCTCGGACGAGGAGCTGGATGGCCTGGTGCAAAACGTCCAGCCGACCTTTGTCCCGCTGCAGGGCCAGCAGCACGTGAACAGCTCCCCAGATCCGATCACGGGTATTGTGCAGAAGAAGCTCTCTAACGGGGTGGCTGTAAATTACTGCAAGACGGACAATGAGCCACAGGCCGCCATGATTCGGGTTGTAGCGTCGGGCGGCAGAGGGGTCGAGAAAGCCATGGCTGCTTCCAGTGGCCTGGGCGCAGTTGCTTTGGGGACTCGAGCTCTCAGTGAAGTTGGGGCAATCGGGAAGTGGGAAAGGCAGCAGGTAGAGCTGTTCTGTGTCAGCAACTTGATACACTTTGTCCTCGAAACGACGGAGGAGTTTGTTGTGCTGGATTTCCATTTTGCGAGCACGGGGGGAGGCATCAGAGCTGTGATGGAAATGATTCATCTCCTGCTGCAGTCGCCGCGATGGGACGAGGCGAGCTTGACGAGGGCGAAGCAGGCCTACCGCGCTCACTACTCGAGCTTGGGGAAATCGCTGGAGAGGGCCACGCTGAATAACGCGCTGACTGCTATGGTCGGAAAGGGCTGCTGCTTCCTTGACCCGGTTCCCGAGGAGCTCGACGCTGTCACCCTGGAGGGTGCGGCAGAGGTGCTGATGGCGCAGCTCGTTTCTGAAAATTTGGAGGTCAACGTGGTGGGGGACTTTGATCAGGGGGAGCTGGATGACACCATTCTCAAGCTGCTCGGTACCTTGCCCAGGCAGTCTGTCGATTGGAGCAAGTGGGTGGACCACAACATAGATTTCGTCAGGGGTAGTTTGGAGGCGAACAACACCAAGTTCCTTCTCGCGGACAGTGACGAGAGGGCTTGCGCCTATGTCATCGGTCCAGCGCCTTACAGGTGGCAGGACATCAGCGGGAGTGACGGGGGGGACAGCTCCTCCCCTTCGGGAGAGGGTCTGTTGGACTTTTTGTCCTCGAGCCCAGAGGAGAGACAGGAGCACCCCCTCTTCATGAGCGTTTCCCTGTCTCTCATGGCGGAGATCATCAACAGCAGGCTGTTCACCACCGTGAGGGACTCCCTTGGCCTGACCTACGACGTCTCGTTCGAGCTGCAGCTTCTCGACAGGATGAAGAAGTCCTGGTTCAGCGTGTCGGTCACGAGCACGCCCGCGAAGATTGACGATGCCCTCGACGCCTCCTTGCACGTGCTCAGAGAGCTGACGTCCAGGAGGGTGAGTCAGCAGGAGCTGGAAAGGGCGAGGAGAACCTTGCTCGCGAGGCACGAGACCGATCTTAAGGATAACTCGTACCTGATTGGCCTCCTTACCCACTTGCAGTGCGACACCGTCCCAAGGAAAGACATCAAGTGCCTCCAGGAGCTCACCTCCGTGTACAACGCCGCGACGGTCTCTGACATTTACGAGGCGTACAACAGGCTGGGGCTCTCCGACCAGGAGATTTACACCTGCACCGGAGTCAGCGGCGAGAGCCTCGAGGAGGGCGATCCCGAAAAGCAGAAGCAGCTCGAAGCAGCAGCGGCGATCGCCCAAGCTTCCCAGAATGGCAACCTCTTCGAAGCCATACGGATAGCTCTGGAGAACGGCATGAATTAGACCACCACCACATCGTTTGATTCCCTAATCGATCCATAAAAACCAACCGACAATTTGTTTGTATCTACAGCATTACTTGCACCCACGGAGACCGAGACAACCAAGGCCCTCCCTTCCTCTCTCCTCTGGAGCCAGCCAGAATCCAGCAGAGATCAGATCAGGCTGGAGATGGACTCCTCGCCCTTCTGCCGCGTGGTGACCAGCGAAGAGTGCACGGACGTGGAGCACAAGAACTGCAACTGCTTCCGGTCGCCGGCGGCGATCCTTTACAGCCAAGACCTCCTGGAGCTCAAGCACCAGAGCTCCCTGTGCGAGTTCGCGCGCCGAGGAGACGTCCAAGGTGTGCGAGGATTCCTGAAGAAGGGTCGCTTGGAAGTGGACTCGTGTAACGTCTGCGGGTACAACCCCTTGCTTTACGCTTGCAAGAACGGCAACCTCGAGGTGTGCCAGATACTCATCGAAGACTTCGGGGCGAGCTTGCGCGCGAGAACTCGCTCGCTGAGGGCCAACTGCTTGCACAGGGCCGCAGTTGGAGGGAGCGTGGAGGTGACGAGGCTCCTCCTGAGAAAGGACCCAGGACTCGCAGCGGAGGCGGACGTGGATGGGAACCTGCCCATTCACAAAGCGTCGAGCGGGGAGGTGTATTCGCTGCTGCTGGAGGCGTACCCGCAAGGCGGAAAAACAAAAAACCGTCGGGGTGAGTTGCCGAGTTGGTGTCCGTGAGGACTTGAACTAGTGCAGGGCAGCAGCATGGGGGCTGATCCGACGCCAGCCACCCTCGCGAGGCACAAGCAGAACTGGCAGAGGAAGGTCAGGCGGTGCATTAACAAGCTGAGGGAGGGGACGGAGGGCTGGAGCGAAGCTCAGAGCGCGGGGCTTCAATCCGCGAACCGATTGGCCAACGACGTGGTGCTGCTGAAGACGCTCCTGCTTCAGGGCCAGCCCGCAACCAGGGCACTGGATGAGCTGGAGAGGGGCGGAGAGGGGGAGCTGGCTGGGCTCAGGCAGGCAGCCCTGAGCAAGCTGAAAGAGAGGGCGGCAAACGAAGCGATGGGAGTGGAAAGCGCCCTGGAGAAACTGGAGGAATCCTTGGGCGTGCTCAGAGCGGGCCAAGAGGATCTGAAGGCAGAAGACACCCTTGGCCTTGAGGAACAGGTCTCGAGGAGACTCAAATCGCAGCAACCCGTCTACTGGACGGTGGCTCCAGCGTCTTACCTTAAGAAAGTGGAGAGCGTGATTTGCTGCTACGAGAAGGAGTACGAAGCAAAGTCTGCCGTCCTTTCCTTCTTCCAGCAGATTGCAAAGGACTTGCAGGGCGACAACTTTGTTCCGAACCAAGAGCTCGAGAGCAAGATGAAAGTTCAACTGGTGGTGTGGATGCTCGAGCCCGAGCTCAACTTTGAGAGGTAAGACGAGGACACGAGTCGTTCGATCGTGCGTGCGGTGCGGCGTGCTCGCCGGGGAGCGCGAGGGAGTGGGACTGCGAGAACTGACAATCAGATCACTGCTTATTCACTTATTGCTCGGACACGAAATCACAAAGCATGCAAGACCTGGAGGACCTCTACGAGATCGAGAAGAAGCTGTGCACCAAGTACTGATGCCACTCTAGGGGAAGACAGACTCGTCCAGCAGCAGCTTGCACGTCTGGTGCAACCGGATCTCCCTTTGGGGAATCACACTGTCCCCGGACTCCTCCAGGGGGATGAACCACGTCGCGTGGCACTCCCTGGTGTGGGCTTCCACGAATATGCCGTCCTTGTCTCTGTCATCCAAGGGCCAGGGATGCGCCCACCAAACGTTAGGATACAACATCTTACTCTTCTGTACAATAACAAACTGCGGGCTCCCGCAAAGGGAAGAAAACAATTCAAAAGAGAAGGGCAAAAGGTTTCTCTTTGCGTGTCAGTGTAATGTAATGCGGATGCGGGTGTGGTGTGATAGAGATGTGCCGCTAGCACGAGCCGGTCCACTTACCGCAAACTTGGCCGTTGCCGTCAAGTGCTGCCCCCTCACGAACTGGAGAGCAGAGGACAAATTCGAGGGCCCCATGAAGGCGTCTTTGATCTCAATCATCCCGAACTTGGACTCCCCGTGGTTGAGCATGACGTGCTCGTCCACCTCGGCTCTCCCGCCCAAGACCTCGTCCCTCAAGCCAGAAATCTTCGACTCGAGAGCCAACAGGACGTCCTCGGGCAACTCGCGCCGATCGCTTCCGTCGCCCGCAGCAGGACTCTGTGCAGCCCCCAGATCCTCTCCCTCGAACGTCTCCGCGTGTTCCTGGAACTCCAATAGGTCCTCGCACTCGTCCATGGACTCTTTTATCTCCTCGTTGTTCTCCTCGATGAGAAGAGCGCGTTCGAGCTGCACCAGCGCTTCCGAGTAGTGACCGAGTGACTTCAGGCACTCGGCCCTCCGGAAGAGGGCCTTGACGTTTCTCTTGTCTATGGCGAGGGCAAGCTTGCAGTGCTCGATGGCGCTGAGCGGGTCCCCGAGCTTGATGAAGACCGCAGCGGCATTCGTGTGCAGCTTGCACGCGAGGTCGTTCGCCTCCCTCGTCACCACGGGGTTTCCCCCGTCCTGCAAGAGGTTCAACGCCAGAAGATACGACCCCTTCGCCCTCTCGTACTCCCCGGCGGAGAAGTGCTTGTTCCCAGCATCCTTCTCGGCCACCGCCGCCACGTACTCCTCCTCATGCCGTGACTCTTCCACCGTCATCTCCTCGTCCTCCCGCTCCCCCAAACCAAACCAGAAAAGAAAAAAAAAAACGCACTCGGCACGTCACTTCCCTCCACCGAGGGGGGCCAAGCGAAACACGAACACGCCCCGCTTCCAACCGTCACCCCCGATGCCCGTCCTCCTCCTCGTCCTCGTCCTCGTCCTCGTCCGCCGTCAACCGTTACGCCTCCGTCAACCGTTACGACCCCTTTCCCGCCAAAATTAGCCGGTCTTGTCACTCACAGCCATGGCGCACGATGGCGCGGAGGAGGGCGGAGGCGTTAGCGGAGGAGGAGGAGGAGGAGGATGGGCGCCGAGGGAGGGAGGGGGCGAACCTGATGACAGGGCGACGTCCGACCAGGGCGGAGGGGTGCGTCGCCGGAACGCGGGGGCGGGAAGGAGGAAGGAGGAGGAGGAGGAGGAGGAGAGATTATCATGATGTTGATGTTGATGTTGTTGATGGTGGTGGTGGAGAAGTTTCAGACGCCTCGTCCTCGTCCCTGGCCAAGGTGGCGTGGTTGGCGCTGGGATCACGGATCGCGACGACGCTCCTGACCTTCCTGTTCGACTACCTCGTGCGGGACTTGGACTCCAGCGCCCAGCTCGAGTGGCAGGAGTGCTACGGGGATGGGAGGAGCACGGCGGGGACCACTTGGCTGGACGGGCTGTTCGGGGGGCACGGGGGAGGGGGTTCGCGGCCCCGTGGATCAGCCTTCGCCGCTGCTTTGGGGAGCTCGGTGGTCTGGGACGGGGTACACTTCGTGCGGGTCTGCCAGTGCGGTTACGAGTTCGACCACCAGATAGCGTTCCTTCCCTCTTGGCCTCTCCTGATGGCAACGTTCCGGAGTGCAGTGCTGGAGCCAGCCCTCCGAACTGTCGGTCGGGGCGACGCCCTAGATCGGGCTCTGGGCTGCGCCCTGAGTGGGCTGCTCCTTTCGAACTTGCTCTTCGTAGCGTCAGCGGTGTCGCTTCACAGGCTGGCGGTGAAGCTGGGGCTCGGGCCTTCCCTCGCCGCGACTGCTTGCGCGCTGTACGCCTTCAACCCAGCCACGGTGTTCTACTCGTCGATCTACACGGAGAGCTTGTACAACTTCCTCCACTTCGAGTCCATGGTGCACCTCTTCGAGGAGAAGGAGAGTCTCTTGGGGGTCTTGGTGTCCACTGGGCTGCTGACCGTGGCAACCTCCGTGCGCTCCAACGGAATTTTGAGCTGTGCCCTCGTCGCAGCGGTGAGGATGAGGACGACCCTGCGGTGCCTCGTTCGCAGGTTCTGGGATTGCGGGGGCAGGGGGTCTGTCGTGGTCGAGGGGGGGCACTCGTGGCTCGTTCGCTTGGCGGGGCAGGGGCTCCTGGCAGGCGTTCAGTGCCTAGCGATCGTGTCTCCATTCTACGTGTATCAAATTTCCTTCCAGCTCGGCTGGTGCCAAGCTTACAAGGACGAAATCGGGGGCGGACTGTCGCAACAAGCGCTGGAGGGAGAGCTGGACGCCATGGGCGCGGGGTGGTGCAAGGGAAACCCGTACGTTCCGAAAGTGTACAGCTCGATCCAATCGTCGTACTGGGACGTTGGCCTGCTCAAGTTCTACAGGCTCTCGCAGGTCCCCAACTTCATCATGGCTTTGCCCATCTGGGCCTGCACCCTGTTTGAGCTCCGCGAGTCCTTGGGCTGGCTTCTTTTGGACACGCCTTGGGCCGACTTGCCCCGCGCCCTCGTGACGCTGTTGGGTGACAGGCAGGCCTTCGGGCAGGTGGCCCTGTGCCTCCATTGGATGCTGATGCTTCTGGTGAGCGTGCTCATCATGAATGTCCAGGTGAGCACCAGGTTCCTGTCCACGTGCTCCCCCCTCTATCTCGTGACCGCTCGCCTCACGCAAGACAAAGGGAAAAGGACAAAAGTGCGTTGGATTCTCAACTTCTTCGCCACCTACGGAATCCTGGGCTGCATTCTCTTCCCTAACTTTTACCCTTTCGTGTAACATTGTAACAACAGCAAGCAGCAAGCAACACAAGTGCGATGTAACAATCATGTCATGCACCTCCCCCCTCCCCTTGGCCCAGCCTCCCCTTTGGTCTTGTTGGTTGATTGAGGATGGAGGAGATGATGGCGCCGCCCGTGGGCGAAGTGCAGAGCTTGAGCTCGCTGATAGGGGAGGGTGCGGTGGAGGGGGAAGGGGATGCGCCGGCCGCCCCGGTGAAGACCAAGAAGGAGCTTTACGAGGAAAGAATCAAGGAATTCGAACGCGCTTTGAGTGCGAAAGTGATCGATGTGAAAGGGTTAAGAAAGCTGGCCATGGGGGGGATCCCTGAGGCGAAGCCTGGGGACGCCTTCTCCCTGAGGGCGAGGACGTGGAAGATTCTTTTGGGTCACTTGCCCAAGGACACGAGCGATTGGGGCGAGGTGCAGGCGAAGAAGAGGAAGCAGTACGCTGAGTTTTGCGAGGAGTTCCTCCTCGACCCCACCAAGGTGACCGCCTCGGCCGACAACGACGGGGATGCCCTGGCACGAAACAGGGAGGGCTCCCTCTCCACGAGCCAGGTTGACGACGATCCCCTCAGCACAAAATCAGACAGTGTCTGGAACAAGTACTTCGCGGACAACGAGGTCAAGGACCAGATAGCGAGGGACGTGGCCAGGACTCACCCCGACATACACTTCTTCAACAACCAGGACGGGAGCAGCCTGGAGCACAAGCAGTGCATGAAGAGGACGCTTTTCGTCTTCGCCAAGCTCAACCCGGGGCTTGCGTACGTCCAGGGCATGAATGAGCTCCATGCTCCTTTGCTGTGGACGTTCAAGACAGACCCGGATAAAGCCGAGAGCGAGCACGCGGAGGCCGATGCCTTCTTTTGCTTCATGGAGATCATGAGCGAGTTCCGGGACCACTTCTGCAAGCAGCTCGACAACTCCTCTTCTGGGATAAGGGCCACGATGACGAGGCTTCTCGAGTACCTGCAGATCTGCGATTGGGAGTTGTGGGACCACTTGGTGAACAGGATGAACATTGACCCTCAGTACTTTGCCTTCCGGTGGATTACCCTGATGTGCTCCCAGGAGTTCCACTTTCCGGACCTGATACGGTTGTGGGACACCTTTTTGGCCGATCCCAAGGGGAGGCTGGAGTCCCTCCTTCGATTCTGCGTCGCTATGCTGGTCTCGGCCAGGGACATGCTCCTGGCGGGAGACTTTGCCTCCAACTTGAAGCTGTTGCAGAGCTACCCGCCCACGGATGTGAACATATTGCTCAACAAGGCGGAGCAGCTGCAGTCGGAACTGAGCTGAACCAGCAAGAAACTTTGACGGTATTTATACAATAGTAATCGATCCATATTTCATAATTGTACTTGATTCTGGGCTTTATTGTACACACAAGCGAGCGGTTCGAGCCGCCTTCCGCGACGGTGCAACGGGTTTGGGCTGCCGAGGAAGCTTGCCGACCTGGGATCACCCAGCGCCATCTACTTATTGTTCTCGTCGAGCTCCTTGAGGGCTCGCTCTATCCTTTCCTCAAAGGGTGTCTCGTGCGTGGTGATGCCTTTGAACTCGCTGTACCGCCTCAGACCGTTCGGTATTCCATTAAAGTCACTGGGGGGCGGCGGCGTCTTCGGGATACCCCGACCGGCCTGTGCTTCGACAAAGTAGCTGTTCTCCTTGTCGAGGAAAACGCTCTTGTCCACTTGGAAACCTCCAGGGGTGTGCTCAGAGAAGCTCTCGTGGTCCACAAACACGTCTACCACTGCGGGACTCGGCTTTGCTACCGACAAGTCGGTGAACTCGACTTCCTTCTCCGGATCCACGACCCTCTTGCGCCCCCACTTGTCATTCTTCCACTTGACTTGGACGTCAGCCTCAGCCTTGTCCGCCTTAGTCGCCTGGCAAGCACTTTTCCCCTGAGGCACCCTCTTGGTCTCAACCGCTGCCCCTTGCGAGTTCTGAGGGGAAAAGCAAGTGCCCGCGCTCCCGCAAAGTTTCGAGGCAAGCTTTAGGAAGCCCATGGCAATCGTTCTGCCCTCTTCTTTCGACCCTCTGACCCCAAAGATTGCCGCCTTGGTTCCAGCAGCAGAGACGCCAAAGCCAAAGCCAAAAAGACTTTGAATAGAACGATTTTGGCGGGGGACAGGAGGGGAACTGGAACTGGGCCATTGCCATCATGAGGAGGGGGACCGTGCAAGTCCATCAGTGATCGGAGTGGGCGGGATGAGAAAGATTGGTGCTCCACGGACGAGGTCTTTGGACTACAGCTCATCTCCCAAGCAGGAAGGTTTGGGGCTGTCACAATCTCGACAAACATGGCTGGAAGGGGAACGGACATTCTTTTGGGGGGGAATCCCTACGAGATGGTAAGGATCGTTCTGCTTCAGAATCTTTGCTCCGCCCTCATGAAGAGCGAAACTTGCCCCGATTTCTCTGGGCTCTCGGAGATCATAAACATAGAAATTCCTCCGGAGCTCCTGGGGCTGATGGCCCGCGCAAAGGCCTCTGCGATGTCAGAGTGCGGCCCATCACTGACCCTGAACGAGGTCGAGCAGCTCGTGATCGAGCTCTGCAACTTTGCGAGGCAGATCCTGGGTGGTGGCGAGGAGCAGAGCTTGGCCTTGGTAGAGTCCAAGAATTTTTCTGCCTTGGAAAGCCTCCTTGGGACAATGGAGCTTCCCGCCTCCCAACAATCGCTTCCCACCACAGCCTTGCAGAAGTTCGCAAACGCAGCAGTGTTCCTCTACAGCTATTGCGGCGAAGTTTGCAGCAGGGAAGGTGATCTTGTCCGGGAGTTGGGCGGCCTGCATGTTGTGGGAACGCAGCTGCACGACTCGAGGCGCATCGACAACCAGTTGAGGGGCAGGGCAGGGAGGCAGGGCGACCCCGGCTCAACTATATTCATTTTGAGTTTGCAGGACGATCTCCTGAAGATCCACGGCGGGGACAAGACCGCGTCTTTGATGACGGCTATTCTCGACGAAACGACTGGAGTCACCAGCCGCCTGCTGGACTCGCAGCTGCTCACTCTGCAGCGCAGCGTCGAAGAGTGGTACACGGGGATAAGGAAGCAGGTCTACAAGTACGACCAGTTTCTCGACATCCAACGGAACCAGATCTATAGGCTGAGGAAGCACATATTGACCTCCAGTGCGGACGAGCTGATGCACTTGATTTTTACCTACATCCGAGCGGACGTGGCGGAGGCCGTGGAGAGGAACGTCGCGGGTCACCCCAAGCAGTGGGACATCTCAAAAGTTTGCGAGGACGTGGAGAGGTCGCTGAACGAGGAGGGGATCCTCCAGCCGCAGTGTCCTGCTGCGATCCAAAGGGATCTGTCTTCTGGGAGCTGGAAGCGGACAAAGAGCACAGGTTTCCGACCACGGGCAGTTACCTTTTTGCGTACCAGGCCGCCGCCCAAAAGCTGGAGCTGGGAAGGGTCGAGGCGGCGGGGGAACGCAGGAAGCGGTCTCCCGTCAGCCAGAAGTGGAGCCCCGAGGCGAACTTCGTAGTCAACGAGCTGACGGAGCGCGTCCTCACGGAGTACTTCCTTCAAGTGCGGAGCGCGGCGACCTCCAGGAGGGGCATGTCGGACATCCTGAGCGATCAGAGGTACCTCATGCTGGAGCTGGTCGACAAGAGGTGGCAGAAGCACCTGAAGCACATGAGCTCCTTGCGAAACTCCGTGTCTCTCAGGGTCTTCGGGCAGCTCGACCCCTTGGAGGAGTACAAGGTCGACAGCGCAAAGGCTTTGCTCTATCTTGTGAACTCCATTCAGAGGGAAATCATCCGAGACCTGTTCTCCGCCTTGCGGTGAAGTCTTCCAGGCGGTGGTTAGGAATAATGCTATTTAAATTACAGAACGAATTCTATCGTTGCCTCAAGGCAAGTTGTTCAGTTCCTCGCTCATGACTTTCCTGTTCACGAAGGGCTTCATGCTCGCCTTGTCCCTCACGGTGAGGGTGTACCCCAGAGCAGCGAAGCCACCGAGGCCGGCGAGGAGCATACCCAAAGCCTTCTGGCTTCCCATGAAATTGTACTCGTCCAAGCAAGCCTCTGGGTACGCGGTTCCGTCGTCCCAAGTGAGCTCGTCCGTCTCCGCAAGCGGCTCCGTGGGCGCCTTGCGGTAGGCCACGGGCCCTCCGCCACCTCCCCTCCTCACTTGGAATTGGAACGGCTGGGCCACACTGGAGCCCCCCAGCCTTGAGCGCGAGCGAGCGAAGAAGGAAGAAGAAGGAGAAAGGGGGCACGAGAGTCAGTCCATCCGCATTTGCGAGGGAGGGGGAGGAGGACAAACACGCACAACAGCCATTCCAATGCCCAACCGAGACGGGGACACTTTGGCCGGAGCAAACAAAAAAGCCTCCGCTAGAGCACCCGCCAACCAAACGAGTCCAATCCAAGACGTCACCACTCCGTTGACGGGTGAGTCCTTTCCACCGCCTTACCTCTTGCCCAAAGCGTTCGCCACGGTTCGCACGCACACGCTGTTTGCCATCGTGTTCCACGATGAAAAAACCTAAGTAGTCTTCTCTCTCTCTCTCTCCCTCACCCTTGTTGGAGGTTTTCCCCTGTTGGTGGGGTTCCAGTGTATACCAGTTTGGTCACACCCAAAGGACAACCCACTAAGCGTTTTTTTCGTGTTCTCACTTGCTGGACAAGGCCAAATCTATAGTTACGAGGAGTTACGAGGAGGGCAGCGAGTGAAACCCTAGCCGTCATGGCGCGATCAGGGAAGCGCCGTAAGAAAAAGGAGAAGCAGGGGAGTGGCTCGACGAGTTCCACAAGGAGGTCGCACTCTGGCGAGAGTCATGCTCAGGGCGCTTCGAAGTCGGGGCAGGAGTCTCCGACGACGGAGCCGTTACGTCGGTTCTGGAATCAGGGTTTAGCCTGGCTCTACGCGTTGTGCCTGCTTCCTATCGCGGACGACCCCGCCTCTGCGGGTGAGGGTTCGAGCACGCCTCGCAAGAAGCGGGGGGGGAAGCGGAAGGGGAAGCCGCTGGACGACCCCGCCTCTGCTTTCGAGGAGGGTTCGAGCACGCCTCGCAAGAAGCGGGGGGGGAAGCGGAAGGGGCGTCCGCCGGAGGCGGACGCCTCTGCGGGTGAGAGTTCGAGCTCGTCAGGCAAGCCTCGCAAGAAGCCTCGCAAGAAGGGCAAGAAGAAGAACAAGAAGAAGGGTAAGAAGAAGAAGAACAAGAGGGGGAAGAAAGCAGGGAAGCAGCCGGGTGGCTTGGCGGACGACAGCGTGAAGAAGACCTGGTTCTCATCGATCAAGAGAGAACTTGAAGAGGTAAAGTGTCCGAAGACGGGATGGAGGTCGTGCTTGAACCTTCCAGAAGATTCTGTGGTATCCGTGGAGACATTGCAGCCGCCCGCCAAAAGGAAGAGGGGGCAGAAGCTGAAGACCTCCAAGCTATTGTCGGAGCGAACGGTGATACGGACGAGGAAGCTTAGGATGCGCGTGAACCCTGAGCAGGCGAGAACACTTTGCAACTGGATGGGAGCTGCGCGTTTCACATACAACAAGTGTTTGGAGGCGGTCAAGAAGGAGGGTTTTCCGCTGGTTTGGACCGTCCTGCTGGACAGATTTGTGACGGCCAAACCGCGACGCCCTGAGGTCTTTGAGGGCCTGGAGAAAGAGCTGAAAGAAATCCAATGCTCTCCACGGCCATGGACAAAACAGGAGGCAGAGCTTTTCGCGGCCAGAGAGAAGAGACTCGAGAGCCAAATTGGAGGCAGAGCTTTTCGCATCCAAGTGGCCAAGGACCGGGACTACGTTAGCGGGGCCTTTGTGAATCAGAAGCATCCTTGGCTGAAGGAAACCCCCTGTGCCATCAGACAAGCTGCCGTGCGAAGTCTCATCAAGGCATGGGATTCGAACACCGCGAAGCAGGAAGCGATGAAGGAGCGCGGCGAGAAGAAGGGGCACCGCTTCGTTCTCAAGTATCGTCAACGTCAGCAACCGAGCTCTTGGACTATTGAAATTGATGCAAGAGACTTAAAGAACGTGGAGACGATCGAAAGGCCAAACACGAGACACAAGGATGACACGAAGCACAACAAACGACGCAAGTGGACCAAGCTGGAGGTGTTCAAGAAGAAGATGGCCGGCGGGCCCCTGTACTTGACGGAGGAGATCCCCGGGGGCAAGATCGAGGGTGCCGTGAAGATCACAAGAAATCGCCTTGGGCAGTTCCACATGCACATTCCCATCGCGACGCCATGGGATCGCCTGCCACCCCTGAAGCCTGAGAACAAGCGGAAGGTTGTCGCCCTGGATCCGGGAGTCAGGACCTTTCAGACGTCGTACTCGCCGCAAGAAGGCGTCGGGGAGTATGCCACGGGCGAGCGAGGCTTCGCGAGGCTGTTCAACCTCTGCTGGAGGATTGATGAGATCATTTCCGAGCGCAAAGACCCAAAGGTGAAGCTCCCTTACCTCGACCGCCGCGACTTGAAGAGACAGCAATACGCCTGCATGGAGAAACTTCGAGGTCTGACGAACGAGCTTCACAAAAAGGTAGCCAACGATCTATGCAGGAGGTTCGACACAATCCTCCTCCCGGAGTTCAAGTCCCAAGACATGGTGAAGAAGAACAACAACGGGAGACGCCGAGTGATCAGGAAGAAGACGGCTCGCACGCTCTTGACGTTGAGGCACTATGCGTTCAGAACGTTCTTGGCTTCCAAGGTGCTCTTGCACGGCAGTGAGCTGGCGATCGTGACGGAGGAGTACACCTCCAAGACCTGTGGCAAGTGCGGACACATCAAGGACAACCTGGGTGGAGCAGAGGTGTACAAGTGCCAGAAGTGTGGCTTCAAGTGCGGTCGGGATGTGAACGGGGCACGCAACGTCCTCCTGAAGCACTTGCGTCAACCAAAAAGTGTGTAACTCCTCAGGGTTGCACATACGTTTGTTAGTACGGGCTGCCGTGCGTGGGCGGAAGTATTCGTTCATGTACGGTGGAATGGTCGTGGTAGGGCCGAATTACCCTGCCGAGAAACTTACAAACTCGGTGAAACGACCTTTGCAGAAAACTAACAGGTAAGTAGGGGCCGGCCTTCACGTGTTTCTCTCCGTGTTTCTCTCTTTCAGTGGAAAGGAGAACTTGCCTTTGTGCTTCCAGTATTGACTGTGATTTTCTTACCGTCCTTTCTAGAAACCCCAGCTGAATACGTTGAACAGGACAAGCAGGACGAGTTGCAGAGGGAGAGAGAGGGAGGAGGAGGTAACAAAAAGTGTGGAAATATGTATTCATAAGCTTGTCTACTCATCGTCATCGGCAATGCTCGTCCACTCTGCATCGATGACGATGTCGTCTTGTCCCCTGGGCTTTTGCTGTCTCTTCGCTCCCGGCCGTCCGGCACTTCCCTGCTGGGTGAATCGGTCGAACCAGGAGTTCTGAGTGCTGTAGGCGTTGGCGTTCCTTTCTTGCTCAGCTTGCTGCTGCTCGAGTATGAACTTCTGCAGGGCCGGTAGGAACAAGGGGGAGAAAAGGGATAACAGGAACATAAAGTACAGGACTTTGAGGTAAATCCCACTGTTGTTGAGCGAAGCAGGCGGAGAACGTTGTCAGCACACGTCGCGCGCGAACCAAGGTCAAGGAACCAAGTCATCCCACCCGTCCGGCTCGCGTCCTCCAAGGGAAGGGCCAGGGCAAACCGAGCAGACAGAGAGGCACAGAGAGAGAGAGAGAGAGAGAGAGAGAGAGAGAGAGAGTCACTTACCTGAAGATGAGGTATATGAACGCCCCGTACAAGACAACTTGCCCCGTGGTTGTCTTGGAGAAAGCGGTGAACTTCCGCTTTAGCTCCGGATAGTTCCTTTTGAAGTCCTCGGCGGCGTTCTCCAGTTTCGTTTTCACCCCAAACTTGTTGTCGAAGGACTCGAACTTGAGGGAAACCTCGTTCCTGACTTTGTCGGCCTTGTTGCTGATCTTGAACTTCCTGTCCATCTTCTGCAGGGCTCGCCGGGAGTCGTCGGCGAGAATCTCTGCCCTCAGGGTGGCTTGCTTGCGGAACTCCTTCCAAAACTTGGGGAGGTCCTCGTTCAGGGCCTTGTCGTACTTCTGCTTCCACTCGTCCCCGCTGCTCCTCTTCCCCCCGCTCGCCGCGCAGGCAACCACCCTCCTCCTCCTCTCCAGGGACACGCCGCCGCAGCAGCGAACCCCCCTCCTCCCCGCGGCGAGGGCCCTCCCGCTCGTGCACCCCTCCACCATCCTGCCACTCGTGTGCTGGCTCCTCTGCGCCAACCTCCCCTTCATCATCGTCGTCGTCATCAAAGCCACCACCAACAACAACTACTACTACAACGACCTCTCTTTGTGTGCGTGTGTGTACGCGCGTGCGTACCTCGCTCCTCCGTCGAATCCTCACCAGGCCGTCGCTTCCTTTCAACTAGCGGACTCAATCAAAACCACAAAGCGTTGCTTCTTCCTCGTATCGTATCCAGTCCCACCACCAGCCTCCCTCTGCTCTCAAGAACCTTATCCTATCGAGAACGAGAGAGAGAGAGAGAGAGAGAGAGAGAGAAGGGACTGGGTCGAGACACCTTGACTTCAAGCTGCTGAAGAACAAAAACGAAACACGCTGAAAGAGACAACGCACTTGTTTCTCGCGTCCCTTGGGATTGCTTTCTTTGATTGTTTGATTGTTTGTTTGATTGATTGATTGATTGATTGATTGATTGATCGCAAGGGTGGAAGCCAGGAGAGGGGGAGTGGGTTCCGGTTGCCTTGGGGAAGAGAGAGTTTCTTCTTTGTGTGTGTGTGTGTGTGTGTGTGTGTGTGTGTGCGTGCGTGTGGAGGTTGGATTGTGCGGAGGGAGTTTGGAGATGGCGGCGTGCGCGGAGGGAGGCTTGAGGGGGTTGGCAGGGGACGGAAGGAGGCGGCCCAGGAACGCGGGAACCTCGCGTTGTCACGTGGCGTGCAGGGCCTCCGGAATGAGCGAGTGGCTGGAGAAGTCGTGCGAGGCTCTTCAATTGCGGCGGGACGCCCTGGAGAGCGCACCGGCGGCCCCCTGGAGCGACTTGAGGAACAAGAATAAGGACGAGGACTGGCGGTTCTCCGCGAGTCACTTGGCGAGGATCATGGGCGACCAGCCCAACGTCCTGGGGGGAGGGGAGTGGGCCTCGACGGCCGAGAGGTCGGACTTGTCGTCCTTGGCCTCCGAACTGGCGGAGGACCTCCAATCGGACCCGAGATTCAACTACAGGCAGGTGCTGGTGAAGGACGGCGTCCTCGTCTCGGAGCCGCAAGGGGAGGGGGGCGTCGTCGTGACGACGGCCAGTGGCGTTGAAGGGGAGGAGGCCAAGGAGGCGATGGTGTTCCTGAGCGAGCACGAAGCGTTGAGGCGGGAGGACCCGCTGAGCCCAGAGGACGATTTCTTCGACCACTTGGGTAACGCGTTGGGGGAGGGCCAGAAGGCTCCCCACCTGGTCCTGCACGCGAGGCAGGTCGACGAAAGCAGCGGGGCCACGAACATCCTGCACGTCTTCCAAGTCGTGCCCAGGAAGAAGGAGGGCTCGACTGTTTGCTGGTCCCCCAAGACATCCGTCCTCGTGGAGGGGAACCAGAAACTCGTGCTGATCGAGGAGTTGGTCTACGAAGACGGCCAGGCCGCGGCGGTAGAGGCGGTGGAGCCCACTGCGAGGATCGTCCTGCCCAAGACCAGGGCTTACCTGCACCCGAGCGCGTCCTTCAAGCACACCGTCGTTCACAGTGGGGCAAAGCCGAGGGACGTGAACGTGAGGACGATCCAAGTGACACAGGAGGAGGGGAGCAGCTACGACATGCTGGAAACGAGAGTGGCGTGCGCGGACGGCTCCTTCCAGGCCTCCGCTTCGAACGCTTCGCTGTCTCGAGTGGAGGTGGACATGTGGCAACTGGGGGGGGAGACGAAGACCAACTTTAACTCCCTGTCTCTTATCGCGACCTCGGGGGCGTCCAACGGCAAGGGATCGAAATCGTCCTCCGCCTCCGCGGGCATCACGCACGAGCTGAGAACCAAGGCCAGGCTCTGCCACCCCGGGGGACAAATCAGCCAGGTGGCCAAGATGGTGGCCAGCGGAGGATCGAGCCACTGCATTTTCGACGGCAAGGTTGACATCGAGAGGTATGCCCAGGAGACGGATGCCGCTCAGATCGCGAGGGGGCTCCTGTTGACAAAGAGGGCGACCATCAACGCCCGCCCGAACCTGAGGATTCAAGCCGACAACGTCGTTGCCTCCCACGGGTGCACCATAGCGGACCTGGAGGAGGAGCAGCTCTTCTACTTGGCGTCCAGGGGCCTGGACGAGAGGACAGCCAGGTCTGTCCTCACTGGCAGCTTCATCAGGGAAATCACGCAGCTGTTCACGACCGACGAGGACATGCCGATGAACAAGCTGGCTGGCCGACTGGACGAGGCCGTCGAAGAGGCTTTCCTGCTCTGCGAGATCTGATAGATAGCGGGTAAAAGCATCAAGACGACGATGAGATGAGATGATTGCAAAGTAGTACAAATATATTCAGATCCTTCTCAGCGCAGCGTTCGAGAGATGCTTCTCTCCAGTTGATCGTACATTTCGTCAATCTCGGCCAGAATCTTGGGCATCGAGTTCACAAGCTGCTGCGTTTTCAGCACAGCCGCCTGCTTGGTGGCGAAAACTCTTGGCACGTTTGAGAGCTCCATGGACTGCCCCTCCTTCACCGTCGCCCGGCAAGCCCTGTAGCTCGCCGTGGTCGCCCTCACCATCTAACGTGGGACACATCACAAAAAAAATGAAGAAGAGCAGAGTCAGAAGAACGTTGCCAGGACCCAAGCGTCCTCTCTCTCTCTCTGTCTCTCTGCCTGACCTGAGAGTAAGCTGAAACCCACCTTTTCCGACAGCCTCCTCTTGAGAGCTTTGGACATGTCCGTCGCATCGAGCTTCGGGCTCGACACGGCAGCGGCTTTCCCCCCGAGAGGTGACACGGTCGTGGTTCCCGTGGACGAACTCATCCTCCCCGCTCAAGAGCAAGCGAACCAAACGACCCTTGACACCAAGAGAGCAGATCTTCAAACAGTGTTCATCTGACGATTAAATCCTCCAAAGAACGCCAAACCCCTCAAGTGAGGGCTCTTTCGAAAGATCGCGAGACGATGATTTCGCCTGTTTGCCTCTCCCCCCTCTCCCCTTGGCCTCTCCCCTCGCGTTTCCCTTGGCCGCTCCCTCGAAGACTCTCCACTCCAAACAACGCCAGCCAGCGCCCAATTGAAAAGTGGATAACGTCGCGTCGCGTCGTCGGCGGTCCAGAGGAGCAGAGGGAACGACGAGAGGTTTTCGAGGCGGAGGGGCGAGGTAAAGGTGTTGTGAGTGTCGTGGGAACGAAAGAGAATCTCGCGAGCTTTCCAACGGTGTGTCGCTTGACGGAATCTTCTTCGAGGGGCGACGGGGACAGGGACAGGAAGGGTTTGAGGCTTGTGTCCCATGGAAAGGATGGGAGGGGGCAGGGAGAGGGAGGCCGTCGCGGCGAGGGCGGAATTGAACATGCTGCTCGTGCTTTCCGCGACCAGGGAGGAGGGTAAGGGGAGGACCAGATCCAGGCAGGTGGTGCGACGGGTGTGGAGGAAGATGGAGGGGTGCAAGTCTCGCGGTCTCGGTCTGAGGAGGAGGCCCGCCTTGGAGGGCCAGGGCGTGTTGGGAGGCCTCTTCGGCCAAGCGCAGGGGTCCAAGGGGTCCCTTGCCTTTGCTGCATTCTCGCCAGAGGAGCCGGTCCTGGGCCTTGCCACGACACTCCGAGGGGGTGGGGCCAAGAAGGAGAAGAAGAAGCTGACCGCGGTGGAGGCCGAGGCCCTCCAGTTCAGGAAGAAGGTCCACACGGTGATCAGCAACCTCCTTGCTGGAGCGATCGCAGGCGCCTCCGTGGAGTCCGCCCTGTACCCGATCGACACCATAAAGACGAGGCTCCAAGCGATGAAGGGGTCGGTGGGGCTGAAGGACAAGGTGGGGGCCCTCCGAGGAAGCACGAGCTTGTACTCTGGCCTCCTGGGCAACCTGGTCGGCGTCATCCCGGCCTCGGCCCTCTTCTTCAGCGTCTACGAGCCGGTGAAGAACAAGCTCATGGAGCCCTCGGCAGGCATTCCCCAGTGGTGCGCCCAGTTCACCGCCGCGGCCACGGCCGCTGTGAGCGCATCCTTCATCCGCGTCCCGACCGAGGTCATCAAATCCAGGATGCAAGTCGGGCAGTTCAAGTCGGCCATCACGGCGATGAAGACGATCGTCAGGCAGGAGGGATTCACGGGCGTTTACGCCGGCTACAAGAGCTTCCTCCTGAGGGACATCACTTTTGACGTCATCGAGTTCGTCTCCTACGAGCAGATCAGGAACTTTTACTTGCAGTCCAAGGGCCCGGATGCCAAGCTCAATGCTTTGGAGGGCAGCGGCATCGGGGCAGTGGCGGGGGCGCTCACCGCCACCTTCACCACGCCATTCGACGTGATCAAGACTAGGATGATGCTTCAGGGGACCAACAAGGTGTACGCGGGCGTCTTCGATTGCACCAGGAAGATGATCGCCGAGGAGGGCATGGGAGCCCTCTTCAAGGGTGTTGGGCCCAGGGTCACGTGGATCTCCATCGGAGGGGCAGTCTTCTTCGGTGCCCTGGAGAAGGCAAAGTCCCTCCTGGAGGGCCTCGGCCCCAAGGAAGAGGAGTAGCCCCCCTTCTCCATCCCACCCTGTTGCATGTAAACACAAACTATCTGTAAATAAATGCGTTCCAAAACCCAAACGAACATCGCAGAAGAAGCGCCTCAAGCTACCGAGTTGTGCATCAAACAAACCGATGCATTGCCCCATTCTACACCCAACACGCAACAATCCCGCACCTCAAGCTCCCTCCTTCAGCTCCTCCTCTCCTCAGCCCGAGCTCCGCTCCAAGTATTCCCGACGACAGTTAGAGAGGAGATGGCCTCGGCTATCCTCCGGGTGGCCCTGGCCAACAAGGGCCGGGCGGCCCTGTCGTTGCTTGGCAAGACGTACTCGTACGGGAACCTTCTGGCGAGCGCGCAGCGACAGGCCCAGCGCATCGGAGCACGAGAACGAGGGAAGGACGCGTGCGTCGTCGTGTTAGCGGAAAGCGGGCCCGAGTACCTGATTGCGACCTGGGCCACGTGGTTGTCGGGCATGGTGGCCGTTCCGCTCTCTCCCTCTCACCCGAGCAAGGAGCTGGAGTATTTCGTCAAGGTATGACCTCGCCCGCTTGGCCGCTCCCTCTCTTCCTCGTGGCTGACCCCTCCTTTGCTCTCTCTCTCTCTCTCTCTCTGGACAGGACTGTGGGGCGAAGGCGATCCTTCACTGTCCCAGCCTGGAGGAGAAGGCCCGAGGGCTTTCCTCGGCGACGGGTGTGGGCACAGATCTGGTGGAGTGCGCAGATGTTGGAGACGTGGAGGTCGCTGCCGAGGCCTTGGACCTGCCGGGCGAGGAAGACGGGGCTCTCCTCGTGTACACGAGCGGAACCACTGGGAAGCCCAAGGGGGCTCTCCACACCCACGGCAGCCTGGAGTACCAGATGCGATCCATGTCTGAGGCGTGGGAGTGGCAGCGTTCGGACAAGATACTCCACTGCTTGCCGCTCCACCACATCCACGGCATGGTGAACGCATTGCACTGCGCCCACTTTAACGCCGCTCACGTCGAGTTCCTGGGATCCTCTTTCAGCCCCCGGAGGGTGTGGGACGCCCTGGCCGAGGACGAGAGCATCAGCGTCTTCATGGGAGTGCCGACGATGTATGCTTACCTGCTGAGTCACCTGGATCGCCTCAAGGGGTCCGAGGGAGGCGGGGGGGCGAGCGACTTGCTCTACCTCAAGTACGTGGAAGCCGCAAAGCGGCTGAGGCTCGCCGTGAGCGGGTCCAGTGCCTGCCCCGTGCCTGTGATGCAGAAGTGGGCGGGCATCTCTGGGGAGGTGCTTCTGGAGCGGTACGGAATGTCGGAGACGGGAATGATCCTCTCGAACCCCCTCGAAAGCGGCAGGCGGATTGTGGGGACCGTGGGAAGGCCTCTACCTTATGTGGATGTCGAGGTCACGGAGGAGGGGGAACTCCTCGTGCGATCGAAGTGAGTAGCAAGCCAATTGGATTGCCGCTAGCAGGCCTTTAGTCTAACCCCCTCGCATTCTCTTCCACCAGGTGCATGATGAAGGGGTACTACAACAAGCCAAAGGAGACGGAGGCCGCATTCGTGCAAGTCGGTGGGGAGGACTACTTCAAGACCGGGGACAGCGTCGCGTTTGACGAGGCCTCCGGGGTGTACACAATCAAGGGAAGGATCAGTGCTGACATCATAAAGCACAAGGGCTACAAGGTGAGTGCCCTGGACATTGAGAACGTCTTGCTCTCTCACAGCTGCGTAAAAGAGTGCGCCGTCGTCGGCGTAGGCCACGAGCTCTTTGGAGAGGCCATCGTCGCCGTGGTTGTGAAGAACGAAGAGGTCGGCGGCCTCGAAAGCCTGGGGGACCTCCAAGCCCTATGCAAGGACCACCTGGCGGATTACCAGACGCCCCAAAGGGTGGAATTCCGGGACGAGATCCCAAGGAACGCGATGGGAAAGGTGAACAAGAGGGAGCTGGCAAAGTCCATAAGTTCTTAGGCAAAGGGTTTCCATAATTTACGCCTCACTCTCCCTTGGTTCACGACGCCGACGGATCCTTCGTGACTCTCAGGTACCCCTTGTTGCTCGGCACGGAGAGCTTCGTGAAGCCGTGCTCGAACTTCGCGGAGGCGTCCTCGTCGCTGAGCGTCGGGACCACCATGCAGTCCTTCCCGCTGCACCAGTCGGCAGGGGTGGCCACGCTGTGCTTTGCCGTGAGTTGCAAGGAGTCGATGGCCCTCAGAACCTCCTGGAAATTCCTCCCCGTGGTCGCAGGGTAAAGAATCGACAAGGCAAGCGTCTTGTCCGGCTTTATCACAAAGACTGCTCTGCAGGTCATGGGCATCCCTTCCTTGTCTTTCTCCTCCGGATCCAGCATCCCGTACACCGTGGCCACCTCCCTCTTCGGGTCGCTCACAATCGGGTAGCAGACCTTGGCCTCCCCACAGAACTCTGGCAGTGCCTCAATGTCCTTGATCCAAGTCTTGTGGGACTCGGTCGTGTTGCAGGACAGGGCAGCCACCTTCACCCCCCTCTTGTCGAATTCCCCCAGCAGCCTCGCCACAGATCCCAGTTCTGTCGTGCACACGGGCGTGAAATCGTTTGGATGGCTGAAGAGCACCGCCCACCTGCCTTCTATGTACTCGTGCCACCTCAGGGGCCCCGCCGTGGAGTCTGCCCTGAAGTCTGGCACCCTCGTCCCCAACCGCATCTGTTCACAAAACGTCTCCACAACACAAATACGATTCGACCGAACCGAACCCTTCGACCTCCTCGACCCCACCAATCCGCCTCCCGCTCCTCCCTTCGCCACCGCTCCTCCTCCTCCTTCCACGCCGACCAGCGCGCGCTGCTACTCTGCTGCTTTGTGTCCCTGACACAAGGAACACGAAGGGAGGTCGCTCGCTCTGTCTGTTGCGGAGAGAGAGAGAGGGCGCGGGGGTGGCGTCGAGGGGGACGACGCAACGCGGAAGCGAAACTGCGTCTCACGAGCTCTCGCTTGATCCTTCACTTCACGGCTTTCGGCCTCGTGCAAGCCGAGGAGAGAGAGAGAGAGAGGAAAGGCGTCATCTTCAACTTCAACTTCATCGTCAACACCAAACGCAGCTGCAGCGAGGAGGGGAGGCGCCGGAGGGGAGGTTGTCGTGTGTTTGCAGAGGCGTTGGTGGTGGTCTCAAGGAGAGGGGAGGTTTAGGCTCCGCGGCGAGAGAGGCGAGGGGCCTCGCATACGGATAACTGTCGCTCTGGCTGCTGTGGGTGGGAAAGATTTGTAAGGAGGAAGCAGGAAGGAGCGCACTGCCTAGACGACTGGCCTATCTATATTGTATAGTATTGTCGGAATGGCCTTTGTCAGGGGAGCCCTTGGAGCTTTCGTGGGCCAGGCCTTTGCCGGTAGCAGAAGCCTGCAGGCCCTCACGATAGGCGTCGCCGTGGGCATCTACTTGGACCAAAACTACACCGTGCCGAACGTGAAGGAGGAGACGAAACGGTAAGGAAGCACGTTTGACTCGACAGCCTTCTGGCTTCCTTACGGCGCTTGGGACTGACCTCGTTTTCTTGGGTTCTTCCATTGGCCTTCTTCTTCGCTGCAGGTTGTGGGGCGTTTTGAAGGAGAAGGAAAAGGAGCACAGAAAGAGAAAGTGAGGTGCCTCATGTACTCCGAGGGGAGGGGGGGGGGCTGGGTCAACCACTTCACCACCCGGTGGGAAGCGAAGCCGAGGTGGTTGTCCGCTCTCTCTCTCTCTCTCTTATTTACCAACCAATGTAAAACAAAAAAATGTAAACGCTTGTTAGTTTTAGTATTCACCCTTCCCCCCTCGCTGACTATCCGCCTCGAAAAGGAGCAGCGAGGCGGTCACTCGGCCATCGGCTCCGCACCAGCCCCCGCAGGAGTGTTGGCGAGCACGGGCTTCCCGGCTTCGATCCCCCCGTGTGCCGCTTCCCCCTCCTTCGCTCTGTCCTCGCCAGCGGCGGCAGCTACCGGAACCCCGTTCCCGTCCGTCGTCGTCTCTTCCCCGCCTTCCCCCTTCTTCGTCTCGCTGGCGAGTTCCTCCGCGGCCTTCTGCGCCTTCCTCTTCTTTATGGACTCGCTCCTCTTCTTCGCCCTCTCCCTCATCTCGCTTCTGTGGTCCTCGATATCCCCCTCCAGCTCGGCTATCAGGTCGCCGAACTCGAGGTCCTCCAAAGCGCTGATCACGTCGCCCACGCTGATGGTCTGCCGCTTGCTCTCCACGCAGATGTCGTTCGCCGTTGCGCTGATCAAGTGGATGAACACCCGGCACGCCTCGCTCAGCGCAGTCAGGGCGTCCCTGTTCAAGTGTATATCAGGACCTCCAGTGCCTTTCAGCTCCGTGATCTTCTGCTTCACTATCCTCCTCACGTTTGAGCGAGGCAAATCCGCGTCCGTGTCCATGGCGAATCAGGTCCTCCGAAGACCTAGGCTCTACCAAAGGAGGCAAGCGCGAAAAACTAAACTGCGTTTTGCGATTCCGATTCCTTTCCAAGGAACGAAGGAGATCGTCCGATCGACCTCAACAAGCTTGGTGGTTTCTCCGCCCGCAAGGCCTTGGTGGTTCGAGTCCGAGGCCAACTCCAGTGTCTCGCGGCAAGGACTCTTCCTCGGCCTCAGCTCTCTCTCTCTCTCCCTCTCTCTCTCTCAGCTTGGCTCTCGCTCGCTCCGCTTTCCTTTCCAGTGGACTGGCGGGAAATCGGCGAAGGAGGGAGGAAGGGTTTTGGGGGGGGGGACGACATCTACGGCACTACATGACCAGGGGGCTGGGATGCGGGGCAGAGAGGAGTCCAGCAGCGAGCTCCTCCGTGGTAGGACGAAAAAGTTGGGGCAGGGAGAAGTCCCGCAAAAAGGAAAAGGATTATATTGTGATGATGAATGGATTGATTTGGGTTTTGCTGAGTTTACCCCCCCCCTTCGAAGCACAACGCGTTATTAATCCTCCTCGATGCCGAAGACTTCCATGAAGGTCTCCTTCACCTTGTCTCCGGAATCAATGGTCTCCAAGGGATCCTTTCTCAGCCTGTGCCTGAGGCACAAGACGCAGATTCGGCCGACGTCCTCCTCGGTGACCTCGGTCCTGCCCTCGAAAGCGGCGATGGCCTTGGCAGCGCGGTTGGTCACGATGTCCCCCCTCAAGCCATCCACGTCGAGCTGCGAGCACATCTCGGAAATCTTCACCCTGATGTCCCTGTCCACGGTCACCTCCTTCAGGAGCTGGCGGGCCTCCTCCAGCCTGTCCTTGATGGCGGTCTGAGGGTCGACGTACTCCTGCCTGAACTTCTGGGGCTGCTCATCGAACCTCGCCCTCTCCTCGACGATTTTCACCCTGAGCTCCGGGTCCTTCACCGTCCTGATCTCGGCGTGCATGCCGAATCTGTCCAAGAGCTGCGGCCTGAGCTCGCCCTCCTCTGGGTTGCCCGAGCCCACCAAGATGAAACGCGCCGGGTGACTGATGGAGATTCCCTCCCTCTCCACGGTGTTCCAACCCGACGCCGCAGAGTCAAGCATGACGTCCACCAAGTGGTCGTCGAGCAGGTTGACCTCGTCCACGTAGAGCAGACCCCTGTTCGCCTTGGCGAGGAGGCCAGGCTCGAAGGCTTTCACGCCTCCGGTGAGGGCGCGCTCAATGTCGATACTGCCGCAGACTCTGTCCTCGGTGGCGCCCAGGGGGAGGTCGATCATGGGAACCCTCATGTGAGTCTTCTCCAGCGCCGCGCCCGAGTTGAACTTCTCGGTGACCTCCGGGCCCATGAGCTCGCGGTCGTCAGGAGAAGAGTTGAAAGGGTCGTTCGCCACGATCTCGATCTCGGGCAGGATGTCCACCAGGGCCCTCACGGTCGTACTCTTCCCGGTTCCACGGTCGCCCATAATCATCACCCCCCCGATCTTGGGGTCGATGACGTTGAGGCAGAGCGCGAGCTTCATCTCCTCCTGGCCCACGATGGCGGTCAGCGGGTACACGGGTCTCGCCTCCTTCTCCTCCACCTCGGCGACTTCTTCATTCCCGTCCGTCGTCGTCGTTTTCCCGAGCACAGCGAATCCATTGCGAGGGCAAGAAGCGCCAAGTCAGCGACGGCAAAAGGATTCACCTCAAATATTGTTTGTGTGTTTGTTTGGTTTGTGTGTGGATAGGATGACGTGGGATTGCATTGGACAGACGGACCGTCGCCAACGCCCACCGACACACGCACAGAAGAGAGGGAGAGGGAGAGGGAGGGAGAGAGGGAGGGAGAGAGGCTCCCTGAAGCTCACGCACGGGGCGAAGCGTTTTCGTCGGTCGGTTCGCTTCCGCCTGGTGTGTCCACCTTACCTGTTTCTGGCTCTGCAACCGCCCTCGTGACGAAAGTCGCCCTCCTATTTCTCCTCGTCCCGTTCGCCTTGCTCTGCAAAGAAGGCGAGTTCCTCGTCCTCCCCTCCACCCTACGAGTCACCGTCCTCCCCACCATGGTGTTCCCCCTCCTCAAGAGGCTGGACCTCATCGTCTTTGTCATCGTCGTTGCCGCCGTCTCCCGTCGTGGCTCTTCTCCTTCAAGCTTCCAGGTTAAATCGTCGCCAAATCACACGAGTGAACCCTCAAACGAAAGCCCTTGGAGAGAACTCGTGTTGCGTCTCAACCCCTGTGCTCTTTGCCTCTCGCGCCGTCCGCAGTCTCCGTCTGAACCAAGCCCAAAGCCGATCGATCGACACGAACGTCGTCTGTTCTGGTTCGCGATCTGTTTCTCTTATCCATTTATCTTCTGTAGGAAACGCGACTTGAGGGGGAACTGACGCGTGATTGGTTCCGAGGATTTGGCCCGCAATTCGCGTCTCTGGAAAAATTGTACCCGTACGGGGATGTACCCCACGTGTATACACACACGAGGAGCCAAGCGAGGCGTGCAGAGGCAGGACGAGGACGACAGGAAGGAGGAGGACCTTGACGTGGGTTGGATGGACGTGAGGCTCTGCAAGGGACACGGCCTGGCAATCGAGCGTGTTCGTTAAGGTTCCGCGGAAGCAATTGAAGGGACCCAACCTTGCGCAGGTGAACCTGGAAAGGCAAGCAAGAAGAGCAAAGGGAGGTGAGGTGGTGTCTTGGAGGAGGGAGGAACGGGACCCAACCTCTTTGTTGGATTGACCTGTCGCAAGGGAGGAGACCAAGGGACTGGGACTTGGGAGAGGGTACTGCATTGCCGGCAAGATTAGGATCTTGGACAGGCGGAAAGGCTGAGAGCAACAAGACCTTGTCGAGTCTTTCTTGTGCGTGTGCGTGTGCTGCGAAGGACTGCTGGCTCGGGCACCACCATGGGCGTGAAGGCGAAGAAGGACAAGCTGCCTTACAAGGATATCGCGGTGAAAGTTCTGAAGAACAAGGACTGCTGGCTGACCCTGGAGGAGATGACGGAGATATCCAAGAGACTCGGGTACGTGCCCGTGGACTCGAACTGCGAGTCCCAGCTCGCCTCGGCCCTGTACACGGACTTGTGCAAGCCAGAGGAGTCGAGGCTGTTCAAGTTCAAGCCCGCTTCGGACGTTTTCGGCTTGAGCTCCTGGGAGGAGGAGGACGCCGCGAGGTCCAACTCGTACAAGGAGTACCTGGACAGGCACCCGGAGGAGCGCGCCGGGGACCAGGAGGAGCTGAAGAGGCAGGAGGGTCTGAAGCGCAAGGCCGAGGACGAGGCCGAAAGGGTCGGGGAGGACAAGACGCCGAGGGGAAACATTATTGATCGTGCCGCTTCTGGCGAACAATCGAAGCAGGGGGCTGAAGAGGCGACCGCCAAGGGAACTGCTGAGCCGGCCGCCGTCCCTGGAAGGCAAGCCTGTGCCCCTGCTGCCCCTAGTGCCCCTAGTGCTGGACAGAGAGCGAGCACGAGCGAAGCGCCGGTCGAGAGGCGCGGCGGACCCACGACGACCGCGGTGGACCCCTCACCCTCCCAGGTGACCGGGAATCGCAGGCTGGAGCACCGCGTGACGAACAGCGTGCTGAGGCAGCACCTGGCGGGCAACCAAGCCACCCGTGCGAGCGGACCTCGAGCCACGTCGAGTGCGGGGAAACCCCTGATGTTCTCGCCGCCTCCCCCGCAACGGACCCAGCCGCAGCAACCAAAGCAGCCCCTCTTCGCAGAAACCCCTTCGTCGTACGCCAGCGCGGCGAGCCAAGGGGTGTTGCGTTCCCCTCCCCCCCCGCAGCCCAAGCAGCCCGGCGGATACACGGACACGCCCTCGAGTCCCGGAAAGCTGTTCAAGCAGCTCGTCGCGGAGCGAGGCGCGAGGGAGAAGGAAAGGTTCTCGCCCAGCGCGCCGTCGCCCTCCTTCAGCGGCGGCGGTGCGGTCAGAAGTCAAGCCAAGAGCGCCGACGACAAGTCCTTTGGGAAGACCGAGATCGCCAAGATCCTCAAGTTGGCCGCTGAGATGGGCGAGAACAACATTATCGTGGGAAAGGTGTGGCTCGAGCTCGCTTTCAAGCTCAAGAGCAGCGAGCCGGGCCTCTCTGAATACGCCCAGAAGCACGCCAAGGGCGTCCTGCAGAACTATATTCAGGAGAAGGAGAAGATGCAGAAGCAGCTGTTGGAGACAAACGAGCAGATCGAGGAGCAGCAAAACATCGTCAAGGACTTTGTGAATTCCCGCAGCGGGGTCGGGATTGAAGTCCACTCCGTCGCAGAAAACATGAACATGCTCTCGGAGATCACACGATCCCAAAGTAACCTCGCCGTGCACGCCCTCGAAGCGTCAAAACTCGCCGAATCCGTCCTGCAAGAGATTTGCGATTAGACCCCAAAGGCGTGGGAAGCGGCTCGCGTGTAATGTAACAACACCACTTCCATCCTCCCCGCCCTCTCCTCCCTCCCCCTCCTCTTCTAATGCTCGAGCGTTATTTTTTTTTAAGGAGAAAGAGAAACGCTCGGGGCTCGGGCGCTCGCGACGAGAGAGGGGGCGACGACGACGACGACGATGGCGACGACGGTGGTGAAGGCGGGAGGGGGGAGACCCGAACACGAGGCTGCGGGGTTCGCAAACCAGAGGGAGGGGCCCGTAGCGACGGAACAACGTGTCGCACGTGCACGTCGCGCGAATGACAAGGGGAACGACAAGTTTAAGATCATGGTGAGTGCGAGGGTTGGGATGTCTCGAAAAGAAGTGTTGTCTCTTGCTCCCTCCCATTTCTGACCGGTTTCGATGGGCGCTTACAGGATTTCGAGGGGGCGTTGGGGGAGTACACTCGGGGACTCGACGTTTTGGCTTCCGCTGGAGCCAAACGCGGCGACCCAGCGAGCGAGTTGAGGCAGCGGCTTCTGTGCAATCGTGCGAGCGCCTACCTGAGGAGGGACGAGGCGGGAGAAGCGTTGCGGGACTGCGAAGCTGCGATCGACATCGACGGCGAGAACCCGAAGCCGTACTACAGGGGCGGACTGGCTCGCCTCGCCCTCGCGGATTATCGCGGAGCGAGGGCGATGCTGACGAGGAGCTCGAGCTTGGGCTCGAATGAGTGTGACCTGGGCGTGCTGCTGGAGACTTGCGAGCACCTGGTGGGCAACGAGGAGCTCGCGTCGCGGCTAGAGGGGACTGAGCGCGGAACGGAAGTAGCTGGAATTCTCGCGAGGTACTGCGAGCAGCTTATCGATGACGGCGACGACGAGGATTGTGACATTGGCGACGTGCTCGACGACCTCTTGAAACTTTTGAGGAGGGAGCCCTCCGCGAAGGTCTTGTTCGACAGGGCGTGCCATTGGAGGGCGCTTCTCTTTTACTTGACGGACTCTTACGGGCACAGAGTTTCTGACATATTGAAAGAGCTTGTGTCCGGCCCGCACGCCGTGGCGTGGCCACCCATCGTGACGGGAAGGCTGGTCTCCACGGTCCTGGAAGCATCCTATGAAGAAGGCGAGAAGGAGACGGCGATGAATCTGATCCTGTATTCTGCTTCGATTCCGATGATGACCTCCTGGTTCCTCATACGGCCATCCCGTGAGGTGGCCGGCGTCGTGGGGAAGGACGGAGCTGTTGTTCCGGCGCACCTCGTGTTTTCCTCCCTTCGGAGCAAGGCACGGTGGGAGACCATCCCCGTCAAATTTGCCCAGTACTACGTGTGGACCCTTTCGTCGTTTTGCAAAGCAGCTCACGGCTCGGAGATGCTAGCCAAATCGCACATCAGACCTATCAGTGATTTGGTCTTTATGTTTGAGCACGCGAACGATCTCAAAGGGGCCTTTGACGAACTCGCGGACGCCAGCATACCGTCCCACTTTGACCGGGTCACGACCGCAGAGGAGGCCGAGAAGTTCTTCAGGAGGGAGAAGAAGAGGATGTACAACGTGCCTGTCATAGATCTCAAGCACTCGGTGTTGGATGAGCTGAACGTGTTGGTGAGGGATGGGAGCGGTCTCAGAAACGAAGCATTTGTTCGGGAGACCACGGCATTGGGCAAGAGCACGCTGAAGCCAACGAGGCTTCTGGTAGATCTGTTAGCGCTGGCAAAGGAAATGCACAAGTTGTCACCCCTGAAGTCAGCCCCTGTGTTGGGACAGGACGGCGCCGCGAAGACTTACGAGAAGCGCCCGTTTGCAGCAGATTTCTCCAAAAACCCCTTTGGAGATGCCTTCATCGAGGAAGAGCATCCAAGCAGGGAGACGATGCTGAGCAAACTTATGGACGTTCTCATCGGATGTTGCGACGTGAAGAATGCGGCGATTACGTTGTGCTCCAAGAACATTCACAGCCTGCTGGTCGAGCTCAGCAAGTACGCCACAGAATCTATCGTTGAGAAGGCCGTAGAGCTCTACAAGGTGCTCTCTTCGTCTTGCCAAGCGTTTGCAAGCGAGGTCTTGAACGGAGACACGGACATGATTGCTTACACGGGATTGCTTTTGACGAAAAGGCCAGACTTGCAGTGCGCGGCGATGAACAAAATCGTTCTCATGCTGTCCACTTGCTCAGGAGACGATTTCAGTTGGTTCACCAAGAAAGGCTCTGGTCTAGATGCGTGCTACACCTTGCTTTGCCGGTGCATGGCGGATTCGGGTGGCACGTACCAGGAATTTTTGACTGCTGGGGGCAAAAGCAAGTCTTCGCCCTCCCGAGACGTCATCGAGCTGTGCAAAATAGTTTTCTTGCAGAGTTTGGAGAGGTGCAGACTGCGCAAGAAGTCAAAATTTGCCATACCAAAGGGAGGGGCCTGGGACACGTTTGGCAACCAGGAGATCATGGAAATGGAACGCTTTCTTACAGGGAAGCCTGTTGTTCCCCCCACGGCCGCAGAGATACCGAGCGAGGCGTCGGTTAGGATTCAAAATGCGAGCGAACCCCAAAGAACGGTGGCTTCGCCCACACCTTTGCACGAGGAAGGAAAATTGCGAAAGGGTTTCTTCGGATCGAAGAAGTCGTACAGAAGGTCTTCCAAGGGGAAGGATCGGGCACAGAGAATCGCTGCAGACACGAAGCCTTCCGTTGTGAAAAAGTCAGAAGTCTCGAAAGAAGAGGAAGTTATCGAGGAGATTGCAAACAACCCCCTCCTGTCAGATGAGAAACAGCAGTGGGAGGAGGACAACCGCGGGCCGGAGAAGGAGGACGGCACAGAACTGAAGGTTGTATGGGACAGCACCCCGAGCGACGAAATCAAGAAGCATCGCACCGACTGGGCAAACATGGACCACAGCCAGAAACTGTCTTGGACCCAGTCGAGCACGGAGGTTACAGCCACAGTCAAGGTTCCAAAGGGAACAAAAGCCAAGGACTTGGAAATCGTCGTGACGCCCACTAGGCTGCTCGTGAAGCTGAGGTGGTATGGCAGGGTCTTTGATGGCCCTCTCAGCCGAAGGTGCAAAGCCAGCGAGAGCTGGTGGATTCTTGATGGAGATCAGATCGAAATATGCATTCCAAAGGATGACAACCATTTTTGGAGGTCCCTTTTTGAGGGAGGGCAAATGAAAAGTTACTACGAAGTCTTGCAAGAGCTCGTTCACGCAGATGAGCCCGCCCAGAGCTACGAGGACCTTCCCGAGGAGTCGAAAGATCTCGTGGACGAGCTGAGAGAGAGGCAAGAGCTAGTATCGGAAGGCCTCATTGACCCTGATATTTTCGACGACTTCCGCTGCGTCTTGAGTGATGGCGATGGGGCGAAGTAGGCCAGATGCCGGGGCATCCGGCAATCATTCGGAAATAAATATGTTTTACTTCAGGGTTTCGCAAACTCAGCGCCACTTTACTGTACACATGTTCACACCATTTCTGCCCCGGAATTGTCTCTCATCTTGCTCCAGCAAGCACGAACGAAGCCGTGGTCAACGGCAGGTCTGCCATCCAACAACATAGAGAGCTTTGAGCAGAAAGTGTGGGCCACCTTCATGTTCTGCAGGCTCAAGCATCTCGAAGCAGTTCCAGCTGACTGCTGACGATCCACCATCATATGCATAGAGATGTACGGCAGCAAAGACGCTGGCTTGTCTTCCGCAAGGCATTTGTACAGGACCTCTGAAAATGCCTTGCTGAACTTGTCCTCGCCCTCTGAGTAGATCTCAGCAAATCCGAGAAGGTGGGGGTCGGATGTGTACTTTTCGACGATCTCCAGCAGGCTCGAGCCTCCGTGAAACGTGCGCCCCACCAAGCTCTGACCAAGCTTCCTCTTGACGTATATCCTCTTCCTTTGGGGTGGAATGCTGATGGAACCCACCTCATTCGAGTATTCCTCAACCTCCTTGTCCGCGTTCTCCGTCACCTTCACGGGTCTCTCCCAATACCTGCTGTCTTGCCCCTTCACCTGGATGCGCTTAATTTTTGAGCTCTCAGGAAGAATGGTCGGAGTCAAGCACTCGTACTTGTAAATCCCGCCGGCATCCTCGACTTCGACCTCCAAAGTGCAACGCACCTCTCTCCACGACTCGACGTCGATGGCGTCCATGCACCTGTTCTCGGTGCCCAGAACGTACAAGTGCCTCAGAGCTTGGAGGTGCGATCTGTTGTCCGTCGTGGAAGACGGGAAGTGTGGGAAGAGTGATACGAGGATGGCAGCAATCGCTTTGGGGGACGTGCAGAACGACAGCTGGCCTCCACCAAGAAACAGGAAGCCTATTGCCAAGGAAATCGACATCGAGGTTGCGTACGTCATCCTCCCAGACTTCGCGTTGTCCCTCATGTGCAGACCACGGAGCAACTTGAACGTTTCCAAGTCCCCGGTTCCAGCCATAACAAGAGACAAAGCCAAAGCAAGGATGCATATGCACTGCTCAAGAGTAGGCTTGTTGGCCCTGTTGCACATGGACGTGTGGACCATCGCAATATCGGGGCTCTTCGACTTGAATCTCAACAGCTTCAGCATGTGATCCATCAGTATTTTCTTGGCATCCTTGTTTGCGCTGCCGGCGTACCTGACCCCAAGAGCAATGCTTGCACCCGTGAGTGCGTAAAGGTGGCACTGAGCAATCGTGTGTGGATCAACGTCACAGAGGTCACTATCGTCCTCGCTAGAGATCAGCACGGACCCGTCTTCACTAACCGCGCTCCTCAAAAATTGTGGGATTTGCTCCTGGATCCACTCGGGCGCTGCCTTTACTTCGTCCCACATGATGAGGGACCTGAAAAGAATCCGCAGCAGGATGAAGTCCGGGCGCACAAAGTCTAAAGCGAAGTTGGACTCCGGATTCGAGAACCTCGATGCAATTGTCTTGTCATTTGTTTGCAAGTACATCAGGCCCAAAGCATACGCCGCGGCGGGAGACGTCACGTTCAAGTTGATGAGGTTGTCCTCCATCACCTGAGCGCTTGATCCACTTGCAGCTCCTGCGCCACCGTTATCGGACACTGCCTTCATGCGGCTCGAGAATTTGTAGGTCGCCCCTCCGTTCATGAAGTAGCAGAGCCTGTCTTCGAGGTCCATGTCAGAGAGCCCGGTGGAACTTGGGCCACGGGCCAGGTTCACCAGCCCCAGCCCTATGCCAGCGGCAAGGGCATATCCCTCCTGGTCTCGCCAATTGTCCGTGTTGGGCTTGCGAACAATCTCTTCCAACAGCACCTCCGTCATGATCCTGTGGGAGGATCCCAGGTACAGTAGCCCCACGCCCACAAGCGCAGCAGCCTGGATCAGCGAGGACAGTTCCAACTCCGGGTAGTGCGCGGGATGCCTTGCCGGGATGTGAAGAAACAGCATCTTCGAAATGGTCGTGTCCATGTTGCCAATGTTTGCGGCCGAGACGCCGAGGAGGACGCCAATTGTGGTCATGTCATCCTCTTGGGAAAGGTACCTGTATATATCGGTGATGCTAAGGCAACCGAGATGCCCTTGGAGGCCAAGAGCCATCAAGAAGCCGGCATGCGAATTCGATGGCTCTGCCGTCTTGTTGTAAACGATCCACGTCCTTGTCAGCTGCGCCTGGCCCTTTGCTAGCTGAAGCCCAGCCGCCACGCCGTTGTGGAACTGCGGCCAATCCAACATGTTTTGCGCCATCATGTTGTTGATGTCCAGGGTGATGCGGGCGTTGTTCTGGTGAGGCAGCGTTCCGCTTAGAGTCAAATCGGGAATCCGGAAGGGCTCCGTGGGCAAAGGGGTCAGCGTGCTGAGGCTGAAAGCTCCTCGGCCGACGGGAAGGGCCATCGTCTTCATCGCCATCTCGTACAACTTGGTCTGTTGCACGTTATTGGTCTCTGGGTGAGAGAGGTCCATCCCCTTCGGCAGCTGCACTGGGCGCGCGCAGGAGGAGGACAGGGCCTTCCGCACCTCCTTAAGTCTCAAGTCGTGGCTGAACCTCAGCCTCGTCGAGTCTTTGTCGATTCCACTCATTCCATCATTGGCCTCCCCGTCCCTCCCCCGCGTCACCACGCTCGTGCCACTCGCGCTGACGCTGCTATCCTTGATGTTGTACTCCACCTTGTGGTCATCCTCCTCGCTCTGCTCAGCGAACAGGCCAAAGCTGTAAGGGAGGTTGAGCAAGGATCCTTTGACCGCCAAGCAATTCGCGGCAAGGTCTTGCCGATTCAGGATCATGTAAACCGTTCCGGGCCAATCGAGCTCGGGATTATCCCTGCAGTGCAGGACTACCTCCTGAACCGGGATCGCCAGGCCAAAGGGCAGGCGCTGCAGATCAAGTAGCGACCAAGAGTCCTGTATCAGTGCCTGCACGACCGCGGAGGGGTTGCTCTTCTCGTCCTCCCTCCTGGCAGAGCAGGAGTAGCAGTATTCCCGTATGCTCAGGCAGAGCCTCAGTATTTTCCTGGACCACGAGAGGTACCTCACGGACTCGCTCTTGAGCAGCCCGGGAAGCCACGGGTCGTGATCCGATGAATCCAGGACGCAGCTCAGAGCCTGGTACATGTCAGCCGGGTACCGCCCCTCCCCGCTGGCCGCGGCGCGAGGGGGCGCGCCCGATCCGGAGGAGGTGTCCAGAGCGTACCTCCTCTTGTACCGATCCGCCTCGCTGCCGATGAGGGCCGACAGCCACTCCAGCAGCGACAGGAGGTGGCCGACGTAGGGCCACTTTGTGATGTCGAGGCGGTAGTCCTCGTAGAGGGCGTGCAGAGACTCCAGGAGGAGCCAGAGCTGGGTCTGACTCAGCTTCCTGGTGCCCCGAGCCCCCCCGCCGAGCCTCGATTGGGGCTTCTGGTTCACGCTGTCCGGGCTCTCTGGCAGGAAGGCCCCGAACTCCCCCGTCCTCATCAGCTTCTCGTGGTGCGGCGACTCCAGCAAGTAGTCCCAATCCGACGAAGGGCTTCCCTTGCCCCCCTCCCCCGTCGCCTCCCCGTCGTCCTTGCTCTCCACGAGCTCGGAGAAAGAGCTCAGGAAGCACTCCCACTCCTCCTCCAGGGAGCCCAGGGGCAGCCCCCTCGACGAGGCGAGGAACGCGCCGTACACCTCGTGGTATAGCTCCTTCGGCAGGGCGACCTCCAGGGCGCTGACGGCGTCCTTGGTGATCTGAAAGTACGGCTCCAGGCGCATTGGGACGCAGACTCTGGTCCCGTCCCCAAGCTCAGCGACGAACTTGTTGTGCAGGTTGTAGGGCATAAGGTCGGCGACTTGGTGCTGCAGGGGCCCCAGGCTCACCCTGCACACGCACCAGTCCCCAAAGTACAGCATGATCTCCGAGATCTCGGGCGTGAGGACGACGATGCCCGCGGGCTTTGAGGCGGAGGAGGACGACGACGACGACACCGAGGTGGCGGCCACCGCGGGGACGCTGAAGGACTCCCTCACCCCCTCACCCGCCTTGCCCCCCGGCAGGTCGAACGCGAGGAGCTGGTTCGTCTCCCTCTGCAGCAAGTGGAGCCTCGTGCCCCCGGCCTCGTGTCCTCCCACGAGGTCGATCCAGCTGGACGGCTCCGGGTACTGGTACGAGGCCCACAACATGTCGACCTGAGCCAGCCCGAGCATCGGCACGGACTTTGGGGCGTGAGCCTCGTGCCTGTACTCGTACCGGAACACCCGGTGGCACCCCTCCGACTCGTAGAACAGGACGAGGTAGGGCGCGTCCCCGCGGCCGCTCGCGAAGCGCACGCTCCCTCCCTCCGGGCCGGGAACCTCCAGCTCGGTGAGCTCGCTCAGCCCGCTCCCGAGGAACCACAAGCAGCTGCTGGTGGTGGTGGTGGTGGTGGTGCTCCTCGTCTTCCTACCCTGGAGGAGCACCCCGCTCGAGAGGGGCCAAATCTTCGACGCCGGGGACGGCAGCGCGATCGCGTCGGCCTCCCCCCCGCTGTACGAAACGAAGGAGTCCTCGGTGAGGACGCAGAGGACCGGGGGGGAGGCCGAGGACGGATTCCCCGCCACCGCCGCCGCCGCCGTCGTCGTCGTCGCAGCAGCAGCAGCAGCCTTATTGTCGTCGTCGTCGGAGGTCGTCGTCGTCGTCGTCGTCGTCGTCGTGGAGAACCTCGCCCAGTTGGCGTCCACGATCCGTCCCCCGAGCCTGAGCGTCTGCCTGACCACCCCGCCCGTGGTCCACGCCAGCCCCCTCCCCCGGTAGCACACCTCGTGCTCCCCCTCCTCGCACAGCCCCCCCGTCGTCGCGGAGGCCGGAAGGTACTTCGTCGTGGCGACGACCCCAGCGTCGTCGTCGTCGTCGTCATGGCCGTGGGTCGAGGCCAGGGCGGTGAACCCGAGGGTCGCGAACGGGTGGGACGACACGTGCGCCGTCTTCAGCTCTTCCATCGCGTCGGCGAAGGACCTCGGAGAGCGAGGAAGAAGCAAGCGATCGATCAAGCGACGAGGACCGAGAGCCCTCTGTCGATCGATCAGGAGAAGGCGGGAGAATTTTTTCACCATGCATTTGGAAAGGTTGGGGGCCAAACGAAAAACGAAAGTTTCTCTTCGACAGAGAGAGAGAGAGAGGGGTGAGAGGGGAAGGAATGGGGGAGGGGGAGCAATTCCTTTTCCTCTTTTTTTCTATTCCTCTTTGAGGCCTTGACACCACCTTTGGAGGATGGTTTGCTTCCTCTTTTTCCTTTCCTTGCTTCCTCTTTTTCCTCTCCTTGGAGGACGGACACCAACTCATGACAAGTTTGTAGTTTACGGTAGAGCAGAGCATGCGGTGCGTGCAATGCGTGTGGCAGGACAGGTGCAATGCAGGACGTCGTCGTACCATTGAGCAAGAACTCGAACTTTTCCTCCTCCCCATCAAATAAGAAAAGAAAGAATTGCAACATTGTCCTTTTGCGAAAGACAGAGAAAAGAAAAAAGAGAAAAGAGAAAAGAGAAAGGTGCAGCCTGTCCTTCCTTCTTCACTAAACCCGTTGTTCTTCTTGGCCTGTGTGCGTTGGCGTTCCTCCCTCTCCTCCCTCTCCTCGCCTCCTCTGCCTCTGCCTCTCAAAAGTGCAAAAAAATGTACGGCCCTCAATCCATCTCAGGGCGGATCAGATACGAAAAAGGGTTGAGAGAAAAAGGGCATCTCAAGACGGGTTTCGTACTCTCGTGTCCCAGATTTGGGGAAAAGAGGAGGCCTCTCTTATCCAGGCCTCGTGGGTCCACCACAGAAAAGCGCGAGCGCGAAAGGAGGGCAACCGACCCGAGCACAACGAGAGCGAGGACGACGAACGAACGAACGAACGAACGAACGAACGAAGGTCTTCCTTCCTCTTCCTTCCTTCCTTCCTCCTTCGCGGCGTGGTAGAATGTCCTGAAGAAGCAATCGCGCGCGCGTGAGAGAAGAAGAAGAAGAAGAAAGAGAAAGAGGAGAGAGGAGAGGACAACAAAGGTTTAGCATCCAACCATCCAACAACAGCCAGGAAAAAGAAGGGTTGTTATGAACGGCAACGAGGGCGACGAGGCGAAGGGGGCGGCCTGCGACGACCTGCGGGGCAGGAGGACGACCTTGGAGAAGAGGGGCCGCGAGAGCAGCGGCGTGAGCAGCAGCACTGGCGAGTGCACGAGCGGGGAGAGCCGGGCGGCCCACGAGGACGGCCAAGGGAACGAAGCGGGCTCGAAGGAGAACCACCCTTCGATGAGGACGACGAAGGACCCGTCCTCGCGGCAGGGGGGGGAGAACGGCGGCGACAAGCCCGGCCAGGCGTTCGGCGGAGGCACGGGGAGCAACGGAGGGAAGCCGAAGCTTCCGAGGCCGAGCGGAATTGTGGAGTGCCCGAGGTGTCACTCCATGGACACGAAGTTTTGCTACTACAACAACTACAACATAAAGCAGCCCAGGTACTTTTGCAAGGTAAGGTCCACCCGAAGCGAGCGGTTCCCGAGGAGAGGACGCGCCTATTGACACCATTTTTCCTCCTTCTCGCCTCTCGTTTTCTCTCTCCCCCATTCTTGCAGTCCTGCCAGAGGTACTGGACGTCGGGAGGGACGCTGAGGAACGTTCCGGTGGGCGCGGGCAGGAGGAAGCACAAGAGCTCCGCGAAGAGCGAGAAGAACAGGGGAGATGCCGAGGGGCTGGTGGTGAACGGGAGCCAGGGGCAGCAGTTCTCCCCCTTCCACGACAAGAATAGCATGGCCCTGACGTACGCGGCGGTGGCGGCGCTCAAGCCCCAGTCGCTCGTCGCCCCCGCGGCGACGGAGATGCTGGACGGCAAGGGCGGGGCCTCGCCCGTGGCCCAGGACGGGGCGGCGAACAGGCCGAGGAGCCGGTCGAGGTCGAAGAAGAAGCAGTTCGTCCTGGCGAACCACCTGGACAGCAAGGGCCTCGGCGCCGGCGGGGACCCGAACGGGGACAACGCCAGCAACGCGTCGGCCATCCAGGACCAGGGCCAGACGCTCCAGGCCATGATGCAGTGGCAGGCCATGATGCAGGCCTACGGCGTGCCCCCCGCGCCGAGCAGCGGGGTGCAGCGACCCGTGCCCAACTTCACCAGCCAGGCCTACCAGCAGCTCCTGTCCCAGAACTGGGCCCAGGTGTGGCAGCAGGCCATCCTTCAGCAACAGCAGCAGCAGCAGCAGCAGACCGTGTGGAACTCGAACCCCGCCGTGCAGACCCTCCTGGGAATGAAGAGGGAGGGCTGGCAGCCGGTCTCTGGCGACGGGCCGGCAGGGGGCGCGGCGACGGGCCAGCAGGCCGGCGGGGGGGCGGGCCAGCAGGCCGCGGACGGCGACGGCGCCAACCTGGGCGGGGCCGACCAGCAGGCCTCCCAGCAGCAGGCCACCGCCACCGCCATGGGCGGGGTGGAGGCCCAGATCCCCTGGTGGTACACTCAGATGGTCAACAACTTTGCGGCGACCCAGAACCCGTCCGCCATGATGAGAAGCTACAACCTCCAGGCCCAGATGCAAACGGACAACCACCCGCAGGAGAACCACCAAGAGTAGCCGCAGCGAGCGAGCGGGGGGGGGGGTTGGGGTCGGGGGAAAACCAGCAGCATCGCTGGGACCTTTTGTTTTGTTTGTCTTTCTTGTTTCCAAACAGAAAAGGATCAAAAAGAATAATAAAAAGGACAAGCGTATAAGATTATATTTTTGTGACAATAGAAGAATATATAAGAAACAAAAAAGCAGAACAAAAAAGCAAGCAAAAGCAACAGGCAAAGGCAACCAGAAGAAGAAGCGGGGATGGCAAAACGAACGACGTCCTCTCCATAACAATCTCCATATCGTGCGGTGGTAACGTGAGGGAGTGAGGTCTGGGAGTCCAAAACACATAGGTCCCAAGCCGTGGACACGTTCCTCCTCTCAACTTGCCTTTGGACATGGGACAATCGGAGGATGCTTCAGCATGAAGCAAGGCTCAGCCACCATCCTCGCATCATCGTATCTTGTCTCCCTCTCTCGGAGACAAGTGGAGTGTCTCCGAGTCTTCGTGTTCGTGTAGCTTTTCCCGTCTATTTTTCCGGATAAAACGAGAGCCGTGTACTTTTGGATCTGAGGCCATGGTGATCTGAGAGCCAAGAACCAGGGGGGGTAGCAGGAGCCCAAAAAACGGAGGGCCACGACGACGACGCAAGCATCGAACTCGATCGGGGCGAAGAGAGCGAGCGAAGGAGGGACGACGAGACGGACGGACGGAGGGTCGACCACTTGAGGACGGTCGACGAGGGCTTGGACAATCGTTGTCGACGAGGTCGGCGGGGTATCGTGCTCTCTTTCGACGACGACGGCGACGGCGACGGCGACGGGAGGGTTTGGGGGCTTGTTCTTTCTTTCTTTCTTAAACTTGAGGGCAAAGGCTGGGGGAATGGTGAAGAGAGGGGGAAGAGGCGCTACACCATCTGCGGGAGGACGACCCATGGACGCGTTGAAGTTGGCCGGAGGTACGAACTGAAGCTTTGAACTTTCGGGTCGGGGAAAAACAACAACAACAACAACTTGTACACAAATCAATCGATAGAGAGAACAACAAAGCCGAGGGATCGCAAAATTAGGCCTCCGCATTACCCAGTGGCGAGGAACAACAAGGCGTCCTCCGCGATGACGAAGAGAGACGTGCACGTCGTTCCCCAGATCAACGGCCTGGTTGGGCCGCTGGCGTACGTGCCCGATGGCAGCCTGGTGCCGCCCCACGCCCACAAGAAGAACAAGGTGGTGGGCAGCCTGTGCAACGAGGAGAACCTCAAGGACTCGTCCCTGCCCAACATGGTCGTCCCGGTGAGGGAGCAGGTGATGGGCAAGAGGGTCATGTCCTTCGGCCAGCTGGCCGACCTCGACGTGATCGACGGCTGGAGCAGCTCCTCGGAGGAGGAGGAGGAGAAGATGGTCCTGGTGGCGTACAAGGACAAGGAGGAGGTGAAGAGGCAGAGCCTGGTCGAGAAGATGCTGCTGTCCGCTTGGGACGAGAAGAGCGACCTGGGCCTCTTCAAGTATGACGTCTCCAAGTGCCAGAGCAAGAAGATCCCGGGCCGCTTCGAGTTCGTCGCCCAGCTCAACGAGGGCAGGGCCCAGAAGAAGAGGCAAACGGAGTTCCGCATGGACAACGTCTGCCAGGAGTTCGACACGAAGAAGTTCAACTTCACCAAGGCCAAGCAGGACGAGGTCTTGTTCCAGTTCGAGATGAGCGTCGACGACTTCACCTCCTGCTACGAGGAGAAGAAGATCGTCGAGAGCAACGCCAGCTTCGTTTACATCAACATCAGCCCCATCGAGTACGGTCACGTGCTCCTGGTCCCCAAAGTGCTCGACTGTATCCCGCAGCAGATGTCGATGGAGTGCCTCCTCACGGCGCTCCACATGTCCGTCGAGGTGCACAACCCTTGCTTCAAGTTTGGGTTCAACACCCTTGGGGCTTACGCGTCCATCAACCACTTGCACTTCCAGGGGTACTTCTTGAACGCCCCCTTTCCCGTGGAGAGGGTCGAGACGGAGTACCTCAACAGGTTCACCAACAAGGGCGACAGGGACCTGAGGGTGAGCAAGTTGCTGGACTACCCCGTCAGGGCCTTTGTCTTCGAGCTCGGAGCGGACCTGAAGGAGCTGGCCAGGGAGGTCTCGAGCGCGTGCAACAAGCTGGAGGGGAAGAACATCCCCTACAACCTGCTCATCGTCGACTGCGGAGCCAGGGTCTTCCTCCTGCCACAAAAGTACGAGGAGAACAAGGTCGCCCAGGTCATCCCCGAGGACGTCCTGGAAACCCAGGTGAACCCCGCCTGCTTCGAGATCGGAGGCCACATGGTGATGAAGAGGGCCCAGGATTACGACAACCTGACCGAGGAGAGGATTTGCGAGATCCTCTCTTACGCGTCCCTGTCGGAGGCCGAGTTCAAGAACATCGAGGAGGAGCTCTTCGCGTGAGGACGAGCCCGTTGCTTTGCTTGCGACGACAAACCCAATTTTTTCTTTTGCAAACTATGAAATCCGTTTATAATCGTCCTCGTCTCCGTCCCGGCGGTCTCTCTCTTTCGGTTCGTCCTTGCGGTTGTGCTCAAGAAAGCAAATGGTACGACGACGACAACAGAGACATCCAAATCACAAGAGTACAACATATCATGAAATTGTGTGTGTGTGTGTGTTTTGTTTCTTTACAGTTACATGGGATAGAGGTTCGAGGTCGTCAAAAGCGCTTCGTCGCTCGAGAGTATCCCCGCCCACCTCTCCCCCCCAGCCCGAAGCGTGCTCAGCATCTTGCTCATCGCGTCACCCGTGCTCCCGTCCACGGCGTCCTTGTCCACCTTGGCCAAGAGACCCTCCATGGATTGCTTCAGAAGGCCGTAGGCGGCCGTCAAGTTGGACATGAGTCTCCAAGAGTTCCTTCCGTGCTTGTCGAATCCGAGGCTCGACTTGAATATGATTTCCTGCACGTAGGTGCTCAAGTTGAGGATTCGGCCAAACAGCTTCAAGAGGTCCCCGTGCATCTCGTGCTCATCGGCAGCGTTGCAGAGGCCCGCCGAGATATGTATCGACTGGATCTGGATACCAATGAGGGAGACGAGAAGGGAATCCTTGAACGCGTCCGCGTTGCGCATCCTGCTCTCTGCGGATGGCAAAGAGATCAGGAGGAACTCGAGAAAGTAGCAGACGTTGGTGTACATGGTGTGCGCGATCTGAAAAGTGTAGCGGCTCGTCTTCACTTCTGCCCTTTCGGGGGTGTTCACGTACTTGCTGCTTCCCGCCATCGGTGCGACAGCCAGGCTCGTCCCGACCTTGGGTCCCTTCGCGATTTCCGGCTTGACGGCGCCGAACCAGCCCTCCACCAAGATGGAGCCATCTTTGCCCTTGTGCAAGCTGACCTCCTTCTCGTCAAGCAATTGAGATTCCACGTAAAAGTATGGCTTCAGGGCAGGCTGGGCCGCATACACCAGGAAGATCACAACAGAGTCCTGCACGTTGACGATGCTGCTTGGAAGGGCCAAGTGCCACCTGCCCGCAAACTTAGACAGTGCATACAGGAGGAAGGCCACGTGTTTCACGATAACCAGCTCTCCCAGCTTCAACTTCCTGTCGTTGTTGGAGAAGGACGACAGCAGCGTCACGATATAAGGGTGGAGTTCGTCGGTCAAGGCCGAGGTGAAAACCCGGAGCGCGGCGATGCCGTCCGTTGAAGACATCAAGTCGGAACAGACGTACAGAAGAGTGCCCACCAGCTCCAACCAGCTGCACCACTCCGCAGAGCTGCTGTCCCCCCTCGACACGAGAAAGCTGGCGTACTTTATCAGCTGCCTGAAGGTGCCAAACTCCTTCCACCAATCTATCAGCGTGCTCGCCCCGGCACCGGTCTCTGCCAAGGATGCCGCAGTGACCAGCAGCATCGAGCGCAGCTCCGAGGGATAGGACTCCTCTCCCAGTTTGCAGAGCTCCATTTTGGCTGGGCTTTCTTCCAAGAGGGGTATCCAATCCCCGTGCGACATCTTCGGGGACAACCAGTCGTCGATGATGCATTTCATCACCAGCAGAGACGAAAGCTTCAGATCTTTGCTGGAATGGCAAAACGAGCAAGACAGAGAAAAGCTCTTCAGAACCGTTTCCATGCCGATGGAAACCACGCCTCCCGCTTCGCCCACGTTGGAGTAGACCGTGTGCAGCAAAGAGAGCAGCTTGATGCTCAGTCCCACACCAGAGTCACTTGTGTCGCTAGGGCTGCTCAACAGGAAAGTCAGCCAGTTATGCATCCACTCCGTGGACTCGCCCGTGGCGTAGAACAAGCTGTCAACCCAATCATCGTCCAGCAAATCGTGGTCCAAGCCAATCGTCAGTGCCGTGGAACAGACTTGAACCAGCGACTTGTTGAACGTGAGAACCAGCTCCTCTATCGGGCTGAAAGCCGTGAAGAGAGTATTGCAGACATCGTGGTTTGTGAGCTGCCCCAGCGACCAGTTCAAGGTTTCGACGGTATCGTCCAAGAACTTTGTCAGATCCAGACAATCGAAGTTCGCATCCTTTTGCTCTTTGGCGATGAATGCAATGCTGCTTGCGGCTTTTGAGAGACTCATTGCAGCAGCCTCGACTTGCGACTGAGCATTGATCTTTCTCACCAGGCTCTGTATTGCCTCTGTCTTCTGCATCGCCATGTAGTCTTGGGACAGGATGGAGAAATCGACTGCGAACTTCTCTGGGCCCAGCTCCTCGTATTCCTTCAACCACATCGAGTGCCTCGGCGTCCGAGATTCCAAGCAGCACAGGAAGAGGCGCTCCACGGAAGACGAAAACTGCAGGCTTTGGTTCAGGTCCTCGGGCTGCATGGCAGAGATATCTTCTGGGAACTGCTCCGACCCCCTTGGAAAGTTTTCCTCCACGAATGTCAAAAGCGCCCTGATCCCCATGTGACTAAAAACGTTAGCAATGGAAGAGCTCTCCACAAGCAGGGATCTCAACTTGACCTGAAGCCTTTGCCTGGTGCTCACATCAATTTTGATACTGGCAAACTCCAGGATGATGTTTGAAAAATTGGTTTCGACCCAGCTCTTGATTGACGCAGCTCTACCTTGGTGCGCGCTGTAACCTCGCGAGGAGAGGAAGAACTCGTGGGCCAAGATGTTGAGGGCACACGCGTGAATTCTGCAGAAATAATCTTGCCCGAAATCAGAAAATTTGAAGGTCCACGCCGCGCCCAAAGAATTCCACTGCTGGGTGCTTGATGCCAATTCCTCTATGGTGTTCCACGAAGCCTTGTTCTCCAAAATGCCTTGGGTGATGAAAGACAGGCCTGAGACCCAAGCGCAGTCCAAGAACTCCAGCAAGGCGCAGTAAGCCGACGGCTGCTTTGTTCTGCACTCGTCGTTCACAAGGCACAGGCACAGGTTGCGTATCCACAAGCTCAGCAACTTGTTCTCGCTCCTGCTGTCATATCCAGGAATAATGACGGGGGGGAACGGGTACCTGACGTGAACCAAAAGCGTCAGAAACTCGACTGTGCTCGTGAACAATTCCGGATTGCCCAAAAGACTCTCTTCGGACAGCGAAGACGCGACCACGTGCAAGAGCTTGGAGGATTCGGCTGAAGTCAAAGAGTAGGGATAGCAGCATTGAAGAAGCCCTATGTTGTCCAGACGGGAAGCAAGCCTCGCCACCCCCTTCATGACATCGAACGCAAGCTGCCTGGCGTTCAGGTCAAACTGGTACTCGCAATAGGAAGTCACGACTTTCACGAGACTCTCGGAGCCGCTCGGCATGAAATTCGAGACGATGCAAGGAAAGACGTCCTGGTTCAGACTATCCCTTTCCACCATAGCCAAGAGGCGGAGAAGCAGCTTTCCGGCTGTCTGAATGCAAGCCTCCATCTTTGAGGCAAGCAGGTTTTGTCCCTTTGCGTGCATGACTTCGGTTCTTGAGGCTTCGGACAAAAGCATCGATGACCTCATCACTATGGCGATAGAAAACTTGTTGGTCAAAAAGGAGTCCATGTCCTCTGTGAAGGAGGTTCTTCCCTCGGTCCAATCAAAGTCCCTCAAAGGGCGTTGATTCTGGACTCGCCTCATGCTATGCAACAGCTCGTATACCCTCAGGGAATTGTGAACAAGGTTCAGTGCTGCGGACACCAAATCAAGCCGCTGGTGAGCGAAAAGGAACGTCATCGTCTGGATATTCGACAGCACCCCAAAGGTACCGAAGTACAGGTAAAGAGCAGACTCTGGCCCAAACACCGCTTTCTCGACGAGCGAGTTTGCGAGCTTGAGAAACGTTATGGTAAACTCAAAGCTTCCTGTGCTGACTTCGTTCCTGTAAATGTCGGCCACGGTTGGAATGCACTGGGCGGGGTCGGATAAATTTGATTGGGACACGGACCCTGCGCCCCCTACCACAGTCCTCAGCCAGCTGCCGATCAGCTTGGGGTCGCACGTGGAGACCGCCACCGCTAGATGGAGGCAGGACGACAGAACTCTGAGGCATACGTCTGCTTCTTCCTTCTTGGCATGCGCCAAGATGGTCTTGTACCTGTCAAAGATGAGGGCAGCGACATCCAACAACCTGATCTCGTTTTCGTTAATCTTCACCGCCATCAACTCTTCCCAGTGATTCATGCTGTTTGTCAAGACCGAGCTCAAGAGCTTGAACGACAATTGAATCTCTTCTGAGTTTGATAGTATCTCCGTGGACAGCGAAAAGCTGTGAAGCCTGCTGAGAATCAGAAAGTACCCATCGATGTCAACCATCCAGCTGACAAGATATTTTGATTCCGAGCTGTCCCTCCCGTCGTCTTGGTAGTACTCAAGGACATTTCCAATAACCTTGTCGTCTAGAAACAGGCCGGGGCAATCAGGAAGCTGGTACACGCTATTCTTGACTATCCGCACTTGTCTTCCTATTTGCAGGTGCATTCTCTCTTGCACCTGGTGCCTCATGTGCATTTCAGAGGCCGCGTCCATCAAATCCGAGGGGCTGTGGAACACGGACACGCTCCTCAAGTCTCTGAAGTGGTTCAAAACCTGGTCATTCACCAGGTTTGCGCTCGCCTCGTGCACCGCTTCGCACAGAGCTTGAAGCAGCCTCATGTACGGGATTGGCAGGGTCGGGAAGAGCTGCTGGCATTCTCCAAGAAAATTTCTTATTGGCTGGTCCAGAGCGTAATCTTCGTCCCAAAATTGTTCCACCAAAGCCGGCTCCCCGGAGAGCGTCATGACTAGGATAGACGTGAGCGCATCGAGCACGTTGTGGGGCAACCTCTTTGGAGTGAGCTCGAAGGCAACCAAAAGCGCAGAGGAAAAGTTCTTCAAGACGCTGTGGTACGCCGTCGAGTCGGTGCCCGATCGGACCACGTCATCGCTCAGGGCAAAGACGAGTCTGTCCAGGGCGCCGTGAGAAATCGAGTTGGATGCCACTTGCTCGACGTTCGAGCCCACCTTGGCGTGCTTGGAGTTCAGCACGTGCTTCAGCTGCTGAGAGACCGCCCACACGAGCGTGAAGTGAGGCTGGCCAATGCTCTCGACTTCTGCGCCCGTCAGATCCAGCTCGTTCCACTTGGACAAATCAGGCTGCGCCTGACTCGTGCCGAGCGCAAGCATCTCCAGCAACCCATCCACGTCCAGCATCTCCAAAAAAATGAATACGGACGTGCTCAGCGTGCTCATCACGTTCTTCGCGGCGTCAGGGGACAGCGACGAGCTTATGGAGTCCAGCTGCATGTCGCAGGTGAACTTCACCATCTTGTCCAGATCCCCTTTGCAGGGCACGTTGTCCTCCTGGTAGTAAAAGAGGAATATCTGCTGTGTCAGCAGGAGCTGCTCCAGGGTCTGCTGCTCCGTCCAGTACTTTTGCAGCCCAACCTCGGCCGTCTTGTTTGGGCACCTGCCCAGACCCCCCTCCGTCTCCGTCTCCTCCTGGTACGCCGGCGCGAAGTGGTGGGACGGGAAATCGCTGACCGAGGCGTTCAGCGAGGACAGAGCCCTGTCCACCAAGCCCCGATCCATTCTCCCGACCACGTCCTTGAGCTGCAGGCTCTTCACATCCGGCTCGTCCCTCAGCTCGTTCCTGAGGACCTCCAGGACGCACTCCAGCAACGCCTGCCTCTCCTGAAAGTAGAACTCGCACACCTTGAACACCAACTCGGAGTCCTCCGTGCCCCTCCCAGTGGCCGAGGCATCCGACTTCCTGGTGCAAGCCTCGTTCGTTTCGTACTTGTGAAGAAGGACGTACGTTTGCACGGCATTCAGGTTCAGGATTTGGGACAAACCCAAAGCGAGGTGCTTCCTCGCCACGTCCAAGGCCTCCTGGCCCTCAGGAAACTTCAACCCCACATCCACGTGCCTCTCCGCTTTCTCCAACTCGACATACGACGCCTTGGTGAACCGCCGAAACTCCCTCGTCCCGTTCTTCAACCAAGGCTTCAAGTCGCACAAAAGTTCCGTATCCGTCACCTGCAACAAGTGAAGCTCCTCCCAGCAACTCCTGAACGACGTGCACGGCCACGAAAGCCTTTCCCTCGTCTCCATTCCGACCGCCACCACCTCAACCTCCTCCTCTTCTCGCGCGATCGATCGCTCCCTCCGATCACTAGAGCAGCAGCAGCTGGCCGCTTCAAAAACCCACGAAGAGAAGCGGCGGCCCGAGAGAGAGAGAGAGAGAGAGAGAGAGAGAGAGAGAGAGAGATGGTGAAGATATCGGAGAAGGTTGTTGCTGCGTACGAGACGGTCACGGATGCTTTGGAGAAGTACGCCAAGGTGAGTCGTCGTCAGTGAGGGAAGAGGGAACGGCCTCAGTGGGGCGCGTGCGTGCGTGGCGTGGCGTGGCGTGGGGGATGGGGGACCAAGGAGGCGGCCAAGGGCATGGTATGCGTATGCTTCGCGACCGAACGACGGGCTGTTTGGCGGAGCTCCGCGTCGGGAGGTTTTGTCTGACAATGCGAGCTCTCTCTCTCTCTCTATGTTTGTTTGTTTGTTTGTTTGTGTTTGTGTGTGTGTCTTTCTCTTCTTTGCAGCCTGCCTTTCACTACGGCTTGATCCCGCTGATCATCGTGGTGGGGATGACGATCAAGCAGGACGGACGCAGGCCAACTCTGGCCCAGCTTCTGAGCCCCATGTGAAGGATGTAGGGGACTTGCTGCCGCTCTGGAAGTCGGGAGGGGGCGTGCCCGGCCCCGAGGGGCGAGCGTCCGGGGGGTGGGCGAGTGCGCATGACACGAGGGAGGGGGAAAGTGGTTTGCCGAGCAATGCTGCTTCGCAAGTGAATTATTATTCCTTTTCTCTTCTTTTAGTACATTACATCGCCTTTATGAAGTTACAAGTCAGCTAGTCTAACCTAATCCCAGTCTCGAGAGATGATGATGATGATGTTTGTTGTTGTTGTTGTTGTTGTTGAGTCTTCAGTGCCTGAACGGCTTCTCGTGGCTCACGCACATTTTGGAGTGCATCCTGTACTTCTCCTTGAGCGGCATCAGGGGGGCGTCAGGCTCGGACTCCTCGCAAGCCTGCTGGTGCACCTTCTCCACGAACGAGGCGCAGTCCAGGAGCTGCCTCTCCTTGTAGCCGGTCAGGGCCTCCAGACCCTTCGTCCAGGTGCGCTTCCTGCTCACGTACACGGCACTCGAGGCGACCAGGCAGGGCGGGTACCTGAGGAAGCCGTAGTTCATGGAGCAAAGCTCGACCAGGTACGAGGCCATGAAGTAGTTCCTCTGGCTCATGCCCGTGGCCTCGTTGATGATGTTCACGTAGCCCCCCATGGACGGACTGTGGATCCTGTAGTCCAGAATCTGCAGGATGCTCACCTCCATCCTTTTCACTTCCTTGGCGCTGAAGGTGTCGGCCGACATCCTGGAAAAGTCCTTCACCGAGGGGTGGACGACTTCCTCCATCTTGCTCGCTATCAGCATGCTGGAGATGGCCACCAGCTGAAGGACCTTCCTCGAGACCGGCTCGGGGGACAGGGTGAGGAACCTGTCGAATATCCTGATCGCGAGCAGCAAGGTCTCTTGCTCGAACTTGAACTCGAGGGACAGCTCCACCATCCAGCCGCAGCAGATGGTCCTCATGTTGCTGTTGATGTACTCGGTCGGCAGCCTGGCCACGTCGTGGTTCTTCAGGTAGTCGGCGCTCGGCCTCGTCTCCTCGTCCTTCTGGCTCAAAAATCTGAAGCTCCCCGCCAGCTCCTTGACGCACGACGGCGACACGAGCTTCTTCTTCTGCGAGGCGGAGCACGACGGCGACACGACGATGGGCGCGACCACCCGCTTGCTGTGCCTGTGCTGCGGCTCGCGTCCGTTCTCCGGGGACTGAATTTTCGTGATCGCGGCCAGGCCGTCCTCGCTGTGGGAGGCCAGGGGGGACTCGTTGCAGCGGAGCAGGCACTCGACCGAGGCCTTGGTCGTCGTAGACACGCAGCTCGCCGAGCTGTTGACAGATCCCTTGTTCTTCAGCTCCAGCACGGCGAAATCGCTGCTGGTCGTGGCCTCCGCGCCAACCATGATGAGGTTTTGCGTCTTGGCCTTCGACCTGGTGACTCGACTGCTACTGTTCGAGACGCCGACCCCCAAAGAAGGAGGAGCAAGAAGACCCTTGGTGGTGGTGGTGGTGGTCGCAATCGCTTCCTTCTGCTCCTGTAGAATGGTTGATCTTTTCCTCTTTCTCACGGCGGCGGCTGGTGGTTCTGAGGTCATGGATGATGTGTGTGTGTGTGTGTGATGGTGGTCGTCGTGCTTTTTTTTCTCTCTCGTCAAGCCGCAAGCAAGCAAGTCCCTACTTGCTTGCTGCTGAGTTCCCGCGGTGACGGGACAAGCGGTGACGACACGCGGCTTTGCGCCAAAAAAAAAACAAACAAAGCGATCGAGGCGCGATCGAGGATCCAATCAATCCCCGGTGGGTCCGATCTCCACGTTCGAAAGATCGAGACACGAGACAGTTGTCGTGGTAGGGTTCTCTCTTCTACCCTCCCTCCCTTGCACCCAAAAAAAGAGGGCGCGCGCGAAGAAAGAACAAGAAGCGAACAAGAAGACGAAGCGAAGAAAGGACTCGGGTTGCGGAGATCGTAACCTTCTTCTGCGATCGATCGGAGTCCCCCTCTCTGTCTTACGGTACTCGTGGCTCGTGCGAGTGTTCGCCGCCCCCTTGGCGTTTTTCCTCCCTCCAAAACCAAAAAAATCCGAAAACCTCCCGCCCATTGAATTTTCATCATGTGTGAAAAAATTAGGAGGGAAAATTTCATCTTCGCCCCTCCCCAGCTGTCAGCGTCAAGGTTTGAAAAAACTCTGGAGGATCGCAAGGGAAGGAACCTTTGAGCTTGAGCTTGAGCTTGAGCGTGAGGGGGATGGAGGGATCCAAACCAAGAGGACTTCTTCTGGGATCTGGGATCTCTGTCGTGATCTGTTCTTGCCATCCCCTCCGGCTGCTTGTCTTGTTCTCTCTTCTTTCTTTCTTTCTTTCTTCCTCACAAGAGGACGAGATGAAAAAACGCAAAAACGCAGAGAGACATCGAGATGTGTGTGTGTTGTTGTTGCGTTTGGAGGGGGATCGTGGATCATGGCTTCCTCTCCCTCCCCACCACCCTCGGATCATCACTCCCCCCCTCTCTCTCTCTCTCTCTCCCTCTCTCTCTCCTCAGAAATTCCCCGCCAAAATCCCTCTCTCAGAAGCAGAAGGCCTCGCTCGGGCCCGTCGAGAGACCTCGCGAGCGAGGAGGGCGAAGGCGGACAAGAGAAGAAAGGAGGCCCGCTCCCCGAGTAGCTCCCTCCCCGAGTAGCTCCCTCCCCGCCAGCACAAGGAAATAAAAATAGCATCGTCAACGTCGACACAAACCTGCTGCTGCTGCTGCTGCTATGGTGCTGCGCGTGCTGAATGTGGCGGAGAAGCCCAGCGTTGCGAGGGAGGCGAGCAAGGCCCTGTCGAGGAACCAGGCGACGTACAGGAGGGGGCCGGGGAACACCGGGTGCTACGAGTTCCGGTACAGGGTTCAGGGGTTGGACTGCACCATGGTGTTCACCTCGGTGGCGGGCCACCTCATGAGCACGGACTTCCAGGAGCCCTTCAACAAGTGGAGGAGCTGCGCGCCCCTCGACCTGTTCCACAAGCCCCTGAGGCGGTACGTGCCGAGCGGCAAGAGGGACCTGAAGACGAACCTGGAGCAGGAGGCGAGGAGGGCCCAGTGGCTCATCCTTTGGCTGGACTGCGACAGGGAGGGCGAGCACATCTGCTTCGAGGTCATGGAGGTGTGCTGCGGGGTGAACAGGCGCCTCAGGGTGCTCCGGGCCCAGTTCTCCACCCTGCTGCAGAGGGACCTGGCGCACGCCCTGGAGACTCTCAGGGAGCCCCGCCGGAGCGAGGCGGACGCCGTGGACGCCAGGCAAGAGATCGACCTGAGGTCGGGGGCCTCCTTCACGAGGTTCCTCACCCTTTCCCTGCAGAACAAGTTCGACTGGTCGTCCAACTTGGGTCCCACGAGCGGAAGCCCCGTGATCAGCTACGGCCCGTGCCAGTTCCCCACTCTGGGCTTCATCGTGAAGAGGCAGTGGGAGATCTACGCCCACGTCCCGGAGGAGTTCTGGTACGTCCACGTGGCGTACCGCAACGAGTCGACCAGGCAGGCGTGCGACTTCGAGTGGGGGAGGAAGAGGATCTTCGACAAGTTCGCCGCGGAGATCTTCTTCGAGCCGTGCTCCGCAGAGGGCGCGGTCGCCAGGGTGGAGTCCATCAGGGAGAACCCCACGTACAAGTGGCCCCCCTACCCGCTGAGCACGATCGAGTTCGCCAAGAGGGCGAGCTCCTACCTCAGGATCGGGTCCCAGGAGGCCATGAAGGTGGCGGAGGACCTGTACCAGGCCGGGTTCATAAGCTACCCGAGGACGGAGACGGACAAGTTCTCGCCGGAGTTCGACCTCAGGGCCATCGTGGCGGAGCATACCTCCCACCCTCAGTGGGGGGCCTACGCCTCGAACCTCCTGGACCCCCAGACGGGCCTGTGGCGGAACCCGGGGAGCGGGGGGCACGACGACAAGGCCCACCCCCCGATCCACCCCACCAAGTTCACCGCGGGGGAGGCGAACTGGGACAACAAGAAGAAGAGGGTCTACGAGTTCGTGGTCCGCCACTTCCTGGCCTGCTGCAGCGAGAAGGCCGTCGGCTCCGAGAGCGTCATCCAGATCGACCTGGGGGGCGAGAAGTTCTCCACCAGGGGGGTGGCCGTGAAGGCGAGGAACTGGCTGGACGTGTACCCCTACAGGAACTGGAACCAGGCGAGCCTGCCCGACCTGAGGGAGGGGGAAACGTTCCGGCCCCACGAGGTGAGCCTGAGGAGCGGCCACACGAGGCCCCCCGAGAAGCTCAAGGAGACGGATCTCATCGCGAAGATGGAGCAGCACGGCATCGGGACGGATGCGACGATGGCTCAGCACATCGAAACGACCCTGAAGCGAGGCTACGCGCTCAGGGAGGACCAAACGATGCAATTCTCCCCCACGCCCCTCGGGGAGGCTCTGGTCTACGCGTACAAGGAGATGGGCCTGGACAACCTGTGGCAGCCCTTTCTCAGGGCGTACACGGAGTCCCAAGTCTCCAGCATTGCCTGCGGGCAGATCACCAAGAGCAGCGTCGTCCAGGACGCCATCGACAAGACCCAGGCCCAGTTCCGGAAGGCCCTGGCGCAGCTCATGGTGCTCGAGCGATGCGTCGGACACTTCTTCGCCAAGTCGCGAGGAAGGGGAAGGTAAGTGGGTGAGAGAGGGAGGGGGGCTGCTCGGCCTGTACCATAGTACAAAGAAAGAAAGAAAAATGTAATTTAAACCTTGACGCTCTTCGCCCTGACGTAGCACGCCACCCCGACGAGGGTGATCATGTAGCCCGCGGCGGCGAGCCCAGTCACCCTGTCCCCAAATATAAGCACTCCCGCGATGACGTTCAGGACCCCCTTGGAGTTCCCGATGACCTGGAAGCTCAGGGCGCTGGACAGCTGGATGAGGAGAAACTGCGTGTAGTTCGCGCCGTACGCTGTTATGGGGTTGACGACCAGAAGCGATGCGAACTGCCAAAACCCGTAGTCCGCGTCGCCGGTCTCCGATTGCAGCCAAGCGTACAGGGACCCGCTCTCCATGACCACGCCCAGCAGAAACAGGATGATCATGGCGTCCGTGGCCATGTACCTCAGGAGGTTCGGGCTGCTCATTTTCTGCTCGCCCTGGAGGAGGTAGCCCTGCCAGACCGTCTTCAGACCCCTGAAGAACGTCGAGGACAGCGTCAGGAAGAGGCCCACGAGGGTGAACCCCTTGCCCCCCAGGGCCTTGCCGTACGTGGTGACCAGCGCTCCTCCCACAATGACGACCAGCGAGGCGTACACGCTCCTGCTGTAGACGGTGTTGAAGAAGACAAACCCGAGTATGCACACGAAGAACGGTGTCGTGGCCCCGACCATCACCGTGTAAGACACGTCGATGTACTCCAACGACCAGTTCCCGCACCAAAGGGAGACCGCGAACTGTATGGCGAGCCACCTTATGTTGGTCCTCTGCCTCGCGCAAGCCACGGTCTGCTTCTGGAAGACTTTGAGGACGTCAATCATGAGGTACGAAAACCCCACGGTCGTTGCCATATGCAGGGAGGTGAGGAAGATGGGAAAGTTGAACCCCATCCGACCGATCAACTGCTTGTTCGTCATGATGACGAACGAGTTGCTCCAGTAGTACAAGACCACGATGGCGAGGAACTGCGCGCGCGCAAATAAGAAAAACAAAATCGTCAGCATCTCTCTCTCTCTTCTTGGGGCGGTGATGATGACTAACCTTGAGCGCATCCTTCCCCCCCCTCCTCGCCTTGCTAGCGTAAGCCTCCCCTCCCCCCGGATACTTGCCCTCCGGCGGGGACACCGTCAACCTCACGGTGTCATCTACAACCGGCGCTCTCTTCCCTCCCGCCATCCCCTCCCCTCCTCTCCCGTCTTCGTAACGGCCGGCGCTCCCCTCGCCCCCCGATTGAGAGAGAGAGAGACCTCGCCCTTCGCCCCAATCTCTCAAATCGGATAAGGGTGGCGCCCGCCAGTGGAAGGAGAGGAAGAGGACTGGACGACGACGAGGAGACACACGAGGAGGGACACGAGTGCAGGACATTGCGAGAATCTCGCGACGCGTTCCGTGTTGTGTGACGTGCGCCGGAGACGCCGCCCCGCGCCACGCGAAAGAAGGGAAGGGAAGGGAAACGAAAACGAAAATTACTGTTTTTGTATCCTCTGGAGAGAGGATAGGATGGGGATCATGGACTTTGGTTTCGACTTGAGGACGGACCTCGTGAAGCAGCACGACTTCATGAACATGTTCATCCTTCCGCTTATAGGGCTGATGAGCGTTTTTTCGACCTTGACCGGGAACCCGACGTCTTGCCTCGTCGTGATCCGGACGCTGATCACTTACATGGCCTGCGATGCCATCTATATCGCTCTGAGGCCTGGGAGCGTTCCGAGGTATGTGCCGGGACGGAACAATGTGCTGGTTGCATCGATCCCCTGACTGACTGACTGACTGACTGACTCTCTCTCTCTCTCTCTCTCTCTCCCTCTCTCTCTCTCTGTCTTCCTCTTCCTCGCAGCGCGAAACTCGTTCTCTTCCACCACTTTGTGAGTGTCTGTGGCCTGTCCCACGGCTTGCGCTTTGCCCCAGCGATAAGGGAAGTGGCGGCCTACGGCCTGATCGAGATCCACACCTCTTTCATGACCTACAGGAGGCTGACGGGCCTGAGGAGCCCCTCGTTCGAGGCGGTGTTCCACATTGTGACCGTCCTCGTTCGCTTGGTCTTCATACCGGGCCTCGCCCTCGTCAGCATACGCAACTTGTACGGGTTGGGCGTGCTCTTCAAGCCCTCGGGGATGCCGGGCCTCTCCGCCGTCCTCGGCCTGAGCATCTTCAACATCCAGTTCCTCCTGAAGAGGAAGGCCATGTTCAACTATTCCGGCAAGAAGCAGCAGTGAAAGGGCCAAAGCGCGGGGGCGCTCGCTCTCGTCCTTGGGTCGGACGCCGGACAAGCCAACCAAGCCCCTTTGTAATTTTAATTATTATTTGTCACGCTTTTCTACTGAGACGCGATCCAGGCCAAGGACCTGGACCCAGCCATCTCCCCGCTTGTGGCCCCGCAAGAAGCACCCTTTCCAGATGGTGCATCTGCATCTCCACCTTCCTCACGCCGCGTGCTTGCTTCATCCTCACCATCATTGCCATCATGAGGAAGGGAAGAGGGGGAGAAGCACTTCCGTGCTGGAAAGGCAAGCGAGAAGCAGCCTCGTCCACGACTCTCTCTCTCTCTCTCCCTCCCTCCCCTCTCCCTCTCTCCCCCTCAATCTCTCCCTCAATCCTCTTTCTGGGCAGAGCAAGAGCAAGCAGCCCCAAAAACGATGGGGCTTGGGGCAAGGAGGGCCCCGCGACGAGCGGCCGCACGACCAGCGCCAGGACCGAGGAGGGGCGTGGCGAGGCGGAGGGGGATGAGGGTGTGCGCGCACGAGTCCGAGAGCGTCCGCCTCTGGAATGCTCTCGTCGGGATCGAGGGCCTCCAAGCTGGCGAGGGGGAGGACACGGAGGACGCCTTCGCCAGATCGACGAAAGGTGGACTGATGGCTCTGGAGTTCGGCACGGCGGGCCTGCGGGCGAAGGAGGGTCCGGGGTGGAATCGGATGAACGCTGTCACTGTCGCGCTGACGAGCCAAGGGATCGCGGAGTACCTCCTCGCGGAGGAGGAGGGCGTGGCCGTTGGCGGTGGCGGCACCACCCCGAGCGTCTGCATTGGGTTTGATGGCCGCGAGGGGAGCCTCTCCTTTGCCATCTCGGCGGCCCTCAGCTTCGCCAGCAGCGACGTGAAGGTCTACCTTTTCGACGACCTCGTCCCCACGCCCCTGCTCGCGTTTGCCACGCGCGACTTGAACTGCAGGGCCGGGGTCATGATAACGGCCTCGCACAATCCAAAGGAGTACAACGGGTACAAGGTGTACTGGAGTAACGGGTGCCAGATCGTTCCGCCCCTGGACAAGGGGATAGCGGACGCGATATCGCGGCAGGATTCCCTGAGGACCAGCCCAGCCCAGTGGACGCCCGCCGTCGCGAAGAGTGACCCGCTGGTCAGCGAGCTGAGCGCCGAGGCAATGAACGCAAAGTACGTGGACGGTGTCGCCTCCGCTTTTGACTTCACTTCGACGAGCGGCCTTGGCGAGGAGAACCAGGTGGAGGTCGTGTACACCCCTCTGCACGGAGTGGGCTCGCCCTACGTCGGCAGGATGTTTGACCGCTGCGGTCTGAGACCCTTTGTGAGGGTGGCGTCCCAAGACGAGGCCGACAAGGACTTCCCCACGGTCTCTTTCCCAAACCCGGAGGAGGGGGCGGGGGTGTGGACGGAAGCCTTCAAGGTCGCGGACGAGAGGGGTGTCAACATCTGCGTTGCGAACGACCCGGATGCGGATCGACTGTGCTGCGCAGAGAGGGACGGCGCGGACTGGCGCATCTTCAGCGGCAATGATCTAGGCATCATGCTGGGGGATTGGATCCTCACAAAGTGGAAGGAGAAGCAGGGGGACTCCCCTGATGGAAGGGGGACCCCTGCCATGCTGACAACCGCGGTGAGCGCCCGAGTCCTCCAGGGCATGTGCCAGCGCGAGGGGGTGCACTTTGAGGAGACGCTGACGGGGTTCAAGTGGCTGGGCAACAGGGCGCTCGAGCTCCAGCAGGAGGGGTACGAGGTTCTGTTCGCGTACGAAGAGGCTATCGGGTTCATGATCGGGGGCACTGGCGTGGTCGACAAGGATGGAGTCGCAGCCGCTGCAGTGTTCGTTGACATGCTGAATCACGTGTACAAGCGCAACACCACCCTGCAGGAGCATCTGCAAAGCTTGTACGACAAGTACGGGGAGAGACTGTACAAGCAAGGATACTTCGTCATCGATGCCACCATCAACACAGACGAGGTGCTTGCGGGCCTGAGGCGTGAGTACCCCTCCGAGGTAGGAGGCCTGAAAGTGAAATCGGTGAGGGACATGGGGACGGGCTTGGACACCGCAGAAGAGTCGAGGGTGACGAAGCTCCCTTGGTCCAAGGGAGACAAGATGATCACGTTCAGGTTCCATGACAACGGGTTCTGCACGATCAGGGCCTCGGGCACGGAGCCGAAGCTGAAGTATTACATTGACTTGCCCACGAAGGACGAGGACGGGAGCGAAGTGGATATCTCGGCGGTGGAGGACAACATCAGCAGCTGGCTGGCGTAAAGACTCGGGGAGAAGGGGGAAGAAGCCTCTTTTCACCTCCCTATATTTAAAGCTTATTTTATACATAAATTAGACGGTGAAGGGCGCCGACTCGTCGTACTCTGGCTTCTTTAGCCGCTGGATCAGATTGTCACCCCCGAACCTGAACTTGCTCACTTCCGCGATGGCGATACGGATGCCGCCAACCGTCGTGCTCGTGTTGTCTGGATCGATGTAGTCGCAGCTATAGACCACGAGCACCCGATTCGGATTCTGCTTGTCTTGGATGGCCGTCGGGTAGTGCCACCGCTGCCACAGCGCTTCTTGGTCGATGTAGTCCGGCTGCAAGGACCCCTGATCGTGCCAAGTCTTCCCCTCGTCTTTGGACACCCCGACCCTCAGGTTTATCCTCCTCCTGTCGTAGGACTGGTGGTTATACGTGACGAGAAGATCCCCGCTAGCGAGCTTTATGAGGTTGAACTTCGAGTTTGGGTTCGGCAGCGCGTACTCCTCCGCTTCGGACCAGGTCTTCCCCCCGTCAACAGACCTGCTGCTGTACATGCTGCCCTGCACCGTCCTGAACAGCTGAAGCAGGCTCGTATCGGCGAGCTCCACCAAGGTGCCCTCGATCAGCCAAGTGAATGGGTGCGAAATGGTTTTCGACACCTCCCAAGTGTGCCCCTTGTCCGAGCTTATCAGCACACCGGCCTTCCCTTCGCCATCCGTGACGCATGTATCGGTCGCCTCGGCAGCGCCAGAGACCTCCTGCCACCACGGGAGGACCAGCTTACCGCTGCTCGTCAAAATGGGTTGGTTCGCGATAACTTTCGGGATCCCGTGGTCGGCGTCCGTCTGGTGCAAGATCGCGGTCGGCTTGGTCCACGCTATGCCGTCCACGGATTTGACGTACTTGATGGCGCCTCCCGGCGACCACCTCTGTGGGACTTCCCGGCCCAGGTTGTCCTGCCTCGGGGGCCTCATGCACGAGACGCTCTCCGAGTAGAACAGGAAAAGGACGTTTCCCTCAAGGAACAGGACTGGACTCCACACGCACCCGCTCTCCCTCAGCGGGATCTCGAGGTGGGACGTCCATGTCCTGGCATCCAGAGACAGCGAGCAGCGGAAGTGCTGGTCGTCCGTCCCCTCGTGCCTGTGAGCCGTCTGCCAGCACGCGATCCAGTTGAAGAGAGACAGCTTTGGCAAGGCAGATATCATTGCCATGTGGCTGTAGTGCGTCTTCCCCTCGTTCTGGTATACCCAATACTGGGGCAGAGCGTCGCTCTTCTCGTGGCCTGCCCTGTAAACGACCTCCTCGACCTCCTCCACGCCGTTCTCGCCCACCAGCTCGTCCCCCTGAATCTTCGTGGCGTTATAAAATATGGGCTTGTGGCCGTGCAGCTTGATCGCCCTTCCCTTCAAGACCTTCATCAGGAGGTCCTGCGCGTGCTTGATCTTCAGCGCGTCCTCCTCGCTCTCTTCCCTCACGACGATCTCGTCCAAGACCATAGCCTCCTCCTTGGCTATGCGCTCCATCTCAGTCTTGTTCATACTCACGAGCTCCCTCTCTATCTTCTTTAGCTGTTCCATCAGGATCTGGTTGTGTGTCTTGTAGAACTCCGCTTCCTCCTCGATCTTGTTCGTCGTCTCCACCAAGTTCTCCCTCTCCGAGTGGTGATGCCTCGAGCGGCTCTCGATATCGGACCGGAGCAGACTCACATCCTCATTGGCCTTGGCGAGCTCCACCTCGGCCTTGTGCAGCTTGTCCCTCACCTTGTGGAGGCTGTCCCCCAGCAGCATGGAATCGTGCATAGCGAGAAGCCTGCGGTGGTGCTCCCTATAAGTGCACACGAAGAGCGCCAGGAACGCTACGAAGATTGTGGCGTACACTCTCATGCTGTGACCCCTTGCCATCCTGCTCCCTTCTCACACACCACTCCGTCCCAGCTTGATAACCTCGACAGTCGGGCCGTTGACGATGCGACTTCCTGCCTCCCACTTTATCCTGTCACCATTCCCGACAACGCAAGCATTACTCCTGCACACCTTCCCACACCTCCCTCCTCTCCCTGCCACCAAGCGCTGTCCGCCCTTCCCTTTCGCTGTCTCAAGACCTCGCCCCTTGCCTGCTGGGTCGTATGCTTCGACCAAGGAGTCAAACGAAAGAGAATGCGAAGACGATCCTTCCGCCTGAACACGCTTGCCCTTTCCCCTCCGTCCTCTCGCTCCGCTGCCGTGGACGCTTCCTCTCTGTCCTCAACCTCCTCTCCTCCCCTGTTGGCGCGTCACTATACGACACACGAGGAGTGTGCGAGAGAGAGAGGATGAGGCGAAGGAAAGTGGAGTGAGGAGGGCGACCGAGGGGGGAAGGGTGCGCGAGTCGGGTGCTTCGCGAGAGGCCTTGCCGCGATCTTTCGATAGGTACCTCGGTTGTTGAATTTGGCAAAGGGATTCGAGAACCGCGGTCACGATAATATTGGGGTGTGTTTCGGATGGCTTTCGACAGGAAGGGAGCGAAAGGTGGGAAGAGGGGCGAGGGGAAGGGGAGGGGGAAGGGGGGGGACAATGCCGACAGATCGGAGGGCGAAAAGTCTCTGCCTTGGTTGTGGTCCTTTGTCGTTTTCGGGATCCACCTCGTCGTTTACGCAGGAACACTTTTCCCGAGCATCTCTGGAGGGGACGCGACAGAGCTGGTCTTCAATGCTTGCCAGCTGAGTGTGCCGCATCCACCGGGGTATCCCCTCTTCACTATGATCGAGTGGGTCTTCATCAAGGCGCTGGGCGCGATGGGGAAGAACCCTGCGTACTGTGCGAACTTGGCTGCTGCATTTCTTGGAGCTCTGGCGGTTTTCTTCCTCTTCCTGACCGTTGCTGAGATCACCGACGGCGACCTTGCCTCGGCGGTGGTGGCCTCCGTGATCTTCGGATCCTCCAGACTGGTTTGGATGTACTCGATTCAGGCGGAAGTCTTCTCCCTGAACAATCTGTTCGCGTGTGCCCTGTTTTTCCTCACGGCCCGGTACGCGAGACCTGGAGACAAGGCGGGGAGAAAGGGCCTCGCCTACTTTGGCTCCTTTCTGTGTGGGCTCGCTCTGACGAACCAGCACACCATAGTCTTTTACGTTGTGACTTGCGTGTGCTTCGTGTACTGGCAGGGCTTCAAGACCCTGTTCACGCCGAGGTGCTCCTTGATTCTCGCCGCAGCTTTCCTCGCTGGCCTGAGCCCTTACGCCTACCTGTTCTTGGCCCCAGGATTCGGGGAGCCGGGGTCTTGGGGGGACACGTCGACCGTCGGCGGCTTCCTGACCCATCTGCTCCGGAGGGAGTACGGCACGTTCCGGCTCTTCTCGGGGAATGATGCGCAGGACAACAATCTGCTGCTGGGCCTGGCAAGGTACTGGGAGGCCGCCACGAGCGAGGACTATGGCTTGGCCGCATTTCTCGCAGGTGTTGGGGTCGTCTTGGGATCGTTTTGCCACAAGCGATCGAGGGCAGGAATCGCGTGCGTCTTCTTCGCCTTCTGCTTCTACACTGTCACCTTCCATTACTTGGCGAATTTGCCCCTCAGCAGCGAGCTTCACCTGGGCGTCCACGCCAGGTTCTGGATGCAGAGCCACGTCGGCCTGCACATCCTCGCGGGCGCGGGAATTTCTTGCGTCTTCAAAGCAGCCGGATCGTTCGCGGGGAGCAAAAGGGTCTTGGATCAGGCCACCCTGCTTCCCCTCAGCATGCTCCTCGTTGCCATACTCTTCGGGTCCAAGTACAAGACCATGGACGAGAGCGAGAACTACATCATTTACAACGCCTTTCGGGACATTCTCGGGACCTTTCCCCAGGGCTCCAAGGTCATCGTCAAGGGGGACCTCTTCACCAACTCGATCAGGTACCTGCAGCGTTGCGAAAACTTCAGAAGGGACGTGGAGCTGGTCGACCAAGCCATGCTCACGTACGAGTGGTTCGTCCGCGTGCAGTCCAAAAACTTTCCCTCCTTCACTTGGCCCGGCACCCACTACCACCCGTTTCAGGAGACGAGCTTCTCGATGCACGAGTTGCTGCGAGCGAACCACCGGGGGAAGGAGGACCCCGTCTTCATGCTGGGCGGGTGGAACCCCCAGGACCCCACGGTTCCCGGCCAGTACCAGCTGGTCCCCTGGGGCTTCGCGGACCTCGTGGCCCCGAGGCACGATCCTTACGAGAGGTGGGGCGGGAGCATCTGGTCCTGGTACGAGGAGTGCGCGGCCTTGAGGCCGGGCGCGGTGGACTTGCCGAGCCACTTCGAGGGGGACCGCTGGGAGGCCGTGGTGCACTCGGACGCTACCGACATCCCGGCCAAGGAGGCCGTGAACTTTTTGAACTACGCCCTGGCCAACGGGGACGACTTGCGGGCTCTGGAGAAGGCGGAGGAGATGATGAGCGACCACATCGGCGCGGGCCTCGGCATCAAGCCCCACCACTACAGGAACTTGGGCATTACCCGTAACAGGCTGATGACCCACCCCGAGCACAACAACGCCGAGATGTACGACAAGACCAGGGAGGCCTTCCGAACTTACCTCGACCTCGCGGACGCCGCTGAGGAGGCCGTCCACGAGAGGGAAGCCATCGAGCAGGTCCTCCAATACGAACCCCGACCTCTCTAGCAGGACAGGTTTTCAGGAGGTCTTGGTCGGAGAGGAGAGGAACCCAAAAGAAAAAAGTAACAACAATAAAAACACAAAAAAGACATCAAGGGTCCCAAGTAGTCAGCGGCAGCAAACAAACAAACCGAACACGAACACAAACAGACAAGAGGGTGAGTGGGTGGGGGTGGGGGTAAGTTATGCCGGGCCACTTTGGATCCACCTGGGACCCACTCTCACCTTGAGGCGTTTGGACCCGAGCATGCGTTGGGTAGTGCTGAGCCTCGAGATCTCCGTCTCCATCGAAGATCTCCGATCGTACAAGAGAATGCGCGAGATGTGAGGCCAGCGTGGACCTGCGTGGCTGGCTGGGGAGAGAAAAGGGGAGGGAGAAGAGACCGAGGCGAAAGACGACTTGGAGGATCGAGGGGACTGGCTGCACCTGACCCTGTTCCGTCGTCCTCTCCTCCCGTTGCACCCGTCTTCTCTCGCACGCACAGCTTCAACAAAAACGAGCGACAACGACATCATCCAGAGAAGATGGCGAAGACGACCGAGGAGGGGAGGCTCTCCGAGGCGTGGCTCGACCGGGGCACGCTGGGCGTTCCCGTTCACCTGAAATCCCGCGGGCGCTACTGGGGCTGCAGTGGGGACCGCGTGGCCTTTGACAAGAAGGGCGCGTGCTGCGACGAGAAATTCGTCCTGAGCACGGACGTGGAGAAAGGCGTGCACGTGCTGAAGACGGAGGACGGCCGCTGCTGCAGCTTCCGGCCCGGTGGGCCGATCGAGCTCGTGAAGCACGACGAGATGCTCGGGTACGAATCCGTCCGCTCGCTTGGCGGAGCCAGGCTCGCGGGCGCATCGCTGGAGGTCCGAGGGGAGGTCTGCATAGGCTCTGCCTCTTGGGGCGGCCTCCTGGAGCCCCTCGACAAGGGCCTCGTCGCCTTCCGCGGCGAGGGGGGCGGGTCCGCTTCCGCGAGGAAGTGGAACCTGGTGCACCGCGGCAACAGCATATTCACGATCACGCTGGTCCAGAAACCCTCAGCGGCAAGGAGGGGGGTGAGGAGGCAGAAAAGGGAGCAAGTCCTCTTCGTCGGCAAGGGCAACGAGGTCGGGATCACCAGCGAGGACTCGCACGTCTTTCCGTCCAGGGCGTCGCTGTTCCAGGTGAAGCCAAGAGTGGTGGGGGGGGTGCTTTGCTTCACGATTGAGCACCAGCGCGGCAGGTTGAGCGCCTCCCCCACGGGAAGCCTGCGCGTTGCGCCGAGCTTGGGCGGGTGGCGCAAGCCCGGCACCTCCGAGCACTTTGTCCTGTTCAGTGCCGAGAGCAGCAGCGGAGGCATGAAGCCGGCCCCGCTGCAGAATCTCTGCGCCCGAATGGTTGACGACGAGGAGCTACTGGAGCTGATTGGGCTTGGCCGTCAAGGCCGTGAGCACCAAGAAGGGGCCAAGGGAGGAGTTCCCGGGGACTTTCAGTGCTGCGCGACCTGCGGCGACGTCGTGTGTCCGCTCGAGCCCGAGACGAATCCGAACCACTATCGATACCTGGAAGTGCAGTTGAGAAGATTGAACGGAGGAACAACGACGGGCAGGAACGTCCGCGCCGGTCAGTTGGTAAAGGTCATGGGCACCCTCTTGGCCTTCACAAGACTTCGTTCCTTCTTCTTGACCCACATGTAAAACCAAAAACCATTGTTTTCATTCTTTTTCCTTCTATATATATATATATATATAAATATATATGCATGTATACCATATTAAAAAATTGATGGGGGATATTCCTCCGCTTCAAAACGTGCGCCCCCTTCCCTTCTTCTTCTGGTCTGGTGGATCCGCTCGAGAGATCAAAGTTACTCCATGCTGTCGAGCAAATCCTTCTCGATGGTGCCGAGCTCCTCCCAGAAGGCCCGGAAGTGCTCCACCGCGTAACCCACATCGTCACAGCCGCAGACCTCCCTCACGCTGTGCATGCTCCACTGGGGAATGCCGACATCCGCCGTGCGCATTCCAGTCTTGGTCGACACGATTGGTCCGATGGTGCTGCCGCAGCCCATGTCGCTCCTCACGACAAACTCCTGGCACGGGAGCCCCCTCTTTCTCCCGCATTCTCGGAAAAGAGTAGCGGTGATCGAGTTCGTGGCGTACCTCTGGTTCGCGTTGTGCTTGATCACGACGCCCTTGTGGAACTGGGGGCCGTGCTGAGACTCGTGCTTGTCCGCGTAGTTTGGATGGATGGCATGGGCCATGTCCGCTGAGAGCAAGAACGACTTCTGCAGGGCGATCTCCAGGAGCTGAGACTTTCCGCTCTCGGACTTGCAGCACGCCGTGGTAACCCTCTTGACCAGGTCCGACGCCATCGTGGAACCCGCCCCAGGGGCGCTGCAGGAGCCGCATTCCTCGTGGTCGTACATCACCACAACCCTCACGCTGTCATCGTCCCCCAAGGAGCCCAAGGAAGTCGTGAGCGCCTCCAGGGACGCATAGCAGGAGGCCAAGTTGTCGAGCCTCCCGCTGAAAACGAGCTCGTCCATCGCCCCTCCAATGGCGGACGGCTGGGTGTCGCAGGCTTGGAGCTCAAAGTCCACGATGTCCTCCGCGCTGATCCCAAGCTCCTTGGCCAGGATGTCCAGGAGCAGAGGGTGCTGCTGCAGGACTCCGTCCGAGGCGCCCGCCTTTGCCTTCTTGCTCTCCTGCTCGCCGGAGCAACCCCTGTTGAGCTGGTCCTTGATGCTCGTGGCGAGAACCGGAGACATGTGCTGCTGGAAATTAACCTTGAAGCCGTCGTTCGCCCCCCTGTTCAGGTGGATGGCAAGGCTCGGGATGCGCATGATGGGCTTGTTGACGCGAACAAGGCCCGACTTGAGCTTTCCCCCTGACTTGTAGACGACCCTGCCCGCCACGGACAGGTCCCTGTCGAACCAGGTGTACCACAGACCTCCCCCGTAGTTCTGGCAGTTCACCATGAGCCAACCATTCTTCGTCTCCTTCGACACCGGCTTGAGCTTCGGGCAAGGGCTGTCGGTATGCGCCCCGATGATCCTGAACCCGTTTCCCGCCTCGTACTTCCCCCCCACCGCGAAGGCCACGATAGCCGACGCGTTCCTCGTAAAGTAATACTTCCCTCCGGGCACAACCTTCCACGTCTCCCGCTCGCTCAGCTTCTCGAACCCTTCACCCTCCAACTTCCCTACCGTGTGCTCCACCGCGTGGAACGGCGTCCAGCACTCGTTCAGGTACTCCACCAGCTTCTCGGCCTCCCTCATTCTCTCTCTCTCTCTCTCTCTCTCTCTCTCTCTCTCTCCCTCTCTCTCTCTCTCTCTCTCTTCTCTCTCTCTCTCTTTAAATTAACGCCCGAGCACAGGAGCGTCACCTGAGGGGGTGCGCCATGGAAGGTCACAGCAGAGCGACGGACGCTGCCGCGTCGGGAGGCGCGAATCAAGGGACTGACCATGACCATGGATTCCGCAAGGGCAAGAAACGCGTGAAACCGGGGCGTGAGGGGTGGAAGAGGAAGGGGAAGCGTCCGGCGTTGCTTTCAGACAGGGCGTGGACGTGCGCCGAGGAGGACCACTGCGAGACGCCCTTGGCGGCGTTCAGGGACCTGAGGCCGGCATTAAGGAGTGTGGCCAAATTGTGCCACAAGGACTGTGCAAAGGTCAGGATCTACGATCCTTTCTATTGCGAGGGATCCATGAAGGACCACATGAACTCCCTGGGGTTCTCGAACGTGTACAATGAGAACGAGGACTTTTACGAGAGGGTGAGGACGGAAACGGTCCCGCCGTACGACGTGTTGGTCTCGAATCCCCCGTTCAGCGGCAACCATGTGGAGGGGATCCTCCGCTTCGCGGTCAAGTCCAGGCGCCCCTTCGCCCTCCTCCTGCCGGACTTCGTGTGCAGGAAGGTCTACTTTCAGGAGATAGTGGCTGGGGGCACGCCAATCGCTCTGATCGCTCCCACGGAGCCCTACAGGTTTTGGGCTCCCGGCCGAGCGGACAAAGGGATTAGAGGGAGGGCCATCGTGCCTAAGGCCCACGGGCTGGAGTTCGGCTGCGTGTGGGTTTGTTGCTTTTGGTCCTTCCAGAAGAAGGTGATCCGGTGGTGGAGGAAGGGCGAGAGGTCCGAGAGCTTTTGCAAGCTGTACACGAGCGCGAACGACCTCCCCCAGACCTCGACCACGAAGAAGAGGGGCAACCCCAGACAGAGAGCCAAGGCCAGGAAAAGGATGGCACTCGCTGCTTCGAAGGGGTGACAACGTTGTCATTGTATTTCTATGTTTCATTACAAGGAGAGAGCTCGCTCGCGCTTGCTCAGCAGCGCGTGGAGCACGTCTATCGCCGCATCCATCGTTTCCTCCAGAATCAAAAACCCGTGATTGAAACGGATGAACGCCTTGTGAGCCGGGTACGCGTGGCTTTTTAGCAATGCCCCCAAGGCGTCGACGTCCTCCCTAGTGCTGAACAGCGTGTCCGCTGGCGAGATGGGCACACCGAGTACCTCCGCATCCTCCTAAAGTGGTGTCAGAACCAGTGAGCACGAGAGGGAGGGAGAGGGATTCATCATTCAACGTACCTTGGTTTCAAAACTGTGGCCGTGAAGCACGACTCTCGGTCGCTCCTTCCACTTGAAATCCGTTGGGGCCTTGATGAGAGAGAACCAGTGCAAGGGCGTGTCGCTCGATGGCTCGCAGTCCGCATCGGCGCTGTTGAAAAAAGCAGTCCACGACCCCGAATCGAAGCTCGTTACGCGGGCAAAGTCCCTCTCCAAGTCAGAGGGGTCCTCTGGGCTCCTTCCGGACCGCGATATCAGAATTTGTTCACCTTCCAGCAGGCACGCGCAGTTGCCAAGGAATTTGCCGTCCGGCCCGATGGGAGCCGCCTTTGTCTTGACCAGGCAATCCAATCCCTTTGACAGCTCCTTGAGCTCTTGGACCCCCTCCTGGTCCTGGCCAGGACCATCCTCTTCCCGGATGCAGGAAAACTTTATTCTCGCTCCCCCCTGCTCCAACGAAAGCTCTTCCAAACCCATGCCCTCGACCAAGAGGTACTGTTTGAAAGAGGAAAGAGAAAGAGACGATCCTTCCGCCTGCCTCGCTCTCCCTCCGTCGCCACTCCCTCTCCCCTGTCCCTCGTCGCCAACTCCCTCTCCTGTCAATGGCTGAGGCGAAGCGAAGAGATCTCCAGCATGAGGGCGGTGAAGAGGAAAGAGGTGTTGGTGAGGAGGGGGAGGACAGCGACGGTGGTCAAGGCGGAGAGGTCAGGAGGAAGACCCAGCGTGACTGGATTCGAAGCCAGGAAGACTTTGAGGAGCGGCGGCGGTGGGGGTGCTTCGACGACGACGACGACGACGAGGAGGAGGAATCTCCTCGCAGGGTTTCTTGCCTTGTCGGTGGTGCCCACAGCTTGCGAGGCGAGGGCAGAGGGTGTTGACGCGGACAGGGTGGAGGGAGGCTTGCGAAGGTCGGGTGCCAATGGACTTCTTGCGGAGGAGGAGGAGCGCCTGATACAGCTGCGGATGACGGCGGAAGGGAACGCGAAGAGGTTGGACTCGGAAGCCAAGCTGGAGATCGAGCGAGCCATAGAGAGGGCGAGGGCGGAGGGCGAGGCGGAGGCGAGGAAGAGCTTCGAGAGAACGAACTCTCTCTGCGCCACGCCATACGGCATCGATATTGTGGGCATAACGGAGGGGATAGCCCTCGCGGGTGCACTCGTGGGAGGTACGTTTTCGTTTGTTTTGTTTGTTTTTCTGCCAGCTTTCTCTCCTTTCGGTGAGGCACCTGACTGACAGCGAGAACGCTCTTGCGTGCGCAGGCATTTCGGCGAAGAAGCGCAAGGACGAGGTGCAGAAGCTGAACGACCAGCTCAGGACGATCAACGTCACCCTGAGGAAGCAGGCAAGGTCTGGAATCGTTTACGCTCCGGATATGAACTACGCTCCTGCTTCGACGGGAGAGCCAGCGGCGGCAAGCGCTTCGGCCACGGTCCAGAAGAGCGGGGATGAAGCCTCCCGGGTCGAAGACGCTGTCTCGGTGAGCGATAACGTCGCGGAAGCAGAGCCGGAGGACGTGACGACTGCGGTAGAAGCGACCGCCGGTGCGGCCGCGCCAGACGCCCCGCCCTCCGGGGAGGGCATAAGCGAGACCGGCTTGGCCCTGAGAAACGGCAGGAAGCTTCTCGAGGTCAGCAAGGGTGCCGCGGCCCTGGTCCACTTCGAGAAGGCGCGGATGCTCTCAAGGTCAGCGGGGAACAAGGTCCAGGAGAGGAGAGCCGAGCGAGGGCTCGCCGCGGCGAGCAGGATGCAGAAGCAGTTCAAAAAGGCTATCGGCCATCTCGAGAGGGTCCTGGAGATCTCCAAGGAGATGGACGAGTACACTGGAGACGCGGATGCGTACGGAGTCATCGCGGACATTTACACGGAGCTCGGTGACCTCGAGAAGGCCGCGAAATTCTACGACCTGTACCTCAAGAACATCGACCTGTCCTGATTAACCGAAGACGAGACGTGTCGTTAAGAAAAACATTTTTCCTCCTTTGCTCTCTTGCTAGATGCCCAGATGGGGTCCCCCTCCCTCTCCCTCCCTCGTCCTGGACGAGTCGTCCAAGGCACTGGTTTGGGGCTCTCCAACCCTTGCCCCCATCTCCACCCGGGCCGCGTCCCCCCAAGATCGCAAAGGCCCAAGATCAGCTCTGCACCTTGGGAGGGGAAGGGGAAGGAAGGAGCATGGGTGGTATACCGGAGCGCATAGCGGCACTCCTATACGAGGGAGACCACAACATCACGAAATCCGCACGGTATGTTCGAACTTGGCCTCCTGAAGAGAAGACGACGCCCAAAGAATCCAAGTCCCTGCAGAGAGAGAGAGACTTTTTCGCCAGGTTGGGGGATGGCTCTGTTGAGCTCGGAAAAAAGATGGTCACGGAGGACGGGAAGGTCGATCCGAAGGAGTTCATATTCTTCGAGCCGGAGGAAAAGAACGTGCACCTCTTTCCGAAGTTCGCACCGCACTCCCTGGAAAATCATGAAAAAGTGTTGTTGGAAAGCGATGCAATCCTGTCCCTGTCCAACGCCTTCGCCTACCTCCTCAGGAGGGCCAAGGTGATGCGCTACCACTCCTGCCTGTCGATGCTGACGGGCCTGAGGAACTACTACGTCCACGTGATCCTGAGCCAGGGGCGGGGAGGATCGCAGAGGTCCGACCTGACGAGCCCCAACTCGACACTGGACTTGAGCTTGGGAGGGGAGGACGACCTCGCGGCGCGGGGCGCGAAGCCGGGCGTGATCGCGGAGGGCGCTCCGCCCCTGCATATGCCGCTCCAGGACGTGGTCCAGGCCTGCACGGCTTTGGAGGCGTGGTTGATCTCGCAGGAGGCCTTCGAGAATGATTACAGTATGGCAAAGCAGCTCAAGGGATCCCTTCATCAGAAGCTCGTCAAGCTCCTCGACGAGCAGCTCGAGCTGGTCCAGAGGGAGCTCCTGCTGAGGGCCTGCGATATCTTCTCCTTCCCCCCGTGGTACCAGGATTTGAGCGAGCAGTACCTCAACAACGCGGTCTACGGCGACGCAGCGGAGGCCCTGTGCTTCGCGGGACAAGACAAGGAGGACGATTTTGCGTTTGCGAGGGACCTCAGCGTCGAGGACGAGAGTCGAGTCTGCCTTTACAGGAGGATCGTGTCCCAGGCGATCGACGCGTACTTTTACGACGACTGGAACGCGAGGATGGAGCTTTGGGCTTTCCAGAGGAACCCCGTTCGGTGGAGGGATGAACTGCTCCGAGGACCTCAGCAGGGCAGAAGGGCTTGCATGAAGTTCATCGCCTCGAAGCCCATGGGGGACCTGACTGATACGAGAGTCCCGTCCATCGTCTACATCGCCACAAACGAGACGGGCGTCAAGCTCATCGCGATCCGTAGGTCCATGTTTTGACATGACTTCGTCAAGCCCCTTATATATTGTATATTTATATCAACTTTTTCTCTTTTGTGTCATCGCTACCTTGCGATGGCGGCCTTGGCTCAACGTCCGTGGACTCGGTGTCCAAGACGCCAACCTGACCGAAAGAACAACCCCTCCCCATCATCGATGACGATGATGTGCTGAACCACCTTGGGATCCTCCTGCTCCAGGCTCCAGAAAAATTTTCGGCCACAAACTCTTGAGTTCGGCGTGCGCTGTGCTGCTGAACGCAACGAGGGGAGGAGGAGGAGCGAGACGGAGACGGAGCACGGAAGACGGGCGAGGAGGACAGTTGCGAGTGGTATGAGAATGTTTTCGCCTCGCTTGCGGGCCGCCGCTCTCGCGCTGGCCGTCGTCGTCGCAACGACAAGCGTCGTCGTTCACGTGGGGGCGCAAGAGGGAACCTCGGATGGAACCTCGGATGGGGCGTTTGGTTGCTCCAAGGCCGCCAACTGGGAGCACGTTTCGCCCATCCTGTGCCCCGTGGCCAAGATAAGGGTGTGCTGGAACGTGACCGACGAGCGGGAGCTCTTGCTGAGGGCGGAAGCCGCTGTCACGGGTTACATCCAGGTTGGTTTGATGGACAGGAACCTCGTGGGCTTCGTGGATGTTATGACGCTCTACGTGGACGAGCAGGGGGAGCCGCACGCGATCGACCAGTTCATCGGAGGGTTTGCCTCGTGGACCCATGCCGACCTTGTGACCGACTCGAGGCAGGACGTGGAGGTGGTGGACGGGAGTGTGAAGACGTTCGATGCCCCATCCTCTGATGGGCACTCGAAAGGCACTTACACGAGCGTGACGGTCAAGAGGAAGCTCGTGACCGGCGACGTTGGTCGTGGCAACAACTTGTACTCCTCCCCGAAGGATTACATCATCGAGAGGGGCACCGAGTCCGGCCTCATCTGGATGACCAGCAGGTCCACAAAGCCCACGTTGGAGGGCGGCGAGGTCGTGGTGCCGACGTACGGCTACAAGTATCCGAACGGGAACAAGGGGACGTGGAGGGTGACTTTCGATGACTCTGAGTCCCAGCTCACGTGCGTGTACTACTGCAGGCTTCAGATGAACGTGTGCGGGGATTCTCAGGAGAAGGAAAGCCAGTTTACCAGCGAGGACGAGTGTCTCGCGCGGTGCACCCAGTACGTTTCGGAGGGCGCCTGGACTCTTGGGGACATCGTGACGGACCACAGCGTCCATTCCCTCGCTTGCAGGATCAACGCTGCGCACCAGGCAGAGAACGCGCCGGCCGAGGATGACGCGCTGAGGCAGGAGCTCTGCGACAACGCTGGCGTGAGTGGAAACGGCGTTTGTGGCACGCATTGCGAGAACTACTGCTCCCATGCTTCCCAGTGCAACGGGATGTTCCAGGACAAGACGCAGTGCCTTTCCACTTGCGACGGTGGATTCGTCTCCTCTGAGGACCCCGCGGCCAAGGTGATGCAGGATGCTCGGTACGGCTCCGCAACGTTTCCGTTCTACGACACCGCTGCCTGCCGAACGATTCACGCCTCCCTGGCCTACGACAAGTTCTCCACAGGCGTCATGCCCAGCTTCCTGCTGTACGGAACCTATTACCGCTGCCCATTGGCTAGCCCGAACTCGTCGACTTGCTCAAACTCCACTCTGCCCACTTGCGGTTATTATTGCGAGTCTGTGCAGACGTCTTGCTCGGGTTCCAGGAGCCAGTTCGCCAATGTCCAGGCTTGCAAGTCTTGGTGTGAAGCGGAACTGGGTGCAGGCCTGGTCAAGGGGGACCTCACGGATGTCGGGGGGGAGTACACTTTGGGCTGCTTGTCTTACCTAGCCCAGCACGCCACGAGTGACGAGCTCTGCGCGGCAGCGAAGTCCGGTGGCTCGATCTGCCCGCCGCCGCAAAATGCCAAGGGCTCCACATCCTCCAACGCTCCGGTCCCTCCCACGAGCAATTACAGAGAGGGGTCGCAGGGGGAGGGATCGTACGGATCGGCGGTGAATCAGAGCGGGGGGGATTCTTCTTCTTCTTCTAAAGGAGGTGATCTCGGCGTCATCATCGGCGCCGCGTTGGGTGCGTTGGGCGCGACGATGATGGCCGCCCTGATCGTGAGGTACAGGACGAAACGGCAAAGGGTGTCGGCATTCGGATGCATGGGAATCAACGGCCCCCCGGCGCCCCGAGAGTTCGTCGATCTTGTTAAAGTGTAAAGCTGCTGTAATCTTACTCTCAAACTTTCGCGTTTGCGCTCCTGGTCGTCCTCTTCTTCTTCCTGGTTGGTGTGCTCCTAGTGATGGCCCTTTTGCTTCGTTCCTTGACCTCCGTGGACTCCAAGACGTGGTGAGCGGAGGCCTTCGCCTGTTGCAGAAGGCCGAGGATCTCCTTGATCTCGCTCCTCAAAGGTCCAAGATCCATGGGTGAAACCACGGGTGAGGCAACGTCACGTGGACTGTGGAACGTCAGGGCCAGCACCGAGAGAGAGGCAAACAGCATCTCGATGGAGTGCGTTCCGGTCCCTCCCAGCACGACGAACTGGTGGAATATTACCATCATTGCAGCTAGCCGAAGGTTTTGCCGCCCGCCCAGCATCAGAAGAAAGGAGAAGGCCAAGAGGAGTGCAACCCAGTGCTGCCTCATCTGTCCGTAAACGGATCCTACCATCTCCACCTTTGCGGCGTACTCCTCCTGCATGCGAAGAAGCTGCGCGGAGTCCATTTGCAACTTCAAAAAGAATTCTTCTGTTGCGTTTTGCTGGTCCAGCACCACGGAAGAGAGGCTCTGGACGCGCCCCCGGACCTCGTCTTGTGTCCTCAACAGGTCTCTCTCGTTCTGGAGAACCAACTTGGTGTTGCCAAAAGTCAGCTTACTGATGTTGTACATCTCGGAGAGGGGGGCCTGCAGACCATGAAGGCCGTGGGAGAGCTGCTTGCCCAAGGCCAGGCTCTCTGCCGCTCTCTCGAGGAGGGCCTCGGAAATAGATTTCGTATAGTCCTCGAAAGATCTTGCTTCCAGGCTGAAGCACACGGTATACACGTGGATGCGAAACTGCGTGTAGGCGGCAAACGCGTTTCCCCCTCTCTTGCCGACGCGCTTGACGCACGCGTCGACGTCTGTCTCGACGTCACAAGGATACCGCAGTCCTCCTTCTCTCAAGTGGCACGAAGTGAAGGCCAAAGCCAGGCGCGTGAGGTCCTTTTCCGTCCTGCTCGCACACGCGCGCTTCGTGTCACTCAAGGCCCTCGGCCAGCACGACCTGGAGGTCCGAAGAAACCCGAAGAACGACGACTGCCTCTCCCTCTCCGACTCCAACTCGTTCGCCGCTTTCTCTCGCCATTGATCCAAGATGCTCTCTCCTTCGTCTTGAATGTCCAAGATGGGCGACTTGCCCGCTTCGACGAAAGAAAGGACGCAGGCGGCGACAAGGACCAGGAATAGCCCTCGCGACATGGTCTCTTCGCGCTTCACTGCCCACCCCACCAGCGCTCGAGCGTTACGGCGTATTGTGACAATTTTTTTCCCGATGAAAACGGATGATGATTGATGGGACAGCCCCTTATGTGTGTGTGCGGTTGATTGAGTCATCGGAAGAGAACTCGGACCGGAATTCCCTCCAAGCCGAAGGAGTTTTGTATGGCCCCCACGAGGAACTTTGCCACGGAGTTGGGCACGTTTTCCTTCTTCTTCTTGCTACCGCTGAGGAAGAAGGCGAAAGTCGGCGGCCTCGCTTTCACTTGGGTGACGTACCTTACGCTGTTCAGGATCGACGTTGGGCCCCCGCCGTGGTGAAAGTGCTTCAAGTCCTGGAGCCAGTCGTTCAAGTGAGAGGTCTGGATTCTATCCTGCCACTTGTCGTACGTCTCCGCGACGGCGGGAAACAGGAAGCCCATGCCCAGCCCGGTCTTGGCGGACACTGGGATGCACTTCACGCCCTGGTAGTTCTGGAGGCCTTCGTTCAGGAACTTGTTCACGATTTCCCTCTCCTCCGGGGACTTTCCGTCCACCAGGTCCATCTTGTTCGCGAGGACGATCAACGGCCTCCCGTGCCGCAGAGCGTTCGCAGCAATCGTCGCCTCAAAGTGAGTCAGGTAGGAGGAAAGTGCCGTGCCCCCGGCCAAGAGCTTGGAAACGTCGACGAGAAGGACCACTATGTGCGCGAAGTGGACCGCCCTCTCGGCCTCCTCGTTCGCCTGCCCGGCCACCTGGCCTCCGAGATCGTCGTAGTGCTCGAACTTGCTGCTCCTCACCCTTCCCGCGGTGTCCACCACCGTGAACTGCCTCCCCTCCCAGGCGCAGTCCGCCTCCACCGAGTCCCTGGTGAGACCCGGCTTGGGCCCCGTCAGCACCCTGTCGAAGCCCAGGATCCTGTTCATCAACGTCGACTTGCCCACGTTGGGCCTGCCCGTGATGGCGACCCGGATGCTCCTCCCGTGCGTCTCCGCAGCTCCGGCCTCCAGGCTGGCTGGGAAAGAGATGCGGAGAGCGTGGTAGAGGTCCGACATGCCTTCCCCAGTCTCCGCGGAGATGGACACGCCCTCCCCGAACCCCAAGGAGCACGCCTCAGCATTGGTGGCGTCGATCTCCCCCAAAAAATCCCTCGAGAACAACCCCTCGCACTTGTTCAGGACGACCCTGACCCTGCCCTCGCGCATCATCTCCTCAGACGCGTTCCTGCGCAGCCACCTGGCCAGCGCAAAGTCCGGCTCGGAGAGGCCGTGCCGCCCATCGACCACGAAGAGGGCCACGTGGCTCCTCCGAAGCGTATCCCGGACGATGGACCCCAAGTTGTTCTCCAGGAGGGGCGTGTCTTCCAGCGACTGCCAGAACCTCTCGTCGTTGTGCCCCGCCGTGTCGAAGACGTGGAACCGCAAGTCTCCGAGGGTTCCCTTGCCCTCGATGACATCCCGGGTCACGTGCCCCCCGGGCGTGTTCATCGTTATCGCAGTCTTCCTCCCGCTCCCCTTCCTCCCGCTCTTCGTCGTCAGCCTGTTGAACAAGGTCGACTTGCCGACATTGGGCTGGCCCAGCAGAATCACCCTCGGCTTCTCCGCTGCCGCTGCAGAGGCCTCTCCCCCATGATCGACCCCCCCGCTCCTCCCCCTCGCCGCCAGCCACCAACCCACCGTCCACTTCTTACCGGCAAAACCGCTTCCCGCGGTGGTGGTGGTGGTGGGGATCCCGCTGCCCAGACCGGCAGGCCAAAACGAGGACGCCGCCTGGTGACCACCGCCGAACGAGGTCCCGAGAACCGATCTGAGGAGGACCACCCCGCAGCCGCCCGAGGCCATCGAAGACGACCACCACCGCGCCACCCCACGCGTCGTCGCCATCGCACCTTTCCCCGCTCTGCCGCGCCCAAAGCGAGGGTTGGCGTCTATCCAAACAACTCGAGGTCACAATGAGTCGTGCGAATGCGGTCACATCAACCGCTTCGAGGCCCCCCTCGCAAGGTCTCAGAGTCGCCGAACACCTTGGGCCCCCCTGGGTCTGGTGAAGTGAATCCTCTAATGCAGTGATGTGACCGAAGATTCCCAGCCACTCCGTGCGTCAAACCGTTCAAGCGAGGGGTCAAACGAAAGATCTCGAGCTGAATTTTCGCCCAGTTTGGTGCGTTCACGCGGCGTCCCTTCCCTCCCGCGACCTCACGTCCCCTCTTGCGCGCGCGCCCTTTGGTCGAAAAGTGTTTCCGCTGCTGCTGGCTGCAGAGAGAGATCCAAAATAAATGTCAAATTCAAATCGAGAGAGAGACAGCCGTTACAGGAGGGGCCAGGCGAGAAACGAAACGCGCGCGCGAAGACGACGACGAGGACGAGGACGAGGACGAGGACGAGGGGAAGGGATGATGGCGACGCAAAAGGACGAGAGGACGCCGCTCCGCGCGATCCAGCCGGAGATTGTGCACGGGCAGGAGGACAAGGTCGAGGGGTTGGTGTTTGAGGAGAAGCTTACGGAGTTTGGTGGTGGGTCGTTAGACGAGGACGAGGTGGACGAGAACGAGGCGCCCCTGCAGGCCGGTCCCGAGATTCAGCTCTCCGCGTCCCCCAAGAGGACGGGGATGGCGATGTCGAGGGCGACGGCGAGGAGGCCGAGGAACACCGCAGCCGTGAGGAGGAGCCTCCTCCTGAGGACCTCCATGAGGGCTTCCATGTCTGCAGCGGGGGGAGCCCCGGGAGCAGGCGAGCAGTTCCAGAGGGAGGTGTTCGACGTCCACAGCGAGATCGACAAGCTTCTGGGCGGGCTCAAGGGGGAGCTGGAGGAGTGGAGGTCGGACTTCCAGTCCCTCCAGGTCTGGTTTTTCAGCCAAGTCATGTGCGTGGAGTACCCTGAGGGCGGGGCGGGGTTGAGGAGCCTGTCGGAGTTCCAAGCCCTGCTGCAGAGGTTTTTGGACGAGAACGAGTTTGACCTGCAGGATCTCGAGGCGAGGCTCAAGTCGAGCGAGGAGGATCGCGCGGAGCTCCAAGACCTCCTTCAGGAGGGGTCCGCCGCGGTGAACGACCTCGAGGCGGAGCTGGAGGCCGAGAGGAAGGAGAAGAAGGAGTTCGGGAAGAAGGTCAAGGAAGCTGAGAGGGAGAAGAAGTGGCACAGCGAGGAGCTCCAGAAGATAGCCGAGGAGCTCAAAGAGGCGCAGAACGAGCTGGGTGCCAAGGAGAAGGAACTCGAGAGGGAGAAGCAGCTGGAGAGGGAGAAGAGAGGGTTCGAAGAGGAGAAAGTGGAGAGGGACAGGAAGAAGGCCGAGCACGAAAAGAAGAGGCTCGAGGAGGAGCTCGAGAGGGCGGGGCACGAGAAGGAGACTCTGAGGAAGGCCGCGGAGAAGGAAGCGGAAATGTACGAGCAGCAAATCCAGCAAGTGCGAAAAGAATTCTCCGGCATCAGCGAGAGCAACGCGGAGATCCAGGTGGAAGTCAAGAGACTTTTGCTGGCCTTGGAGGCGCGCACGAACGAGCTGGAGGCGGAGAGGGTTGCCCACAAGAAGGCGATGGAGGCGGCGGCCTCGCTGGCAGCCTCGCAGGCCGTCAAGCAGCAGAAAGAGATCGACGACCTGAAGAAGGACAAGGATGGATTGAAGGAGAAGGTTCTGGGCTTGTTTGATTTGTAGTTTTCTTTCTTTCATTTGTAAACACGACATTTTCCACACACGCTTCCAACGCAGGCGCAAGACGACCCTTCTTGGACGCCTCCACCCAAGCAGAAACCTCAATTCTGCTTCAGTCTGCTTGGACGGGGGGACGAGAGCATCGCTGCAATTGCTGGCTGAAGGACGAAGAAGACGAAAAACTGTAGGGCATGCTGCCCGAAATTGGTGACCACGCCTTCCTGCTGAGCGACCATGGGCCCAAGTGCCAGGACCACCTGACCAGGAAGGCCGTTTACCAGGAAGGCCAACAAAAATTGCTTGCGCGAGAAGGTGAGCCTGCTGATGACCCACAACGAGGCCGGTGCTGGGAAAGAGAGAGAGGGGGGGAGATCTGGAGTCAGGGTCGCGGGCAGAGGCAGGCGTCGCCGCCCAACTGCGCTCGTCCGGGGCACTTACCATTGAGCAGGAGAGACTGGCAGAGTCCGGGGTTGTACTCCCAGTGAACAATCCCAGCAATGATGTGAAACAAGGCCGCGTTCACGAACACGAGGATCGCGTTCATGAGCACAAGCATCCTCTTTTGGTTCTCGGGGAGGAAGAGCGGCATGAGGAACAGCCCCATCACGGCGTACACATTGATGTAGAGTATGGTGCTTTCGTCGTATCCGCAGTCCCCAGCAACCTCCACGCGAGGGGAAGTAGACTCGAGGATCACGTCGCACCCCAAAATCTTTCCAAGGTGTCTGACGAACTCGTACCGTCGCCCGAAGATGTCGTAGCCGTGCTCCTCGAATTGGTGCGAGCAGTACAGAGACGCGAGGAGCATGGCGAGCCAGTCGCAAAGGCGCGGCCGGGCATCCGCCAGCAGGAGAGGAACGCTGATCCACCCCAAAACAAAGTGAATGTGCATCCAGTTGGTGCTCATCCACGAAGCGAGATCGGAGAAAGTCTCGGGGAAGAAACCGCATGCAGCCGTGAGGAAAACCATCGTCCCACCACCACAGACAAGCACCCCTCGCGCTAATGCCATCCCCGTCATCGCTTGTATCCAATTCAAATCGTATCCGAGGCCCAGCATCTCCTGGTTCGCCAGGAGTCCCCTCCTCCTGAGGATTTCCTCGCGCGAAAAACCCTAGAAGAAGAAGAAGAAGATAAGGAGTTGAAAACGCGAGTGAGAAGTAACGCCCGGGTTCGTCGCACGACAAGGGAGAGGGAAGGTGTTTTTGTCGAGGACTTTGTGCACGGACGGGGACGGCGAAGGGGAGGAGGTGTTGAAAGAACGAAAGCGCGTCTCAAGGGCTTTCGATTGATACCTCGGCTGAAGGTTTTGACGAAGAGGAGTGGCCCTCTCGCTCGCTCGCTCTCTTTGCTACGACAGGCGTTACAGGAGGAGGTTGCCTCGAAGTTTGTTTTGCGAGTTGTTGGCTCGGTTGTGTGACGAGGAAGAGAAAGGCAAGTCTTCGTCGAGCTGCGCAGTGTCGTGCGGTGCTTTGTTTCATCATGAGGCGTCCCACGAGACAGAGAAGCTGGACACGCACCAGGTCGACGGCGGCGATGATCGCGGCGACGGCCGACGACGGTGGTGATGACGACAAGGGAGGGTTGTCCCCAGGTGCCATGGACATGGACGTGGACGGAGAGTGTTTGGCGAGCTTCGTGACGGGCTCTACGACGATCATCGAAGAGGAGAGTGACAGTGAGGAGGATAGTGGTGGTGCGGGTTCGTCTTTTCAGCCTGAGCCAGCAGAGGTGACTATGATAAGAGGCAACGCACGTCCTATCAAGACTAGGAATGGAAAGAGAACGCTTGTGGCTGCCATCTACCTCGTTCTTCAAGATGCTGCGGGAGGGAGCTTGCGCGCCAAAGAGATCCATGCACGGATCCAGGCCAAGAAGTTGTATGTGTTTAGGCGTATGGATGGTTCTGTTCATACTGATCTGAAGAGAATGCGGGACGCTGTCAGCTCTGCTTGTACACAGAGCCCCTTCTTTGTTCGCACTGCATACGGAAGATATGCCATTGCCAAGGAATCCTTGAAGGGGTCCAATACTCAAGATGCTGCCAAGCCCTCACCGCTTCGGGATGCCATCTATCGCGTTCTTCAAGATGCGGGAGGGAGAGGCTTGCACTACGAAGAGATCTTTGGTCGGATCCGGGCTAAGAAGTTGTATGTGTTCAAGCGAAAAGATGGTTCTGTTCATACTGATCCGAAGGTAATGCAGAAGAGGGTCGGGACTGCTTGTTTACAGAGCCCCCTCTTTGTTCGCACTGAACGTGGAAGATATGCCATTGCCAAGGAATCATTGAATGGGTCCAATACTCAAGGTGCTGTCAGCACCTCACCGCTTCGGGATGCCATCTATCGCGTTCTTCAAGATGCGGGAGGGAGCTTGCAGGTCAAAGAGATCTTTGCCCGGATCCGGGCGAAGAAGCTACATGTGTTTAGGCGAAAAGATGGTTCTGTCTGTACTGATCCGAAGAGAATGCGGAAAACTGTCAGATCTGCTTGTGCACAGAGCCCCCGCTTTGTTCGCACTGAACGCGGAATATATGCAATTGCCAAGGAATACTTGAATCGATCAACCGCCGACAACCTCAATGAGCAGAATTCCAACGCCACCACCATCAACAACAACATGAAGACGACGAGATCTCCTTCTCCCTCTCCCTATGCTTTGGATTTGAGAGAGGCTCTCGAGTCCGGCCTCATGACGGAGGAGGAGTACGCCGAAGCCATGCAGGAGGCCCAGCGTTATGACAGCAAGTCCCTGGAGAAGAAGAGAGAGATCGCGGACTACAACGAGGCGTTGAGGATCATCTTTGCGGACGCATCTCTTAAGCTGAGTGACAAGGAACAATGCATTGTGAAGAGAGAGTACCTGGAAGAGGTCGGGCTCTGCAAAGCTCCTCGTCCTCCGTCGTCGAAGAGAACACGAAGCAAGATGGCCCCTTCCATTGTCAAGGTCAAGCAGGAAGAGTGAGGAGGGAGAGTTTAGGGTAGAGCAAGCAAGCTGTATAAGCAAAATGTAGTTACACATGTCATCACTCTTCAGTGTCATAGCCTTGACAAGTCCTTTCTCATCATCATCATCGACGCCGGCACGAGACCGCCGCGTGCGTTCCAAAGCAAGCAAGCGGAATTGAATTCATTTCTTGACCCATCGAAAGCAGTGGAGAGCAAGCAAGAGTCCTTCCTTGTATTGTAGTTTCTCTGGCCCCTTCCCTCTTCCCCTCTTCCCCTCGTCCCCTTCATCCATCCAACTCCATCCTTGTAGCAGGACTCGCCTCCTCCATGAACTGGGCTCTGCAAAACACAAAGATGATTTCGGATAACGCAACACGACGCGGAGAGGGAAGGTGTTGTTTGTCGAGGTTTGTCTTTGTGCAAGGACGGCGATTCTCTGCGTGTATCCGCGTGGCTGCAGGTGAAGTCCCCTATCTGCTATCGAAGCCTTGTGTTGTTCCCAGCTATTCTTACATCAGCTCCCTTTACACGATGTCGTGCAAGCCTGCCTGAGCCCTCCTCAGCTCCTGCACAAGGACTTCGAGCTTGGCATACGACAGGGCAACCGTGGCTTGCTTGCCCCCGCCTCGAGCCCCAGCCCCGGCTCTGGCCCCGAGCTCCAAAACCACAAAGTCGTCCTTGCCCCTTCCTCCCAAAGCTTCAGGCGACAGGTCCGCGTGAACTTCCTTGCTCTCCACCGCGAGAGGTGGAAGCCTCAGGGTGTTCCTCCACTCCGCTTCCCTGATCTCCGCCCTCGCCTCGCTGTACGGTCGCACCAGCGCGTCACTCAGCTCCCTCGGCAGACCCAACTGCTGCAACTCTAGGGACAGCGTCGTCCCATCCACGTCGAACTTTGCCGCGCTCGTTATGACGTGGTGAAGCACCGCAAATATCGCCCCCACGTCCCCATCCGACATCTCTTGCCCCCCCGACCTCACCTTGTCCGCTGCCTGCCTCACCTCCGAAGCCTCCACCTTCTTCTCCTTGAGGTACATTTGCACAATCCTTTTCGACAACACTCGTATCCTCACCGAGCTCACCTTGGCGATTGTCGCTATCTCTGCACCCAGCCACTCCGGGCAATCCTCCCCTCCGCAGAACCTGAACTTCATCCTCCCTCTTCTCTCTCTCTCTCTCTCTCTCTCTCGAGCGCCGATGCGCTGCCTCGTCTGCTGCTGCTTCCAGCGGCAAGACGATTGCAGAGGATTGCAGAGGATGGAGGAGACTTGTGTGTCGAGGGTGAAGCAGTTTCAGGTGGATGCGTTTGCCGAGGGAAGGTACGAGGGGAACCCGGCTGCCGTGGTTTTGCTTGGGAGGAGGGAAGGAGCCAAGAGTTTTTGGCCCTCGGACGATGTTCTCCAGAAAATCGCGGTGGAGAATAACTTGAGCGAGACGGCCTTTGTTATTGAAGATGACAAGAGGGGGGACGACAAAACGGTAACGGGTTACTTTTTGCTCCGCTGGTTCACGCCGGGGGGGGAGGTGGACCTCTGCGGGCATGCGACCCTGGCCAGTGCGCACGTGGTCTTCAGCCAGCCCGGAATGACGGCCGGTTCCGTCTGCTTCAAGACAAAGAGCGGAGATCTGGTTGTTGAGAGGTCCTCTGGAGAGGACTCGGTTTACAGAATGCAGTTCCCAGTGGTCTGCACCACCGATACGATCGCATCGGACGTGCAAGGCCTCGTCAGGGAGGCATTCTCCTGCGGGGAGGACGTTAAAGTTCTGAGGGGCGGCCCCGATGTCTTGCTGGTCCGGGAGACCTGGCGACAAATAGAGCAGACGAGACCAGACTTTGGGTGAGTCTTTGAACCAAGATCTCTCGAGGTCAGCGGGCTTGAACTGACACGAATTCCCTCTCCCTCTCTGTCCCTCTCTCTTCGATGCTTTCCTCGACACAGAAAACTTGACGCGATCCTTCGAAAGGAAGGAATCAGGGGCGCGATCGTGACCGCACCGGTCTCTCCCTCCGACCCCGTCGAGGGCGAGCGCGACGCGCTGGACTTTGTTTCACGCTTCTTCGCCCCGAACTTGGGAATCAACGAGGACCCTGGTGAGTGAGCAAAGAGTGCAATGCGCTGACCTCGAACGAGAAGCTGACACATTTTTGCCTTCCCTCTTCACGCGCGCGACACCTCAGTCACCGGTTCGGCGCACTGCTGCTTGGCTCTGTACTGGGCAAAGGAGAGGAAGCTGGTGCCGGAGGATCTCGGAAGCCTCGCCCCGGGACACGTCTGCGCCAAGTTCAGTGCGAAGCAGATGTCGCCGAGGGGCGGCTACGTCAAGATCGAGCTCGTCGTGACCCCTTCAGGGAAGCTCGTGACCCACCTTGTCGGCAAAGTCATGAACTTCCTCGATGGCGTGATCGACCTCGAGGAATAGGAGCCTATCCCAGTCTGTTCATCCTAGTCTATTCAGCACAATCCTCGATGGCATTGTATATTATATATTTGGTACCAGAGTCATCAATCACATCAATCCTCCAGCAGAGCTGCTGCTGCCTGTTATACTTTACCATTGTCACGCATTGGTCCCAGACCTGCTTGGAAGAGTCGTCCACTGCTTCTCAGGCAGGTCCTTCTTCCCCTCCCTCTATTCCTCCCCATCGAACATGAAACAGAAACATCCCACCAAACAACTTCCCCGTCGATCGTGTTTGAGACCCCAAGGTCCTCTCCTCCAGGCTTATCCACTTTTTTTCCCAGCGGCGGGCGGGACTGGAGGAGTGGGTCGAGGACAAGCCATGAGAGGGACAGCCGTGCGCTCGAGGTCGGGTATGTCGGTGGCGAGGGCCGCCGCGGGGGCAAGCCTCAGGTATGGGAGGACGTGCGTCAGGTCGAGGGTCGGACCGGGGACGTCCTCCTCGCGAAGGAGGGGCCAGCAGCACCACACCATGACAACATGGACCTTGCCAGCGTCTTCCGAGGCTGGTGGGGACGCACCGACGGCAGAGGCTGGGGAGGCCAAGGCGGAGGAGGCCAAGGCGGAGGAGGTCGTCGTCGCGGGGGAGGGGGGCCAGCCGGCAGCGGAGGGGGCTGAGGTTGCGGAGAGCGGCTCCGAGGACGAGCTCGATTGGCTCGCGGAGGGGGAGGAGGAGGAGGAGGCGAACTTGTCCCAAAAGTTCGTGCGGACGATAGTGGAGCCCATCAAGGACCGCCCGGCCGTCCGCAACGTCCTCGCCCTCGCTTCGATGTACTTCGTGGGCACCTTCCTCTGGTCGACCTTCAAGGTGGTCAGGAAGATGGCGTCCCCGAGGGCAAAGAAGCGAAGGCAGGTGAACAAAAACTTGACGGTGATTCAGACCCTGAACGACTTCCTCCCCCAGAACAGGGCCGCCCTGAACGCCAAGACCCTGGAGAAGATTCGCTACACCACGACCTTCTCGTACGACCTCATCTTCAGGAAGTATCTGAGGTACCTGCTGAACGAAAGAAAGTTTGACGCGGAGGCGGTCTCCGACCTGCTGCACCTCAAGGCCACGTGCCAGCTGACCGACGACCAGATGAAGGAAGTCATGCGGGAGATTGCTCAGAGGACCTTCAAGAAGTACGGCATTCTGATGACCGAGACGGCTGGCCTGACGGCGGACGCGGTCATGAAGAAGGCGGCGGAGAGGTCCATATTCTCCAAGCTGCTGTACCTCGCGGAGCTGCCGGAGCTGGTCACCCAGGAGGCCGACATCACCAACAACCTTTCTTGGCAAATCCAGGAGATCTTCGGTTCCACGAGCGAGGACACCGAGAAGCTGAGGATCACGACGCTGAGCGAGCTCGAGGCGGAAGACATGGAGGCACTCTTCGCCCTGGGCGACGCGGACGACGAGGAAGAGGACGTGGAGGAAAGCGGCGAGGAGGCGGCAGAAGTAAGTGAGCGGTCGGAAAGCTGAAGCTGTTTTGGGGGCGGGCAGCCCGCAGCAATGTGTACATAAATGGGAAGGTTGCGGCAAAAGGGGTGGGTTTCTATGATCCAACCAAGTAATGATCAATAAAATGTGGGTGTGGGTGGGAAATAATGTGCGCGTGCTTCTCCGTGAAAAAGTCCTCAGTCTTCGTCGTCGCTCATCAAAATCGCTTTCCCGCGAGTGGTCGCCCTCTTGTCCTCCTCCTTGTCCTCCTCCTCCGAGGACTCGTCCAAACCCCTCGCAAACTTCTGGCGCTTGATGGTCTGCTCCTCCTCGTCTCCGTCCTTGGCCCTGAGAATTCTCTTCTCTCCCCCCGCGTCTCCCATGTACCTGCCCCTCGAAAGCTCCTCCCTCGCCCTTCTGGTGGCATCCTCGTCCCAGTCTGGTACCTCCTCCTCGTCGCTTCCTTCCAGGTAGCCCGCCGACAACCCTCTTTCCCTGTACCCGCCGTACGAGTCCCTCCCGTCGTACGTGAGCCCATACTTCGCCATCTCCTTCTCCTGCTTCTTCTGCATCTTCTCGAGCTGCTTGATCCTGTCCTCCTCCTCCTTGACCCTCTTCTCGTACTTGATGTTAGGGTTCTCGGTCACCGTGATCTTCTTGACCGACTCCCTCTTCACCCCTTGCTTCTTGTCTATGCCCTTGGAGGCCAAGACGTGGGCCTTGCTCCTCACCGACGTGGGCCTGAAGGAGAACTTGCTCGCCAGGTCCACGCAGCCCTCCATCAGCTCGCCCTTCTCGTGCCTGGCAAAAACGAAGACGTTGTCGCCCGTCACGTCCTGCTGGAGGATATCGAGGTGCTCATCGCCCACCTGGAGGGTCTTGGAGCCGTCGGACCACCGCACGATCCGGGCGTTCGACTCAACAGCCCCCTCGCCGTTCACCCGCCAGCGGATGACGAACTGCTCCCTGCGGTCGCTCCCGCCCCCCTCGGCCTCGAAGGTCTCCGCCACGAATTGCCGCTTCTCTATTCCAACGATGTTGCTCAGCTTGGCGAGCACCTTCTCCCTCTTCTCCCCCCCCAGCAAGGTGTCTATGCCCTCGTCGGCCACCATCTCCACCTCGATAGGTTCCTCGTCGTCCTCGTCGTCTCCCTCGCTATCGTCCGAGTCCTCCAGGCCCAAGGCCTTCCCCCCCGCCTCTCCCTCCCCTTCCCCCTTCTTCTCAGCCTCCTCGTCCGAGTCCCCACCAAAGAGGTCATCCATGCCCTCGCCGCCCTCGCCGCCTCCTTCCTCCCCACCCCCCGCCTCCTCGGCCTCCTTCCCACCCTTTCCTCCCTCTCCATTCGCCTCCCCTCCCGATCCCTCCGAGTCGCTCCCGAAGAGGTCCTCCTCCCTCTCCTTGTCCATCCCTTCTAAAAACCAATTCCTCCGCCCTCCCTCCGCTTCCTTCACGCCACCAATCGAAACCCCTTTGATATGACCTTCCACTCCACTCGCACCTCCCCCTCGCCCCCTCGCCCCCTCGCCCCCTCGCCGCCTCGCCCTAACTCCTCGCCCCTCTTCTCCGCTCCGCTCAGTGACTGCGCGCGCGCCAGTTTTTTCTTACAAGGGAGGAGCGGAGCCAAAGGGCGAAGCGGAACAGAGGACGAGGAAAGAGGAAAGAGGAAGAGGAAGAGGAGGTGGAACAAGGGGAAGGGACGGAGGTCCGTGGATAGGGAACTGCATCTCAAGGGCTTTCGATATCTGGACACACGGCATTGCATTGCATTGTTTCGTTTCACTGGGCGAGGGGTGCGGTTGTGTGGAGTGACGGACGGACTGGGAGGGAGCGAGCGTGGGGGGGGGAGGACCGTGGTGGTGTTCTTGTCGAGGCAGAGGGGGGGGCAGTGTTGCTGAGCGAGGGAGGCCGAGGCAAGATGGCGATGAACCACTCTTCCAACTGCGACGCCGGTGCGGGCGGCAGGAAGCGTGGGATGGGAGGAGGGGTGGGGGCGGAGGAGGAGGGAGGAGAGCAAACGAACGCGTGGAAGAGGCAGGCCCAATCTGTCGTGGACCACGACAACCAGAACCAGAACAACAGCAGCTATCAGCAGCACTTTGGCTCGACGAATAAGGCGGGATCGCCCCGCCCAGGGTTTCCCTCGGACAGGGCTCAAGAGTTTGCGTCTATTCAGGTGCAGGACGTGGTGCGGTACCCCCTCCCCGGGTGCGATCAGCCCACGGACTTCTCGTTCTCTCCCGGCGGCTCGGTTCTCTGCACGCTTTACTCCGAGGTCGGGACGCTCCAGCGGTCCCTGCACGTGTGCAAGATCAACACGGACTGCCCGATGGAGGGGGACGAGCTGCCTCAGGCGGACTTTCAGGTCATGATTGAGCCCCCGAGCGGCAGCGGCGTGGACGAGAAGCACCTCTCGCTGGAAGAGAAGCTGAGGAGGGAGAGGCGGAGGGAGAGGGGCTTGGGAATCACGAGGTACTTCTGGTCCAAGTCAAGCGCTCCCCCGATCGCGGCAGGGGGGTACCAGGCGGGGGGTGCACCGTGCCCGTTCGTCATGATACCTCTCCCGGACGGAGTACACATCCAGTCCGTCGCACTTCAGGGGAAGGCGGCAAGTGGGGGCTCTTGGAGTGTGGAGTCTGAGCTGAGGAAGGTCATCCCTGCGACCGCGGAGAAGCCTGTGCTGGAGCCAACGATATCCCCGGACGGGCAGAAGATCTCCTACGTTTGCAACGGGAACCTTTACTGCTATTGGATCGGGAAGGACGCCACGGTGCAGCTGACGACGGATGCCAAGAAGGGGGTGGTGAATGGGCTGGCAGAGTACGTCGCCCAGGAGGAGATGGACAGAAGGACGGGGCACTGGTGGAGCCCAGACTCCTTGAGGATTGCCTTCACCCAGGTGGATACGACACACATGCCTTCGTACAGGATCAAGCACCTCAGCTCCGAGGACAGCAACGGCATGGAGGAGGAGCACGAGTACCCTTTCGTTGGCAAGGATAATGCCAAGGTCAGGCTCGGAGTCATCCCGGTGGAGGAGCCAACGAAGAGGTTTTGGACGGATGTCCAGGCGGGTGGCGAGGGCACCAAGACCTTTGAAGAGTACATTCCTCGGGTGGGATGGTTCCCCGACGGCAGGCTTTACGCCCAGCTCCAGGACAGGAAGCAGCAGACGTTGCAGCTGGCGCACTTCGATCAAGAGACCGGCAAGAGAACGGTCTTGGTGGAGGAGAAGACGAATGTGTGGCACAACCTGAACAACTGCTTCAGGCCCCTGTGCCAGTCGTCCCCAGAAGATCCCAATCTCAGAGGGGGATTCATTTGGGCTTCGGAGAGGGACGGCTTCATGCACCTGTACCTTTACTCGAGCAGCGGAGCGTGCTTGGGCCAGTTGACCTCCGGCGAGTGGATGGTCGATTCCTTCGAAGGCGTGGACGAGGTCGGGGGCTTGGTGTACTTCACCGGAACAGCAGATAGTGAGCTCGAGCGCCACTTGTATTGCGTTCCTCTGTCGAACTACACCAAGGCGGAGAAAGAGCAGCGGAGGGTGACAGCTCTACCCGGAATGCACCACGTCGTGCTGGACCCCACCTTCCGCCACTTTGTGGACATCCATGACTCGCCAAACAACCCTCCTCAGATCAACTTTTGCAGCCTGCGGGACGGAAAGGTGGTCTGCGTCATCCACAAGAGCAAGATCTTGCCCTCGGACGACCGCTTGCAGAGGCTGTCGGCCCAGCCCCCAGAGCTGGTCACGATTCCTTCGAAGGATGGGACCATGCTCCACGGCGCGGTTTACCGCCCCGACCCGGAGGTTTACGGTCCCGGGCCTTACAAAACTCTGTTGAGCGTGTATGGCGGGCCGCACGTTCAAGTGGTGTCGAAGAGCTGGATCCTTACAGTTGACATGAGGGCCCAGCTTTTCAGGGCGAAGGGGTACCTTGTGTTCAAGCTCGACAACAGGGGAAGCGCGCGGCGCGGCCTGCACTTTGAGGGGTCGATTCAGCACAAGATGGGAGACCTCGAGATCGACGACCAGGTTTGTGGGGTGAAGTGGCTCGAGGAGCGAAGGCTGGCAGATCCAAAGAGGGTTGGAATTTATGGCTGGAGCTATGGCGGCTACATGAGTGCGATGGCTCTGGCGAAGGCCCCGGAAGTGTTCAAGGCAGCGGTGGCGGGAGCTCCTGTCACGTCGTGGGACGGGTACGACACGCACTACACGGAGAGGTACATGGGGCTCTACGAGGAGAACAAGGAGTGCTATGTCAACGACAGTTCGGTGATCTTCAATGCTCCCAGGATAAGGGGAAAGCTGTTCTTGATTCACGGAATGATCGACGAGAACGTGCATTTCAGGCACACTGTCAGGCTCATCAAGGCGCTGAACAGCGCCTCCATCGAGTACGACCTCCTCCTCTTCCCAAGCGAGAGGCACATGCCGAGGGGTCTTCAGGACAGGATCTATATGGAGAAGAGGATCGCGTCATTCTTCGACCAGAACCTGTGAAAGCAATCGAAAGAGTCCTTCTTGTAATCAACGCATTGTTTCAAATGGAAAAAGAAAAAAGTTTTTACTTTGTGAGCCGACTCACTCGGTCCTTGAGAAAGGTCACTTGCTCTTGCGCCACCTTGTTGCTTGGGTCAATTTTTATGGACATGTTGTAGGCCTCCAAGGAGTTCTCATAGTCCTTGGTCTTCTTGTAAGCGTCCCCTAAGTTGTTCCACGCCACCAGGTAGTTTGGCCTCAGATCTATGGCCCCCTTGTACTCCTCTATGGCGCTCTCGAGCTTGTCCTGCTGAAGGTAGGCGTACCCCATGGCGTTGTACAACTGCGCCAGGCCTTCCTCGTCCCCTTCCCACTGCCTCTTCGCGCTGTCCAAATGTTTCAGGGCGGTCGCAAAGAGCTTCTTCCGGATCAGGAGGACCCCCAGCTCGTAGTACTCGTCATAGGTAGCGTCGCCTGTCCTCGCCTTTTCCGAGAGGTCCTTCGTCGCCTCCTCCAGCTGCGTCCTGAACAGAACCTGCCTCACCACCAGGAACACCGCCCCCGAGAGAAGGCCCAGGAGGGCACCCACGTACACCAGCTGGATGGAGCTCGAGGCGTCCACGGAGCTCAGGATGCCTGCGAGCTCCCCGATCTCATTCTCTGTTGTTTTCGTCGCATTGCCGTCGCACAGGCACGGACACGGACACGGACACGGGCGCGCGAAAGAGCGAGAGGAAACGAGTGGTCAGCAGAAAGGCGCGAGAGCCAGAACCAGGAGCGGTGAAGGGAAGGGCAAAAGAAAGGGCCCCCTTTCACCCGGGGGGGGGGGAGGACCCGCGCGCGATATCCTGGGCACGCCTCGATCCAATCGCTCGCTCGTCCCTCTTCGCCTCACCTGTCACCTCCAAGGCGTTCCTCCTCACCCGTCTGCGATCCACATCACCTCGTGGCTTCTTTCCTCCGAGGAGAACCGCGTGAGACGACTCCCTACGCCGCCTCGGGCTTGCCTTGGCAGCTTCCAACGGCCGCCCTCTCGTGGCCGCCTCCGTCCTTGCCCGCCCGCACCGCGGGAGCGCTCTCCCTCTGGACCGACCAGTCACCGCACTCTTTGAGGAGGGCGACGCCATCGTTCTGCATTATCTGAAAAAAATAAGCGTCGAGATCTCTCAGAGGGGCACGATGTGCAAGGTTGGTTGGTTGGTTGGTTGGTTGGTTGGTAGGTTGGTTGGTAGTCTAGTATTACAACGGCCCTGGCTGGTTTGCGTGCTGGGCTCTAGCGGTCCAGATCTCTATAATGATCATGTCATTGTGTTTTACAGAGGTTGTGATGTTGTGTTGGTTGGGAGGCAAAGGCAGTGGAGTCCCTACTTTACCAGACCCACTTTGTCGGCCGTCCCGTGATCGTTGGGGCCGTCACACCAACGCAAGCGGTTGGGCCATTGAAGGCCTTCTGGATGCTGTTCGCAGCCTTCTTCAAGCTCTCCTTCTGCCAAGTCAACTGAGCCTTGGTGTCCCTGAACAGCTCCTTGTTCGTCGACTTCCAACACACCAAGTCGGTTATGCCCTTGTTGCCGAGGGGGACGAGGGAGATGTGCCGGGCCTTCTTGCTCTCCGCGACCATTCTAGCGGCGATCTTGTTCTGCTTCCTGTTCTCCTCCTCTGACCGAGCCATGTAAGACATCCGGTTCGTCGTTTGGCCCTTGCCCAAGCCGCTCTTCTCCCTCTGGCTCTTCGTTTTCATGAAGGAGGCCGGGACCAGGAACTTCTTCTGGGCCCTGGTCTTCTGGGCCTTGGCGTTGTCGTTCACGCTGCCAAAGGGGCACGTGAAATCCGAAATGTAATCGTGGCCCTTGGCGCTCTGGTGCCCCGCCGCGGTCGCGGACTTGCACATCTCCTTGTAAGCCGACTCGTTGGTCGTCGTTGGCGCGGACGACCAAGCGATGGGCACGCTGCTCTTGTACAGCTCCTTCTTCTTGTCCCCCTTGTCCTTGAACGTCTTCCTGGCCGGGACATTCTCCTTGCCGAAAAGGTCCTCGTCGAACGAGGGAGGGTCCTTCTTCTTCGCGTCCTCCGCTGAAGCCATCTTCGTCTTCGATCGCACGGGGGCCGAGAGGGGCCTCTGCTTGGTCCTCGTCTTCTTTGCCTTGTCCAGGTTGTAGGTCCTCGGCTTGGCAGAGCTTGGCCTGAACCTCGTGTGGTCGGCCTTGGTAGTCGAGTTGTATTGCCTGGCCGGCTGGATGACGGTGTGCAAGTTCGCGAAGAGGTCAAGCAGCTTCCTCTTGTCCTCGGGAGCGGCCGTGCTCATCCACTCGTCCACCTCTTCCGCGACCTCGGGGTTGAGGATGTCGTTGTAGTAGAGCTGCTGCCTCTTGATCCAGCTGAAGAACTCCTTGCTGTTCTTCGTGGACTGGTCAGGCTTTGGCCCGTGGACCTCCTCGTTGTAGACCTGGTACTGGGACTTGTAGTACTTGCCGAACCAGTCCCCTTTGCCCCCCTTGCTGCTGAGGGCGTCGCCCCACTGGGAACGGAAAGTCAGGTTTTCTGTGGGCTCTGGCCTCGCCCAAGACAAGACCTCTTGGAAGTTCTCCCCCTCGACGGCGCCTTGGAAGACAGCGTTCGTTGTGATGAACAGCGCGTCCTTCTGGCTCTTCTTCGAAGACTTGGGCACCGCGTCAGGAACAACCTTCTTCCTCGCGGAGGCGTCCTTGAGCGACTGGCCGGACACCTCGAGGTTCAAGCCGCCAAGCTTCTCGGGCTCTATCTTGAGGCCGCCGTCCAGCCCGCTCAACCTCCTGGACCTCTCGTTGAACATCTTCATGGTCGCGGACGGCTCCACCCTCTTGAAGTTCTTCACGCCGACTGCCTTGGCAAGCAGCTGGTTCTGGTGAGCCGGGGCAGTCTTGAGCCATTTTCCTATCAGCTTGGCAACGGATTTGTTCTTCCAGACGTCGTCTGGGTTTCGTGGCAGTCCTCCTGTTTCCGTCGTCGTCATCGTTATCTTTGCTTTGCTTTGCTTTCTCTCTGTGGGTCCCCCTCGCGTCTCTCGGCCGGTCCTTTCCTTGTTACTCAGAAACGTGCGTGTGCCTCGCTATATCTGCAGCAAAGGAGCAAGCTTTCGTGTCAGTCTTCCTCGCAGTCCCAGAACAAATAAAAAGCGTTTTCACCTCCTGCGGAGTTTCCTCCCCTCGACCGTGGCGGGGATCTCGAGACCGAGGGGGAATTGAACCTCCCTCTTGCTCTCTTGCTCCCCCCCCGTCGACCTCGTCCCCCCTCCTCCTCCACTACTGGACCTTGTCCCCCTCCTCATCCTCATCCAACCTTACCTCTGGTACCATCTGGTTCCGCGTTACCGTCGTACAAACCGCAGGCGCACAACCACGTGCGATCCCTCACCTTCGCCGCTCCCTCCTCCTGGTATCCCTCGTCCTCGTCCTCGTCCTCGTTCGCCTTGGCGGTTGGCCTTGTGTTCCTTCTTCCCCTGCGAGGAGGACAATGTAGCCGTTTTCTCTGCACCTGGCCGAAATTGGCCGAAATTTTCGGCCAGGTGCAGAGAAAGGGGCTTAGAAGGGAAAAGAAAGGGGGAGGGGAGGATCTTGGTCTTGGGAAGGGAGGAGGAAGGAGACCCAAGAATCAAGGTAACCGTTGTGGTCGAGGGAGGGTGTAAAGGGAAGGGGGAAGGTGTAAAGAAGGGAAGAGTGTTTCGGCTGCTCGCTCTTGGGATCAAGAAGAGATGGGATCAGCTCTCTCTCTCTTGGGATCCTCCCGAGGTGAGGTGGTGCCATAAAAAGTGCAATGAGAATTCATTCATGTGTGTGTGGGTAATTATAAATACAGGGATTTTAGTTTAGCGCGTGCGTGTCTTGTCACGAGTTTCCAGTATGATGATGATCTTCCTCGCCATCACCACTCTCACTCTCACTTTCACTTTCGTAGACCCCGAAAGAGGAGGAGGAAGACGAATCGTCGTCCCGAGGCACGTCCCGGTTGGCCGCGCCGGGCTTGTAGTGCAGCATGCTGAGCTGGTCTTGCGACCACCGCGGCGGGGAATTCGGTCCTGGCCTCCCTGTGCCCGAGTCCTCCCTCGGCCTGGCGCTGTCTGAGCCGGTTCTCTCGGGGCTCCGCCACATCCAGGACGGCTTCTCCCCCCTCGGCTGATCCGGACCCCTGTCCTGGTCAACCACCTTGACGATTCTGCTGGGCTTCCTGCGGCCGCTCACTTTTTTCTCCTCGGCCTTGGGCGCATCTTTGGGCGCGAGAAGGAGCTCCTCGACCTGTATCTTCTTCTGCTTCTCGATCAACTGGAGCTCTTTCGGAGTCGTCCTCTGGTTGTCGAGGACGATGTCATCCGACGGGAAGAATGACAGCACCTTCGTCCTGTACCCCGAGGCGTACGATATTGGGTTCTCCGCCAGCCAGAGCGACTCCAGGTAAGGGAGAGAGCCGAGCCGGGAGACTTCAGAAAATTTGCTGATGAGGTTGCCCGAAAGGTCCAGGACCTCCAGGCTGTAGAGCTTATCTATGCCCTCCGTGGAAGTCAAGGAGTTGCACTTGAGCCTGAGCTGCGTCAGGTTGCCGCACCTCTCGTTCAGGCGGTCCGTGGACGATATCCTGTTGTAGGACAAGTCCAGGGACATGAGGTTCACGCAGTTGTGCAAGTTCTCCATGGTTTTGAAGGAGTTTCCCGCCATGTCCAGGCTCTTCACGCAAGTCAGCAGAGTCAGGGAGCTGTCCATTCTCGTGAAGCTGTTGTGTATGCACCGCACGGTCTCCAGCTTCTGCCATTCCCTCGGGACTTGGTCGGTGCTTCCCTCCTCCGCCTCGCTTCCGCAGGGCGAGAAGATGTGCCTCAGGTCCTCCGCCGAGTTGGAGACGACCAGGTTCTCGAGCCTGGGTCGAAGCTCCACGAGGCCCGCGACCGGGTGACTGGACAGGTCGCACTTGTATATCTCCAGAGACGTGAGGAAGCGAAACCGGGTCAAATCAATGGGTGTTGGGTCTCTCCTCGCCTTGCTCAGCGAGGCAAGCTTGAGCTTGGAGAGCCTAACGAGGACGCTCTGGATCCTCTCCAGACGCTGGTGGTCGTTGATGTCGGCCACGTAGGCCCTTATGTACTCCAACGAGTTCTGCTCCGATGAGTTCAAATCGCTCAGCGAGTCCAGGGTACCCAACCTGCTGTTCAGGAGCTCGAGACCCCTCGGGTGCAGCTTCAGGGTTCTCTTCGCACCGTACAAGTCCGCCGCGTTCGCCTCCAGGAAAGCCTCCAACTCTTGCAGGTATCTCTCAGGCGTCCAATCCTCCTCCTCCTCCTCCTCCTTCCTCAGAACCTCGCTCGGACCCGGAGGCGATCCTCCCATCGCGCGCTTCTCTCTCTCTCTCTCTCTCTCTCTCTCGACAATCCACTCGCGACCGAACTATCCAGTCAATCCGAGGACCGAATCCCTCGACAAGCACATGAATCTCGAGATCGATCGTGAGACGACGCTCTTTACGATTCTCCACCTCAACACCTTCCCCTCCCCTCTCCTCTCCGCCCTTGTCCCGAACAACGAAAGGTAAAGGTGCCCCCTCCCTCTCCTCTCTCCTCCCTCTCCTCGAGAATTTCGTTCAAGCTGGTGCTGAGTTTTTAGTTTTTGGCCAACGAGACTGGAGTCCAAAGGCGAGTCAAGGTTGGTGAGGTTGTGGTTGTGGTGCGGACGGAGAGAGAGAGAGAAGGTTTGGGTTTGGGTTTTTGCACGATGGGGGACGACTTGAAACTGAATGTGATAAAGGAGGGTTACCTTGGAAAGAAAATGAAACATAATATTATAAAAAAAGTTCAAAGGAGGTGGTTCAGGCTCTTTGACTACGAGCTCGTGTACTGGAAGAAGAAGGAGCAAGCCGAAGCGGGTGAGGAGCCCCTTGCGTACATACCCTTGAAGGCCTACAAGTTGGAAGTTCCTCACGGGAGAATGGCTTCGAAGCACGCCTTCAGGTTGAGTCTCATGGACAGCCAGGCTGAGCTCTTGTCTCAGCAACCCGAGAACGTGGAGGAGGAGGATAAGGTGGACCAAGCCAAGTATGTTCTGGAGTGCGAGACGGCGGAAGAGAAAATAGCTTGGGAAAATGCGATTCGGGAGCAGATGTGGAAGGCAGGAACCAAAGATGTAAGTTGAAACCCACGCGCAGGCACCCACCACGACAAGTGCCCCCCTTTCCATCTGGAGGGACACGATAGCTGACACGGACGCGCGCGCGCACACACACACACACTTTTTCTCTCGTCTGTTTGCCTCTCCTCGGAGCAGAACAAAGTCTTCAAGCAAAGAAAACTCACTGGATTCGCTCCACCACCGCTCATGAAGAAAACCGACCTCAGTCTGCAGTCGACCATCAAAGAGTTCGACGAAGATTTTTGACGAAGAGGGGTCAATTTGTGGATTAAACCATTCAGGGCGCCGCGCGCGCGCTCTTGCTGTTAAAAGTAATACGGAGGTCACTCCTTTTCGCCGCCGTGCTCAAGGAGTCTCTCGATGAGCTCTCCCTTCTTGCCGCTCACTTTCAGCCCCCTGTCCTTGAGCAGAACTTTGAGCTCGTTGGCGGTGAGAAGGTCCAGCTTGAGCTTCTCGGAGCTCAGCCCTTTGAGGCCCGCCTCCACGAACACGTCTTTCAGCGAGGACTGCAGGCCCTCCTCCTGCGCCCTCACCAGATGTCCGTAAGAGGCTATCAGCAGCGCGTCCGCCCTTCCGTGCTTGCCCTTCGGCAGGAGCTCCTCCTCGAGCTCAGGAAAGATTTGCCTCGCGAGAGCGACGCTGCTGGACTTCACCTTGGTCCCCCTCGAGGCCCTCTTCTTCTTGGCGCCGTCCCCCTCGGCGCCGTCCCCCCCGTCGTCGTTCTCAGTCTTCTTCTTCCTGCTCCCCACGAGCTCGAACAGGGTCTTCCAGGTCTTGGAGTTGATCTTGTGCCACGGGATCTCCGCGTGGGACAGAACCCCCTCCCAAATTCCCACGCCGACGCCCTGGACAAAGGCGCTGTAGCTACTGAAGTGGTACTCCACCCCGCCGCCCTCCAGGAAAGCCACGGTCTTGTGCTTGGGGAAGTCCAGGCGCTTGATGAGCTGGGCCAGCTGGGCCGCGTCGATTCGCTCCCTCCCCTTGCTCGTCTTCCCTATCGCGACCTTGTACACGGGGACGTCTATGACTTCCGCCCGAACCTCGAGCCTGCAGCCCGCCTCCCCGTCGTCCACCCGCGTGCTCCGAAGAATGGCGATGGCCCCGTTCCTGTCCGGATCGATCCCCAGGACGATCTCGCAGCAATCAGACGAGGACGAGGAGGAAGACGAGGAGGAGGGCTCCTCGCCCCCGCCGAGAGCGTCCGTGCCCCCCGCCCTGGCGTGCTTGAACCGCAGCGTCCCTGAGCTCAGTATCTGGTCGCCCCTCGTCGTCGTCGTCCCCGCCCTCTCCTCGCTCCCGTTCTCTTTCTTCGCCCCCGCCTGCACCCTCCTCGCCTCCCCCCGGCCGTACGTCCCCATCGACCGCCTCAGGGGACCGGACCCCACGCCCAGCGCCAACGCACGTCGCAGCATCCTCCCCTCCTCCTCCTCCAGTGCTAGGAGACAGACAGAAAGAGAGACAGAGACAGAGTATGGGATTCCCAGCCACGCGGAGTTCGCGTCGTGTGCTTGAAGGGAAGGAAGGGAAGAGAGCGCACAAGAAAACCTCCTTGGCTCGGCCGACCGACAGATCCTTCCCCGCTCGTGTCGTCGCGACCCAAAACAACAACAACAACAACAAAAGCCAACTCCTCTCTCTCTCTGTTTCTGGCAAAAAGCAGTTTTGAAAAGTATTCTCCGTGTGACATTCATTGAACTGAACGGAGAAACTGATGGCTCTGAGGCCTCAAAACTCGATAAGATCAAGATCTCAGGAGTCAGAGGGGACGGATTGGACAGAGGCAGAGGCCGCGAGAGAGAGAGAGAGAGAGAGAGGCAGGCAGAAGGGCTGTTGGTTGACTCGATTAGACCTAGACTACTCTCGTTCGATCGAAGAGTATCGCTTACGTCGTCCGTTGCGCGCAGAGCAATCATGATTGCTGGAGGGAGCGTGAAGGTGCCGGCCGCCAGGGTGGGGTCACAGGGCATTGCCGGGAGGCGCGGAGTCAGCGTCAGGGCGAGGGCTTCCGCTGTCCGCGCCGCGGTGGAGAGGCCGCCCAAGGTCGTCTTGGACGAGCTCCCGATCGTGTACGCGTACGACCACTGCCCGTACTGCGTCAGGGTCCGCCTGGGGCTCGGGCTGAAGAACGTCAAGCACGAGGTCGTCTTCATGGCCAACGACGACGTGAAGAAGCCCACGGGCCTGATTGGCAAGAAGATTGCTCCCATCTTTGAGATTCCGGACGAGAAGCTGATCATGGGCGAGTCCATGGACATCGTCAAGAAGATTGACGCCGAGGAGAAGTACGGGTCCACCGGATTCTTCGCGGGGGCGACGGACCGCAAGGACATCAAGGCGTGGATGAAGTCCGTGAAGGACTTGCTGCGACTGCTCCACCGCCCTCGTTACATGAGCGCCAGCCTTCCCGAGTTCCAGCAGAGGGACAGCAGGGACTACTTCGTTGGCGGCCACCCCGTCCCCCGTACGACAAGCCCGAGTGGAAGGCCGAGGAGTTCGGCCAGGAGGCCAGGGAGGAGGCCTACGCCGCCGCCATGGCCAAGACGCCCGAGTTGCTCCCGGAGCTCAACGCCGCCCTGGTGGAGCTGGAGAAACTCATCTACTCCGACTCCTCCTGCTCGGAGGTCGGCTTGGGCCTCGACGACATCGACCTGTGGAGCAGGCTGAGGAGCGTCACCTTGGTCGAAGGCGCCGAGTTCCAGCCAAAGACCTTGGCCTACCTCAACAACCTCTCGGAGGCCGGAGACGTCCCTCTCTACTTCGGAATGAAGTGCTAAGTCTAAGTCTTGCTCTTTTCTTTTGTGCCAAATGAAATAAAGGTTACTTGTTGTTTCGTTGCAGCAGCCGTTATGTCGAGGCCCGTCGAGGCCCGTCGTGCAAGACGGCGGTTCGAGCAACAATTCTCACATCCAGTGGCCAACCATTTCTAAGCCGCAGGCCCAGGTACCCTTCCTCCCCCGTCCAAGACACCGCCTTTCCCTCCTCGAGCGAACACCTCGAGCGAGGGGCATGACATGTCTCTCTTTCTCTCTCTTTCCCCTTGGCAATTTTTTTTCCCACGAAAAACTGAACTGGACCCAAAGCGTCAAGCTAGAGAGAGAGAGAGGAGAGTTGCGTTGCAAGGGACCAGAGCAGAGGTGGAGCTGTGTTCTCCATGGTGACCGCGAGCGTTTCCACCGTGACGGAACACATCATCCACGCCAAAGGTCGGAAGACCGGGTCCGGTGGCGCGACGATGTTGGAGGCGAAGAAAGCAATCTTTGGGAGCACGGACTTGCTCATCAAGAAGAAGGACGAGCTCGCTGAGAAAGCTATGATAGCCGCCGTCCTCGTGGCCATCCAGCTGCTTCTGCTGATCCAGAAGGTCACGGGCCTCGGCCCCCTCTTCGCTGCCATGCCAATCTTCGTTTTCCTCATCGCTTGCGAGTTTGTCATCCAAAGGGTTTCCCGGTACCACTCCGTGGGAGCGGGATACACCGCCGCGGGGATGATATGCTCCGTCTCGGCCGGGGTCATCCAGCAGATAGGCGCGGTCCTCGTCAAGAAGGTCGTGCTCAACATGGGGACCATGCCGTACGAATACTTGTTCCGAAAGTTCGGTGCCCCGGTGGGTGGTGACGTCGGCCAGGCCGCGCTCGCCCTTGTCTTCCAGGACATGGGGTACTACTGGGCTCACAGATGCTACCACCAAGTGCAGCTCGGCTGGATGTTCCACGCGATCCACCACAACAACGACCATTACAATTTTGCGGTGGCCTTGAGGCAGTCCTGGGGGAACAACATGACATCTTGGGTTTTCTACCTCCCCCTGGCCTTCTTCATCAGCCCGGAAGCCCTGAGGTGGGCCGCGGAGTGGAACCTGATCTACCAGTTCTGGGTGCACACTTGCTTGGTGAGGAGAACGCCGGACTGGTTCGAGTACGTGTTCTCCACCCCCTCGCACCACAGGGTTCACCACGACAGGAGGCTTCACAAGAACTTTGGAGGAATTTTCATCCTGTGGGACCGCTGGTTCGGCACCTTTCTCTCCGAGGTGTCGCTCGGGGAAGACGAGGTGGCCCAGGGCGGGGACTACACGAGGCTGGACGACGGCGAGGAGGTTTCCGTTTTCGGAACGATGCTGAACCAGGAGAACTACTTCACGGACCTCTGGCAGATGCAGCACCCGATGGAGACGCTGAAGAGCTTGAGGAGAGCCAAGGGCATCACGCGGAAGCTGAAGACCGCGATCCAGGGGGCTGGATTTTATTCGGCCGTCCACAAGGATCGCGGCATCATGCCTAGGACAAGCGTCCCGGCGCACAGGAGGATCAGGTTCGCGAGCAGGCTCCCCGTGCTGGGCAGCATTTACGCTCTCGTCCACTTCCACATCGCTGTGCTGTCCTTCATCATGGTTTCCGTGAATCCAGACACCCTGAAGCACAGCTTCCTTGGGGTGTGCTCGTGTTACCTTCCCGTTGTCACTTGCCTCTGCTCTCTTGCGTTCGTGAATGACGGCGTCCAGTTCGCGCCCTACGCGGAGGCCATGAGGTGCATCTGGACGACCTTCGCCAACGACCCTGGGCTTGCGTATTACTTTTACCTGTTCTCGAGTCTTCTCATCGCCTTCAACCCGGACTTCTTGCGCGCCACCAAGGTTGTGAACTCCCTGAAGGCGAAAGCAATCTGAACCAGATGGCGAGGTGAGGAACACTTGAATACATTATTATTATTATTATTAACTTTTTTTTGACCCAAGCTCCTCCACATCATGCATGATCATGGGCAAGGTCATGGTCTGGCGAGACGACCATGGTCATGACCATGACGCGAGACGACATGGGGGGAGAAGAGACGAGGAGTGCGGCGGAAGGGGGAGCCTGGCCGAACATAATTGAGACGACGACCGGCGACCTCCCCTCGACGCCAGCACAGACCTGTGACTCTCGTCCCACGACCAAGAAGAATGCACAAGAGGAGGATGAGGATCGTAACGTTCGCCCTCGCTCTCGCAACCGCCGTCGCGTGCTGCGTGGTGGGAGCCTCCGCCGCCTCGGCTCAGGACGGCGACTTGATCGTCAAGACGACGGCGGGGCCCGTTCAGGGCTTCCGCTCCGGCAACTTGAGCGCCTTCCTTGGCATTCCCTTCGCATCGGCAGGGAGATGGGAGATGCCTCAGGATCCCAAGCCCTGGATCGAACCCCTTCGGGCCACCCGCTATGGGCCCATCTGTCCGCAGGCGAACGGGTCGACCGACCAGGTCGACTCGACCACGGAGGTCTATTGGGCGGAGGAGCCCTGGAATATCGTGATGCCACCACCATCGGAGCAGTCCGAGGATTGCCTTCGTGTCAACGTTTATGTGCCTGATGACGTCGACGACGCGGCTGGAGCACCAGTGATGGTTTGGATCCACGGCGGGGCTTTTCTCAACGGAAACGGCAACGGCTTCGCGAGCCCTCCAGAGACGTTGGTCGGCAAGGGCGTCGTTCTGGTGACCTTTAACTACAGGCTAGGCGCCCTCGGATTCTTCGCTCATCCTGACCTGAAGGACGACACGAACTTTGGCTTGTTTGATCAGATCGCGGCGCTGCGGTGGGTGCAGGAGAACATCGAGCAGTTTGGCGGGGATCCATCCAAGGTCACGATTTTCGGCCAGTCGGCGGGCGGTGCCGCTGTGGAGATTTTGATGGTTTCTCCGCTCACCAAGAATCTTTTCCACCGCGCCATTGTCGAGTCTGGAAGTATTATGCAAAGCCAAAACGTGACAGTTGATGATGCAAAGTGGATAGGAGTTGCCGTGGGCGAGGCAATGGGCGTGGAAGCTGGGCCCAGCCAGCTCGAGAAGATGAGGGATGCTCCTTTCGCGGACATTGTTTCGGCGACTCTTCAGTCGATGCAGCACGGCGTGCTTCCTGATGTGGTTTTCATCGATGGGAAGAGCATGGACACGGACGCCACCACCGGGTTCCTAGAGGGAAGGAACCACAAAGTGCCCATGATCATAGGCACAAACCAGAACGAAACGAACGTTTGGTACGGGGACTCCTCCTATGCAGGGGGCTTCCCCTTGCCAATGCTGCAATTGACCCCGGAGTTGAGTGCTTATGTCCCACCCACCTCCAAGGTGAACTACGAGAACATCATTCGCAAAGTCTACAAGGGCAGCGCGAATGAGATCTTGTCCTTGTACCCCGCAGACCAGCCGCTTGAGAGCTCCGAAAGGATGCAAACGAACATGCAGTTCCTTACGGGAACCCTCATGATCGCGAACGCGATGGCAGGCAGGGGGGAGGACGTCAGGCTCTACCAATTCACACAGAAGCCTGAGGGAGCTGCTGGGGAGAAATTTGGGACTTACCACGGCTATGAGTTGCCTTACGTCTTCGGATCGGCTTCCGCTCGCGCCCAGGCTCCGATTACGAACCCGGCGCTCGCAGATCAAATGAGCTCTTATTGGTCTAACTTCGCCAGGGTTGGGGATCCGAACGCTGAGGGGTTGCCAGAGTGGAAGACCCTGCCGTCCGCTTCTGCGAACGAGTGGTTCATTCTGGGACCGGAGGTCGGCACTGAAAGCATTCCCAAGGATGTCTTGGAGCAGAACGCCGCGTCGCGCAGCATCTTTCTCCAGTACCTCGATATTCCCAAGCTCATGTCTGAGTTTCAGAGCTAAAAAACAATTTATCTTTTAATACATACTTTTAGATTTAACCGCCGGGCAGTTACTGTTTTCCTAACTGTGGCCAGCCAAAGGACGAGGAAACGAGCCCGAGCTCGTGAATTGTGGCAACGAGCCCCTCCGTGTTCCACGGATCTACCGTTGCTTCGTAGGAGTAAGAGGAGCCGTCCGACGCCTTGACCAGTGCGCCCCCAGCACCTAAAAGCAGAGCTTCGCCGGCCGCCGTATCCCAGCGTTTGGTCGCATTGCCGAACGGGAAAATGTAGGCATCGGCTGCACCGTCAAGGACCATGAGCACCTTGCTCCCTGCTCCACCGACCTTTAGAGTCTCAATGGGGCCAAGCTTTGCCAGGGCCTCCTCCAATTCTTTGCTGGGGTTGGACCGAGTAGTTGCAATGCGCTTTGCCACGCCTTGGCTCGGCCGCGGAGGAGGCAGGGGCCTCGCTACGGCCATGACACCCGATTTGTCAAAATCGTAGTTGCCCCCTAAACCTGGGCCCCCAAAGACCGTTCTCCCCGTCGAAGAGAAAGGCACGTGGATGACCCCAAACCAAGGCGTGCCGCGAATGCAGCAACCAATGAGAGTCGTGACGCCGTTTTTGTTCCCTTGCAAAAACTCCTTGGTGCCATCTAAAGGATCGATCCAGATGGTCACGTCCTTCAGACTAATGCTCTCGCTGTCCACGGAGCTTGGAAGCTGAACTTCCCACGGTGCAATGTTACAGTCGGCGCTGTAAGACAATTCCCTGCACGCGTCTTCGACCTCCTTCTCAAATTTCTCATCCCCTTCGCTTCCATCGGGCACGATGCCTTCCTCCCCCACAAGACAGACGTCCGGAAAAAGCTTTGAAAGAACGGAGACGATCATTCTCTCTGTCTCTACATCGGCCAGAGTCTGCGGGTCCCAGGTGCTCCCGTCCTCTGACTTGTTGGCCACGTCGATGTCGTCCCCCTTTGCCTCAGCGATCTCAGCGACCTTCGCCCCCGCCATAACAGCCAGCTGAGTGAGAACGGAAAACAGCCGGGCGAATTCCCTGCGCACTTGGAGAGTAGAAGCATCACCACCAAGAACCTTCAACGGCCTCTGTGGCTTGTAGGTCCAATCGTAACCAAGCGGAAAGCTTGACACGTAAAGGCTTTCCAGGCTTTTCGTGCAGCGTTCGGCCACCGCCTCGAGGCATTTCAGAGATCGCTTGTGCATTCCGACGTTAGGCTCGAGTCGGCTGGCTTCCATGCTCTCCGGGGACACCTTTGTCCACATGTCCGCGACAAGATACCTCGTGTAGTCGGCCAGGGCAAGGTCCGCCTGGAAATGGAAGCCGCGCAGGTCGCCTCCGACAGCTTCAAAGTACACCTGCATGAGCGAATCCATCTCCTCGAGAGCACTTTCCTCAAGTGAGGTTGTCAGAAAGTAGACCAGGTCGACCGCCCCAAGGCCGAACCCAACCCACTGGTAGTCCACGGCGGTCGCCAGGGAGGAGCCGCCACCCTCATTGCCACTGACGAAGACATTGGCTGCCTTGAAGTCACCGTGGATCAAAGTTCGCGAAGGATGCCCGGGCAAGCAGGCTCTTGCCAGCATTCGACTCAACGAGGAGGCCGACTCCCTCAGTGCTCGGGGAAATGGCACGCCGTGAACGGCGAGCCCCCTTAAGCCAGGTGCGGAGTCCCCGAGTCTGTCCAGAAGGTCGTTCCACTCCATCTCAATCTTGGGATGAGTCCGATCGAAAGCGAGCTTGCGATTGGTGCCCTCGCCCGGCGGCAGAATTTCCACCCTCTTCGCGTAGGACCAGTACCCCCCCTGACCCCAAACGTCGAGGTCCCCCAAGTCCTCGCTAGCGCGGAACGCTTCGTGGAACCCAGCCAGCCACCGCACAGCTGCATCTGCCGCCCCTGCGCTCATACCACCCGGAGACGCCGCGACCTGCGCCAGAAGTCTCGGTGAAGCTGCATACCTGGCATCCTCGAGGAGCAGCAGGAGCTCGCCCTCTATGCCGCACTCCTCCGCCCACGCCTGCGTCTCCCTGAAAGTCTTGTTCAGGCTCGAACTCTGCGAGTGCTGCAGGTAGGCTCCGAGCGCGAGGGGCTGGAGCAGCCTCGAACCGACCCCTCCCAGCGAGGGCAGCGCCTTGGTGTAGAACTCGTACTCGGACGCCATCGACTTCCCCGTCCTTTGCCTCCTCTTGGAATCCAAGTGAAGACTGTTCCCCTTCTTCAGGTACAGCTTCAATTCGCCCGTGCTCGACCGTATCTTGAGCGGCAGGCACACCGAAGCTTTCTGGCAGATTGGCTTCGAAGCCTCCATCGAGGTGATGACGTCCTCCAGGGGCACACCCACGATGCGGGAGACCCACTTCGCCTCCCGCCTCCCCAAACCAAGCTCCGTCCCTCCCGCAGACGCCATCGCAGCCAGTCCACGCATCACCTCCGAGGCTGGAATGACCTGCACCAGCCCTCCCCTCCCTCTCTCTCCCTGCCCTCTGCACGTTTCTCCGACCACTCAGAGCGCTTTTCGGGTCAAACGAGGCACCAATCGAAAGCTCAAGAGATAACCTTCCACTCTGTATCGAATTCAGACCCCCTCCTGGCCTCCTCCTCCTCCTCCTCGCGTCCCCAACGCCGCCTCCCCTCCTGCTCCGCGCTTGGGCTGCGCACTTTGCCAGCAGCAGCTATCAGTTTTGAGAGAGAGAGAGAGGATGGCGTCGTCGGTGTCACGGGTGGGGCAGACGGCCCGAGGGGCTTACAGGCTTCTCCTGCGGTCGGTGTCGGAAACGTTCAAGGGGGATGACTTCACCCTCTTAGCGGCGAAGAAAGAAATCAGGCAAAAGTTCGAAGACTCGAGGGACATGGCGGACGAGAAGGCTCGGTCGGACCTCATTTACGGTAAGTTGGAAGGGGAAGGACGAGCTAGCTCTGCGGAACTCGGTGTCATGCGAGGGAAACGATTCACTTGTCTCGCTCCAGGCTAACAACCGCTTTGCTCGCTACCTCTCTCTCTCTCTCTCTCTCTCTCTCTCTCTCTCGACGCGGCGACGAAATCTTGCAGAGGCCTACGACGCTGCCGAGTTCATCAAGACGCATGTGGTCCAGGCTGAGATGACGGGCGAGGGGCGTTACAAGATGTCCGCGACGCAGTCCATGTCGGAGGACCAGCCCCCGGAGGGCTGGGTGGAGCCGCCTCCGCAAAAATGCAGCTAGGGCGAGGAGGAGGAGTTTCACAAAAAGCGGGAGGGGATAAGCAATCCTAAAGGGCAAACGATAAATTACAATGAAACTTTTTTGCCAAATTCGTTCCCGCCTTGCTCTTATCCATCGTCCTCAGCCGCCGAGTCCAATCATTGGAAGCAAGAAGCCCATCCACAACGCGAGTGGGACCACGGAGAGGAGGTAGATCTGGAGAAGAATCCTCGCCATGACTGGAGCGAGGGGCCTCGTGCTCGACTGCAAGTTCATGAGAAGCACGATGTTCTGCGCCGAGGGCATGACGGCCTGGACCAGCACCACGAGGTAGCAGATCGGATCGTTGGGCAGCCACTTCATGGTCTGGAAGACGTTCACGATGCCGAGACCCGCGAAGGGGACGACCAAGAACCTGACGAAAAGCGTGATGATCAGAGCTCCGACCTCGAGCTTCGACTTGGGGGAGAGCAGCTCCTTCCAGTCCAGAGGCTTGTCCTTTGGTCCGTCCGTGGGAAGGAGGGAGGCGGCCAGCACCATGGTCTGGATGGCCAGCAGCGATCCCGCCATGAGCTCGACGAGCTCCATCGCGCTCTTCGGAATCCCGAGGGCGAGCTTCGTCACGAAGGAAGCCCCCGCCATGCTCTCCGTGCTGGGAAAGAAGACGTTGGACAGAGGCGTGAGCCCGATGACCACTCCCGCCAGGACTCCGATCATGGGTGGGTTCATGTACTGCTTCAGGGACGCGAGGAACGAGCCAATCTTCTGGAGGAACGACATGTTTTCCTTCTTCTCGACGCCGTCGTTGCTCACGAACATCGCGTAGCCCAAGGACCAGAGCGCGGGCGACCACGCGATGAGGAAGAGGGCCGTGTACCCCGCCGCAAGGTCGTACTGAGCCCCGGACAACAGCGTGGAGAAGAATATCAGGGGCAAAGTCACGGAGTTTCCGAACGCGCAGCTCGCCTTGACGATGCTCTTCATGACTTGGCTCGTCTTCTGCTCCGTGGTGACCTCGCCCTCCGCTGGCCCGTCCGAGGCCCCGCCGACGGCCATGGCCTTGGCCGGCACCTCCTTGGAGACCAGGAACCTCTCCGCGATGCTGTACAGGACCGCCCCCGCGGCGAGACCGACGCCGATCTGGAGGAAGCCCACGATTGGAACTCCGAGCATGGACGGGTCCCCGAGCTTGATCAGAGTCACGGCGACCTTGGAGCAAAGAAGGCAAGGAAGGAGCACGTTGAAGGCGACCTTGCTCAGTATCACGGGCGTCTGGCTGGGAAGCATCTGTATCTTCATGAGCTTGGAGATGACGCCGCACAGGAGCACGAGCTTGAAGGTGGTCGAGCACGCGGACGAGAGGGCGACCTGGTCGAACGCCCTCGCGGTCGTGGCGGCCTCCCTCAGCCCCCTCGACGTCCCCTCCCTGGCAGCCCCCCTCCTCTGTGGTGGCGACGACGGGGTTCCCCTCGCCCCTCTCCTCGCGCACGCCCTTACACGACCTCGGGGCACCGAAGGGCCCGCGAGCTTGGCCGCCCTCGCGCCGTGGCTCACCCTCCTCGCGTCAAGTAGCATCGCCTTGGACATCATCCTGCAAGCACCGGCACCAGCACCCCACAGAGAGAGAGAGAGAGAGAGAGAGACAGAGAGAGAGAGAGAGAGAGAGACAGAGAGACAGACAAAAGTTGGAAGGAAGATAATCATTCATCAGTGTCTCCTCCTCCCTCCAATCCTTCGAGTGAGGCGTCGTTCGAAAGAGGGAAGCGGGAGGTTTCGAACACAAGGAACCTTCCACGGAGAGGAGCCTCGCCAATAACTCACCACCTCGTGTCCAGTAACTCGCTCGTCCTTGGGTTCCAAAGCCCAGAAGTCTTGCTCTCCACTGGCACTGGAGGATTTGATTTCAATCCTCTTCTGAGCCGCTCATTTTTTTCTCCAGGAAGGTTTTAGGTTTTAGGTTTTAGGTTTTTAGGAAAGGAAGACGATCGCGATCGATCCAGAGCGAGGGAGGGCCTCTCTGTTGCTGAGCTCGTGACCGCGTCGTCGGGTGCTGGTGCTTCCGTCTCTTGTGCGTTGGGGGTGGCACGGAGGAGGCCTCAGAAACAAAACTTTTGTTCGTCGGTCGGCGTCTCTCTCTTTTTTTTTTTTTTTTTTGCACGGGCGCGCACGTGTCTACCAGGAGTTGTGGAGGAGGAGGAAGGATGGGAAACAGCGGCGGCAAGTCCGTGCGGGAGGAGGGCGAGGAGCCCAGCCAGGTGCCAAACTACGACGGGAGGGGGGTGCCGACGACCACACCGCCCATACCCTTCCCCGCTCCGAAGAGGCAGGGGCAGCCGGGGAGCGCGGGGACGAGCGTGCCGGGGTCCCCCTTGACGTACGGGCCCCAGCCCCTGATGGAGCCCCTCGTGAGGGACGCGTTTAACGTGACGCAGGCGGCGTCCCAGAGCAACAACAACCAGCCACCACCGCAGGAGTTCCATGGGGTTCCCGGCTGGCCGCAGCAGGGGACCCTCGTCCCCACGGTCCTGATATGTAAGTGTGTGTGTTTGCGTGCGTGCGTTTCCTCCCCAAAAGAGTCACGGGAAACGAATGACTTGAAGCAGACACCATCACCCGACGCGGCCTGACCCTGCTGCTCGTATTCTTTCCTCTCTCTCTCTCTCTCTCATCTTCAAGGGAGCCACGGGGGCGATTCCGTGGAAGTGGAGGGCTCTTGGGACAACTGGACCTCAAGGTTGTCCCTCCTCAAGTCGGGCAAGGACTTCACGGTGGTCAAGCTGCTGATGCCAGGGGTGTACCAGTTCAAATTCATAGTGGACGGGACTTGGAAGTGAGTGCGAGAGTCTTTTGTTTTGTTTTGTTTTTTGGTTGTCCTTTTCCTGACTCCCACGATTGATCTTTCCTTCCCAACTCTCCCCTTAGGTATGCCCCAGACCAGTCCGCGATTTTCGACGAGATGGGCAACGTGAACAACGTCGTGGAGGTCCAGGAGTACGTTCCGGAGAACATAGACAGCATCAGCTCCTTCGACCTCCCGGAGTCGCCGAGGTCGAGCTACACGAACGAGCGGATGTCCGCGGACGACTTTGTCAAGGACCCCCCCTTGATGCCCCAGCACTTGAACTTGACCTTGCTGAACGTCCCGCAGTTCGTGGAGGCCCCCGCGGCCCTGCCCCGGCCCCAGCACGTCATCCTGAACCACATTTACCAGGAGACGAACAAGTCGAACGACAAGACTCACGTTCTGGGGATGACCTACAGGTACAAGTCCAAGTACGTCACCACCGTCCTGTACAAAAGCAAGTGAAGACGCACGAGCATGCTCCTTCGCTTTATTCGAGCAACAGCAATAAACGAGCGCCAGGGTAAAACTGCTGCTGCTGCTACTCTTTGTATTCTACCACCTACCTTGGACTCATACTCCACAATCCACAATCCACACTCCTCACATCACATCATCTGCTTGAGGCAGAAACAAGCGATGACGACGATGCGCCAGGGCAGGTTACAAGAAGGGTTGCGCAAGCCCGCGTCCCGCGGCGTGGTGGGACGCGGGAGGGTGAGCAGGAGGGAGGTCTCCTCGTTCTCCTTCTACTCCTCCTCCTCCCGCTCGACGAGAGTGCGTGCGCTCGCGGAAGAGGCGAGCAAGGTAGGCGGCAGTGGGTCCGACGACGAGATTCTCGCCAAGGCCCTGCAGAGAGGGGAGCCGTGCTCCTTCGACAGGGAGGACATCGTGCACGAGTCCTCCTCGCCGGATCTTCCGTCCTGGACCCAGAACGACGCCTCGTACCTGAAGCAGATCCTGTGCGCACGCGTGTACGACGTGGCCGAGGAGACGGACCTGCAGAGGGCAGACACCCTGAGCACCAAGCTGAAGAATACAATCTTCTTGAAGCGGGAGGACCAGCAGCAAGTGTTTTCGTTCAAATTGAGGGGAGCGTTCAACAAGTGAGTGCCCAAGCGACCCGGACCCAGACCCGCCCCCACCCCTCGCTCCACGAAGGACGGACGGAGACTGACTTTTTTGTGTTTCCTTTCCTCGAAGGATGGCGAACTTGACTTCGGAGCAGCTGGAGCGGGGGGTGATCTGCAGCTCGGCTGGGAACCACGCCCAGGGCGTGGCCCTGTCCGCCCTTCGCTTGGGCTGCAAGGCGACAATCTGCATGCCGCTCATCACCCCTGACATCAAGGTGGACGCGGTGAAGAGGCTGGGAGGGAACGTGAAGCTCGTCGGAGAGAATTACGACGAGTGCCAGGCGTATGCCATCAAGACCGCCGAGGAGGAGGGCTTGAGCTACATCCACCCCTTCGACGACCCGTTCGTGATCGCTGGGCAGGGGACGGTGGGGGTGGAGATTCTCAGGCAGTGCTCCATCGACTTCGTGAACCAGGACCAAGACCTTGACGCCATATTTGTGCCCGTGGGGGGAGGGGGCCTGCTCGCGGGGATCGCCTCTTTCGTGAAGCAGGTGAGGCCCGACATCAAGGTGTACGGGGTCGAGCCCTTGGGTGCGGCCTGCATGACGGAAGCCTTGATGAGGGGGGGCATCTGCACCCTGAACCAAGTGGACGCCTTTGCGGATGGGGTCGCCGTGAAAACAGCCGGGACGGAAACCTTCAGGCTCATCAGCAAGTTCTGCGACGGTATCATAACCGTGACGACGGAGGAGATCTGCGCAGCGATTAAGGACGTCTTCAAGGACACGAGGTCCATCCTGGAGCCCGCGGGGGCCGTGTCGGTTGCGGGATTGAAGTCCTACTGCCGCCTGTATGGGGTGAAAGACAAGGTCTTTGTGGCTGTGACGAGCGGGGCGAACATGAACTTTGACAGGCTTCGCTTGGTCAGTGACATAGCAAATTTTGGCGCCAAGACGGAGGTCATGCTTGCCACCAGCATACCCGAGAAGCCTGGGGAGTTCAAGCGCTTTGTCGACGTTCTCGTGGGCGACGAAAAGATCTCGGTGACGGAGTTCAAGTATCGCTACGCGATGAACGAGAGTCGCATGGCCTACATCTTGTTCAGCGTTGAGGTCGACGAGGACACGAAGCAGAAGGAGAGTCTGCTGGCGAGGCTGTCGAACGCCGGGATGGACACCATTGATCTCAGTCACATAGAGGCTGCCCAGCGACACCTGCGTCATCTCGTGGGAGGGAGGGCGAGGAGCTTCACGGGAGCGATCCCTGACGAGAGAATCCTCGAGGTCACCTTTCCCGAGAGGCCCGGAGCACTGGGAAAATTTCTTTCAGAGCTGGCCCCGGAGTGGAATGTAACCCTCTTCCACTACAGGCAAACCGGTAACCTGGAAACGAACCTGCTTATCGGCATCCAGATCGCGGATTCCCAGTTCGGTTCCTTCCAGGAAGCCATGGAGAAGCTGGATTACAGGGCCGAGGAGATTGATTCCACGGCCATGGACGCGTTTGGGATGTTCCTCTACTGAATCGCGCGACAAGAAACAGTTGTAATCAATTTGTGTACATATATATAAATACGAAGACTTCATGATGATGGTGATCTCCTCGCTCCCCGTCTCACCCAAACATCCCGAACCACCTCTTCTTGTCCCTCTCCTTCCCCGCTGACTCCGCTTCCCGTGTCCTTTCCAGCTCCTCCCTGACCACCTCGCTGCCCGGTGCCAGCCCCTCCGCAGTACGTATGGCCTCGAGCGCGCGCCCCGTGTTTCCCAACAACCTGTGGCCTTTGGCCACCCTGCACCAAGCCTTGGCGTTCTCCGGGTCCTCTCTCGTCACCTGCTCAGCGAGCTTGAGCCCTTGGCCGTACCGCTTGAGGCGAACGAGGCTCGAGAAGGAGTTTAACAGCAAAGGGTGCCTGATGCTGCGGACCTTGCCTAGATCCTCCTGCTTCAGCTGGAACATCATGTCCTCGTTGAGGAACGAAATCCCCATGTTGAAAAAGGACCAGGCCTCCCGATAATTGCCGCAGCGAAACTCGTCGACCCCCAAGTCCCTCCTGCGCTGCGCGGCCGCTAGCCTCTCCTCAAAAAGCATGTCGGTCCTCAAGCTCTCCTCCCCTTCCTCCAGCCAACCCAGGAGGTCTGCAGCGTAGACGAGCGTGGAGGAGGGCGGCACGTGGGGAAACGAGAAGCTCCCCTCCTCGCCGTATCCGTACTCGGGCCTCACCCTCAGCTCGGCCCTCTCCCGTTTCCTCATCGACAGCAACCCAATGCCGAGACCCGCTGTGCTCGAGCAACCCGGTGCCCCTGCTGAAGCGACCACCTCGACCGGCGGGCCGTCATTCTCTTCCGTGGCGTAGACCTCTTCCCCCGTCTCCTCAAGGAAGACGCGGTAGTGAACGAAGCACTTTGCCCCCTCCTTGGGCGTCCCTTCCCCGACTCCCGGGACAGTGACCCTCTTCTCCACCCCACCTCCCTCCGCCAAACAAACCCAAACCGACGCCATCGCCTGCACACGTGATGGCGATTGAAAAGTGCTGGCTGGTGCTGGTGCTGGCTGGTGCTGGCTGGTGTGCTGCGGTGCGGTTTTGTAAAGATCATAATGAATGGTAAGTTATAAGTTATTGTTTCCAATAGAAGCTCCCCCCCAAGGGTATAGTAGTTATAGATGCATGTCGTGGGCGAGCTTGTACGGCAAGCGCGGTGGGCCGATGATCATTAGTAGTACAGGAAGCAAGACAAAAGCATGCAGGGTGCTCAGTATGACGAGGATGAGGTACATCCTAAAGTAGTAGATCTGGAAGATCTCCGTCTGGGACAGGGAGAGCACAAGAACTCCGATGAGCTTGGTCAGGGCGATCCCGTTGAAGACGGGAGTTCCCATCCGAGACAGGGCGACCTGGGCCCTGAACGTGTTGGATCCGTCAGACACGGTGAAGGCCCTGACAATATGAATGCAAAACTCCAGGGCAATTCCGATTGCCATGGCCAAGTTCGTCAGCGAGACCGCGTTGAACTGGATGCCGAACAGGTACATGCACCCCATCATGTCGACCACCACTGACATGACCACGACCATGGTCAAGCCAGCCGCCCACAAGCTGCCCAGGAAGAGATAGGACACGCCAAGAATGCTTATCGCCGCGACGGAGAACGTCAGGGTGGCGTAGTAGTCCATCTCCAGGTACTGCTCGAAGAAGACGTAGAAGACTGAGTAGGGGAAGACTTCGAGCCCAAGCTCCTCCGAAATCTTTCCCGTCAGCTTTTTGGCCTCCCTGAGAGCCGTGATGAAATCGTTCTGGGTCGCCAAAGGGGTGTGGTACCCCCTGTACCTCGCGGCCTTGACGACGCCTTCGCTGACACCAGCGTAGCCCGTGGGATCCGAGTCGCTCCTTTCCAACTCCGTGTTGTAGGCGCCCCTGCCAGCCTTTGCGCACTCCTTCGACGGGATCGCCTCCATGAACCAAGGAATCGTCTTGTTGATCTGCGCCAAAGTTGGCCTGCTTCCATGCAAGTGGAAGAGCGGATCGGGGCTGTTGCCATCAAAGCACGTTTCGCAAGCCTTGTCCGTCGACGCAGTGGGGCAGAAAGTCTCGTTGCTGTACATTCTGCAGCACCTGTTCAGGGAGGGATTGATCCACGAGATGTAGTCATCGATCCAGGAGGCCGCCGAGGTCGCAATGTATGAAGTGGAAGGGATCTCGGCCGCGTTCTGAATTTGATTCAGCATCGAGTTGGACATACAACCGGCAGTGGCGCACGTCTTGTTCACGTCATCAGAATCCGGCTGGACGTTCATGTGCTTCTGGACAAAGTAAACGGGCGGGCCAACTCTCAGCTGGGTTGCGATGTCCCCAAAGTAGTCCTGCAAGTACGAGTCTCGCGGCAATGCGACAGTCTGCTCCAGACCCAGTTCTACGTGCTGAATGCAACCAATAGCGCTGAAGAACATTGCGAGAAAAGTGAGAAGCACTGAGATTTGCACAGCCTGCTTTTGAAGCACTTGGCTGAAGCTAATTGCCAGGCTCTCCAGAACCCCGCTCTCAGGGCCGCCTTTCCCATCGGCACTGGGAGAGCCCCTGACCTCCTTGATGCAGGGCATGCAGTCCATCCTGCGGTTCTTGATTCTCTGCTCGTCCAGCAGCAGCATTGCTACAAAGGCTGTCACTTGGAAAATGTAGTCGATCAGGACAGTAATCGCAGCAAACAGGGCAAAAGTCGTGCAGGCTGGCATGCCCGTCAGGACTCCGGCAAGGAACGCCAAAAACTCTGCAGTGGCCGCAAGTGTGATGCTGGGGCCCGCAGAAGAGAGGGCATTGCCGACTCGGATTGGCAGGGCCAGATTCACGTCCTGGCACTGGAGCGTGTGGGCAAGAATGCACATGTTGTCCACTCCGATGGCAAGAGCAAGGAAAGGAATGACCTCAACGATCAGGAGGGTCGACTTCACGCCAAGAGTGGACAGGATTCCAGCGGCGCACAACACGCTCAAGATCACCAGCAGCACCCCACCCAGTCCAAGAAGTATCCTGGTGCGGAAACACATGAGGCTCGGTTTGCAGGAGCTGGCACCGCCCAGGACAAAAGTCATGTACACGAACATCGCTATGAAAGAGAAGGCCACCGTCATGGCGTCGGCGTTGCTTTCCCTCTCAAGCTCACTCTGCACAGAGCTTTCAGAAGAATAAGAGAGCCTCAAGTTGCTGGCACCGGTAATCTTCAACAGCTTTTCTTGCACGATGCTGATGAACTGCTTCTCAAACGCAAGAGCCGCGTCCAAGTTCTCCTCCGAGTTGTCAACCAAGTACACAACGATCAAGGAGGTCGAGTCATTGGAGTAGACGACGTTACCCTGGTCCCTCGGGAAGCCACCGAACACGAGCTTCGGGTCCATGGGCGCCTTGAACGCAGAGAAACAGCTCTCTTCTGTGATCCAGTGCTGGAAGCAGAATTCCATCCAATCCTTGTCGTTGGGGTGGGTCGACGCGGCATCCTCAAAGGCGGTCCTGTTCATCTGCCAGTACTGCAGGATGCTCTGCGTGGCACACGCCCCGGTCGGACCGAAAGGCTTGAAGCAAATGTCATCGAGAGTGGCGTTCTTTCCATTGTCAAGAGGCACGGAGATATCGTTGATGATGTCCTGCATTTCGAACATCATTCGGATGTTGTCCTCCGTCACGATGCTGGAATTCGAAGAACTGTCGTTCTTGGTGATGATCAGCTGCTCGATCCTGTAGAACTTCCCGAAGGCCTTGTTGAAGAAATCTTGCTCCAACTTCGTGCTGCTGCCCGCTGGAACCCAGAGGTTCTCGGGATTTGTCTCCACCTGAAAACGCAGGAGACCAAGCAGGCACAAGGCAACGAAGATCATGGTGATGAGCAGCGTCCTGATCGGGTACGTTGCGATCCAAACGCCTTGCTTGTAGAACCACTTCCTCAAGAACCCTTCTACAGGCGGAAGCACCAGAGCGTTCGCCTCCGCCTCCATGGCACTCTTCAGCTTGTCACGGACGGAAACGCCGTTGGCATCGCCCTTAGAGCCCAGAAGGGGCTCTTCCGCGCTCGCGTAATCGTCCAAATCGCTGTCTTGACTCCCGCCGTCCGACTTCCTGTTCGCCCGGACCCACGTGAAGGTTCCAGAAAAAGCGATGACAAGGAAAGCGACCACGAGTCCCAGGTCCATGCAGCCCAGGGAGTTTGCCGGCAAACCCAGAGCGGTGCAACCTGGCGGCGGCGGCGGCGGGGCAGGTTTCGGCTTGGTGCACGACGGGCCCTGGGGGCAGTCCCCGCAGGAGCAGCCAAAGGACTTGTCGTAGCAGGTCGGGAGGGTGTCGTTCATGGTCACGACCCCCTGCGGCACCGGGGACTCCGTGGTGTTGAGGGGGAAGTTGATCGTGATCGGATTCAGCAAGGGGAACTTCTCCCCCTGCTTGGAAAGCATCATGTGCCAGCCCTTGCAGTCGTCGGTCTTGCACAGCGTATCCATGGCCTTCACATTCATCGAGGAGACCTTCACTTCCTTGCAAGAGTTCCACAGGGACTCGCCAAAGTGGGGCGCAACGTAGTAGTCCACCTCGTCCACGTCCTTGCCGTTGCCCGTCGTCTTCGTCACGTTGAGGAACTCCTCCTGGTAGGGCGCGCAGGTCATCCAGCACCAAAGGTGCTTGAAGTTGTGGTCGCAGGCAGGGCAGCCCAAAACTATCTGGTGCAGCAGCTGCATTTTCGTGTACAGGGTTTGAATTTGCGACTCCGCGCAGCAGTACTCGCCGTCCTTGCCACCGAACGCGCTGTAGAGGGCCGGGCAGGCGCTCTGGAGCTTCTCCAGCTTGCTCTCATCGGCTATCTTCTGCGGTGCAGCACCGTTCGCCACGAGCGGCACTCCGAGCAGGCTTTGACCAAACATCGCACATCCTTTCTTTTGCGCGCTCGCGACGGTCGCGAAAAGAAGCAGACTCGTTGCGGTTACCGCGACGCACGCCCGCAACACGGCAGCTCGCGACCGAGGCATCTCTTCGCCTTTGGGTACGAACCTAAAGTCCTCCTCTCCGGCGCGATCGAGTCGAGTCTGTTTCCTCGGAATTTTTTTCTGTGCCTCTCCAGGAAAACGGAAACGAAACTTTTGCCTGGCAATAATTGTGTCATTGGGATACTTTTGTTATTACCAAGGGTTGTTGTTGTTGTTGTTGTTGTTGTTCAAAAAGATGGGCACCTTTGGTTCTCCTGTTCCTGTTCTTTGCGGTGTCGTCTTCGACTTCAAGGTGCGAAAAGGTTTCTGCTGTTGAGGCCGTATTTCTTCAGAAATCGTTTGTTCCAGGAGTGGGTGGCCTTGCTTCCGCGCCTCGCGCCCTCCTCGTCCTTCTTGAGAACGATCTTGTTGTTCAGACTCTTTCTCTTCTCCCTCGTCAGGCGTTTCATCCGGTCCTGGAAGGACTCGGGGCTGTTCACCGGCTGGGTGGTGTGGGTCGACTTCACGCGAGCGAGGAACTTGTTCTCGAGGGGCTTGGGCTTCCTGAAGAGCTCGCCGCTCGAGGCGGCCCCCTCCTTGCCCGACTCGTCGCTGGTGGACGCCAAGGTGTTGCTGGAGAGCCTCCTCTGGTGCTGTGGCTTCCACCCAAGGATGTCCTTGATGACCGGCCTCGAGGCCAAGTCCCCGGGAACCTGGAAAGCTTTGTTCTCGAGCGTGGTCTTCGCCCCGTTCTTCATCAGGTAGTCGACCATGCCTATGTTATTGCACTCGCAGGCGAGGTGGAGCGGGCTGTTGCCCTTTTGGTCCTGGCTATTTAAGTCGGCTCCCTTGCTCACGAGAAGGCGTACGGTCTCAAAGTGGGCCGACACGACCGCCAAGTGGATTGGACACCACCCGTTCGCGTTCCTCGAGTTCACGACCGCCCCCTTCCTCATCAGCAGGGTCACGGCACTGTCCATGCCCTTGTTCGCCGCGTAGTGAAGTGCGGTGTTCCCGGCGTTGTTCCTGTTGTTCACGAACGCGCCTTTCTCTATGAAAAGGTTGATCAGGTCCGTGTGCCCGCGAACGCTCGCCAAGTGCAGGGGCTGCGGGGTAGGACAAGTAGCAGCAACAAGGAAGGAGTCAGTCCACGGTATAGGGGCGCTCTGTGGTGGCAAGGCGAAACGAGTGCTTTTTGGCTCGGCCTCTCTCTCTCTCTCTCTCTCTCTCTCTCTCTCTCAGTGTGTGTGTGTGTCTGTGTGTGTGTGTGTGTGTGTTGGAGAGAGAGAGAGAGAGGGAGAGCTTCTGTGTTCTCTGTTGTGTGTCCGCGCGCTCCCGATCTCTCACTCACCTCGTTTCCATGCTTGTCCTTGGCAAGAATATCAGCCTCGTTCATGAGCAAGAACTTTGCGACGCGGCAGTTTCCCTCCTCCGCTGCCGTGTGAAGGGGCGTCGCCTTCAACAGCCCGTCCTTCGCGTTCACCGAGTCCGCAAGCGTGATGCACTGCTGCACGTCCGTGTCGATGAGCTTCTGCAGGGAGTCCACATCACACCTCGACACCGCGTGGTGCAGCGAGTGCTCCTCTAGATCCTTGCGGTTGAACACGGGCTTGGACAAGTCCCAGTTCGACTTCCTCCTCAGCCCCATGGTAGGGCCACCGTAGGGCTTGGTTATCCTTCCAGTACGGCACGACGTCGACAAGGCGACGTACTCCTCGAAGCTTGCACCCTTTCTCCCTTCCCTTGCCTCGAGGGGTCAAAGCAAAAAGCGAAAAGCCTTTGGCGAGCAACACTGCTGCTTCAAGACGCGTGCCGCTTCAAAAGGAAAGTCCAAAGGCGAGGAGTCGGTCAGCTCTGCTTCCTCCTGCTCTGCTGGAGAGAGAGAAAGAGAGTTAAAGAGAGAGAGAAAGAAAGAAAGAAGGAAGGAGGGAGGGATCAAAGCAAGCAAGCCTTGGTTTCCTTTCCTTTCGTTTCGTTTCGTTTTGCCGCTTGGACAAGCTCGGTTCAATCCGTATCTCCGTATTTCTGTCAAACGCGAAACTAAAATCAAAGGCGCGGGACCTTGGGACGGTCAACGGTCTTTCTTCATATGACATTATGACGAGGACGAGGACGACATCATGACGGAGAGGAGCGAGAGCGAAGACAACCCCACCGCACCGACTCAACCAACCCTGTCGTCGCAGATGTCGACTTCTTTGTCTTGCCCCTGGACCGCTTCCCTCGACCTCTCCCTTTTGTCTTCTCCCACGGCTGTACCTTGTTTGTTTGCTTTACAGTCCCTTCCCGGAGCACGAGTCGCGATGCCGGTGGATCGACGGAGAGGCGGCAGAGGCAGAGGGATCCACCCCCCGTGCCGTGCTCCCGTCATCGCGACTCGCCCTCGATCTACCCCTCATTCTCTGAAAGGGGGCGAGCGGGGCATTCATCGAAAGCAAACCTCGCAAAGGTTTTGAATCGATGGCGACGTTCCTCCCCCAACCCCGCAGCATTGTCATCCCATTGTCACCCTCCTCGTTGCCTCCTCGTCCTCGCTTCATCTTTTCAAAGATCTTGCAGGATAAGATTGAGAGAGCGCCTTATCGTCGTCGTCGTGAGTGGCGGACTGGAGGGGGAGAGAGAGAGAGAGAGAGAGAGAGAGAGAGAGGATGAAGGGGCTTGGCAAGGGGCAAGCGAGGAGGTGCGGCGGGGCTTCTGTGGGGGCACCATCTGCGGAGAACCGAAAGGTGTTGAGGTCGACGTTGTCCGTGTCGTCGTCGTCGTCGTCTTCAAGCTTGAGGAGGCGGGAGAGGAGACTGCAACTGGGGAGGGAGGCCGGGAGGAACGCGGGGGGTCGCGTCTCCGTCGGGTCCTCCAGGATCGTCGTCGAGTCCCGAAGGCAGGGCGGCTTGAAGGTGAGGGCGGCCGCGGAGGTGTCCGCGGACGGGAACGGCAGCGCGATCTCCGAGCCGGAGCTGACGCCGGTGAAGGTCGTGCCCTTCGTGGTGTCCGTGGCCCTGGGGGTTATCATAAACTTCCTCGTCCCGAGGCCCGACGGGATCACCAAGGAGGCGTGGCAGCTTCTGTCGATATTCGTCTCCACGGTCGCTGGGCTCGTGATCGGGCCGCTCCCCGTCGGGGCGTGGGCCTTCGCGGGGGTGACCACGGCGATAGCTACCAAAACCCTCACCTTCAAGGCGGCCTTCTCCTCCTTCAGCCTGGACGTCATCTGGCTGGTTGTGAACGCGTTCTTCCTCGCCAAGGGCTTCGTGAAGTCTGGCCTGGGAGACAGGGTGGCCACCTACTTTGTCAAGCTGTTCGGCAAGAGCTCCCTCGGGCTCAGCTACGGCTTGACGGTGAGCGAGGGCATTCTCAGCCCCTCCATGCCGAGCTCCACCGCCAGGTGCGGCGGCATCTACCTCCCGATCATCGTGTCGCTGGCCAAGCAGGCGGGATCCTTGCCGGGAAAGACTGCGAACAAGCTGGGGGCGTTCTTGGCCCAGGCCCAGCTGCAGACGACCGCCCACCTCTCGAGCATCTCCCTCACGGGGGCGGCGCAGAACACCTTGGGACTCGTGCTCGCCGCCAACCTGGGCTACGCGGTGTCCAACCCGTGGATCACTTGGTTCAAGGCCGGGATCGTTCCCGGGCTCGCTGGGCTGTTCTTGACGCCGTTGATCGTCTACAAGATCATGCCTCCTGAGATCAAGGAGACGCCGGACGCCCCAAAGGCCGCGGCCCAGAAGCTCAAGGAGTTGGGCCCCATGAAGAAGATCGAGTGGATGGTCGCCGGAACCATGATGCTCACCATGGTCTTGTGGATCTTTGGAGACAAGCTCGGCATCGCGGGGGCCACCGCGGCGATGGTCGGAATCACTCTGCAGATGATCGGAGGGGTGTTGACGTGGGACGACCTCCTGAAGGAGAAGGGTGCCTGGGACACGCTCATCTGGTTCGCTGTCTTGGTCGCCATGTCCGCCCAGCTCAAGGAGTTCGGCTTGATCGGGGCCCTGTCCGCCAAGGTGAACGCCGGCCTCACCGCCATGAACCTCGGCTGGCCGGCCGTGTTCATCACCCTCCACGTCGCGTACTTCTTGCTGCACTACCTGTTCGCCTCCCAGACCGCGCAGCTCGCCGCTCTGGGCTCGGCTTTCCTGGCCACGATGATCGGCGCCGGAACCCCGCCACTCCTGGCGGCCTTGACGATCCCCTTCCACACCAACTTGTTCGGCGGAATGACCCACTACGCCAGCGGGCAGTCTGCCGTCTTCTACGGATCTGGCTACTACGACATGCCCACCACCTTCAAGGTCGGAGGCATCGTGGGAATCACCAACTTGCTCATCTGGGGCATCGTGGGTGGCGTGTGGTGGAAGATCATTGGTCTGTATTAACCAACTCGGCAATTTTTTCGCAAACAATCGAAGGAGTGGGCACGACACACACAGCACCGAGATTATGATTATGAATAATCGCCATCGAAAAAAGAGCATACCTCTTTCTACTTTAGGTTGTCAGGAAGAGGAACGTTTTCCCTGGTCCCCTCTCGCAAACACGTGCGTCGATCCCCTTGCCCCACCGAGGCCGCGCACCACTCACCTCTGTTTCCCTCGTCGGCATGCCAAGCTCCCAAGCCAGGGGAGTCGAGGCCAATCGCGGCAGCAGTTTTTGGGAGAGACCACTCACGATCCAGGCTTCCACATTGCATTCACTCCACTTCCGCTAAGCTAAGCGCGATGAAATGTCGATGAAACCTCCATCTCCTCATCTCCTCCATCTCTGACGTCAGGACAAGATTCTGGACCAAGTGTCGCCTCCTGGTAAATCTTCCAGAAGCAGGCAGAAAATCGAGAAGGATGGCAGCGACGATGGCGGCTGTGCGCGCGTGCCTCGCGAGGGCGACGCAAATGATAAGCCTGGAGCAGGGCGTTGTCGGCAAGGCTTATGCCACGACTGCTTTGGGAGCCCACGCTCAAGCGACGCGAGCGGCGGCTAGGAAGACTGCGAACGTGAACACGTTCCATGGCCTGGGCAGGTATGCTCCCTGCGCCTCGGCGTTCGGGTCGAGGGCGTACAGCTCCGGGGCGGAGGTGATCGGCATTGATTTGGGAACGACGAACTCTTGCGTCGCTGTGATGGAGGGCAAGGGCGCCAAGGTGATCGAGAACGCCGAAGGTGCGAGAACGACTCCCTCTGTGGTCGCATTCACGGACAAGGGAGAGAAGCTCGTTGGAGTTCCGGCGAAGAGGCAGGCGGTGACCAACCCCATGAACACCCTCTACGCGACGAAGCGCTTGATAGGGAGGAGGTTCGAGGACCCCATGACGAAGAAGGAGGCGGAGTCCGTTCCTTACAAGATCGTCAGCGGCTCCTCGGGCGACGCCTGGGTCGAGGCCGGAGGGCAGCAGTACTCCCCCAGCCAGGTCGGTGCGTTCGTTCTGCAGAAGATGAAGGAGACCGCGGAGGCTTACCTGGGCAGGAAAGTCACCCAGGCCGTGGTCACGGTCCCTGCTTACTTCAACGACGCGCAGAGGCAGGCCACCAAGGACGCCGGCAAGATCGCTGGCTTGGACGTGCTGAGGATCATCAACGAGCCCACCGCCGCGGCCCTAAGCTACGGGATGGACAAGAAGGAGGGCCTCGTCGCCGTCTTTGACCTCGGGGGAGGAACCTTCGATGTGTCCATCCTGGAGATCTCCGGAGGAGTCTTCGAGGTGAAGGCGACCAACGGAGACACCTTTTTGGGTGGAGAGGACTTTGACAACGTCCTCCTCCACTACATGGCGGACGAGTTCAAGAAGGAGCAGAGCATTGACCTCCTCCAGGACAAGCTTGCCGTGCAGAGGCTCAGGGAGGCCGCCGAGAAGGCCAAGTGCGAGCTTTCCTCCACCTCCCAGACGGACATTAACTTGCCTTTCATCACTGCCGATGCCACTGGGGCAAAGCACTTGAACGTCCAGATCACCAGGTCCAAGTTCGAGGCCCTGGCCAACAGCCTGATCGAGAGGACGAGGCAGCCCTGCCTGAACTGCATCAAGGACGCCGGCATCTCCACCTCCGACATCAGCGAGGTCATCTTGGTGGGAGGAATGTCCCGTATGCCAAAGGTGCAGGAGGTCGTCAAGGAGATCTTCAAGAGGGACCCAAGCAGGGGCGTGAACCCCGACGAGGTCGTCGCGTCCGGTGCCGCCATCCAGGGCGGAGTCCTGAGAGGTGACGTGAAGGACATCCTCCTCTTAGACGTGACCCCCCTTTCCTTGGGAATCGAGACGCTCGGAGGAGTCTTCACCAGGCTCATCACCCGTAACACCACGATCCCGACGAAGAAGAGCCAGGTCTTCTCCACGGCGGCGGACAACCAGACTCAGGTCGGCATCAAGGTCCTGCAGGGAGAGAGAGAGATGGCCGCGGACAACAAGATGCTGGGCCAGTTCGACCTGGTCGGCATCCCTCCCGCGCCTCGCGGGGTCCCCCAGATCGAGGTCACCTTCGACATCGACGCGAACGGAATCGTCAACGTCAACGCGAGGGACAAGGCCACCGGAAAGGAGCAGCAGATCACCATCCAGTCCTCGGGCGGATTGTCCGACGGGGACATCGAGCAGATGGTGAGGGACGCGGAGATGTTCGCCAGCAAGGACAAGGAGAGGAAGGAGCTCATCGAGGCCAAGAACACCGCGGACAACCTCGTGTACTCCTCCGAGAAGAGCTTGGACGAGCACAAGGACAAGCTCCCCCAGGCCGTTGTCGACGAGATCACCGCCGCCATCACGGACACCAGGACGGTCGCCCAGACGGAGAACGTGGAGGACATCAACAAGAAGGTCGATGCCTTGCAGAAGGCCGTCATGAAGATCGGCGAGGAGCTGTCCAGGCAGGCCGGAGGGAACAACACTGCCGAGGGCGGTGCCCAGGACGCCGGTGCCCAGGACGCCGGTGCCCAGGACGCCGAGTACACCAAGGCCGACGAGGAGAAGAAGGAGGATAAGTAGGAGGAGAAGAAGGAGGAGCGACGAGCGGGGGGGGGGGTCGAAAGCACGGTATCGCGTCGTCGTCACGCGATTGCGCGCGATAAGGGTGGCACTGGTACCCCTGCTGCCCCCCCAAGCATATATTTTTGTGTTCAAAACTTATAATCGAAAACAAAACAAGCATTTCTAAAGGGAAGCTTCTTAAAAATGAATAGACTTGTTGCGGGGGACCACCTTCTTACTCGTCGAAGACCTTGCACTCGTCCAACTCTGGGTTCTCGCTGCAGAGCTGGTCCATTGGGTCGGTGCTGGAGTTCTCTCCCTTGCTGGCCACGAGCTCGGCGAGGTCCACGACCCTCTGGCTGTATCCCCACTCGTTGTCGTACCACGCGACGACCTTGACCATGTCGTCTCCCATGACCATGGTGAGGGAGGAGTCGATGGTGGAGGACTCGTCGGAGCACCTGTAATCGATGGACACGAGGGGCTTGTCGGAGACGGCGAGGACTCCCTTCATTGGGCCGTCGGAGGCGGCCCTGAAGGCGTCGTTCACGTCGTCCGCGGTGAGGCCCTTCTTCTCCACGTTGATCACGAGGTCGACGACGGAGACGTTCGGGGTCGGGACGCGGAGGGCGATTCCGTTGAGCTTGCCCGCGAGCTGGGGCAGCACCAGGGAGACGGCCTTGGCGGCCCCGGTGGTGGTGGGCACGATGCTCAGGGCGGCGGCCCTGGCCCTCCTGAGGTCCCTGTGGGACGCGTCGAGGAGCCTCTGGTCCCCGGTGTACGAGTGCGTCGTGGTCATGGTCCCCTTGACGATCCCGAAGCTCTCGTCCAGGACCTTCACGAAGGGGGCGAGGCAGTTGGTGGTGCACGAGGCGTTCGACACGATCGGGGCGCTCCCGTCGTAGTCCCCCTCGTTGACTCCAACGACGTAGGTCGGGATGGCCTTGTCCTTGGCGGGGGCGGTGATGACGACCTTCTTCGCTCCCGCGGAGAGGTGCTTCCCGGCCCCGATGGTGTCCAGGAACACCCCGGTTCCTTCGATCACCATGTCGACCCCCATGTCCTTCCAAGGGAGCTGGAGCGGGTCGCGGCCGGACACGACCTTGATGGGCCTGCCGTTGAGCGCGAAGGTGGTGTCGTCCAAGATCTGAATATCCGCGTCGAAGGTCCCCAAGATCGAGTCGTACTTGAGGAGGTGGGTCGCCTGCTTCACCCCACCGCTGTCGTTCACCGCGACGACCTCCAGGTCCGTGTTCTCCCTCCCCTCGAGGCACCTCAAGAAGTTACGTCCAATCCTTCCGAAACCGTTGATGGCCACCTTCATCTTCATCCCCGTGCTCCTCCTGCTCGACACCGCCGCCCTCGTGCTCGCTCCTCCCGCACGCCCCAACACCCTGTTCTGCGATACTCCAATCATCCTCACAAACAAACACAAACACAAACACAAACACACTCTCGCTCGTCGTCGTCGTCGTCGTCGTCGTCCTCTTCTCTCTCTCTCCCTCTCTGCCTCGCCTCTCGCTCCCCTCGTTTTCGCGATAAAATCTGATCGACCAAAAAATCGACGGCTGAAAAGAGACGAACGTTTTGGGTCGGGAACGTCTCTCGCGGAACGTCATCCGCAGATTTCCTCTCAGTGGCTGAGAGAGAGAGAGAGAGAGAGAGAGAGCCAGACAAGCGGAGAGGACGCGAGGACGAGGACGAGGACGAGGACGAGGTTGTTGTGTTGTTTTTGTTTTTGTGTTGTGTTGTGAATTGAGGAGGTGAGGATGATGATGAAGGGAACGACGACGATGAGGGGGAGGACGACGACGACTTCGACGATGATGATGTCATGCCGCGTGGTGGGGGGGCAGAGGGTGAGGGGAGGAAGGAGGGCCATGAACGCCGCCGTTGTGGGGGGATCTTCCGCCACCGTTGCCGGTTTCTCTTGCTCTTCAGCGACTTCCACGTGCTGCGTGGGGTCCTCGCAGGGCCTGCTGTCGAGCGGGGCGAGCCGCATGATGGGATCCGGCCTGTCGAGGTTCCAGCGGAGGCAGGCGAACCTCATCAGGAGGGGGGCCAAGCTCATCGTCGAGGCGGCGAAGAGGAGCGTCGGCGACTTGAGCGAGGCCGACCTCAAGGGCAAGAAGGTCTTCGTCCGCGCCGACTTGAACGTTCCCCTGGACGGCGACTGCAACATCACCGACGACACCAGGATCAGGGCCGCCGTGCCGACCCTCAAGTACCTCCTCGACAAGGGGGCCAAGGTCCTCCTGACCAGCCACCTCGGCAGGCCCAAGGACGGCCCTGAGGACAAGTTCAGGCTCAACCCCGTGGTTCCGAGGCTGTCCGAGCTCCTCGGGATGGAGGTCGGCAAGGTCGACGACTGCGTCGGCGCGGACGTGACCGCCAAGGTCGACGCGATGGCGGACGGCGAGATCGTCGTCCTGGAGAACGTCAGGTTCTACAAGGAGGAGACCAAGAACGAGGCCGGGTTCGCCGAGAAGCTCGCCGCGAACGCCGACATGTTTGTCAACGACGCCTTCGGCACGGCCCACAGGGCCCACGCCTCCACCGAGGGGGTCACCAAGTACCTCTCCCCCGCCGTCTCCGGGTTCTTGCTCCAGAAGGAGCTCGACTACCTGGACGGCGCCGTCAGCGACCCAAAGAAGCCGTTCTGCGCCATCGTCGGCGGCTCCAAGGTCAGCAGCAAGATCGGAGTCATCGAGTCCCTGATGGAGAAGTGCGACAAGATCATCATCGGAGGAGGAATGATCTTCACCTTCTACGTCGCGAGGGGGCTCTCCGTGGGCGCCTCCCTCGTGGAGGAGGACAAGGTGGAGCTCGCCAGGGACCTGGAGAAGAAGGCCGCCGAGATGGGAGTCGAGTTCTTGCTCCCAACCGACGTCGTCCTCGCCGACAACTTCGCCCCGGACGCCAACACCCAGACCGTGTCCATCGACGCCATCCCTGACGGCTGGATGGGACTCGACATCGGGCCAGAGAGCTTGAAGACCTTCCAGGACGCCCTCGGAGACTGCAAGACCGTGGTCTGGAACGGCCCAATGGGCGTCTTCGAGTTCGACGCCTTCGCCGCGGGAACCGTCGGTATCGCCGACACCCTCGCCGAGATCAGCGGAAAGGGTTGCTGCACCATCATCGGAGGCGGAGACTCTGTCGCCGCCGTGGAGAAGGCCGGCGTCGCCGACAAGATGAGCCACATCTCCACCGGAGGCGGAGCCTCCCTCGAGCTCTTGGAGGGCAAGGTCCTCCCCGGAGTCGCCGCCCTCGACGAGACCGTGGCGGTGAGTGCGTAAACCACAGCAGCAATGCACGACGACGCTCGGCTGAGGTTGGCCTCCCTTAATTTTTTCTTCTTCATTAAAACACAAAGAGTGATAAAAGTACACACAATACAATAAACGAACGACGACGACGGCGACGAAACCAGGAACCCGCCACCCGAGCCCCCCCCCTCTTTCTCCCTCTCTCTGCGTCTCTCTCCATCAAGATCAAGTCGAGATGGACCTCTCCCTCTCCCTCTCCTTGCGGTGGTGCCCGACGGACCAGTCGCCGCTGTCCTCGTGGCTCTCCATGATGGAACCAGCGTCGGAGACGTGAGCGAGCCTGGGGTGCTGCCTGCTGCTCTCCCCGCCCCCCTCCTCGCCCTCCAGGTCCTCGTCGCTCTCCTGCTCGCCGCCGCTGCTCGCCAAATGAGTCTCGTCGAAACGAACCTTGGTCTTCTTCCCCTCCGAGTAGAAGAACATGGCGTCCTTGCTGAGGTCCCCGCCCCCGGAACCCATCGAGGAGTCCACGGTCTTCTTCTGCCTGATGAGCTGAAGCATGTCCTTCCCTCCCCAGACGTGGCCCTGGTTCAACTTCTCAAACTCGCTGTGAAGGCTCGCCGCGATGTCCTTGCTGCCGCTCGCGGAGGACCTCAAGCAGCCCAGCAGGATCGTGTGGATCGTGGCCACGCTCCTGTCGATGTTCGAGTTGTCGATCTTGGGTATGAGCTGCGCGTCCGCCTTCTTGCAAAGGTAGTCCTGGATGATACGAATGTTCCGAAAGTTGTTGACGTACTTGTTCTTCGCGAAAGTGAGGGCCATGGCCCTCGCCCGCACCGCGAACCTCTCCTTGTGCTTCTGCTCGTTGCTAATGAAGACCAGAAAGGGAAGGATCGCGTCGTGCTTCTCCATCAGCTGGATCATGAAGTTCATGCTGAGGTGAACCCCCTCGATGATGAGGGACTCCCTCCTCCCCACCATGTGCTCGATCAGGTTGCTCAGGTGGTCCACCACCATCTCGCTCTGGGCCTTGTAGCCCCTGATCACCGCTTTCCTGTGCGTCGTGGCGCCCCCCCCGGCGCCCCCCGGCCTGGTCCCCGCGCCGACCGCCGAGGAGTCCAGGCCCTCCACCACCGCGCCCGCCTCGTAGGTGGAAGACCAGATGAACTTGTTCTCCTTGTTCGTGTCGAAGCTCCGGAGCATGTGCCTCACCGAGTCCGTGGACAGTATGGAGTTGATGCCCAGCCGGCTGGCGAGGAGGGACGCGAGGGTGGACTTCCCGCAACCGCTTGTCCCGCACAAGAGTATGATCACGGACGACTTCCTCTCCCGGATCCTGCAAGCCGTGGAGAAATCCAGCAGCTGCTGGGGCCTCGAGTACCCCAGGGACAGCAGCGCGTACTTGACGAGGTCCACGAAGTGGCCCCTCGTCGTCGAAGCCCCCTTCATCTCCCCGTCCTCCTCCTCGGCCAGCTTCCCGAACACTATCTTGGCCAGCTTCTTCGCGCGCTTGGGCCTGATTCCCACGAACTGGAACACCGACTGAAGCACCTCGATGGTGTACCGGTACTTCCCCGAGCCGGATCCCGCCTCCTCCCCGTCCCACACCGTGCACCACCCCACCCCACCTTCCTCTTTCCTGCCCTCCTCCATCCCCCACCTCCCTCCCTCCCTCTCTCGCGCCGCGTTCCTTCCTCGATCGATCTCGATCTCACCGATCCAACAAACCTTCCTCACCAGGTCCCCATTTTCCACTGGCCTCTCTCAAGAATCACCGAGGGGTGAGGATTCCACCCCAGTCACGTCTGGACCGCGCCTCCCGCCCACCAACCCCTTGCTCCACCAACACCAACACCAACACCTTACGCCCTCTCTCCTCTTCTCTCCTCTCTCTCCTCTTTCCTCTTCTCTCGTCCCCTTTATGACGTTGACGTAGCAGAAAGTGAAAAGGCGTCAACTGGGGGAGGATCAAGGTGAGGCCAAGACGGGGACGAGTGTGGTGGGAGAACGAATGCTTCGCGTCGTGAGGTTTTCGTTTCGTTTCGTTTCCTTGGATTCCATTCCTGGCTTCCGGGGCTGCCGGGGAACTTGACCACGGAGTGGGGGAGGGTTGGACATGGAAACAAGGGCTTTGAGGGCCTGAGCTCTCCGCGGCAACCCAGCGTACTCGCCGAGCGACAAGTGTAGCTAAACGAGCTTTTCGATGGATTCTTTCTCTCTTTCTCTCTCTCTCTCTTTCTGTTGATAGATAGAAAGAGAAACAATGTCTGCAGCGAGCTTGATTGCGTACATGAACGAGAACGGGGGTTCCGGGAACTCTGCGGCGGCATCCATGGCCTTTGAGGAGTGGGTGGACGAGCACGTGAGGTGAGTCCACGCTTTTTCCAAGCACCTGGCTCGACGTTCTGACTTGTTTGTCCCTGTTCCGACCTGAATCGTGCTCGGTAGTCAAATCTTTTGGAACACCAGCGAAGTGAAGAGCATTTTTGAGTACTTCAACAACGATGCCGTCATGCACCAGTGCTTGGAGTACCTCGCCGAAAAGTTCGAGGAGATGGCGACGGCATCCTTGACGTGCCAGGCCGTTGCCGCGATACTTTCCAACACCAAGAACGAGAGCGTAAACTACATGATGTGCGAGAAGCTCTTGCCTCTGATCCGAGACAAGCAGAACAAGCAGATCGTCCTCGATTGCTTTAGCAACAGGGCAGTCCAGATGCAGGTCGAGGACCTGTTCTAGAGTGCAGGGCGCGGACTTTCGAACGCACGAAACTGTAATAATTGATTCGAGTGGACTCCAAACGATTTTGATTTCCAAGGTGGAAGCCCTGCTCTCTCTCCTCTTCTCTCCCCCAACCCACAAAGAGAGACCAAGCCACGAGGACGGCCTCGAGGAGACAATCCCTCCTCCCTGGAATACCCGACCCGAAAGACCTCAACTCAAGGTTGAACCCACCCCTGCCATCTGTCTTTCCTCAAGAGCTCTAGATGACGTGGCGCCACAGAAATCCAGCAGCGTCGGAGGTCTCAGCGTCGGAGGTCTCAGCGTCGGAGGTCTCAGCGTCGGAGGTCTCAGCGTCGAAGGTATCAGCGTCGGAGGTATCAGCGTCGGAGGTATCAGCGTCTCAGCGTCGGTGGTCGAACGATGCTTCGGTCGGAGGCGAAGGAAGCGAAGGGTCTCCTTGATGGTGGACGACGGCGGGGTGGGGTGCTGGTTTGGTTTCGCAGGGATCTGAGGCTTCACGACAACGAGACGATTTACGCGGCGGCGATGCGGGCGAGGGAGACGAACACTCTCGTGAACTTTTGCTACATCCACCGCGACGTGGCCTCGTCGCGGGAGCCGTGGCACAGGAGGCAGGGGGGGGCGTCCCTGGCGTTCCTGGGGGCGTCCCTGAGGGCGCTGGATGACCACCTGATCGAAACCTTCGGAGAAGGGGGAAAGGTGATCTTTAGGGAGTGCGAGGACGAGCACGACGGCGTGGTGAGCGCGCTCGCGGAGGTTGCAGAGGCTTGCGGCTCTTCCGAAATTTTCTTCGGAAGGTGCTTCGAGGAGAAGCTGGTTGCCGAGGAGAAGCACGCCCAGATGCAACTCAGCAGGCTCCACGGCTTGAGATCGAAAGCTTTCAGCACCTTCCTTCTCCACGATCCCGAGGCCGTGGCCATCGATATGAGGAGGTGGAAGGGGCACTTCGGGACTCTGACTCCGTTCCATTTTGCTTGCAAGCAGCAGCGCAAGGAGCTAAAAACGTTCCCAGTTCCAGCGAGCATGCGGATTGGGGAGGCTTCGGTCGCCCTGGAGAAAGCTTGGACCCTGGAGAACGACTCGAATGGCTTCGAGGTCTTCCTGTCCACCGGGGTGAGGGATGGCGACGACGCGGCGTTGTCGTCCTCCGAATCGAGCTGGGTGGACAAGCTCGTCCAGAACTGGTTCGACGGTTCGACCGAGTGCTTCGGAGAGGTTCACGCCCTGAAACTCTTGGACGAGTTCATACAGCACAAGATGAACAAGTACGAGAGCAGCAGGGGGTACGCTGACGCCCGAGCCGTTTCGAAGCTCTCTCCGTACTTGCACTTTGGGGTCCTCTCGCCGGCGCACATGGCGAACCGACTTGAAAAGTCCGGGTGCGAGGCAGCGTCAAAGACGTTCTGGAGGCGATTGGTGTGGAGAGACCTCGCTTACTGGCAGCTTCACCACTGGCCGCGGATGCCAACCCAACCCATCCGCCGCTTCTACGAGGAGCACGAGTGGAGGGAAGACGCCGAGGCTCTGGAGAGGTGGAAGCGAGGGAGAACGGGCTTCCCCCTTGTGGATGCCGGCATGAGGGAACTGTGGCACACCGGGTGGATGCAGCAAAACGTGAGGATGTGCTGCGCGCTCTTTCTCACGGAGTATCTCAACGTGCACTGGGCAAGGGGTGCTGAGTGGTTCCACGAGACGCTTTTCGATGCCGACCTGGCCATCAACTCCATGATGTGGCAGAACGCTGGGAAATCGGGGCTCGACCAGTGGAACTTCACGGTGGGCCCAACTGCCAAGTCCCTCGATCCCAGCGGGGACTATGTCAGGCGATGGGTTCCAGAGCTAAAGAGACTTCCGAAACCATTTCTTCACGCGCCGTGGGAGGCCACGGAAGCGGTGCTCGTGGAGGCGGGCCTGTCTCTGGGAGAGAACTACCCGCACAGGATCTCAGCGGTCGCCGACGTTGCGAGCGCCAAAAACAGGAACCTTCAGGCAGTCTTGAAGCTGAGGGAGAAGGCGAAACGGTCCGGGTTTGTGGATGAGAACGGGTACGATCTCATCAAAGCCCCCCGGGGGAGCTGCAGAGGGAGCAACAATGGCAAGGTAAGAGTCTTCACCAAGCCCGAGTACAGGAGAAACGGGCAAAAGAAAACGAAGGGTGGTCAGAACCAGAAGAGGGGGAAGAAGAGGCCGAAAGTCGGCAAGGAGACGAAGGTCGTTCTGAGGCAGCTGTCGTTGGAGGAAGCTCTGCGGATGGATCATTAGTTGTACTATTTTGAATTATTAATGCTTTTATGTATTTTAACATTTGTGTGCTCTACTACTCTTACTCGACGTCAAGGAACATGCAGACTCCCGCAAGGATCCACTTCAGTTCGCCGTGGTCCTTCTTGAACTTGAGCTGGGCGGTAAAGACCTCCTGCCTGAACCTGCACTCCGTGACGTACACGGGGCACTGGTACACGTCCCTCATGTCCGCCTTATCTGCCGTGACAGCCTTCACTTGGATGACTGGCATCTTGTAGAACAGCTCCTTTGGCCGCGAGTCTTCGAGGGCGTTAGCCTTCTCATCGATTCTCGCGCCCTCGAGAGTGAGCCCGTGGATGTAAGCGCCGTCCCTTGGAGGCGCCTCGATCTGATCCACTTGCTTCTTGGTGACCTCCGTCACGATCTTGGTCTTGTCCAGAGGCCAGTCGTTCCTCCTGGCGGTGGTCTGCATCACGGCCGTGAGGAAGGACTGTGGGTTGAACAGAGCACCCAGCCAGACGACCTTGGGCAAGCTCATGTCCGTAGTCCAGTCTGTGAGCTGGGCGTGCCTCTCGATCAAGTTCTGAAGCCAGCTTCCGAGCGGCCTGAGAGACGCGTAAGCGTACTTCATCCAGGTGCCAGGAATCTGATCGTTGGCTAGACTGTACATCAAGTTCTCCATGGACTCCGTCATCGTGAGGTCACCCTTGAGACCCAGGTTCAACTCCACCAGGCTCGCTCTGAGGATGCCCAGGAGCAAGTTCATTCTCTCGCACTCCTGGATGGCCACCATCGTGTAGGGCGACTGGTCCTCCCCGTCCGACCTGATCTCCTCCATGTCAAAGACCTCCGGAAGCTTCTCCAGCATCTCGTCGAGGACCATCTTGGTCTTCTCCTCGACGCTGACCCCGCCCCCACCGCCAGCCTCCCTTGGCTGGAGCAGGAGAACCGACTTGCCGTACGTCTCGGTCTCTCTGAGCTTGTAGCCAATCTCAGCGTTTGGATGCAATCCAACCGAGAGTGGGGTGTCCATCGGCATCGTCTCCTCAACAAAGTCCATCACCTGCACCTTGTTCAGGGTCGATGGAGGGGACGTGAATCCTGGGAACATCTCCATTGGCTCGAGCGCAGCCTCCACAAAGTACTTTTTGAGGTAAGCCATCGTCAAGCGACGATCCCAGTCTTCCACGACGTGGCCCCCGTACATGATCTCGCCAAAGATGTACTGCAAGTCATCCCAAGGCACAGAGTTGGCGTTCTCAAGGTAGTTGTACGCGCACTGGGCGCAGCAAAGAAGGTCTCCCGTGTTGAAGGGATAGTTCATGTTCCACCCGATACCCGACTGAGCCCCGGGCAAGTTTCCGACGCCGTACTTCTTCCTCTCGAGCAAGGCCGAGTGGAAGTAGCACAGGGCGAAGATGATGCTCCTGAACTCGCCAGGCTTGGCACAGTTCTCGAGGTACTCCTCCTCAAAGTTGCTGTACGCCCTCAGAATGTTCTCCTTCAGGCCCATCGTAGGCTCATTCGTCAGCTTGATGGAGTTCTGAAGCAGCGAGATGGGGAGGCCCCTCTCGAGGATTGGTGGTGGCTCCGCAGACAGGAAGAGTCTGAAGTCCTCGTGTGCGCCCTCCGCGAGCTTGTCCACGGCCTTCTCGAGCGGCCCGGAAGTCCAGTCGATCGTCAAGTGAATGTTCTGAAGAAGGACCCATCCACCATTCTTGTGCGCATGCTTGAGATAGCTGATCGCCTTCTCCTCCTGACCTTGGCCAAGACTGACACTGTTGTAGTTGCCCGCGTCTCTGGAGATGCCGAAGTTCTTTCCGAGGGCCTCGACGCTTACAGCGACGTCGACACCGGGACTGAGGAACACAAAGATTGGAGTGCCAGGCTTGGCGTCCTCGAAGCTCCTCTCCAAGTTGAAAGGAACGCTCTCAGTGAAGGAGGAGCCCAAAACGTTTTCTACGAACTTCTGAATCGCAGCCGGAAGACGGTCTGGTCGGAGCGTCCTCATCATCAACAGCTTGTTGAACTCAGAGGCCTTGCGCCACTCTCCGGGGTACGATTCGGTCTCGCAGTACTCGAGCTCGAACCACTCCTTCCAGCGCTTCGTGGATCCCAGGATGTCATCAGGCAAGGTAGTGAAAGCCTCCAATTCGGACAAGGCTGTCAGAGCCTCCCACGCACTCTCCGGAAGCCAGTCGCCAAGAGCGTTCGGCTTGCCCTTTACCCTGGGGCCCTTCAAGAGGTGGTCCAGCGATTGCGCGTCGAGTTCTCCCTTGGACTTCAAAATCTTGAACGCCAGCTCGGACGCGGCGATCAGCCTGTGCCTCTCGAAGATACCTTGCGTGATGTACCTGAAGATAGTGATGGACATCGTCTCCATGATCTGCTTGATCTCCTCGGGAGAGTTTCCTTCCTTTGGCTTCTCTTCCGTTCCCTCGGCAGGCTGCTCTCCCTCGACAGCTTCCGCTTCTTCCTCTTCCTTGGGCTCCTTCTTTGGCATCCCAAGATGAATTCCCTTGACAAGAATGTACATGTAGTTGGCCATCGAGAACTGGTAGACACGGTCGAGGTTGTTCAGCTCGTTCACGACGAAGTACATCAAGGAACCCCTGGCTGCAATGGACCTGTAAGTCTCCCTAGCAGTAGCAATGTTCTCGGACGTGACCTTGGCATCCTCGACTTTCTGTGCGATGTCAATCGCAGTCTTCTTGGTCTCCTCGAGGTTCTCCACGAGCTCGACGTCTTCCAAGATGTCACCCTTTGCGTTCGCGAGCTTGAAAAGAAGGTTGTCCTCCAGCTCGTTCAGGGTGATGGTGTACTGAGCAAGCGTCTTGACCAGGTCCGCTGCCTCGCGCTGCAAATCTGGGCGAAGGTTCTCCACGACGACGGCGAGGATCTGGTCCTCCAGACCCTTCTCAGTCACGCAGAAGTTCACCAAAGTCGTCTGCGCGTTGATCTCAGGTCTGTAGTGGGGGTTCGAAAGCTTGGTCTGCAGGAAGAGCTTGAAGTTTGGATCGTACTCGATCTCCTTCTCGCCGAGCTTGATCAGCAAGGTCCTTCCACGAGTGGAAGTCTCCCTGCCAATCACGGGGTTTAGCACGGCGTCGATCTCCTCGCCCATGTTCTCGATCAGGAGAGGAATTCCGTTCTCCATGCACTGCTCCACGGTGTCGAGGTACCTATCCTGGCTCAACTGGATGATCTTGAGGCCGTTGCTCTCCTCCTTGTTGATGACCCACTTCACTCCCTGGAGCTGAGGGTCAATCATCAGGCTCCACCTCGCGGCGTTGCTCATGATGGCTCCGTTTCCAACGGACAGCGGGTCAGTTGGAAGGCCTTCCTGGTTCCACTGAGCCTTCAGGGACTCGTCCGTGAGAATATCCAAGGGAGCGATGCCCTCGCTCATTGGGATTTGCCTCTCGGACATATCGGGCAGCCACTTCATGTTCACGAGCTTCTCCCTGTAGTTGATATCAAATGGACCAGCGTAACTCACGAAGGACGAGGCCAGGAGGACGTCTCCGATGAGCTTTCCTTCCATGACGTTGAACTTCTCGATGCTCTCGCCCCAACGGACCCTCTCGCCCGACAGTCCGTTGATGAGGCGATCCGCAAGGGCCTTCTTGCTGGCAGTCTTGTCGGCCTGCGCAATGGCCCTGTTCTTGTCCTCCGTGGCCTTCATGAGGTTGTCCTCCAAGGAGGCCACCCTGTCCTGCAGCTCCTTGACCTTGGACCTAATTCCCTTGAGCTTCCTGTTCGCGTCATTCAGCTTCTTGTTGGCATCCGCAAGCTTCGCACGCTTTGGAGCGACAACTTCATAAATTCTGTAGTACTTGCAAATGTTGATCACCCAGGCACACAGACCCGCAGCGGCGGAGGACTTGGCCCTGATGTTGTCAGCAGTGAAGTTAGGATTGCTCATGTAATCCTTCTCCACCTTCTCGACGCAGTTCACTGGGGTGTTGTCCTTGTCGAAGTCCTTCAGGGACTGCAAGAAGGCGTCCACCTTGTTCATCATCTTTTTGCCAGCCTGCCAGGACAGATCCTTGGGGATCTTACCCTTTGGTGCCGTCAAAATCATGCACGCGGCGGCGACGTTCACGATCTCCTCAGAGGGAGAACCGAAGGTCTTCAGTTCTCCGAGGGAGGCCTTGTCCAAGGAATCCAGGGCAGCCTCAGCCTCAGCGATGATTGGCTCGGCGGCCTTCAAGTCCTCCTCACACTCGGCTTGGAAAGCCGTCACCTCTTCTGCGATCTTGGCGCAGGCCTCCTCGTCATCTCGGGAGGACTCGACTGCCTGATCGACGACGCCCTTCTCCTGACCAATGCTCGCAATGAGCGCATCTGTCGTGGTCTTCTTCTCCTCGACGATGATCTGCTCTTGCTTGAGACTCAGCTGCAAATCAGCGACTTGCTGGCTGGCTTGGACGATCTTGTCCACACCATTCTCCAACCTCTCTCTGGACTTGATCAGGCCCGCGCGCTTGTCCGCGAGCAGGCTCTGGTAGAGAGAAATCAGCTCAAGATAACTCTTTGGGGTCGTGTAGGCGTACCTCCTCTGGACAATCTTGAAGTCCGCGCAGGCCTCTGCGACGGACTGGTGCACAAACGCCATGTGGTAGGCCAGGTTCTCCTGCACTTCATCCTCCAAGTCTGGAATGTTGTTCAGGAACTTCTGAGCGACACTGACGAGGGCCTCGAACGGCCAGTCGGTGAAGTAGTCGTAAACGGTGCAGTTGATGAGGGCTGGGAACTGCCTCGCCCAGACCTTGAAGTTCTCCCCGACTGGAGAGAAGCACATGACGATGTGCAGGTACTTCCTCACCTTGCTGATGAAGAAGTTCCAGCAGTTATCGGTGCTGTCGACGATGCCAGCTTGCTTGACCTCGCTGCGGACTGCATTGCAGACGTTGTCTCTCTCCTCCTGGGTGAACACATCGGCGACGTATCCCGTGGCCAAGAAGTCGTTGATGTAAACCAAGAACCTCTGATCCACGATCTGGTTGTCCGTGATCAAGAAAGTCGTTGGCATGGACTTCACTCCCGCTCTGTGGTACAGGGACAAGAAGAATTCTTTGAAGTCCGAAATGCCGTAGCTTCCAGTGATCTGGATCTGGAACGTCTCCTGGTCGCTCACAAAGGCTGCGAGGCGAGCCAAGGACTGCTTTCCGCTGCCACCGACACCAACGAGAACGGCGTTTCCTCTTGGCTGACCGATGATGCGGGTGATCCTCGTGATGTGCTCGATGGCTTGGTCAAAGAGCACGAGGTTCATCGCAGGGTTTCCGCCGTTGTACTCCTCGAGCTTCTGCTCCAGGAGCTTTTTCAGGGAATCCATTCCCGTGATGCTCGAGTACACGGGCTCGTCGTCCGCCGAGAAGGACGTGAAGCTGGTGAAGAGTCTAGGGAGCTCCTCGATCTCCGCGGCATCTTGGTCCTCGAAGTACTTCTTGGTGAGCATGGTGCGGATCTCCGAGAACTTGGAGCGGTCGGATTCCGTCACCAGCCTGTCCAGGAAAACTCTCTCGCACTCGTGCACCCACAAGCGAACGATCTGCTTGGTGGAAGTGAAGAACTCTGGGGTCGTTCTGCACATGCCTTGGACGACCGAGCTGAGCTCTCTCAAGTTGAACTGGTAGTGGAACTTGACCGCGCTAGGCAGGAACGTGTTCATCACTTGCTTGTGCAGCTCAATAGTCGCGTTGATGACCCTCTCCGAGTAATCCTGGAGCTCGGCGCCGAAGGGCGCCATGTGACCATCGAAGATTCCGTGGTAGATGGACTTGAGCACATCCGCATCGGGCATCTGGACAGCCAACGTCAAGAAGTGCCTCTGCATACGAGGCGTGAGCGTGAAACTTCCCGCTGTTGGGTTCATACTAGCGCACAGCTGGCACTTCATGATCTCCTTGAGGAGAATCTTCTCCTTGTCGTACCAGCCGCCGTAGTCAACGTACTGCCTGACAATCTCAATCGCGCCTTGGGTGTCGTACTTGTCCTTGTTCGGCATGTTCATGTCGTCGATGAAGTAGATGAGGCGCTTGGAGCCCGGTGGGCCGTAGCGCATGCCGGACTTCTTCTCCAAGGGCGCCTCGAGGGTTGGCTGAAGATCCCACGCCTCGGTGAAGGAGTTCATGGAGACGGTGCACTGGGTCACCTCCTCCGCGTCCATGCTGGAGAGCTTGGACTGCATGATCGCGGTCTTTCCGGTTCCCGTGTTTCCGACGAACATGACGTAGTGCTTGTTCTCAAAGAGGGAATCCAAGAGGTACGTCAGCCTTGACGTCTCCATGGTTGGCACGAAGATCTTGCCGAAATCATTCTCTGGAGAATACAAGTACTGGGGGACTTTCTCGTGCCAGTGGGTCATCGTTGGAACGGCGTTGCCCTCCCCGTCGGTCTCGGAGACGAAGTAGTCGAAAACGAGGCCCTTGTTTGGGAATTGGACCACCTTGAACTCGGACTGCCACCACTTGCTAAATTCTGTGGCAAAGTCGTTCACCTTGTCCACAAGCATGGCGCCTCCGATCGCCCACACGCAGGCAAAGACGAAGTGGTGCTCCATGAGGACCTGATCCGGCCTTGGAGCGTTCTCCTCCTTTGGAATGATGCCCTCAAGAATCTTGCAAATTCCTTGCGCCATGGAGACGCCCGACAATGGAATGATCGTCTTGAAGTTCCTTCTGCAGAACTCCAACGACTTGTCGAGGTACTTCGCGAACAAGGTCGACAGAATGCTCCTGTAATTCGTGGCACTCTGCTTCCCGATCCAAGAGTCGACCACTGGCTGGACGCCGACATCAGTCTCGTTCACGTAGATGACTCCACCTCTGGACACCGTCGCCGGGGAGCAGTGAATCATGTGGTTGATCTCCAAGAGAAGCCTCATGGTAGAGGTCAAGGGGATTCTCTCGTTACTCGCGAGGGTAAGCATCTTGTTGTCGTCCATCACCGTGTTCATGGACTCGATCCACTCCGCGTCAATGTCGCCGTCGAGCACAATCCACTGGTGAGCGAACGTGTCGTTGTTCGACATGTCCCTGAAAGTGGTACTGATGAGACCCTCGTTCCACTCGCGGGTCGCGCGGTTGACGTATCCGTACAACTCGTTACGGGTCACAGCCTTTGGGTTGAGAGGCTTGGCTTGAGTCTTCTCACCAATAATCTGCTGGGCCTTCAGGAGGGTCTTCCAGATTGCCGTCTTTCCCGAGCCCGCGGGACCGAGAAGGAAAACACTCCATCTGACCTCAAAGATTTCTCTGAGCTGGCTGACCTTCAAGCGGAAAACATCGTCCGTCTGGTAGTCCAACTCAGCTCCAGCCTTCTTGACCGCCTCCTCGAAGACGTCGTCGATGGCCCTTGGAACCTTGCTGAGCGTGTTTGGGAAGAGGTCCTCCAACAAGCCCATGAAGATTCGGGAGTCGTCGGTGGTCAACTTTCCAAGGTTGAAGTCACGCAATGCACGGAGCAGGACCTTGTCCTCGGACAAGTCGGGAGAAGACCTCTTCATTCCTCCAGCAACGTAAAGGGTGGTCTTAATGGCCCTCAGTTTCCAATCGTAGTGAGCCGACTTGGAAAGCAGGTCTCCACTCAAGGAGTACAAGATGACGAACTTCCTGGCAAGAAGCTTGGAGTCTTGGAATCCCTCGGCCATGAGCATGACCTCGCAGATAAGTGCGAGGTCAGGCACGCACATCGACACTGGCCTGAACAGGGCCTTGAGAGACTCTGGCAGCTCGGCTCTTCCAGGGTAGCCAGGGTTCATCGTGATGAAGGCCATCGCGGATGGAATCAACTTGACGTCCACGTCCTCAAGAATGAAGGATGGCTTCTGGGCACGGATGGCATCGAGCACCGATTTGTACTGGGTGGAGCACACACTCAGCACAGCGACGGGGATTCTGTTGAACTCATCAAAGCAACCCCAGGCTCCGGTCTGCGCCAGACCCTTGTAGATGCTGCCCATGGTCTTGTAATCCATCTGGTCACTGCAGTTGTAGACGTACACCTGAACACCAAGGCACCTTCCAAGATCCTTGACCGTCTCCGTCTTTCCGGTACCGGCAGGACCAGCAGGAGCTCCGCCCAACACGAGACGCTGGGCCTGGGTCAAAGTGATGTAGCACCTATCCGTGAGGGGGGTGATGCAAAGGCAGCCGCAGTTGCCGATGTACTCGTAGCCGTACTTGATGGTGGCATCGCAAATGTCGACCTTGACCTCCTTGGTCTCCTCGTGCTGGAAGTACCTCAGCTGGGACTGCCACTGGAAGCACGTCCCGGCCTCCACCTTCTCGTCAATGAAGCGCAGGACAACGTCTCTGGCGTGGACGTCCAAAGTGCAGAGCGTGATGAGCTTCTTTCTGTCGTTCTTCGTCAGCTCACCGGTGATCAGCTCGACGATGTCAGAGATCTGGCTCACTTGTCTGTCGTACTCCTCCTTGAGGACCTCCGTGTTGCCATCCTCAAGCTGCTCGAACGCCTCGTTCATCTGCTGAGTGAACATCACTCTCGTGATCACGACGGTCATTTGGGTCGAGTTCTCCAAGATCCACTTCTGGCGAGGCTTCTCCTCGTAAACGGGAAGGGCGGTCTTGAACTCGTAGCTCAAGGCCTTCTGCATGGCTGCGACAACGGTGCCCAACCAGTTCTCCACGGGGCCGTCGCACACGCAATCGGCCGCAAACTTGACGTACTCCATCTCCTTGCTGTACATGCCAATGGCAGTCTTCGTCACTTCGCCCTTCTCGTTGGTCTGGAATTCCAGCTTGGACACCGTGTCGAAGTTCTTTGGCAGATGCTTCTCGATAGACAGCGGGTTGTTTCCCTTGGACAACATGTCGAGCAAGTCGGCCTGAGAGACGAAGTAGAACCTTGGGAAGATCATTCTCTTGGTCTCCAAGTACTCGTTCAAAGCCTTCTCGCACAGCTCAAGCTCAACGAGCATGTTGTCGAGCCTCTCCTGGAAGCCCTCCTGGTTGCAGGCCTCCACAACATTCGTGGTGTTTGGGGCATTGCTCATCAGGTCGATGAAGTCCGCGTTGATCCCGTCAAAGCGCTTGGAGTCCTCAGGAAGCTGAACTCTGATGTCAGAACTGTGGATGAAGATGCTCTCAAGAGCGCTCCACTTTCTCTGGACGTCCTTCCACGACGCGAGCACGAAGTCAACGTTTCCAAGCTTTGTCTGCCAGGACGTGACCATTTCCAAGAACTTTGGGTTGCTCTGGACGTGCTTGCCGCTTCCAACGTTTTGGAGGATGACGTTGTCGTTCTCCAGGGCCTCCATCACCAGCTCGTCCACGGAGACGGACAAGACCTCGGAGTCTGGGAACGGCGTGAAGATCAGGGAGAAGGAAGCCCAAGTCTCCTCGACCTTCTTGAGGACCTTCTCTACGACGACCTCCTTCTGGGCCCTCTCCACGATCTCGCTGACGAGCTCCAGGTGGTTGTGCAGCTCCAAAGAGAGGAGGCCTCCGAGGGTGAAGTTCTCGTCCAAGGTGAACTGCTTTCCGGTTGCTCTCATGATCTGCTTCACGTGCCTGTCGCGAATGAACGGCTGGTGCAAGTCATCCACCAGAGGCAGCGAGGTCACCATCACCTTGACCATGCCCTCCAGCTTCTCAAACGCTTGGAAGCCTCTGAGGGCCTTGTTGAGCCCCTTGATCTGCTTCTGGATCTTCTTGCAGCCCATCGTCAAGTACTCCGTGTCGATCTTCTCCCAGAGAATCAGCTTCCACTCGTTGAAGGTGAATACGACGTACCCGATCATGTCCCACAACTCCTTCAAGTACCCGAGCTCCTCATCGCAGCGCCTCAGCTGCACGTAATCCGAGACAAAGAGCTCAAACAAGTCCTGGCACTCGTTGAGGTACTTGGCCTCATTGATGATGTCGGACAGGGAGCCGTGGACACTTCCGCCGTTCTTGAAGCTGTCGATCGTGTTGTAGGCCTGCTGGACCTCCTCGACGGTGGACTCTTCTCCCGCAACCTTGAAGGGAGCGTCCTTCTGGAAGTTCTTTCTGAAGGTCTCAACCTTGACCTGGAAGCCATCACTGCGGGAGCGGATGTCCCTCGCCTCGAGGAGTTGTACCTCCTGAAGGGAATCCTTGGCCTGGGCCATTCTCTTCTTCAAGATTTCCCAAGAGTGTGGAATGTTGTCGAGCTTGTCAATCGTGCTATCTGGAAGCGTGATCTTGTAGCTCTGCAGGAGGGTGACAGTCTGCTTCAGAGGCTCGAAGGCGTTGTCGGTCTCATCCAAGCGCTTCCTGATGTCCCTGATGCAGCCCATGACCTCGTACAAGAGCTTCTGCTTGTCAACAGGCTCTTTCTCTTTCTCTTCCTCTTCCGCTCCTTCGGGAGCTGGCTCCTCTCCGTCGATGGAGGTGCTTGGAACCAAGTGGTCCGTCTGGTCGAGAATCTTGAAAGAGTTCTCGATGAACACGTGCAAGTCGTTCATCGTGCTGATGACCTTGTTCGACAGGTAGTTTGTGAACAGGTAAATCCACTTGGTGACCCAGGTCGACAGCGCCTGCTTGATGGGCTTGGAGTTGATCCTGATCCAGCCAATAGTCATGCTCGTTGGCAACGCATGGATCTCCTCCTGGATCAGCTTGTACTTCTGCACCTGCTCGTCGAAGCTCTCCAAGGAGGGCTCAGACTCGCCTTCAAGGAACTCGGCGAGAGAGGCTTGCAGGTCGTTGACCCACAAGTACTCGTACTTCCTGTACGAGTCCTTGAACTCGATGCACTTTCCTTCGTTCGCAATCACGATGGATTGAACCTCACTCATGGCGTCCAGGATCATGTAGTCTTCCTCGAGCTCGACCTGGTAGTTGCCATCCGTGTCGAGCCTCTTAAGCAAGGAGCCGACATTCAAGAAGTCCTTGAGCCAGCTGTTGAACATGTCCCTGACTCCTCCGCCACCTCCGCTCTCTCCGACGTCAGGACGCCAGACGATATTTGGAGCAGCGAGCTCGAGAGAGATCTCGAGCAAAGGACCCTCCGCACCCTTTGTGTTCGCCCCCGCGTCGATCTGCTTGTGGAGCTGGTTCAGGGAAGCCAAAATAGCTTGGGAGATGCCCGAGGTGATGATGTCCGAGGCGTACTCGACGTAAGCCTTCCACGCCGGGGCGCCCTTGGAGACCTTGAGAATGCGGTTGGAGTTTGCAAGGTTCTTCTTGATTCCCTTTCCTCCCTCCTCAATGGCCGCGTAACGCGCTGACCTCACGGCCTCGTGCGCCTCCTTAAAGTCCGAAACGCTGTACACCTGTCCCTCCTTCCTCTCGAACATGGTGTTCTCCTCCCAGGACTTCAAGATCTCTCTGGTGGACTCAATGTTGGACTTGATGACCGTCAAGGTCTTGTGCAGCTCCTTGACCATGTTCATGACCTCGCTGATGTAGTTGTCGATCTTGTGACTGTTCCAGTTCAGGGTGTCGAGGCCCTTCTCAAGAGCCTTGTCGATGTCTTCCAGCTTCTTCTCAAAGAGAGGCTTCTCCACTGGCAGCAGCTCCTTTTGGATCGTGTTGTAGATCGTGCAAATGACGTCCAGGTTCGCGATGTAGCTGCGGAGCTCGTCGTTCCTCTCGTAAATCTTCATGGTGGAATCCGGCACCGTGAAGCCGAGCTGCAAGAAGTACTTGACCTCCCTCAGCATCCTGACCAGCACGGGGTCGAAGTTCACCTTGACCATCGAGAACTCCCCGTGCTCGACCCTGATGAGGAGGGAACACTTCAACTTCTCCTCGATCGCGACCCCGACCTCCCCGGTCCACTTGTTGTACTGTGCCTTCTCGTAGTCGCAAAGCACGGCGTGGGTCTGAGTGTAGGACTTCAAGAGCTCTTCGTACTCCTGCGAAGCGTTCGTCTCCTTGAAGTTCTTGAACTTCTGCATCGGCTGCTCGATACGTGCTTTGAGGCCCTGAACCCAGGACACGGCCCCGGAGCTAGGAGCCTTGTTGTTCGTGATACAAGGCGACTCCTTCTCGAGGTTGAAAATCCTGTACACGGTCCTGATGTCCTCCGCGTAAGCCTGCAAGAGCTTCATCCTCTTCTCCTCGAGGTCGTGCGCGATGATCTCGCGCTCCAGGAGGCCCTCAAACGAGTCGAGGAGCTTGAACGTCATGCTGATCGTGGTGCAATCGTCAAGCCCCTGAGAGATGACCGAACCGAGCCTCCTCTCCAGCTCCTTGATGCTGCAGCGGAACTCGTAGAAGTCGTCGTCAAACTCCTTGGACTCCACGCTCAAGAGATCGTACTCGATGGAATGGAACTTGCTCACAGCTTGCTGGAAGTCGGCAAAGATCTGGCGGACGGACGTGGTCAAGGTCTTGCCCTTCGTGCCGCCGACCTCCACCTTCTCGAGCTTGTTGAACTGCAGAACCGTCTGCGAGAGATCCAAGATATCGTGGCACCTCTCCATGAAAGAATCGAGCCTCGCGAACAGGATGGAGTTCTGGAAGCGCCACATGTTGTTAGGCGACTCCGTCTGCGTCTTTGCCTTGTAGTCAAAGTAGTACGACTTGAAGGTCCCCAAAACCTTCAAGGTCGTCTTCAAGTTCTCCGACGCCTCGTTTGGATCCATCTGCAAGATCTCGTCCCCGGCCAAGAACCTGCAGGCCTGCATGATCAGGTCGTTGCAAATCTCCCTGATCAAGATCACCAGCCTCGTGGCCGTATTGTAGTACTTGGAGTGCTTCCAGATCAGCAAGATCAGGTGCAAGATCGGCTTGAAGAGGTCTGGAAGCTTTGGAAAGTCGTCCATGAGGCTCAGTTTCTCCAGGTAAGGCCTGAGGGCCTTGAGGAACTTGACGTTGTCGTTAGCCTCGAGCCTGGCGATGACAATCTCCTTGCAGAGGCGGTTGAAGGCCGGCGAGTACGTGCTCTTGCTGAGCTCCAGGATCTTAATGACCTTCTTGATCCTCTCGCTCGAGAGCTGCTCGATGATGGAGTTCAAGTCGTTCGACCGCGACTGCCAGAACTCGATCTCGACGAGGGGGCCGGGGTTCGCCCCGTCCTTCAACGCGGCCTCCGGGTCGCTCTTGAGGACGTTCTTGATTTGCCTAGTCCAGGTAATCACCGCGCTCTCGAGAATGTGGACCCTGTCCTTGTCCCTCATCAGTCCCTTGTCGTCCTTGGACTCGCTAGGGGGCAACGGCAGCAAGGTCTTGCCCTTGGTGTGCCCCACGTTGATGTACACGTTAGCGACGAACTTGTTCATGTGGTCTGTGATGTCCTTGGAGAGAACCTCCGGCCACCCCTTCTGATTTCGGGGGTTGGTCAAGATAGGCAAGAACACCTCCTGCGAGACCGTGGAGAGGTACTCGAGGGGCACGTCGCCGAGGTCTCCGACGACGACCTCCTTCTGCATGTTGTCCTTCGTCAGCGCAACGTCATTGAGTTTGACGAAGTACAAAGACTTCTTCTTGAAGTTCTTCGGCGGGTTGACGAAGGCCACGAGGTTCGACCCCTCGAACGCCACGTGCAGGTAGGTCTTCTCCCTGGAGTCCAAGAATCCCACGATGAGGGACCTGGACGCCTCCGTCGCCATAAGCTTCTGAATCTGCTCATCCTTGCAGTTGAGGGAAGACTTAATGCGCTCGAGCAGCCAGTCGATGCGCTCGTCAGGAGCGACTTCCTCCTCGTTCTCGGAGTCCTCTTGGCCTCCCCTGCCCATGTTTCCAAATTTGGTCCGCTCCCCCCGTCCCTTCCGCGTCTAACAAGCCCTCGTGCCCCTCTCGCGTCGTCGGTGTTGCGAGGGAACTAACCCAATGGGGTCACCACCAAGAGGGCAGACGAGAACTTTGAAAGGAGAGAGAGAGTAAACCTCCGCCTCCCTTCCAAAGGGACCGAGCTGGACCCAATGTGAGTGCGGCTTCAATCCGCTAATTCCTGGTATTCGCTCCCCACTAGGCTCCCCAACTCCTTCCCTCACTTGGTTGCGGGCGCCATGAGTCGGTAGCTCCAGTGATCGCGCACACACAGGACAGAACCCAAAAAAAACAATCAAGAGAGAGAGAGAGAGAGAGACCTCCCCGCATTGGGTCCCCGGTCCTCCAAAGTCCAAAAATGTTTTCAAACTTAACATGGAATCTGTACACGATCTTGGGGTCCGACCCCAGGAATCGTATTTCTTATAGTAGATGAGTGACGTTACCTCGGGAACGAAGGACTCGACCCCACTCGAGTGGAGAGGCCTTTGTGCTCGTTCTTCGTGAATCCCGCGAGTGGTTCGGTCTCCGGACGAATGCGATGCGAGGCACGACTTTGACTTTTCTTCCCTCTCTCTTCCTCGCCACCTGGAGGAACGATTCACGGGGAACGCCGTGGACAGACTTCCGTCGTGTGACGTATCGAGGAACCACAATTTCAACTTCCCTGTCCAGTTTCCGTAGAGCGAAGTAGGCTTACCAGTTCTGACCTTGACCTACACCAACTCTAAACTCTAAACTCTAAACTCTCCAGTCGTCTAAACTTCCCCAGTGAAAAAGCCTCTCCCTTCCTCCCTTCCTTCCTTCCTTGATCCAAATGATCTACTTTACCGAAACTGGAACTGGGACAGAAAGCTTTGGTGACCCACCAGCGCAGACAGAGAGAGGAGACACAGAGAGAGACGACGAGAAGAGATGGGTTGCTGCTACAGTGTCCCAGATGCGCCGGATGTCATCCTCCCAGGTAGGTCAACGTCCTTCCGCAGACGAATTCGCACATCATCTTGTACTGACGACAGCCGACTCCTACTCTTGTGTGCTTTGTCTCCGCTTCTTTCCCTGGCACAAAAGACCCGGAGGGGCCTTCCACCTTCACTTGCAAGAAGCTTGGAATGTTCTCTGATGACTACGTTGTCCTCGCCGACGAGCAGGACCCCAACTCCAAGTGGCTCTTCCTCAACAGGCAGGGTGGACTCTTCTCCGGAAGCTTGTCGTAAGTGTGCACATCCTGGCAACGACGCTCCCGCCCATCTTGCGGCGTGTGCTGCGTTTCTGACCCTTCGTTCTCTTGCGTGCCTCCCCCCTCGCCCCTGCACAGGATTGATTTGGAGAACTTCGTGAGGAACAACCCAGACAACCCAAAGAAGGGAGAGATCTTGTGGTACGTCAAGTTCGACAGCGCTCCAAAGTACAAGAGGGAGTACGACGACGACAGCAGTGACGACGAGTTCTCCGACGGCGGGGACTACTTCAGCTTCCTGAGGCACAGGAGGGAGAACCACTACGCCATGAAGTGGAAGATGATTAGCGAGATGAGGATCGAGCCGGGCAAGAGGCCTGGGGGATCTTACATCCTCAAGGTGAAGGCCAAGGGTACCGCCACCAGAAAGGTGAGGTACGAGCTCAACGACGAAGGCCAGAGGGAGAAGAGGTACCACGACCACGAGAGGGTGAAGAGCGTGAGCTACAAGATGATCCAGAAGAGCGACGGGGCTGAGGTGGACACCTGGAAGATTCGCGGAGACTTGAACAGGGGAAGAGAGTGCCACTGGGAGAATGTCTTGTTCGACGCGACGGAGAACAGGGGGGTCAACCGCGTCAACACCAAGCCAAACTGCGACCCTTCCCTCTGCCTCCTCGTCGCGCACATCTGCGCCACCGAGTACGACATTGGAGCCGTCAAGTCCAACTTCAGGCCGCAGTGGGAGTAAGTGCACAACAACAACAACAAGCGTGGCTCCCTTTCGATCCCTTCCCCCCCTTTCTCCCTCGATCTCGCCCCTCCGCAGGGGGACACAGAGGACTGACGGATGGCTCTCTCTCCTTCGCGTGTGTGTGTGCGTTCGCAGGAGGCAAAAGTTCTACCACGAGACTCCTTGGTCTGGATAGACAACAACAGCAACAGACGACAACACACAACAGACGACACGAGAGAGAAACAAACCTTTGGAGAAGATCTCGTCTTTCTTGCTTCCGCGGGGGACAGGAGATCCCCCCGTTTGTTTAATAATAGAATCATCATCCTTTCCCTTTCTTTCCCCTCACTCCCTCATCTTCCTCATCTTCCTCATCTTCCTCATCTTCCCCCTCACGTCCCTCAGCATCCCAGACTCAAAAGGTGCTGCTGGTGCTGGTCATGGCGCGTGGACTCCTCGTGTCGAGGCGGATGTGCTTGTCCTCCTTGGCGAGGGGGAGGACCGCCGCCGCGCCCCAAGCCCTTCGATGCCGGGCCTGGTGCTCTTCCCCCTCCGACCGCGACGACGGCGCGTCGACCTCGGGGAGGACGGCCACCACGAGGGAGGACGAGGACCATCACCACCACCGCAAGGGAGGAGTGGTGGATGGAGGGGGCCGGACTTCCCTGTTCGTGGTGCCCGGGGGGGTCGGGGGTCGAGGGAGCAAGGGGGCAGTGCGGCTGGACGCTTTTCTTTCCGATCAGCTCGTGGAGAGGAACCTGAGTAGAGCGAGGATCCAGGAGAGCGTGCGGGCGGGGACGGCGACGGTGAACGGGCGCGTGCAGGTGAAGCCGGCGTACAAGCTCCGCCCGGGGGACGAGGTGGTGTGCGAGATCCTGGATCGCCCCCCCCTCGACGTGGAGCCGGAGGACATTCCCCTCGACGTGGTTTACGAGGACGACTGCCTCCTGGTCGTCGACAAGCCTGCGGGTCTGGTGGTCCACCCGGCCCCGGGCAACCACGGAGGGACCCTGGTGAACGCGGTTCTGCACCACTGCAACCTCCCTGGGCTGCGGGTGGGGGGGCTGGACGAGGGGGAGGACGGCGAGGGCGAGGGGAACGGCGAGGGCGCGTCGTCCCCCCACCCTTACCGCAAGGCGGAGCTGATGTATGGGAGCGTCCCGGTGCCGAGGCCCGGAATCGTCCACCGGCTGGACAAGGGGACCAGCGGACTGATGGTGGTGGCGAAGGACGACCTGGCGCGCGAGAGCTTGCAGCTCCAGTTCCGGGAGAGGACTGTGGAGCGCAAGTACCTCTCCATCTTGTGCGGCCAGATACAGGCGGCCGCTCGGGGGGGGGAGGACGGTGTTGGCGCGGAGGGGAGGGTCGTCACGGCCATCGGCAGGGACAGGAGGGAGCGAACCCGCATGGCAGCCTTCCCGATCCAGGGCGTGGAGCACAAGCCGCACTTGAAGAGGGCGTCCAGCAGGTACTCGATCCAAGAGGTCCTCGCGGGGGGGGCGGCCTCCCTCGTCTCCTGGAGACTGGAAACCGGTAGAACCCACCAGATCCGAGTCCACGCCAAGTTCTTGAACGCCCCCCTCCTGGGGGACGTGACCTACGGGGGCAGGACCGAGCTCGCTGGCCTTGGAACGATGCAGCGGCCCGCTCTGCACGCCGCGACCCTCGGGTTCGACCACCCCAAGACGGGGAAGAGGCTCAAGTTCGAGAGGGACGCGCCCGAAGACTTCCTCGCCGCGCTGAGAGACTTGCGCCGCCACCGGCAACCCACCAGCACGTAGTGGTGGTGGGTTGCACACGCATTGCATTGTCTGTAATTCACTCCATTATTGGCTTCTCCTCTCCCGGATTTTGCAAAATCTTATCCTCTTTGGCCTTGGGGTCGGGGACCGTTACCAACACACACTATGAAGCTCTCGATCTTCAAGCCGAAGCGCGCGCAGGTGGACGAGGTCCTGGCCGGCGCGGAGTAAGTCGACCAGCCCTTTCCGAAACTCTCTCTGCCTTGTTCTTCGGCGGCCCGTCGCTGCGAAAAGCAACAACAAGAAAAGCCTGACTTTCGCAAAACCGCCCACCTTTGCCTCTCTCTCTCTCTCTCGTCTCCCTTCGCCTTCGCCGACGCAAACGAAGCAGGGGGCTGAACTACGATGCGAAGTGCGGCACGAAGGACCTCGAGGACGCGTCGCGCGTGAAGGATCTCAAGTCGCGGGGGTACCGCATCTGCAGCAGAAAGGTTCAGGTCGGGCATGGCTGGGACGACTACCGTAAGGCCAAGTCGAAACTGAAGGCGTGGGAGCACGTGAAGCTCGGCTGGACGGCCGTCGTTCCCGACGCTCCGCCGAAGAGGGGCTCGGACTTTTGCATCTGCGCCAGGGTCCTCGGGATTTGGATCACGAACCCCCTCAACACCGTGTAAGTGGATCACAGCAGGGTCCTCGCGGGGGAGCTCCTCGCGCGTCGCTCGTGTGTTTAGGGGGGAGAGAGCAACAACAACAGCTCGACTCAACTGAAGTGAAGTGAACTGAAACTTATTTGTCTTTCTGCCTTACTTATTTACACTTTACACACCTGCAACACAGGTATGTGGAGAACAAGAGGACCAAGGTCCCGCTGCTGAACTTGCTTCCCGTGCTGCCGCTGGGCTACAACTCGGCGAGGTACTCGTTCGCCGGGGGGACGAAGAAGGGCCACCTTCTCGCGGGGGAGGAGAGGTTCTCCCTCTCCATCGACAGGAAGACCAAGTCCGTCGACTACCAGATCTCTTCGCTCTCCAAGCCGGACCACATTCTGTCCACGGTGGGGTACCCCCTGGTCTGCCTGCTGCAGAGCTGCTTCATACGCCAGTCAACTCGCTCGTTTGCTCGCAAGATGAAGAAGCCCGACGAGTAGTGGAAGGCTCCGACTCCTTGAAGAAGTCGTACCCCTCGTCCACGTCCTCGATTTGGGGGAACAGCATCACGGTGTCCACGGCCTCCTTTGCGTCCAGTTGTCCGTCCACGACCTGGGCCACCGCTGTGAGCACGGGCAGGATGAGGTTGTACTTCTTCGCCAGGGCAATCACGACCTCCGCGGTCTTGACGCCTTCCGCGACCTGAGGACGACCAAGAAGAACACGTTGCGCAGAGACACGGGAGAGAGAGAGAGAGAGAACGAACGAAAGAAATTCACGGGGAATTGTAAGAGAAAGTTTTCGCTTCCGAGTCGTCACGCGCCGCGCCTCCCTCTCCAAAAAAAAACTACTCACCTGCGTCATCGACGACAGGATCTCCTGCAGACTCTCCCCTCGCCCGAGCCTGACCCCCACGGTGCGATTCCTGGAGAGGTTCACGAAAGAGGTGAGCATGATGTCCCCAACCCCTGCCACCCCGGTGACGGTGGAAGCCTCCCCGCCCATTCTAACGGCCAGCCACCTGATCTCCGCGGTCCCCTGAGCCACGAGGGCGGACAGGGCGTTGTTCCCCAGACCGAGGCCGTCCACAATCCCGGCCGCGATGGCCACGACGTTCTTCAAGGCCCCGACGATCTCGACGCCAACCACGTCCCTCGTCGTGTTCACCCGGAGGGTCGGCGAGGCGAAGACCGCCTGGACGGATCTGGCGTAGTTCTCGTCCTCCGAGGCCGCCACGAGGTTCGTCGGAAGCCCCTCCATCACCTCCTTGGCGAAGCTCGGGCCGGACAGAGCAACCAGAGGCTGGTCCTCGCCCAGCGCCCTCTGCAGCACCTGGTGCATCGTCAAGCCGGTGCCGACCTCCAGGCCCTTGCTCACCGAGATCACCGGGACGCTCTTCGGGACGAGGCCCTTGACCTTCTCGAGGAAACCCGTGCTCGCCTGCACGGGGATCGCGTGGACGACGTACTGGCAGCCCTCCAGGGCCTCCCTCGGGTCCAGGGTGGCGACGACGTTGCCGGGAAGGACGTAGTCCGTGAGGTAGCGGGGGTTCCTGTGTTTGGCGTTCATCGACTCGCACTGCTCCTCGTTCCTCACGACGACGTAGACCTTGGCCTGGCCGTATTTCTTCGCGAGCACGGTCGCTATCGCGGTCCCGAAGGACCCCGCGCCGAAGACGCACACCTTGGTTATCTCCTCCTCGAGCCGGTCGTTCACGCGCTCCGTCTCCCCCTGCTTGACCCGGGACCAAAGGATGAGCCGCCTCCAGGACTTGTTGACCGCGCGCCTGTACGCGCCATTCTCGTCCTCCCCCACCTCCAACCTCTTCCCCTCGCCTGCTCTCCCGCCCTCCGGCAGGGAGTACCCCCCCCGGCAGAGCACAGTGGAGAGGCTCCCCTCCACCTCAAGTCGTCGCCCAATTCCCAAGCCGTCGCAGCGTCGCCTCTGAGGGGCGACGGCGCGACGCGGCACCACGCGCGGGAGGACCGCCCTCGACGACGCCCTCTCCACTCTCTCCATGATTGATACGACACGACGCGATACTCTCTCTCTCTCTCTCTCTGTTGGGTTGGTGGATAAGGGAGTTGAGGGAGCCTGTCCCATCTGTCCCATCATCGTCCTCAGTTGAGGACGCGAGAGATGAGCGGGCTGGTGGAGCAGCCAGCAGGCAGGAGAGAGGAGTTGTGGTTGGGACGAATCGCGTCGGCCCTCCCCCGGTCGTTCCAACTGGTGGCGGTCTCGTGTGTGTAAGTTACATCTCTTGTGGTGGGATGGTTTATTATGCAGGGGCTGCGCTCTCGATGGCGCAGATGCACTCGTAGACGCTGGCTCCCTGGCTCATCTTTTCCATGAGCCTGTCGTAGGCCACGGAGTGCTCGTTCAGGAGGGTGGCGGCACGGGCCACGGCCCACCGGGTGAGGTTCTGCTGCTCGCTGTCGCTCAGCTCCTTCTCCGACTTGTTGATCAGGCTCTGGAGGTCGAAGAGGTCCTCCGACTGGCCGACGATTTTTTCGTACTTGAGTGCCTCGGCGGCGACCCCGCCCATCGCGATGACCGCCAGGGAGTCCAGCTCCCTGTCCTCGAGGCGGCCCCTGTAGAGCTCGCGCTGCAGGACCGCCTTCGCCAGAGCCACTCGGGCGCCCTTGAGGGCCAACGAGTAATCAGCGATGGGGCAGCCGTGCAGGTACGCGACCAGGAAGTGGCCCGCCTCGTGCCTCAGGGTCCTCTCCCGGTAGTCCGGGAACACGAGGCTGAACTTGTCCGTGAGGACCGTGAGGAGACCCGGAGCGGTGCTCCCGATCGCCAGGACGACCAGGTTGATCCCGCCGATCAGGTAGGCCGAGAAGAAGCCCCAATCCCCCGGCAAGACCGCCCCGGCCACCGTGGCCAGGACCGACGTGGAGAGGACCACCGTGGCGAGAAACGCGGCGTCGTTCCGCACGGAGGGTGTCGCGATGGCGGACGGCTCGCAGGCCAACTTATTCGGCCCCCTGGTGAGCTCGCCCGGGAACACGTTCCTCCGCACCGACGTCGCCCCCGCGGCGTTCCACAGCTTGAGCTTCCCCTCCCCCCGCAGCACCTTCATCGCCTCCAGGATCTCGCTCGTCCCCAGGGCCTGGTCCCTCTCCGAGGGCGGCCGGGCCATGAAGCTCTCCAGGGGAGCCCGCAGGGGCTCCAGCCTGCTGCTGCTTGTGGCGTGGCTGGGGGGCGCCCTGGCCGGGGAACGACCGAGACGACCATGACAACGATGATGATGATAAAGCTTCCGATTGAAGGAAGACGACAAAGACGACGACGCTCTCGTGGCACCGGCAACGACGACGCCCCCGTGGCGGCGACGACCTGGAGACGGAGAAGCCTTTGCCTTTTCAAGGAGCACAAACATCTTCTTCTCTCTCTCGCTCGCTCGCTCGCTCTCGCTCTCTCTCGCTCTCGCTCTCGATCTCTGATTTTGAGGCTGAGAAAGCTGGGGCGGGGATCACATGGACATGTCTTGTCGGTGTCTCCAAGAATCAGGAGGGGTCGGAGGTTGAGTAGGACGACGACGAGAGTGTTGGGCCGGCGGGGTTCCCAAGTCAAGTTCCGACGAAGGACGACGACGATGAGGATGAGGATGATGCCGCCACGCTCTCGTCATTGCTTCCTCCTCGTTCTCGTGCTCCTCGCTTGCCTTGGCCGAGGCCTCCTTGGAGTGGAGGAGGCCAGGGTGGCATCCAGGTCCTGGACTGACCCTGGCCACCGCTTGGAGGAGGCGCTGCTGTTCGTGGAGCGCAATGGCACGAGGCTTCAGACGAGCGACGGGAAGCCGTACCGCTACGTGGGGATGAACTACTGGTACGGCGCGAACCTGGGCTCTGTTGGGCCGGGGGGGGACCGGGAGAGGCTCGTCAGGGAGCTGGACGAGCTCTCGGCCCGGGGGATCAAGAACCTGAGGGTGATGGCGGGGAGCGAGGGTCCGAACACGGAGCCGTACAGGATCGTTCCTGCGATGCAGGTCGGGCCGGGCGTGTATGACCGGGACGTGGTCGAGGGGCTCGACTTCCTCCTCAAGGAGATGGGTCGGAGAAAAATGAGGGCCGTGATGTGCCTGACGAACGAGTGGATCTGGAGCGGGGGGCTCGCCCAGTACCTTGTGTGGGGGGGCTACGCGAAGAAGATTCCGGTCCATCCGCCCGGCCCGAGCTCCTGGGAGACATTCATGCACTTCACGTCCCACGCATTTGGTCACGAGAGGACCGTGGAGCTTTACCACGACCACGTCAGGTTCATCGTCGGCAGGAACAACTCCCTCACGGGCGTGCCGTACGCCGAGGACCCGACTATCATGTCCTGGGAGCTGGCCAACGAGCCCAGGGGGATGAGGTTCTTCGACGACTTCTTCGCTTGGGTCAAGTCGACCTCCGCCTTGATCAAGAGCCTCGACCCGAACCACCTCGTGACGATCGGTCTGGAGGGGGACACCATCGACCCCAAGTACAACGGGATCGATTTTGAGAAGCTGAACTCCCCGAAGACGATCGACTACACCACGATCCACATCTGGGTGGAGAACTGGAAGTGGTACGACCCTTACCGCCCGGAGGCGACCTACCCGTTCGCCAAGGAGAAGTCCCTTGAGTACCTGCAGTCGCACGCGTCCAGATCCCGGAAGATCGGCAAGCCTATGGTCCTGGAGGAGTTCGGCATGGCCAGGGACAGCGACACGGGGAGGGACAGGTACCTCCCCTCGACCCCCGTGACGTGGAGGGACCACTTCTTCGACAACATGCTGTCCTGGGTGTGTCTCTTGGGCCGCGACCCGAACTCGGCGGTCGTGGGCGCCAACCTCTGGGCGTACGGGGGCGACGCCTACAAGGTCGTGAACAGCTTGTGGACCCCGGGCGGGTTGTGGAAGCCCGGGAACGCGTTCACGGGCGATCCTCCCCACGAGGCCCAGGGCTGGTACTCGATTTACTCCGAGGACAAATCCACCCTCGAGCTCATTCAGAAGTACGAGGAATGCATATCGCCGAACCCTTCGCCGCCTAGCCTGCAGGTCAGGGCGACCGTCATGGACCTGCCTTGAGTGCTCCCCGGACCCAGGACCGGACCAAAACCACATGTTTCAATACAATACAACACAATCGTTCCAGTCCATTCCTCCCTCGTGCTATGTAGGTGTGGTGCGAATCATTTGTGTTTCTCCACCCATTCGGTAACGGCGGCGTTGGTTTCCTCGGGGTTGTCCAGCATGCACCAGTGGGATCCCTTCGCCAGGCGACGGTACTCGAAGTCCGCGCAGTGCTCGCCCGACTGCTGCATGTGCTCCTCGAGGAGGTAGGTGTCGCCGGCGCTCCAGACACCCATCGTGGGGACGGCCACCTTGGTGTAGTAGGACGTCAGCGCACCAGGGGTACGTGCCGCGAGGTACAGCGACGCGAGCGGGTTGCCGCGATCCCAGTTGCGCATGCCATTCATGGCCACCGGGTCTTTGAGACGGGCGCAGACCTCGTCCGCCTCCGGATGGGTCGGGATGATGAACTCCCGGTAAAACGCGCAGTCGTCCTTGGTGTAGAGGTCAACGATGTCGTCCTGCGTGTTGAGGTACATGTACCAGTTGTCGCGGAGGCTCTGGAGGTTGAGGCTCGTGGAGAAGACGAGCGGGTGGCTCATGGAGATGGCCACGTGGCTCTTGAACTGGTCCGGGGCGTTGATGACGAGCTCCCACGCGACGTAGCCGCCCCAGTCATGCCCGACGACGTGGCACTTGGGCAGGCCGAGCTTCGAGATCAGCTCGAGCATATCCGGAACGATCTTCTCCCCCGCGTAGCGCTTCGGATCCGCCGGCTTGGAGGTCTTGCCGTAGCCAAGCATGTCGGGCACGACCACGCGGTGGCCCTTCGCCACGAGCGCCGCCGCGAGACTGTCCCACATGGCGCCGGTGTCGGGCATCCCATGCACGAGCAGGATCGTCTCGCCGAGGTTGTCGCCACCATACGTCGCGACGTAGTATTCGGCACCGTTGATTGCTAGCGTTCTTTCTTCTTTCGCCATTCACACACTCTCTCTCTCTTAACGCCGCTAACGCTCCTGTCTCGTTGTGGAAGATTTCCTTTTCGATCACTTTCTCTTCCACCTTTCGCTTGCGGCGGCGAGAGCAAAGGAAGAAGCGAGCGCAAGCAGCGGCCCGGCCCAGGGGAGGGGCGTCATGACTGGAGGTGCATTGAATCTTTCGGGTGGGCGGCGGCTGGTCAGCGAGCTGGACGCTCACCTCGCGGACGTCGACGACCTGGTAGAGGTAGACGAAGGACAAGGAGGCACTCCCATGGAGGTCGAGTGCACGGATCAAAAGTGGAGGAAGCTCGTGCTGTTGGAGTACCCGCTGAGGCCTCCCGAGCGTCCTTACCGGACTGAGAGGGCGTCGGAGGTCAGGGTGAAGCCCCGCGTGCAGAGGATTGAGGTGGACGTCCCGATCGACGCGATAAACGAGAACTACAGGGACGACGGGGACCAGCGCCTGCAGGATCTGACGCTGAGGTCGAGCAACGTCGACCTGAACACGAACCACTTGGTGGGCGTCGTGAAGGACGGGAAGCTGATTTTGGTGCCACTGGCCAAGGCCGTGCAGATGAGACCGAAGATGGACTTCGTGGGTCAGGCCGCGGCGACTGCCGTAAAGGTGGAGAGCGCCAGGACCGCGCACACCCCGAGCCACAGGGCCGGGACGGTCGGCGCGCAGCACAGCAAAGGGAGCATGGAAGTCGTGACGGTGCAAGTCGAGAGGCACGAGACCAAGAGGCAGATCGAGGCGAGGTACAGGTCGCACGCTTACCTCAGGGAGCAGGAGGAGAGTGAACCTTGGTCCAAGCTGAAAGTGACTTCGCCCTTGGAGGAGGAGGCAATCGCCGTGAGAGAAAGGTGGTCCAACCCTCCGGAGGACTACGACGCGGACGAGAGCGTTGGGAGTTCCGAGGCGAGGGAAGAGAGGCAGCGTGCGTACGTTCGGGAACTGTGCGCGAAGCCCGCCGATTCGGACGCGTAAGGAAGGTGGTGCTCTTTGTAAATTGATTGTGTGCAATAAATTAATTTAGACCTTAAAACACGCTTCTTCTTACGCCTGGCTGTCCACCAACTTTTTCAACAGATCGTTCGTCCTGTGCAATACTACGAACCAGGTCTCCTCGAAACCTTTCGAAGAGCCGCTCGCACCCTCGTCGAGCAGGCAGCCGTCGCATTTGACCCTGGGACCGGCGATCGACGAGGCGCGCTCCCCCAAGTCCCCGAGCGAACGCATGTGAGTCGAAGAGGTTTCGCTCTCCTTCAATTTCGATGCGAGAGAGGCGCCGAGCTCCGTGATAAAGACGGCGTCGCAGGCATACCTGAATTGCCTCGAGGCGGACGGCTTCGCCTGCAGATACAGTTTTGCCACGCCCCCGCACAGGATTTCAAGGAGTCCCTCGACTATGGCGTCCATCAAATCTGCGGGAAGCTCCACGAAGGACGCCCTTGCGCATATGGCGTTGCAGAAGCAAGCAAAGCCCACTAGCACGGACTGAAGCTCTTCTTCCGGGCTCTTGTCCGACTCCCACATCTCTGGCCCCGTGCCCTCGAGAGGTCTGACGAAAAACTTTTGAGCATAGGAGTTTATGCACTCGCAAAGCCTTCTGGAAGTCTGGATCACCAGCTCGCTTGCGCCCTGGCTCAAGGTCAAGGACTTGAAGGACATGTCGAAGCTGGTGGGCTGCCCCAGAGACTCTTCCGTGTCCCCCCTCATGCCATGAACGACGGTCCTGAGCATGGCCAACGAGTTGAGCAAGACGACGAAGGAATCAAAGTCCATGTCGTGGCCCCCAACTTTGGTCTTCACGGCGTCCTCCAAGCGAATCAGGATGTCTGACACGACGCAAAAGGAGGTTGCGACCAGCATGTGGTCTGCGCAACTCTCCTTGCTGCACCCCCGGCCCTCCCACAGGCAAAGAAGGAAGTCCAAGAGGCTGTGGAAAGGCTTGTGGACCATCCCATGCAAGCCAGACTGCCTGGCAATGTCCCTTACACTGCACAGGTCGTCGCGCTTGTCGTCGGCTCCGCTTGCCAGGCAACCCGGCTGAAAGAACTGTTGCCCCGAGAGAACGTGACGATCCACCAACTCTTTCAATTTCTCGCCGACTTGAAACCTTACGCTCTGCAAAACTTTCTGCCACGCCGGGTGAAGTTCCCGGCTGATGTTGCTCTTCAGTCTGATCCTCGTCTCCCGCAGCGCGCTCTGGTGGGACTGGCCCAGTTCACCTTCCAGGGTCCGAGAGAAAGAATCGAGGTAGCTGCCATAGGCGCCTGCTGAGGCCACCAGGAATTCCGAGCACTCGGCCAGAGAGAACTGCCCGCTCCGGTCGTGTTCGCTCACGCAGTGCTTCAGAACAGTGTCGACAAAGCTCTTGGCAAAGTAATTTTCCAGCAAACCTTCGGAGACGACGGTGAGGTCCGCACGCGCAGCAGTGAGCCACTGCTGCGCGTGTGCATCGCCCACAAGAGCACTCGCAGCCTTTGGGTCCGTCTCAGGCGTCCCATCTTCCCGCTCAATGCAGTGCAGCAGGTGCTTGTCAAAGGCCGAGAACACTCTGGCGAAACTGTCCTCGCCGCGGGACGAGTCGCTGGCGTCCCCCTGGCACTGCAAGCCGTACGCCAGGTGAAGGACATCGGACGCCGACAGAGAGTTCGGAATGCCCGCCCCGTCGTTGCGAAGACCATCCAGCAAGACCTTGAGAAGGAAATCCACCACCTCCTTTTTCGCTTTGAGTGCTCTTCTGTGCCCGGCTGGCGACCCCTGAGCGGAGGGCAGGGGAACCTCGGACGGGGAGAAGGGATCGGAAACACCTTCCCCTTGCTCGACCCCCTCCCGCCGAAGCCCGTCGAAGCGAGACACCCTCACCCAGGGCCTCAAGCTCGAGTCCTCCACCAGCACCTCTTCCAGCTTTTTCCACTTGTTGTTCGCCTCTCCTTCCATGACGCGCCACGCCTTCCCGCCTGTCGAAACCAACGAAAGCGAAGGGAGGGAGGGATCCACCCGTCGTACTCCTCCCCCTCGTTCAGCGCACCCTGCGTAGGCCCCTCGAGGCCACAGCTGTCGCCCAGAGAGAGAGAGAAAGGGGCGCGCCACAAAAATCCACAATCGATGGATCATGGCGCCCTCGGCCTCGGCCTCGGCTTGTTTGGGGGATGACTTGGAGGGGCAGGCGGAGGAGAAGCTCCTTCTGAGCGACGGAGGGAGCGAGCGGTCTTCAGATGGGGAGACTACTTCTTCGTCGAGTTCCTGCTTTTCCTGCTTCGGAGGTCTGGGGGGGGAGGGGGAAAGGGCCAAGCTGAAGCGAAAGCTTCTCCTGGCAATCGTCTTGACGTTTACGTTCATGATCGTAGAGCTGGTGGGGGGCTGGTTGTGCAACTCTCTGGCCATCATGACAGACGCTGCCCATATGCTCTCGTAAGTGGAGTCGACGGTTTCGCTTTCTCGGGCCCACCTGTGCGGATGGGATGACTGGCTGACACCTCTTTCTCTCTCTTCGTCTCGACTGGTGTGCTTCAGGGACTCGACCTCTTTCTTCATCTCGTTCATGGCCGTCATGATTGCGAGCAAAAAGCCAACGAGGAAGTACACGTTCGGCTTCCAGCGCGTTGAAATCTTGGGCGCTCTGCTGTCGGTGATCATCATCTGGCTCCTAACGTTTTACCTGGTGGTGGAAGCCATCGGTAGAACGCGAGGCATTCTCTACGGGAACGAGACGGATCAAGTCGATGGCAAGACTATGGTGAGTCCCACGCACACTTCCCTTCCGCATCAGCAATTCTGACAGCCTCCCTCTCCCTTTGTAGACCATCATAGCGTGCATCGCCCTCGTGGTGAATTCTGCGCTTTTGCTCGTTCTCGGCCATGATCACGGTCACGGGCATGGGCACTGTCACGGTCACGGTCACGGTCATGGGCATGGGCATGGGCACGACAACGGGCACGATCACGACCACGGGCACGATCACGACCACGGGCACGACCACGACCACGGGCACGATCACGACCACGGGCACGACCACAACCACGGGCACGACCACGACCACGGGCACGATCACGACCACGGGCATGGGGAAAACCTGAACCTGAGAGCTGCATACATTCATGCTTTGGGGGATTTGATCCAGTCTTTGGGGGTTTGCATTGCAGGGGTTGTTATCTGGATAAAGCCGAGCTGGCAGCTCGCGGATCCGCTTTGCACCTTCACCTTCTCGATCATGGTGCTCTACACGACAATTCAGATACTGAGTCAAACGCTGGAGGTTCTGCTGGAGACTGTTCCGCCGAACGTGGACATCGTGAAGTTGAAGGGGGACATCGAGAGTCTCCCTCACGTTCGCGAGTGCCACGATCTTCACGTCTGGTCCCTGACGACGGGAACGGTGGTCTGCACAGCCCACATCGTTGTTGATGTGGAGACCATCTACGAGGCGAGCGAGATTCTGCACCAAGCAAAGGAGGTCTGCAAGAGGGAGAACGTAAGCCACGTCACGCTCCAATCGGAGGCCTACGGTAAAGCCTGCCCAACACACCGTTGTTGGGACCAAAGCTAGGCCAGGCCTGTCTGGCGGGAAGTACACTACTGTAAAGTTTTTTCGTTCAATTTTATTTACACAGGTTTTTGAGTCTCTTTGGCCTTTTCCTCCTCCAGATACTCGTCCACCCCAAGCATCTTGTGTATCTGCGCCTCCTGGGACTGGATGGCCTTGAGGAACTCGCTATATTGTATTTTGCCATCCGAGTCCACGTCAAAGTGTTTCAGAAAAGTCGCAACTTCTTGCTCGGTGAGCGGGTCCCCCAGTTCCGACATGGCAGCCATAAACTCGTCGGTCGTGATGCAACCGCTGCTATCCTTGTCAAAGTACTCGAAGGCCAGGCGGATCATGGTCTCCTCGTGCTTCTTCTCCGTGAGAAACCGCGCCCACAGGTGCGAGATCTCGCCAAAGGTCAGGTGCTTCTCGAGGGGAAGCATCATCCCCCTGTAGATGCTCCTTATCTTCGTTGGCATCGGGTTCAGACCTATCGTCTGCAGAATGGTCACGACGTCGTCGAAGTCATAATGCCCGTCCTCCACCTTGTACCCCAAACTCGTGATCGCTCTCGCAAGCATTTTGAGCTCCACCCTCCCAAGGCCACTGGTCTCGGCATAGTACGTCACATTCTTTATGGCAGACACCCGGTGGTGGAACAGAAAATTCATGGTGGCGGACTCCTACCTCGCCTGGGACCAGCCGCAACGCCAAAGATGCTCCACTACTCCCCGCACCAACACACACACAAGTCTTGGCAACAACAAACTCGGTTCTCCGCGTCCTCGCGTTACGTTGTCCAACCCAAACCTACTGAACTTTCCTCTACCCTCTCTACCCTCGCAATCCACCTTCGCATCCACCTCCTCTCTCCTTGAGCACCGTACCGTCCCAGTCCTCTTCCAACACAACCGCAACGAAGGGGACCACCGACAATGGAATAGACCCAAGCCTCAAGCAAAGCAAAGCAAGGCAAAGCAAAGCAAGGCAAAGCAAGGCAAGCACCCCGCTCTTCCTCAAAAGTCAAGTCAAACTGGAACGGGAACGTCTCTCCTCGACCCAAGCCGGAAAGCAGAACGAGATTGAGCTTGAGGCCAGGAGCGCTTGGGCAGGAGAGTGTGCACCTGACTTGACTTGACTCCCCGGGAAGTGGAGTGCGAAGCCAAGGGGTCTGTGGGTTTGAATCTTGGGTGGCTGAGAGAGGCTCGGACGGCGAAAACCGGGCTGGTCTGGGCTTCTCGAGTGAGGCATATCTCACGTCACCTTGTGGAGGACAACTAGTGGATGAGGATGAGGATGAGGATGATGGCGAGGGGGAACGCATGCTCAGGGAATCCGGGGGGGACTGCGTCGTGCGATCGACGGTGGTTGGGGGGAGGGGGTCTTACAGCGGGGATCGTGTCGCCTCGGGGGCTGCGGCAGCGTCGGGACCCCCGTTCGGGCTGCAGACCGGAAGGCAGGGAGCCGGAGCCGGAGCCAGAAGCGGCCTCGACCGAGGCGGGAGGTTCCCCACTGGGGAGCTTGCTGCCCTCGCAGGCGCAGATCAGCGAAGGCTTCGAGAAGGTCGGGTTCGTGGGTGGCCAGGGCACTCGGGTCAAGTGGGGCGTGCTCCGGGAGAAGATCCCGGAGGGCGAGGCCCTGCCGAACCCAGAGGACCGGGAGAAGAGGAGGAGGGAGGCGGCCGAGAATCTTGTCAACATAGATCAGGAGGAGAGGAGCCGGAGGCTGCTCGCCGGAAGCCTTGGAATGGTCGTCACCACGGCCCTGGCCTTCCTCTGCACCGGCCAGCCCTTCCTGGTCCGTTACCTTGGAGTTGGCGTCCCCCTCGGTCTGTCGCTTGGATTCCTCGTGAGCGGTCAGCAGGGCCTGTGAAACATAGGTCAAGCCGGCCTCTGGGATGTGGACGGCACAGGCATGCAGAAGATAGAGGACGAGGCGATATCGGAGCAGATCCTTTCCAAGGTGAACACCATGAACGGCAGGATGTTCCTCATCACGACAGCGCTTTCGATCGCCTACTCCGCTTTCCCCTTTCAGAACTAGGGAGAGAGAGCCGCTCTGCGGGACGCGCGTTAGCAATGATGCTGGGTGCGTAAAGTCACGGACAGCACCCAGCGGAATAAACAGTCGTGAAGACGTCTAATGCAGCAACAACCTCTTTGCTTTCGAAAGAGAGAAGGTTTCCGTGCACATCAATCGTTTCCGTTGCATTTGGGCCCAGAGATCCATCGCCGCCTGCCCATCACAAATGTGGTGAACCTGGTCATCAGCCCACCTCTTGATTATGGCACGACCCGTCCCCCCCCCCTTACACAACACCTGCCACTCACCACCACCTTTCCATCATTCACCCTCCTCCTCCCCCTCCCCCCCCTTGATGCCACGCTCCCGCTCCCCAGGGGAGAGAGAGAGCTCGCGCGGCGGCATAGCAGGAGGTCACATTGGGTTGCAAAAGCGGGAACGATGGAGGGCAACGGGTACTGCACTTGGAATCCTACCGCCGACAAGGCGACGGAGGAGAAGCTGGTGGTGAACAACACGCTCATTCGCTCGGGTCACGTTCCCTTCGCGCCCAAGGAGGGGAACAAGGTGAAGTGGTACACATGCGGCCCTACTGTGTATGATGTGGCGCACATGGGTCACGCGAGGGCGTATCTGACCTTCGACATCCTCCGACGCATCCTGGAAGACTATTTCAACTACGACGTGGTGTACCAGATGAACATAACGGACATAGACGACAAGATTATCGTTAGGGCAAGGAGGACGGAGCTCCTGAGGAAGTTCAGGGAGAAGGCGGTGTCGTCCGTGATATCGACGACGGACGTCGGGCAGCGAGTGCTGGACGCGGCCGAGAAGACGAAGGAGAGGGAGGAGGGCAAGCTCGAGGCGCTCAAGGCGGAGCTTGCCAAGGCCGTCGAAGTCTCGAAGAGCTCGAAAGAGAGCGCGATTCTCGACACCCAGGTGAAGGAGCAGGAGCTGAAGGTGTCCCAGGCCCAGGAGGCGCTTCGCAATGCCCAGACCGCTGTGGCGGAGCTGAACAAGTCCCCAAAGTCCGGGGACCTGCTGGAGGCGGTCCTGGAGGCGGCCAAGGATTCTCTCGCCGAGTCTCTCGACGCCGAGGAGGGCCACACCATGGGCGGCTCCAAGGACGAGGACCACAAAATCTTCAGGGAGCATGCCACCAAGTTCGAGGCCCTCTTCCACGAGGACATGACGAACTTGGGCGTCAGACCTCCCACGATTTTGACCAGGGTGAGCGAGTACGTTCCTGAGGTCGTGGCTTACATTGAGGGGATAGTGAAGAAGGGCTTTGCGTACGAGAGCAACGGCAGCGTCTACTTCGATACCTACGCGTTCATCCTGGCGGGCAACCAGTACAGGAAGCTCGAGCCGATGCCGCAGGTCCAGTGGGAGAGCATCAAGGCCGGGAAGGGGGCCTTGGAGGGCGAGGTGTCCGAGAAGAAGTCTCCCATGGACTTTGCGCTGTGGAAGAAGTCAAAGGCGGGAGAGCCGGCGTGGGAGTCCTCTTGGGGGCTCGGAAGGCCGGGGTGGCACATAGAGTGCTCGGCAATGGCGGGGGATGTGCTGGGAGACAACCTGGACATCCACGCGGGCGGGGAGGACCTCTGCTTTCCCCACCACGACAACGAGCTTGCCCAGTCCGAGGCCTACTGCGGCTGCAAGCAGTGGGTGAACTACTTTTTCCACGCCGGGCACCTTCACATCAGGGGACTGAAGATGAGCAAGAGTCTTAAGAACTTCGTGACGATCCGACAGGCGCTCGAGGCGCACACTGCGAACCAGATCCGCTTGCTGTTCCTCATGCAGAATTGGGACAAACCGATGCTGTACTCGGATCAGATGGTGGATGACGCGAAATCGAAGGAGGCCATGCTGAGGAACTTCTTTGGGGCAGTCAAGGGCCTGCTGAGGGAGACGCCACCGACGAAGTATGCCGCAGTCCCCCAGAACTGGCTCGAAGAGGAGTTCAGCCTGAACGAGGAGCTCAACAAATGCAAGGCAGCGGTGCACTCGAGCTTGTGCAACAACTTTGACACCCCAAGCGCCATGGAAGCGATTTTCGCCCTTGTCTCGAGCACAAACAAGTACATCAACCAGCCCGACAAGAAGGGCTTCCGTGTCATGCTCCTGAAGAGCATTGCCCTCTACATCACGAGAATTCTTCAGGTGTTTGGGCTGCTGGTGGACAGCGACAGCATAGGTTTCGGAGGAGGCGGAGGCGGCCAGGAGGACGCCGTTGAGAAGTACCTGGACGCTTTCGTTCACTTTAGGGATCAGATCAGGTCGCTTGCCCGGGACAAGGGCATCAAGGACTTGCTGGAGCTCTGCGACAGCGTGAGAGACGACGTGTTCACGGAGCTCGGCGTCAGGGTCGAGGACAGCACTCGCGAGGGCCAAGGGTCCCTTTGGAAGCTCGACGACCCGGCTGTCTTGAAGAAGGAGATCGAGGAAAAGAAGGCCAAGCAGAGGGAGATGGCCGAGAAGAAGAGGAAGAACAAGCTCCAGAAGTTCCAGAAGGAGCTCGCGAAGTGGGAAGGCATCGCCGCTGTCGCCCCAGAGAAGCTTTTCCTCGCGGACGAGAAGTACTCCAAGTTCGACGACGGCGGACTTCCCGTGGCTCTCGCCAACGGGGATCCTCTGTCCAAGAAGCAGACCAAGAACTGCGTTAAGGAGATGGACAAGCACAGGGCCAACTACCAGCAGCTACAGGACAAGCCGGGCGGGGCGGAGGCGTACTTGGACCAGCTCAGGAGAGACATCGAGGGCTTGCAGATATAATAGTGTCCAAGGCAACACAAATAATGCTGCCAGACTTCCAGAGAGAGGGAGAGGGAGCATTTAAAAAAATATTATAAATCATAGAAGAATGACATGATAGCATTCCATCAATCCCAGAGCCCGAATCCATCCTCCATCCTCTCTCCTCTCCTCTCCCCCAGACCAGGGAAGAGAAAGCAAGAGATTTCATTCGCAGCCCCCGATTGCGGCGCACCACGACCCGCGAGATGGACCGCGAGCGCGAGAGAGAGCGCGGTTACAGGAGGAGGTCCAGGTCTCGCTCTCCGAGCGAGCGGCGAGACCGCGACCGGGACAGAGGCCGAGACCGCGACCGAGACAGGGGAAGAGACCGATCTTATTCCCCCCGGTCGAGGTCGAGGTCGAGGTCGAGGTCTCCTGGGTACAGCGACCGGCGCAGAGAGAGGCGGAGGCAGAGGGTTTCCGGGTTCGACCAAGGGCCGCCCAATGGAGGGAGGCCGGGCTACGGCCCCCCGGGAGGTTTCCCCCCTCGAGGCGCGCCCGGGTACGGGCCCTCCTCGGCGACTGGGAACCCGAACCCCTACCAGGCTCAGCAGCAGCCCCCTCGTATGCAAACGCAGGCGACAAGGCACGCGCGAAGGGTCTACGTCGGTGCGCTCCCGAACGGCCTGAACGACCAGATGATCGGCCAGTTCTTCGGCCAGGCCCTTCAGGCTGTCGGCGGCACGAAGCAGCCCGGGAGTCCCGTGGTCAACGTGTACTTCAACATGGAAAAGAAGTTCTCTTTCGTGGAGTTCCGCACGGTGGAGGAGTGCAGCAACGCCATGGCCCTGGACGGCATTTACTTTGAGGGCAACAACATTCGGGTGAGGAGGCCGAACGACTACAACCCGGCCATGGCGGCGAGCCTGGGACCCTCTGCGCCGTCGCCAAACCTGAATCTCGACGTGGTGGGCTTGAAGGCGGGCGGCTACGTGAGCCCCAGCGATTCCCCGGACAGGATATTCATCGGGGGCCTGCCGTACTACCTGGAGGAGCAGCAGATACGAGAGCTGCTTGGGCAGTTCGGGTCCATCATGGCCTTCGACTTGGTGAAGGATAAGGAGACAGGAAACTCGAAGGGCTACGGCTTCGTCGTGTACGACGATCCCAGCGTTACGGACGCGGCGTGCTCCGGCCTCAACGGCTTGAGGATGGGCGACAAGACCTTGAGCGTGAGGCGCGCTGCGGAGGGGCTGAAGCAGCGCCAGCAGCAGGCCCAGCAGCAGGCCGAAATGGCCATCGCCATGGCGATGGGAAGGCCCCCTGCCCAGCAGCACCAGCACCAGCAGCACCAGCACCAGAAGCCCGAGGGGAACCCCACGGCGGTCGTCAGACTGTCGAACTGTGTCACCATTGCGGAGCTGGAGGACCCCGAGGAGTACGAGGAGATCGTTCTGGACATGAAGGAGGAGGCGGGGAAGTACGGCGACGTCGCCAGCCTCGTCATCCCCAAGCCTTCCCCCACCGAGACGGTGGACGGCCTGGGGAAGGTCTTCGTCAAGTACAGGGAGGTCAGCCACGCCGTGGCGGCCTGCCAGGCCATGAATGGCCGCAAGTTCGGCGGCAACGTCGTGGTGGCAGACTACATGGACGAAATAAAGTTTGATCAAAGAGCCTTTTCCTGATTCTCTCGGCAGCGAGTAGTTTAAAGAAACAATCCGTTTCGAAGCGAAGCATTTCTTAGACAAGCAACACTAGGTTTTTGTTTTTAGGTTTTTGTTAGTGCGCGCTTCTCTTCTCCCCTCGTTCCGGCCACCGGCCAGCAGATCAGGATCAGGATGCTTGCCAAGAGGATAAGAGGATGATGGAGGAGGTTCGGGCAAGGGCGACTCGGCCTTTTGGGGCGCACAAGGTTGTGCGCCGGGGGAGGCACTGGCCGAGAGGGAGGCGGAAGGGGCCACGCGCCCTGTGTCGTCCCCGCCATGCGGTCGTTTTCGCGGCAGACGCTTCTCGGAGCGGGGCTGACTCCATCGAAGGGGTGGGGAGAAAGGCCCCAGAGAGCAAAACCGTGGTGGGGACGGAGCCCCTGGTGCCCGCGCCGCGAGGCGCGAGGGGGATCGGCAACTTCTGGGGGTTCCTGACCTTCGCGGGAGCGGTCGTCGTCGCGAGCGTCGGTGGGGTGGTCCTGGGGGCGAGGTACATGACGCTCGTTCCGCAATACTCGGAGAGCGCGAGGGCGAGGGCGAAGCGGTTGAACGAGGCGGAGCGGAACTCGAACAGGAACTGGGACTGGCCCATGTCCCAGACGCAGTTCGCCAAAGGGAGCGAAACCGTTGAGTGGCTCAACGCTGCCCTGAGAAAGGTGTGGCGGGTTTACATGAAGCAGATTGAAAGGTGGATCGAGAGGAGGCTGCAGAGGGCGATAGACGGGGCTGTCCTTCGCAGGAAGATCAGGGAGAGGAAGAGGAAGGAGGAGGGCGACTTCGTGCCGCTCTTCAACCTAAACAGCGTGAAGCTGGTGGAGCTCAAGCTCGATTTCCAGCCCCCGGTCTTGAGGGCTATCGAAAGCAGGAGCGAGAGCAGGAGGGACTCGGACATTGGGGCAATTGCGAACGTGAGGTATACCGGAGGCATGCGGGCGCTCTTCATGGTCGAGGTTTCCATCAGTTTGCAGGACAACGAGACGCCGGAGGAGATGAACGAGTGGCAAAGGAAGCTGAGCGGGGGTTACATGGCGATAGAGGACGAGGATCGGGGTGTGACCAACGCTCTCGCCCCCCTGTCCCTCAGCAGACCTTGGCAGATTCGGATACCGGTCCAGGTGTACGACCTGGACATCGAGTCCGACTTGTGGATCAGAGCGAGGCTGGCGCCCTTGGCTCCGTACGTTGGCCAGCTGTCACTGGCTTTTGTGGACTCGCCGGCCGTGGGTGTCCAACTCGCGCCTTACAAGAGGGCCCAATTGATGAGGATTCCGATCATCCAGTCCTTCCTCACCAAGCTGATCACTGAGGACTTGCCGAACCTCATGATCTTGCCGAGGAAACTGAATTTCGAGATACCTCCAAGTTTGGCAGCAGTTGCAGGGGCAGCAATCGGGGACGACATCGTGAGGAAGGCGATTCTGAACGCGGTTGTCAATTCAGAGGAGCAGGAGGACATGCCCGAGGAGCAGCTGGAGGAGACCATGAAGAACTTGATGGACCAGAGCAAAGCCCAGGAAGCGCAAGAGAAGTCCCAGGGCATTATCAAGAAGATGGTCAGGCCGGTGCAGAGCGAGAGCGTCAAAGAGAGGATTGACGTGGAGAGCGATGACGAGGCCGCCGAGCAGATCAAGGAGCTGGTGAAGCCTTGGACGCAAGGGGGGATAACCTTGCCCGAGGCATTCGAGGGGGAGTTGCTGGTGACCCTGAACTCTGCCCGGGGACTCGCGACGTGGGAAGCTTTACCTGGCATCGTGACGATGTCTGCCCCTTACTGCAAGCTGGAGCTCGGCTCCCAGGTGGCGACAACGAGGAAGTACGTCCAAAAGAAGTCGAACAGCAAGAATCCGTTCCTGAAGCTGGGCGGCGCGCTTTACGAGCCTCTGCAGTCGTCAGAGCCGGTGTGGAACCAGGAATTCCAGTTCCTGGTCGAGGACGCCTCCAAAGATGAATTGATCATCCAGGTCAAAGACACGAGAACTTTGCAGACAGAGTTCACGGGAAGGACGAACATAGGGTACACTAAACTTCGGGTGGCCGACCTGGAAGCTGGCGTTCAGACTCCAGTGTGGCTGACACTGCTGCCCCCTCGGAACATGCCGGGCGTCGTTGCGAGGACCATGACCACGGGAGAGATCTTCATCGAAGCGACTTACAGGGCCTTCCAGGACGAAGAGAGTGACAGCCAAGTCTCGCCGGACGCCCCACAGGAGGCATCCGTTTCCTCTCCTTTTGACGAGGACGACAAGCAGATCACGGACATCCGAAGCGCCGCGGAAGCGAGCACCAAGGCCGGGATAACGTCCTCGATGACCGCCCGAGCTCTTGCGATAACCAAGGCCGCTTCCGTGAGGGCTTCTGTTGCCCTGAAGCAATTCCAGAAGGACAAGACGGTGTCCGCAGAGATTGTGACGGACGCGGAGGGCACGCCTCCCGCTGGCGGCGGCAGCGAGTTGGGGGAGGTCTCGGAGTCAAGAGTGCAGAAGATGATGGAAGTGCTTCAAGAGCGCTTTGAGAGGGACGAGGTGACGAGCGAGAAGCGTGCGGCGAGGTGGATCGCGAGGAGCGACCGCCCCTGGTTTCAACTCGTATCTTTCTTGCTTGGCACTGTGATCGTGCTCCTGGTGCTCGTGGCGTACCGCCTTGATCTGGTGATCAACTTTTCTTGATAGATCACAAGAGAGTAACGTGTATAGACGTGCGTTGTGTAACATAAGAGTGGTACTTTTACTGACAGAGCAAGGTGTACTCCCCCGAGCCGCAGTCGACCTCGTCGGGGCTCTCGACGCTGACGACGTCCACCCTCCCGAATCCCTCCAGGCTCTCCGAAGAGAGGAAGGACTCCAGTGCGGCGAGGAAGGGGGCCTGGAAGATTTCGGGGGCGTCGCCCTGCTCCTCCTCGTCGAAGGCGCTGACAACGAGGTCCTCCCCCTCCACGGCCTTGTAGTACTCCTTGAGATCGGGGAGAACCTTCACGGTCAGCAGGATGCGGCCGCCGTCCAGGCTCGAGTCCGTGACGGGCACCCTCATCGGGTTCACGCCAAGCTGCCCGGAGAGCGCCGCCCTGAAGTCCGTCTCGTTGTACTCCGCGAACGGCACGTCGTCCAGGCGCATCGTCAGCGACACGGCGGGAACGCAGCGGCACTCGAGCTCGGAGACGTCGAAGCCGTCGAACTCCCTCAAGTCCCTGCTCTCCATGACGCTGCTGTCCACCGTAGGGAAGGTGGTCGGCGGGCAGACGCTCCCAAAGTCTTCCTCGCACATCTTCTGCTTCTCCAGCAGCACAGCCAGCACCCCGCTCGCCTTCTTCAGCAGCAGCTCGTTGAACCTCCTGTCCTCCACCTCCTTCCTGATCTTGTTGGTGAACGACTCGGGGTGGTCGTAGTGCCCCCTCGGCCCCCTCGGCGTCCTCGGCTCGTTGAAGTACCGCCGGACGCTGCCCACGGCGCCCACGGCGCCCGTGTTGAAGAGCGTGGAGGTCAACGTGCCGGAGATTCCGCTCAGGCCGAACAAGTTCGTGCCGTCCCCATCGATGTCCGCCAAGTTCCCCGGCATCGCAAAGTTCAGCACCGCCGGCAGCACAGAGCTCAGGGCGGCGTCGCTCGGCGTGGCCACCAGCAATCCCAAGAACAACGACGCGACGAGCGCTCTTGACCCCATCCTTTCGTCACACAACAAGCAACCCCCTTCGTTTCCTTCCGTCCGTCGTCGTCGTCGTCGTCGTCGTCCGTTTTGTCGTTGCGCGCGCGCTCTTCCCAAACACACTGAGCTCCTTCCCAGCTGTCAAGAATTTTTCTGAATTTATTTGAGATCTCGTCTCTGCCAGCGTAACGGCTCGAATCAAGGAGCGGGAGAGATCGAGGGGAGGCGGGGGAGGAGGTTTGGGGAGCCGTGGGCTGCTGTGATGGGGAGGAGGGAGAGCGTTGGAAGGAGAGTTCGTTCGTCTCTCCCCACCTCCTTTCGCTTGTGGTATCATCGCGGAGAAATCTGAAACGAAAGAACTAACAATGATGAACTAACAATGATGATGTAATGATGGTTGGGGTAACAAGCAGCTTGGATCTTCTTCTTTTTTTTTCTCTTGTGTCTGTGTCTTGACAGCAATCGGAAGGGTTCTTCCTTCTCAGGCCTTCTCCATCACCCTCCAGCGGAGGAAGGGCAGGATGGTCCTCTGGTCCCCGTTGCAACCGCAGGTGGACTCTCCCTCGCTGGTGCTCAGCGAGCAGTTTGGAGTGGAGAAGTTCCCGACGTCCGCGACGACCTCGACGAGCATCCCGTCGATGCTGAGCTCGGCCTGCCTGCCCTCCGTGATGGCTTCCTCCACGGACCTCTGGTGGGACCTGATCTCCAGGGGGAGCATGCCCCTGAGGGCCCTGGTGACGCCGAGTCCCTCGTAGAGCTGCGTCATGGCCCGCCTCAGGCCCCCGTCGAAGCCCCTCAGCGGGATGACCTTGGGGTCGACGTCCCTGTTCGCCAGCTCCTTGCCCCAAACGAAACCGCAGTTGTTGTCGAGGGTGGCGTTCCTGCAGCGGTCCAGCATCCTGCCCTTCATGTCCTCCGGGCCGAGGGCGAACTGGTCGCAGTACTTGTCCCCCGTCCTCGACACGTAGTCGAACGAGCCGACGCCCCTGAGGTAGTGGGAGGAAAGGAGCGTCTCCAGCAGCCTCAGGGTCTCCCTCCTGTAGTCCCTGTCGGTCGGATCGAAGGTCTTGGACCTGAACGTGAGGCTGTCCGGGTCGTCGTTGATCTCCTCCGTGGCGTCGAACAGGCCGAACCCGGCCGAGGTCGACGGGATCGTGGCGTTGGCCTGCGTCTCGTTCAGGAGGGTGGCGTTGGGGGGAATCTCGAAGATCCAGGTCGGGAGAATCACCGCGTTGACGATCACGCTGCCCTCCCTGATGTTCTGGATGAAGACCCGCTCCGGGGAGACCCTGAGGGCGGCGCTCATGCTCTGCTGGAAGCCCACCAGGTCAAAGTTGTCGATGCTCAAGTCCGGGAACCTCAGCGTCATTTGGATGCCCTCGATGCACCGGCCGCAAGTCGGATCGGCGCCATAGGCGGGGTGAAGCTTCGCCCTCACCTCGTAGGGTGATCCGCAAGCCTTGCAAGCTGGCGCGCTTTGCCTCGTCTCCTGGGCTTGCGCCCCGCCCCCTCCCCCTCCCCCGCTGCTCTGGGGTCTGGGTCTGGAGCCCCCGGTGGAGACGCGCTGAGACCTCAGTGGGTTCGACCGGCCCACCAGTGACCTCGAGAGCGAGAATCCCCCGCCGCCCCCTCCGGCGACCGTCCTGGGGCTGAACCTGTTCGGCTGATAGCCCTCGTACTCGTAGTAGCCGCCGCCGTAGGAGCCTCCGCCCAATCCCAGGAGTCGGTCGCACTCCTCCGCGCTGTTCGCGTTGATGCACTCCTCCGGGCCATCGTAGTAGTAGTACAGAATCGTGCGGACGCAGCCCGGCAAGTCCCCGTTCGCCGCCTCGCAGTCGGCGCTGGTGACCACGTCGGCGACCACGTTCTCGTCGTACTCGCACGTCCCGTCCTCGTTGGTGGCCTCCGAATTGTAGTTGATCGCCGTGAGGTCCGTGCACCCGTTATACTGGCAGCTCCCGTCGTCCTGGTTCGCGTTCGCGTCGAAATTCAGGGCCGCCGCGTTCGTGCAACCCCGGTACTGGCAGCTCCCGTCGTCCGTGGTCGCACCCTCGAGGTAATTCTCGGCGTTCGAATCCGTGCAGCCGGGGTACTCGCAGCCCTCAGCCGTGGTCGCTGTCGCGTCATAGTTGGCAGCGGACGCGTCGTTGCACCCGGAGAACACGCAGCTTCCGTCGTCCGTGGTCGCTTCGAGGTCGTAGTTGTCCGCCCCCTCCGCCGTGCACCCGGCGATGATGCAGTTCCCGCTGTCCTCGTTGGCCGCTTCTTCGTAGTTATCCGCGCGTTCGTTGGTGCACCCGATGACGGCGTCGACGTCCTCCTCCTCGCCGTCCACGATGTCGGGATCCGTGATGTCGATCTCGTCCTCGTCGTCCTCGTCGTCGACGGGCACGTCTCCGCCCCCGCCTCCGTCCGCGGGTGGGTCCTCGCCGTCCTCCGGTGGGTCCTCGTCGTCCGCCGGTGGCTCGTCCGCCGGTGGCTCGTCCGCCGGTGGCTCGGGCTCGGGCTCGGGCTCCTCCGCTGGTGGCGGGTCCACCGGTGGCTCGGGCTCGGGCTCGGGCTCCTCCGCTGGTGGCGGGTCCACCGGTGGCTCGGGCTCGGGCTCGGGCTCCTCCGCTGGTGGCGGGTCCACCGGTGGCTCGGGCTCCGGCTCCGGCTCCTCTGGTGGTGGCGATGGCGGCTCCACCGGTGGCTCGGGCTCCGGCTCGGGCTCCTCTGGCGGTGGTGGTGGCGGTGGTGGTGGTGGCGCCGGTGGCTCCGGTTCCGGTTCCGGTGGCGGAGGTGGCGGTGGGGGTACCGGTGGCTCGGTCTCGGGCTCCTCTGGCGGTGGCGGTGGCGGTGGCGGTGGTGGCGGTGGTGGCGGTGGTGGCGGTGGTGGTGGTGGTGGTGGTGGTGGTGGTACCGGTGGCTCGGTCTCGGGCTCCTCTGGCGGTGGCGGTGGCGGTGGCGGTGGTGGCGGTGGTGGCGGTGGTGGCGGTGGTGGTGGCGGTGGCGGTGGCGGTGGCGGTGGTGGTGGTGGCGGTGGTGGTGGCGGTGGCGGTGGCGGCGGTGGTGGTGGTGGTGGCGCCGGTGGCTCCGGTTCCGGTGGTGGCGGTGGTGGCTCCGGTGCGGGAGTCACGGTCTGCGCTCTCGCCGTCGGAGGTGCCAGCGACAGCGCGAGGATCCCGACCAGCACGCAGGCGACCACGAACACCAAGGACCTCCTGCTTCGACCCCCTGGCGACGACGACGACGATCCCTTCATCCTCGCGTCGGTTTCAGGTCCAACTTTCCTGTTGCAAAACCCCTCCCTCGTATTCGTGCGTCCCCTCTCAGCAAAGCAAACGACGCGTCGAAACGCGCTCGTAACCCCTTGTCGTCCCCGTCGCTCCGACAACGAACTCCGTAACGCTCCTAACGCTCCGTCGTCGCAACCGATCGGGAGCGTTGTCGTCGTCTGTGCTTGTGGTTGAGCGACTCACCACAGCAGGCGTTACAGAACCCTCGAAACCTAATTTTGCCTCCCATTCTCCCTGCTATTCTACGAGAGAAGCAAGGTATTGTGGACAAACGTTCCAAGAGAAATTAGGGGTTTAGGGTTTAGGGTTTTTTCGCCATAGCGTCTCTCATAGAATGGTAGAAAAATAAAGCGCTTTTCGCGGGCGTCAGAGGACGACGACGGAGGAGGTTGGCCCTCCATCGCGCGCGGGCAAGAGACAGAGAGACAGAGAGACAGAACCACAACAACACGCAATGGTGGTGGCTCGCGTCGTCGGCGGCGTCGTCGGCGGCGTCGTTCGCTCCTCCTCCGCCGCCTCCGCCTCCACCTCCGCGGTGTGTGCAAGGAAGAAGAATCATCATCATCGCGTCGTCGGCGGTCTTCCTCTTCCTCCTCGTCGTCGCGGACCACCGCGGTGGTCGGTGTCCTGCCCGTCGACGTCCTCGGAGAAGGACTCGTGGTCGCCGAGGGTGCCGCCCCGGGGTCCCGCGTCGTCGTCCCAGCAGCAGCAGCAGGAGTCCTCCTCCTCCTCCTCCCGGAGGTCCCCCGTCCCCCCGAGCGTTCGGGGGAGGCGGATGATTCTGGCGACCTGCGGCGTGCTCGGGGGGTCCCTGGCGCTGCGGAGGCTCCTCCCCCCGAGCGAGGAGCCCCCGAGGGTGTACGCGGACGAGGCCGGGCAGAGGTACCTCGTGACGGAGGGGGGCGCGGAGCTCGCCCTGTTCGAGGACGACAAGGGGAGGCCGTACTTCCTGGACCCCAAGGGCAACATGTGGTACGACAGCGGGGATCCGAGCGTCGGGATCCACAGGGTCGCGCCGGACGGCGACGTGTTCGCCCTGTGGGAGGACCCGAAGACGGGGGAGGTCCTGGAGAGGAGGCTGGGGAACCTCGACAAGGACCTCATCGACGTGGAGACCAAGGAGTACGGGAGCCTCACGCTCTTCAGGGACGACAAGGAGGCGCAGGACGTCCCGCCCCTGTGCCGGGACGACTTGGACAACCTCGTCAAGTGCCTCGACCCCAGCGGGAACATCCGGGCGGACAGGGACCTGGAGTACCCCGACGTCCTCCTGGAGGGGCAGGTCAAGAACCTGGAGCGGAGGAAGAGGCTCTTCGGGGGGTCCCGGCCCGTGGCCCCCGGGGACAAGGACATCGAGACGTTCCGCCAGGGCGACATCGGCCCCCTCGACTTGGGCCTCTTCGACTGACCAAGAGAGAAGAGAAGAAGAGAAAAGAAGAGAGATCATTCATTAATTGGTGTACAGAATGGTTTGCATCCATTTTGGATTTCCGCCGCCAAATTTTTCCCTCAGCAGCCTCCCCCTCCCCTGTACGTATCCCGTGTTAGCCCTCCCCCTTGGTGAATTCCCTAAATCCCAAGAAGGGATTAGTACGCTCGCCCCTCCCTTTCCCTTCGGACGCCCCCCTGGCGGCTTGGATCGAGAGGGAGAGAGAGAGAGCGCCGAGCACAGACGAGGTTGCGCAGGAGACGACAAGGTACGACAACGACGAGACCAAGGGGACGACGAGAGCGACGGGGAAGGGGACCTCGCCTAGCCTAGGGGAAAGAACGCCCTCGTGCCTGGCTTCCTTCCCTCGCTCTCTCGCTTTCTCGCTCTCTTTCCGACACCAGGGCCAGCACCACCAGCACCCCCGTGCCGTGGGCTTTCGAGGGGAGACGGGCTTCCGTGTGGAAGGAGGGGGGTGGTGTGGGGGGGGGAGTCCTCCCTCCCTCCACCTCTCTCTCTCTCTCACTCACTCACTTTCTTTGTGTGTGTGTGTGTGTTTGTGTGTGACCGAGTAAGGCCTCATCGTCCTCCTCATTCGTCCTCATTCGTCCTCATTCGTCGCATACAAACACACAATCACACACACACAACACGAGTTTCCTCGTGTGCCACAAGGAGAGAGGGGGGCCCACCGTGCACGACACCTCGGCCGGACACCTGGAACGGAAGGAGACCGACCAACACACGACCTCGAATCGAAGGAGACCTCCTCGAATGGAGTAGGAGCGCGGAACTGACACTCCTTCCCTTTTTGTTTGCTCCTCCCCCAGATGGTCAAGTCAGGAGAGGCTGTGACGCGTGAATACACGATCAACTTGCACAAGAGGCTTCATGGAATCACTTTCAAGAAGCGTGCTAGACGTGCGATCAAGGAGATCCGCACCTTCGCCCAGAAGGAGATGAAGACCTCCGACGTTCGCTTGGACGTCAAGCTCAACAGGGCTGTTTGGTCCAACGGCGTCAAGAACGTCCCTAGACGTCTTAGAATCCAGATCCAGCGCAGAAGGAACGACGACGAAGACGCTACGGAACAGATGTACTCCTACGTCACCGCTGTCGACGGAGTCGCGGTTGGCCAGCCAACCGTGGTTGTCGAGTAACTAGACGCAAGGATAACGTTCACTATTAAAAATGCTGCCTTGTAAATATTAGACTAGAAACTTGAAACTTTGAGACAGGAACTGGCCAAGCAACCACGCCACCACCACCACCACCGAGAAAGAGAGAGAGAGAGAGCCCGCGGACACGGAGGAGCAGCGAGGCGACGACAGGACAGGACTCGCGGGGGAGGGAGGTTTTGCCCTCCCTTCCCCAAACGTCCCCACACCCACCCACCTCACACACACACACACACGCTCTCTCTCCCTCTCCTCTCCACTCCCACACTCTCTCCCATCTCCCCTTCTTATTTTTGTGGCTGACCACAACTTAACGCCCAGCGGCACTCACTCTTACTCTCTCCACATCATGGGCGCGCGGGACGCGGTGAGCGGCCAGAAGGCGTGGAGGAAGGGGTGCGTGACGAGGGGCTCATTGGGCCGCCCCTCCCGGAGATCCGGGTGCAGGTGCGCCTTGGTCGATCATCCCACGAAGGTCGCCATCCCCTGTTCGTCGTCGTCGAACCAGGCCCACTCGACGACGAGGAGGAGGAGGAGGATCCACCGCCGCCTGTCCTCGCCTCGCACAGCTTCGACGGAGGTGGCGTCCTCCACGACCTCCGTGGTCTCGAGGTTCCTCGGCAACCAGGACAAGGACCTGGTCAAGGGCTATAGGATAGCTTCGAACTACTGGGAGGGGATGAAAAAGGGGCAGCCGGCGGGGTACAAGCCCGTCGTGTCCCAGGTCCCGAACGAGCGGGCTCCGGCGGAGGCCTCGAACGGGGCTGGGCCGGACTACGACGTCGTGGTCTGCGGCGGGAACCTCGGGATAGCCATAGCGCTGGCGCTGCAGAACAGGGGGCACAGGGTGCTTATCGTGGAGAGGCGCCTGCTGAGGGGGAGGACCCAAGAGTGGAACGCCAGCAGGAAGGAGTGCATGAACCTCGTGAGGGCCGGGCTGCTGACGCTCGAGGAGCTCGAGGACGTCATCATATCGGAGTTCAACCCGAACAGGGTGACTTTCAAGGGGGGGGAGGATGTTTGGGTGAGCGACATACTTAATGTCGGGGTCGCGCCGGACGACCTCGTCGAGACGTTGAAGCAGAGGTTTTTGCGGAACGGGGGCAAGATCCGCGAGCTGTGCGAGTTTCGGTCCGCCACCATCTACGACGACATGGCGGTGATCAAGGTGAAGGACAAGGGGGCGGGGAGGGGAAGCGGAGCAGAGGAGGTGCTTCTGGACATGTACGACGTGAACAAGCCTAACGCGGTGCCGACGACGACGACGGCGACGGATGCCTCCCTCGAGGGGGCGACCGCCTCGGACACGATCACGTGCTCGCTCGTGGTGGACTGCATGGGCCACTTCAGCCCCATCGTGAAGCAGCTGAGGAAGGGAGCCAAGCCCGAGAGCATCGTGCTCGTGGTGGGAGGGTGCGTGACGCAGGGAGTGCCAAAGTTCACGACCAGCGACATTCTCGCCTCCTTCACGGACGCGGAGCGGGACATGCAGTTCTTCTGGGAGACCTTCCCGGCGAAAGAGGGAACCACGATGTACATGTTCACCTACTGCGACGCCGACGAGAGCAGGGTGTCCTTCGAGAAGTTCCTGGAATCGTTCCTGAATTACCTTCCGTCCTACTGCAGGGAGAGGCTGGAGGCGGGGCAAGAGATCGGGATCGAGATGAGCGAGGAGGACGTGAGGGCCATTCAGGCGGACGGGGACGAGTTTTTGGACAACCTGAAGTTCAACAGGCTCTTGTTCGGGGCGTTCCCGAGCTACAAGCAGTGCCCCCTCAACAGCCCATTCGACCGACTTGTTCTGGTGGGGGATTCCAGCGCGGTGCAGAGCCCGCTGTCCTTCGGCGGCTTTGGGGCGATGCTCAGGCACGTGGGGCGCCTGGACGAGGCCATCCACGAGGCCATCGAAGGCAGCCACCTCAAGGCCTCCGACCTCAAGTTGGTCCAGCCCTACATGCCTGGTCTGGGGACGGCCTGGTTGTTCCAAAAGGCCATGGGTTTCGAGCCGTCCCAGATGGGATACGACGCGGGGTACTGCATCCCACAGAGAAAGGAGTGGACGAGGGCGCACGTCAATCGTGTTCTCAAGGCAAACTTTGCCGCCATGAAGACCATGGAAAAGACCGTGCTCCTGTCCTTTTTGCAGGACACCATACTTTTCTGGCCTCTGACGCGCACGATGTTTGCCATGACTTTCGTCGACCCGATCGCTATTTTGAGAGTGGTTTACTTGCTGGGCCCCAGGACCCTCGCTCAGTGGTTTGTACACTACATCATGCTTGGACTCTACACATTGTGCGACTTTGTCTTCGGAAGGTTTCGGAGCCAGACGAGCAACTTCCACGTCCGCAGGTACATGGACGCTTGGCGCTACGGTTCAGGAGCTGATTTTTTTGAAGAGCACTAATTATTCCTTTTTTTGGTTGCTTTTGTTTGTTGTTTTACACACGAGACTATTGAATTCTTATTTTTTTCGTCGTGGGTTGTTTACATGAGCACGCACTGGTTCTTGTTTGTTTTGCCCTTGCCCTTCTTGTTGTCCCCGTCGCTCTCGGCCTGCTGGGCGGCGGTGGGGAAGGTGAACCCTTGGATGAATTGAGTCGATATGGGCAGAGGGGTGAGGGCAGGAAGTGGCGTGTTGAAGAGAACGGGGGAAGCTCCATTCCAGGCCTTCGCGAAGATGTCCTCGAGGTTCACCGTTTCTGGAGTCTTTTCTTTCCTCGCCAGGCTCTGACCGAGGTTTCGGACGCTTGCGGCTGCTTTCTCCACCGTTACCTCCACCTTGCCCGCCGTCGCCAGGCTTTGCAGGGCTTGTGCCACGGTGATCTCCGGGGTGGTCGTCTCCGGGGTGGTCGTCTCCGGGGTGGTCGTCTCCGGGGCGGTCGTCTCCGGGGTCGCCTCGACCTCTGGGGCGCAGAACTTCACTTGCTTCGTTTCGCTCTTCCCACCGCCCTGTGAGTCGTCGTTCTCCAAATTTGCCATCACGGACTCCAAGCTCTCGATGGCCAGGCTTATCTTCTCCTTGACCCCGCTTCTCCTGCCCGTGCCCATCGCAGTGATGCTCTCCTCGATCAAGCTTTGGGCGCACGCCAGCTGGAAAGAGTGCTTCAACTCGCTTTCCACGACCGCCGTGGAGCAAGATGCTGGGGTGAGGACGCTCTTTGTGCTGAGGTTGGAACAAGTGCTCAAGCTCGATCCGCCTCCGAAGTTCAATACAATGTTTGCCTGCCCGGGGACAAAACCCTGGTCAAGGCTCGGAGTACGAATGTCGTCAACGTCGCTCTTGGACTTGCTGCTCGAAGGCACGGCAGCTGGCCTGGCTCCAGACTCCACGCTGCCCACCGGGGTCTGCACGCAAAAAACTCGAATGTCGTTGATCTCTTCCTTGACATTCTTCAAAAGGCTGTCGTACTTTGTGTTCTTGCTCTTCAGCTGCGAGAGGCACTCCATGCACTCGGAAACCCCGGCGTCGATGGTCTGCGACAGCCTGGTGAGCGCGGAAGAGTACTGGCTCTGCTGGGGGGCAACACTTGGCGTGACGTCCTTCCCCTGCGGCGTCTCCATGACCGTGCTGACGCCTCTCCCGCTGCTCTCCTTCATTCTCTTCTTGGGTCGCGTCGACCAGCTCTTCTGATGGTCGTCCCGTGACGCTCTCGTGTTGGTTGCATCCTGCAAGACTCTCTTTGGCGTCGTCCCCATGCGAAAATCCATGAGACTCTTCCTCACCTCGCTCCCAAAGCTAGGCCGGTCGCCTGTTTTGCCAGCCTCAGCTGTCGCAAAGTCCTCGTACATCATTCTCCCCGAGAGAATCCCGTTCTCCGAAACCAACACACAACGAAAGCAACGATACTAACGGCAAGTTGCAACGGCCAGGTGTCACCTTTTACCCTCCTCGCTGGGCTCTCTCCTCACCCGACCCGCGCCTTGGCCAAAGTGTGGGTCGCGTCGCGTCGGTCGTTCCCCTCCAAGATCTTTGTCTGTCGCCCTCTTTGAATCCTCATCCTCATCAACGGGAAAATGTCCTGGGGATGAGGAGTGGGGGGGGGAGGAAGAGAGAGAGAGAGAAGGGGACGGCCTCGTGTCTTCGTGGCATCGAAGCGAGCAAGATGGTTGGGGTGGTGGCATCGAAAATAATAATAATTTGATTCTGAATTGATCTTGATTTAGATTCTAAAACTTCTCCACGGCGAGGAAGTTGTACGCGCGCTTCCGCTTCTGGTGCCGCTGGTGCTGCTTGACAGCGATGACAGCGACGACGGACGACAGGACCAGGGTGAGGATAACGCCGAATGCTATCCACCCGCCTTGCTTCGCTGACAAGACCTCGCTGGGAAAGCTTGTGTACCCGATGCCGTACTCGGCGGGGAAAATGGCAACACCGCCCGGGCCCATGGCGTGGCAAGCGGTCTCCTGCTTCGGCTCCTGGGGCGTCCCGTCGTGGCACATGTAGTTGAAATCCACAACCTCGTGCCCCCCTCCCTGCATGCCCACCTTGACCTTCAGGGCGTACACGTACGTCCCAGTCGGGGCGTGGCACACGAATTTGGAAGCCATGCTGTGGCACGTGATGATCCGCGCCGGCACGTTGAGCTGCCTCTCGTCGAGGATGACCATGTCCGAGAAGTTGCCGTTCTCCAAAACGTTTCTGGACGGCGTTGGAACCTGGATGAGCTTGTGGTCCTTCAAGTCCCTCGCGGCAGGCCACATCTCGGGCTTGGCGATTGTTTCCGCGTTGCGGTCGACGACCCTCTCCTCGTACATTCCCACGAGCTCCTTGCGAGCTCCCTTGAGGATCGTGGTGGCGATCCCGCCCTCGCCGACGTCGCCCTTGTCAATGCATTTGATCTCATCGGTCCAGCCTGGGTTCTCCCTGGCCCACTTGGGGCCGTAGGGCTTCACCCCGTACTTTTCCAGCACCTTCATCACCTCGCGGTCGCGCTCGTCCTGGACCTTGTCCCAGGTGCCGTCGCACTCCATCTCGACCCTCTCGGGGAGCGTCTTCATGTGAAGCGGGTCGAGGGACTTGCCCTCCTCAAGCTTGAACCGTTTCCCGATCTTCGGGTTTTGGTGATACTTGGCCTCCTCGCCCTTGTGCGTCTCCAGAAAGAGCTGGTAGCACGCTCCGGAATACAGGGTAGAGTGGCACAGCTCCTTGTGGAGGCTCTTGAGCTCGGCGATCTTCGCGCTCTCCTCGTCATACCCGATCCTCGACCCCAGCACCCCCTGCGAAAGCAGGACGGCGGCCACCACAAAACCCGTCGTTACAGCCGTTACAGTCCTCCTTGCTCCCCTCGCCATCCTCCCTCGTGCTGCGCTCGTTCGCGGTATCCTTCGTGGTATCGTTCGCAGTATCGTATGATGTTGTCCTACCTCGCCGCCGTGTGCGCCGTGGTCGTCCTGTTTTCTGTCGCCGCTGCCAAGCCCACACCCACCATGCATGGCGCCCATCGAAAAACCAAGTCACGGATCATGAGCCTCTCAGCAAGATCACGCCTCCAGCATGAGGATGTACCCCTCATGCGGGCGCGCGACGCGCACACAACATCGAGGAAGACGACGACGATGGTGATGACGACGATGACGAAGACGATGACGATGAGAATGATTCTGGCGGCCCTCGTGGTGGTGGGTGCCGTCTTGGTGCAGGGCGTGTCCGCCATCGATGCGAGCTCGAATGATGTGGTGGTGACGTTCACTACGATACCCTCGCGTTTGGATCAGGTGGAGAGCATGCTCACCTCGCTGACCCAGCAGGAGGGACTCGGGGGGGCTTCCCTCCACGTGTACATGGCCCTTCCGGAGACTTACGGCGGCGTTCCCGTCGAGGCGGACGTTGGTGCCATCTCCGCGAAGCTTTCCTCGCTGCTCGAGGACTCCTCCGTGGTCAGTGACTTGGAGATCGAGGTCGTAGAGGACTTAGGTCCATCGACGAAAGTGATGCACGCCGGACTCAAGTACGGCGACGACCACCTCGTGCTCAGCGTGGACGACGACATCGCGTACAACCCCCTCATGGTCGCGACGATGCTTGGAGTGGCCAGCAGGGGGAACGGGAGGGCGGTCGTCGCCGGCTCCGTCGGGGTCATGAAGAACAAGTCCCCCATATTCTTCCACGGCAACCACACCGAGGAGGGCATGCCCGTGTTCGAAGGGTTTGCGGGTGTCCTTTACCCCAAGGGGTTTTTCACGGAGCCGCTCCTGTCCTGGATCAGGTCGTTCAAGGACCACAAGACCTTGCGGGCTTGCATGAAGGCCGATGACTTCACTCTGTCCTTGTGGGCAGAGAGGCACGCCTTCCCCGTCATGGAGGTCCCGAACGCGGAGATCAGGAAGCTCGAGGGGGCGATGGGCGACGAGGCGTGCCTCATCGGGAGGATGGACGCCTGCAGCGCGTGGTTGAAAGTTCTCGACATCGGGGACACGGGCGCGACGCCTTCCCTCCACTTGGACACGTCCAAGGGGGACAGCGTCGAGTTCGCGTGCCCCGGGGAGGAGGACCCTCGGGGGATCTGGCAGTGCTCGTCCAACACCATCAGGTACGCCCAGTGCGACAAGCTCTTGGAGGAGTCGCCCCTTCCTCAGGCCGAGAGCGCTCATACAGCTGTGAAGGCCGACACGATAGTGGTCGTCCTCGGCCAGGAGATCAAGGAGGACGGGAGCGTCCCGGATACCCTCGAGCGCAGAATCATGGCGACCGAGAAGCTCGTGCAGGACTTTGGGGAGGAGGCAAACACCGCCGTCCTGGCCACCGGGGCGGACGTGGGAAACTCCGGCGTGACCGAGGCTGAGTACATCGCGGAGAAGCTCGACGGCGACCTCGAGGAGACGAACGTACCGATTATCAAGGAGCAGCAAGCGACGAACACCATCGAGAACGCCTTGTACGCCCTCCCCCTCGTTCAAGAAGCGGGGGCGAAGGAGTGCGTCGTGGTCACCAACGACTTTCACATCGCGAGGACCAAGAGGATTTTCGACATCGTCTTTGCCGACACCGGGATCGCCGTGAAGACGTTTGCCGCGGAGGACATCGTCGTCCGCGGGTCGTCTGCCACCGCGAAGGGAAACTTCCCAACCTTGCTGGAGCGTCTCGGAAGCTACGGGGTCGACGTGGCCCGGGAAACGCTCAAGGAGCTGGACAACGCCGAGGACGCGCCCAATCCCCTGAGGCTGGAGAGCACGATCCCGGCGTACGGGAACGTCTCGCACAACTCCCTGACATTCGAGTCCCTCGACACGAACAATTTGCTCAAGAGCCTGGTGGCCCTCCAGGTCTTCCTCATCGCGTGCGTTTGGTACCTCTCCTTTGGGAAGCTTTCGAGAGGCTACTTCAAGAAGGACAAGAGGACCAGGAACTTGATCACCGCCTCCCTCCGCCACATGCAAAGGGTCTAAGAAAAACGTTTCGAATTCTAAATTCTTCATAATTCTTTTTCAATATACCAAGGACGATTCATGATTCAGTCAGTCAGCGTCAAGATCCTTGTTCCAAGCTCCTCCGTCCTCCAAAACGTTTTGGGCCAAGCTCTCCCGCCATCCTTTCCTTGGGATGAAAGGCCACCCGTGCGTGATGCGTGATCCGTGATCTGATTTCGCTCGATCACTCATGGTGGTTTGAGCCGCGGCACCGGAGAGAGCCGTAACAGTCGATCGAGCGTTACGGCGACACCAGAGACAAGACAAGAGAGAGAGAGACGATGTGCAAGGGTCCAAACTATGGCAGCAGCGCGAGAAACGCGGCTGGCTTGAGCAGCCGGTCGATGCGAGGGTACAGCGCCAGCGCGAGGTCGTTCGAGGACAAGGCGATGAAGGTCCCCACGAAACGCGGCCTGCGGCGCGGGGCTCAAGAGGCTGGCCGCGGCAATTTCGGCAGAATCTTCTTCTGGATGTTCGTTTGGTACGCTGTGAGCCTTTTCAACCTCATCGCGAACAAGAAGCTGTTGTCCGAGTACAAAGTCAACGTGAACGTGCTTGGGATGTCGCAGTTGCTGACTTCGGCCCTCCTCGGCTTGGCGCACGCCCACGGGGACCAGCTGTGGAAGGTCGTCCGCTCGCCCTCGCGGATCGTCGAGAGGCTGGACGCTTACTTCGGAGTGCCCTTGGCGCCGACCAAAGGGTCGACGAGAGACTTGGAGATGGCAGCGCTCGTCGGCTCGGCCCCCGCGTCGTCGAAGAAGCCCGCCGCCGGCTTCAAGCTTCTCAGGACGAGGATCAACTGGAGGAACATCAATCGCGAGCTCTGGAGGGATATGATGATCCTCGGCATGCTTCGAGGAACGACGCTCGTGCTGAGTCTGGTGGCCATCTCGTACGTCGCCGTCTCCTTCGTGGAAACGATCAAGGCCACGGCGCCGGTGACGACGGTTGTGTTCTCCTGGTTCATCCTGAGAGAGCGGACGCCCGCTCCAGTGGTCCTCGCCCTGTTTCCGGTGATGGCCGGCTTGATCGTGTGCACGGCGAGCGAGTTGAGCTTCAACATGATTGGGTTTCTCTGCGCGGTTACTGGAAACTGCCTGGACTGCGTGCAGAATGTGCTGAGCAAGAAGATCATGGCTGGCGGGCACTTCACCCCGGTCCAGCTCCAGTTCTACGTCTCGGTCGGTGCGGCGTCTTACCAGATTCCGTTCATGGCCTGGAAGCTCTACCGCTTGGCGGGCGGCGCAGCGGCGACGGGCAGCGGCCACGAAGGGGACTGGTACGGCATGGTCCTTCCCGTCCTCCTCTGCTCCGTCACCTTCTATGTCCAGTCCATCAGCGCTTACTACACGGTGTCCCTGATCAGCTCCGTGTCCCAGAGCGTGGCCAACACCACGAAGAGGACTCTGCTGATCTTCTTGAGCATCTTATATTTCGGGAACCCCGTGAGCGGCGCCACGGTGTTGGGAATCATGATGGTCAGCGGGGGCGTGCTGCTGTACAACATCATGCGGACAAAGTACCAAAAGACAAAATAGGCGGACAGGCACTTGCGGGTGTGTACTTGCTGGTTTAGGTCTTGTAATCGTATTGTATTCTATTTATTTTCCAGAATGATGCATTCACTTCTGAAGACTCGGCCGCCCAGTTGCCCGTCACCCATCGATGCAGAGGGAGTGCGTGCGTCCGAGAGACGAGAGGGAGGGAACCCCCCATCTTGCCTCTTCCCAGCGTTTCATCCGTCATCCATCCCCCCAAGATCCAGGAGAGGAAGGAGGACAATCTTGCTCCCCCTCCCCCTCCCCTTCCTTCCTCGATGCATTTCATTTTTTCAAATTTGAAGTAGCGGATTTTTTTTTGTGAAGGCTGGAAGCGCCGATGAGAGAAAGAGAAGGAGAGCACGATCACTCGTGCGCGTCGTGTCGAGCTGAGGAGAGCAAGATGAGCGTCGACTTCGGGAGGATGGAGCAGCTGCTGGACTTCGAGAAGCCACTCGACGTGGGCCTCCTCGACACCACCGTCAACGCCTTTTACATGTCGACGAACCAGACCGAGGTAAGGAACGCGAGCGGAGGGTGGTGGTTTTCGATTTCGTGTTTGGGAGGAGGGGACTCTCTTTTTTGCCCGACCGAGGAGGAGGCGAAGGAGACCCGATGAGAGGCCTTGCCCAAAGAATTTCGCGCATCGGGAAGGGTGCTGACCCTCCGTCTTCTTCTTCCCCTCGCCGCCTTGCCCCTTTCCTTTTCTTTCCGCGTTTCGTCCGTTCGGGTTTCGTTTTTCCAGAGGACCGAGATCGGAAAGTTCATGAAGCGCATGCAGGAGCACCCGCAGATGTGGACGCGGGTCGACGCCATACTGGAGACGAGTCAGAACCAGCAGACCCGTTTCTTCGCTTTGCAGGTAAGTGGGCCAAGCCCCTCCCCTCCGCCTCGGCGCAGCAGACTGACGGGAAACCACGCTCGCTTGTTGCTGGTGCGTCCGAATGGAACCTTAGATCATGGAGGATTTGATACGCCTGCGGTGGGGTGCGCTGCCAACGGAGCAGAGGGAAGCCATTAGGAACTACATTAGCAACGTGATCATCAAGATGTGCAGCGATGAGGCCGCCGCGCGGCGCGAGAAGGTGTTCCTGAACAAGCTGAACGTGATCCTAGTGCACATTCTGAAGCACGACTGGCCGAGCAAGTGGCCAAGCTTCATTTCGGACATCGTCCAGGCCTCCAAGTCGGGGGAGACCCTCTGCGAGAACAGCATGCACGTCGTGAGGCTGCTGAGCGAGGAGGTCTTCGACTTTTCGCGGGGCCAACTGACGCAGGCCAAGGTGAAGGAGCTGAAGGGCTCCCTGAACGGCGAGTTCGCTCTGATCCACGAGCTTTGCGTGTACGCCCTGGCGAACAGCAGGAAGCCGGAGCTCATAAAGGCGACGCTGAGGGCACTTGCCGCGTACCTGACGTGGATCCCCCTGGGTTTCATCTTCGAGGGAAACATCATAGGAACCCTGCTTCACCTCTTTCCCCAGCCAGTGTTTAGGAACAACGTCCTGCAGTGCATGACGGAGATCGCGGGGCTGCAGGTGGACGCCTGTTACGACATGCACTTCTTGACGCTGTTCAACGGGGTTATGCAGCATATCAACAACATCGTCCCTCCGGGCACGGACCTGCCGGCAGTGTACGGGCAGAGCTCAGACGAAGAGCAACAGCTGCTGCAGAACTTGGCACTCTTTTTCACAACCTTCTTGAAGTCGCACTTGACCTTGCTCGAGAAGCAGATCCCGCAGGACGCTCATATGCAACCCAAGATCAACGGGACTTTGAATTTGGTCGTCCAGATCTCCTACGTGAACGACAACGAACTCTTCAAGTCGTGCTTGGACTACTGGAGTCTTTTTGTGTGCGATATATTCTCTTCAGAGTGCTCCATGGACTCTCTGCCCCAGCAATTTGCGTTCGGAGGCAGCAACGGGCAGAAGCAACCATCTAGGAAAGTACTCCACGCGGAAATTCTTTCAAAGCTTCGGCTGCTGATGATATGCAAAATGGCGAAGCCGGAAGAGATCATTATAGTTGAAGACGAAAACGGGAACATAGTGAGAGAGGCAATGAAGGACAATGCGACCTTAGTACAGTATAGAATTATGAGGGAAACTCTGGTGTACCTGAGTCACCTGGACCACGACGACACAGAATCTCAGATGCTTGAAAAGCTGGCTCTCCAACTCAACGGCAAGGAGTGGTCCTGGAACCGCTTGAATACCTTGTGCTGGGCAATTGGGTCGGTGAGCTTGACAATGGCGGAAGAGCAAGAGAATAGGTTCCTTGTTACCGTCATCAGGGATCTCTTGAACCTCTGTGAAATTACCCGGGGGAAGGACAACAAGGCTGTTATCGCATCCAACATCATGTACGTCGTGGGCCAGTACCCTCGCTTCTTGCGCCAGCACTGGAAGTTCCTGAAGACGGTAGTCAACAAGCTCTTTGAGTTCATGCACGAGAAGTTTGAGGGCGTCCAAGACATGGCTTGCGACACTTTCCTCAAAATTTGCGTGAAATGCAGAAGAAGGTTCGTTATGCTTCAGATAGGGGAATCAGAGCCTTTCGTCTGCGATTTGCTCAGGAACATCCAAACGCACACGAATGATCTGGAGCCGCTCCAAGTCAACACATTTTATGAAGCGGTGGGCCTGATGGTGAGTGCGGAGCCTGACACAGGGCGTGCGGCGGAGTACTTGCAGCAGCTGATGAGTATTCCAAACATGAAGTGGCAAGAAATCATGGCTCTGGCCCGCCAGAACATGACTGCCCTCAGGGAAGCCGATCCTGCAAGAAAGTTGGCCAACATCTTGGCCACGAATACTGCTGTGTGTACCAGTATGAGAGGTCCGTTCCAGAAACAGCTCGGCCTGATCTTCAATGACGTCCTCGCAGTGTATAAGACTTACAGCGAACTTTGCAGTTCAGTCATTGCGACTGACGGTCCACTCGCGGCAAAGCGTAGCGATGTCAAGCTCATGCGCAGCGTGAAGCGCCAGGCTTTGCGGCTCTTAGAGACTTTCCTGGACAAGGCAGAAGCAAATGACTTGCAGCAAGTGGGAATCGGCTTTGTCCACACGATGCTCGACCCCGTGCTGGGGGACTACTCGCGCAGTGTTCCTGATGCGAGAGATGCCGAGGTACTGAGCCTTTTTGCGGTGGTCGTGTCAAGATTCGGAAGCACTGTGGAGTCTGAGATTGCTGCAATCTTCGACGCGTGTTTCCAGAGCACTCTCAGCATGATCACCAAAAACTATGAGGAGTACCCTGACCACAGAATAAAGTTTTATTCCCTGCTCCGTGCGGTGGTGCACGACTGCTTCAGAGCGATCTGTGCCCTCAGCCCAGAACAAATTAGCTTGTTGATCGACTCGATTGTTTGGGCCTTCAGACACACGGAAAGAAATGTAGCTGACCTGGGCCTGAACCTTCTTCTCGAGTTGTTGAACAGGATTCAAAAAAGCGAATTTGTGAATGTCTTCCACCAGAAACACTGTGTGCAACTGATACAGGAGATTGTCGCGGCAATGACGGACACATTCCACAAGCCTGGATTCAAATTGCACGTCCTCATTCTGCAACACCTCTTTTCGGTGGTGGCTGACCCAACGGTGCTGACAGTCCCAATCTGGGACCCGTCTCAAAAACAGTATCCTAGCAACGAGCATTACGTCCGTGAGCACTTGACGGGATTGCTGGCCACCTCCTTCCCAAACATGTCACAGATACAGGTGCAGGCTATAGTTGCGGGAATGTTTGATCTGAGGAAGGACTACGCGGCTTTCAAGAACCACCTTCGCGATTTCCTTGTGCAAACAAAGGAGTTTGCGACAGCAGACAACGCAGAGCTCTACGCGGAAGAAACGGCTCAGCAGAGAGAGAGCGAGAAGCAGAGGTTGTCGACAATCTCCGGCATGGTGAAACCAGACCAAATCCAGCTCGATGACATGAACATGTAAAAAAATTCAATAGATGTTGCAAGTAAATTTACTTCACTCCTGCCCCCTTCAACGTTTGCACCGTGCAGTTTCCACTCGAAGTCTGCAGCGCCACGCCACTGTACGTAACGACACATGCATCGCTCGTGCTGAAGTTTGGCTGAACTTGGTCAAACACCTTTTTCTTGGGGTTGAGCTGCTCATCCGCCTCGCCATCAAATCCATTTGCGAACACCTTGTCTCCTGCCTTGGATCCCTCCGGTGGCATCACCAGCTCCACTTTCGAGGCATCGTTCTTATCGAACGCTGCAAGTACCATTGCTTGTGACGACTCCCCCCTCATTTTGGATGGCTTCATGTTTGCCACCACAACCACATGGCTGCCCACCTTCTCCTCCAAAGGTATTTTGCCTACAAGCCCAGACACGACCTGGCGCACCCCTCCCTTGGCTTCTCCAAGGTCAATCTCCTCGACGTACAAGCTGTCGGCGTTAGGATGACGCCAAACCTTGGCAAGCCTTCCTACAACAAGGTCTAATCTCGAAACATCAATGTTGGTGTTCGTAGGTGGCTTGGGTTTCCCTGCAGCTTTCTTCTCTGCCGCCTTTTTCTTCTTGTCTGCCTTCTTCTTTGCTGCAGCGTCTCCATCCTTGCTCTCCGCTCCTGCGAATTTTTCTTTCATTTCTTTCATCTTGTCCTCCGAAATCGCTTCGAAGAGGACTTCAGGCTTGTCGATGTGTGTGTTGAGTGGCACAAGTCTACTTGGGTACCTCGCTCCGAGCAAAAGCTGCGCGTCGATTGCGTACGAAGTCTGGGGAAGCTTCATCTGCTTCAAAATCCTAGCCGTCGTTGTCGGCATGAAAGGCTGCATCAAACATGCAACAATACGGACAAGCCCAACACAAGATGCGATGACCCTTGCACACAGGCAACGAGTGCTCTCGTCCTTCATCAAGACCCATGGCTCCTTCTCCTGGAAGAACTGGTTTCCTGCCTTGGAGCACGCCAAGATCAGTCTGATGGCCTCGCGCATTTGCATTTTTTCCATCGCCTCGATGTACTTCTTCACGAGAGGCTGGACGGCTTCTCCCAATTCATCGTCGTACTTGTTCTCTGCTGGGTCGCTGTCCTTCTTCTGCTCCGCTGCGTCAGGTCCCCACATGTCTTCCAGGGACGGGAAATGGCCATTGAAGCGGGCGTGAGCGAAGCTCAGTGTCCTGTTCACAAAGTTGCCAAGATTTGCAAGAAGCTCTCCGTTGCACCTGTTCGCCAGGTCCTGCCACTTGAAATCGGCGTCGCTTGCCTCAGGCCTTGAGGACAGCAGGCTGTACCTCCAGACATCAGCTGGAATGCCAGTAGCCTCGGCGTCACTTCCGAAGACTCCTCTAGATCTCGACTTGCTGAACTTGTCCCCTTCATAAGTTAAATATTCTGTGACACTGATCGACTTCATCAGCGTCCACGGGTTCTCCTCGGGAGTCTTTGAGGTTCCAATCAGCGTGGATGGGAACATAATCGTGTGGAAAGGGATGTTGTCCTTGCCCATGAACTGGATGAGCTCCACCTTTGGCTTCTTTGATCCGTTGGTCGCCTGCTCACTGTCTCCGGCTTGCCACCACTGCCTCCACGCCGCATTCTCCCCGTAGCACGACTCCTCGTCGTCGTTCTCGCCCTCTCCGATTGTAGTCGGGGCCCCGTGCTTCTGGTTCTGCATTCTCTTCGCGAAGAGCGACGCCGTGATGGAGATGTAGCCGATCGGGGCATCAAACCAAACGTAGAAAACCTTGTTCGTGAATCCCTCCAAGGGCACTGGCGTGCCCCACTTCAGGTCGCGGGTAATGCAACGCGGCCTCAGGCCCTCTTTCATCCACGTGTCGGTGACCCTCTGGCAGTTGGCACTCCACATGCCCGACTTCTTCTTCTGGCTCTCCGATTCTTCGCCCTTGCCTTTTCCCCTCCAATCGATCCAGTCCTGGAGCCTCTGCTCCACCTCAGTCAAGTTCAGGAACAAGTGGTTCGTGGTCTCCATCTTCGGCTCGGTTCCGGTGAGCTTGCACCTCGGCTTGATCAGCTCCGTGGTGGAGAGCAAGCTGCCGCAGTTGTCGCACTGATCGCCCCGGGCGTCCTCGTATCCGCACTTGGGGCAAGTTCCCTCCACCAGCCTGTCGGCCAGGAACCTCCCCAGGGCTTCCGAGTAGAGCTGCTCCATGCTCTCCTCGTGGATCTTCCCGTTCGAGTGAACCTGGTTGAAGATCTCCTGGGCCACCCGGGTCTGCCTGTTCGTGGACGTCCTGCCAAACTCGTCGAACAGGATGCCGAACCACTTGTAGATTTTGCTGTGCAAGGCGTGATACTTGTCGCAAATCTCCTGGCACGTCATCTTCTCCTGGAAGGCTTTGGTCTCCGTGGCGGTCCCGTACTCGTCGGTCCCGCACACGAACAGGGTGTTGTAGCCCCTGGCGCGGCAGAACCGGGCGTAGACATCCGCGCTCAGCACGCAGCCGATGATGTTACCGAGGTGGGGCTCGTTGTTGACGTAAGGGAGTGCGGACGTGATCAGCACGTTCCTCGTGGTCTCGGAGGGAAGCGGCGGCCAGGCCTCCCCCTCGTCCGTCCCAGGCTCCACAATCCGGGCGAAGTCTCCCGCACCCGCGACCCTCCTTGGAGCCGGCGGCAAGGGCTCCCTCGGCAGGATGGTCACCCCCTCGAACTCCCCGTCGAACTTCCCGCCGAGCAGGCTCTCCACGCTCCTGTACCAGCCGAAGAAGTTGTCGGCCTCGTCCTTTCCCTTCAACAAGTCCCTCGCCTCGGCCAGACACACGTGCGAGTACACCACCACGTCGTCCCTGCTGGGCTCTCTCGTCCCGTTCAGGTACGTTCCATCCTTCAGAGCCCTCGCTATCTTCAGAAGCCCCTCCTCGCTCCTCGCGTCCCCTATCGTCAACCTCGTCGCCATCGTCAAGCACGCTACCCAAAACCTCTCTTTCTTCTCTCTCTCTCTCTCTCTCTCGATCGATCGGAGCCGTCTGGTATGGATGAGTGTAATATATGTACACCCGAAAAGTGTCTTGTTTGACTCGGGGGGTCATCCCAAGGAAAGGATGGAAGGGGCAGGAGCTTGGCATTGGCATTGGCTTGGCTTTGAGGAGAGGGGATGAGCAGACAGAGTAGTGGGAGGGGGACGGGAGGGGAGGCGAGCACGACATTGAGGTCGTCGACTCTCCTTCCAAAGCTGACCCACGCGGCTATGCGGCACAGGGCGTCGGGGGGTATGGGGGAGACCTTGGATGCGACAGGGCCCTCGAATCTTGTGCTCTTGTCCCCCATGGGAGGAGGAATGGGGGCGACTATGCCGAACTTGGGGGCGCACGCTTTGGAGAGGGAGTCCAGGAGGATATCGAGGCAACTCTCCTCGGCGACGCCGAAGAAGCTGAAGCGGCTTACCGAGAGCAACCAGCTCTCGCTGGTGCAAGACATGCTGAAGCAGAGCAAAAAGGACATCGACCAGCTCCTGATACAGAATTGGCTGGACAACGAGCTGGACAGCGAGCTGGAGGGGGAGGGGAGGGGGCCCGGTCCCCTGTCGTTCTCCGCTCCGGGGTCGGGCGGAGAGAAAATTGAAAGCGGGGCGGACAAGGAGAAGGCCAAGGTGAAGCGTTTGGTGTACTCTCAGATAGACTTGGTGAGGGCGGGCTTGTCCCACGAGACGGCTCAGAGGGCGCAGAGGGCGCTCTACGTGTACGCGGTGGGGTTCTGCGACGTTCTCAAGGAGCTGACGTCGCACTGCCAGCACAGGGACTCCCTGGTCTCGAACCTTTGGTCCGCGTTCATCGTGATAGCAGAGAAGATGATGCAGACCCACTTTCACAGCGAGTTTCTGTCCTCCCTCAAGGCTCAGCACAAGGCTCTCGCCAAGTGCAACTCCCTGAAGCAACACATGCAGGTCCTGAAGACGGAGACGGGCCACCGGGAGGAGGAGATGTCGAGGTTCGAAGCTGACCTCCAGGCCAGCGAGGAGCACAACAAGCTGTTGGGCGGCCAGGTCATCTCCCTCAAGAAAGCCTTGGAGACCGAGAGGGACCAGACGAACAACATTCTGAGGAGATACACCAGGGAGGCCGAGAGGGTTCAGGAGTTGCAGCAGATCGTGTACAGGCTCGAGAAAGAGAACCGAAACCTGCTGAACCGGGAGAGGAACATCATGAGAACAGCGAGGCAGTCGGAGTACAAGTATCTCGAGAAGGAGGAGCAGGCCACAAACGCTTATCAGAAAGCGGAGCGGATGCAGACGGAGAACGAGGGACTCTACAGCGAGATTGCGAGCCTCAAGCTCCTATCGGAGAGTTTGGAGGCCTCCAACAAGGAGTTGAAGGACGCCAACGTGGCGCAGCACCTGCTTTTCGAGGAGGAGGCGAAGGCGAGAATCAAGCTCCAAAACGACCTGGTGCACTACCGGGACTTGTATTCGAACGAAGAAGCGAAGAACGTGTCCCTGAGCAACGAGCTCGATCAGGTGACGATGCTGAACCACCAGTCCACTTGCGCCCTGCAAGACCTTGAGCAGGCCAAGGGCAGGCTCGAGGAGAGAATGAAGAACACTTCGGACAGCCTGAGCCAGGCGACGATCGAGACGGAACAGCTCACCCAAGAGCTGAAGAACTCGAGAGAGAAGACTGCCATCTTGGAAGTGGAACTTGGGGAAGCCACCACGAAGTTGACGAGGGTTACGACGAACTCAAAGCTGAAGGACGAGAGTATACTGAAGCTTGAGACCGAGCACGCCCACACTTTGCAAGAACTAGACAAAGCAAAGTCGCAAGTCGTAGAGGATCAGACTCTAATCAATTCCTCCGGGGTCGCCATGGCTGTCTTCTTCAAGCACGTAAGCAATCAGAGGACGATATCCCACTCGCTTTATGAATCCAAGAAAAGCCTCGAGAAGCAATATTTCTCGCTGAATAGGGACGACGAGAGAAAGAGCAGGAAGCTGATGCAGCTCAACCACGAGCTTTTGCACAAGAACTCAGAGCTGGACGACTTGCAGAAGCAGAGGGTGGAGCTCACGAGCAAGGTCGACGACTTGTGCAAAAAGGAGGAGGAAATTGTGCTTGCCACGACAAAGCTGAGTAATGAGCTTACGGAGAGAAACTCTGAGCTACAGAGGGTCACACAAGAACTGAACGAGCAGTTGACGAAAACCAACAATCTGGAGAAGAAGGCGACAGTGTTGCAGTCGAGCAATCGCGAGATGAATGAGGAGTTGTCGTCGGTAAAGAAACACGTTCAGACCCTTTCATCTGATCTTGGAAAGGCGGAAGCGTCAAGGTCGCAGCTGCAGAACAATCTCTCCAAGACCCAGCACAAGCTGGTCACAGCCGAAACCCAGCTTGAGTCCGACGAACAGGAGCTGTCCAAAATGACGGAGACGTGCAAGGAGCTCGAGGAAAAGATGGCCGAGTTGACGGACAAGCACTTGACGTTGGAGCAGGAGAGGGACAACTTGAATCAATCTGGGTTGGAGTACAGCTCCAAGCTAGCAGAGCTAGAGAAGAAGAGCTCGCAGATTCAAAGGGCTTTGGACGAGAGCGAGGCGGGCCGACGAAAGGCTGAAGAGTCTACCGAGAACCTTAAGAAGGGGGCTGAGGAGCTGCAAGGAGAGCTCGAGTCCGCGCGATCAGATCACTCCAAGGTGGTGGAGGAGAGCCAAGAAAATTGCTTGGAACTGGAAAACAAACTCGGGGCATTGAGCAAGAAGTACGAGGAGATGACATCCGAGCGTGACGGCTTGAATGAAAACCTGACGAGAGAGGTGGAAGCCAATGCTAAGCTTGTTGACGACAAGGAGACGGCCGAGAAGATGTTGAGGCAAGCTCAAGCCGTCAGGACTTTCCTCCAGGACGAGATAACTGCTTTGAAGAACAAGACTGCGGACTTGAAGAAGCAGGTTATCAGCGAAAGCGAAAGGGCTCGCCATTACCAGCAGCTCATCAAGAAGCTCCAGAACGGCGAGACTCTGGATGGCGAAGAGGCAAGCTTGGTGACCCAGCTCGAGGAATTGAAGAAACAGCTGGCGGCAAAGGACGACGAATTCATCAAGGAGTCCCGGCTCTACGAGGAGAAACTCAAGTACGAGAGAGGCAAGATCAAGGAGTTGAAGATTGAGGTTGATAGCGCTCAAGGCATGGTCCGCATCCTGGAACAGCAGATAGAGGAGCTGACGTCCTCTGACAAGGAAGGAAGCCCGAAGAAGGACGATCCCTTGTCTCCCAAAATGAATCCGGACAACTTCGTTCCCTCCTACCAAGCTCCTGGCCAGGAGATCGGGAATTTGTACAACTTGCTGCTGAGTCCAGAGCCCATGAGTTGGACATCGATATCGCAGCTGCTTCTGAAGACGCGGGGGAAAAACCATGCCGTGTCGTGGCTGAGTCAGAAAGAAGCAGTGACGTTCAACAAAGACATGGTCCGTCGCCTGATTTTGCACTTGTACGTCTCTTGGACTACGACCGCGGGAAGGGCGTGGGTGGACCAAAACCGAGCGAACAAAGAGGCCTCCCAGTGGTTGGATTACCAGTACCTGCCGAATATCACAAGCCACACGTACGACTACATGCTTTCGAGGTTTGGAATCATCGCTCTTGCGGAGAGTTGCCTGAGGGCCATGTCCTCGAGCGTGGTCAAGCAGGCGGCCAAGGGGGACAAGAGGTGTTACGTTTTCGCCCGCATGTGCTGCCTTGAGCCCTCCGCGTTCACTGAAAAGGACGAGGACAAGAAGATATGCATGGACGCTGTAGTCGAAGGAAACAGGGCTCAAAGCAGCTTGTGCAAGTGGCTTGCGATCATCATGTGCCAGCTGTGGTGGAACGCCGACAGCATCACGGTGGAAGAAGAATCAGGAAAGATTCTCGTTCCATACGCAAGGGCAAAATCGATTGTGAGCGAGCAGATCAAGTCGTGCGAGGAAGGCATTCAGGAAACCACTATGGAATCCTTCGGCGCCGACGTGGAAGTGATCAAGCTTCCAGATGTGGAAGAGGAGTTTGCCAATATTGATGACGTTCTGTACTGTGCCGTGATGGCATGGGACGAGCAGGTTCAGTTCCAAGCTCAAAAGGTTATCGACTTGTACATCTCAAGGGGCTTGACGCAACACCTCCTTTCGCAGAACGAGTTCCTCGTGATCCTGAAACATTCTTTCCGCGCGCTCTTTGACCAGCCAATGGGCAAGCTCTCGCTTCCAGCGGACGTGAGCATCTCGCAGCTGTACAGAGATTCCATCAAAGCCAGCAAGTTCAGTGACCACGTGACCGCGGAAGCGTTTGCTTCTTTGCTCTGCCAGTTCGGGTGGATCCGCGTGAACATCCCAGAGGAAGTGAAGGAGAAGGTGTGTAACATATCCATCGAAAACACTAAAGCAACCTATACCTTCGAGGAGCTGAAGCTTCTTCAGGATGTCTGGGAGACCATCCAGACCCCCCTTTCAGATGCCAGCAAAATGGGCTACATTACCCCCGAGGAGGTTGAAAGTTTCGCGAGACTGCTTCTGCAGAAGGCCACTTCCTCACCCATCTGGCAGCTGTTTAGGAGAATCATCAACAAGTGGTGGATCAGTTCCTTGAAAGACCATTGAGTGGAGCATAGTAAAGGCAATTTTTATACAATTTACCTTTCTTTTCGTTACTCAATGTCATCTGGATCAATGGGCAGCTCCGGCTTCCCCCACGTCCACGGAAGCTCGTCCGTTCGCCAACCCGCCGCCTGTATCTTCACCATCTCCTGAAGCGCTGCGTAAGACTCCACCCTATCGTCAAACCAGCTCTTGACTGCCTGGTAGTCATCATTCGCAAGTATCTGGTAGTCTTCGTGCCCCTTTCCTGCGATGACTACGGCGTCCCCCTCTTCCGCCATGCCAATTGCCAGCCTTATTGCGTAATACCTCTCCTGCACGACGTACCTCCTCACGGCATTCTGGAGGTACTGCGCCCTTGATCTGTTTCCAATGTACTTGAACTTTTCCCACCTCCTGGTCGTCGTCTCTGGAATGTACACGGGGTCCAAGTTGTGAATATCCTGGAGCCAGTGCAAACCGAGCTCCTTGTCGACCTGGAACTTTTCGTACAACTCGGCAGAGAACCCTGACACAATGTCGTCAATGACCACGTCAGGGTTCTCTGTTCTCGGGTTATCGCTCGTGACAAAGACGACGTCGCTCTTGTCGTGCGCAATTTTCCCCATCAAAGGCCTTTTGCCTGTATCCCTGCACCCCCCACACCCAAACACGGTGATGACGCGCTTCGCACCCATTGCCTTCACGTCATCCAAAACATTTGCCAGAGCGTCTGGCGTGTGAGCGTAATCCACAAGAACAGCAAAGTCTTGCCCCTCGTTTATCAGCTCGTACCTGCCGGGTACAAACTCTGTGGACTGAATTCCCCCGGCTATGACGTCGTTGGGGTATCCCATGGCTACCCCTGCTGCCACAGCACCCAGGATGTTGGAAACGTTCGCGTGTCCCAGCAGAGAAGACGTGATCTCGACTTCGCTCCCCGTGGCCCTCACCCCAACAACCATATCGGTTTGAAAGAGGGACAGCTCCGCACTCAGGCACGTGATGTCCGCACCAGACGACGCGTTTGCGCTAAACGTGAGCACCTTCAACCCCCTTCTCCTGGCCACCTCGATAAAGGAGGCGGAGACGGGGTCGTCCAGATTAACAACACCAGTCCCGTTTGTGGAGATGAGCTCGAAGAGTCTGAGCTTGGCCTGCTCGTACGAGTCCATGTCACCGTGGAAGTCCATGTGCTCCCGCGACAGGTTGGTGAATATTCCCACGTTCACGTCAACGTTGTCGCACCGGCCCATGGCCAGGGCATGGCTGCTGGCTTCCATCACCACGGCTTCGCCCCCCTGATTTACCATCGAAGCCATGATTTTTTGTACCTGCAGGGCGTCTGGGGTCGTGTTCTGCACCTCGTACTTGCCAAAGTACGGAACGATGTGGGCGGGCAAGGTCTGCTGCATCTGGAGGGTCGGGTCCTCCTCCCCGCTCTCCCAGATTTTTCCCTCCGAGTCCAACCTGTGCTCAGCCAGGGCGTACTCCACGGTGCCGACCATCCCGGTGATGAACCCGGCTTCCTCTAGGATCCCGCGCACAAGCCACGTCGTCGTCGTCTTCCCGTTCGTCCCCGTCACCGCAACCGTCTTCAGCTTGGACGAGGGGTCCCCGTAGAAAGCCTTAGAGGCCGCCGCGAGTCTCGACTGGGTGTCCTCCACGAACAGCACCGGAACGTCCAGCCCTTCGAGGTCGACCTGCTTGCTCGCGACAACCGCTATCGCTCCATTCTCCGCCGCCTGCGCCGCGAAGTCGTGGCCATCGTTCTGCGTCCCCTCTATGCAGAAGAAGACGCAATTGGAACCGATCACGCGCGAGTCGTTCGACAAGTTCTCCACCTGGAGCTGAGCTGCCGGCCCGTCGGCCTCAGGCAGAATGTCGCTCAGCGCCACGGAGACGCGCGGCACCACCGCCCCGGCAGGCTGCTCGCTGCTGCTCTTCTCGCTCGCTGCACTCACCCTCGCCGTGGGCCTCTCCGCTCTCTGCCGTGTCCCCTCCAGCACTCGACGCACGGGGAAACCACCTCTCAACCTGCTTCCGCTCGTCGTCCTGCCCCGCCGCGGCGAGGAGGACGCAGGGACCCTGCCCTTCCCGTCCAGGACCAGCCTCCTCCGGCCCCTCGGACCGCCAAGCCCTTGCCGACACGTTGCCATCGTCCTCCTTGTCAGAAGCAAAAGTGAGCGGAAGCAGCTCTCTCTGAGGATGAAGTACTTGGGAAATCGGGAGGCATCGGCGTTTTGCTAAAACGGTTGAAGGTTAAAAGGCATTAAAAAGTAGCAGTGCCTCAGTCGGCAAAGTCGGAGAACTTCTCCAAGTGGGCCTTGGGGATCACGGCCGTGACCTTGGTCCCCTCCTCGAGGTAATCCACGCCCTCCATGACGCCCTGGCTGTGTATGAGGTCGAGCAAATCGCCCCGGTCGTAAGGAATGATGGCGGTGACCGGACTCATGTCTCCAAGGGAGATGACGTTGGATTCGATCGCTTCGAGGAGGTCATCGATGCCCTCCCCGCTCTGGGCCGAGATACACACCGTGTTGGACCTGTTGGTGGCCGCGGCCATCACCTGGGGCTCCACCCCGCCGTCGATGCAATCGATCTTGTTCCAGGCGTGGATGACGGGGACCTCCGAGGCCCCGGGGATCTCCCTCAGGGTGCTCTCCACGGCGTCCACGTGGGCGTAGGCGTAGGGGGAGGAGACGTCCACGACGTGGATGAGCAAATCCGCGGACCCTATCTCCTCCAGGGTGGCCCTGAAGGCGGCGATGAGGGTGGACGGCAGCTGCTGCACGAATCCAACGGTATCCGTCACCAGGAGCTTCTTCCCGCTCGGCAGTCTGACCTTCCTGGTCGTGGGGTCCAGGGTGGCGAAGAGCTGGTCCCTCGCCTTGACGAGCTTCCTGTTGTTCTGGCCCGGGGTCTCGAAAGTCAGCGAAAGCTGGTTCAGGAGGCTGCTCTTCCCGGCGTTGGTGTACCCGACCAGGGCCACGACGGGGATGTTCGCCCTCGCCCTCTTGCGCCTGAACTGCTCTCTCTGGCTTCTGACGTTCTCGAGCTCCCGCTTTATCAGGGAGATCCGCTTCCTCAGCAAGCGCTTGTCCACCTCGATTTGAGTCTCTCCCATGCCCCTGTTCTGCGCGCTGGCGCCGCCCCCGCCCCCGCTCTGCCTCTCCAGATGGGTCCACATTCGGGTGAGCCGTGGCAACTGGTACTGGGCTTGCGCCATCTCCACCTGAAGCTTGCCTTCCCTGGTGGCAGCCCGCTGGCTGAAGATGTCGAGAATCAACGCGGTCCTGTCCGCGACGGTGACTTTCTCGAGCTCGATGCAGTCCTCCTCCTCCTCCTCCTCGGCGCCCAGGTCCTCGTCGAGGTAACTGTCGTAATACCCCGACGACGACGACGCGCTCCCGAACAAGTCCTCCCCACCGTCCATCTCCTCGGCAGCTTCGATCAGCGCGGACCTAGACGTGAAGTAGTTCGTGGATTTCTTGTTCATGATCTTCTCCAAGTTTTTGGCCTGGGACGGAGAGAGATCGCAGTCGAAGAACACGGTCGTCGCTCCGAGTCTCCGCGCCTCGTCCCTCACCTGAAAGGCCTTGCCCTTTCCTATCAAGGTGGCCGGCCTCGGCTTGTCCAGCTTCTGACTCGTCGCGCCCACCACCCTCAAGCCCGCCGCGTTCGCCAGCCGCTCCAGCTCATTCAGGGACTCCCCCGAAGCGATCAGATCCTGCACTGACTGATCCAGTTTGGACAGAAAATTTGGTGCCGAGCCAAACTCAACGCCGACCAGGTACACCGCCTCCGAATCCTCGTCGAGGACCATGGGCTCATCCCAATCGTTCTCCCCGTCATAGCAAGTGAAGTCCGCCGCGGAATCTTCCACCTCAACCTCTTCCGACGACGATCCTATCCAATCCACGCGGGCAGCGTCTTCCTGCTTCGTCTCCTTCGGCTCGGACTCTAGGCTGCTCAGGCACAGCCCCCTCCGCGACAAAACCACCCTCTCCGCCAATGCAACACCCCTTCCTCTTCTCCTCGCCGGCCAGGGCACCCTTCCGGTGCAGCTGCACGCTGCTGCTGCCCCCTTCTCTCTCCCTCTCCACGCCTCTCGCTGCAGCATCCTGCCTCTCTCGGCCTAGAACTTTTTGCCAAGGGCGTCAAAGTGATCAAGCGAGGTGCCGTTCGAAAGCTTGTCTGAAACCCTTTCCCTCCACCCTCGTCGCCTCGCCCCTCCCCTCCGCCTCCAACGCGCTAGGAACCTCAAGCCAAGCCTTCTCGACCGCGCGCCACGTACGAGTACGAGATCTCTGCTCTGACAGAGAGGGCCGAGCCGAGAGAGAAAGGGTAGTGTGTGTGTGGTGGTGTTGCTGAGCGAAGTGCTTTATGGTGGCATGAACCGTGGGGTGTATTCCGGTCACGCCAACGGGGACGAAAGTTTCTTTCAGGCCCAGGCGGAGAACTTGTCGGCGTTGCTCGAGTGCGAGAGGGAGACGAAGAAGCAGACCAAGCAGGAGCTGCTGACCAAGTTGAGGACAGAGAACCTGAAGATCATACAGGAAGAGTCGTGGAAGTACGAGAAGAAGAAGGAGGAGGGCGATTAGGACGCACGGAGAGCGCGGCACGATGGCAAGCGAGGCGGAGCTCCTGTCGGAGCAGCCCGAGTGGGCTGACCTGGCCCCGATACCACAGAGGGAGGGCGTCGAGCCTGTGGTCCAGATCATGTACGACAAGGATTATTCGGACGCCATGGGGCTTTTGAGGGCGCTCATGCTCAAGGGTGAGCTCAGCGAACGGGCGCTGCACCTGACGAGCGTGGTCATATTCATGAACTCCGCCCACGTCACAGTGTGGGAGTTCCGAAGGTGCGTCTTGTCCTCCCTCAACAGCAAGATGAGGTGGCTGGCTGAGCTGGAGTTCATGCACGAGGTGAACGAGATGAACACGAAAAACTACCAGCTGTGGAACCACCGAAGGGCGGTCCTCCAAGTGATTCTCCCCACAACTCCTGTGGAGAGGGAGAGGAACAGCAGCCTTCGGGCGGACACCATGGTGAGCGACCACACGCTCGAGAAGGAGCTAGCTCACCTCAGCGCGGTCTTTGAGGCGGACTCAAAACACTACCACGCCTGGGCTCACAGGCAGTGGGTGGTGGGGAGGCACAAGTGCTGGGCGACGGAAATGGAGTTAACCAAGGCCATGATCGCGAGGGATGTGTACAATAACTCTGCCTGGAACCACAGGTTTTTCGTGCTAGAGAACAGGACGGATCGAAGAGAGGGAGGAGACAAGGGAGGAGGAGGCGGGCGTGAAGAGAGCGAGTTCACGCTCGAGGTTCTGCATGCGGTTCAGTGCTTGGAGAGGGCCCCGGAGAACGAGAGCGCCTGGACGTTTTTGACTGGTTTCCTCTTCAAGAGCCCGCACTTCCTCTCCGTCTCCGCCAAGGAGTACTCGCTGGTCGTCGAGCTGTTGACGAAGTTCTGCAAGGTTCAGGCCATGGCCGGGGGCAGAAAGGGCGGGAGCTCTTCCGCCGCCGGAGGGGTAAAGTGCGTGTCATTCGAGGCGAACATTCTCTACCTTCTTGCCCTGAGGTTGTCCGGGCTCGAGGACGAGGGTCTGCCCCTCTGGGGCGACCTCGCTCCGGACTTGGATCCGAGGGCGCAGGCCCAGGCCGCGATCGCCAAGTGGGAGGCGCTCAAGGGGATGGACGCCGTGAGGCGCGCCGCCTACGGCATGAAGATTAGAATAGCAGAGGAAAGAATACTTGGAAGCAAAAGCCTGTAATCGTTTCTTGTGCAAATGGATATTATATGAGTTCTCGACACAACACATGGATGGTGACTCTCTCAATCCTCAGAAGGGGAGCGTCTCGCACTCGCCCATCTCTTGCGCAAACTCGTCGCAGTCCACGGGGCCGACCGTGCCGCTTCCCTGCCCAGGCATGACACCCCCAGCGAACCCCGAGGCCTTGAGGCCCTGTATCGTCAAGCCACCGTCCTTTGCGCCCTCCTCCGCGAACACGGAGTTCACTATGAACCCGAACTGAACTTGGCTCTCTCCAGGGGGGATTTTGTCGATGTAAGACAAGCGAATGTTTTCTGTGTCGTCCCGCGTGGTGTTACCGTACTTGTCGTAGACGCGGCCAAAGACGTCCGCGTTGAAAAGCTCCTTCTTCGACGGATTCTTCGCCCTCGCTGTGACGGTGAAGCAGCCGTTAGTGAACTCCATGTTGCTCTCCTGGTCCTTTGCCTTGGCATCCCTGAAGTCGTTCCCCCCGACCTGACGCCCCGCCGTCTGCCCCGCATCACACGTCGTCCTCTCGATCACCACGTCCGTGAAGAACACCTTGACTGGCCCGATGGCCTGCGCGGACTCGACCGCGACCGGTAGGACCGAGAGGGATGCCGCCAACGCCAAACCAAACGCTCCTTTCGCAACTCGCTCGTGCGCCCTCACGAACGTCGCGGTGCTCCAGAAGCAGTCTCTTCTCGTCCCCTTTGCGTTGACGCGGCACACCGTCGTCCTCCGCAACCCGCCTGAGCCGTGCTCCCTCGCGCTCCCCCTCCTCCCCCTCCTCCTCGTCGTCGTCGTCGTCGTCGTCGCCATGAGAGATCTTTTGGGTGAGGAGGATCTCGCAGATCGACATCATGGCGAGGGCGGTCAAGTGCAGCGCGGCCCGTGGCCTCGAACGGGTGACGCTTGGGGGGAAGCGAGGGAGAAGAAAGCTGGACCTCGCGATTCCGAGTGGGGACCGGCTGTCCGCGAACTTCATTTACCGCGAGGTCTTCGAGAAGGAGAGTTACCACGAAGTGAACCTGAGCGTGGGCTTTCGGGTCTTGGATGTCGGGGCGAACGTGGGGATCTTCGCCTTGTGGGCGGCCGAGCGAGTCGGGGAGTCCGGGAGCGTGGTCTGCTTCGAGCCTTCTCCCGCCGCGTTCGACGCTTTGGAGTCCAACTGCGAAGACGTTGAGCAGGTTGAGGTGCGAAGAATCGCCATAGGATCTAAAACCGGGACAGCCTCCATGACGAGCTACACGAAAGGGTCCGGGTGGAGCTCGCTCATGCCTTCCGAGGAGTCGGTCGTGAACGATGTCGGTTGGCACGCCGCAGCCCGTGGGATTTCCCTCCCCCTTGGAGCTGAACGTGTGCTGAACCTGTTGCTTCCCAAGGTGAGTAGCTTGGAGAGGAACTCGGAGAGGAGCTCGGAGAAGCTCTTCTTGGCGCTTACTGACTCTTCTCGTGGCAGCCCTTGAAGCGCTTCATAGGGAGGTCGGTCGCACGATTTTTGCTGAGGGGGACCACGACTTCCGTCGTCCAAGTGGACACGCTGTCCAACCAACTCCAGCCGGGCTGGGACAAGATAGACCTCCTGAAGATCGACGTCGAAAGGTCTGAGTGGGACGTAATCCAAGGCATCGGGGACGGGGACTGGAGGAGGATCGATCAGGTCTTGGCCGAAGTTCACGACGGCCTTGGAGCCGAGGCAGATGGTCTCGTCGCTAAGTTTGTCGGCGTTCTCGAGCAAAAAGGCTTCGAGGTCGACGTCTCGCAAACCCAAGAGCTGGTGGGGTCAAACTTGTACCAAGTGCTCGGCAAGAGGTGAAGGACCACTTGTATTGTATATTGCGTTATGACATGACGCAAAAGGAAGGTCGTCATTGCCTGGGGGATCGATGGACGGATCATCCTAATACTATATTACTCTACACCACAAATATAACTTCCTAACTTCAGTTAGAGGGCAATGAGGGCTTAGGGCTTAGACGTAGCCCATGGCCTTCTTGTAAAACCATTCTTCCTTCCACGTCAGCATGTCCGTGTTCCAGTTGCCGCTGGAGCCCCTGCGCTTGAAGCAAGGCTTAGGCTTGTCCGTCTTGAAGACGTCGTCCAAGCTGCAGGTGGTCTGCTTGGCGTTGAAGATCTCATCGGGATCCGAGCCCATCTGGGCCTGGAGCTGCTTGCCGAGGTTTTTGCTCTTTGCCCACTGAGGCACGGGCTTGGCGGGCCTGAACTCGTCGTCAGACTCCTCCGAGTCGCTCCTGTACGGGGTCATCTGGTAGGACTGGATCCCTTGCTCCTTAGGCTTCTGCGTGTTCAGAACGGGCGTCTGCTGGGTCCTGCTTTGGAGCATCTTAAGCTCTGGAGTCTTTTGGACGACCGCGCTGGGCACCTTGGCACTAAATGAGAATGGCTTTTGTACAGAAGTCTTGGCGGGGGCGTCGAGATCGCTGGCGTTTGTCCTGTTGGCAAACGGTGCTGGCTTGTTGGCTCCAGCGTTCGGGACGTTCGCGCGCGGCTTGAGACCCGTTTTCGCGGGTCCGCTCGCATGATTGGCCATCCTATTGGATGCGGAGAGAGGACCTCTCGAGGACTGGGGGACGACGCCCTTCGGCTTGGCCGCGTTCATGGCTGGGGCGGGCCTCTGAACCTTGTGCTCGTTGCCATAGCTCTTCTGACCCTTTGGATCGCTTGCGCCGAGGCCAAGGCCAGTGGTGTGGGCGGTCTGAGACCTTGCATCGGCGGCCAATTTCCTCTTCTCGAGCTCGAGCTCGAGCTTCCTCCGCTTCTCCTCCTTCTCCCTCTTGGCCTCCTCGTCCCGCTCCCTCTTCTTCCTCGCGATCTCCTCCCCTCTCTTCTTCATCTGGTCCTGCTTCCTTTGCTGATCCAACAGCATCTGGCGGCGCTTCTGCTCCTCGAGCTTCTGCTTGGCCTCCTTCACTGCTACTGCTCGGTCCCTCATGACCTCCTTCCTCCTCATCTTCTCCTCCAGCTTGAGTGCCTCCTGCTTTCTGGCAGCCTCCGCGGCCTTGAGGGCTTTCACCTCCACAGGCTTTCTCGCCTTCTGCGCGAGGGCGGCATCCTTCTTCACCGCTGGCAAAAAGGACGTTACAGAAGTGATCACGTTGGAAGCCTTTTCCAGGAGCCCGGGCGGGTTCTTGGATCCGCTCTGCTGGCTTGCCCCCTGAGTGACGTGCTCAAAGCGGGACATGGTTCTCTCTCCCTGGCCATCCTCGTTCTCTGGGGAGAGCAAGCTCATCATATTTTTCAGTCCGCCGACCTTGGCGTCCTGGACTGCCTTCTTCGTCGCGGCTGCCTCGACCTGGAGAACTTCGGAGATTCTCACGCCCTTGTTCTCCTTGATCTTCCCCTCCAACTGCGAGGCGATCGCCTTCACCTTGCTCTTACTCGAGCTACCCTCCTCGGCGGCGTCCGGGATCTCGGCCTCCTCCGGTTCCTTCAACTCGCGCTCTTCCTCGCAGCTCTGTGAGTCTTCTTTCTCCTGCGGCGTGGAAACGGCGGGGCTGAGCAGAGGGCCGACGGCCTCGCTCTCGATGACCTCTTCCTCGACGGCCTGCACCGGAGACGCGGCGGCGACCGCCAGGGCCTCGTCCTCCTCGACGACGGGGGCGGCGGCCTCCACGACTGCTTCAGGCTCCTCCTCCACCGCAGGTTTGGTGGTCTCCTCGATCATTCTGGAGGACCTCGTCCTCCTCCTCAGCTTGCGCGGCTCCTTCTGGACCTCCTCGGCAGAAGAATCGGCACCCGCGCCCTTGGCGACCCTCGCCCTTCCTCTCTTCTTCCCCGCCTTCTCCGTCGCGGCTTCCTCCTTCTCGGCGGCCTCGGTGGTCGTCTTGTCCGGGTCTGCCTCCGCGACGACCGCGGCTTCTTCTGCCCCGATCCCCGTCTCGAGGGCCTCATCCTCCTCCTTGGGGATCTTCTCAGCCTCCGACGCCTTGGGCTCGACGGCCGCGGGCGCCTCCTCGAGAGACGTCCTCTTCCTGGTGCTCCTCCTTCGGGCGGTCTCCTCGACCGGGACGGGAGCCTCCTCCTGCTGCTGCGCGACGGCGTCCTCGAGCTTCTTCGCCTTCTTCTTTCCGGCCCCCTGCTTCTTCGCCTTCTGGGAGGCGGGCTTCTTGGAGGTCTTCTTCTTCTTCTCCTCCACCAAGTCCTTGGGGGCCTCGGGGGCCTCCTCCTTCGCCACCACCAGCTCCTCCACCAGCTTCTCGCCCGCCTCCGGGCTCGGCTCCGGGCTCGTGTCCTCGTTCTCGGTGGTCTCCAAGATCGTCTCCAGGACCTGGGTCTGCTGCCTCGCCCTCGACCTGGTCACGCGCCCTGTTCCGGCCGCTGGGGGCGCTGCGGCGCCGCTCGCCGTCGTCGTCGTCGTCGCCGTGGCCTTCTTCGACCTCAGGCGCCTGGAGGACCGCGTGGGCTGCTGGGCCTCCTCGTTCGCGACCACATTCCCCGCCTCGGCGAGGGTCCGGGACCTCGTGGATCTCGTGGACCTCCTCGTCTTTCTGGCGTTCTCCTTGTCCGAGTCCTCTGAGACCTCCTCCGAGGTCGCATTCGCCTTCTTCTTCGTCGTCCTCGAGGCGGCCCTCCCCTTGGCGGTCGTCCTCGTCCTCGTCCTCGTCCTCTCCCTCTCCACCTTGGCCTCGATCGTCGCCTGAATCTCGGTCAGGTACGCCTTGCTACGCTCCTCCAACTGACCCAGCTTCGTGGTCGCGATGCCCCTCAAGCTCTCCAAAACTTGCTCGAAAGGTTGCGCCATCGTGACGACGACGGTGACTTTCGTTCGTTGGTGTTGCCCACACGAAAGCGACCGACCGAAATCACTACAAGAAGAAGAAGAAGAAGAAGAAAAACCCCTCGAACCCCTCGGAAACCCAACTCCAACTCCCACGCGCTCAGCAACAACAACAAGCAAGCAACCACGATCGATCGATCGCCATCAAAGGGTACGCCTCGCCTACACCTTGCCCTCTCTCTCTCGTCTGTCGCTCCCAACGATCAAATCCGTAGCGTAGGTTCCCCGAACGTCCCTATCACAAACGTTGCCCATAGAGTGCAATAATAGACTTTCTCAAATGTCTTGTACAGAAATTCTAGTGAGGGGGAACCAACGGCTTTGTTTTTCTTCCTCTTCCTTTTTTTCACGAGGAGCCAAACTTTTCCAGGGGAGAGGGAGAGAGGGAAAAGGTGGCTCTCTTTCTGTCTTTCTGGTGGGGGCACTTTGTTGGGTTAGTTAGGGTGTTGGTGCGCGCGCGAACCGAGAGGAGAGGGAGAGTGTAGAGAGTAATTGAGATGGAGGGGACAGCGAGGGCGCGGGCGGTGAGGCCGCTGGTGGCGAGGAGGACGCCGAGGTCGAGGTCGAGGTTGGTGAGCAGGTGCAGCCTTGGATCGAAGGAGAGGCAGATGAAGGACGCGAACTTTCCGCTGGACATGGAGGGGAGGACCTTCCACCTGGGAAGTAGGAAGGGGGAAGTGAGCAACAGGATCTTGTCCGTGGGCGACGCCGCGAGGGCTCAGCTCCTGTCGCAGTTCCTCAAGCCCTTCCCGAACGGCGACCCGGTCTTCAACATGGTGTCGTCCAGGGGGTTCAGCGTGACCACGGGGGTCGTGGGGGACTCGGACACCACGGTCTCGATAGTCACGACGCTGATGGGGCTGCCCAACATGGACTTTGTGGTCAGAGAGGCCAGAGCCGTGGTCGATGGTAAGTTTTGGCTTTCTTCTTCTTCGCAGCAGCAGCAGCAGCAGCAGTACAGGCGCAATAAATCTCGTTCTCGAGCCCTGACTCCTTGACTCTTTGTGCTGCTTCTCTTCAGGGCCAATGGCGGTGGTGCGCCTGGGCACCTGCGGAGCCCTCCAGCCGGGGACTCTTGGGAAGATCCTCGTGCCGGCGGAGGGCTGCGTCCTGGTCCACAGGAACCCGGACGCCTTCATCGACAGCGAGGGGGAGGGGCTCAGCCCTTACCTGATCTCGAGGCCGGTCCTCCCCCACCCGACCCTTTGCGACAACCTGGTGAGCGAGCTGCAGAACACGCTCCCGGCGGGACTGGACGGCCTGAGGTGCGGCATCAACTGCACCACGGACTCGTTCTACTCCTCCCAGGGGAGGACCTCGAACGCTTTCGACGACAGGAACGAGAACCTGGTGCAGCAGGTGATGGAGGAGATTCCAAACGCCGTGAGCTTCGAGATGGAGACGTTTCAGCTGCTGCACTTGGCCTCCTGCAGCAAGGGGACCATCGCCGCCGCGGCCTGCGCCATCGGCCTGGCGGAGAGGGCAAACAACGAGTTCATGAGCCCCAAGCAGCTCGTCGAGATGGAGGAGGCGGCTGGGAAGGCCGCGATAGACGCTCTCGTCGGGTTCGACCTCTCGAAAACCGAATTATAAGCGGCCGCACGGTGTGGAGGCCAGAACAACCACAGCAACGCCACCGCACGGGCAGACGGAGAGACAGAGAGAGAGAGAGACCTCCACGATTCCTTCGACGACGATATTTATATATATACAAAAAAAACAATAATTTATATTAAAATCACCCAACAACACACATCGATTCCTTCACCTCGCGATGCCTTGAACCTTTCTGCCGCACGTCTTGCAGCTCAAGTCCCCAACAGTGGCCAGGTGGGTGGCCAAGCAGTAGTAGCAGTGCGGACAACCGCAGGGGTGAGCGTACGAGAGGGAAGCGACGGATTCCCTCCCGCAGATCCCGCAGGAGACGGCCCTCCCCTCAACGTGATCCCGCGAGCCGCCCTCCGCGGCCTCCCCCCCCGCTTCAGCCCCCCAACCCAAGGCCGCCAGCCGCTTGGAGCCGAACCTCCTCGCCTTGCCCGCCAGGGAGGTCCCAAAGTGCTTCAGCCTGCGGAGTCCCGTGGTCGCGAGGGGCGTCATGTCCGTGACAAAGTCGTACAGGTTGATCCAGAACAGGTGGTCGTCCATGAACCCCAGGGCGGCCGACCTGATGATCCTCGGATCCTCGTAAGTCTTCGTGACCCCGAGAGCCCGCTCCGTGAGGGAGACGTACCTCCCCTCCCTGAAGAACAGGCACAGGTTCACGGTCTTCAGCACGGAGGCGGACAGGGACGCGAGCCAGTACGCCCGCCAAGCCAGGGCCTCCCAGCCCCCCTCGGCCCCCGCCATGTCCCGGGAGCTCGCGAGGGTCTCGAAGCGCTCCGTCAGCCACCTGCTCCCGGGTCCCACCGTGCACAGCAGCACCCGCTGCAGTGGACTCAGCTCCTTCTGGTACTTGAGACTCAGCATCTCCATCCCGGGCGTGGGCCTGCCGAGGCCCACGGTGAGCGCGAGCACCGCGAGCTCCAGCACGAGCTGCGTCTCCGCACGCACCTTGAGGACCGCCCTCGGTGGCAGCAGGGCGGCCGCACGGGAGAACTCGGTCCTCAGCTGCTGCACCAGGCCATCGTCAATGACCTGGGCGTCCAAAGCGAGGGACCGCAGAGGAAACAAGCTCGCGGTGAAGGAGAAGACGTCCCTCGCCCCCTCGCTCCCGCTCGTGCTCGGCCCACCGCCGCTCGTGCGCTCGAACTCGTCCTCCCAAACCATCCTCTCGCAGAGTTCGCAGAGTTCGTCCTGATGGTTTTGAGAGGAGAAAATCAAGAGAAGAGGGAGGCCAGCCCCTTGAGAGGTGGTGATGGTCCGTGGTCCCCTCGATTCAATGGAGAGGGAAAGGGCACACGGCCGTGTGCGCCCACATTATACTTATATTACAAACAAACAAACAAACAATCCCCACCAAAAGCACCCGCGCAAAGCTGCCTACTTCCCTTTCCCTTTCAGTATTCTGTCCACGAGCTCCTGGAGGGGAGCGATCTCCTGCGGGACTATCAGGTTGAAGTGGTTCGAGAAGAATATGAAGTGCTTGAAGAGCGAGTTCAAGTGCGCCTCCTCCCCCAGGTCGCAGATCTGGTTGAAGTGGGAGTGATAAATATGCGCGTAGACTCGGAAGAGCCTCCTGAAGATTTTCTTCACCGTGTCCACAAAGTCTGGCGGGAACGGCTCGTTTGGGGTCACCGGGAACACCCTCTCGTTGTCCAGGAGCTCTTCTATCCATTCCATCAGCAGTGCGGTGTACGCCGGAGCGGAAACCTCGATGGGCTTCTTGAACTTCACCCCATCGGCCCACCGGTACTCGTACTACGATGATAGAGGAAGGAGGTTCAACGGAGTTTGCGTAACGGTCAGGACAAGTCCACTGTTCACGCAGCCAGTCTCACTCACCTTTGGGCCTGCGGACATGACCGGGCAGGTCTCGTTGGTGCAAAACTCCACGAGCGTCGAGTACAGCAGCATGGTTGAGTTGTAAAAATCTGTGGTGTTCACCGCGAGCCACTCGTTGAGCTCGATGCCCTCGGGAACAGGTATGGCCTCGTACACGTCCCCGTTGCCGAGAGTTGCATCGATCCTCTGCTTTATCTGCGCGCTGTTGGGGCCTTTGCGACGAGCACGAGGGTCAACAGGTAGGTCCAGGCACAGACACAGACACAGACACAGAGGGAGAGTCGTCGTCAGTCAGTCAGTCGTGGGGTTTCGTTCCTACGTTTGGTCGACGAGGGACGACGCGACGCGAGGCGCGTCTCGCGGTCTCCCGTGACACCAAAGGAGACCCCATCGACCTCTCCCTTGAAAACGAAACACCGCGTCGGGGTGAGAATGAGAAAAAGAACACCGTGAAGGGAGAAGATGCGAGGCTCCCTCCAGACACACCCAACCCCCCACACCCAAACAAACAAAAAGAAAGAAACACGAAGAGACGCGACCCTCGAACGCGTGAATTCTCGCTGAGGGACTCCTCTCTCGTCCCGCTCCTCACCTGCATACTTCTTCGGTCTGAACGTCCTCGCGTCCCTCGCGAAGTTGAACAAGGACGCCATTGAAGACATGCACTTTTGAGACAGACAGAGAGAGAGAGAGAGAGAGAGAGAGAGAGAGGAGAGAGAGAGAGAGGGAGAGGAGAGAGGGAGAGGGAGAGGGAGGGAGAGAGAGAGAGAGGAGAGAGAGGGAGAGGGGAGAGGCGCATGGGATTGTCTCAGGATCTTTCGATTTCGATTTCGTACTCACTCGATCCGATTGACCCGGGTGTGAAGAGAAAGATTGATTGATTGATTGATTTGGGGGCCTCGAAGGACTGTGAGTGGTGATGTGCGTGACGTTTGTGTTGGTGGACAGTTGTGGGAAGACAGTCGTGGCATTCAATCGGGACGAGTTCCTCGATCGGGCGACTGCGGCGCCTCACTGGTGGGACCTCGAAGACGAAGGGTTGGGGGAGGATGTGAGAGTGTTCGGTGGAAGGGACCTGCGTGCCGCCGGGAGTTGGTTCGGCGTGAGCAAGAGCGGCCGGATAGCCTTCCTGACGAACTTCAGGGAGGTGGAGGAGGCGGAGGAGCACGGTAATCGCGACGAGGGCGAACACGACGAGGCTGGTGGCGGACCGTCCGCGTTCTTCCGGCTGGGGAAGGTGAACGCCACGAAGAAGAGCAGGGGTGCTCTGGTGAAAGATTATCTCACGGGCAAGGACAGCCCGGCGGGCTACTGCAAGAAGGTGCGGCAGGAGGACTATAGCGGGTACAACCTTGTGGTCGGGGATCTCACGACGAGCGATTTTGCGCACGTGTCAAACAGGAAGTGCAGCGGAGTGAGCCCGCTGGAGAGGGGCAAGGCCTTGGGAACGAGCAACGGGCAGTTTGGTGCCTGGTGGAAGGTGAGGAGAGGATGCTCCATGCTGGAGGAAGGGTTCCCTTCCCGGGCGGCATCAAAGGACTGGGCCAAGGAAGTCTCCGACTGGATGTTCGGGACCGTGCTGTTGGACGGGCAGAAAGCGCCCAAGGAAGAGCTGCCACAGACTGGATTCGGCGACGACATCGAGACGCTAAACAGCTCCATTTATGTCAGACCCTTCAAGCGGGGGCCCGTGGGAGAGTTCGGCACACGGAGTTCGACCGTGGTCCTGTTCCATCACGAGGACAGGACGGTCCATTGGTACGAAAAGACTTTTCTGCACGGCGAGGAGGACGGCGAGCGGAGCATTTCTCTTCATAAGGAAACTTTCAAAGTCGAGGGGCCGGGCCTGCTGTGACAGACGACTCGGCCAAGAAAAGCAGCTGGCGATTGTGATAATACTTGATTGAAATATTATACGTTACTTTAAGTATCCTCCGCATCAATCCTCGTTTTCTGACCTCGACTTCATCTCCCTCTTGTACATGGTCTTGCTGTGCTCAAGCTGAGTCAAGATGCTTTTGACGTCAGGAAGAACCTTGGACAGAGGCTGGTAGAGCGGGAAAAGCACTGCGTCGATGAATCCGATCTGTGACTTGACGATATCCACGGCGTCCCTGTCGCACAGCGGTGACGTGAGGAGCCCAAGCTCCTTCTCCCTGTCACCCTGACTGTAGAACTCTTCCTGGACCACTGTCGCCCACTTGCGAGCCAGGCTCCAGACTTTCCCTTGGGTGCCGATGTCCGAGGCCTTGATGGCCATCACCAGCACGCTTTCTCTGTCCTTTGGATCCTTTGGATTGAAAGCCTCCGCGGCATTGCTGCTATCGGCAACCCTACTCCTGAATTTTCCGAGCAGCGCAAAGTGCTTCGACATGTCGGTGGCCAAGACCAGCGATATGCACAGCTTTCTGAAATTGTAGTGGCGTTCTTCGCTCCAAGCCTCGTCCCAGGCGATTTCAGAATGGTCTCCATTGAGCAACGCAAAAGCTTGCGCGACGTGCCAGTTCTCGTTGACACTCTGGTTGTTGTACAAGATGGCCCTTTTGTTGGAAGTCCTGACAAGGAAGTCGTTGCTCACGCCAGGATGGTCGAAGTCGTGAATCATACAAGCGAACAAGGACGCAAAGACCTCGATCTTGGATAGCCGCATCCTTTCCGTGAGCTCCCCCTCTGTGAGGAGCCACAGCATGTTGTGCAAAACATCCGCGACATGAACGGCGTTGTGGTAAACGTTCTCGGCATGCATCTGACTCTCTATAACTTGGACGTACCTGAAGAACTTCTCTCTGTTTATGTCCAAGTCTTCCAGAAGCGTCAGGCTGTTGTACTCGCCAATCTCCAGGCTCTGATGGAAGATGTTGTGAGTGACTGCTAGAATGGGGTGGCCATTGCTTGCCTCGCTCACTCCAAATATGTTGATGTTCCAGTTCCCTATGTCGGCAAGGTGGATTATCCTGCTTGCTGGAATCCACTGCGATTCACCGGTCGTGGGGTCTTTCCCGACCCCACTAAGCGATTTCGAGAAGACTTGATCGTTGATCTTGTAGCGCTGCTTTATGTCCTTTGCCTCGCTGACCAAACTCTTTATCGAAGCGCTCTTTAGAATGTTGCGCAGCACGGGTTCTTCTGAATGAGGTGACTGATCACGGCTGATCGATCTGGAAAAATTCTTTGATCCGCGGCTGGCCCCTCTGGAGGAAGCTCCCACGTTGTCATAAAAGTTGCTCATGAGGTTGAACTGCAAGTAGTCCGCGAAAGCTTTGTTGTGCTCCTTGACCTTCTCAAACTCGTTGTTGTTCAAGTCAGGTGACCACAAGCCATCGATGCCCTTGCCTTTCAAAGAGCACATCAAAGCATCTATTAGCTTTGGGTCTACCTTCTTCCCTTCTCTCACACTGGCAAGCACGTTCATCAATCTGGACGCGGGGTTGTCCTCCACCAGCTTTGTCCACTTGCTTATGGTCTGGCTGATCTGCTTCTCCTTGCTCAGGTTTCTCTTCAGCTGCCTGTTCTTAAGGACCAGGAAGCAGATGCTCGCCAGAGATACGAGCACAACACCCAGAATGACCAAAGGGATCTCGAGGGGAGATGTGGGAAGACCCAGGGACTTTTGGTACATTTTCTGCTGAATGTCCTTGCCATACCGGGAGGTGAGCGTCGTCCATGCTTTTTCTAGCCTTGCCCTCGCCTCTTCGGCGTCAAGTTTCCCATCGAACAGGTTCAGCAGTACTGACTCCATTGCGCTCTCACCCGTGTACTGGGCTTTCCCGTAGATCGCCAGGTCCTTGACCCCGTTGGGGTGCTCAAAGACAGACCTGTAGTCCGTCTTCCAGCGCAGGAGAGCTTCGCGGTTCCAATTCTTGTAAACCATGCTCTCGTCGGAATTCGGATCCTCTAGGTTCTGGAAATGAGAGTACCTGTAGGGATCCAAGAGATTGTACCTCTCCGAGGTGAGCAAAGCCAGGGAATCTTTTGGCCCCGACAAGCTTACGGCAAAGCTCGTGGCTGCCTCCAGCATATCCGGCTTGGCGTGAGCGTTGAAGGCTATCCCAATTCCACCTTCCGCGTAAAGCGGGGCGCGGTTCACCTGATTCTCGTCTGCGTAGGGGCACCTCTGGTCGTCGCATTCTTCCATGCTCTTTCCGTCCATCGACAAGACGGTTTTGGTGCCAGGCATCATCTTCAGCCGAAACTTTTCGGCGTCCGCTTTCGTCTTCAAGCTCTCGAGGACGGGCTTCAAGGCTCCGTGAAAGTTGAAGGTCAGAGCGCACTTCTCCTCGATGAACATTTTGCTGGCGTGCTGCCAGCTCGTTTCTCCCACCAGGGAGTGGGTGCTGTGCTCGATCAGCTCCTTGTACAGGTCCAAAATCACAGAATAGTTCGGGGCGCTGAACTTTGGGCTCATATTGTTCGGATCGAAGAACATTCCCTCGTCGGTGCCGTACGTCTGCACGAATGGTGCAGCGAACGCAAACAGGAAGGACCCCGAGTACCCGTTCGCCTCCGTTACCGCGCAAGCCCCTGCGTCCGGCTCCCCGTCCCCGTTGAGGTCCTTCCCGTGGAGCTTCTTGGCAACCTCGATGTAGTCGTGCCACGTCTCGGGCGGTTTCAGACCGTGCTCCTCCAGCATGCGGCTGTTGTACATCATGAAGAAGACATCCGCGTCCACTGGTAGGGCGTAGATCCTGTTGTTGTACATCGCCACGTTCTCCCGGACTTGGGGAAAGACGTCCTCCCAGTACGAGCTGTCGAGCTCCGACAGGATGGTCGTCAGATCCGCGATGGAGTTCTGCTCCGCGAAGGTCGGGATCCACGTGGCCAGCGTGCTGTACATGTGGTACCGCCCCATGGACCGCTTCTTCATGTCCTCGTGGGTGGCGGACCTCCACTCGTCGAAGGGAACGACGTCGAACTGGACGGTCTTGTTGTACACCTTCTCCACGTCCTCGCGCAAGTTCTCTTCGTAGACCCTCTGGAAGCTCTGGGCGAAAGTGTCCGGCACGAGCATGCGCAGGACCTCGCCCGAGGCACCCTCGGACCCCGAGGATTCCCCGTGGAGGCCCAGCGTGAGCGGAGCCCTCTCGCTCGTGCCGGACCCGTGGAACGAGGACCGGGAAAGGGGTATCAGGTGTTCCGCGGCGTACCCGTACAAGGTATCCAGCGGGAGCATGTGCCTGTAATGGTTCGCCAGAAGCGCCAGGGAGAAGGGCAAGACCACCAGCAGGTAGAACCTCAGAAGCGTCCTGTTCTTCCGCACTTTGTTCTCCACCACCGTCTTCTTCGCCATGGCCCCGGCCTTCTTCCAAGTCACCCGCTTCGTTTTGCTCTTCCCCCGCTTCGCCGCGAGCCTTCCAGAGTCCGGCGTGTCCGGGGACGTCAGCTCGCCGCCCAGCGTGCTTTGCGAGCCCATGCTTTGCCCCTCCCGTTCGAACCAGTCTTCCTCGCTCCTCATCCTCCACCCAACGCTCGACTCTCGATTGTCCGTTACTACGCGGCAAGCGCGTCTTCAGTCTCCGTCGTTCGACCCATGTGGGTCATGACCCTCCCAAAAAAACGGAGGATGGATTGATTGAGATTGGATTGGATTGGAGATTGTGGAGCCAAGAGGGAGTTTGGGAGGACTTTGGGCGCCGCGTGGCTCTGAAAGGCGTGATGGTGGCATTAAATTAGAACGGAATTGAAGAATGTACTCTTGGGTTTTTGCTTGGTTTCCATCTACTGGGGTTTGGCGCGTCACGGCTCCCCGAAGCAGCCGTGGGACATTGCGGTAACCATCATGTCCCGGTGGAGGGCTCGATCGAGGTGGAGGACAAAGTCGAGGCCCTTGGTCTGGGCCAGGTAGGCGCTTCGTCCGTCCTCGCGGGCGGCGTCGTCGAACCAGGCAACGAACGTCCCCGCGCCGAATGCTGCCGCCGAAGCGAAGTAGCCTTGCTCGACCATTCGCTGGTTGAAGGTCTCAAAGTCACGCTTGAGGGGCGTCAAGATGAACGAGCTCTTGGCTACCTCCTCCTCGCTGTTCGTGAACCAGGTGATCCACTTCCCGCCCCCGTGGGCGATGGCTTGCAGCCGCTCGCCCCCTTCCACCGCCGCGTTCAGCTCCCCGAGCAGGTCCGCCGCCGAGCCGCTCCAGGCCCACCTGGAGGAGACCGGGGAGGAGGCGCCCCTCGGCCTGAAGAGCCAAGCGACCCAAGTGCCCGCCCCGAAGGTGATCGAGCTGGCGACGTACCCCATCCTCCCCGCGGCCTCCAGCCTCCTGGCGAACTCCCGCTCGGACTCCTCGGCGATCCACGTGGAGTCGGACTCCATTCGCTCCCACCAGCCGATCCACCTGTCCCCGTCGTCCTGAGCGGCGGACACCAAGTGCAGGCCCCTGCCGCCGTACTCGCTCAGGACGGACTCGAAGTGCCCGAGGGAGGAGGACACCGTGTAGGCGGCCTCTCCCCCGGAGACGCCCTCGGCCCACCCGTACCAGAGGCAAGCGCCGTCGTCCTCGCCGGCGAACAAGTCGCGGTGGTCCGAGAACTTGGACACCACCAAATTCTCCCCCGGGGGCTCGACTCGGCCGTGCGACTCGGCCGTACAGGCGCACATCTGAAGGTGGAGCAGGGCCTCCTTGGGCGTGATGAGGATGTGGGGGTCCGAGTACACCGCCAGCTGCGCGGCGGACGCCAGGTCCTCGATCACCTCGGTCAGGGTGGACTCGCACTGGTGGCACTGGAGCATGGACCTCGGGAGCTCGCCCGTGTGGAGGGCCCTGAGGCACTTTCCCTGGTCGAGGCCGTACGCTCGCAGGTGCCTCAGCCTGGCCTTGGCCGACTCGAAGTGCCCGTTGCCGCCGTGAAACTCGCACCCCCCGGCCCCCGAGCTGCAAGAAAGCCAACGGGTCATCTCGCACCGCGACCTGCACACCTCCCTCTCCACCTCGCCCCCGCAGCGCCCGGCGCAATCCGTCCCGCAGTCCACGTCCGCGAGGGACGTCTCGTTGGCCCGGCAGGCAGCACCCAAGCACAGGATCCACACCAACCCGAGTAGGGGGAGACCGCACCAGTTGGCTTTTCCCGTCATCGTAACGGCCCGGCCGTTACGCAAGCGACCGGCGCCCGGCGTCCGCGCGGGGGGTGGGATCGTCTCCCTTTCCGTAAGGCGAGGGCGTCGATCGATCGGCGGGCGCGCGCCGAGGAGGGTCTCCGTTCTGGCTTTCGTTTTCGTTTTCGTTTTCGTTCGCTCATTCTCCTCCCTTGGTCAAACCTCCGACAGGCCCAGTCCAGCATCTCGATGCTGCTCGAGGAGAGGGAGCAATTCAGCAATCGCGGAGAGGAAGATTGAAGATTGAAGGTTGGCCGTGATTGCGGAGAAGGGGGTTTGGGTTTGAGGGACGGCGGCTGGGCGTGACGTCGTTTGGGAATGATGGTCGAGACAGTGGCCGAAATTAAGGCTGAAGGACGATTGGTTGAGGTTAGTGCACCCGTCGTCGTGGCGGAGTTCAGCCGGCGTCAGGAGGGGGAAGGGAGGGAACTTCCCGGTGCGGTGGCGCGATCAAACAGCGTGGACTGCCACTGCTGCTTCGTCTGCGTTGACTCCTGCTGCTGGTTGTCGTGACTAGTAGTGCGATGGGCGACAAGTCCTTGGGGACCTCCGACCTGCTGGAGGTCCTGAAGCGGCTCCGCTCGCGCAGGAGGGAGCTGGAGAGGGAGCTGGAGAGGGAGGCCGAGGAGGAGGTCGGAGGTCCCCAACAGGGGAGCGAGGACTTGGGTAGGAGCGTGAGCTTCAAAGTCCGGAGGAAGGTGCGCCGCTTCAAGTCCGAGGACGAGGTCGTCGTGCCAACCTACCCCATTCACTGCGAGGGAAGGACCATCAGGGGGATCATGAAGCGTCCCTCCCGAGGCCTCGACGGCGGGACGAGGAAGAGAGGCACGCACACGCCGTGCTCCTCCGCCAGAACGATCGAGACCGTGTGCAGCTGCAAGTGCTCGGCGAGGCAGTTCTCCCTTTCGGCGAGGGAGCCCCTCGTGTCGGACCATATTGGCATCGCCATCAACATCGCCGAGGGCGAGAGGGAACCGTAACAAATTCATCATTTCAACTAAACACTTGCTTGCATCCGCGGTGAGCTCCTCTGGAAGCGAGGCTCAGTCTCACCCCATCATTGTTTTGTTAGTTTATATATTTATTTATGTCATGCATCACGCTCCGAGCGTCCTGAGGACGGACTTCCAGTCCGCGTGGGCCCCAGTCGAGGGGTCCCGATGGAGGAACGTGCACTCCCTTCCGTCGAAGCAGGCCACGCCGCCCTGGAGGACGGTCTGGCTCTGCTTCGGGGGGATCCAAGGCTTCCACCGCTTCAGCACCTCGACCAGGTCCTTGGCCCCGTCCTTGAAGAACCGATCCCTCATGGAAAAGGGCGTTCGAACGTCAAAGAAGGTTCGTGCAACGCCCCCGTACAACTCGAGGGCGTCATAGCACAGGTTCTCCGGATCGGCGTAAAGGTTTTGCTCCGGGAAATCGTTCTCCCTCGCGAAATCTTTCCCTCTCTCCGGCGTCCCTATCGAGACCAAAAGGAGCTTCACGTTCGCTTCGTCCAAGCGAGGCTTCACGTCTCTTCTCAGCTGAACCGCGAGCTGCGCGCGCGAGGTGGTCAGTACGAGAGTCGAGCGAAATGAAGAGCGATCGAGTCCGTGAAGTTCTTTCTCACCTCCCAGCAGAGGGGTCACCCAAAGGATCGCCCAAAAGCCACCAGCGCCTTCTCGTCCTCCTTCCACGCGTCAGTCAGCCTCACTCTCCGGCCGTCGCTCACTCTGAACACCTCGCAACCCTCCAGAGCGGCGAACTCCTTCGAGGAACCCGCCGCCGGGACCGCGCGCAACCGCGTCGAGATCCTTCCACCGCGTGACGCGATCCTCGACGAGGCCCAGTCCCCTGCCCGTCCGCGCCCTCGGGGCCTCACGCCCCTCGCGGACAAAGATGATGACGTCAACAACATCATCATCATCACCTGGTGTTCCTCAAGCAAACGCAGTCCTCACCACACCGCTATTTCCTCCAAGCGAGGGGTCTTCTCTCCAAAGACAAGCAGGCGATCTGTCCCCTCGCCACTTCTCGCGTCGACCAAACACCTCCCTCGTCCCTGGTCATCATCATCAACATCATCATCATCATCATCGAGCGACAAGACAAGGCAAGAGAAGACAAGAGAAAAGAAGAGAAGAGAAGACAAGAGAAGACTCGTTCGTTTGAGTACTTGACACTCCTTGCTCAACCAGAGCGTCGTCCGTCCGTCCCTTCGAAGGACCCCGAGGATGACGGAACGTCCTCTCCTCGTCCTCACCCTCCTCGAGCGCCCGCTCTCCTCGGTTCGGTTCCCCCCCGAGGAGAGGGACCTTCAGTAACGGGGGGTGCTGGATCGACGATGGAGTTCAAGGTGCAGAGAAGGGGAAGGGGAGAGCGACAGAGGCGGAGGGAGTTCGGGGAGGCGTTCAGGATGGGAGAGGATCCGAAGGGGAGCGGATCGGCCGAGGGGGAGGCGGCGTGCCCGTCACCGGGACCCGCCGCGGGGGGGGAGGAGCACGAGAAGTTTTCGCCGTTCTACTCCCAGAAGACGCACGAGAAGATTTGTGAGTTATGGCGGGAAGCGCTTCCCTCGTTCGGCGGGACGGGGGAGGAGAGGGGGAAGATCACTGCCGAGGGGTACGTGGACAGCTTGGCTATGGAGCTTACCCTGACCTTGGGTCGAACTTGCGGGTCGTCGAAGCCCAAGGGGAAGAAGGGGGACAAGGGCAAGAGCTACGCGAACCGGGTGAGGGCTTTGCTCCACAACTTCAGGCTGAAGAACAACCCGGACCTGGTGTTCGATGTTCTGCTGGGAAAGGTGTGCCTCGAAGCCCTGTGCACCGAAGACATGTCGAATTTTGCCTCGAGGCAGATGAAAGCGAAGATCCAGGAGCTGAAAGAAAAGTCGCTGAAGAGCAAGGTCCTGGACGCAGAGACTGCTGCTGCCTTCTCGACCGCGGCGGCGAGGACCGCGGCTTCGGAGGCCAAGGTGGAGGTCCTCGGAAAGAGCAACGTGGCCAAGGATGAGGTGCTGGAATTCGAACCGAAGGAAGTCCCACAGTTCATCTCGGAGGGAGACGACCTCGGCGTCGCCGAGAAGCTCGCGGAGAAGCTGTTCGAGAGGGGGAACCAGGGGCGTGCGGGGGCATCCACGGGCAAAGGTGGCACTCCGCCACCCTTGTGGAACATTGTCTCCGACGAGAACGGCGACGGTGAAGGCGACGCGGGTGCTGCTCGAGAGGACTCGAAGCCAGAGGACTCGAAGCCAGAGGAAACAAGTGGGGAGGGGCAGGTGGAAGAAGGTCCGAGGGCCCCGAGCACCCCAGTGGCCGCGGCGCGACCGTGGTCGTTGCCGTGCACCCAAAAGACAGGGCAAGTTGTTTGGACCGGGAGGCTGAAGGGGAACACGGGCTATGGTTCCGATTACGTGACGTGTGACATCTCGGTCGAGTACCTCTGTGGGGAGCTGGACCTGAATGCGAGCTTGCCAGGCATTCCGAGTTCCGAGGACGTCCACCTCCCAATAGAGAAGACCGTGAAGCTGGCGAGAGCAGCGCAGTACCTGAAGCGCCTCTTGGACTTGGAGCACAAGAGGAGGAACCTTTGTTTCGGCTTGATGAGCGCCTCGGATTCCAAGGATTCCATGTCAACGCTCAGCAGTTACTATTCCAAGGCTGGGCTTCTCGGGGTCTGGACGTATCCAGAGGTGCCTCAAAACGGCAAGTTCCACAAGGAAGTTTACTTCATTCCCGACTGTGACCTGGCATCCAAGATTCTCTCCGGCAGCAACCTGAAGGAGATGAATGCCTCTTTCGTGATTGCTGTCATTTCAAACGACCGCGTGGGCGTCGCGCAATCCTCCTACTCGTCCCAAAGAGCGGCGAAGGCCGAGGAGCTGGTACCGGACGCCTACACGGCCGTTCCGACCTCTTCGCGGGCGTCGCCCTCCCAGGATTCAGGTTCCGATGATAAGCGGCGCAAGTTGTCTCGCCAAGATGCTTATGGCAACCCACTCCACTTGCCCGGCTCAGCTCTTCCGCCGAGGTATTCCCCAAAGTCTTCTGCGGACACGTCTTACCAACAGGGGGGCCACCACCAGAATCGTGCTGAGGGAGGGTACCAAGACGGTTACCAAAGAGGCGGTCAGGGCGCTTACCAAGACGGTTACCAAAGAGGCGGTCAGGGCACTTACCAAGACGGTTACCAAAGAGGCGGTCAGGGCACTTACCAAGACGGTTACCAAAGAGGCGGTCAGGGCACATACCAAGACGGTTACCAAAGAGGCGGTCAGGGCACATACCAAGACGGTTACCAAAGAGACGGTCAGGGCAGGTACCAAGACGGTTACCAAAGAGGCGGTCAAGGCACATACCAAGACGGTTACCAAAGAGGCGGTCAGGGCACTTACCAAGACGGTTACCAAAGAGGCGGTCAGGGCACATACCAAGACGGTTACCAAAGAGGCGGTCAGGGCACATACCAAGACGGTTACCAAAGAGACGGTCAGGGCAGGTACCAAGACGGTTACCAAAGAGGCGGTCAAGGCACATACCAAGACGGTTACCAAAGAGGCGGTCAGGGCAGGTACCAAGGGGGCTACCAAGGGGGCTACCAAGGGGGCTACCATGGGGGCCAGGGAGGGCACCGCGGCGGGTATGGCCGAGGAAGGTTCGACCACGACAGCAGGGAGGGGAGGCCACAGAATGGGTACTACAGAAACCAGGGCAGCCCCGGTCGAGGGTGGAGGGGCGACGGGCCTTACCACCACCACCACGGCGGCAGACCTTCAAGGAATAGCTATAGAGAGTAATACAGAAAAAAAAAGGAGCTTGGCATGGCTCTTGGTTTATTGAGTGTAATATTAAGATCATCATAATACAGAGAGTTTTGTTTTTGCGTTTGGCCCTAGACTGTCCTCAGAGTATCGCCCCGTTGTTGACGACGGTCAGGATCTGCTCCGACTTCCACACCGTTCCCGGCGCCAGGCGAATGGCGGGCTTGATGTGGCCGGTCTCGACGCAGAGCATCTCCTTGTACTCGTTGTCTCCAAAGTCGCTCAACCTCTTGGCCTTTTCCACCCACGGGTTCCACACCACGATGTCCGGCAGGTTGAACTTCTCTATGGTCACCACCTTCTTCCCTATGGGGTCCACCAGCCGCAGCGTGGGCGGGGTGCTCAGGTAGATCCTGTCCACCTCCTCGTTAATTAATATGTACGGGTTCTCCTCCGTCTTCATCAGCCTCCCGTCAAGGCTGTCCAGGTAACCCACCCGGTACAGGCCCTCCACCCTCGCCTTTGTGATGTCCTCCACCGGGAAGTACGTGTGGAGGGCGACCGTGTACACCATCTCCTCGCACCCCGTGTTCGTCACCATGAGCTTGGTGAACAGCTGCGTGTTGGTTATCGTGTACCTCACGCTGATGGTGAAGCTGTCCTCGCACCCGTACTTGTCCAAAAAGTCGTCGTCCGAGCTGTTCAGCTTGAGCACCACCGTGTCCCCCTCCCTCTCGAACAGCTTCCACCGGGTGTTCCTCGCGAACCCGTGGCTCGTCTTCAGGTTCCCAAAGTCGCTGAACTGCGGGAAGCATATCGGGACCCCGCCCCGAATCGCTTTCGGGGGCTTGAACACCGCCTGCTTCGACACAAATACCTGCTCCTGCCCGTTCGCCGTCTTCCACGACGTCAGGTGAGCCCCGTGGAGCTCGATGCACGCCCGAGCCCCGCTCGGGTGCCCTATGTACACCTTTTCCTCGCTCGACGCCATCGACAACACTTCCTCCCCACCCCCAACACCAACCACCCCCCCTCCCTCGCCCAAAAAAGTGACCCTTCTTGAGCTTCGTTCCCCCCCAGCCCCAGGGGTTTCGTTCGTCCTTCGCCGAGTCGGAGAAGAAAACCCCGCGGAGGCGACGTCGGGACGTCTCGTTCGGCCCGCGAACGAATCCAATTTAGCCCCCCCCCCCTCACGCGCGACAACTCCTCCCTCTCTCCCTCTCTCCCTGTCCTCCTTGTCCTCGCCGCTGGTTGGACGACTGACTTGGCGCTGACGCAGCCAATCACAGCCCTAGCTCGATACGTCAAGGTGGACGGACACAACAGCAACAGAGAGAGAGGAGAGGAGAGGAGAGAGAGAGGGGAGAGAGGAGGGGCGGAAGAGGAGAAGGGTGTGTACGCGTCGTGTACGCGGAGAGACCGAGAGGCAGGAGCAAGGGGTTGGGTGGGAGGTCCGTTGTATTGTTTGTGTTTGGAGAGAATTCGTTCGTTCGTTCGTTCGTTCTGCCTTTAGCCTGACAGATCTCGGAGAGATGAAGAGGATGAAGAGCTCGTCGTCGATGACGAACTTGCTTGGGGCGCACCAGGAGAGCGCGGAGATGAAGGTGACGGTGTTCGGGAGCGGGTCGTTCGGGATGGCCATGGCGACCCTGGTGGCGAGGAACGGGTTCGACGTCGTGGTGCTGACGCGCCGCGAGGAAGTCGCCGAAGGGATCAACAAGGACCGGAGGAACCCGACCCACCTCAAGGAGTTCCTCCTGCCTGAGAACCTGAAGGCGACTACGGACGCGGTCGAGGCGCTCCGGGGGACCTCCTTCATCGTGCACTGCATCCCTCTCCAGTCCACCAAGTCCTTCCTGGAGAGCATGAAGGACAAGATCGAGCCCGGGGTCCCGATCGTGTCGACGTCCAAGGGCCTCCACACGGAGACCCTGGAGATGATGCACGAGATCATCCCGAACGCCCTCGGGCGCCCCCAACCGGTGGCCTTCCTCTCCGGACCGACCTTCGCCCAGGACATCATGGCGAACACGCCGAGCGGGGCGGTGCTGGCCTCGGAGGACATCATGATGAGCCGGAAGCTCGCCCACCTCTTCAGCGGCCCGACCATGAGGGTGTACCCCAGCGAGGACGTCATCGGGGTCCAGGTCGGGGGGGCCCTGAAGAACGTGATCGCCATCCTCGCCGGCGTCGCGGAGGGTCTCGGCCTCGGCATCAACGCCGTCGCCCTCCTGGTAACGAGGGGGTGCCGGGAGATGAACAGGCTGGCGGTGGCCATGGGGGGCCAGGAGCACACGATGAACGGCCTCGCGGGGATCGGGGACCTCATGCTGACTTGCCTCGGTGGCCTGTCCAGGAACAAGCGCGTCGGCATCGAGCTCGGCAGGGGGAAGAACCTGGAGCAGGTCCTCAAGGAGAGGGCGGAGAGCCTGCAGGGCGTCGCGGAGGGCGTGGCCACGACCCCGGCCGCCGTCAAGCTCGCCACCAGGTACAGGATCCCCACTCCGATCATGTTCATGGCGAACAGGCTCCTCAAGGGGGAGGACGACGCCGCGAACCTGCTCAAGGACATGATGGAGGCCCCCATGCTGGACGACGTGAGTCTCGAGATGGAGTTCCAGGCCATGAAGTACTGGTGATGAATAGAAACGGTAGGGAGGAGGAGGAGGAGGTGGGGGGTGGGGGGTGTTCTTCGGAGGAAGGAGGGGAAGGAGAAAAGTAAGAAGAACATTTTTATTTATTCTTTTAGTCCGTTTCGTGTGTGTGTGTCTGTTTTGTCTGTTTTTTTGTCTGTTTTGTCTCTCTCTCTCTCTCTCTCTCTCTCTCTCTCTCTCTCTCTGGTGGTGGGACGCCTTGTCTTGCTTGTTCTATTATTAACAAGCATCAAAAGGTGATACCAAAAGATGACACCAAGATGACAACAAGGTGATACCAAAAGGTGATACCAAAAGATGACACCAAGATGACAACAAGGTGATACCAAAAGATGATACCAAGATGACAACAAGTTGACACCAAGGTGATACCAAGACGACAACAAGGTGATACCAAAAGATGATACCAAGATGACAACAAGATGATACCAAGACGACAACAAGGTGATACCAAAAGATGATACCAAGATGACAACAAGGTGATACCAAAAGATGATACCAAGATGACAACAACGTGATACCAAAAGATGATACCAAAATGACAACAAGTTGACAACAAGATGATACCAAGACGACAACAAGATGATACCAAGACGACAACAAGATGACAACAAGATGATACCAAGACGACAACAAGATGATACCAAGACGACAACAAGATGATACCAAGACGACAACAAGATGATACCAAGACGACAACAAGATGACAACAAGGTGATACCAAAAGATGATACCAAGATGACAACAACGTGATACCAAAAGATGATACCAAAATGACAACAAGTTGACAACAAGATGATACCAAGACGACAACAAGATGATACCAAGACGACAACAAGATGACAACAAGATGATACCAAGACGACAACAAGATGACAACAAGATGATACCAAGACGACAACAAGACGACAACAAGATGACAACAAGGTGATACCAAGACGACAACAAGGTGATACCAAAAGATGATACCAAGATGACAACAAGGTGATACCGAAAGGTGATACCAAGATGACAACAACGTGATACCAAAAGATGATACCAAGATGACAACAAGGTGATACCGAAAGGTGATACCAAGATGACAACAACGTGATACCAAAAGATGATACCAAGATGACAACAAGATCATACCAAGACGACAACAAGATGATACCAAGATGATACCAAGATGACAACAAGGTGATACCAAAAGATGATACCAAGATGACAACAAGATGATACCAAAAGATGATACCAAGATGACAACAAGATGACAACAAGGTGATACCAAGACGACAACAAGATGATAACAAGACGACAACAAGATGACACCAAGGTGATACCAAGACGACAACAAGGTGATACCAAAAGATGATACCAAGATGACAACAAGTTGACACCAAGGTGATACCAAGACGACAACAAGGTGATACCAAAAGATGATACCAAGATGACAACAAGATGATACCAAGACGACAACAAGATGACAACAAGATGATACCAAGACGACAACAAGATGATACCAAGACGATACCAAGATGATACCAAGACGACAACAAGATGACAACAAGGTGATACCAAGACGACAACAAGGTGATACCAAAAGATGATACCAAGATGACAACAAGGTGATACCGAAAGGTGATACCAAGATGACAACAACGTGATACCAAAAGATGATACCAAGATGACAACAAGGTGATACCGAAAGGTGATACCAAGATGACAACAAGTTGACAACAAGGTGATACCAAAAGATGATACCAAGGTGACAACAAGTTGACAACAAGGTGATACCAAGACGACAACAAGATGACAACAAGGTGATACCAAAAGATGATACCAAGACGACAACAAGATGACAACAAGATGACACCAAGACGACAACAAGATGATACCAAGACGACAACAAGATGACAACAAGGTGATACCAAAAGATGATACCAAGATGACAACAAGGTGATACCAAAAGATGATACCAAGATGACACCAAGGTGATACCAAAAGATGATACCAAGACGACAACAAGACGACAACAAGGTGATACCAAAAGATGATACCAAGACGACAACAAGGTGATACCAAAAGATGATACCAAGATGACACCAAGGTGATACCAAAAGATGATACCAAGGTGACAACAAGTTGACAACAAGGTGATACCAAGACGACAACAAGGTGATACCAAGATGACAACAAGGTGGGAACAAGGTGGGGCACAAGAAGTTGTACGGCCTTTGGATGAGGCGGCCACGGTTCAAAGATGATGCCGTACGTGTGCGAGCAGCGCCAACGGAAGTAGGACGAGGACTACTTGCGAGGAAGTCGATAACGGTGGCGGAGATCTTTCGACCCAAAGCTTATGGGGCGGAATACATATATTGTATTTTAAGGGAAACCTTCTGCCGTACCAGACTTTGTAGACTACAATGTACAGACTCGTCACCACGTTGACGTTTGTAGAGCGTCCGTGTCACTCAAAACCAGCGTCTGTAAAAGTCATGACTCGGCTTTGCCACCTCTAGTTTTGCACCGCTCGAGTTGCTTTCATGGGGCTTTTTCGCGATTTCCAGGTGGCACAGGACCACGTCGCCTTCGTTCACACGGACGCGAGGGTGAAACGCGAAACTTGCGTGACGGCAGCGAGTCCAATCGTCGCACGAGCGAGCGCAAGTACAGGTACATGGGTCGCAGTCCACCTCCACCAAGGCCGGGCTGGCCGGCGAGCCGTGGAACTGCACCGAAAGCCATCCCGCGAGCAAGTTGATCTCGCCACTTTGCTCCGCGTTGAAACGGAAGTTGAGTCTCATACTGCGCACATCCTCCGAGGTCGCAGTGAGCAAGTCCATCGTCTTGACCAACTCGAAAGGCGCGACCAGCTCGGGAGACTCTATACGAACGTCGTACCTCTGCTGGTCTGCAAGGCCGTCGCTCGCACGCCCCCGCTTGCCCATGCCTCTCCTGCGTTTCGTCCTCTGCCCGTGCGACTCTTCTTCGTCGCAGACCTCCACCATTGGTTCCTCTGACTCAAACTCCGTCGAGGCCGAGGCAGCTGGAGCGAGGAACACCTTGCAGTGAGAAGGGTACATGGCTCCGTCGGATTTGAGGTACCTGTCTCTGGCGTTCAGAATCCTGTAGATCTTGGAGTGTTGCAGCCAGACATCACCCGCCAAGTCGGACAAGATGATGTCCACCTTCCCTTGAATGTCCTCCTTCTTGGCTATGTTCTCGTCGTACACAGTGACGGTATCACCACCTAATTTGGTAGCATGCACGAGCTGCATGAGCTGCCTGGTAAAGACTTCTTCTTTCGTATCTGGCATGATGTACACCTTCCTTGCCCCCGCTAAGGCGGCGAAGAAACCGAGCACTCCACAACCGACGTCCAAGACCACTTTCTCCTGAAAGAGAGAGTCATTAAAAAAGATAGCGTCTCCGTACGCTTCTGGACAGCTCAAAACATCCAGTAGCGGAGCAAAGGTAACCCAGGTAGCGTAGGCCAGGAAGCCTTCGTTGTCCCACGGCAGAGGAGTGTCCCCTTCCAAGGGCGGTGTGCCTTCGTCTTCCGCCGCCACCATGCTTGCTCTGTCTGCTCTTCGGTGGAGTGCCGCAAGCAAAACCCAGTCAACCAAACAACGACGTGTTCCATTAATTCAATGGGGTTCGATTCTCCCAACAACAATATGATCCTAATCTGTGGAAAAAGAAAGAAAGCCTGGAATGATGAACATGATATTCACGGAGAAATAAATTCATGAAGCTCACATAACATTACCTATCCTGTTAGGCGTGAAACTAGTTTCGTTCGAGAGGCACTCTCGTGTGAGTTTTCGTGTTTCATTTTTTTCTGAAAATAATCACATCGGCTCTTTCTCGTGAGCCTCTTATCCAGGGGGTATATAAGGCGAAGTCGACCAACAGAGGGCCTCACTTTTACGAACACGAGCTCGTACAAACACGCACACAAAAACAACAAACTCAAACACCAAATCATCATCATAATGGAGTCCGAGAGAAGATCCACCATGTCCAGCCTCAAGGGACAGTTGTCCAACGTCGAGGGCTCTGTCAAGAGCATGAAGGCCGCCGTCGTTGTCGGTTCCGTCTTGACCGTTGCCTGCTTGGCCGCCGTCTTCGGAGTCACCATCCTCGCCAACGAGGTCTCCAAGGAGGTTAAGGTTTCCAACGGAACCCTCACCGCCAAGAACGGACAGGCTGTCTTGACCACCAACTTGATCGCCACCACGAACATCAACAGCGTCCTCCCAAAGGCCATTGAGTTGACCCACAACAACGTCGATATTGTTGCCAAGGTCAACGCCGTCGTTTCCGAGGGTGCCAAGACTACCTTGATCTGCGACGACCTCGTCTACACCAGCGAGAACGGACAGGGCTCCACCCAGGTCACCTCTGGCTCCGTCTTGGAGTCCGTTTTGGACAACACCGTTGAGAAGAGAAACACCCAGATTCCAGCATGGGTCGTTGTTGTGCTGATGAAGATGATCATTGGCGCTGGCTGTGACGGAATCGCCGCAAGCGAGGCTTTCCCTGATTACAGCAAGACCATCCAGACAATCATTCAGGCGTGCAGCGACCATATCTAAAGGACCTGAATGAGAAACCCATATAATATACAGTTTTTTTCGATATACAATTTAGTTCTGTTGGTGACCATCTTAGCCCGCGATCAGTAAAACATATTAGTTATGTACTTTGGAAGCCTTCTTTAAAGGCGATGCACTTGCACACATACTTCTCTTCTCATGACTGGAGATGCAATAATTGATTTGGATACTTTTGTTAAGAAATTTCTTTTGACTGTATATTATATATTTCTTCCGAGTAAAACCTTAAGGATTAGGAAAGGAAGTAATTTACTGGTCCGCCAACCACTCTCTGGCCTTACCGGCAAGCCACTCGACACCCCACTGAACGACGGCCATGACGCACTTTCTCAAGCTAGGCCTCTTCCTGCACTTCTTCTTGTAGTCCTGGTTAAGGCTTCTGAGCTCCAAGCTGTCCTCAGAGTCAAGGAAAGATCCCTCACGGACGTGGACCTCCTCACCGATGACAACGATGTCGTCGCAGATGGTGGTGACGGTGGCTCCCTGGGCGACAACAGCGTTGACGGCGAAGACTCCGTTGAAGGAGCCGAAGTCAGCGATCACGCTCTGGGCAAGACCAGAAGCCTTGTTGGAGGTGTAGGTGGTGGTGGTCAAGACAGCCTGTCCGTTCTTGGCGGTGAGGGTTCCGTTGGAAACCTTAACCTCCTTGGAGACCTCGTTGGCGAGGATGGTGACTCCGAAGACGGCGGCCAAGCAGGCAACGGTCAAGACGGAACCGACAACGACGGCGGCCTTCATGCTCTTGACAGAGCCCTCGACGTTGGACAACTGTCCCTTGAGGCTGGACATGGTGGATCTTCTCTCGGACTCCATTATGATGATGATTTGGTGTGTGTTTGTTTTGTGTGTGTTTGTACGAGCTCGTGTTCGTAAAAGTGAGGCCCTCTGTTGGTCGACTTCGCCTTATATACCCCCTGGATAAGAGGCTCACGAGAAAGAGCCGATGTGATTATTTTCAGAAAAAAAAATGAAACACGAAAACTCCCAAGAGAGTGCCTCTCAAACGAAACTAGTTTCACGGATGATATGATAGGCCTTATCGTGTGAGTTTCATTGTTTTTTCTACTCTTCACAGCTTCCACCGGGCTCTCTCTTGTGATTTTAATTAATCCCAGTGGGGTATATAAGGCGAAGTCAACACACAGAGCGCCTCACTTTTACGAACACGAGCTCGTACAAACACACACACAAAAACAACAAACTCAAACACCAAATCATCATCATAATGGAGTCCGAGAGAAGATCCACCATGTCCAGCCTCAAGGGACAGTTGTCCAACGTCGAGGGCTCTGTCAAGAGCATGAAGGCCGCCGTCGTTGTCGGTTCCGTCTTGACCGTTGCCTGCTTGGCCGCCGTCTTCGGAGTCACCATCCTCGCCAACGAGGTCTCCAAGGAGGTTAAGGTTTCCAACGGAACCCTCACCTCCAAGAACGGACAGGCTGTCTTGACCACCAACATGTCCTACACCGCAAAGTTGTCCAAGTCCACCGCCATTGTCACCCTTGCTGATCAGGACATGACCGGTACCTTCGCCGTCAACGCTGTTGTCACCCAGGGAACCAAGCTTACCCTCATCTGTGACGACGTCGTTGTCTCCCAGGAGGGCGGTGAGACCGATGTCCAGGTTACTGAGGACTCGATGTTGAACAACCTGAGTGACAGTGTCGAGAAGAGAAGCGTGAACAATATGTGCAACTATTTTGGTGGTTGGAAGAGGTTTTGCGAGAAGTACACCACGAAGCTTATTCATGGTGCATATGACTACCTCTGGGACAACAGAAAGGAGATCTGGAACTACGGAAAGAGATCTAGTGCTACCATGGACATGTGCGGTGTCGCTTGCGCCTAAAGAAGATAAATTGTCTAAAACAAAATTCACCATCTCTGTTATAATATGATATTTATGCAAAAGTTGATTCTTTCGCAGACAATGTTGAAGTTTGCTTTGGTGGTGTTCAACGTTTTCTCGAGGTCGACTACGGCGCACAAGTAAGTTACTTGTAACCAGAGACTTGTTCCTGCTGTAGATTCCGTGCTTCCATCACATTGCGTTCAATTCGAAAAAGTAGTTACTTTTTGCATAAATATCATATTATATTTTAGACAATTTATCTTCTTTAGGGTGATAAATTAAATCAAACTCTGAAAATTCAAGGTCGTACGCAACCGACACCGCACATGTCCATGGTAGAACTAGATCTCTTTCCGTAGTCCCAGATCTCCTGTCTGTTCTCATAGAGGTAGGCCTTCAACTTTCCAACAGCCCACCAGAATGGATGCCACTTGGGCAACTTGCTCACACTTCTGGTCTCAACCTCCTGGATGAGGCTGTTCAAGATGGAGTCCTCAGCGATGGAGATATCGTTGGCACCGTTCTCGCTGACAACAACGAGGTCGTCGCAGATCATGGTGACCTTGGTTCCCTCGGTGACAACAGCGTTGACGGCGAAGACTCCGCTGGTAGCACCGTCCTTAGAGTTCAAGACCACGGACTCAGTGTTGCTGTTAGCCTTATCGGTGAAGAAGGAGTTGGTGGTCAAGACAGCCTGTCCGTTCTTGGTGGTGAGGGTTCCGTTGGAAACCTTAACCTCCTTGGAGACCTCGTTGGCGAGGATGGTGACTCCGAAGACGGCGGCCAAGCAGGCAACGGTCAAGACGGAACCGACAACGACGGCGGCCTTCATGCTCTTGACAGAGCCCTCGACGTTGGACAACTGTCCCTTGAGGCTGGACATGGTGGATCTTCTCTCGGACTCCATTATGATGATGATTTGGTGTGTGTTTGTTTTGTGTGTGTTTGTACGAGCTCGTGTTCGTAAAAGTGAGGCGCTCTGTGTGTTGACTTCGCCTTATATACCCCACTGGGATTAATTAAAATCACAAGAGAGAGCCCGGTGGAAGCTGTGAAGAGTAGAAAAAACAATGAAACTCACACGATAAGGCCTATCATATCATCCGTGAAACTAGTTTCGTTTGAGAGGCACTCTCGTGTGAGTTTTCGTGTTTCATTTTTTTTTCTGAAAATAATCACATCGGCTCTTTCTCGTGAGCCTCTTATCCAGGGGGTATATAAGGCGAAGTCGACCAATAAGCTCACGAAATTGTGTTCTTGATGGACAAAACTGATTTCGATGCAAGGTACGTGTGAGCCTGATTGGATCACACCAGAAGAAGAAGCGGCGCGAACTAGAGTGAGAGTAGAAGTGGCGGGACAGCAACAGGGCAGTTGAAAAAATTGCTTTATATTATATTTCCAAGTATTCACGACAAGTGCTTACAAGATCTCCGCAGCTGTGTTGAAGACAACGGTCAATCACGATCAACGTTGATGCTTCATTTGATTACTGTTGGCAAGGCTTGCGTGACGTCCCCTTGACCTTACTGGAAGGACTACGTGCTGTCTAGACTAAGACTAGTATTCCTTCCAGGGAAGAAACAGGCGTTGTAAATACAAAGTTGCTCTGTGTTAGTGCTTGCTAGTTCGCCAAGGTCAGAGTTTCTTCTGGCCTATTACTCTCTGGTCGCCAGAGAGTATATCCGAGGCCAACGTGGCGCTTTTCCCCCTCTGTGCCCTGCAGAATAATCCTCCAATGGATTCGTCCCTTCTGAGGTGTCTGGAAATTTCCCTAGGTGGCCACGTCATGACATGGTGCGAAATGCACGTGGGCCGGACAGTGGAAACTGCCCCACTAAAGGATCCTGGACCGTCTCCTCTCGATGGATAAGATGGAATCTTCTGGGTCCTTTTCGATCTGACTAGACAGACTCTGTAGCTGACCTTATCCTGTAGCCTGTGTACCCTGAAACCAAGAGTATGACCTCGAGGAGGAACACCCAATGTGGCATCCCGCTGGTCTCAACCTGAGTCTGTGGTTCCTACCGCTACAGCAGCCTCAAGGACGGCTGGGCAGATGGTGTGGTACAAGTAAACGGAAGCTGGGTCGTTCCTCTGGGAAGGTCCGTTAGGGTATGGGTTCTCGCAGATCTGAACCATGACCCACAAAGCGGCACTAGCAGGAGTTAGGAGCTTGAGTCTCCAGCTCACGTTTCTCTTCTCGTCTCGTGTGTGTGAGGAAGAGGAGCTCCTTGTTGTGCTGAGGATAAAGGGGATAGAATTGTACCACCAATAAGGTGATGGGCGCGTCGGAGGAGAGACCTGCAAGAAGGAAAATGGTATTATTGGGCACGGGAATGAATATTCAATAGGGGGAACACTCGGTTCGTTAACATTGTATTATTATCAAAAACCATCAAAAACTTATAGCTCAAAAACTAAAAAAACTCAAAAAGTGTCAAAGAAGGACAGCTATGACTTTGCTCTCTAATGTCGTGCAATCTAATTCACAACCAATACACGTTTTCCGTCACGCTCCTCTACCTTTAGAGATTGAAAGTAAGCGGGGGGCCACGGAAGGTCTCTGTCCTCAAGCAACCGAACCATTTCTTTCAGGGGTTCGACGGTTCCCGCATCTAAATTCTGTTTCAACTCCCCATAGCTTTCGGACATCGTTTTAGAAGTGTCCCTCTCGTATCCCAGACCAATGAGCCACATCGCCATGGCCAGGGAGTTCTTGTAGATGTTCCCCGTCATCGTCAAAGGGCTGTTAGCGTTCAGAAAGTCGAAGGCTGCCTTGGGACCGACATTCATCGTGAGTGTTGGGATGTACTGCGCTGCTCCAGAAGCTGTTGCCCTTACCAGTGGCCATCCGCCCCATTCCCCCTCAAGATCCATGAGCCTGATCTTCAGCTCCTCTACCAATGCTCTCATTTCCTTCAGCCTTTCGTCCCTTGCCCGTGAAAAATCTATCCTTCCATGTTTCGCTGAACGAAAATGCTCCCACATGCTAACAAACATCTCATGAAGCTCCTTCGTGGTCATCGCGCAATATTCTCGAGCTGCTCCCTCTCTGCGTGCACTTCGTTCTTCGTCTTGAATCATCGTCTCTTCGTGAGCCCACTCTCTAACGAGCTTCATTCCGACATCCGTCGGTGCCTTGGTTTCTTTTCCATCCTTTTCTTCCTTCTCGCGAAGCAACTTGTACAATAGAGCACTGAACTTGGTGCCCTCAGGGTCGTCCCCCCCTCCCTCCCTCTCCACGCCCTTCCTCACGCGGAGAGGCAGGGGCTTCAAATTGTGGACCTTCAACAACCGCCCCAAAACAGGCATCGGTTGTACTTTCCCGCGGTCGATCTGGCCTTCCAGCTTCTTGATGCCCTTTCGAAGCCCATCGGTCTTGTCACATCGATTATAACCCAAGCCCGCTATGAGCCAACACGCGATGTGGTCTCTTTTGTACACGTTGTGCTTCCCATCCTTATGAGCCATCAGAAGAGCTTTGGTCACCTCGGGCCCGAGATAAAACGAAAGGATAGGGACGTACGCGTCGTACAATGGATCCCCTACCGAGAAGTGCTCCACACCTCCTTTGACTTCAGGATTTTTCGACAGAAGCTCGTCCAGCAGATATAGGGCACCTTGCGCTTGTCTCTCCACTTCCTCGTCCCTCTCCCCCCGGACTTCAAGCCACTTCCAGAACTTCATGAACTTGCTCCAAAGGTCGCGCTTGCTAGCCTTCTGACACTTAGCTTCCGTTTCTCGTTGAAAAGTCTTTCTTGCTGCTGCCCTCCTCGAAGCCTCTTGTCTCAAACCCATCTCAGTTGCATCGACTGTGTGGAGAGCACCTCGCACAAGTGATCCTGCTATACCATCCTCCTTCTTTCCACACAGCACACAAGGGCAGCCTCGGCCGCCAATTTCGCTTTCGTCTCCTGCTGGTTGGACCTCTGGAGCAGTGGCGGTTCGATCAGGGACAATATACGCTATTTGGTCTCCTCCAGCAGTACTGGGTGGAGGTGGTGTGTGGTTGCCTTGCCTCGACTGCTGTTGCCCTGGCACAGTTTCCGGCACGCGGCCACCAGGTACACTCACAGGCGCCTCACCTTGCGCAACACCAGCAGCAGGGTTCCTGTTGCTGTCCCCACGTCTTCCATCTTGGTTCGCTTGGTCAGATCGCGCCATTCCCATACTCGATTCTCGCAAGTTGGAAGCATAAGGCCAGCGCTCGATTCCAAAGTCTTCACATCTACGACGTAGAGTCTTCATGCCAAGGTTCAACCGTCTTGCTGCTTCCTTCATAGGATACTGGTACAAGGTTTCGAGTTGCTCCTTGCTGACTTTGTACCTATTACCTCTTTTGCGTTTCCCTCCTCCAGAACCGCCAGCACTTCGACCACTGCCCTGCACTTGGGAGACCTCAGACTCCGAGTCGGTCATGGCCTTCTCACGACGAAGGAAGTTGTAAGATTCAGGACGGGCAGGTCGTTCGATTAAGTCAGTCTTGACTCGCAAAGGCATACTGTCTCTTCTTATTACCTTCTTGTTGTTCATTCTCGAGGGCCCTGCTATGTCGTCCACCGTGATGCCTCGAGTCACAAAGTGGCAAAGTTGCAATGTGGTGTGATGTATGAAACCACAAGCGAAGTCCTTGGTATGATCTTTGCAACGTACGTGAAAAGGTCTCTCACCGTTTTAGGTTGCTCTTCGTGCTGCTTCCACTACGTCAGCCGTCCGCTTGTTCCGTCCGCTCTGTGGCTGATTGTGTTGACAACCGTGTCATCATGACATGGATTGCTCAGCGCCAGCGCCAGCGCCATAATCACAAGGACCACACGTGGGTCACGGCGGCTAGTGGACAGGGATTCAATTAAGGAAAAGGGCTTAAAGTTTGGCTACCATTCTGCGTTACTACATTGGCATTGCAACTAACGTGGATTACAACGTCGGAAGAACTTGTAAGGAATTAAGGAAAAGATAAAACCTTCACAACCGATAAAAAATAAGATAAGATACTTGGAATCCTCTCCAGCCGTCATTCCAAAGGGATGTCTTTAAACCAATAATTAATGACTTGGTTGAAGTTTCCAATTAATGCACCTAACAACAATAGAAGTTCCTTCCATTCTGCGTTACTTTAAAGATAAGAGAACTAAAGGTAGTAATTTGCGATTGCTTATTTGCTCAAGAACATTTCTTTTTCCCTCTAAGGATTTTGACTCGAGACACTTTAGCATGATAGACTTTTACTCAACTCGGCGACTGAAGCGGAGCACCGAAGCCTGCTAGAGCAAAAAAAAAAGTCCACGGTGGGGATCGAACCCACGATCTTTCGCTTAGGAAGCGAACGCCTTATCCACTGGGCCACGCGGACGAGGTTTGCATTTTCTACTCTCGGCCGTACGCGGCATTTTGCACATGTGCCAAATACACGACCGAAAAATTCGACAAATTTGCCAATATACGCTCTTTCTCAGACAGAGGAGAGAGGGGATGAATTCTCTCATCGAATCTCGCGTGTCAGCCACAAAAAAGGTTCTAGCACCGACAGTTGGCACAAGAAAACCAGCAACTCTTGAACGAACGGGCGACGACGATGAAGACCGCCTCGAACGCCTCGAACGCCTCGAACGCCTCGAACGCCTCGAACGCGCAGGCCCGTCGCCGTCCCCAAGGCCGTCCCCAAGTCTCTTCTTCTTCTCAGCGTCACCGAGGTCGTCACCAGCGTCTCCCGTCAACATCCGTGTTGACGTCCAACCTGCTCAAGGCGACGTCGGACCTGGCGTGGTTCGAGAACGTGGCGGGCCGTGCGGCGATGCTTGGGTTCCTGAACGCCGTGTACCTGGAGGGCGTGACGGGGAGCGGCGTTTTCACCACCACCACCACCCCCGCGTCGCCTCCCCTGGCCCTGGGCCTGGCCCTCGCGATCGCCCTGGGCTGCGCCTCCCGGGCCCTCAAGCCCTCCCCCGTGGACGTGGAGGACAGCTTCGCGACCTTCGTCGCGAGCTCCCCCCAGGGCAAGTCCCAGCTTGAGGTCGTGTTGGACAAGGTCATCGACGAGGTCGTCCGCCTCTGACGAACTTTTTGCAGCCGTTTTTTTTGTTTGTGTATGTAACTTTTACTGTATACTGTACAATTTTTGAGTATTACTGTCCTCCTCCTCTTACTGTCCTTCTCCATTCCAATCCCTCTCATCAAAGGATCATCATCCCCCGCTTCTCCCTCCTCCTCTCCGCAAAGTACTGCAGGACCGCGAAGCAGATCCCGGCGATGGCCTGGACCCGCACCTCGTCCAGGGTCGTGGCCAAAATCGCCACGAGGTTCAGGGGCGTCCCCACGATGGTCACCACGCTCCCCAGCAGCCCCCCGCCCCTCCACAGGAACTTGCAGAACTCGAGGTGGTTGGGCAGGGTGAGGAGGATGCTCGCCAGGTTCAGGGCGACCGACCACGCCCCCCCCCCTCCCCCTCCTCTCCTCCCAAGTCCTCCCAAGATCTCCCCGAAAGCCTTGCTCGTCAGCACGAGGGGGACGCTCGCGGCCACGGGGGCGTACCTCTGGGCCTCCCTCATGCCGGAGAACAGCAAGCCGTCCCGGTTCAGCAGGAGAAGGATGGGGCACAGCATGAACACGGCGTACGAGGAGCGGGTCAGGCCGCCGCCCTCCTGCCTGCCCTCCCGGAACAGCAGGAGCCACAGCACGAAGGTCTCCACGGTGGCGACGTTCCCGATCAGGCCGACCCTGGCCTCCTCGGCCCGGGATCTCCCATTGATGCCGCCGCTCAGCTTGAGCTTGATCGAGAACGCCACGATCATCATGTAGCACACGTGGCTCACCAGGAGGCCCACCCGGAGGTCCGCCTCCAGGTCCCTCTCCACGTCCACGTAGAGCCTGACGTCGTCCGTCTCCACCCTCTTCGGGGGACACGCCCAGGTGAGGCCCAGGCTGGCGGGCAGCATCAAGACCAGCAGGAGGAACAGGCGGAAGGCGGCCTTGGTCCCCCTGGACATGTGAACCAGGGCCAGGACGAGGAGGCACAAGCAGGTGGTGAGCCCCGCGACAAGCTGCATCAGGCCGTAGCCCGGGAAGAGCTCGAAGGAGATGTACGACCCGATCCCCGCGCCAGAGAGAAGGGCGAGGGACACCCTGAGGAGGAGGTCGCTCCCCCCCCTCCCGCCGCCCCCGACCCCGAGGCTGCCCAGCCCGGAGATCACCGCGACCACCAGAAGCCACTTGGGCCAGTGCTCCCGCCTCTGCACGAGGTCGCCGTAGATCGCCACGTCGTCCGCCTCGTGCTCTGGCCTGTGGTCCGAGTCCCAGAGGCGGGGGCAGAGCTCGAATGGCAGCCTGGGGCACCTGGCCCCCCCGGCGATCGGCATCGGCGGCCTCACAAGGGCGATGACCAGCCCGGAGGCCAGGACCGAGATGACCAGCCTGCGGCCCGCTTGGCTGAAGGGGAAGTGGGCCCTCAGCATGGGAACGCAGGCAGCGCTCGAGCCGATGAGGAGGGACCCCACCAGGAGGCCCTCGTTCGGCCTCGACCCCAGGAGGGCCTGGAGGACATCGAAGACCGTGAACCTGGCGTAAAGCACGGCGAGGGCGATGGAGGCCGCGTGGCAGACCCCCTGCCACTCCCGCATCTTGATCCTCCCGGAGGACGACGCCCTCCCGTGGTGGCCGGGCCTCCCCCACGCGGCCGGGGCGTCCCTCCCGGCCCTCCTGTACAGCTGGACGGGGGCCGTGACCGCCATGAGGACCACGGTGCAGGGCACCACGAGGTGGGACTCGTGCAGGGCGAGCATGGAGACCTTCGCCGCCAGGATGCACTGCAGCAGCCAGGACGCCAAGTTCCCGAGCTTCCCTGACTGCTGGAGGGTCCTGACCGCCCCGATGCCCAGGCCGCTCGTGAGCAGGACCAGGTAGGGCGGGTAGGTGAAGTCCCCCTCGTCGTACCGGCTCAGTCTCGAGCCGAAGACCATCCCCCTCTCGAGGTACGTCAGCAGGACGCTCTGGAGGACCAGCACGGAGGCGAGGAGCCCCCCCCCCCCCAGCCTGCAGATGACGATCCCGGGGACGAGGGACGAGAGCACCAGGCAGAGGGTGAGGAGGGTGCAGAGCTCCGTCATCCGCAGGGCCCCGGTGGTGACGTCGAGGTACCAGAAGTTCTCCCTGAGGAACCAGGCCACTGTGCCCGTGAGCCCGGCGACAAAGACGAGGTAGTCCCTGAAGAGCCTGGACTCGACGAAGAGGACGAGCCCGGCGGCGCAGGTCAGGGCCGCCACGAGCGCCAGGGTCGACATCCCCAGGGCCAGGCAGCCCGCTGTGATGCTGAGGATGAAGACCACGCCGACCCAAGAAGGCAGGACCGCGAAGTTGTCCTCCAGGGTCTGGGAGAAGTTGACGTCGAACTTCTCCTTCATTTTAGCAGAGTCGGAGACGATGAGGAAGTTCACCAGCGCCGCCCCGCCCCCGCTGAGCGCCAGGGTGATCGCGATGTAGTTCCACGGGGCCGGCAGGTGGATGTACTGGGAGAAGCTCCTGAACACGACCCTCCCCTCGAGCCCCAGAACCAGGGCGACGAGGGCCACGTTCGCTAGGGCCACCCTCACCGCGAACACCCCGTCCATGGACAGGCCCGACCACCACAGCAACCCACCCCTCTGGGCTCCCGTCGTCCGTGGGGAGTACACCGCCAGGTACATCAGCGGGACGCCAAGGAGAAGGAGCAGGGACCACAGGTGCGTGGCCGAGCTCGCCAGGGAGGCCGCTGGCCAAATCTCGGGCGAGTGCAGGACCAGGTAGAGCAGCCAGGGCACGGCGAGCAAGGCCCCCGTGCAGACCTTTGCGTCGTCCCTCTGCACCACCAGCCCCACCTCGAAGCCCCCCTTCTTTCCCGGCCTCGCCGGCCCCTTGACGAACGAGCTCGGCATCGGGCTCGAGAAGAACGCCTTGTGCAGCAGCAGGGAGCACGCCAGGCAGTAGAACGGCGCCTGGCCGCTCCCCACCGCGGCGATGAGGCCTTGGGCGACCAGGACCAGAGACACCAGGGGGGACGCGGTCATGACGAGCTTCTCCATCGCCAGCGTCGCGGCAGGGTGCTGCACCTGAACCCACTTGAACCTGGAAAGCAGGGAAAGCCGGTCAGTCCGAGATCTCACCTAAAACCTAGTTTCTCGTTCTCGTCTATCTAAACCTCATTCGCAAACACTTACTGTATCGTCGCCCAGAACCCCACGAGCGTGAAGAGCTGAGCCTCCGCCACCAGCGTGAACAGCGCCTCCAGGCTGACCACCGTCTCCCTCGCTCTGGCATCAACCCCTGCCAGCACCGCCAGGACGCTCCCCGCGAACCCCATCACGAGGGTCACCCAGACCCCAAAGAACGTGGCCTCCTTGGCCCCGCTCAGGTCCAGTATCGTCGTCGTCAGCACTCCCACTATTCCCACCGCCGCCACCATCTGGTGCGCGAACCCGAGGGTCGCCGCAAGCGCCGGCACGAGCGCAAGCCCCGCATTCCCATTATACCTGAACGCTCCCGTACCGAACTTCGTCATCTCTCCACTCCACCACTCTCTCTCCCTCCTCCCCTCCTCTCCGGCGCGCCACCCCTCAAGCTTTTGGTTCGCACAAATTGACAGACGGGGAAGGAGCGAGCATGAAGCCCTCGAGGGGGAGAGAGAGACACGACAACGACAACGACAACGACAACGACGACGACAACGACGACGACGACGACGACAAGGGCAACGAGGGTTGGCGCCAGGGGACGTCTCTTTCTTCTTCTTCTTCTTTTTCTTCTTCTTCGTCGTCGGTGACGTACTCGTCCATGACGAGCAAGAGGAACAACGGAAAGGGGGGGAGGAGCAAGAGGATCACACCAACGCCCTCGCTGCCGAGGGAAAGGAAGCCAGCCAACTCTCTGTTTGTGACGGCCGCGACCGAGGATTACGGTGGGAGCCCGAGGAGCAGTGAAGTGCAGAGGCGGAGGCAGATGTTCGACGAGATATCGGGGGTCGAGGTCCCCTCAGTCTCTTTCGCGACTGCCACCTCGAACGACGCCAAGCAGAGCTTGGACGAGGCCACGAGCAAGCTGTCTCGCTGGTTCGGGGTCGGTGGGGGGGCTGGCAAGGCCAAGGAGCACGCCGCCCACCTCACGTCGTCCGCCTGCAACATCTTGAACGAGCTGACCCTGCTGTGCGAGGCCATCGCGGGAGGGGGCAAGTGGTCGGAGTACGCCTGCTCGGTCCTCGAGGAGGCCCTGCCCCTGACCCTTGAGCTCGGACCCCGGGCGCTGGAAGCGCTGGCCGAGTCGACCGCGGTGTCCCCCGGGCTGAGGAGCTCGATTAAGGACAAGCTCGACTCCCTCGTGGACCTGACGAACTACTCGCCGTGGGGGCGCAAGCCCATGGAGCTTCCCCCCATGGTCCTCCCCGGCGGAGAGACGAGGCCGCTGAACGTGATGCCGGAGGAGGCAAAGAGGCTGAAGAACAGGGAAGAGGCGAGGGACAAGTTCGTTAGCATTCTGGGGAGCCTGCAGGAGTTTCTGGCGAGGAACGAGCTTCTGAACGGCCGCAACAATGATTACGAGGCCTTGCACACCAAAGTCAGGGCCTTCACGACCACGCTTCACATCGACAACATCCAGTGGTTCTCGCAGCTCTTCATGGAGAGGATTCTGCAGACGGCGTCGATGGGAGAGATGGACGAGGAGGTCGTCGTCCTGGCGAACGCTGACCCTTCTAAGATGCGGCGACTACACCAGAGAATGACCCTCTCTCACGTCCGAGGAAAGAACCAGCGGGGGGGGACCTTCGGCATCCCAGATTACAGGGGGTCAAAGGCCTCGGAGAACGCTCCGGGCGCGTCGCAGAGGAGCCACCACCACCACCACCACCGGGTGACCACTCAACTGAATGGCACCCCGGGGATGGAGCTTGTCAGCACGGTGCTGAACAACTTCCCGACGAACCTCAGAATCTACATGCTCTTCCTGCTAATCGCCGACAGTCAGAGGCTGAACGAGCAGCTCGAGTCCAAGATGCTCCGTCGACTTTTCGATATCGCGACTTGGCTTATGTCCTCCCCCCTCCCGTCGGACGTGAGCGAGCGCCTGCTTTCTTGCAAGTCCCTCGCCCTCTTCGTGGGGTACTTCACGTTCTGTTCAAAGGACAAGGCTTGCGTTCTTCCCGAGGATGTTTTGGGGCGCTTGCTGGAGGCAAGCGGCGATGATCACGGCCGCTTCTTTCTCAAGCACCCCCCAGTGCTGGACGTGTGCGACCTTATAGACCGATCGTCGAGCCAGGGGTCGCTGCCGTTCACGCTGCCGTGGCTGGCAGACTACCTTCGATTCGGAAAGTACAGTGACAACGGCCGCAACGACGAGGTGAGGAAAGCTTTGGGCCGACTTTGGAACATTCGCTCCGCTCTTTCGGGGGAGAACCAGAAGGTGGTCCACAGCACGGCTACCCTGTGCATGAGGGTTTGCTTGGACACCCTCTTTGAGGAGTGGGGCATCAATCCCCAGGACGACAAGGTGGTACAATTCTTCAACGGGCTGGAGGGTTCGGATGCCGCCTTTGCTGGGAACCTGGACATGGCGAACAAAGCCATGGATCAAAAGGGCGTGCAGGCTTGCTGCCCAGAGCTTGACGACCTCGCAGCAGTCATCAGTCGAAAATCCCTGAGTGCATCGCACGCGAAGAAGTCTTTGCGCAAGATCACACCTGTCAGTCCAGCCTACGCCGGATCGAGCAAGGCCGTGCCCACCACCAGCGAGGCCAACGACAGCATGAGCAAACTGAAGGTGGCCTTGATTGGCAGGGAAGACACCAAATTGCAGGGCGAGAAAGCCTTGACCCTGCAGAGGGCGATGCTCGGCCGGTATCCTGAGTTGAAGAATGTCATCGACTTTGTCGTGGACGCTGTTGCAAGGAATGCGGTGGACAACGTGATCGGCACAAATGTCAGGGAAGAGTGCACACGAATCGTTCACTCCAGTGACGTTGCCAGATGCAACGATGAGAAGCACAAGAGCAAATGCTATCACTCCATTGCCATGGCCTCTGCGGGGGAAATCAAGTCTTATGTGACCGAGAAAGTGCACACTGCCCTGGTGGTGTTGATTCCTGCCAACACAGACGCCCAAGTTGCGGACTGTGCGGTGAGGATCGGCACAGAGGCATCTTTGACCACGGCAGCGAAGCGTCTCCTTGACCGCATCCCTATCGAGTATCAAAAGTGCGTCAAAGAGAAGATAAAAGGATGCTCGGACATTGCGAAGAAGATGCTCAGCATGTCTCCACTTCCCTGGTTGAGCGACAACGTGTCGAAAGACCTCGCAGGCACGGCCACTCGCATTGTTGAGACGTTCCGGGTCTGCTGGCTGGCTGATGCGCAAGAAGACGGCCTTCTCAAGAAGGTGCAGGGCCTCGCCTTTCAACTCAATTTTGGTGCCATGCGCACCAAGGCAGAAATGTTTCCCCTGCTCCCAAAGGTCAGCACGTACCACTCGCTGTGGAGGAGCGATTGCTCGATCTCCGAGGCCCTGCAAGTGCTTGGTTACATCTGGAATGACGTGACCTTTCTCTGCCATGCCATGGATTCCGCGGGCGATGCCTCCGGACGGAAAGACCAGCTGTTTTCTTGCATCAAAGCGAATCTCTTGGATCAATTGAAGTTCGGAAGTGAGCAGCCAAACGTTCACTTTGGCTTGGGTGTGGCTGCACAGTTGGCCGACGCCTGCATTTTCCACGCGGAAGACCTCCTGGACAGTGCAGCCATGCACTCTGCCCAGTTCTGCACGGCGAAGCTTCTATCTTTCCTGGTTGGTTCCGGCTCGCTGCACCCCAGGAGTTTGCAAGGAATTCTGGTGAGGCTCTTGGATGAGCCCCAGCGCATCTGCGAATACAAGAGAGGGCTGGGCCCTCCCAAGCTGGAGCAGCTCCAGAACTTTGTAGCAAAGTGCTTGCAGGAAGAATCCTTGGCGAAAGATCGGGTCCATTTTGCCCAGATTCTTCCGAAACTGCCTCTCAGAATGATGCAGCAGGAGAGTTTCGTTGCGTGATGCTCTCAAAATGTATCGTTACAAAAACGTCCGAAGTCCTCCTCATGATCGTTTTTAACTTGAAAGTATATAAGTTATTTTTGTATTATTGTGTACATACAAAGTGGCGTTGCTGGGCCTCAAGCCTTCGCCTGCTCCATGATCGACGCGATTAGCTTGTCCTTCTCATAGTGCGTGCGAATTTTCGAGACGTGCTTCAGATCCATGTCGATCAGCTGCATGTGGTACAGAACCTCCCCCTTCGTGACTCCTGAAATCGTTCCGGCATTCGGAAGATCACAGAGTCTCTGACGCAGGTCAGCGGTCTCCCTGCTCGACCTCGCCAAGGTGATAATCAGGGAACAATCCTTGAACGTCGCCGCTGTGAGGTAATCCTCAAGCGCTTCGAGGGCGAGGGCCCTCGGCATCCCTTGCAGGTCTTTCACCCTCTCCACGTACTCTCCATATTCTTCGTGTCCGCTTGCGTCAAAGGCGTCGGCCTTTCCCAGCAGCCCGTTGTAGAGCCTGTGAACCCCCTGGATTCCGTAAACATCCTTCTCCTGGAGAGAGACTATGAGGTCAAGCGTGCTTTGCTGCTGCAGCAAAGCCTCCGCGAGAGCGGCCACGATTTCATCCATGGTAAACCCAAGCTCCTTTCCCAGAGTCTCCCTCGAGCAACGGCCAGGGAACACCTTGGCTGAATTCCGAAACACGCTGAGATTGTTCTGCGGGCACTGAAAGAGGGCCTTCAGCGCTCGCTCTTTCGACCTTCTTGCTTCGGCCTCCCCACAAGCACCGTCCCGCGGGCCCCAGAAATCCCTCGGCTCGTACTCGGACATGGTCTCGACCTTCCCCTTGTGAAGCTGTCCAGTGTTTTTTGGTTGCGAAAAAGTCCCGGCAGTCAGTGTACGTGCGTCTCTGTGGACTTCCCGCGTCGCGCTGAAAACCAACTCACCTTGTAGTGCTGCATGAGCTTGTGCTCGCTGTAGCTCCGTTTGTAACCGTCCCTGGGGTGAATCAGGGTCTTCTCTCCCGGCATGTTCGCGCTCTTGGGCTTGAACTCGAAGGAGATCGTCTCCGTCGGGCCAACGCGGTGGGGCGACCTCGCGAGCGAGCGCCCAACATCGAGCGCGTCCGGAAGAAACAGCCCCAAGCAACCTCCATCACCGCCCGGCGGGAGGAATGCCTCGCGCGTGAAGCCGATGGAGCGCAAGTCGACAAGGTCGCCGAGGGCGAGAACCCCCGTCCCCGATAGCAGCGGCCCCGCCACCTGGCTCGTGAACCACTCGCGCCTCTCGATGCGAGAAAAATCCCCCGAGAACCTCTTGGGGTACTCCCTCCTGGTCCAGATGTCCCCATCGAGCTGCCTCGCGGCCTGAGCCTCCCGGTCGCTCAGCTCCCCCCTCCCCTCCACGACCTCGGTCTTCTTGGAGACGAGGAGGACCTTCCCGGGGTGCGCCTTCGCGCTCGTGAAGGCTGCGCAGGCGCACCCCTCGGCCCTGAACTCCCACCTGTCGCCCTCCCCCTCGGGCGCCATCGCCCCTTCCCTTTTTAATCCTTTTTGATCACTTAATCCCACAGCAGAAAGTGCTCATGAAAACATTCGTGAGCATCGATTCCGTGGCCCGCTGCAGGGCGATCCAGATGTCTTGAGCGGAGCAGGAGGCGCACCCTGCAGCGTCCAGTCGGAGGGTGAAGGAATCGGGATCGCCTTCTGGATTGGTTTGGTGGGTCAGGAAGACCCTCGTCTCGTTCGAGGTCGAGTTGAAGGTCGAAAGGAGGGACCTGTTCATGTCGGAGAGGGACATGCTGTGCCACCTCGTGTGACGCAGCCGGAACAGGACTATGGTCTCGATCGCGATGCCAAAGTCGCTTGCCTCGACCACCTCGAACCTGAGGTCGTTCTTGATGAAGGTGCACAGATCTTGAGCGACTTGTGCGCTTCCCTCGGGCCCGCTGGACGCCACGGCGCCGCCAGACCTGCAGGAGTCCAGGTCTCGGATGATCCCGGCCCTGTCCAGGCCGGAGCCAATGAATACGAACTGGGCATCGCGCCCAGAGCCGCTCTCCGCGTCGCTGCAAGTCAAGTCCGAGGCGTCGAACCTCCTCTTGCCTGACAGCTGCAGAATGTAGCGCTTTCCGGGCGCACAGTCAAAGCACAGGAAGCCTTTCGCACGTATCGCCGTGGGAGGGAAGCTGCTCGCCATGAAGCCTTGGAACCTCGCGAGGTCGAAGGTGGCGCCCTTCCTGGAGTACGATACTGTAGCCAGGCTCTCTATCTCCTGTTTGTGGCTGGGCTTGCGGGGCTTGAAGCTCAGGTTCATCCAAGACTGGTGCTGGTCTTGCTGGTCGGGATCCTTCTCGACCTCGTCTTCCGCGTGGCCGTCCCCCTCCGCCGGGGATGCCTCCAAGTCATAGACGACAGAATCGGGGATGCTGCCGTACTGACTGGGGATGACGTTGAACTGCTCCGGCGCCACCTTTTTGATCGACTCCTTCACCGTCTCGTACTCGTCGTTGCTGAGCAGGTCAGTCTTGTTGATGACCACCACGTCCGCCTGCTTCAGCTGGTTTCTCGCAGAGGCACTCGCTTCAAGGGTGGCTTCGATGGACTCGCCATCGACGACGACGACGAGGCCGGACAGCCAGACATGCTTTCGCAGCTGAGGGAGCAGCAAGGTCGTTATAATGCTCGACGGGTCGCTCACACCGCTCGTTTCCACAATGATGTGGTCCACGTTGCAGGCAAGCACCTTCTCTATGGAGTGCTGGAGCTCCCCGCTTATCGTGCAGCAGACGCACCCATTCGAGAGCTCCACCAGGGTGTCTGCATCACCCTCCTTGCCCCCAGTGATGTTCGAGCGAATGAGCTCCGCGTCAATATTGACCTCCGCGAAGTCGTTCACCAGGAGCCCCGTCTTTGCTTTGTTGCCCGCTTCCCTCTTGCGAACCAAGTTGTTGATCACGGTCGTCTTTCCGGCGCCGAGAAACCCACTTATTATCGTGAGAGGCACTGCCTCCCCCTCCCTCCGTTCCATACTTCCTCCTTCACTCCACCCTTTCCCCCTCCTCGACCACACCGCCAGTGAGCTCCATGGCCTATCACCAAGGTCTTCGTCCTCTCTGAAGCCGAACCTGGTTCCTCGTTTGCACACACCGCCACCCTTGCGTCCAACAACCCCCCTCCTCGCTCCTTCCCTGTGCCCTCCCCCTCTCTCGTCCTCGAAACGTGGGACACAACGACGGAGAAAAGAGAGAGAGAGAGAGAGAGCGGAGAAAGATTCAGGTGTGGTGGTTGACCAGCGTGCCTCCCTCCTGCACCGCCCTCCTTGCGTCCAACAACCCCCCTCCTTGCTTTCGTCGTCCTCCTCCCTCTTCTGTCAGGTCTCGCCTTTGAATTGTACGACGGACACGAAGGAGATCAAAGTCCCAGAGAGATGAGGAGGAGATCAACATGAACAACAATGATGGCGGAGTATTGGAAGGAAGGAGGGTGGTATACATGATGTGGAGCTGAGGGGGGAAGAAGGGGGAGGCGGCAATCTTCTCGTGTTGCCTGAGGCTGGAGACGGGTGGGTGAGAGAGGAGTCAAGGCACGGGACCTTCCGGAGCGACAAGAATGAGGAAAGTTAGGTTCAGTGTCGTTGCAGGCTCAGTCCTGGTCCTGATGGCGTTGATAACTTTCAACATGAGCACGGTGAAGGAGAGCAGGTTCACCGAGACGGTTCCGGCGGACAGACTGGAAGTGAAGGAGCCTGCAAGCCCCGTGAGCTCCGGAACGCCACCCCTTGTCGCAACGGGGACAGAAGAAGCACTGGACTCTGGAGATCGGCCCACGACTCACGTGAGAAACGTTGTGAACAAAGCTTCGAAGGTGGTCTCGTCCTCGGGAGGGAGCACGTCGCCACTCTTGGATTCCAAGGTAATTTCACCGCCGTCACCAACCTTGCCCTTGTCACCGGCGAACTGACAGGCCAATTCTCCTTCCCTTTCCCATCAGACGCACGGGTATTACAAGGACAAGTCTGCCTCTGTGTGCACTGACTCCCAGAAGGACCCTTGGTTCGAGGTCGACCTTGGCGGCCCGTTCACCGTGCGGAACATCGAGCTTTGGGCCCCGAAGAAGTCCTGCGAGAGCATCAAGTTCAAAGGCAGGTGCGAGAGGCTTCAAGACGTGATGATTGTGACGAAGAAGAGTCCGATGAAGATGGAAGTTCTCGACGCGGCCAAGGAGGTGCTGAAGAGTAAAGTTATAAGCTCGATGAGAACGATCTACGCCTGGGACAGCGTGGAGCAGGAGGCGAGGTACGTCAGAATCTCCATCAACGGGGAGAAGCTTCGGGTGTGTGCGACTGAAGTCAAGGTCCTTGTGGCGGACGACGATTTTAAGCTCTGCGATTCCAAAACTTGCAAGTTCGGGAGCTGCAAGTGCATGGACAAAGAGTGCGCCCAGAAGAAGTGCCTGTGCAACAGCGACATGATAGGGGAGCACGACTGCACGACGAACCCCCTGCAGGACTGGAGGTACTTCCCGCTAGAGAAGACTGCGGCCGGTGGCAAGTCTTGGAATTGGGATGCGGGTAAGGTTGCCGAGGTCACCAGCGGCCTGCAGAAGCTGCAGAACCCCAAGTCCTGCGCCAAGTCAAACGGGGTCCACGGCCTCATCGGGGCCCAGGGAAGGGGGGCCGGCCTCGCGTCCACCCTGCATTTCGTCAGCGGGCATCTCTCGGAAGCTCTCCGCACGAAAAAGCCTTTCGTGTTCGGGGGCAGAATGAATTACGCGGGGACTAAGTTCTGCAAGGAGAAGGACATGTACGGCGATCCGGACTGCTATTTCAAGCCCGTGGCTGGGAGCTCTTGCTTGAAGAGGAAGGCCGAGCTGCGAAAGTCGTACAGGCCCATCTCCGGGCCCAAGAGGCACCCGAATCGCTGCGCCATTGGCAAGCTCTGCAACGACGTTGGGCACTTTCGATACCTGCCCAAGGACTTTGAGGAGGCAGGAATGGGCTTGCTCCATTTCAGGTCGGCCATAGTGTCCCAACTCGTACAAATCAACAACGTCACGGAGGAGATCTTGAACCTGGACAAGCTCAAGGCGGACATGGGCTTCCAGCACCCGATCATTGGGGTCCACATCAGGCACGGCGACGCTTGCCACACCACTGACCGCAAGGGGAGATGCAAGGGGCTTTCGTACTACATTCCGGAGATCAGAACCCTCGCGGAGCGGTACAACACCACCAGGGTCTTCATATCGACCGACGACGACACGATCCTGAAAAGCACCAAGAGCTACAGCAAAGAGTTCAACTTTGTCTTCGCAGAGAGCTTCAGCAGAGACGTCTTTGACTCCAAGGACCAGATCGAGTACAGGAAGGACCTTTGGAGCGGCAACAACAACAAGGGCCACTCCATCATGCTCTCCTCCCTCATCGACCTCCTGCTCCTGGCGGAGTGCGACTACCTCGTGCTTCACTTGCTTTCCAACATGTCGAGGCTCGCCTTGGAGTTGGCCGCCGCGAGGAAGGAGGCCATCCCTCCGTACTTCAGCATGGACGGCCCTTGGTGCCAGCACTGGAAGATGTGTACATCCTAGTCCTAGGTGATGATGAGAAGAGACCCGGTTATATTTGTATCTACAGTTTGCTTATATTCTCTCCTAAGGCTTGCTTGACCTGATACAGCCTCCCTCCTCACTCTTCCTGCTTGACCTTGACGATGGAAGGGGCCGTCTTGCTTCGTGTTCTTGTTCTCTTCGACGACGGAGGACGAGGAGCAGCTTTGCAGAGCCCGACCTCTTCCAGGTACTCTCTCTTCACAATGCATTGTTCCTTGTCGCTCAGCTTAAGAGATGCGTCCGCAAAGATCAGCCTCAACGCCTCGTTGTAGTCCGCGATCTCTCTCTTCTTCTCCGGCGACTTGCTGTCGTAACGCTGGGCCTCCTGCACGGCTTGGGCGTACTCCTCCTCCGTCATCAGGCCGGACTCGAGAGCCTCTCAAGCGACAGATCATTTTCCCGCCATACGGAAGAAGAGCGGAGGGCTGGAAGTGAAGAGCGCGATGGACATGGAGAAGGCCGTGACGAAGGCGATGGAAGCGAGGCGGGCTTTCATCGTCGCCAACGCGGAGACCGTCACGACGAAGGCGCTGAGGAAGGAGATCGCCGAGGAACTCGGTGGTAACCTGGCAAACTACAAACACCTCATAAAGTCGTTGGCAATCGCATTTATGGCAGCTGAGGCGGTGCCAGAGAGCGCGAGACCAGGGGACGGCGAAGGGGTCGAGGAGGTCAAGCCCAGTTTAGAGGACGGTGGGTCCTCTCCCTCCTGCTCGGACGAGGACGACGAAGAGGTCGAGGAGATGCAGATGCCCAAGCCCCAAAGGAAGAGGAAGAGCAAGAAGAAGAAGCAGGGGGGGGTGGAGAAGAAGGCCGCCGCTGTGGGGAGCGCGAGGATCGAGAAAGCGAAGAAAATTCTGAAGATGGCCAGCATGAGGATCCCTCCGAGAGTGTATGCCCTCAACAAAGACCCCTCCTCTCTGGAAAGGTCCTTGGAGGATCTGCTCTCGACGCAGGGCCTCTCTCTGGCTTCCCCTAAGAAGGACATCGTGAGAGTCAGGAAGAGGCTGGAGCTGGAGCGAGACCTGGACGGCATCGATACTTCGAATATCGTGGAGGAAGGTCGCAGGCGACGGAGATAATCTGTGCACAGTTCACAACAACAACAAAAGCAAAAGAATGGAGAAAAGGGATTAATGAATGTAAGAAGAAATTTTTCCTGGATCCGCTGGAGGCCAGTTGGTGTAGCCAACGGCCTTCAGCCACCAGTTCGGGTATCCCGGTCCTGTCCTCTCGCCCGGGTCCTCCCCCGTAGTGACGAGGCCGTTGCTATACTTCGCGACGAGCTTGAAGGCAACCTGCCACCAGGACTTGGTGAGTTTGTCGATGAACTTGTTGGACATGCGCGTCAAGACGGCAACGGCGACGCTCTTGATGGGAATCCAAGCCACAGCCTTGACGACGAGGGCGTGCAGCTCCATGGCCTCGGCCTGCAGCTCAGCCCTCGCGTCGTTGACGTCCCCAACCATCTTTGAATAACCAAGCTGGATCCAGTTGTTGACGAAGTTAAAGGCCCACCACGCCGAATCCAAGCTGAATTCGCTCTGCTTGGGCCACAGAAACGACTCGGGCACGCTCTCTTGGCCGGCGTAGATTGGTGCCCAGACCGTACCAGCAGGCTGGTCCTGACCGTACCACGTGACGCCGAGATAATCCGGGTGGCTCGCAGAGGCTTGAGCGATGAAGGAGTACGTTCCCCTGTAAATGCTGATGGGTCTTTCGAACCCCCCCTTGAGCGCCTTGGTGCCCTTCGTGTGACCCTCGAATCGGTTCGGATTTCCAAAGGGGCCCGCGGCGAGCCCGACCGTTAAGTCAAACTCTGTGCCCTCGTAGTGATCCCCCAGAACTTTGAACAAGGTCTCGACCGAGATGTTCCTGTCTGGCTTCAGAGAGAAAGGGTAGTGCTCGCACTGGGACGGGGTGTACCCGCTGAAAAAGGAAAAGAAAAGAAAACAGTCAGTCAATCACACTGACGACGACAATGGGATTGAGAGATTGAGAAGAGAGGGATGCGTTGACGGAACACGACTCACATATACGGGTCAGCACTCTTGTTGTACTCGCTGTTGACGAGGGAGTTAAAGCGCCACATTCGCCTGCCGCTGTACAGCCCCAGGACGGGGTCGAACTCCTTCGGCTCGTACCCAAAGGTCTTGAAGAAGTTGAAGGTCTCGTTGCCCGAGTCGTCGAACCAACCCTCGTCCACCGCGATGGAGACCATGTTGGCGCTGTGCATGAAGTTCTCTCGGTCCTCCAGGTCCATCTCCTGGATGATGAAGTCGTTGGCGATGACGACGGCTTGATCGTCCGGGACCCTCTGGGCGGCCCAGATCGCGCTCGCTCCATCGGGGGTCGGGAGGATGTGGAAAACCCAAAGTTCTTCGCGGTCCGCCAAGATCAGGGCCTCGCCGCTGTCCGCGAAGACAGCTTCCGCGTAAAAGCCGTGCTCCGAGCCGAGGTCGCCCATGACCTGGACGGCTTGGCGGGCGGTCTTGCACCTCTCCATTGCGATCTTGCTGAGCTCCGCGATGTCGAGAAGGGCTTTGCCCCCGTCTTCCCCGAGGGGGCGGGCCAACGTCCTCGCGCCACACGTGCTCTCAGCGATGGAGAGCTGATATTCATTCATGACGCCATAGTCTTGATCCCAATACGCGTAGGTGTGGTTGGCTTGCTCGATGTAGCCCAGGGGCTCGTACTCGCGTTGGCCGTTTCTCGGAAGGTAGCCCTTGCCTCTGGACGGGGACACGATCCTGGGGAACCCGTCGCGGGTTCTGTAGACGGGCCTTAGACTCCCGCGAGGCCAGTTGGAGGACGGCACTCGCACCAGGCGGAGGTCGCTCGCGTCGTTGCCCGCGTCATCGGTGTGGGAGACGATCACCGTTCCGTCGGCGGACGCGGCCTTCCCCACCCCGATTGCGGTGCACTTCGCGTGGCAGGGCAAGAGGGTCCCAAGCGCAAAGACCGTAACGGCCAGCAGCAGCAACGGCAACGGCTTCCTGGTCATCCTGCTGTCTTTCTGGTTCGAAGCAAAAGGGAGCGTGCGAAAGGGAAAGCGAGTGTCGTCGTCGTGGCCGCCGCCGTCGTCGTCGTCGTCGTCGTCGACCGCACTCCTACTCCAAGTGGCGGCGGAGGAGCACTCCTTGCTGCAGCCCCCACGTTTTTCAAAAAGTCACGCTTTTTGTTTTCGATATCTCGATCTCGATCTCGATCTCGATCTCAGGGGTGGGGTCCGGGGGGCCGAACGAAGTTTTGAGGCTGTCATCGACCAACCTGACAATATTATTATTCTGGATTGCGAAAAAAAAATAATAACTTAGTAAAAAATCCTCACTCCTCACTCCTCACTCGTCTTGGAGTCCAGCCTCTGCAGCTCCCGTTCGTGGAACAGGAGGAGCTCCTTCTCGTAGTCGGTGTGCTTGAAGTTCACGCCGCACACCGTGCCGTGCTGCAGGACCATCTCCCTGTCGAACGCCTTGGCGGCCTCGATGTCGTGCTCGAAGAAGCCCAGGGACCTCGTCTCCCTCTTGTCCTGGGGCTGGTACTTGGCCTCCCACATGTCCTCCTTGGTGCTGTAGTAGACCCCCTTGTAGCTGGAGGCAAGCCTCACGGTGGCGGGGACCTTGCTCTTGACCGTCTTGACGAGCTCGGCCAGGGTGAGGGTCTCCAGGAGCTCCTTGTACTCGCTGTACTTGGACGCGTCGAAGTTCAGCCTGGCCTTCTCCTCCCCCTTGATCTTGAGGGCCGCGACGTCGTAGGCCTCGGCCGCGTGGACCTCGTTCTCGTACGCCCCGAGGTACATCTGCTTGCCGGTCTCCTTGATCCAGATGTGGCTCTCCCACCGCCCGCTCTTGCGGTGCCTGGTCACCCCCCGGTACTTGGAGTGCTTCTTGACCTGGGGCACCTCGGGCAGGACGCCGTCCGGCCCCATGGCTTGGACGAAGATGTCGTTGGGGACGAAGTTCTTGGTGCGCGGGTCCACCTTCATCTGCCCGCTCGCGAGGTGGTCGGCGATGGTGGTGCGCAGGCCCCTCGCGACCAAGGCCTCCGAGGAGGGCCCTCCGGGGATCTCGAACAGGGGCACCGCGTCGCCGACCTCGTCGTAGTGGTGGTGGTCGGGGGTCCTCATGAAGTCCACGCTGCGCAGGGGAATCCCCGCGAGGGCGAGCTCCCTCTTCCTCTTCTTCCCGGCGTTCAGGACCACGTCCACTGGGGACAGCTCGCGAGACTCGGCGCGGGGCTGAGGGCATGGGCGAGTCGCACCGCATGCGTCGCCGGCCGCGGCCGAGGCCCCGGCCTGGCGGACCAGGCTCTCCACCAGCGTGGTGTTCGGCGACGAGCCCGCCGGGGACGGCGGAGGAAAGCCTTGTTTCCCTTCGCCGATTCCCGCGGGCACCGCCTTCCCCCTCGTCATCGCCATCGATCAGGACCAGGACCAGGACCAGGCGTGGCTGCTGGCGTCAAACCTCGTGTGTGTACCGTACCGGATTCTTGTGGCCTGCGAGACTTGAAAAGGATTATTGGTTTCGTCGTCGTCGCCGCCGCCGCTAAGCCTCGTGCCTCGTGTCCCGGATTGTGACGGAGGCGTGGGGCCGAGCCGAGAGAGAGAGCAAGGCAAACTCCAAGAACAAAACAATCTACTCATCGTGCACTTCGAAGGCGGAATTGCTCGACCTCGGACACGCGCCGTGGCTCCTCGTGCCCCTCGTCCCCGTCGAAGAAAAAACAAACCAACCGCGAGGTGAGATCTCCCTTTGGCGGGAAATTTTGGCGGGAAATTTCCAAAAGGGAGGGTTTGTGCGATTTCCTACTCTGAACAGTGTGGACTGCTAACTGGCTAAACCTTTTCGAAGAACGAAGAAGACGGGTGGAACTACACGGAGGGGGGGGACCAGAGCGGGGGGTGGTTGGCGAGAGAGACAGAGACAGAGAGAGAAGACACCAGGATTTGGAGGTGAGTGAGTGGAGAGTTCTAGTCTATGTCTACTTCTTCTTCTCCGTCACGTTGTCGTCTCTTGCTGTTTCACGTGGAACCCAAGCTTGGTGCGGTTCGGGTGAATTGGGGGGTCGTGGGTCGTTGGTTTTCTTCTTCTCCTAATTTCTCTCTCTCTCTCTCTCTCTCTGCTTGTTTTGGTGGGCACCAAGGTTGGTTCGGCGTGGGGGGCATCGGGGAAGAGGAAGGAGTGGGTTTTAGGCGTCGTGACTCGAGGAGGCCAACCTTTTCTTCTTCGTGGCGTCGCGCGCTCCTCGGGCGCTCTTTTGTGCCCTTGCAACACATCCATATGCCCGCGTCGTCGCGCAGGAGAAACAGCTCCGGAGCCGGGGGAGACACCCTTGTCGCAAAGCTACCACCCAAGGACGAGGGCTTGGCCCTGCTGCAGGGCAGCAACCTCGGGACGACGACGACGACGAGAGAGAACGGGAGCGCGATGGCGAACGGGGCGCAGAACGGGCAGCAGACGCCCAGGAACTCGAGGGGAGGCAGCGCCAAGGCCAAGGGGACCAAGACGGTCACCCCCAGCAAGGGGAGGAACGACTCGCCGGCCGCCACCCCGTCCCAGACGCCCGGGAGCGGGAGCTGCAGGTACGACAGCTCCCTGGGTCTACTGACGAAGAAGTTCGTCATGCTGATGCAGGACGCCGAGAGCGGTATCTTGGACCTGAACAAAGCCGCCGAGATGCTCCACGTGCAGAAGCGGCGGATCTACGACATCACGAACGTGCTCGAGGGCATCGGGCTCATCGAGAAGAAGCAGAAGAACAACATCCAGTGGAAGGGCGTGTCCTCGAACCTGAGCACGAACAACGCCGGGCAGAGCAACCTGCAGAAGCAGATCCAGTTGGCCAATGAGCAGGAGCAGAAGCTGGACCTGGAGATCCAGAAGACGAGGGACAGCCTGAGCAGCCTGATCGAGGACAAGGAGTACAAGCACCTGCTGTACGTGACCCAGGGCGACATCAAGGCCCTCCCCTGCTTCGAGCGGAATACGCTCATAGCGATCCGGGCGCCACACGGGACCACCCTCGAGGTTCCCGACCCGGACCAGGCGAGCAACCAGAAGAGGGACAGCGGGAGGAGGCGGTACCAGATCTTCCTCAAGTCCAACAACGGGCCGATCGAGGTCTACCTCGTGTCCTCGTCCCAGAAGCAGGGCGACGACGAGAACGGGAACCCGTCGAGCCAGCAGCAGAACTTCCCCTTCAGCCTCCAGGGCCCGATGTCCATGGAGAACAACATTGGGAGCGCTCCAGATATGCCGAACAGCGTCTCGCTGAAGCGGCCCTACTCGATGGTCTCGCCCACCGCGAGCCCCATCATGAAAATCGCGCCGGGGGAGACGGACCCGGACCTTTGGTTTGGGCAGGACAACATCGGGCAAGAGGTTGTTGGCATCTCAGACATTTTCCCGCTGGAGGCCGGGGAGGACCCCCTGAGCTTCTTCCAGTAAAGGCAACGGCAGGGGGGGGGAAGAAGCGCGCGACCAAGACAAAAACGCCGTTATTCTTGTATTTTGTATTTTAACCAAAAGCTTACGAACTTATCAACCCCCCCTTCTTCTTCTTCCCAAATGTGCCGATCTCCAGCCTCTGCGGGGGGTGGCAGCACACAGTGAGAGGCGGAAGGAAGGGAAGAATGGCGAGCGAGTCCCAGGCCCGGGAGGGGTCGTCCGCGACGGCCTCGGTCCCGATGTCCCTTTACCCCGCGCAGGACATGGTCTCCCCTTTCCTCAAGAACAAGTACGAGAGGGAGGCGGGGAGATACTGGAACATGTTCTACCAGAGGAACCAGAAGAACTTTTTCAAGGACAGGCACTACCTGGAGAGGGAGTTCTCCGTCCTGAACGAGGGGCACAACTCCGGCGACGGTCGGTCGGGTGGGCGGATGCTCCTTGAGATCGGCTGCGGGGTGGGGAACACCGTCTTCCCGCTGGTGGAGGGGCACGGAGACCTTAAGGTGCACTGCTGTGACTTTTCAAAGGAGGCTGTGCGTTTGGTGAAGGCTCACGAAAAGTACGACGAGGCCAGGATAAACGCGTTCGTGTGCGACGTGACGAGCGACGACTTGCTGGACAACGTCCCTGCGGGATCCGTCGACATCACGACGCTCATCTTCGTTATTTCTGCCATCCCCCCGGAGAAGCTGGAGCAATCGATAGCGAACATCGCAAAGACGCTTCGCCCGGGGGCCCACGTCCTGGTGCGGGACTACGGCACGGGGGACCTCGCGGAGGAGAGGCTTGACAAGAAGAAAGCGACCAGAAAGCTGGGAGAAAATTACTACGTCAGGGGGGACGGGACGTTTTGCGTCTACTTCAGCGAGGAGTCGCTGACCAGGGCCTTCGAGTCGGCCGGGTTCAAGACCGTCTCGATGAAGACTTGCAAGAGGGAGATCGAGAACAGGAGGCAGCAAGTGACCATGAAACGGAACTGGGTGCAAGCCGTGTTCCAATACGTCGGAACGGAAGAGGAGGCTGTCGTAGAGTACGAGTGGCATCGAGAACACGAGTCCTCGGCGGCCATCTTTTTGGACGGAGCGGAAGAGCGAAACACGCACGAGGAGGAGGTCACGGTTTGTAAGAACCTCGACAGAGTGAGCCTCGTCTCGATCTCCAAGGAGCACATGCACAGCGTTCACAGCACAGGCTTGATGCTGTGGGACGGAGCCAAAGCTCTCAGCGAAATCATTTCGAGCTGTGCCGACGACTTCAAGGGCAAGAACGTGATAGAGCTCGGGTGCGGGTGCAGCCCCCTGAGCGCGATCGCCCTGAGCGCGAGCGGAGCCGCGTCAGTCGCCGCGACTGATGGGAACCCAGAGGCCCTGAAGATGTTGCAAGACAATCTGGACATGAACAGCGCAAAGTTTGATTTCATGTCATCCCTAAGCGTGAGAAGGTGAGTGGCAGGCAGCCCAAGAGGACGCTTCCTTTTCCAAACTATTGCTGGTACTGACTCCGTTCCATGGACCACTCTAGACTGCGCTGGGACAGCGGGGAAGACCTTGGAGGTTTCTCGGGAAAGCGGTACGACGCTATCGTCGCATCGGACGTGCTATACATCGAAGAGGCGATCCCAGCACTGTTCCAGGCCGCGGCAAGGCTCCTCGCGGAGGAGGGCTACTTTCTGATCTGCTACACTCCAAGAAGGGCGATAGAAGAAAAGGCTTTGCTTTACGCCGAGAAAGCTGGCCTCAAATCAACGGAGGTTCTCCCTTCGTTCCAGCAGCAGCTCGAAAGGCAGGGCAGGAAGAGCACGATGAGGTTGCTCCAATTCGTTTCCGGTGCAAAGCACTAGAGGCGCTTCAGTTTTGTTGTGAAGTAGTAGTATTCTGTTACAAGCAAAATTGAAAGCTGTTATTGGATCTTGAGCAGCTCAATGTCGAACAAGAGAGTTTTGTCCACCATCCCTTGGTTATCAAGGACAAAGCTCAGAGACCGCTTGCCAGCAAACGTCGAGGGCCTCGGTCCTTTCTTCTTCCAGTCGTTGTCGGGATAGCCGACTTCGGTCGGAACGATCAAGCGGCGAACTCCTCCCACTTTCATACCCAGTATCGCCTCCTCAAAGGCCGGAATCACCTGGAGAGCCAAAGCAACGAAAAAGAAGGTCAGTTCGCGCCTTGTACATCCGGGCGCAAGATACCAGTGGGGGTTCGGTGCCAAGCGCGGTTTCGACTGCTCTTGAGACTCAGAATACTTTTATCATCCCTTGACCTTTCGTAAAGAGTTCGGGCATAAGATGGTTGATCCAAAGTAAAAAAAGTTTGTATCATCTTCGAAACAAGAGAGCGCGACCAGACCGCTTGACAAACCCGGAGCGTCTCCGGAGGGTGCCTCACCTCGTTCTCCCCGACGCGGAAGCGGAAAAAGTCCCTCTCGCTTCCCTCGAAAGAGCCCCCCTTTGGCTTGTTCCTCGCCTCGAAGATCCTCCCGTAGTACCCAATGGTGTACCCATCCCAGTCCACGACGACCTGGTCCCCCTTCTTAGGACTTGGCCCCGTGCCGTCCCTCAGATCTTTGTACTGCAGCCCCGTGTCCGTCAGCGTGTAGTCGCTGAAGCGCATCTTGGTCTTGCCGTAGTCCTTCCCCGCCAACGCCGCCATGGAGTTCTCGAACGACCCCGACTCGTTCGGTTCGTACCCCTTGCCAGGCTCCTCCTTAGCAAGGCCCCTCCCTGCCGTCGTCATGGCGCACAACACCCCGAGGCCTGACGTCAACAACACCCTCCTTTGCGCCGACGCCGACGACCCCCTCGCGACTCCCCCGTTCCCTTCTTCCCACACGACGCCGACGCCGTCAAAGTCCCCAACGTCTCTCCCCGCCCCGTTCCTCCTCACGCAACGCCCTCCGCTTCCCCTGGACCTCGCCCACGTCCCGAGGCTTCTGCCTCCCCCCGACGAGGAGCAACACCTCCTCCCCCTCCCCCCCGGGACTGCCATCGCTCTCGTTCTCGTTCTCGTTTCGACGACGACGACGACGATGCTGTGCTCCACAGACCGGGCTGGAGAGAGGACGAGGACCGAGGGGGAGAGGAGAGAGGAAACGGAAACGTGACGTGCACAAGGAGGGAGGGAGGGAGGGTGGAGGTCACCGGTGAAGGAATCAGATCAGGGTGGACGACTTTCCGTGGGATCGCTTAGTTGGCCTGGGGCTCGGCAGGGCAGGGAGCGACAGAACTCGACGAAGGCGTTTGGCACCGCGCGACAGCAGAGGAGCTGATCTCGTCGTTGTCCTAGTATGTCCTCTGATACAAGTTCCTCGAGCGTGCACGTGGAGATCGTGGAGGATGGGAGGCTGAGCCTGGACAGGGCGGTGCAGTGGGTCGAGTGCACCGCGTCTGGTGCGATAGCGACGTTCTCGGGTGTTGTGAGAGACAACAGCCAGGGCAGGGGAGTGGACCACCTCGAGTACGAGGCCTACGTTCCGATGGCCGTTAAGATCATGAGGTCGATCGGCGAGAGAATCGTGGAGGAGAAGGGGATCTCGAAAATCTTCATGGCGCACAGGGTTGGCCGACTCGAGATCAAAGAGCCTGCCGTTGTTATCGCCGTCAGCGCGCCTCACCGGGCGGAAGCCATAGAGGCCTCGAGAACGGCGATAGACGAGCTCAAGCTCCAGGTTCCGATATTCAAGAAGGAAACCTTCCACGACGGGTCGCACTGGAAGAGCAACAGGCCTTGACGCGCTATGAGTGCTGAGATAAGAAACAATGTACCACGTTAATAGGTTTAGCTAGACTAGTGTCCCTCCCGTCCGAAGTCGCGGTGCATAGATATCTCCTTTGGGAACGGCGGGTTCCTGTGGTAAGAGGATCCCCCATAGTAGTAAGGAACGATGTATGGGTCCGGGTGGGTCTTCTCGGCGAGAAACTTCTCCCCGGCCTCCACAAGTCTCGTGGCCTCTCCAAGAGTTGGCTAAAATTGCAAGTTGTGATGTTTTTTCACCGTCGTCGCGTTCCACAAGCCGCCGCAAGCCGAGCACGCGAAGGAGAGGCAACCCCCCACACGAGTTTGGGCGAGAAACGGGAAGGTTGGAATCAGAAGAAAGAGCGCGAGGTCAGGGAAGGGCACACAAAAAAAATGGTGCACGAAAAAGAAGCAAAAAGAAAAGTGTCTTCTCTGGCGGCCCTCGCTCACTCGCCGAGCGTCGTGCTTGCCGGGGCTCACGGGCGGGCGGCCGAGCCCTCCAACCGCTCGCTCGCCTCGAGTGGTGCAAAACACTTACCACGTTCGCATTGGCCTCAAACTGGCTCCTGATGTTCTTGAACTCCTCGTAAATGAGGGACCTCTGAATGGCCCAAGACATCATCTGCTTGAGTGAGTGCCTATAAAGCCTCATGACTCGCACCCTGTGCGCCAAGAGAGCCTCCGTGCCCGCCATGTTGTCGCTCCTTCGTGTCGCCTCCTCCTCGAGGACCCAGCCGTCCTTCCGTCGTCGAAACCCTTTCAGTCCCCACTGCCTCCAAATTTCCGGCCTCGAAAAGTTTTTCCGACGCCTCAAAGAGGAAGAGGAGGGGGAGGAGCAACCGGAGGGAGGAGTGGCCCCTGGCCTTTCTTCTCATGGATGGAGAGCTCCCTGACGAAAGATGGATCAGAAGATGTGGGAGAAGATGTGGATTGATGAGGAAAGCCTCATGAATGGTTTTGTTTGTGTAACGGTACAATTAATAATCAATAGTCCCACTCCTGCTTGCGCCACTGCTGCTTGCTGAGCTTCCTCGAAGTCCGGCGGTGCTTCTTCCTGTTGAGTCTCGGCTCGGCATCGACTTTTCCTCCCTTCCTGATCTTCTTGATGAAGTCCCCCTCCCTGCTCTCCTTCTTGGACCCCATCTTCAGCGCGCGCTCTTCCATGTCCTTCACCTGGTGGTACAAGTCAACGTACATCGGGTACCTCTCCCAGTCCCCTCTCACGGCACAGCCTGGCTCGTGCACGTGGACGCAGTTCTTGAATTCACACTTGTTCCCCTCCTCCTCGAGCCTCTGGACGATTTCTGGGAAGCAGGAAGCGAGCTCCCTGGTCGTGACTCCGAGGAGGTGTGGCTGGTTGAACCCCGGGGTGTCCGCCAGGAAGCCTCCGTTCGAGAGCTTGATCAGAGAAATGTTCCGCGTGGTGTGCTTCCCCCTCCCCGTCCTCGCGGAGACCTCACCAACGTCAAGCAGCTCGACCTCTTCCTCTTCTTCGTCGACGGGTTCCACGCCCACGCCTCCGCTGTCGTCGCAACTGAAGCTCCCGGACGTGTTGATGGCGTTAATCAAGGAGGACTTCCCGACCCCGCTGGGCCCCACGATCACGCCCAACTGGCCTTCGAGCGCCTCCCAGACCCTGTCAACTCCCGTGCCGTCGTGCGTACTAATTGGTATGGCCTCGTACCCCCAAGCTTTCAGCCGGTCCACCCACTCCCTCGTCTCGCTCTCGGGCACCAAGTCCTGCTTGTTGAGGACCACGAGGACGCCCTCCGGCAGGTTGGCGCCCTCCGCCGCGACGAGGAACCGATTGACCTGGTTCGCCTCTATGGGCGGATCCCTGAGGGAGAACATGACGATTGCTATCTCGACGTTCGCGACCGCCGGCGTCTGAAAGGTCGACTGCCTCGGCAGCACCGACTTCACCACGCCGTGCCCCAGGGTCCAGTCGATCGACGAGACCTCCACGAAGTCTCCAACGAGAACCTGGCGCTTCATCTTTTTCAGCACCTGCCGTGTCACGCAAAGGAGCTCGTCCTTGGAGCCGAACCCCCCCTCGCAATCCGCCTCGCCCCGCGCCCCCCCCTCTTCCCCCTGCGGCACGCCAACCTCGTCCAACTGCAACCTCACGTGCACGAAGTTCGCCCTGTGCGAAACGACGCGACCCTGGACGACCGCGTCCTCGCCGGCCCCTGTGGAGAACTCCGCCGCTGCATTCGCTCGCACCCATGACCACCTTTCGCGGGCGTTCAGAGCCCCACCGAGTCTTCTCAGCCCCCACGACGAGCTCCGCTTCCCAACGCGGCACTGCAGGGCTGTCCTGGGCGACACTTCGACGACGACGTCGCACTCCCGGCCGGGCCGGGCGGCGTGGTACCCGCACCACGACCGCACGGAGCGCGGGAGGGACTGCGACGTCGTCCTCCTCGCCGCCCCCGCCACGTCCGCCGCCCAGCACGGCAGGCCCCTTCCGCACTTTGCCACCATCATCCCGGCCCCCTTTGGCCTTGAGCTCCAGCCCAAAGGCAAGGGGTACCAGGTGGCAATGTGGGGCAGGGGTGGGGAGGAGGTGCCGGCACCCGATCGTGGAAGCGGGACGAAAAGGTTGGCACTAACCCCAAAACGGCTGTTTCACGCGAGGAGGACGAGAAATCCAAAAACAAAATAGTGTGTGCGCGCGATAAAACAAACATTTAGCTGAAGTTTGGTTTAGCGCTCGACGATCTGCCACTTTCTCTTCATCGTGGCCTCATCGACCACCGTTTCGGACAGCATTGTGTTATCAGACTCCCGCCAGAAGTGCGAGGTGAGATCCTCCTTGTAGCCCTTGGTCTTGACAACGAAGTGGTCGCCCTCCCACCACGAGACTTCTTCCAGCTCCCTTCCACGCGGATCCTTCCTGTGGACCACCGCGTTCTCGTTGAACGTCACGACGGTCCCTTCCTTCTTGCCTCTGAAATCCGTGAAGGTCACGGTCTTGCCCTTCTGCTGGATTATCTTTGCGTCCCTCGTGTACAGTCGGTTGGCGAATTTTCTGATCAGATAAGGAATCCCCAACGCCTTCAGGAGGTCGTCGACTCCCTGCGCTTCGACCACTTCCCAAGTCCCGCCCAGGCCCGCCATCTTTCTTTCGTCGCACGGAAACTTCACTCACTCGCTCGCTCACTCCCTAAACTCCCTCCTTGACTGGACCAGAAAAAATGAAAACAATGCAAACAAGCCCAAGTTGAGTTCTCCCTCTGCCTCGTCTCCCACTCGATGCCAAGACGAACACCTTTGGATCCTGCCTCGGGTGTGGCGTGACCCCTCTCTCCCTCACTCACTCCCTCACCTTCCCACTCCGCCTGCAAGTCCTCACTGGTCCTCCAAGATCATGAGACGCCTGCTGCTGCTGCTGGCCCGAGAAAAGGAAAAGCCCCGAAGGAGGCGCGCGCACTTCTGAGAGAGAGAGAGAGAGGAGGAAGAACGATGAGTGAGGCGCTGAGAAGGGGGAGTCCGGGCATGAAGGTGAGTGTCGAGGAGGGAGGAATGGGTGACGAGGGGGGTTGTACGGGAGGGGAGGAACGCACTGGAGGGAGGTGGTGCGACGTGGTGGTTCTTGTTTCTTGAAGGACGTCTTGTCCGTGGAAAGAAGGGTTTGGGCTGACATTTGAGCGTGTCTTTGTCTTTGTCTTGCTTGCGTCTCGTCCGGGCAGTCCATTAAGGACATGGCCATGAGGCAGGATGGCCCTCCACCGGGCGGCTTCCCTGCGATTCGCTACGGGAGGAAGATACCCAACTCGGGTCCGTCGGGCGTGGCCATCTTCGGCATTGGAGCCATTATAATGGCTTACGGTTTCTACAAGGTGGGGCAAACGAACCACAAGAGGAGGGACTGGAAGCGGGAGAAGCTGCAGGCGAGGATGAACATCATGCCGGTCCTGCAGGCGGAGGAGGACTTGAGGTTCGTAGCGGCCCAGAAGAAGGCCTGGGACCTGGAGGCTAAAATTATGAAGGACGTGCCGAACTGGAAGGTCGGCGAGAGGCCTTACAAGACCAGGTGGATGCCCCCTAACACGGGGATCATCAAGCCCACCTGAGCTGCAGCTTTGGACCGCGAATATGAATAACATGTATTGATATGAGAAAAACAATTATTCTTGACCCAAGACTTCTGCGACGGAGTGCTTTCCAAGAGTGTTGATGGCCGCACCCAGGGACCATGCGGCCTCCACCTTCTTCCCCTTGTAGTCGAACTGCTTCACCAGCGTGAACTCCTTGTCGCCGTTGATTTGGAACCCCCTCTTGAGGAGAACATAGGCGTACAGGACGTCCATGCAGATGAAAGGCAAGTCCGTGTCGTTGTTCAGGTAGTGCCCGTAGGACTGCTGGATTGCGGCGTATTCCAGGCCGCAAACCTTGTCCGCGGCCCCCCTGAACTCGTCGAGCAGGACGGCCTGCTGGGTTGACTGCCTTGGGATCACACCCACGTCGCGGGCGATGTCAACAATGTAGGAGGAGACGTAGTTCCTCTCCGATCCCCCCCCACTACCGCCGCTCCACACCCCGTCGAAAGAGCACTGCCCCTCGACTCCGCAGTCTTCCTCGAAATTCATCTCTCGCTCGATTGTCGCGATGCACTTGTCCACGTCCGCCCCGTCGTTCTCGTCGGCCTTCACGCTGACGTTCTCGTCCACATAGTGGTACCTCCCCTCGTACCCTCTCGTCATGCACGGGTGACCCTCATCCACCGCGTCAAAGGGCTTGAGGAAGTTCATCCTCGCGGCTTTGAGGCCGAAGCCGAGGTAGCTGTGCACGTAAACTTTGTACGCTTGCCCCCCGGCCGTGATCGTTCTCAGGGAGTCGTCCGCCAGCGTGTCTGGAGTGGGCTGGCCCTCCGCCAGGGCAAAGGCACGCTGCACGGACCCGCCACCCAAGTCGATCACGGATGCCGTCATCTCTGCCGGCTTCCCTATGTTCCCGAGGTAGTAGTTGCTCGTCACCCACATGAAAACGCCCTCGTCCGCTCCATCCATCACGGACACGGCGTCGTCCAGAACCTTGAAAGGGTAAGACGCGAGCACCGTGTGGACCTCCTGCAGGATGCTCTGGACCTCGGACGGCTCCAGCATCCTCAGACCAGCCGTCGCCCTCAGCTCCACGGTCGTTTCCTGCATGATGTCGTCCGGGACAAACGCCTTGGCCTTATCGAGCAGAGGGACGAGCGACTTTCCCGCCTGAACCGGCTCCGAGGCGAAGCTGCTGAGTCCAGGTTCAATAGCCTTGAACGTGCTGTCCAGGAGGGTCAGCTCCTCGCCCGACGCTTCGAACTTGAACGCGTGGACGCGGCTTCCAGTGCTCCCCGCATCAATCACGACCGCGCACCTGTACTTCCCTCTCCCTGCCAAGCCGGACTCCGTTCCTTGGGCGTTGGCCTCGGCCCTCGTCTTCCCCAATACGCCCTCCTGCTGCTCCCTGTGTTGCACGAAGTTCGTCACCGGCGTGCCCGCTTGAGCTTCAGGTCTCTGAGCCAGAAGGAAGATGAAGAAGATGACCACGCACGGGATCAAGACAACGATGTAGCTCTTCTTCTTCCCCGCGGTCGTCCCCTTCATGAAGTTCACAGATCTCGTCTGCTTGTTTCTCGCTCCCACTCTCCGCATGGCGAGACCTCCGTTTTTTCCGTCTGCCTCTCCTTCCACGCAGGCTGAGTCTTCGGACGATTGCGTCCTGCGCCTCGTCGACGCACGCCTCTCCTGATACGCCACTATATCGTCCCTCCCGATGCACCTTTCCCCTCTCCCTCTTGACCTCGTCGTCGCCCTCGTCCTGCCTTTGGCGCCAACACACAGCGCGCGAGCGAGGGCGCCACCCGTGCAGAGAGAGGAGAGGAGAGGAGAGGAGCCAAGGGGTCGAGGTTGTTCGGGGAGGGGTGGGGGAGGGCAATCGAAGATCGAAGGTCTTGGCACTTTGGACGCTGGAGCCGAGTACGAGTTGTCGTTTGTTTGCTTGTTTGTTGTGAGGGAGGGCGAGATGAAGCGAGGGAGGAGTGGTGAGGAGTTGCTGGAGGAGAGGGAGAGGGATCTGGAGAGGAGAGGGGTGCAGGGCGTGGCGTCCATGGCGGATGAGAAGTCGATCCGACGGGTCCTGACCACGCTGGAGAAGAGGATGAACGAGAACCTGGAGCTCAGGCTCAAGTTTCCGCAGAATCCGGAGAAGTTCATGGACTCTGAGGTCTCCCTGGACGAGGAGATCAAGAACCTGCAATCCCTGGCGACTTCGCCGCAGCATTACCCCCTGCTGATCCGGCTCGAGGGTGTCCCCTTGCTCCTCAGCCTCATCACGCACGAGAACACGAGCATAACGAGGGACGTCACGCTCGTGCTCTCGGAGCTCCTCGATGGGGACAGCGTGGAGGACAGACTGGGGGAGGCCGTGATGCTCGTCGAGAGCCTGGTGGAGAACAAAGTGGTCGGACTGCTGGAAGGGGTTCTGCAGCGATGCTCCGAGGGGGAGAGAAAGGAGGAGGAGGAGGCGGACGCTGTCTTCCACACTCTGACGCTGCTCGAAAACATGATCGATCTGAAGCCAGAAGTAGCCGAGGCGGTGAAGGATTCTTCGATCTTGCGGTGGCTCCTGAAGCGAGTAGAGTCCGGGGAGAGCGACAGCAACAGGACGTACTCCAGCGAAATATTGGCGATTCTGCTGCAGACCAGCGATGCGAACAAGAAACGAATCTTGGAGCTGAGCGGCGTCGAGACTTTGCTGCAGGCCATCGCCAAGTTTCGCAAGGCGGATCCCAAAGACTCCGAGGAGGAGGAGTATCTCGAGAACCTCTTCGATGCTTTGTGCGCCGTGGCGATGGTCAAGGAGAGTAAGGAAGAGCTCCTCAAGGCCGAGGCGATGGATTTGATGGTCATCATGATGAAGAAGAAGCGAACAGCAAGACTGCCTGCCATGAAGGTGTGCAACTTCGCTCTCACCGACTGCGCGTTCCTTTGCGAGCAGTTCGTGACGTCCCTTGGGCTTGGCCCGCTCTTCGGGTTTTTCATGGGAAAGGGGTTTGACAAAGGGAGCAAGAAGAGGAGGGAGCAGGGCGTTGAGATGCAGGAGCACGTCATTTCGATTCTTGCGAACCTGCTGCAAAGACTCGCGCCGGGTAACAAGAGAAACAGGGTTCTGGCCAAGTTTGCTGAACAGGACTGTGAGAAACTGGACAGGCTGGTCGAGCTGTGGCACGAGTACAGCGACAAGCTGGGAGGCGTGGCTTCCCTGAAGAGGCTGAATCAATCTGGGGACGGGGCAGAAGAAGAGTACCTGGACCTGCTCGAAGGGGGGCTGTACTGCTTGCAACAGCTTGCCCTCATAAACGCCAACCTTTGGAGCAGCGGCGTGGAAAGCATGCAGAAGCGGCTCGTCTTCGTCTTCCAGCAGTATGGTTACGAGATGTGTGACATCTCAACGCTCCTCAAGATTCAATTCAAATTCGTGTACGAGCTGCAGGGCAGCAATGCTTCGAGCGAGGGTACTGACGCCAAAGCGAAAGCCAGGTTGGAAAAATTGATCGGTATCATGGATGACTATAAAAACTAAAAGTACACTTATAAAGATGGGTTTCAGCCGGCGGAAACCCGACCTAATTGTATATTGTTATGTAGCAAATGAAGTTCAGAGGAAGAGGCCCACTTCAACGCGTATCCCTGCATGTTCTTGATCTCGTCGCTTTCCGTCTGGAGGGTGAAGTGGCACGGGATGCGCTTCGAGGGCAAGTTGACCCTCGGGGACATCCGGAATGCCGAGGTCCACGACTGCTTGATCGACCACACCCGTATGCAGCTATCCTCGACCGAAAAGCAAGCTAGCAAGCCAGAGTCTGGAGATATTTTCACGGCCAACGGAGTCAGGTGCTTCTGATCCTCGAATTGGAGCTCTTGGATCATTTCAGCCGACTTTGCGTTGAATACGTGGATGTACCTGCTGGCGTTCTTCTCAACAGGAGCAGCTGGAATGCAGATCAGCATGCTTGATGCGTTCATGTCAATGAAGGGAAGCTTCTGGCCCATCTCACACACGATGGTCATTCCAATGTGAAGATAGCTTTTCCTCATCAAAGGATTTGAAGGATCCATGCAAGTGAAGCAAGCACTCATCACTTGGTGGGTCGCTCCGAAGAGGGACCAGGGGTGAGCATTGATCAGTGACAAGATCGACGTGAATATCATCGGCAGAATCGACGAGGCCGAGTTCACTTCACCCTTTTGCAGTTTCTGTATGAAAATATTCATGAACTTCCGAATGTTCTGCTGCATCATCAAAGTCAGCAACTGCATCAGTTTGTCCCTCGACAACAGAGTTGTGAAGGGGGAAACTTTCCCCAGCTTCCTTGGACTCAGATCTGGGGGGACGTGGTCATTCACTGCATGAATGGCGTTAAAGATCGAAGTCAATACTTTTGAGAAAGACTTCTCTACCGTGTCCTTCCAGCCTCTGGTTGAATTCGACATTCCCTTAGTCAGTAAGGAGACTAGCGAAGAATGAAAAGGGACACTTGGTTCGCCAACGGTGCTCAAAAGCTCACTTATGAGCAATGTGTGATCGTACGAGTCCTCGAAAGACACGGCAATTAACCCCAGTATCAATATATTCTTGGCCCAGTCCCTGCTGCCACGGCCATTGCTTGACAGCAACTTTTGTATGCTCTGCATGGCAGATGGCTTGTCCTCCATGCTTGCGAGTGTTGAGTGCAGAAGAACATTTGAGGCATCCCTGGCATGCTCGTTCGTGTGCTCAATATGCTCCACAAAAGTGTGCATGGCATCCAACGGCGCCCCGCTTATCCTCTCCGGAACGCGGATGCCGTAAAACGTGTTCAGAGAACTGAATTGCTCTGGGGACAAAAAGGACTTCGAATTGGCCCATCCCAGGCCCGACAGCACAACAAGATTCATGTGTGCCATGAGCTGTGCGGGAAGAGCGGGTTTTGAGCCCCTGCCTTCCAGCTGGTGACAGAGCCAAATGGTATAGGTAGCGTTGTCCGGCCCAACCAGGGCAGGAAGCAACTGCAACAGATTCGTGCCTTCCTGCCAGTGACCCTTCGATTCGTTTTGGTTGATTGCTGCTATGGTTTGGGTGATGCCTCTTTGAAATTCCAAGTTCATCGTATCGTCGACCTCATAAAGTTGCATAGCGAGCATGACAGTGCACAAGATTAACTGAAGTTCAGGTTGCTGGGCACTTGCCTCGAGCAGCAAGTGCAGGTCACTGCTGACTATAGACATCTGGTGGGACTTCTCTATCGATGAATAAGAGTATTTCAACGATTTGCAGGCCCTCCGCTTGTTGCACAGAGCGATGTACTTCTCGTTCACGCCCAAGAACTCGGAGAACGACTGCAAGGCCCCAGACCCCACCACGTACCTTTCCGTTCGACAGGAAAGAACATCCGTTATCGTACACAAAAACTGGTGTGAGCTCTCCCCCTGCACATCAGATATTAAGATGCTCAAGCACGCAACGTAATTCCGTTTGTAGTTCCATGCAATCGACACAAGTTCGTTCGTATCAGGGTATGCAAGGAACGCTCTGACTTTCGTCATCTCTTTGATGGACACGAAGCTCATGACACCGTCTTTTCCAACTGCAGCAAAGCACTCCGACCAGGGGAGACTTGGGTGCCTCTCCGGCAGGAGGAGCGCCGATATGTGCGATTCCCCCACCGATAAGGTCGACATGCATTCAAGGGATTCGAGGTTCCAAGCTTTGATTTCGCCTCTCTCACACGCAGAGAGCAAGATTTTGGTCCTTCCCCCCTGGTGATTCCCCACCACGACGTCCCACTCTTCCAGGCAAGAAATCGGCCCCCGATGACTGGGCAAGCACCAGTTGCCTTGACTGTCCCCAATGACAGGCCAAGGAAGGATGTCAATCGTCCCGTCCCGATGCCCTAGCGCGTGCAGGAACGTATGCCCCAAGCAATTCCTTACGATGCGTTCCGCCGACACTCTCTTCCCCTGCCCTTTACCGCCCTCCGACTTCCCGAAAGAGTACGTCTCTGGCTTGAACCGAACTGAACCACTCTCTTCGATTACCCTTATCAGCTCTAAGCAAAGACTGCCTTCGTGCCGGAATGACCTAGCTAACAAAAAATCCGTCAAGACTACCCATGGCGTGGATTCCTCTTCCCACTGCAAGTCGCGCTCCACCTCTATTTCTCTGGTGACACAAAAATTGTTTTCTCCCTTGATGGACTTCCCGCCGCACCCGATGCACTGCAGGCAGGCCTTGCTATCCTGGAACCAGGACAGCAAGTAGATCGTGGCCCCACTTCCCGCGTTGCCCCACAGCACAGCGCCTGCGCATCGCCCCCTGTCCCTTTGACCGCCGTCGAGATCGACCACTTTGTCGAAGACAACATCTCTCTCCGACTTGTTCTTTGCCTCGTACGTGACCAACTTCCTCCTTCCATCCTGAATGTAGAACAGCAGGGACTCGTCCTCGGACAAGAGGATGTTTTTGCTGGACACCAAGGTCGCCTGCTGCGAGCCAGGGACCATGCTGCCGACCAAGTTCCTCATTTCCGCGGATTCGGTCGTGGCGTGAACCTTCTCGCTCTTGGCTGGATCGAACTTCTGCAGCATCTCCAGGCTTGCCAGCAGCACCTTCCCCTCGCCCAGCTCGTACGACACCACGGTTCCGCCCCCGGTGCTGTGTATCCCGCACACGGGGTTGGTGGAGGTGTTGCAGAGGACCGCTTCCAGGCCCAAGTCTTTCGCCAGGTCGACGAGGAGCACAAAGTCCGTTCCTGGGGAGTCCCTCCTAGTGAGTACCGCGAGCATTCCGGTCTCCTCGTCCAGGGCCGCGTCTCTCACGCAGCCGTACCTCCCGGGAATCTTCACCCTCCTCTTGCAGTCGAGGGCCCCGGTGTTCCAGCAGCACAAGGTGCCCTCCGCGCTCCCAGTGACCACAAACCTCGCCCCCGACTCGGCTCGGAACTCCACCCCGAAGAGCACGAGAGTCTCGTGGCCGTCGAGTATCGCCGACAAGCTCCATTCTCCCCCAGGCCCCGGGCCGTCCTGCTGCCAGACCAGTATGGACCCGTTCTCCTTCCCCAGGGACCACAGCTGTTTCCCCTCTCCCTCCCCGTCCACGAAGCGCAAGAGCTTCCTCGGGCTCTGCCCGGGCACGAAGCTCCTCGGCAGCGTCGCGCACCCCACTCTCCCGCCCAACATCCTCGACCTCACCCACTCCTCACCTCATCGCAGACGACCAGACAATCAATCAAACGAATCAAACAATCTCCTCCCCCCACGGACGCCGCAGCAACTCTTCCTCTGAACTTCTCCCTCACCGCATGAAACTTGGCATACGACCACACTTTCGAAAGCCCTGGAGACGCCCTTTCGTCCCACAACCCTCCCTTGGTCCCAAGACCCTCCCTTGGTCCACAATCAATCGTATTCGTATCGTATCGTAGCCTCGTCGACGATGCTCGAAGCTCTTGATCGACCTTTTTTTTTTTTTCGGTGCGTGTGTGGAGACCGGATCTCGTCTCCGCTTTGGATCGTGAGGCTCTGCGGAGTTCGGGCGAGAGGAGGATCCATAGAGCAGCAGACGTAGGTCGACGGCGGCGGTTTTAGTTGTCGAGTGAGTTTTCGGTCAGTATTGCTTGTCGAGGAGTGTTGAGGTTGCCAAGGACTGTGTCTTTGTGCACTGTTAGAATGAATCAGGATGGCGGAAGCGGCGGAAGGGGAGGAAGCGGCGGTGGAGGACGTTTCCAGAAGAGGCCGAAGAGGGGAGGGGGAGGGGGAGGGAACGGGAGGCCGACGTTCCAGAAGAGGCAGAGGGGCGGTTCGAACGGAGGGGACAGGGAGCAGCAGCAGGGCAAGTACTTCAAGGAGAGCGGGGGCCAGAACAGCCACGCGGGCGGTGGGCACCAGCAGAGGCCACCCCAGCAGAACGGGGGCGGGCACCACAGCAGAACGTCTGCGACCACCCTGGCGCACATGACCCAGGTGAGGTTCGCGGATCTCCCGATCCACGCGAGCACGAAGAAGGCGATCCGCGAGGTCATGGGCTACGCGTGCTGCACGGAGGTTCAGTCCCAGGCCCTGCCGGTGTGCCTCGGCGACTCGGACGCCGTCGTGAAAGCGAAGACGGGCACGGGCAAGACCATCGCCTTCCTGGTCCCAGCGATCGAGAAGGCCCTCAAGTCCCCGGTCGGTAGGGGCCAGATCCCCATCCTTGCGATCAGCCCGACCAGGGAACTCGCCCAGCAGATCGCAGAGGAGGCCATGGCGCTCACCAGGTTTCACGGCAGGGAGGTCTCCCGAATCCAGTGTGTTGTTGGAGGCACGAACGTGAAGAGCGACATCAGGAAGCTGAAGGCAGCGGCGCCGTTCATTCTCGTCGCGACTCCTGGAAGGTTGAACGACCTGTTCCAGAACGGCGGGTTGGACTCGATGGTGAGGCAGCTCCAGGTCTTGATCTTCGACGAGGCGGACCAGCTGTTGGACATGGGTTTCAGGCCCGCGATCACGGAGGCGCTCAGGTACCTCCCCGCCCCGGGACGCAGGCAGTCGTACCTGTTCAGTGCAACCTTCCCGAACCAGGTGGAGAAGCTGACGAAGGATGCCCTGAGCTCCAACCACGTCGTCGTGGACACCGTGGGAGAGGAGGAGCAGACGAACACCCACGTCCAGCAGTACTCTCTGGTCTGCGAGCACAGTGCCATGCCAGCCCACCTCTGGAAGTTCTTGCAGGAGGCCAAGAGCAAGAGCAAGGACTTCAAGGTCATCGTGTTCTTCCCCACGGCCAGGGTTGTCCAGTACTACGCGGAGCTCTTCCAAAAGCTCGGCTTCCCCGTGATCGAGATGCACAGCAGGAAGTCCCAGAGCGTGCGCAACAAGATGGCCGATATCTTCAGGAACGAGACGGGTCGCGTCATGTTCACCTCGGACGTCTCCGCGAGGGGAATGGACTACCCTGGGGTGACCATGGTGGTCCAGTTCAACATGCCGCCAGACGCGGCGCAGTACGTCCATCGCTTGGGAAGGACTGGAAGGGGCACGGCCACCGAGGGCCAAGGCATTCTGCTCTTGGCCGACTTTGAGAGGTCTTTCTTGAACAAGGTCAGGGACTTGCCTATCGAACCGCTGACCAAGTTGAGCGAGGTCGAGGTCGCCGATTTCGACCCGACCCTGCTCGGCGCTGTGAGGAAGATGAACAACCTCACGCTCGTCATGGCCTACCAGGCGTGGCTCGGGTTTTACAACTCGAACTTGAAGCTCCTCCGCTGGTCCAAGGAAGACCTTGTCGCCGAAGCCAACGACTGGTTCGCCTCTCTCGGCCAGAGAGAGCCCCCTGCCTTGCTAGCCAAGACGGTCGGAAAGATGGGCCTCAAGGGCGTCCCGGGGCTCCGTGTCGAAGGCAAGAACGGAGTTCCTCGCCGCGAAGGTGGCGGTGGCGGTGGACGTGGCGGACGCGGTGGCGGACGCGGCGGCGGTGGTGGTGGCGGACGTGGAGGACGTGGTGGACGCGGAGGATATTCCAGATAGAAAGATGACAAACATTGTATTGAATGTTGTATAATACTCTGACATAGTTGATAATTGTGTAATGTATTAGCTTTCTTCAGCTTTCTTCCCCCTTCCTCATCTCTCCAGCGCAGCGAGCGAGAGATCATACGATTTTGCTTTCCCTTCAAAGATGATTGTGATTGAGAGGGAAGAGAGAGACAGCGGGGGAGGGAGAGAGAGAGAGGGAGAGACAGAGAGACAGAGAGACAGAGAGACAGAGGGCAGGGAAGGGAGAGAGAAAGATGGAAGATGGGGGACTTGTGGGGGACCTCGTGCTAACCGAGGAGGAGGAGGCCGCACATGTGAGGCAAGATGACTCCAAGGTGGACTCTTTGCTGGACGAGTACGACGAGGAGAGCGAGCCCATATCTATATTTTCCACTGCTGACAAGCGGAGGTTGTTCGTGGTGGAGGACATCATAAAGGTCTGCTCGGGCTGCCGGCCCTCTTTCCTGTTCACCGGCTACGTCGTGGAGCACGCCCCCGGGGCGCTTCCCTCGTCACTTCGCTTATCATCGAGGGAGAAGACCATAGAGAAGGACCTCACCCTTTCGCTGCGATATGAACCACCCAGCCCGAAGTTCAGTCGCTCCTGCCCCACAAGCACATCGTACAGACTCAAGGTAAGCGATTCGACACTCTTTTTCCTCACTTCTTCGCCTTCTCCTGGTTGAGAGTGACAGTGGATTCTGACACGGTAGGTATCTTTGTCTTGTCCCCCCTCGCAGGTGTCCAGGGGTGCGGAGTTCCTATACCTCACACGAGGCTTGACGAAGAAGATTAGGGTCGATGAGCGGGAGCTTGTGGTCACGTGGGGAAATCTTGAGCTCGCCTTCGCGAACAGTGAAGAGCTCAAAATCTTCACCAGCGCCCTCAAGTACGTGCTCGTGGAGGACAGCAAGGATGACCAGAGTGCCCGCCCCAGAAAAGCGGAGGGCAAGCGTACAGCCAAGGGATCCTTCATGGATAGGAAGTGGACGGTGTATGACTGGGTTGTACCAATTTCCATGTCGCTTGCTGTGATGGGATTGTTTCAGTATTATAAGCGGAAAAGCTAATGATTTACAATTTATTTTCTCTCGACTACGGAGGCTTCTTTCTCTCTCTTCTTTACACAAAAACTTTTCTCATCCTTTCTCTCTAGTGGTGCGCCCGTCGTGATTGCAATACTAAAGCCATTTGCGGCACAGCTTGGAGCTGAGGGACACGAAGAGCCTCGCTTCGGAGTCGTCCAGACTTGATTTCTGAATTGAATGCTCGAGCAGGGCCTCAGCCTCGCCCTTCAGGCGCTCTCCCAGGTCCTGGCAGGCACTTACGACGGCGAACTGCATTTCGAGGTCCTTCTCTGCGGAGCGGTAACCGTAATTTGGGGACCCTATGAAGGTCGCCACTGGGTTGCTCCCTGAAGTCGGGAAATACCACAAGCCCTTCGCGTGGTACTGCCAGTCAGGCCTCTCGTACTCGTGAAGGTTAATCTCTCTGCCGCTGCTTGCCTTCATCCGACGCACCAGGTCATTGGTCAGATTTTGGTACACAAAGGGGATCAACGCTTTGCTCGAGTTGGAACTCTTGTAAAAACCGTTCGCCCTCGGGGACGCAGTGACAAATTGCACGGAAGAATCAGCCTGCAGCAGGGCCTTCTCTAGCTTCTTCGTCACGTTCAGGTACCCCGACGACATGACGATGTTCTGAGTCCCCGGCACACCCTGGGCACTGCCCATAGACCTCAAGGCATCGAGAAAAGACAACATGACCTTCTCGTCCTGACGGTAGTTGATGCAACCGAGCTGGACCAAGGGGAAGACCAGAGCGTGGTCACCGAGGCCATCCAAGGCATCGGTTTTCCGGTCCCCCACCGGCTCCAAAGCCTTAGCCAAGTCCATTTGCAGGTTCTCGGAGAAGGCCTTGGGGGACGACACTGGGTCGAACCCACTGGGTGGTGCTTCAAGTCCGCCGGAGCGGTCCAGCTGATAGGAGTGCTTGCCGACGGCATCGATTATGTCGCAGACCCTGCTCGCCAACTCGGCGCTCTTGAAGGAGACGTACCTGTCCTGCCTGTTCGTGAAGTACCTCTCGTTCAAGTTCGCCCCGCTCATCAGAACAGCGTCGTCGAAAACGTAGACTTTCATGTGGCAGACTCCCATAATCTCCGAGTACGGTGGTTTTACAACCGACTTGAGAAGCCCCTTGAGCCTCGGCGTGTGATACAAGCTGACTTGAGGCGGCTCCCCCCCGCCTGGCTCCAGGAGCGAGCTGGCCAGAGTCTTGGCGATCGTCTTCGACCCCTCAGACCTCCTAGCCCTCAATGCATCGAGCAGGAGGCTCACTCGGGTGCCTCGCCTCTTCGCTGCGGCCAGCAACTCGACAAGGCCCCTCTCCTTCTCCGTGGTCTGGCCGATGTAAAGGGTCGACACCACCACTTTGTCCCGCGCGCTGCTTATCCCGGACGCGAGGCACTCGTGGAACTCGCTTGGCGTCCTCAGGACTCGGATATCGCTCGTCTTCACACGCACCGGTTTGGCGTTTTCGCTGAGAATGCGCGCCAACCGAGCTGCGGCAGCGACTCCAGTCGGGTCGGGAGGACCCGAGCTGAAGCAGCGCCCGCACACCACCCTCGGGGCTGCAGCTACCACTGCCGCGGCCCGGGAGCCCATCTTCGGTCACTCAAGGCCAAGGGAGGCGAACCCCCCCTTCGTCTGCCTGCTGTCCTGGAGGGAAGGAGATGGAGATCAGAGAGAGAAGGGAGAATGGTGCAACGGAAGGAGGCTTGTAGCCGCGCTTTAGGACTTGTTGGGAACGCGATTGGATCACGATCGATCGAGATCCAGTCACTGGGACCGTAGCGGAGAAAAGAACAGAGAGTTATCATCATCTAGTGAGGGTAAGGTTGGTTGGTGATCCGAGGTAAGGCATCAGGTAAGGATACTTTTTTTTTTTCTACAGTAACATTAATGTAACGTTATAAGGATGCTTCTACCTGTTCATGCGCTTCAATAGATGTTGTACACTGGTATCCGAGCTTATCTTCTTCCTGTATTTTTGTATGTAAAGGTTTGCCGTGGTTTCAGCCCTGTGCCTCCTGGAGTCCTTGAACCTCTTGGAGATCATGTTCTGCTTCTGGTTTGCGTCCAAGCAGTTCAGTGCCTCGTGGGCTGTGACTGCGCCCAGAATTTCCGTGTAACACTTCTCGAGGGCCGACATGGTCATGTCCGTGGCCCTGACCAGGATGGACACGAGCTCCTCAACGTCCTTTGACAAGAAGTCGTCTTGTGAGAACTGCTTCAAGATGTTGATGAGCTCCTGCTGCCCGAAGTGCGACCCCTCCACCAGAGACTTGGTCACCTCGTCCAAGATCAGGCTCTCGCCGTGGAGGAGGCCCGTGGACCTGTTAGAGCTTTTGGAGAGCTTCGCCATGAGCACGCTGCACCAGGCCTGGTCCTCCATCCTCAAGATGGCCTCCTGGGTCGCCTCGATCTCGGCCCAGCAGCGCGCCTTGGCCAGCTCTTGGGAGACGTTGTTCGCGCTCGAGTTGTACAGGACCTCCCTCGTCGCTGGCCTTCTGGTTTGAACTTCTGGCTTCATCGTTGGGTTGTTCTTGCTCCACACGGGCGCCGTGATGGGCCGCGTCATGACCTCCTCGGCTTCCATTCCGGCCGAGTCCCCACAAAGGGCGTTGAACTTCCTTCTATACGTGCTAATTCTATCCCTCTTGAACCTCCCCAGCCTCTGCTTGAGAGTGTCGTCCAAGCCGACTTTCATCTTCTCCACCTCCGTCACGACGTTGGCGGTCCGCCTGTGCGCTGCCGCCGAGATGCTCCTGGGCTGCACACTGCCCCGGTCCTTGCCCTTGCCCTGCTCCTGCTTCGGGTTCGTGATGCCTTTCTTCGTGGGCGAGAATTTGATGGGCGGGGAGTCCGCGGGGCCCGGAGACTCGGGCCGTCCAAGCAAGCTGCTCAGGACAGAAAACCTTCTGTCCTTGAGCCCTGGCTTGGAGGTGTTGGACGCGACGATCTCCTCGCCCCTGTACTTCTTTCTGAGCGTCATCCTGACGTTCTTCTTCCGCATGCTCGGGGTCCCCGCGTCCTTGGGGTCTTTGAGGCTGAGGCTCATCCCCGGCCTCATGTTCTGGTGAAACGTGGTCGACATCCTCCTGCTGTACTTGTTCTCGGGCTTCTGGACGTAGTACATGGGCTCGATTCCAGCCTCAAGCAGCCTCGCGTGCTCCCTTGGCATGGACGACACCGCTTCCAGGAGACTCTTCTTCGACTCCTCGAAGGCTTTCCTTCCTATCTCCTTGTCGTACGACGATATCTCGGGGAAGTTCACCTTGCTGAGAAAGGCTCCGCCCGCCTTGCAGTGGGTGACCGCCCTGTTCCCCTCCTTGATAAGGTCCTTGAGGACGTTCATCCCCGACGACCTTCTTTGAGACGACATGGCTCCTCAGCAGTCCGGCTGTGTCGCCACAACGCACAAGCCCCGACTACGCTCGAGACGCCACCTTCCTCGTGCTCTGTGCCCCCCCCTCTCTCTCCCCCCCTTCCAAAGCTCGTCAAGCCAAGCCAAGCCCAACCTCTCTGCGAGTCTGTCCCCAACGATAACCCACGACTTCGCGCCCCCGCACCAAGCCCGCCTCCTCTTCCTCTTCCTCTCTCTCTGTCTCTCTGTGTCTCTTGCCAAGTCAAGGCCAAGGCCAAGGTCAAGGTCAAGGTCAAGGCCTGTCCGCCTGTCAGTCCAGTCCTCCTCCTGGTACCCCCCTGATTCAAACCGCCTCCTCTTCCTCTTCCTCTTCCTCTTCCTCTCTCTCTGTGTCTCTTGCCAAGTCAAGGCCAAGGCCAAGGTCAAGGTCAAGGTCAAGGCCTGTCCGCCTGTCAGTCCAGTCCTCCTCCTGGTACCCCCCTGATTCAAACCCGCCTCGTCGTACAGCTCGAATTCCTTCCTTGAAAAAAACTTGACCAACGGTCGGTTTTTTTTTTTTGGATTGCGCGAGGGGGAAGAGAGATAGAGACAGAAGAGGAAGAGGAAGAGGTGTGTGTGTGTGAGTGTGTGTGTGTGTGTCGTGTTGTTGTAGCAGAGAGGTGAGGAAGAGGGAGTGAGGAAGAGGAAGGATGGACGAGGAGTACGACGCGATCGTGTTGGGGACGGGGCTGAAGGAGTGTATTATCTCGGGCCTGCTGTCGGTGGCTGGAATGAAGGTGCTGCATATGGACAGGAACTCGTACTACGGGGGAGAGTCCGCGTCCTTGAGCCTCGACCAGCTCTGGAGCAAGTTCCGCGAGGGGGAGGAGCCCCCGAAGACGCTCGGTCGCGGGAACGACTACAACGTGGATCTCGTGCCCAAGTTCATCATGGCGGACGGGAAGCTCATTAAGGTCCTTATCCACACGGACGTGGTGAAGTACCTGGAGTTCAAGGCGTGCGACGGGAGCTACGTGTACAAGCAGGGCAAGATTCACAAGGTCCCCGCGAGCGACATGGAGGCCCTCAAGTCGCCGCTCATGTCCTTCTTCGAGAAGCGCAGGGCGAGGAACTTCTTTATCTACGTCCAGGACTACGACGAGAAGGACCCCCGCACCTTCAAGGGGAGGGACCTGACCCGCATGTCGATGAGGCAGCTCTTCGCGGAGTTCAGCCTCGGCGACGACACCGTGGACTTCATCGGCCACGCCCTGGCGCTGTACAAGGACGACTCCTACCTGGACCAGGCCGCTCTGCCCACCGTGAAGAAGATCAAGCTGTACAACGACTCGTTGTACCGCTTTGCGGGCACGAAGACCCCTTACATCTACCCGCTCTACGGGCTCGGGGAGCTTCCGCAGAGCTTCGCCCGCCTCAGCGCGGTGTACGGCGGAACGTACATGCTCAACAAGCCCGACTGCGAGGTGGTGTACAACGAGAACGGCGAGGCCTGCGGGGTCAAGTCGGACGGGGAGACCGCCAAGTGCAAGTTCGTGGTCGGCGACCCGAGCTACTTCCCCGGGAAGGCCAAGGTCGTGGGCAAGGTCGCCAGGGCGATCTGCATCATGGACCACCCCATTCCGGGCACCGTGGACGCCCACTCCGTCCAGATCGTCATCCCCCAGAAGCAGGTGGGGAGGAGGTCCGACATTTACGTGTTCTGCTCGTCCTACGCCCACAACATCGCGGGCAAGGGCAAGTACATCGCCTTCGTGAGCACCACGGTCGAGACATCAGTGCCCGCCCAGGAGCTCGAGCCGGGCCTCTCCCTGCTCGGACCCGTGGAGTACAAGTTTATCCACGTCATGGACTACGAGGCCCCCTTGTCTGACGGGAAGACGGACAAGTGCTTCATTTCCAGGGGGTACGACGCCTCGACCCACTTCGAGTCCACCGTCGACGACGTTTTAGAAATGTATACGAGAATCACGGGCAAGGCCCTGGACCTGGACAACCTCAGCCTCAACCAAACCATCGAGGGCTGAAAGGAGGAGAACAGAAGGGAGGGGGGAGGACCAGGAGCCTCTCTCGGGGGTGTGCTCTAATGTGCCAAATGTGCTTGTAGTATTACACACACCACGTCTCTTTGCTTTTTCGACGACTGTGCCAACAACCAACAACCTCCCTCCCCTGGAGGATTCTTTCTCCTATTAATTCCCCCCCCATTTCCATTTACAAATTTTTGAACCCCCAAGGGTTTGCCACCACTGCGGTAACGCTCGGACAGCGCGCGCTCCCACCGCCCGCACTGAAGGAGAGAGAGAGAGAGAGAGAGAGAGAGAGAGAGCGAACGCGAGAGACCACATGAAGGCGAGCACTCGAAGGCGTGCGCGAGGCCTTGCGGCGTTCGCCGCCCTTTTCCTGACCGCCGCCTCCGCGATTACCCTGACCGCCGCCTCTCCTCCGGAGGTGGTCCTCTTCTCCGACGAGGACGTTTCGAGCTTCCGCGGGGAGTTCCTCGAGGACGGCCAGGGCGCGTTCTTCGACGGGAGCCTCGTGGTTTCCGGCGACGTCACGACGCTGGAGCCGCTCGCGGGCCTCGAGGAGGTCGCGGGCGACTTGACGATCGAGTACGCCCTGGTGGAGTCCCTCGCGGGGCTCGAGGGCGTCCGGTCCGTGGGCGGGAGCCTGGAGCTGAGGAACAACCTGGACCTGGCGGACCTGCGGGGGCTGAGGAACCTGCGGAGCGTGGGCGGCCATCTGAACATCTACGTGAACGGGGGGCTCGGGAGCCTGGAGGGCCTGGAGGGCCTGGCCAGCGTGGGCGGGAAGCTCGACGTGGTCGCCAACGACAACCTGGAGGACCTGCGGCTGGGCAGCCTGGAGTCTGTCGGCGGGAGCTTGGAGGTCCTGGACAACTTCGTGCTGGCGTCCCTGGAGGGCCTCGAGAGCCTCGGGAGGGTCGGGGGGAACCTGTACGTGAACAGCAACCCGATGCTGGCCAGCGTGGCGGGCCTGGAGGCGCTCCAGGAGGTCGGGGGCAACTTCATGATAAAGAACAGCCCGAACCTCGACAGCTTGCTGCCCCTGGGGAGGTTCTCCGGGATCGGGGGCGACTTCATCGTGGAGGACACCGGCCTGACCTCCCTGGCGGGCCTGGAGAGCCTCTCGGTGGGCGGGAGCATCTGGATCACCAAGACCCTGCTGCCGAACCTCAAGGGCCTCGGGAGGCCCCCGGCCGGGACCCTGAACGGCAGCCTGATCCTCGTGGAGAACCCGAACCTCATGAGCCTCGACGGGCTGGAGAACCTCACCTCGGTGGAGGGGAAGGTGGACATCATCTCGAACGAGAACCTGGTGAGCCTGGAGGCACTGGGGCAGCTCGAGGAGATCTCGGGCGCCGCGGGGATGGCCATGGGCCTGGTCCCCGGCACCGGGGGGCTCACCGTGAGGAACAACCCCGAGATCAACGAGACCCTCGGGCTGGACCAGCTGCAGGCGATCGGGGGGGACCTCGACGTGGCGTTCAACCCGAACTTGCGCGACCTCGGGCTCCCGGAGCTCGAGACGGTGGACGGCTTCGTCGCCGTGGTGGCAAACGACAGGCTGATGTCCCTCGGCCTGGACAGCCTGGAGACGGCCGGCGGGCCGGTCACCGTGATCGAGAACGGCCCGATACTGGGCTTCGAGATCTCCAACGGCACGGGGGAGTCCCTCATGATGGTCACCAAGAGGAACGCCAGCGCCTTTCGGGGAGGCAGCACCAGCGCCGGAGACGGCTAATTAAAGAAAGCAAGTCTTCATTCACTCGATTTCATTCACTCTGTCCGAGTCAGTCCACCAAATTGAACTCTGGGGGGTTCCAGTGCCGACGATCCCACCGAAGAAAAAGCCAAAGCCAGCTCGAGCTGCCTCCGTTACAGTCTGAGTCTCCCCTCCTCCCCTCCAGGGCCTCCCCTTAGGTTTGGTCGCCTGGCGACGTCCTCCTCGAAAAAGAGTAGAAATTCCTTACTAAAATCGAAATCCATGTTGACGCTGGCGAGAGAAAAAAGGAGAGAGAGAGAGAGAAAAGGAGAGAGAGTCGGCGGTGACGTGGGCGACTTTGAGCGAGCGAGATGGCGATGGCGAGTGGAAGTGCGGCACGAAAGTGCGTCCTGGCGGCCCTGCGCAGGAGGGTGCAGCAGGACGGTACTGCGATGTTTGGCGCGACCAGAGGGTTCGCCTCGGAGGCCGGGAGGACGTACGGAAACCTCTCGGACGAGGACCGTATTTTTACCAACTTGTACGGCAAGCACGACCCGTTCCTGAAGGGGGCGTTGAAGAGGGGGGACTGGCACCGCACCAAGGACCTCGTGCTGATGGGTCGCGACTGGATCATTTCGGAGATGAAGGCGAGCGGGCTGCGCGGCCGAGGCGGTGCCGGCTTCCCGTCCGGGCTGAAGTGGAGCTTCATGCCCAAGGACGTGCCTGACGGGAGGCCCTCGTACCTCGTCGTGAACGCGGACGAGAGCGAGCCCGGAACTTGCAAGGACAGGGAGATCATGCGCCACGACCCGCACAAGCTCGTGGAGGGCTGCCTCATCGCGGGCGTTGGCATGGGCGCCAGGGCGGGGTACATTTACATTCGAGGGGAGTACGTGAACGAGCGCTTGGCGTTGGAGAAGGCCGTCGCGGAGGCGTACGAGGCCGGGCTCATCGGAAAGAACGCGTGCGGCACCGGGTACGACTACGACTTGTACGTCCACCACGGCGCTGGCGCCTACATCTGCGGAGAGGAGACCGCGCTCATCGAGAGCTTGGAGGGCAAGACCGGCAAGCCGAGGCTGAAGCCGCCGTTCCCGGCCGGCGTGGGCCTGTACGGCTGCCCGACGACCGTGACGAACGTGGAGACGGTGGCCGTGGCCCCGACCATCCTCCGCCGCGGCCCGGACTGGTTCAACTCCTTTGGCAGGCCCAACAACGCGGGAACCAAGCTGTTCTGCATCTCGGGCCACGTCAACAGGCCTTGCACGGTGGAGGAGGAGATGTCCATCCCCCTCAAGGAGCTCATCGAGAGGCACTGTGGCGGCGTCGTGGGCGGCTGGGACAACCTCCTGGCGATCATCCCGGGGGGCTCCTCGGTGCCTCTGCTGCCGAAGCACGTCTGCGACGACGTCCTCATGGACTTTGACGCCCTCAAGGAGGTCCAGTCCGGCCTCGGGACCGCCGCGGTGATCGTGATGAACAAGAGCACCGACATCGTCGCAGCGATCAGCAGGCTCTCGTACTTTTACAAGCACGAGTCCTGCGGCCAGTGCACCCCCTGCAGGGAGGGAGCCCCCTGGCTGTTCGAGATGATGGAGAGGATGCGGGTCGGAGACGCCAGGCTCGAGGAGATCGACATGCTCCACGAGATCACCAAGCAGATCGAGGGCCACACCATCTGCGCCCTCGGGGACGCCGCCGCCTGGCCGGTCCAGGGACTCATCAGGCACTTCAGGCCGGAGATCGAGTCCAGGATCAACCAGTTCAGCGACAAGCAGCAGATCGCGGCCTCCTCCAGCTAAGGGGGGAGGTTCGAGTCCCAGGCTCGTTACGTTCGGCGCGAGGAGCGACTCCCGAGAGAGAGAAGGGGAGTCTGCGTGTAAGCTACAATACTATTTTTATAAGGAACACGACCGACAAAAAAGGAAAGTAATGAATTGATTTTTTTTTTCGTGCGCCTGCGATTTTCCCTCCCCTTCTTCTTCGGCTTGGACTACTGCTCCACCCTCATTCACCCGGACATTCTCCCGACATTCTCTCTCCGTCTCCAACCTCAAAATCTCCAAAACTAATACCTACGACTATTCCGAGGATATTCCAATCTGATAATATTGAAAATGGGCCACACAAACGCGAAACTGGAGGTGAGCCAAGGCGCAGAAGACCGGGAGGGCCGACGCCGCGCCCACGACCACGAGACGACGAGGGGAGAGGAGAGGGAGCGTTTCTCGAGGGCCGAGCCTTGGACGGTGGCGACGCGCGCGCGAGTCGTTTTTTTGGGGGGGGGTCGGTTGCCGCGCGGCGGTTACGAAGCGACGGCCGGGAGGATCTTAACGGTTTTGTGTGTTGGGGAGAGCCATGGCGTCGTGGTCGCCTGAGGAGGAGGGTGGGGACTTGGAGGGCGGATCCTCGCAGGGCGGCTCCTCGCCCTCGTCCCCCTCGGTCCGCGACAAGATCGCGCTGGGCCTGGCGGCGGTGAAGAGGAACCTGGCCAAGGCGTTCAGCGACCCGGGATCCGGCGAGGGCCCGCGGAGGGACGGGGACCTCTCCCCGGAGGTCTCGCCCACGCAGAGGAAGCTGGGCCCGAACTCGAGCATCCCGCGGGGCGGAGTCGTGGGGTGCGAGGTGACCAGGATGAGCAAGAAGGAGGGCCGGCGCCGGAGGGGGCGGGTGTGGGCGGACCACGCGGACGCGCTGGCGCCCGCGGCGGCGGGGGCGGAGGCGTCCCTGCCGCTCTGGCTCCTCCCCAGGGCGGACTCGAAGCAGCGGCAGCCCGACTGGGCGGACGGCCTCCCCCCGGACTTCCTGGAGAGGCTCGCCCACCAGCTGAACGAGTCGTGCTCCACGGAGGAGTGGGACACGGTGCAGAACGTGTACAACGCCTCCGCGGTGTGCCGGACGTGGCGGGCCGCGATCCGCCGGGCGTGCTTCGAGCGGTCGGCGCTGCGAACGTCCCAGAACACCCCGAGGGCGAGCAGGAAGCGCGCGGTCAGGAGGACCCTGTCGGACAGGATGCTCTGCCACCCCTCCCAGCTGATCGAGAGGCTGGCCACGACGGAGGACACCATCCACTGCTACATCGTGAGGGAGAAGACCAGGGGGCCGTTCTCGTACAAGAGGTACAGACTCGTTCTCGGCGAGGACTACTCGAAGCAGGGAAAGACGCTCCTGGTGGCCAACCACCACCTGCTCGCCACCAAGTCGGCCTACAACATCTACCTGAGCTCGAGCGAGGAAGCCTACAGCTCGAGCAAGAGGCTCGGGCACCTGCAGTCCAGCCCCTACGGGACCACCTTCGAGCTGCACTCGGCCACCAAGATGAGCGGCTCGGGCTCGGTCAGGAGGACCAAGTCGGGGAACATCAAGTACAGCTTCAACATGCTGGGCGGCCGGGGGCCGCGGAGCGTCCAGGTCAACCTCGCGGACGAGGAAGCGCTCGGCGCGGGGGGCGTTGGACCAGACGAGCACCCCCCTCGAGAGGAGAGCAGCGGTGCGGGCGACGGCTGGGGGCACGACGAGCCGGAGACCGTCCTCGAGAACAAGCTTCCGAGGTGGCACGAGCTCCTCCAGTGCTGGTGCTTGGACTTCGGCGGCAGAGTCAAGTGCGCTTCGGTCAAGAACTTCCAGCTGGTGAGCAGGGACGACCCGGACGAGATCATCTTGCAGTTCGGCAAGGTCGAACCGGACGTCTTCACCATGGACTTCAAGCCAAAGCTCTTGTCCGCGCAGCAGGCGTTCATGATCTGCCTCAGTTCCTTCGACTCCAAGCTGTCCTGCTTTTGAGGAAGCGACTGTTATTTTCTCAAGGAACGACGAAACTAATAATCTATTTTCACGCACAAACGAGCCACACAAAAAAACGTTATATTTTTCACCGCCGCCCTCCCCCGATTGCTGTTCACGCCAAGAGAAGAAGGAGACCATCCATCCATCATCCCATCACCGGTATTCCCCCCCCCCTTCAAACCACCCAAGCTCGATTGTGAATTTCAAATCGGCGATCGACAGCCAGAGAGAGAGAGCCTGTGTCGTGGTGGTAACGGACAAGTGAGCTCGGCGTAACGCGCGCGACAATGAGGCATAGGAAGAAGGAGAGGAGGGCGCAGAAGGCCCGTGCGGCCGGGAAAGCGGCGACCAAGGGCGGGCGGAGGGCAAGCCAGGGAAAAGGGCGCGCGCGGCCTTTGGCTGACTTGAGCATCACGGAGAACGTGGAGGAGGCGAAAAGGCTGTCGGAGCTCGTGCAGGCCCACGCGGACCTCGACCTCGCGGAGATGCAAAGGGGCGTCGAGGTGGCGGATGAGGACATGAAGGAGAACCAGAGCCCTTGCACGCACTACTATACCGCGGGGGACGAGGGCGACGCGGCGTCGTTCGCCCTCATGTCGACGGATCGCTCCAGGGGAAGGGAGAAGGTCGACTCCTCCCCTCTCGTGACCCTGAGGGAGAAGCTGAGCACGATCACCACCACCCCGGTGCTGAGGCGCGTGTACTCCCCCACCAGAAAGGGTTACGGGGTCCGGTCCAGGAGCGGAAAGAAGCCGCCGAGGATACAGATCACCAAGCGCGAGATGTCCTCCTCCCAGGAGGTCAAGGCGCTCATCCAGATGAGGAGGCTTCTTGACGGCTACGTCTCGGTGGACCGCGTGCAGGACCTGGTGGCCGACCACGAGGAGGAGGGGGTCGAACAGGAGTACCCCAGGCTCCTCATCGACGGCATGGAAATCGGAAACCTCGAGGAGGTCATGGAGCTGGAAGCCGCCGGCTTCCTCGGCCAGATGTTGGCGTCCTCGTCGTTCACCAAAGGGTTCCTGGAGGCCGGGCCGTGCCCGCCCGGAGCGAGCGAGGTGCAGATCCAATTCGCAGAGGCCTCGAAGTATGCTCACTCCGCGGTGGAGGAGCTGCGCCGCAGCCTGGACACCGTGGAGAAGAAAATCCTCCAGCAGTCGGAAGTCTCGGAAGTCCTCTCTTTCGGGAAGAGGAGGAGCTCCATCCTGTCCGGTGCTGTGAAGAAACCCGCGAAGATGCGGCTGCATCACTCGTGGGATGCGACTGGCAAGTCCATCGGCCTTTCGGGGAGCAAGAGGGCCTCCGAGGAAGTCAAGCGCAGCTGGGGCGACTGGGAGTGGCCCTCCACGCAGGCCCTGCTCCGGGAGGACGTGGTGGGCTCCGATGACCTCGACGCCGCGATGAAATCCCCTTCGGGGGTGAAGGACTCCATCAAGTACCTGAGCAGCGAGGCCAAGGGCGGCGATGATCCCCACACCGAGCTTGACGAGTACCTGGAGAGCCTCTTGAAGGAAGAGCGCGGCATTGGCACGAGCGAGCCGTGCGGTCGGGACCGCGTCCTCCGCAAGGAGGCGGGGTCTGCTCCAAAGGAAGTCGAGGTCGAGGCGAGTGACGACGCAGAGCCGAGAAGCAGCTTCAGGTGGAAGCACTTTCTGCTCGGAGTGGTCGCGGTCCCAGCCGTCGTGATGATCGCCACCCAGGGCGTGGCCCCCTTGGTCTGCACGGCGGCGAGGGCGGTCCGCCAGTCGAGGGCGAAGAGGAAAAAGTTTCAGAACCTCATCGAGAGCAACCTCTTGGGCATCGAGACCCCGGTCTCGTTCGCAAGCGTGAGCAGGAGGGGAGAAAAGTATGCGAGCGGAGGAGGCCAATCTGACGGTTCCGGGTCGTCCGCCAGCCCGGCCAGGAAGCTCTTCGACCTCGGAGCGGGGATCCAGCAGAGGCTTTGGAGGTACGCGGGCAAAATCGTGGAGATGCTCGGCGGAGTTCCAAAGCTCTCCTGGAGAGACTCTGCGAGGAGGTACATTTGCTTGGAGGCCGGGGACTCGCTTTGGGGGATCTCGGACGAGCTCTACGGGGACGGAAGCCACTGGAAGCGCATCGCGGACCACAACAAGCTCAAGTTTCCCTTCAAATTGCTGCCCGGCCACTGCTTGGAGCTCCCGCCCAGCCTAGAGTCCCACCTCCAGGGGATGGGCTGAAGGTTTGGGGTCCACGAGCAGCCTCTTCTCTCCGCAATGACAGCGTAGCATGCATGCGTAAAACGAACGAACGAACGAACGAATGGAAAAAAATCTCAAGCCTCTTCCTTTCAACAATCACCCCGCGTCGTCTCTGTTTCTATGTCTATGTCTATACTACACCGCGGACACCTGGTCGGGCCCATTAACATCAGTTGCCTCCGAGTCTCTGTCCCCGCCCCCTGAAGACGCCCGCGGGCCCCTGCCTCTGCACGTAGGACTGGCTCACGTGGCCGGCGTTGGTCCAGGCGATGAACTTGTGCACGAACTCCGGCGGCTCCATCGCCTGCCTCGTGTTCGGATTCAGCTCCGTGAGGAAGTAGTGCAGGTGGCCCGTGAAGATTCCGAACAGGTCCTGCCACGGGCTGCCCCCGAGCACCATGTTGATCATCAGGAAGGCCCACGGCAAGTAAAAGCCCTGGACCTGGAAAAGGCCCATGATGCTGACGTTCTGCGTCGGGTAGTGCTTGCTCCAGACGTACAGGAGCATGAACACGAAGGGGCCGTTGAGGACGATGAGGTTGAAGCCCGGCAGGGCCAGGGAGATGCTCAGCAGGGTGAGGGCCCCGAACAGGAGCATGTAGAGGAACTCGGGGGTCTTGAACTGGAACACCCCCTTCTCCAGGCCCACCCCGTAGTTGTGGATGAGGATGACCCTCATCAGAAAGTTCCAGGAGAAGCCGCCGATGATGAAGAAGCACGTGACGAGTCGCCAGATCTGATTGTCGCGCGCGAGAGCAGCGGCAGCGGCACGCGGTTGTTAGTCAGTGTTTGTGTTTTGGGGGGGAGACCGGGAGACAGGCCACGACGCACCTGGAACTTCTGGAAGACCATCCTCCAGTCGAGGACGAGGTAGAACGGATCCACCACGTTGAACTCCATCGCTATCGTCGTCGCCACGCACGCCGTGCCGAAGAACCTTGGCCCATTTTTTTTTAGGTTGTGGGGACGAGGAGGAAGAAGAAGAAGAAGTTCAGTCCGTGCCCGTCCGCCGCAGCGCCAATGTTCCGGAACAGCGACGGGAAACGGAAGAGCCTCCTCACCTCGTGATTGTCGGCAGAGTGTTGTACCACTCCGCCGGACCGCTGGACGCCATCGCAAGCGAGTGAGAGAGCGAAGGACAACCTCTCCACCCACAAACAAACGACGAAAACTCTCTCTCTCTGTGTGTGTGTCTGTGTGCGTGTGCGTGTGCGTGGTCCGCCGCCCCCTCGTCGTCAAAGCAATGGAGGGACACTGGAGGATCGGATCGGATCGGATCGGATCGGATCGTCCAGCGAGGCGACCGAGCAGAGCAACGCGCGCCAACAAGCAAGAGCAAGCGCCGCTCGGATATATATTATTTATATTTTGATATAGGTCGTCGTGTGGGTGTTCTCTTTGGACACTGAAAAAGACATATCCCCACGTGATGATCTCGTGGAGATTTTTTTTTACCAAATCTTGGAAACTTGGGCGAAAGGTGGGATTCTCTGTTCTGTTTGTGTAGAAAACCTCAAGCTGCTGAGGATAAGCCTGAAGAGCCTGAGGGAGAAGAGACCCAGGAGCGAGAGGTCAGGAAGGAAACGAGTGGACCAAGAGCGACCGCGCAAGCTTTGTTGTGGAGTTGTGTGTCGGAGTTGTGTGTGTTTCAAGTTGTCTTGCGTGCGTGCGTTCGTGTGTGTGAGAGAGTTTGGTGTTTGTTGAGAAGCGATGTTGAGAAACGTTTTGAGCAAGGCGAGTGGGGTGAGGAGCGCGGTGGGGAGGCCCTCGTTCGAGCAGGCGGTTGGATTGTGGGCTGCGGGTGGGCAGGGTCACCAGCACGGCGCGTTCTGCGAGTGCGGAGGGTGCAGGGGTGCGCAGACGAGGGGTCTGGTGAACGCCCAGGCGGCGGAGCTCCAGGAGTCCCTGGCCCAAGCCCCCAAGAAGTCGGACGGCCAAGCCACCCCCCTGGTGACGGAGAAGTCATCCTCCTCGACCAGCCAGAGCGAGGCCGAGCAGATGATGAGCGCGGGCCAGCCCCCAAAGCTGGAGAAGAAGAGGAAGGTCGGAAACAGCTTCAGGGACCTCGGGTGCTACTGAGCGCCTCCTCAAGAAGGGACACACGGAGATGGATTTTGCAAGAAGTAGAGAGAAAGAAGGGGAGCGAGTCGACCGAGGATGAAAAGGTCCCTTCCTCTTCGTCCTCTTCGTCCTCCCCTCGCCCCTATTATACAACAAAGGTAAACTATAAAGGTATACAACAAACAAGACTTTTTTTTTTATCCTTCTTTTTCTTTCTCCCTCCCTCCGTCCCTCCCTTCAACCCGCGAAGAGGAAGACTCCCTGCTACTTCTCCACGATCCTCTCCTCGACCAGGATCCCGGTGTGCCTGGCCTCCTCCCGAAACGAGCAGAGCAGCTTGGCGCCCGGCTCCAGGCGGGTCACCGGGAGGGCCTTCCAAGGGCCGCCGCCCTCAACCAGCTTGACCGTCTCTGCGTTCTGCAGGAAGACGGAGATCACGTCGCCCGAGCCGGGGACCTCCGCATCCACCCGGACGAGGGGCCTCTTCTCGATCTTCATCCTCCCGACCGTGGCCGTCCGGGTCTGGCCGTCGGGGGACACCACCAGCACCTGGTCCCCCGAGCCGAGCTCGCTCAGGTACGCCGTCCTGTCGTTCGGCATCTTCACGTACGAGTGCACCGGGCCGGCGTTCACCCGAAAGGGCCTCGAGTTGATGTAGTCCGTCGCATCGCACTCCGAGTGCACGAGGAACAAGCCCCGGCTGAAGGATCCGCAAAGGAGGCCCTCGCCCGGCTCGAGAACGCTGCAGAGGTCCACGCAGGCCCGGTCCCCCATGCCCTCGTACACCACCCGCGAAACCGTAGCTTCCACCAGATCCTCCGCCTCGCGGGCGCCCAGGAACCGCGCCACCTCGGAGATCTCGCCCGCCTCGTTCGTGTCCAGCAGGACGCCGTCCGTGCCGGCCTCCAGCACTGACAGCATCGTGATCGCCTCGCTGGCCGTCTTGGAGACCGAAAGCAGCTTGGAGCCCTTCATCCCCTTGGCCGCGATCAGGTTCTCCACGGGGATGACCTTCCATCCGTCCCCAGACTCTGGGTCGAAGGACACGAGGAAGGTGTCCAACACCGAGGACGCCGACAGCCTCGTGGCGAGGTTCGCGGTGTCAGCCGCGTCCTCCAGGAGGTGGACGGACGCGAAGTGCCGGCCGTCGGCCGTCTCCACGGCCCCACCCCTCCTGAAGAGGAGCCTGAGCTCCTCCCTGCTGAAGGCGGTGGATTCCAAGCACGACGCGACCCACTTCTCCCTCTCCTCCACGCCCCCCTCGTCCCCGCAGGCCTCGAACACGAACGTTTTCACGCCCAGCTCCAAGGCCTTCACCAGGGCGTCCTCCTTCGAGGTCTGGCACCACAGCTCCTTCCCCGGCGCCGACGACCACAACGCGGCCCTGCGCGACCCCGACCGATGCTGACCCCGACCGATCCTGGCCCCTCTCCTCAGCCTCTGCCCCCCCCTCATCCGAACCCTCTCTCAATCTCCAGTTCACCCCCCCCTCGTCATCCGAGCAAGCACGCACTCCCTTCGTCGCCACGTCAAGTCGAGTGGAGGGAGATTGTGAAGGTGAATTGCGAGGTGAGCTGACCCCCTTCGTCTTGGTCCCCCTTCGCCCACCAAACCCAACCAGGGAGGAGAACGAGAACGAGAACTCACTCAAACTCCCTTCCCTATCCAAAAACCAGAGACAGACAGAGTCAAGAAAAAGTGTACGAGTTTTGAGTCAAACCCAAACCTGCAAAGAAAAGAGGAGAGAGACTCGAGAGAGAGAGAGCGACTGGTTGTGAGGTTGTTGTGTGTTGTTGGGGCAATGACGGAGACGGACGGGGAGAGGAAGGGGGGTGGGGACGCGACGTCGACGTCGGAGCGTGCGGCGCGCGAGCCCCTCATCAAGGCGCCCGAGAGGAAGACGAGGGAGACTGCGAACATGCCGAGCATCTCGTCCAAGCTCTCGGTGAAACATCGCAAGATACCGGAGAAGGGTTTGGTGGTCCACGAGTTCAACGGCGGCGTGTTCCCTGCGTCGGCTATTGGGGCGAAGATAAGCAAGGAGATAACGAGGCGGGAGAGGCCGACGAAGGCGACGGGAGGGAGCAGGGCGGCCGAGCTGAAGGCGTCGTCCTCGAGGGGATCGGAGGGGAGGGGGGCCCAGAGGAGGGCCCCGGACCACTTGAGGAGGGCCAAGGACAGGAATTCGAGGGGCTTCAGCAGCAGCAAGTCGGGGTCCCTGGCCGCCGGCGGGATCCCGGAGGCCAGCAAGGAGAGCCTCAACGCTGCCAGGGCCTGCCACAACCTCATGCCGAGGATTACCCAGGCGGACTACAAGATAGACGTTTGGCCCTCGAACAGGCCTCAGTCGAACTCTTACACGCCCACCACGGAGGTGAGCGCGTGGAACAACTCCACAAACACCGAGTTCAGGCAGACCGGGGACCAGAGCCTCCTGTCCCCCGGCAGGGTTGGCTTCCAGTCGATTCCTGGGTTCCTTTTGGAGATACAGGAGTTCATTCAGCAGGAGCTGGATATCTTGACCGACCTGGAGGTGCTGGACAGCGCGAGCTCCCTCGACATGAGGATCCACAGGCTGCAGACGTTCGCTCAAGTCTTCGACTGCATCATCGATAGGTTCCAGACGTACGGCCCCACGCTCGCCGTGGTGAAGAAGGAGTACGAGTCTTTCATTCAGTGGGCTCTCGAGGAGAACCAGAGGGTCCACAAGCTGAGCACCAAGGTCACGAAGATGGAGGAGAGGCAGGCCAAGGAGATCCACGAGGTCCAAAAGCACGCGGCCGATGCCGTCATAGAGAGGGAGGCACTCCTGAGCAAGGTCCAGCAGTACTCTGGGATGAAGTACGACATGTCGGAGGACCTCGAGAACTTGGAGTCCTCGAACGACGAGCTCAAGGACAAGGTGAAGAAGCTGCAGGAGATTCGTAACGTGCTCTTGGCGCAGATGGAGCGGCAGGAGAGGGAGATCGAGAACCTGAACCAGGAAGTCACCCTGAACGAGACGGAGAAGGTACGCATCGACAAGAAGTTCACCAAGGAGATCGAGGAGCTCAAGGCGGAGAACGAGCAGCTCCGTCAGGAGTTGAGGGACATCGAGAGGGACAACAAGAACGCCGAGACCGATGCAGAGAATCGCATCAGGAAGCTTGCGAAGATCAACGAGGACCTCGAGGAGGAGATGGAAGAGAAGGACAGAAGATTGGCAGAATCCGAAGAGCTTGTGCGGGCTCACACGCCAAAGCCCGACTGGAGCGACATTCTCGAGGGCGAGGAGAACTTGCAGGGAAGGGTGGCGGACTGCACGAGCACCAAGTCCGCAATTCAGCTCATTGTGGACACGTACGTCACTGGGCTTCACGTGGCGTCCAGGCACACGACCGGAGAGGAGCCTTGGATCCGCCAGTTCTTCGAGGGCATGGGATCCGACAGGGAGGTGCCCAAATTCTTGCGGCACAGTGGCAAGGTCAGGAACAGGTTCTTGTCCAAGAATGACACGGAGCTCCTCATTCGCGACATCTGGCAGCAGAAGGAGAAGTTCAACAGGAAAGAGTCCCTGGCCGAGCACGTGTTCTGGTACCTCAAGAACAAGTTTGGCATTCACCAAACGATCGTCGAGAACGGGTACAACTTGTTTTATGCACTCCAAAAGTACCAAGATGACCCCGACATTGAGCTCTTCCAGTCGGTCCTCAACGGCCAAGCGTCCGAGGATGTCTACTACGAGGAGAAGAAGCTTCTTAAGGACATCATCACGGTGTGCGAGTCCCATGACATCAAGGAGACGGGCAAGGTCACCGGAAGCTTGCCCAAGGAAGATTTCAAGACCATCATCTCCGAGTTCTTCGAGGACAAGCCGAGGAAGGCCGTGGAGTCCCTCTTCCAAGCCCTCGAGGAGGACGAGCCGGGACCTATGGTCAAGTACAAGAACCTCTTCGCAGATGACAGGGACTTGAGGCAAAGCACTTTTGCGGAGATGTTGAGGTTCCAGCACCTCAACGCGAGGAAGAAGTACTTGAGCGAGCTCGAGCGGATCCTGAAGGAGAACGCCCAGGAGGACCACGTGAGCATCGGCGACATGAGGAGGGCGATCCTGAACATCGATCCCGCCAAGGACGAGGACGAGCTGCGGGACATGATCGCGAGGGCGACCAAGGTTCCTTACCAGGAGCTCTTCACGAACCAGGAGTTCAAGAAGGACGGCGTCACCATGTTCCCCGTCAAGCTGTTCATGAAGAACCTCAAGGAAGGCACGGGCGTGGTGCGGAGCGTCAAGAGGGAAAGGAACAGGGTGAAGTCGACCATCGTGATGATGGAGACGAAGTCTCAATGAAGTCTAAAACACACACATACATTTTCTAAAACATAGCTTAGGATTGTCGGTGAATCTTGGATGAATCTTGGATGAACCTTGGAGGGGAGACAGACGTCCCCTGGCGACGGGAGGGGTGTGTGTGTGACAAGAGGAGGCCAAGATGACGGTCGAGGAGGGCGGGAACTTTGTAAAGGGCAACGAACATCTTGGCAAGAGGGCGGACTCAATATTCACCTTCTCCGACTGCAGATATGTCATCAAAGGCAAAGAGGTGAGTTGGTTGATCTGTATGCGACGACGTCATGAACACGTGGTTCCCTTTACTGACGGGTATCTTTTGTCTCTGCTCCCGTCGTGCGAAAACAGATCCTCAAAGGACTGTCGGGGACGGTCAAGTCCGGAGAGGTCTTGGCGATCGTTGGGCCTTCCGGGGCGGGGAAGACGATGCTGATGAATGTGTTTTCGCTGAAGTCGGGCCCGGGAAGGAGGGAGGGACGGGTCACCCTCAACTCGAGGGACGTGACCCTGAGCAAGTTCAAGAAATACTTTTCTGTCGTGGAGCAGCAGGACAACCACTGGGCTTACCTCACTCCGCGCGAGGCCATCACGCTGGCGACGGAGCTTCAGCACACCTACTCTGCTGAGCAAACGGTTCAAATAGTCGACTCCCTCATCGAGAACATGGGTTTAACGGGCTGTCAGAACACCAGGGTCGGGAATCAGTTTATTCAGGGCCTCAGTGGGGGCCAGAAGCGAAGGCTTTCGCTTGCGATAGCGCTGGTCAAGAAGCCTTGCGTGATCTTGCTGGACGAGCCCACGTCGGGTTTGGACGCAGCGGCTGCGACAAGTATCATGTCCTTCTTCAAGGACCTTGCTCAGAACTTGAACATCGTCATAGCGTGCACGATCCACCAGCCGTCGACCAAGGTGTATAACGGCTTTGATCTCGCCATGGTGCTCACTGGGGGAAGGTCCGCCTTCTTCGGCCCCGCCTCGTTCCTCGGGGACTACCTCCAGCTGATCGACAGGCCCATCCCAAGGAACAGCAACCCGGCCGAGCACGTGCTGGATCTTGTCAATCGCGAGTTCACGAGTCCGAAAGAGGTGGATTACATGATTGACAGCTGGAAAGCCTACAGCGACAAAGAGACGAGGAATCCCGATTCGTACCTCCACAAGATTGCCGAGGAGATTGCCAACCAGAAGAAGGGAAGAGGGGGATCTCTGCCGGAGCCAGAGCCAAGCCCAGGCGCCCTGTCCCAGGTGGGGACCCTTTTGAAGAGGCAAACGATACTGACGATTCGCGATCCGATCATGTACTTTGGGAGAGCTGTTGCTTTCCTCGTTGCTTGCACCTTCTTCTCCTTCGTCTATCTCGAGTCCAGGGAGAGGACACAAAGTCAAGCTCCGTACAAGCTGTTTTTGTTCATGTGGCATATAGGCGTTCCGTGTGCCTTGGGCGTTGTCGCCGTCATCGCTTACAACATGGAATTCGTCTCGATCAAAAGGGAGGTGAAGCAAGGGCAGTACTCGCCAAGCTCCTACGTCTTCGCTTCCAGCATTCTCCAGTTGCCCATGATGTTCGTCTTGGGGATCGCGGCCCTCACCGTCGGCGGGTACTGCGTTAGCCTTTACCACGTTCCGATGTACGGCCAGATGCTGATGTTGTATGCCTCCACGCTCTGGACCTTTGAGAGCATGGCCCAGCTTTTCGCCGTGCAGTTCCCCAACCCTCTGCTCGGAATGCTGGCATACATGAATCTCTGGTTCTCCTCCTTCTTGTTTTGTGGAATCATGGTGCCTGAGGCGGACGTTCCCTGGCCCTTGAAAGTTTTCTGCTACATCCTTCCTTTGAAGTACTTTTTGAAGAGTGCGATGCATACCGACCTTCACGAGACCACGTTCCGCGGAGCGATGTTGGACTCGGAAGATCCACGAGGATTCTCTTGCCGAAACGCGACAGGGGACCAAGGGGCGGGCGCCGAGAGCTCCTTGGCTTGTTATGGCTACACAGGCCACCAGGTGTTGGATTCCGTGGGAGTGACTTACAGGTCCATCGAATCAAAGAGCACCTACGTTGAAGACCTGTTGATCATCCTAGCCATTGGAATACTCTTCAAGGTCATGGGAACTTTAGTGACCATCACCGCGTGCCGGGCCCAGAAGGGGCTTTCGAAGCCCTCCAAAGAGTCGAGCACAGAGGAAGAGGAAACGACTTAGCGCTCACAGCACACGCCGGCATTATGTAATTTAATAATCAATTCTTCTATTTCACTTTTTAGTATTCCACTACTGTTTTACAAGCAAAAAATTTTCATCCTCGATTCCTGCCATCCGTAATCTTCTTCAAGTAGAACGACATCAAGGATGCCCCAAAGCAAAGGCCGGCCATAATGAGGAAAGTCGAGCCAAAGCACTTTCCTCCCTTGCACACGAAGTGTGCTTCGCCGTCCTTTGGCATGTAATAGTTGTACATTGCGCTCGACAAGAGCGTGCTGAAAAAGGTGGACCCCAACATGGGCGCAAACATGGCCGTCCCCAACAGCTTTCCAAAGTTCTCTTGTCCGTAGAGATCGGCAAGAGTCACGGGCATCAGCGTCGAGCTCGCTCCGAACGTCGTCCCGCATACTAGACAGGAAAGATACAAGAGATTCAGACTTGGGATGGCTAGCGCCAGCATGTTCACCATCATTACAACGGAGATAAAGAGCACGAAGGTTGCCTTGGACCACACGTTCGAGTACAGGTCGGAGCAAATCCCGATGAGAGCTCTCCCCAAGCAATTTCCTACCGATAACAATACCACGTAGGAGTCTCTCGCGCCACTCTCGCCGTCCAGGGCCTCGACCAGCTCGCCGACGTTGTTGAACAGGGTGATTCCGGCTCCCTGGACGATAACCATGACGGTGAAGAGGAGCCAAAACTCTTTGCTCCTCATCACCTCTGCGTACTCCAGCGCTGGCTCAGGCTGGACCTGGACCATCGGAAGCAAGGTCGCGTCCTGCATCTCCTTGTCTTCATCCTCCTCCTCAAGGTCGCTGAGTTTCAGCTCGTGTGACTTTGTGAGCCCAAGCCCAAGCTTCCTGCCGATCGATCCTGGAACCTTGGTTGGAAAGTAAAGAACTCCACAAAAGGCGATCAAAATGATAAGCACATTACCTAGGATTGGATAGCTCGCGTCCTTTTGGAAGATTGAACTAGAACTGACGTAGACAACGAGCGCGCCGAGGAGGCCATACCCAAAGAAGCATATCCTCGCCCTCTCCTCCAGGGTAAGCGGCTTGACGTCCGCCTTAGGCGAGACATTCGCAGTGTGCAAAGTTGCGAGAGCGCCCGCCGGCAGCCCTATCGCCATCATTAGCATGAAGGAAGAAATGTTAGGCCTGAAGTAGCTCTGGTACAGAACTGTAATAACGCTCGCCGAGATTCCCCAGAAACCTTTGAGCAAGCCCACTATCAACCCTTTATCGGGGGCGAAGTTCTTGGTCGCCATCGGCAGTGCCGAGCCGTCCCAAAACCCGCCCCCGTTCTGCGCCATAAAGGTTCCGAGACAAAGCATAGGTACCGACGTTTCGATTCTCCCCGTCAAGACGAGGTACAAGATAAAATAGCCCGTCGCGGTGAGGGCGGAGCCCACGAGAATACCATTAGAAGGTCCGTACCTATCAAATATGTATCCCGCCGGCAAGAGCAACCACGCCCCGAGGTTCCCCGAGGTCCCTATCACTTGGACCTCCTCCTGCCTCAGCCCGAGCTGGTGAAGCTTCCCCGAGTACACGGAAAATGCGTACACCCCGCCGCCCAAAAGTTCCAGGTAGAGCGCCGACAGCAAGCTCCCGAACCGGCGGTAGTCATGTCCAATCCTTTCGAAGCCCCCCTTCCCCCCCTTCCCCACCGCGCTGTACTCGACACCCTTCGTAGCCATGCGCTTCCGTTTCGTTTGTGTTTGTTTCTCCCATTTTTCGGCGGCCGTAGTGGGGGAAGCGAGACAATTGGCTCCTTCCGGTGACACGTGGATCACGTCGTAAAAATCGTTATGCTATAGTAAACGCCTTGCTTTGACACTATTCTCGACTTCCTGTTCTATTTTTGGAGCACCAAGTTCCCACGACCTCACGGGCGGGTCGTACGTCCCCTCTCACCTCCAACGCTAATCCCTTGTTGGCCCACCAAGGCCGCGGTCCCCTCCCTCCTACGTCAGCCGAGCACATGGCCACCTAATACGCTCGCCCAATCAGGACTTTTTCCCAAGATCTTTCTTTCCAACGGAAAAGAAACGAAAGGAAAACCTTTCTTTCTTTCCTGAAAAACACCTAAAAAGAAATCCTAAAGTATACTTGGAAATTGTGAACGATCTCTTTTTTTGAATTTGGACTCCCGACAACGGCTAGTCTCCACTGGAGGCTCCAAGACGCTGCCTTGGAATTGTGGGGACAGCTGAAAAAACCTGCAGACGGAGGAGGACTCGACTCTCGTGGGGTCCTGCAGACCTGGAACCATTGTTGGATCAGGGAGGATTGTCGGGTGACCCACCCCCGCCGCATTATTCGTGTATTGAGCTGGCACACACAGCGCCTGTGTCATGAACAGCATACGGTTGAACCGGAAGTTGGTGTCCTTCGAGGCCTTCAGCAGCGAGCTGGCGGAGAGGGTGCACAGGCCACTGCTGAGGAGCAAGAGGGGGAAGCACTTGTCCTCCCACGACTCGACCAAGTTGCACATTGCGTCCGAGGTGCTGGCGCACGTCCTCCAGCACTTGAATGAGAGCAAGGGGGCCTCCGTCTCGAGCGTGTTCGGCGCGGTGAAGGAACAGAAGCTCAGGGAGTTGTACGTCTTGTTCCTGAAGGAGTTTCGGGACAATGGCCTATTCGACGACAGGAATCAGAGGGAGGGGAAGTTCACGAAAGTGTGGGGCGCCAGCTTCAGCGAGAAGGGCCTGAGTTACTCTCTCCCCCTCGTGCAAAAGCTCTTGGGCGAGCTGGAGGATCCCCTCATGACGAGAGTCGAGTACACGGCCTTCCTCACCGCGGTACGGATACCCGAGAGCAAGTCCCGGCACTTTGTGCTCCGGCTGCTGCTCGACAAGCTCGCGGCCCAGAAACTCGAGGTGCTCCGGCTCCTGGTCGCCGTCTTGCAGAGAGTGAGCCTGGAGGAGGAAGGTACCGACGAGGAGGAGGTGAGGGAAGTCATCGAAAAGTGCGGCAGGGTGATCTTCCAGTCCACCGAGGTGAACTCCGACAGGACCATCATCAACAAGTCCGACATTCTGGCAGCCGAGACGTGCCTGAAAATGCTGCTGGAGGAGGGGCAGATCATGCTCCAGGAAGGGGACAGGGCGACCAAGAGCAGGCAGAGGCTGACCGAGTCGACCCGGGCCGACCCTCCCAGGAGACCCGATCCGCCTTCCCGCCTTCGCCGAAGAACGAGCTTTTGGGGCAACCCAAAGTCTTCCTCGTACTCTGCCATGCACATGAAGCGGGTTCTCCTGCACAAGGCGGACGCCCAAGCGAACAGCGAGAGGGCGGCAAGAAGACCGGCAAGGGTGTCGTCGTCAGCCGAAAAGCAAGCCACTGGAACGGGCAAGGAGAACTTGGGATCGCCGCCGTACGGCTCGGGGGACGGCGCAAGCTTTGAGATCTCGGAGGCAAACCTCGGGAAAATTCGGAGGTACTTTCTCAAGACCCCCACGACCTTGATATCAAAGACAAGGTCGCAAGAGAAGAGGACAGGCACGGCGAAGGCTCTCGCGCATTCGCTCAAGGGTCTCAGCCCAAGGATGGGGTCCCCGGGCCAGTGTGACCCAAAGAGGGCTCTGAAGGCTCTGTCCTCATCGCCGGGCGGAGCGAGGGGCAGCCCCAGCAGCCCCACGGGCCTCGAAGGAGACTCCCAGACGGCCTTGAATGTGATCGACCCAAAGGAGTACTCAAAGTACCTCGTCGGGTTGCCCAAGGAAGTCCTTGACAAGATCAAGCACCTCTCGGCGACTGCTGTTGCTCGGAGCTGCGAGAGCAGCCCAGGCTCAAGCACTTGCACAGACTTGTCGGGCATGTTGGAAAAGATTGATCAGCTGATGAGCTCGCCGGAGGGCGACGAGACTTCCAGCGGGAGGTCCTCGCTGAGTCCAGGCAGGTTGAAGTCCATGCTGGCCGAGCTTACGAACTCTCCAGAGGCTTCGGCGAGCTCTTTGAGCGGTAAAAAAGGCGACAGCGATTCCAAGCAAAGGGGGAGTGGTGGTGGCTCGCCCGGAGCGGTGGCTGCCAAGAACGCATCACCTGGAACCCGAGCCAAGGCACAGCCAGGAAAGCCTGGGGACGGGGCGACAGCCCCACCGCCACCGCCACCGCCACCGCCACCGCTGCCAGCAGGAAAGAGCTCTGCTCCCCCGCCACCGCCACCGCCACCTCCACCGCCTCCCGGAGCCAAGGGCAACATTCCACCACCGCCACCGCCTCCCGGAGGATGGAAGAACGGAGGACCCCCTCCCCCTCCCCCTCCCCCAGGAGGGTGGAAGAACGGTGGTCCACCGCCACCACCACCTCCGCCAGGCGCAGGCAACAAAGGATTGGCCAGGCCCAATCCAGTCGTAAAGGCCGTAAAGAAAATGAAGGCGTTACACTGGCAGAAGCTGCACAAGACGAAGACCAAGAAGACGGTGTGGGAGACCGAGAGGGAAGAGTTGGACTTGGACGTGCAGGAGCTTGAGAGCTTGTTCTCTCTCGCTGACAAGCCCGAGAAAAAGCTGGAGAAGAAGAAGAGCACCAAGGTGCATTTGGTTGGTCTGAAGAGGTCGCACAACATCTCGATCGAGCTCTCCGGGATGAAGCTGGACTTCTCCAAGATCAGAGACTCTTTGCTGGACATGGACGACTCCAAGTTTACGCTCGAGCAGCTCCACGTGCTGAAGAGATCAGTTCCCACGGACCAGGAGGCGACCAAGTTGAGAAATTACACTGGGGACAAGAGCAAGCTGGGCCAAGTCGAGTTGTACTTCATGGAAGTCATGTCCATACCAAGGCTGGAAAACAGGATAGACTCGCTGATTTACAAGAAAACGTTCGTGTCCTGCGTCGACAAGCTCAAGGAGGAGCTGAACGTGCTGAAGCAAGCTTCTAGCCAGGTCCTGAGCTCGAACAGCTTGAAGCTTATCCTGGAGGGCGTCCTGGCCGTCGGGAACTACTTGAACACGGGCACGGCAAGGGGGTCCGCTGCCGGTTTCAAGATCGAATCTTTGTTGAAGTTGAAAGACATCAAGGGCAAGGACCGGAAGACCTCGCTGCTTCACTTCATCGTCAAAGAGCTGGTCAAGAAGAACGACAAGGTCAGGTTCTTCACCGCTGAGATCGACAAGGTGGACACCGCCTCCAAGTTCCAGAAGGACTACGTGTCCCTCACATTGCAGCAGCTGTCGTCCCAGCAAAGCAAGTTGAAAGAAGAAATACTGCATTCGTCCGTGGTTCTGGACGAGACCTCAGACCTGAACGACAGGTTCAGGGACGTTATGGTCCCGTTCGCGGAAGATTCCGAGGAGACTCTGACTTGCATGAAGAGCATTCTTGACGACACCATGGGAAACCTCGCGAAGATGCGTGACTTCTTGGGTGAGGACGAGGCGACCGCATCCACGGAGACCTTCAAAACGCTCAAGGAGTTCATGCTGATCTACGACAGCGTGGTGAACGACATCCGGCAGGTCGAGGAGGCCGAGGAGCAGAAGAAGAGGGCTGAGCTGAGGGCGGCGGCCCGGAGGGAGAGGTCCAAGTCAGTCTGCGTGCTTTCGCCCCCCACTCCGCTCGGGGGCTCGGACGACGGGGACAAGATCGCGGACAAGACCAGCACCGCACCGGGGGAGGGAAAGGACTTGGGCGCCGCGACGAAGGCCAGGGCTAGGTCGATGTCGCTCTGTTCGTCGTCGGCTCCGTTCGTCGTGCCGGCTCAGCCACCCAGCGGCGTGCGAGAAGGGAAGCCCGAAGCTCTGGCAAGCGTCAACGAGGAGGAGGAGGGGGAGGAGGGGGCCTCGTCGGGATCCGCGACGGCAACTCCCTCGAAACCCCCTTCTGCCAGGGACGAGGACATCGCTTTCTTCTCCCCCGAGTCGTCCTTGTATTCGGGCGCCGAGAGCGAGGACGAGGACGAGATGATCGAGGAGGCCTTTGCCGGGCTTTAAGGGAGGGATAAAAGTTGTTTTGTAAATCTTACTCTGTTAGGTTTAGGTTTTAATGTTGAGCTCGCGAAAACGTAACGGCCGAGGAGGCGAGCGAGCGAAGGAGGGCAGAGAGAGAGAGAGAGAGCAGAAGCAGAGAGATGGAAAATCGCCTAGGGCTTTGGCTTTGCATCGCGCTGGCGATTGCCTCGTCGGCCTCCGCACTGAACAGGAACCTTCTCGTCTCGTGTCCCGACGATGACTGCGTCATCAAGGATGTTCTCAGCAGCTATCCTTATATCGTCAGTTTGGAGATCGACTGGGACCCGGCAGAGAACGCGGAACTTTGCACAGGCACACTAGTCTCGGAGGCAGGATGGATTCTTACCGCTGCTCACTGCATCTTTAATCCTGAGCTGGGGGGAGTGTGGGATGACGCGAGTGTGCGGGCCGCCCTCGCGCCCGACAGCCGCGAGGAGGACGCTCAAGTGGTCAACATCCCCTACGAGGACATCTTCGTCCATCCCAACTTCATGAAGAGGGAGGAGGGCGAAGACGGCCAGAGCAACGACGACATCGCGCTGTTGCGCTTCGACCCCGCGTTGGTTGACTGGGAGGACTTGAAGGTCGTTTCATTGGCCGCAGGGACCTCGGAGCCGGAGGACTACAGCGGCGAGCGTGTTCAAGCCATGGGCTATGGTTCCACGGGAAATCCAGACCTTGAAAAGGACGACCAGGACTTCAGGACAATCACTCTGAGGGTGACCCCTTGCCCCGAGGATCTCGCTGAAAGGCAGACGGATGTCATCTGCACCGAGGATCAGTACGCTGGTGACGTCTGCGCCGGCGATTCTGGAGGACCACTTCTTTACCCCATTATCAACGACGGCCAGCCAGACTTCATGCAGATCGGAATCGTAAGCCAAGGATACAGGAGCTCCCAATGCATCGACAGGTTTTCGGACCCGACTGCGGTCGGGGAGGACGGCGATGGAATTGGAACTTGGAACTTTATTCCTTACCAAGCGGAGTGGCTCTGCGAGGTGGGTGGACCCGGCGTCGGACTCTGCGACAACGATTCTGACGGCCCACCCAGCGAGGATTACGAGCCCGACGACGATAATGACAGCGAGGACGACGACGATAACGACAGCGAGGGCGACGACAGTGGCGACAAATAAATCAGCAAGAAGCAAAAAGTAGTGGTGCGCTATTTCAATTTTCCCTCTTTGGTTTACCTCCCTGTCGCCTCCCACGAGCATCATCTCAACACTAAAGGAATCACCTTTAGAGGTCACCGTAGCTCACAACTTCTCGTCCGTCGTCCTCTGGCCCGAGCCTCTTTTTCACGTCCCTCATGACCACGTCGCCGTCCTCGGCCCTCCTCTTCCTGTGCTGCCTCCTTCCCGCGTCCCTGCCCCTCCACAAGTACCTCGAGACCCCCCTCTCCCTTGGCTTCACGTCCTCGTCCGTCGCCAGCCGAAACATGATGGGAACGGGCGTCTTTCCGTTCTTCAAAAAGTCGGTGCCCTTGTGCCAAGTCTTCCCCATGGACTTGAAGAGCTGGTCCACCGAGTTGGTGTCGTCCTCGTTGGCCTCCGCGAGCGGCTTCCCGAGTGATGCAAGGACGCGCTTCGCGGTACCCGCATCCGCAAAGACGACGTTGCAGCTCGAATCGTTGATCCACTCCACGTACTGTGGAAAGTACTCTGAGAAGTACTTCATGATGTCTTTGGTGCTCAGGAGGTCCACGCCGTACACGTGGACCGTGTCTAACCGGCTCGAGCTGCTGCCGTCCGCGTCCTTCCGCTTCTCCAGCAGGTCCACCTCCATCATGCCGCTGAGATCAGGCTCCTTGTACTCCATCCCGAAGCGCTCCGCCCGCTTCTTCTTCTTCTCCTCGTACTCGCTCTTCTCCACCGCCTTGTACGTGATGCCCAAGTCGGTGGAAAATCTCTCTGCCCTCTTCTCCCTCTTCTTGATCTCCTCGGTCGTGAAAAGGTCCATGCCAGTGATGAAGACGTGCTTCGTTGGCCTCAAGAACCTCCGTCCCCCGGAACCCCCGCTCCCGCCCTCGCTCGGACCCGCCGCCACCTCGGACGGCCTGTCCTCCCCACCGGGCTTTCCCCACACGATCTTCTGACGTCCCCCCTCCGTCATATCGCCCTCTCTCCTCTCGCGCGACCGAACTCCGTCCCCGTGCCCAGCAACGGCCGATGCCACCCGAGCCGTTCCTCTTGCCAACCAACGACGACGAGGCCCAACGCCTCAACCACGCTCCCGCCTTCTTGGTCGTCCCCCCCTCTCTTTCTGTCTGCTGCCTCCAGGAGAGACAAGGACAGCGACAAGGACAACTCCTTTGACTCGCTCCGCTCTCTTGGCGGCACAAAACAAGCCCTCGCGTCCAAGCCAACGACTCTCGCACTGTCCCCCTCCCTTCGCCTCTGAACACTCCTCGAAACAAAACGCGCTCCGACTCTCTCTCTCTCTCTCTCTCTCTCTCTCTCTCTCTCTCTCTCTCTCTCTCTCTCTCACGCGCCAGGTCACCGCTGGCGAGAACGAGACGAGCGGCGCGGTGCGGAAGACGAGCGAGGTCGAGTGCGAGGTCGAGTGCGAGGTCGAGTGGGGGAGGGGGATCAGAAGGACGAAGTGGCACGGTCACGGGCTTTACGGTGAACGCATTGGCGGGAGGTTGTGTCGACTGGAGGCGACGTTGGGGTGTGGCGCGCCGACTGCAGTTCCAGGGCCCTGGGTGGTACGTGGCCCTTGGACCTCGTCGTCGTCGTCGTCGTCGTCGTCGTCTTTGTCGAGTGAAGGTCGAGGATGGCGGGAGGGGGGAGGTATCGCGCGGGGGAGGAGGAAGGGAGCGAGGAGGAAAGGGAGTACTCGAGCGAAGAGAGCTCGAGCTACTCGCAGAGCGAGGGAGAGGACCAGGACGAGGAGAAGGCCATCCTCGAGGAGGTAAGCAGGGCAGTGCCCGGGCAGTGCTTCCTGGCGGGGACGATGCGACGGGACTGAAAGCTGACGGCTCCAACTCTTTTCGCGGTGGTCAACACACACAAACAAAAACCTGCCGACAGATGTCGCACATTCCCTTTGACGTGCTGATGAAGACGAGGGAGACCATGGGGGCGTCCCACCCGGGGAAGCGGGGCGCTGCCGGGGCGCCCAAGAAGCTTAGAGGGAGGGGGGAGAGCTCCAAGGCGGCGGCGGCGGCGGAGGAGGCGGGAGAGGTCGACGACCCCGAGGAGGCGGAGCCCTCCCGAAAGAAGGGCAAGCACATGCCCAAGGAAATATCTTCGAAGAGAACCTACAACCCTTTCCGGGAGTCCAAAGAGGAAGCGAAGAGGCGGACGCGCGACCCGAGGTTCGACAGGCTGGGGGACAAGGACTCCCGCGTGAGCGAAAGGGCGAGGAAGAATTACAGCTTCGTCTTCGATGAGGTGATTCCGGAGGAGGAGAAGAACCTGAAGGCGTCGATGAAGAAGCTCAAGGGGGAGAACTCCAAGCAGAGAATCCAGAACAAGCTGAAGAAGCTGCAGAGGCAGGTCGACCACCACAAGTCCGAGAAGAGGAGGGCGGAGACGAGGAGGAACGTCCTGAAGGCGTCGTCGGTGGGGTCGTCCAAGTCCGGCAAGAAGTTCTACCTCAAGAAGTCGGAGATGAAGAAGCAGCTGCTGCTGGGCAAGTTCAACGAGCTGAAGAAGCAGGGAAAGCTGGAGGACTACCTCGCGAAGAAGAGGAGGAGGAACGCGTCCAAGGAGCACAAGAGCATCCCGTTCAGCCGCAGGCAGGACCGCTACTAGGAGAGAGGGCGAGAACGACGCGACGAGAAGAATACTCAAGCAAATCTATAGTAAAGTTACAGCTCCATTTCGTAGCATTTCGCTTCCGCGGTGTCCGGGCGGCACGCCCGCGACAAGGGGGCGGGCAGCTCTCCTCCAGACACCCCCGAGAGATTACAAGGGATTACAAAAACCCCTACTCGTCGGACGACGACGGCTTGGCCTTGGCCACGACCTCGAACTCTGGCGGCGGCGGTGGGAGGGGCTCGTACTGCGCCGGCTTCCTGTTCTTGTCGGAGGCGCGGGTCTTCTTTGGCCTGCTCCTCTGGTGGTGCTTCGTCGACTTGAACTGGGGCGTCGTCGCTGCCACCACCACCAACCTCCCCCTTCCTCCCCGCACCGCACGGCCGGCCGTCGCCCTCGTAAGCCTCACTCCCGCAACACTCATATCCTCCCCGCCTCTCTCTCTCTCTCTCTCTCTCGTCTGCCTTCCTCGACCAACACCTTCACACCTTTCACTCTTCCCCCGCCGTCAGCCTTTCCTTATCCACTCCAGAGTCGCCGAGTCGTTCTCCTCCTCAAAAAAAAAAAAAAAAGAATTAGAGAAAATCGATCGCCCTAAAAGCAAGCGATCGCGTCGTCGCAGTTGCTGGCTGTCGTCGCAGTTGCTGGCAAAGGCACCTCTTCGAGGGGGTTGGCCAGCGGATACCACGGGTTCGCTCGTGTTCCGCGTCTTGTCGTCGCCGGGGGGATTGAAGCGTTTGTTTGTTTGGGATCACGCGTGCGGTGCGTGCGCGTGTGTGTGTGTGTGTGTGTGTGCGTGGGGGGTGGGCATATGTTTGGGAGGTGGTCGAGGCTGGGGGAGGTGGGGAGGGTTTGCGTGCGCGCCCTGGTGACGAGGACGGGGTGGCAGCACCAGCAGCAGGAGAGCCAGAGGGTTGTGGCCCGAAGTCTGGGGTGGTATCGGGGGGGCGCCTGTCGTCTCGGAAGCCCCAAGCTTGGCTCGGGCCACCACGGTGCTCGCGCGGCGCGGTACCTGTCGTCGAAGCCATCGTCCGATGAATCGGGGGCCGCGTCGTCCTCCAGCTTCAGGATTCCGCCGCAGGCCGTGTCGTACGGGAGCCTGGCCGTTCTGGTGGCGACTGCTGGTGGCATTGTGACGTACTACAAGTATCTTCGGGAAGAGCAGGTCAAGGGCGTGAAGAACCTCCCTTCGAGCGGGAAAGCTGCTGTGGGGGGTCCTTGGACCCTGATGGGACCCGACGGGAAGGCGTTCGAGAGCCGATCCCTCGAGGGGGAGTTCTCCCTGCTGTACTTTGGGTTTACTTTCTGTCCCGACATTTGTCCCGACGAGCTGGAGAAGATTGCAGAGTCCGTGGACCTCTTGGAGAAGATCACGAAAAGGAAGATCCGGCCGGTCTTCATCACGATCGACCCGGAGCGGGACGACACGGAAATCGTGAACGAGTACGTGAAAGAGTTTCACCCCAGGCTCCTGGGCCTCACGGGAACCAAGGAGCAGATCAAGAAGATCACCAGGCTCTTCCGAGTGTACTTCTCCAAGACCAGCGAGAGCGACGAGGACTACCTCATCGACCATTCCATCATATCCTACCTCGTGGACCCCGAAGGGAACTTCGTCAAGTTCTTCGGCAAGAACTCCACGGCGAACGACATGGCCATGGAGATGAAGCGGTTCGTGGACAACTGGAAGAACACGCACAAGAACTACTGAGGGGCCGCGCAGGCGTTGGTCTCCCAGCGTCAATACATATTCATTGTTTTTTGGCACACTTTTATACATTATTATTATTATTCACTCACGAAGCCACTTATGGCAACCTCACCCCCCCCCTTTGGACCTTCAACCCGTGCAGAAGTAATCCATCTGGTCAATGGTGCTGTTGAGGACGCTCGTGTGGACCTGGTGCCAGGGCACGAACACATAGGTCGTGAGCCCTTTGTTGTACGTGTGGGCGTCGTCCTCGTCGCTGGCCTGCGGGCTGGGATCCATTGGGATATACCTCCCGCTCTCCCTCGTGTAGCTCATCAGGGCTTGGATGTCCAGCCGGTTGTTCCTCGCCGGCGTGGTGGACCGCAGCCTGAGCTTGCTCCTGATCTCCGTCGACGTCGTCCCCGGATAAACCATGGACGTGTACACGAGGTCGTGGTGGAAGTGGTACCTCCCCAGAACGACTCCGTCCTCCCCATAGCACAAGGGCGTCTCGCCCGTGGGGATCGTCCTCATCCGCCTCGCCACCTTGGACACGGGAGCCGGGGTCGTCTTGTACAAGAACTGGCCGTCCGGAAGAAACCGAATGTACCGGTAGTAAAGGACCACGTGGACCGGGTTCTTTATCTTCCACTCCACGATCCCCGTCTTGATGTAGGTGTTCCTGGACACGTAGATGCCATCGAACCGAAGTCTTGGTCGGACGAGCCAAAGCCTTTTCCAGTTCCCTTGGTACTGCTTTTTCATCAGGTGGTGGATCTTCGTGCTCCCATGCTGGGGCCAGGCCTCCAAGCAAGCTTTCTTCCACAGATCCGCGTGCTGGACGCTCTCCAGAAGGTGCTTGCAGGCGCAGGCCGCGTTCCCCAGAGAATACGGGTCGCAACTCATCAAGATTTTGTACAACAAGTCTTGCGGGAGCATAACCAGCGGAGAGATCTCCGGCTCGTCATCCTCGTCATCCTCCCCGCTCCCCCTGCTCCGCTTCAGCCTCAAGCCGTACAGCGCGAACCAGGGCCGCGACCTCTGCAAGTAAAGCTCCACATCCGTATCCGTGTCCCCGCCCCCGCCTCTCATGGCGTATCCCCAAAGCTGCAGAGTCTTCTGACCCCCGGGGCGACCTTCTGCCCACCAAAGCGGCGCCCTCACCCGATCGTCTGATCCACCAGTTCCACGTCCGTCGCGAACCCAATCGCCGCGACCTCACTCCCCTTTCTGCCTCCCTGGACCAAGCAACGTTCCCCTCGCAAGTCGTTTGGCGGATAAAATCCTCACCACGACGCCATTCCCTTCCACCAAGGAGTCGCGTGTCACCGTGAAAGATAGCGAGACGATCGTTCCCGCTTGCTCCCCTCCCCCTCCCTCGTCCCTCCTCCTCTCTCTCCTCTCCCCCGTGTACGTACTGCCCACGGCCTACGCCACCACCAATTCTCAAGAGAGAGAGAGAGAGAGAGAGAGAGAGAGAGAGAGAGAGAAGAGAGCGGCGCCTTTGAGGGAAAGGGAAGGCGGAATGACTGTGGGAGGCGAGGGAGATGGGGCGGGCCAGGGGGGTGGGGCCTTGGTGTCGGTGTCCGACGCAAAGACAAGGCTGACGTCGTCGGCGTACACTTCGGGTTTGGACCAAAGCGCGCAAGGTGCTGGAACCATTGGGTTGATCCTGCCTCCACCGGACTTGAGGGCTATTGTGGACAAAACGGCTCAGTTCATTGCGAAGAATGGCGAGGCTTTCGAGCAAAGGATTCTGTTGCAGCAGAAGGACAACAGCAAGTTCAGGTTCCTGTCTCCCAAGGACCCGTACAATGCGTACTACAAGGCGAAGATAGCCGAGTTCCAAGGGGGCTCGCCCGTGGAGGGAAAGAAGGGCGGGGAGGGTGGCCGGGACCAGGGCGGTGCCCCGGCGGGGCCTGCCGCCCAGCCGAGCATGGTGATGAAGGAAGCCGACCAGGTGAAGCGGAGCGTTGTCGTCGACCAGGTCCTTGAGGTCCCCGCGGGCGAGGAGTACACGGTGAGGACTCCCGAGGGGCTGACGGCTCTGGATCTGGACGTGGTTCGACTCACGGCCCAGTTCGTGGCGAAGAACGGGAAGTCCTTCCTTCAGGGAGTCACGAGCAGGGAGCACAACAACCCGCAGTTCCACTTTCTGAAGCCGACGCACTCCCTGTACAAGTTCTTCACCGAGTTGACAGAGGCCTACGAGAAGGTCCTGAGCCCCCAGAAGAAGACGCTCGAGGGCCTCGAGCACGACAGGGACAAGCCGGCGGAGGTTCTCTCGCGGTGCCTGAGGCGCTTGGAGTGGATGCGGGTCCAAGAGGACGAGAAGAGGGCGAGGGAGAGCAAGGAGGAAGCGGAGAGGACGGCGATGGCCCTGATCGACTGGAACGACTTTGTCGTCGTGGAGACCGTCGACTTCTACGAGGGAGAAGATCCGCAGCTCCCCGAGCCCCTGTCCTCCAAGGAGCTGGTGTCCATGTCGAAGGTGGAGCAGGCTGCAGAGGAGGAGGAGGAGGCCGCCATGGAGATGGATATGGACGAGGAAGAGATGGAGCTCGTGAAGGAGGCTGGCGTGGCGGCCCCGGCCTCGGCCACCACCGCCGCACCGAACATGCCGGCGCCAGAGCCGGAAATGAAGGTGGTCAAGAACTACAAGAGGCTCTCGCAGCTGAAGAGCGGCAAGGAGGAGAAGGGAACCAAGTTCGCGGTTTCTCCCATCACGGGGGAGCTCATTCCTGTGGACGACATGGCGGAGCACATGAGAATCAGCTTGATCGATCCAAAGTGGAAAGAGCAGAAGGAGAAGATGCTTGCGAAGATCAAGGACACCACCAAGGCGACCGACGACGAGATCGCCAGAAACGTTTCTTCTCTGGCGACCACGAGGCCGGACATCTTTGGAAGCACCCAGGAGGAAATCTCGAGAATCATCGCCGCGGAGGTGGAGAGGTCCAAGAAGGCCGCGGATTTCGCGGAAAACAGGAGGAGACAGGAGCACGAGCAGCAGGCCCCCTCCTCGGCCCAGCCCCAGCCCCAGCCCCGGGGAAGGGGAATGCCGCCCCCGCCGGGGACCCGCGTGCCCGCAGCCGGACCCGCGGGGAGGGGCGGGTACGCTCCCGGAATTCCTCAGCAGATGCAGCCCCCTTACGGTCGCGGGGCGCCCCCGCCCCGCTCGATGGGCCCTCCCGGGGCGCAGATGCACGGCGTGCCGCCGCCTCACCCCATGGGTCCGCCCGGAGTGCAGATGCGCGGCATGCCGCCGCCTCACCCCATGGGCCCGCCCGGGGCGCAGATGCACGGCATGCCGCCCCGGCCCATGCCCCCCTCCAGGGCAGCGGAGGATCCCCCCAGGTCCCTGCCCCCCAAACCGGAGGACGAGGAAGCTGCTCCTCCGCCAGGGAAGAGGGCGAGAGTGGAAAAGCAGGCGCTGCAGCCAGAGGCGCAGTGGCTTGCTTCTCACCCTGGCGCCGTGAGGTTGAGTCTCAAGCTCCCGAGCGGGGAATCGGATCACGTCGAGGTCGAGTCCCTGTCCACTACAGTTGCCGACCTGAAGAGGAGCCTGGAGGACAAGGTCGGCCTGGCAGCGAACAAGCAGAAGCTGCAGTTTGACGGAACCTGGCTCAAGGACGCCAAGACTCTGGCGTTCTACAACATGAGCGAGGAGGGCGAGGTCAAGGTCCAAGCCAAGGAGAGGGGAGGGCGTCGAGGGGGAGAGAAGAAGTGAAGTGGCGGAGAATGAAAGAGAAGACTTGTATCTGTAAAGGGTTGTATTTCTAGATGACTTGATTTCACAAAGATTTGGGCTGCTGCGAGTCCTTGTGCCCGTGCACGGACTGGGTCTTCGTCTGGTTCCTGTCCGCGTACTTCTCCCTGTTCTTGCCGAAGGGCTGGAACACTTGGCGGAACTTGCTGTGCAGGTACCTCACCTTGTCTGGCGTGTCCGGCGTGAACCTCTTCTTTCCCGCGTTGTGCTTCTGGTTCAGCTCCCTCTCCCTGCCCTTGACGTAGCTCGACTGGAGCTGGTTCATCCTCTGGCGAAGCAGCAGCAAAAAGAAGAAGAGGAAGAAGAAGAAGGTGTTCCCGTGAGACGCACGCACACGTCAGGGGTCAGTCCAATCGCAGGGGAGAAAAGAAGTCGTCTCTCGTACCTGGGTGTGCACCTGGAGCCTGTCCAGGGCGTTCACACTCCGCCCGGCCTCGCTGATCGTGTTCAGCGAAGAGTTGTGAGCCCGGCCGACCTTTGGCAGAAGCTTCGCCCGGAGCTTGCCCAAGTTGAACGCCTGCGGGCCCACCGCGGTCCTCCCCGTCGGACTCTCGTTCGTCTTCGCCCCACTGGGCGTCGCCCCCCCCTGCCTCTTCCCCTGGCGTGGCATCTGCTGCTTCTCGATTTTGCGGACCGGATCGTTCTTTCCTCGACTCCTCCTCAGGTCGTCTAAAGACGCTCGGTACGGGTAGCTCTTTGCGCGCTCCTTCGACGCTCTCGCACGCTGCGCCACGAGTCGCGGTGGTATCACAGAAGACAAAGAAGAAGAAGACTCCCTCTCGCTCTCCATAGTTTTTCGACGACGACAAGGACGGTTTCGAGACGTTTCGTTCCCCTTATCAAGGGGCCCTGACCTCGCGGACAAGGAAATGAAAATGAGTAGATGAGCAGCTTGGTCTTGGCGCGGTTGGTGCGGAAGGCAAGGGGAGTGCGGACGCGACATCTCCCTGTGCCTGTGCCTGCTCCTGTCACCACCAGCGGCAGGGCCTGGCCAGGAAGGTCTTCTCGTTCCTCCGGCTACGCGGAGATGGCTTCGAGGGGAGGGGGTGGCGTTGGTGGGAATTTGTCGTACCTGTCGCAGCAGGAGGCGATCAGGGTGGACGAGGAGCTGATGGGGCCGAGGCTGGGGTTCTCGGTCGACCAGCTGATGGAGCTGGCGGGCCTGAGCTGCGCGTGCGCGCTCGCGGAGGTGTACGACAAGGCGACGCACCCTGCTGTGCTCGTGTTTTGCGGTCCGGGGAACAACGGGGGGGACGGCCTGGTGGCAGCGAGGCACTTGACGCACTTTGGCCGGGACGTTCGCGTCTGCTATCCGAAGAGGACGGACAGGGAGCTCTACAAGGGGCTGGTCAAGCAGCTCGAGAGCTTGGGCGTCCCGTTTGTCGAGGTGGACGAGGCCATCGCCTCTCTGCCGGCGTGCAGCGTCGTCCTCGACGCCATGTTCGGCTTCAGCTTCAAGGGGGAGCCGAGGCCGCCCTTCAAGGCGGTCATCGAGGAGCTCTCGGGCTGCGGCAAGCCCATCGTGTCCGTGGACATCCCGAGCGGCTGGCACGTGGACCAGGAGGACGGCGGGGCCGAGGACCTCCTTCGACCGGAGATGCTGATATCTCTCACGGCGCCCAAGGAGTGCGCGAGGCGATTCAAGGGGAAGCATCACTTTCTGGGTGGGAGGTTCGTGCCCCCCGAGATCAGGGAGAGGTTCGGCCTCAGCCTTCCCGAATTCCCGGGCACCAGCCAGTGCGTCAGAATCTCCTAAAGCTCTTTACTTTTTTTTTTAATTCCTTGCATCAATACTGCAGCCTCCTTTTCCCGGCGTTCAGCCTCTCCAGCGTCTCCATGGTCTCCGGGTTCTCCAACAGCTTCATCAGCGTCGACAAGTTCTTGCTGCCGAGGGTCTTCCTCGTCTCCGAGTTCATGATAGAAAGTCTGAGGTCCGGGCTCGTGAGGTCAAACTTCTTGTACAGCAGCGCTTCCTGGTCCTGGAGCTGCCTGTCCTGCGTCTCGATGTTCGACGACAGCCTCTTGAACTCCTCCCTGATCTTGGTGAGAGCAACCTTCCCCTCCCGCCACTGCTCGTCAGACTTTCTCAGAAGGTTTTGCAGAGAAGTGAACTTCTTCCCAAGATTTTCGTTCGCTTCGACCACATCCTTCGCCTTGGCCTTCCACTCGTTCACTTCGACCGTCTTCTGCGCGAGCTCCTCCATCTGGTCCTTGATGACCTCCCGCTGCAGCTCCGCGTGCTCCCTGAGCACTTGGACTGACGCGCTAGCTCCACTGGGCTGACTCCTGGGCTGGGGGGGGCTGGCCGGGACAAAGTCCTCAACTCGGGGAATGCGTGTCACCAAGGGCGAGGTCGAGGGCGTCCGACCCTCGCTTGGGTTCAGTCGCACCCCAATGCGCACTCTCCCCCCGTCATCGCTGCTCTTGTCCCCCCCTCTCAGTGGTCTCAATTCGTACAGCTCAAAGTCTGAATCTGAGACTCCGCAAAGCTCGCTCACCCTTTTCCTCAGGCCCTCCCCGTTGAGGTCTTCCCCCTTCCCGCTTATCGTGAAGGCGTCCTCGAGGGACATCCAGCTGCAAGTCGCCACCTTTCCCGCGGGGCGGTCCCCCGAGCGGTCCTCCCCTGCCCTCCCCCCTTCCCCTTCAACTCCTCCTCCCTCAATTGCCGCATTGGAAGACGGTGAAGTCTGCCCGCTTCCGGGCCGTGGAATCAAGGGCTCGTCGCTCGTGAGGTCGTCCATGCACAGCACCACGTCGTGCCTCTCCCTCTCCTCTTCCATCCTTGCGTACTGACAACCGACAACCCCTTCGTGGGCACTCAATTCCATTATAATATATATAGGATCATGATTATTTGATAATCTATTGATCTCCTCCATCATTGAGAATCTTCCTGAGCTCTTCTGGGACTTTGTACCAATGCTCAAAGTAGCCCAGGGCATCCTTGATGAGGTCGAGCCTGTCCCTCACGTCCCCGGAGCCCAGCTTTTGCTCCAGGGTGCTCAAAGTGAGACAGCTCTTCGCATCGAACTCCTGAATCGCGTCCTGCCTCCTGAACACGAGGGCTATACTGCTCCTGGGAGCCCTCGCACCGGTGGAGTGGCAGCTCGAGCCCCAGTGAATAGTGTTGCCGAACCAGCACATGACGCTGCCGGCATCACCCGGAAGGGGTTGAATGCCATTCAGCGGGAAGGAGAGGAACTTTTTCCCTTTCATACTCCCTTCTGTCGACACTTGCATGTGCTCGTAGACTCCGTCCTTGTCAAAATTTGCGTCGAACTCTCGGGGGACCACGTACATGCACCCGTTCTCGAGCGTGACCGTGTTGAGTGGAATCCAAACCGAGAGGATCTTGGGGGAGCCGTCGCTGAAGGTGCTCGCGGAGTACGTGTAGTCGCGGTGCGGAAGGGCGAAGTTTGTCCCCATGTAACCAGGATTTTTGTTGTCCTTCTCATGGTTCAGGTGGAACGCAGCGATGGAGGGCTCAAGAACGCACGGGCCCTCCAAGATCTTCTCGACGCTGCTCCAGCACTGCTTGACCAGACCCCAGGGCTCGTCGTAGACAAAGGAAAACACGGGAGGCCAATTGTGGTCCTGCAAAGCCTTGATGATCCCTCTCGTCCTTCGGGCGACCGTCTTCGACACCAAGTCCTCCAGGCTGAGGAAGCCCCTCTCAAGCAATCTTTCTCGAGACGCTTGGGATTCGCTCGTCGAGAGGGTCCTCCCCTCCCCAACCCCTCGCCCTCCCAGGCAACAACTCGCCTTGGGGAGATCTGGGTTGTCGCCCACCAGATTTTGCCAGTACTCAAAGCGCGTCAGCAGTTCGTGGTTCATTCCGGGATTCGCCTCTGGCTTTGGTCCGCTCCCCTCCCCCTCCTCCTCCTCCTCCTCGCTGCTTGTGTCGTCGTAAGCTCCCCGGATCTCCTCGGCTTGGGCTTCCCTGCGATACAGATGTCCCAACCTCTCCCTCAGGATGTCGCACGCCCTGTCTATTGCCGTTTCCATGTCCTTCTCCTGCTCCAGGCAATCGATCGCCGCCACGAGCGCCGACTTCTCCTCCTTGTCGTGCATCTGGGCCTCCCTCACTGTCGCCTCCTTCACGATGGATTCCTTCAGCTTCTGCATGCGAACCTTCAGCTTCACCTTGCTCTGTGAATCTTGGGGTCCCATCTGAGACCCGAGCAAGGTCGCCGCCATCAGGGTTGGAACTTTCTTCTGTGCTGTTGCCTCTGCCATCCCGAACCACTGCCGATCGACCGTGGTGAACAAGACGGGAACCCTCGCCTGGCTCTCGCTCACCAAGTGGTGAAAGGCCTAGTCTCTCTCTCTCAATTCCTTCAGCTGTCGCAGTCGTTCGTTTGAGGATGTCGTCGTTGGGAGCCGTGCAGGCGGACGGGTACTATTGTGAGTGAGGGGCGGGGAGGGAGCGGCGGTGTCTTACGACTCGGGTCCTGACTTTCGTGTTCTTCTCTTCTCTTCTCTTCCCTTCTCTTCCCGTTCGCCAGACCCGCCCGAGTACGATGGACGGAAGCATGGCGGGTTGAACTCGTTCAGGAAGAGCCACGCCCTAGGCAAGCGGGCGAAGAAGCTCAAGTCGGAGGGAGTCCTCGTGGTCCGGTTCGAGATGCCCTTCAACGTCACGTGCTCCGGCTGCTCCAACACCATAGGGAAGGGGGTTCGTTTCAACGCCGAGAAGAGGCAGGAGGTAAGTTCCCCTCACCTCCTGAGGGTCGATGAAGCTGTTCAAGTCACGTTCGCTAACGCTCTTTGTGTGGTTGCTCCCAGGGATCCTATTACACCACGAAGATATGGAAGTTCCGCATGAGAAGCCCCTGCTGCAAGGACAACTTCATAGAGGTGAAGACGGACCCGAAGAACACGGACTACATCGTGACTCTCGGAGCGACCCGCAAGAGGGACTCGCTCGTGGAGGCGGGGCGGCCAGGGGAAGGCAACCTCGTGATCGACCTCGCGGACGAGGACCAGAGGAACAGCGTGGGCAACGCGTTCGAGAAGCTGGAGAAGAGCCGAGAGCAAATGAGTGCGGCGTCCAGGGCCAACAAGGAGATCGAAGAGCTGAAACGACACAGCAGGGCGACGACGCAGAGGGACTACGCGATGAACCGTCAGCTGAGAAGGTCGAACCGCAGCAAGAGGAACAGGGAGAAGGCCTTGGTCTCGGAGGGGAAGGCCCTCGGGTTAAGCTCGTCGATCAAACTCCTTCCAAAATTGAAGGACGAGCCTGGGGCAACGAGCTTTGCCGTGCTGAAGAGCAGAAGCCTTTCGGCGGCGGCGAGCTCGAGGGCGAAGAGGAGGAAGATCAGAAAGCAGAGCATCTTCGGATAGGAGCTTGTTACAATATATGTGTAATCATGTACATCATTTCGACCCCTGCGTCTTCGCTTCCAGCATTCTCCAGTTGCCCATGATGTTCGTCTTGGGGATCGCGGCCCTCACCGTCGGCGGGGACTGCGTCAGCCTTTACCACGTTCCGATGTACGACCAGATGCTGATGTTGTATGCCTCCACGCTCTCGGCCCCTTTCTCTTCCTTCTTGCGTTTGTGGAATCATGGTGCTTGAGGCGGACGTTCCCTGGCCCTTGAAAGTTTTCTGCTACATCCTTCCTTTGAAGCACGTTTTGAAGAGTGCGATGCATACCGTCCTTCACGAGACCACGTTCCGCGGAGCGATTTTGGTCCAAGGCAAGACACACACGTGTGCCGCGAGTCCAAGACTCCAACCCTCTGTGCTGCTTTCGGTTACTGATGAATCGAATCGTCCCTTTTTTGGGGGGGGGTCCAAGACTCGATCTTGGGCATCCAGGTCTAGGCTCTGGACTACTAATCCTAAATTTAGGACACAACGGGACTGGATTGATTGACCATCGAAGTCGGTCAACTAGGAGGGGGGAGAAGAGAGAGGAGAGAGGAGAGGGAGGAGAACCCCGAGAGGAGTGAAGGAGACGAGCGAGGAGTGAAGGAGTGATGGGGAAGAAGGGGAAGGGGAAGGGGAAAGGGGATGATGGGCCAAAACCCATTGAGGAGCCGGAGCCGGACGAGGAGGAGAGGGAGCTCTTGGAGAGGGAGCTCTTGATAAACCATCTGAAGCTCAGGCTGGGGGCGACGCAGACCAGAGGGGATGAGCTCGAGTCCGAGAACAAGGACTTGCACGAGGAAGTTGGGACGCAGAGGTCGAAGCTCGAGGACATCACCCAGTACCTGAACAAGGAAATAAAGGAGAAGGAGACGGTTATCAACGAGTTGGAGCAGAAGGTTTCGAATTTGGAGCAAACCATTGAGAACTTGAAGAGTGACTCCAAGGACGAGATAGGGCGGCTGGAGGAGGAGAAGGAGAACGAGATCCAGGAGCTGAATGCGAAGATCAACGAGTACGAGGACCAGCTCAAGAACTTGAAGGAGTTCCAGGAAAGGAAGAACGCCTTGGAGGAGGAACTCGGTGAGCTGAAGACTCTGGTCCAGAAGGAGAGAAAGAAGCATGACTCGAGAATTAACGACCTGGAGCGCAAGGCGGTCCAGGACAAGGACAAGCTCAAGAAGGAGTGGCAGATCAAGCTGAAGGAGACGAGGTCGAACATGATGAAGCTCACTGACGACCACCTGAAGGCAACGACGAAGAGGACCATCATGGAAAACCAGCAGTACTATAGCGAGCTCGCGTACCAGTCGAGGCAGACCGAGAAGCTGCTCCAGAAGAACGAGCTTCTGCTCAGCGAGAACGCGGGGTTCAAGAGGAGGATAGAGCTCTCCGTGCAAACGGAGGACGAGCTCGCAAAGAAATGCAACGTGTACCAAAACACCGTGAAGAGCTTGTACTCGAAGGTGGTGAAAGAGACCGCCAGAAGAAAAGAAGCGGAGAAGTTGGTTCAAAAACTTTCTGTGAACTTAAAGGACCACGAGACCGAGAACTCGACCTTGAAGAGCGCGGTGGAAGAGAACGAGGACCTCCTGGAGACGGTGAAGCACAACTTGGACAACAAGGTCGAAGAGATTAAGGACTACCTGAGGTCCAGAAACGAGTTGGAGGCCTTCCTGGTGGCAAGCCTTGAGGACTGTAGGAGAGCTGCTGAGGGAGAAATGGCGGAGGAGGACGAGAAGGCGCCCCTGCCTGCTAGAATCGTGGACTACAACGCTCAGCAGAGGCAGAACCTCCTGCAAGATATCTTGCAGAAATTAGATGCGGAGTACGAGGGCGGAAGAGGTCTCCAAACGAGCAGCACCGCCAGATCAGGCTCGAACAACATATACATGCCGTCCCTCTCCAGCAGCAGACCTTATAGCTCCAACCTCCAATTCTTAGACGGGGTCATCGATGGAAACGAAGCGGGGGATATCTTCAACGTGACAGGTGCACCAGACAAGTCTGCCAAGTCGACGGTTGGCATCCAGACCTCTGCCCTCTTCACTCCTGAGGTTGAATTCTTCAGGCAGACGATCAAGGGGCGAGAAAGGAAGTGGGGTGAGATGGCCCAGTCACTGCCTCTGACGCACAGGGATACGCGCACGTTCCTGCGCAAAGCAAAGCCGCAGGACTTGTAAGAAAGCTCTGTGCTGCTGTAAAGATGTAAAACAAATTCATAAATTAACTAAAAATACAAACGCGACTTGGTCCTCAACCGACCAACAGCCGCAAATCCTCGTTCTCTATTTCTACTTGCTTGAGCCTCTGCTGAAGCATCTTCGCTGTCCGGCGCTCGTAGTTCAACATCCCCACCATTTCCTGCAGTTGGCTCTTGAGGTGTTGAAGCTCTGCCGTTGCCTCGTTTGCCTGGACAACAAGCTTTTCGTTGGTCTGTCGCTGCATCTTGGTCGCCCTCGTCTGCGCTTGCAGCCTGCCTATGGCGTCCTGCCGCGCCCTTTCCACCTCCACCAACCGTTTCCGCAGCTTCACGATATCGGCTTGAAGGCTATCCTGCTTGTCAGCCGGGCCCACCCACTCTCTCCTCTTCTTCTTTTTCGCCTTTGCGGGCCACGGGTCGCCCCCTTGCATCGAGACGTCATACTGGTCCCCTCCCCCTGGGAAGTGGCTGTTCATCATCTGGGCGTGCCTGTTGTCCTTGGGTGGGTGCGTTCTGCTCTGCATCGACTGGATGGTTTCTGTGACATTTGGAAGCTCGTACTTGGCGCTCAAGGCTTGAATGAAGGCCAAGAGCTGGTTCCTCTCCTTGGTCAAGGTGGTGACTTCCATGGAAAGCGCGTAGAGACGGTTCTTCAACTGATCAGCATCCTCGGCTCCGTCCACAAAATCCTCTGGAATGACCCCTTCAAACCTCTTGATCTGCTCAATGAGTTGAGCGCGATCCTTCTCCAGCGCCAGGACCTTCTTTTCAGCGTACGCAAGCTTCTCTTGGGCCTCCCGGGCCGCGACAATTGCAGCGCCGCCAATGACCTGGTTCTGCTTTCCGCTCTCCTCGCTTTCCCTGACACCCAGAATCGTGGCAATCCTTCTCCGATACAGCTGGATATCCAGCTCCATGTTCTTCACCTTTTCCTTCTCCTTCCTCAGATGGCTCTCCAGGGTGTTCGCATAGTTCATGGCCGCGCCTCCGGGAAGCGACCGGCCCTTGTCCGAATTGTCATCCAGGGTGGCCGGGTCGATGTCCAGCTTTTTCGCAAAATCGTTCCTGTCCTTCAAGGCGACCTGCAGCTGCTCCTTGAGCTTCACGTTCTCGTGCGTCAGGGCATCTACTTCCTTTTCCTTCTTTTTCATCTTTTCAAGCTTCGCGGTGGCCTGAAGAACGGCCTTTTCGTGCTCCTTGGTCAGAGATATAAGCTCTTTGCGATGCCTCTCCATGGTGGCCAGCTCGGCTGACATCACGACTATCGAGTCAACAGCAAGCCTCAGCCTGTCAGCCAGGCCCTCGGCCTGTCCCTTGCCGCCGATGAGATCCTCCAGTTTGTTGCAGCTCTCTTCCATGTCTTGCCTCTCAGCTTGCAGCATGCTTTCCTGATTCAATCTGATCGCGATCTCCTCCTTGAACTTGTCCTTTGCCTTGACGATCCTCCTCAGCTCATCTCTCTCTGCTCTCATCACCCTGACCGCGTACAAGATGTCCTCTGGCTTCTGCTCCCTGCCGCCTCCGCCACTCCTCCCCACCCCAGCGGCTCTCGCGATGCTCAGCAAGGCCTTCTCAATGGGCACGGATTGCCCCCTGTGCTTCTTGCCCGCCACCGCCGGGAGATCAAGGTGCACAGGGGAAGGAGGGGGGCTGTCCGAAATTCCTTTTGCTTTCATCGCCTCGAGCCTGTCGCTAAGATTCACGTTGTCGGCCTCCAATTCGACGACCTTGGCTTCAAGCTCTCGCACAAGCTCTGCTTCTTTCCCCTTCTCTTCCTTGTTCTTCAGCTCCTGCTGCAGCACCTGGATCTCCCTCTTGTACTGCTTCACGAGGGCGTTGTCAGAGACAACCTCGTTGACAAGAACGCGGTTCGTGACCGTCTTTGCTCTTGCTGCAAACCGAAGGGTGTGAGACGTCTCCTCCGCGTGCAGGCTCGCGTGGGACATGGTTGCCACGATGACCGTCCTTGCATTTCCTCCCAAGCTGGGCTGCAGGATCCTCGTCAGGTTGCTGTTCCTGTAAGGAATGAAATCGCCGGGCCGCCCAAGAGCAAGCTTGGAGATGACGTTACCCAGCTGCATCAGACTCAGGTTGATCTGAGTGCTTTCTTGCGCCCGGATCCCAACATTTCCGCTCTTGGCAAGCCTCTCGCTTCCAGCTAGATCCACAAAGTTCAAGGTCGACACTCTGAGGAATCCTTTTGACTTCTTTCCGGACTCGCCCTTGTGCCTGCTTTCGATGACCATCCTGAAGATGGTGTGAGAACGACTACTTTCGAGGTTGAGCTTGGTAGCACCGGTCTGTCTCCTGTGCAAGCCCTTGGATATCAGGGTCTTCATCCTCTGCTTGTCCTTGACAACCTCCTCTTGCAGTCCATTCACTTTCACTCCGAGAACGGGGTCTTCCTTGATCTGCAGTCGCTCTCCTGCGTGCCATCTGTTCTGAGGCGGCGCGAGAAGGTCCCGCAGCTCCTCGTTGTAAATCTCAAGCATCCCGACCTTGAGCGTGTGCTCGTACGCCGAGGAGGGGGATGAAATCTGACTGAAGATGTCGTTGATCGCGAGCATCAAAACTCCAGGGTTGTTAGGCGTCCCCAGGATCGTGTGCGTCTTGCCACTTCCCGTCTGGCCGTAAGCAAAAATTGTTCCGTTGATCCCCTCGAGCGCCGACCTTACGATCGACCTCACGCTCTGGTTGTACACGCCCGAGGTGTCGCTGGTGTCGTTGTACACCTTATCGAAAGCGTACGAGACGACCCCCCTATGGTCTCTGCTTTGACGCTGCTGCACCTCCCCGTAAAAATGTTTCGCGTGCCGTAATCGCACGTCGTCTCTGAGGGTGACACACCCGTTCCCCTCGTCGATTGCCCAGGCGGACACCGTCCTCTTCTCCAGGGGGCGTGCCCTGATGATCACCTGGATCTTCTCCTCCTTCTGGGAGTGCGCAATGCTGTGGCCCTTCGAGGTGAGCTGCTTCAGCTCCGAGTCCTTGCCCAGCTGCGGGATCTGGGGCAACGAAACGCTCTTGTCCAAGGTTTCTGACATCTGATTCCCAGAGTCCTCCTCGGGCAGCTGTTCCGTCTCGATCGAAAGCATCTGCAAATTCTCTTTGGGTGCGAACTGGGACTCACCCAAATCCTTTCCAGCGAACCTCGCGGAGTGGCTGTTGGACAGGATGTTCTCCTTGTTGATCAAGCTCGACCTCATGTTCTCGATTCCAAGGCCCTTCTCCTCCAACTCCTTTTTCACCTCGTTCTCCACCTCCTTCCTGATCTTGTTCAGCGGGCTTCCGTACAGCTGTTCTCGAAGCTGGTTCTTCATATGACTCTTGGCCGTCGACGAGTCTTCCGGGTCGGTCCCCTCGGCCTCCTTCGGCGCCATCGGGGTCCTCGTCGACGCGCTAGGTGCCGAGGCCCCTGCCTCCGGCTTCTCCGAGCGCTTCTTCCTTTCCTTCCGAATCAGCTCCCTGAAGTAAGGGTCCAGGGGGTGCTCGTCCCTCACCTCCCCTGACTTTTTGTTCTGGAACACCACCTCGTCGCCCCCCGAGTCCAGCTCGATCCACTCGGGCGGGAGCGGTGCGTTGATCGCCTGCTTGACGATCATCAGCACGTCCTTGTGGTCATTATCCAAGTCAACATCGAAGTACTCCGCCATGGCCTGCACCTCGTCCTCGTTCGGCGGCCTCGAGTACTCGTTCTGCTGCAGAAGGAGCTTCCCTGTCTTCTCCATGTACACGCAGCATTTGAAGTACTCAAGGTTGGGGTGCTGCCATATGCTCTCGCCAGTCTTCTTGTTATTGTAAAAGAACCGCTTGGTGTTGTCGTCAAAGTACATATTCCACTCCTCCGGTACGCTCGACTCGTCGCACATCTCCCTCGCGATGGCGAAGAACCTCCCCTCGTTCTCCGTGTCGATGCCGAGTTCCACCGCCGCGGCGTACACGTGCCCGCTCACCGTGCTCGACATCTTGTCACCTCAACACCCACACCTGTCTCTCTGTCTCCTCCTCCTCCCGTGTGCCTGTCGTCCTGTCGCCCTCAACTCAACTCCAAGAGTCTTCCAATTCGGTTGAACACGCCAGAGGAAGACCCTGTGCTTCACCTCGTTCTCTCGGGGCCCGGCCTCTACCAACCAACACTCCCTCTCCTCCCTCCCTTCATCAGGAGACAGGGCAGACTCTTCCCTCTGTCCTGTCAGTCTTCCCCCTCGTGCCAAAACACGCGGGCACATCAACGGTTCTTTCCATCCAAAGTTTCCAAGATCGGATCTTGGAGTGTACATCAAGTACACCCTATTTCCGAGTCACAAAAACACAAAAACCAAAAACGACAGAGAGAGAGAGGGAGAGGGAGAGAGGGGGTCGGCTCGGTTCGGTTTGGTTTGTGTTCGGACGCGGAAAGCATGGAGAAGTCGGTGAGCGAGAGGGTGAAGGAGGGGATGATGTCGTCGATCGTGACGTCCTCAGTCGCGGGTGTCGAAGTGGTGCCGGGGAGGGACGAGGTGAAGCTCCTGTTGGAGGCGATTGACGCCACAAGGCACGCCGCGAGGCTGTGGGCTCAACTTGTCGGGCCGTACTTGACTTGGGTTTACAGGGTCGCAAGGCGGTCCCTCACCCAGGGGTTCTTGTACTCGAGGAAAAAGTTTAAGGATCTCGACGAGGACACGCAGAGGTCGATCTTCGCCTCGATTGTCGTCGTCGTGGGGCTGTTGGTGGCGAAGCGGCTCATCGAGAGGTCCAAGGTGTTCGCCAAGCTTCGGAAGGCGTACGACCAGCAGGCTGCCAAGGCAAGGCTCGCCTGGCGCAAGTTCAGCAAGAGGATAGAGAAGACTTCCAAGGTGCTCGCGGACCTCCTCCCTCACCTCGTCCTGGTGAGCCTCTTCGGGCTGTACCTGGGTCTCATGCCGCACTCGGTGCGGAACACGCTCGAGGGCCCGGTAATCTATTTCGTCCTTGGGAAGCTTTACCCCGCGGTGTGGAGCGCGGAGGCGCTGGTGACGGGGTCAGACAGGCTGGAAAAGTTCCTGCAGCTCTGGACCTCGTTCTACGTCCTGGAAGTCATCGGCGAGGTCCCCCTCCTCGTTCCCTTCCTTTCGCCTCTCTTGAGGTATGTGGCCAACGACGCCTTGGCGGCCGCGAGGTTCTTCCTGGCGCTGTGGATTGCCCTGCCCTTCACAAACGGGGCGGCTCTGCTCTGCTCCGCCCTCTCCCCCCAGGAAGCCATTTCCAGCGGTGGAAAGGCCACGGCGAAGAAGAGGGGAGAGCTCACGGGCTGGTTCTTGGAGACCGCCAACAGGTTGGGCGTCATACGCGTGCCGAATGCGATCAAGAGCGTGGCGACCGACCTGGTGACCCACTGGGTCCACCTTCTCACCCTGCCCTTCCTGTTCACGCCCGGGTTTATCACGTATTACGGCGGAGTCATGTCCGGGAAGATGTTTCCGATTCGGGCGAGCCTGAGAGCCCAGGTGGGGGGCGATCAGAAGGAGGAGGTGGTGCATTGGACGACGTACTGGGTCGTCTTCAGCAACTTGGACTGTGCGCACCACCTCGTCAGCATGGTTGTGGGGTGGATTCCGTTCTGGCAGCACTTGAAGATCGCGGGGATCTTCTGGCTCCAGTTTCCTTACTTCCGCGGAGCCACGGTGTTGTTCTCATCCCTCAACCCCGCCATGGTGGAGCGGAGCTGCTCCTATCTGACGGGGAAGAACCTCAAGCTGAAGCTGAGTCTGAAGGGCAAGGCGACCAAGACCAAGGCGAAGGCAAAGGGAGAGAAGGAGAAGAAGGAGGATTGAGTCGCGCGCCAGATTTTAGATACACTTATGCTTTGTAATCTATGTAGATGATGTTGTTGCCCCTACTGATCCCGCTCGAAGCACTCCGGAATCGACTCGAAAATCTCCTTCGAGACCTGTCTCACCAGATCCCTGTCCCTGGAGTTGAGCACCAGCTTCGTGGCGTACGACTCCCCCCCCGCCTCTGTCTCTGTCTTTCCAGTGTTCGGATAACTTCCGATGTCACAGCTTGGGTGCTTCTCTGCGATGGCCGTCAGGCTGTCCGCCAGATCACCTTCCCCAGAGTTCGTGTATATCGCGTGAGAGAAAACGGAAGGCCCTTTGAACCTTGACTCGTGCGCCGTGATCATCTTCTGAAAGAGTCTTGGAATGCCCGGCAGTATGTAGACGCCGTTCAAAACGGCGAGGGGAACCCAGAGGCCGTCCGTGACTAGAACCTCCGACCCTTCCGGCAGCGTCGCCATTTTCAGCCTCGCTTCGTTCAACATCTTCCCCTGGGACTCGTAGTGCGTTCTCATTCTCTCCACGGTGGGCTGGTGCAGCTCCAGACCCACCCCAAAGGCCTTTGCGATCGAGCTGTAAGTCTTATCGTCGTGCGTGGGACCGATCCCTCCGGTTGTGATGATCACGCCGTTCTCCCCGACTTTGCTCTTGATGCGAAGCAGGGCCTCCACGATCTCCTCCTCTACGTCAGGAACAAACTCTGCCCGGACCATGTCCAACCCCCTGTTGTACATCATCCTTGTCAGGAAGGGCAAGTTTACGTCGCTTATGGTACCTTTGAGTATCTCATCCCCGATGATGACCGCAGCTGCTTTGGGATACTCCCCGCCCCCATCGCCGGGAAAGGTCGAGAATCCGTGCCTCTGAACGCCACCCCCGTCGTGGCTCAAAAATCCTGCACCACCACTTCCAGACATCCTCGGCGACAACCTACGAAGGAACCGGCTGACTCTCGCTTGTTCTTCCCAAAAGGATTTTGTCCTCCCCACACTCCTTCGAGTAAGACCCCGAATCATCCTCATCCTCAACATCCTCCTCCTCCTCCTCAGCAACAACCACCTCCTCCAAACGGTTTGCTTTGCCACACGCTTCTCCCTCCCTTGGATGGCTCAGCAAGCGAAGCCGCAGATACAGGGTGCCTCGTCACTCTGGTGGGTGGTGGGGAGAGGGAGGCGGAGGACGAGAAGGAAGGGGCCATGGCGAGCATCATAAGCATCTCAGACTCGTCATACGAGGACGAGGACTTCGACAGCGGTAGGTGGCTTCGGACGAGCGAGCGAGGTTTCGCCGGAGGGGCGGGGGAAACCGCGGGCGAAGGCGCGAAAGTTGGTCTCGGGTTTCTTTTTTCCTGAAAAAAACCTGACGTTACGTTTTGCTTCTTCTTCTTTCGCGCGTTGCGTTTTCGGGCCGGGGCGCGTTGCAGACGGGGAGCAGGGGATGTTCTCGGACGTATCGTCGGAGGAGGACACGTTGATGACGGTGGAGGACTCGGAGCATATTTCGGGCTCGGCGAGGAAGTCGAGGTTTGCTTGCCTGGACGAGGCCACCGTGATGGCCAAGGCCGAGACCCTCGTCGCGAAGGCGTCCTCCTTGCTGTCCCTGCCGTCCTCGTCGAGCAAGGCCCTGCTGAGGTACTACAAGTGGGACGAGAACCGCCTGAGCGACGTGTGGTTCTCGGACGAGGCCAAAGTGCGGGAGGCGGTCGGCCTGAAGGGGGAAAGCCACAGCGCCGGGGAGGAGTCCACGAGCACCTCGGGCGGCCAGGCATCGCTTTGCGGGATTTGCTTCGAGAATTACCCCAAGGAGGAGATGTTCGCCATGGAGTGCGGCCACGCGTTCTGCAGGACGTGCTGGAGGTCGTACGCGGAGAACGCGATCGACGAGGGGGCTGGCTCCCTCCAGCTGCGGTGCATCAACCCGGACTGCAAACTTCTGGTGATGGAGGACGTCATGCTGTCCTTGCTCGGGGAAGGGCGGCACAGGGAGAAGTACTTGCAGTTCTCCATGAGGTCGTTCGTGGACGGGAGCAGAATGCTCCAGTGGTGCCCGGCGCCCGGATGTACAAAAGTGATAGAGTGTTTCGACCACCCGGGGAGCGAAACGCCGTTCGACGTGCAGTGCAACTGCGGCCACGGCTTCTGTTTCACTTGCGGGGAGGAGTCCCACCGCCCCGCGGACTGCACCATGAGGAAGAATTGGATCATCAAGAACAGCAACGAGTCGGAGAACTTGAACTGGATCCTCTCCAACTCCAAACCTTGCCCCAAGTGCAAGCGTCCCATCGAGAAGAACTACGGCTGCATGCACATGACTTGCGCGGTGTGCAAGTACGAGTTCTGCTGGCTGTGCCTCGGGGCCTGGAAGGACCACGGCGAGAGGACAGGGGGGTTCTACAGCTGCAACAAGTACGAGGGCAAAGGGTCCAAGGACAAGGACAAGAAGAGGAGAGACTTTGGAAGGGTCTCCTTGGAGAGGTACATGCACTACTTCGAGCGCTGGAACGCAAATAAGACGAGCTGCGCCAAGGCGTGCGAGACTCACAGCAGGTTTTTGGGGTTGGAAGATTCCCTCACCGCGGTCAGCCACAACACGGGGGCCCCGATGAGCCAGCTCGCGTTCATTTCGGAGGCCTGCAACCAGGTCATCGAGTGCAGGAAGACTCTGATGTGGACCTACACGTATGGCTACTACAACTTCGACAAGAACAAGGCCGGAAACATGAAGGAGTTCTTCGAGTTCCTCCAAGGCGACGCGGAGTACAACCTCGAGCTCCTGCACAACTGCGTGGAGGTCGAGCTGCAGAAGTACGCCGAGGACGGTTGCGGCGAGGTCACCAGGGAGGAGTTCGACGCCTTCCGCTGCAAGCTCACAGGACTGACCAAAGTCACGAGGGAATACTTTGAGAAGCTCGTGTACGAGCTGGAGAATGGCCTAGAGGGAATCAAAACCCGGTATGCATCATCCGCTTCTTAAGGGATTCACTCGCTAATTCAACACTCTCGTAATACAGCACTATTCATTTCATGTTCTTCGTTGTTCTTCGTTGTTCTTCTTTCCTCCTCTGGCCAACGCGCCTCTTGCTCTCTCCTCCATGAGCGTTTCGTTTCTCTCTCCCAGGTCCAGGATCAAAAAAGGCCTTGGCTTTGGCTTGCAATCGCAATCGATGGGGGCGACGGAGGGAAGGAACCGGCGCCGTGCCCACCTGCGGAAGCGGAAGACCTCCGAGCGGGACGAGGAGGAGGACGATGGGGTGAACCTGCAAGCGACCCAAAAGAAGAAGCAGACGGGGATGGCGAACGCCTTCAACACCGCGCCCAAAGGGGATGGGCCTTCCGCCACCTTCCAGTACGATAGCTCCGGGACGGTCCAGCAAAACACAGACATGGGGGCGACGAAGATGCTGGAGACGGAGACGGAGTTGGACCGGGACGGGAGGTCCCTGCGGGAGAAGGCCCTCAAGGTCTCGGGGGAGAGGGACGCGGCGGGCGGGAGCGACGGCACCTACAAGGGCCTGCTGGGCTACAACGACTACAGGTGAGTGTTTTCTCAGATTTGGGAGGCTCTTTCGCTCGCGAGGCTCCTGCGTCGCCTGGTGCTAACGAGGCTGACTCTTCTCGCTTTTCTAAACACAAGGAGCGGGTTCCGGCGGGAGCAGAACGCGTCGAATATGAGGAAAACTGGAGCTTTCGGTCCCCTGAGAGCGTCCAGCGCGATCCGGACGACCTTCAGGATGGACTACCAGCCGGACATATGCAAGGACTACAAGGAGACGGGCTTCTGCGGGTACGGAGACTCGTGCAAGTTCCTGCACGATCGGGGGGATTACAAGTCCGGTTGGCAGCTGGAGAAGGAGTGGGAGGAGAAGGAGAAGCTTCGGAAGGAGAAGAAGGCAGTGGAAGCGATGCTGGGGGAAAAGAAGCAGGAGGAGGAGGAGGAGCAGGATGACGGGCTCCCGTTCGCCTGTCACATCTGCAGGCTTCCTTTCACGTCGCCCGTGGTGACCCGGTGCGGGCACTATTTTTGCGAGCACTGCGCGCTCAAGGAGCACTCGAGGACGGGAAAGTGCGCCATCTGCAAGCAGGCCACCAACGGCACCTTCAACGTGGCGAGCAACATCGCGGCAAAGATGAAGAAGCTCGCGGGGGCCAAGAAGGCCGCCGAGGAGCCCGCCGGGAGGGAGAAGGGGACCGAGGGCGACCGCCTGGCCCTCCCCCCTCGGCCTCCGCCTCCGCACAGCACGGACTCGCTGGCCGAGGTGGACGTCGCCGAGGAGGAGGGCCTGCCGCCCCCGCCACCCCCGTCCCTCGCCGGGCAACCCACATGTATACCTGTACAACATTAATAAACTTTGTTCATCCCCGACTCCCCCCAACTCCTTCTCAATTCTTGGCCTCTCTTCCTCTGAGAGTTTTTGAAGCTCCCGCGGCAAGAGAGGGGGGCGACCGACGACGGGTTGTTGTTGATCGAGTCCTGACCTGAGCGCGCGCGGGTGTGTGTGTGTGTGGAGTTCGTCGCCATGTGCCGCCTGGCTTGCTTCCTGGGGATGCCCATTCAGCTGGCGGACCTCGTCACCAAGCCGAAGCGGTCGATACTGACGCAGTCTTACGATGCGAGGGAGCGACAGCCACACACCGTGGAGCACTTGACGAAAGCGAACCTGAACGGGGACGGGTTCGGCGTAGGGTGGTACAGCAGCAACAAGGACGACAAGAAGCCTTGCGTGTTCACGTCGATTCTCCCGGCTTGGAACAACCCCAACCTGGCCCGCCTCGCGGAGAAGGTGGAGTCTCCCCTGGTCTTCGCCCACGTCCGTGCCGCGTACCCCGGGATGCCTGTGAGCGAGCAGAACTGCCACCCCTTTGTGAGCGGGAAGTACATGTTCATGCACAACGGGAACATCGGCAACTTCCTCAAAGTCCGGAGGATCCTCCTCAGGGAATTGAGGGAGGACGTGTACAACGGCTGCCAGTCCTTCCACTCGGACTCGGCTGTGTGCTTTGCCGTTTTCCTGAACCAGCTCGTAGACTTGGAGGTGGAGTACTCGCCCATAGAGCTGTCGCACAAGATGTCCCAAGCGATGCAGGTGATCATGGACGCCTGCAAGGCGGCAGACTGCGAGGAGTCCTCCCTTCTGAACTTCGTGGTCTCTGACGGAAGGACGGTCATCGCGACGAAGTTCTCGGACTTTGGGTGCAGCGCGTCTCTGTACATGTCCGCGGGAACGGGCTACGAGGCCTTTAACTCGCAGTCCGAGGAAGACTTCCATGTGATGAGGTCGAGCTACAGGACGAAGATTGCTTTGGTGGCCTCGGAGCCGATCACCGCCTCGCCGGCGGCTTGGACCAAAGTCCCAGAAAACTCCATGATCATCCTGTCGAGGGAGAAGGACGGGGACATCAACATCACCTTCACCCCGATAGAGCTCAAGGGCAGCGGCCTGGGCGAGAGGACGATCATGAAGGTCCAGTCCTACAAAGTTCTGGAGTCGGTGGAGGCTGGCGCTGAGTTGAAGGCGAACACCTCGGGAGAAGTTCCCCTCACCAGACAGTTCATAGGCAGGATCAGGAGGGAGCCTGATGACCTGCTCACGGGCCACACAGACTCAGTGGTCTCTCTTGCGATGGACGGGGATGTCATGTACAGCGGGGGGATCGACGGTTCCATTGGGGTCTGGGACATGGCCGCTTTTAGCGGCAGAATGAGGGAAATGCTCAAGGTGCACGACGGGCCAGTCATGGAGCTAGCTGTCACAGAAAAGTACCTGGTGGCCGCCGTGGGCAACCGCGTGTGCTTTCACGACAAGGACAGTTACGAGCTCCTCGAGGAAAAGACGGTGGAGCTCCCTTCCTGCGGCCCGTTGTTGACGCTGTGCGCGATCGAGCGCTACACGGCGTTTGGGGGCCAGGACTGCGTCCTTCGGGCAGTGCAACAGCACACCATGACAGAGGAGAACTTCAAGTTTGCCGCCCGAGCCCACAATTCGTTCATCCTGTGCATGCTGATTCTTGAGGACACCATCTGCACCGGCGCGGCAGACACGATGGTCAAGTTGTGGAACATGGAGACCATGGAAGAGAAGGCTTGTTTTCGGGGTCACAAGGGGCCCGTGGCGGCACTGACTATGTCTCGCAACGGCGACCGAATCTTCAGTGGATCGAGGGATAACACCATCAGGGTGTGGGACATGGAAGAGATGTGCTGCAGGCATACCATGTCCGGTCACAGCAACGACGTGATGGGTCTGGAATTCATCAAAGTGAACGGCAAGAGGGAGTTCCTGTGCAGCGTCTCCCTGGACAAAACCGTCAGGCTTTGGGACATGCATTACATGTGCATCCAGCTCTTCTCGCTGAAAACGGAGCCGACTTCAAGCATCCTTGGAGATTCGAAGCTTTACGTCGCGGACGCCAACGGGCACATCGCCGAGTGGAGTTTGGATTTCCTCGAGGACAGTGACGACGACAGCAGCGGCGGGACCCCTCACTCTCCTAGATTGAGCCGCTCCATGGAAAGCTTCAAGAATCACTTTGATGTCTTCAGCAGCTCGTCGCCTAAGAAGTCCAGAGACTTGGAGATGGTGCAGCTCTTGAAGGACTACATCGCGATACCCAGCATAAGTGGCAACTTGGAGAACCAAGATGACTGTTTTCAGGCCGCAAAGTTCACGTCAAGGCTCTTGGAAAAGTGTGGAGCAGTGACAAAGATGATCAAGCCCGAGGGCAAAAACCCTGTTGTTCTCGCGAGGTTTGAGGTGGACCCGGACGCTCCCACGTTTACGTTCTATGGGCACTACGACGTTCAGCCCGCGAATGAGGAAACGTGGAAGTACAATCCCTTTGAGGTGACCACAGTAGACGGCTTTTTTTACGGCAGGGGTACGACGGACAACAAGGGCCCCATTCTGGCCTTCATCTTTGCAGTGAAGGAGCTGATCGACAAGTATGGAGGCATAGGCAGACTTCCCATGAACATCGCGCTGCTCATTGAGGGGGAGGAGGAGAACGGCAGTGGTGGCTTCAAAGAGACGCTTGCAAACAATGTGCACTGGTTCAAGAACACGGAGCTCATCGTCATATCGAATACCCTTTGGATCGGGAAGGACAGGCCCTGCATAACATACGGAATGCGAGGGATGATCACCCTGAGCGTGGAGGTGTACGGACCGGAGAAAGACTTGCATTCGGGAAACGAGGGGGGAGCTCTGAAGGAGCCCATGACTGACCTGATTAAGATCTTGTCGTCCATCCAAGACCCCTCCAACAAGGTGCTGATCCCCGGGTTCTACGATGGAGTGGACTTCGAAGAAGTGAAGCGGAAGATCACAATGTTCGAGTCGCTCAAGGACAGCATCGACATGAACAAGTACGCCCAGAGCTTGGGCATAGATTCGGTGTCCTCGTGCTCGTTTGCCGAACTCCTCTCGAAGAAGTGGCTCATCCCGACCCTCTCCATCGTTGACATCAGGACAGGCGGCGGGTCAGACGATTCCACCCACGGTTCCCACTACTGCTTCGGGCCAACGCGTTTCAGTGTGATCCCCCACAAAGTCGTTGGGCAGATCTCAATTCGATTTGTGGCGAAGCAGGATCCGCACAAGCTCGTTTCTGCGGTCGAGAACCACATCAAAACCACCTTTGCGGGCTTGAACAGCTCCAACAAGGTGAACGTCAAGGTTCGCAATATTGGGGACGCCTGGGAAGGCGATGAGTCCCATCGGCTCTACTCCGCTTTGGCCAGCGCCTTGAAGACGTGCTGGGGGGACAACCCGCTTTACACGTACGAGGGGGGCACCATGCCTGTGACTTCCACGCTGGAGAAAACCCTCCAGGCCCCTGCTTTGCTCATCCCCCTTGGCCAGAGCACGGACAACCCCCACCTCGCCAACGAGAGGATCAGAAGCGTCAACCTGTTTCAGGGGAAGAGGGTCTTCTCAACCTTGGTGGAGGAAGTTGCGTCGTCCTACCAACCGGCGGAGTCCAGCTGAGTTGGTGCACAAGTCCACTGGAGGCTTGCAGCTCAGTTAAGTTGTAACATAATTTATAATCATCCGTTATCATCACCATCATCATCATCATCATCATCATCACGCCACAACAACCCTTCCTCGACCCACCAAGAAACCAAAACTGGCAATTCCTTCCTGGCTGAAGCAGAGAGAGTTGTCGGTTGGTTGTGCGAGCGAGGCGAGCCAGGATGAGCGCGGGCTTTCGTGGCGCAAGTGCGGGCCAAGATGAGCGCTTCTCGAACAAGGAGAAGAAGCTTCTGAAGACGATGACCTTTCCCGAGGAGTTGTCGAGGCCAGTCGACCTGAAGAAGGTGAAGGTCGAGTGCATGAAGCCTTGGATCTCCAAGCGAGTGACCGAGCTGCTCGGCTTTGAGGACGAGGTCGTCGAGAACTTGGTCCAGAACTTGCTCGAGGAAGAGGAGGTAAACCCCAAGCTGGTGCAGATACAGCTGACGCCGTTCCTCGAGTCCAACACCCCGGAGTTCATGGTGGAGCTGTGGAAGCTCCTGTTGAGCGCGCAGGAGAACGCATCTGGGGTCCCTCAGGCGTTCCTCGACGCGCAGGCCGAGGAGAGGCGGCGGCGGCGGGAGCTGGATCGCAAAATGGACGAGAGCTTCCAGAGCAGCAACCACAGGAGGGATGGGAGGCGCGGTGGCGGAGGGGGGCGGCGGAGGAGCAGGTGGGACGACTCGAACGAGCGGGACGCTTTATCCAGGCCCAGGTCCAGGTCCAGGAGCCCCAGGAGGGACCACGGCAGGAGGCGCGACGAGTACAGGAGAGAGGACTCCGGGAGGGACTACAGACGGGACTACAGGAGGGACTACAGGAGGTAGCAAAAAAGTTGTAATTTAACCCAACCTTTGGTTCTTTGGGACAAACTCCGACCGCCGCCGGGACCCGCGACGGGCTCCTCCAGCCCGTTCGGCGCACTCCTCAAGTGGTTGCACGAGCATTTTCTTACAAGAGTTACTTACGCGGAGTTGCGAAGCTTATGCTGCGAGCCCCCCCAGCCCCCGGACCGAGCGAGTGAGCGCGCCATTGTTGCGCTTCCTTCCGCTCAGAGTGCCCTGATTCCTCTGGCACTGTTTATGTACAATATGGAGATGATGGCCAGCAACAGCTGCAAGCCGAGGAAGACGACCCCGACGATGCTCAAGAAGTGGTCGATCTTCAGCACGTACGTCTGCAGCTCGATGTAGTAAATATACAGGATCAGCACGGGGAGGGACAGGACGCAGAAGGTCAGCAAAGGTCCTATGGTCTGCGTCTTGTTTCCCTTGGAACCGATGAATAACCGGCACGCTTCGATGACGGGCAGTATGCACACCAGGCTCAGCTCCGTGCCAAAACTGTTCGCGCTGGGGTAGGGCAAGTAGTAGCCCTTGTAGATGAACACGCCGATGGTCACCAAGACGAAGAGCGCGTCGTAGTAGGCACCAAAGTGCAACAAGATCTGAAACGGCACCGAGGCGACAAGGGAGCGTGAAGCTGGCATCTTTGGTCCAAGTCAGTCAGGTCCCTCCTTCCGTTTGAACAATGAAAGAAAGCCCGCGAGCGTGACAAGCGTCACACCTCCTTCCTTTGCGTTGCCTTCCTTTCTTCAGCCCGGCACTGTCCGAGCTCCAAAGTCTTCCCGCGCAAGGCGCCTGGCCCTTTCCGGCCAAAAAGGCGCGTGCTTTCCTCGCGCGCGCGTACGTAGGAGAGGCGGTCCGCCAGACCGAGCCCCTTGTCCACTCTAACGAAGTCGGTCCTCGTTTTGCTCAAACTTTCAAGCAGCAGGTGAAGACAAATTGTTTTCGCGCGCTCAAGAACGAGAACGGAGGAGAGGAAATTTTGTGAGGGAGGAGAGGAAAACTCGAACTCGAATTCTCTGGTGTGTGCGAGAGAGAGAAGAGTGAGAAGTGGGAGTTAGGAAAGAATGGATAAGGATTTTTTTGATAGGATACTAACTTTACACATTGGCAGTCTCATCGTCAACGATCTCGTAAGCGTAAGCGATTTCTGGTTCTTCCTCCGCAATGCAAACTTCACCCGGAATGCATCTCGTGACACAGACGTCCCCGTTCTCGTCCACATCCATGCGCGCTATGTCTCCCTCCTGGAGCTCATTCTTCATCAGGGCATCCGCGAGGTAGTCCTCGATGAGGGACATGATGGTCCTCCTCAGAGGCCTCGCCCCGTACATCCTGTCAAAGCCCTCCGTCACCAGCTTGTCCATCATGGACCTGGTCACCTCGAAGCCAATGCCCTTCTCGGCCATTCTCCCGGCGGTCTCGTCCAGGAGCAGGTCGGCGATCTGGGCGATCTCCTTCTGCTCCAAGAGCCTGAAGACGACGACCTCGTCAAGCCTGTTCAAGAGCTCCGGCTTGAAGTAGGCACGGAGCTCCTCCAGGACGAGGCCCCTGATCTGGTTGTACTGGGTCTCCTCCGCGGACTCGGTCGGGAGAGCGAACCCGAGCTTGGTTCCTCCCTTGGCAATGACGTTGGAGCCCAAGTTAGAGGTCAAGATGAGAATACAGTTCTTGAAGCTCACGGTCCTGCCCTGGGAGTCGGTCAAGATGCCGTCCTCGATGACTTGCAGAAGGATGTTGAAGACGTCAGGGTGAGCCTTCTCGACCTCGTCCAGAAGGATGAGGCTGTAAGGCTTCCTCCTGACGGCCTCCGTCAGCTTTCCGCCCTCGCCGTAACCGACGTAGCCCGGGGGAGAGCCCACGAGCTTGGCCACTGTGTGCTTCTCCATATACTCACTCATGTCCAACCTGATCATGGAGTCCTTGCTGCCGAAGGACTCAAAGGCGAGGCTCTTCGCGAGCTCGGTCTTGCCCACTCCAGTTGGGCCGGAGAAGAGCATCGTGGCGATGGGGCGGTTGGGGTTCTTGAGGCCAACCGAGGCCCTCTGCATCGCCTTGGCGATGGCCTCCACGGCTTCCTTCTGGCCAATGACCCTCTGGGCGAGGGAGTCCTTGAGCTCCAGCATCCTGGACTTGTCGGCGTCCTGAAGCTGCCTGAGGGGGACTCCGGTCCACTGGGTGATGATCTCCTCGATGGCATCGCGGTCCACCACGGAGAGGAACCCGTCGTTCTCCTCGTTGCCCGAGTCCATCATGAGGGTCTTGAGCTCCGTCTCCCTCTGCTGCAGGAGGGCGGCCTCCTCGAAGGTCTGGCCCTTGATGCAGGCGTCCTTGGCCTCGGTGACCTGCTGGTACTGCTCCCAGAGCGCGTCGTTCTCCTCGGCCTTGTCGTCGTCCTGGGCCCTCCTCTTGTCAAAGGAAGCGATGCGGGACCTGCTCCCGGCCTCGTCGATCAGGTCAATGGCCTTGTCGGGCAGGTACCTGTCAGCGATGTACCTGGAGGCGAGGGTGACCGCGGCCTGGATGGCCTCGTTGGTGAAGATGCACTGGTGGTACCTCTCGTACCTCTCCTGGAGTCCCTTGATGATCTCGTAGGCGTCCTCCTCGGTGGGCTCGTCCACCGTGACGGGCTGGAACCTCCTCTCGAGGGCGGCGTCCCTCTCGATGTACTTCCTGTGCTCGTCGAGGGTGGTCGCGCCGATGCACTGGAGGTCGCCCCTGGCCAAGGCCGGCTTCATCAGGTTGGAGATGTCGAGGCCGCCCCCGCCCCCCCCGCCGCGGCCGACGGACCCGGCTCCCACAAGGGTGTGGACCTCGTCGACCAGGAGGATGATCTTTCTGGACTCGGTGATCTCCTGCAGGAGCTTGGTGACCCTGTTCTCGAGCTCCCCCCTCTCCTTGGCCCCGGCCATCAGCAGGCCCACGTCCAGGGACATGATCTTCTTGTCCTTGAGGAACTCCGGGAGCTCCTCCCCGAGAACCCCGACGTCGTTGACGATGCACTGGGCGAGGCCCTCGGCGATGGCGGTCTTCCCCACCCCCGGCTCCCCGAGCAGGATGGGGTTGTTCTTCCTCCTCCTCGCCAGGATCTGCATCACGCGCAGGATCTCCTTGTCCCTGCCGATGACCGGGTCGAGGTAGCCGTCCCTCGCCTCCTCGCAGAGGTCGCGGCAGAACTCCTCCAGGACGGACTTCTGCTGCTGCTGGCCCTGGCCCCCGGAGCCCTGGGTCACGGGCTTCTTCCAGCCCTCGCTCGCGGTCTGGCCGTTCAGCTGCTTGATGGACTCGCTGACCACGGTCTCGGGCTCCACGCTGAGCTTCCTGATCACCACGTTGATCGTGGAGTTCTCCGCGGACACGAGGGCCACGGTGATGTGCTCCGGGGCCACGAAGTTGTGCCCCATCTCCTTGGACTTCTCCAGGGCGAGGTCAAAGATCTCCTTGGCGCTCAGGGAGAAGGGGATGTCGGCTAGGCCCTTGCCGAGGTTCCCGCTCCCCCTGAGGGTCTTCACGACCTCGCGGGCCCGGTGGATGGTGATCCCCGTGTTCACGAAGCCCCCGCTGCGGTTCTTCGCCGTCCTCGCGGCGCTGTCCTCCACGATCAGGCCGAGGAGGAGCTCGTCGGTCGTCACCTCGGGGCGGCCCATGGCCCTCGCCTCGTTCTGGGCGGCCATGACCGCCTTGATGGCGCGCTCCGTGAAGCGCTCGAACACCATGCGCGCCACGGAGCGCGTGGCGGAGGACCCGCCGGGGAGCCCGCGGCGGGGGGCGGGGGCGCCGACGACCGGGGAGCCCAACAAGAAGGCGTGGCCCGTGCCTTTTCGGGGGCGGAGTTCCGTTCGCGCGGGCGCCCGGCGGGAGGTCGCCTGCGCGGACCTCAGCGAAGCGCGCGAGGTCGTCGTGGCGCGAACAACCCTGCTGCTGCCGTTCATCATCATCGTTCTTCTTCTTTTCGCGGTGGCGCCGGTGGTCGTCGTGGTGTGCGATCGATCACACAACAGCAACAACAATTTCCCTCGTACGAACCAACTGCTGAAAGAAAGACAGGGAGGAACAAAAAAAAAGAGAGAGAGTGCGCGTGTGTCCTCGCTCTTGTAGTCCCGTGAGAAAAGTGCAAGCGAACGAAGCCGGCAACGCTGGCGGTGGTTCGTGTCTTGGGTCGCCGGCGGTTTCCTTCACGTGGCAAGAGCCTCGGTCCAGCCTTTTTTTGATTCACTCTCCTTTTTTTTTCTCCCGCCCAAATTTTGTTTACAACTGGTTTACTACAGGAGATCTCCTGTGGTTTGATCAAAAAAATATCTTGCCGAAAGATCCACGTCAACCAGAGCTGTATTTGCCAGGCTACTTTGCAGACTTTGAACAATGAAGAAGAATTTGATGGACTACTCTCTCGTTCCCTCCTCCTTCCTTCTTGATCTGGAAACCTAAACCAAGGACGTCGTCCTCCTGATTGGATTGGGTTGTTGGGATTGTCCTCCTCCATCATGCTCTCGCAATCACGCGGCCCCAAGCGATGATCTGCTCCTTCCTCTCCCTTGGTCCTCCTCCTCCTCCTCCTCCCCCCTAGTCCACGCCGTCCAGGTCGTCGTCGCCGCCCCCGGCCTTTTTCTTTCCCCCGCCGCCCAGCTCGAACCCCCCGAAGCCAACTCCCCGAGCGACCCTCTCCCTGCCAAAGTCCACGAGCCCCCCTCCTCCCTTTCGGCCGTCCATCCACCCCTCGGCCTCGGCCTTCCTCCTGGCGGCCTCCGGGTCGAGCTGGGGCCGCACCGGGGCCCCGATTCTCTCGGCGGCCGTGAGCCCCCCGTCTCCGCCCCCGCCCACCATCGCGTGGCTCGTGAGCAGGAGGTTCCCTTCCTCCGCCCCCCCCGCCCCCGCCTCCAGGGCCCTGACCTCGTCCCAGGCCATCCTGGGCGCGGAGTACGTCTCCAGGGCCCTCTCCCCCCGGTCCCGGAGGACCCCGAGGTACTCTTCCGCCTGGCCCTTGATGGCCTGGGGGTACTGGAGGAGGAGGTCCAGCTCGTCCGCGTCCGTCGTGAGAAGCTTGTCCACCACGGGCCCGGGGAGGTCCCCCAGCGCCCCGTGGATCCGCTTCCTCATCCACTCGTAGTAGTAGTAGTACTTTGGCCGCTTCCTCATGTGCTCCGGGAGGCTCCTCTCCCTCTCGTCCTCCCGCCACTCCCTCAGGCCCCGGGACCCCCCCGCCTCCGCCGCGGCCCTCTGCTCCTCGGTGAGCTTGGCCTTGAGCCTCGCGAGGTCGTCGCCGAACTCGTCCGAGTCGGGGCAGAGCTCCCTGGCCCCGAAGATCTCGATTGCGGCGCCCACGTAGTCCCCGAGGTGCTCGAGGACCGCGGCGTGGGTCGCGAGGGCCCTCCCCCTGGCCGCCGAGGGAACCCGGGACCCGGGGCCGGCCTGGCCGGCCTCCGGCGCAAAGGCCACCGCGGCCCTCGAGTCCCTCAGGCTCTGCTCCACGGCCCCCTCCTCGTCCGCCCTCGCTTTCGACAGGTAGCAGAGCGCCCGGACGGCGGACAGGACGCAGCGGCCCACGCACTGCTTGCCTCGCTCCCACGAGCCGCACACGTAGTCTCTGAACTCCTGCTCTCGCCCCAGAAGCACCTCCCTCGCCTTTGTGTGTGTGTGTTACAATTTTGTTTTTTGCCCCGTGATCCAAAGGGGGTGCAGAGTCGCGTCAGGGAACCGGAACCGAGCAAGCAACCCACACAAACCCACGCACTACTCACCTTGATCCTCAACTCCTTGGGGTGGAGCTGGTACTTGTCGATCGGGGGCTTGAGGAGCTTCCCGTCCCGGGAGCTGAAGCGGTTGGGGGCCTGGGCGTCTCGGATCTGCTCGGCCAGGGTTTGCGCCAGCCAGTCCACCTTCATGTGGTGGGAGCTCTTGCGGAGGGCGGAGCGAAGCCCGGGCTCCCCGGGCTTGGCCACGAGACCTCGCCTGTAGGCCTCCAGGGCCTCCCCGTGCCTTCCGAGGTCCGCGAGGGCGCAGCCCTCCCTGTAGCACGCCTTGGCCTGGCGACCCCTCAGCTGGCCCTCGCCCTCGGGGGACAGCAGCCCCCCGTCCCTCAGTAGCGCCTGCGCCGCCTTCGCGTCCTCCAGGGACGTCGCCGTCTCGCCCATCCGCAACGCGGCGATGCTCTTGTTCAGCAGAAGGGTCACGTCCGGACCCGGCAAGCTCTTCTCGACCGACGCGTAGAGCTGAGGGGGAGTCGAGAGAGAGAGAGAGAGAGAGAGAGTCAGTCTTTCCGTGCGCCGAGGGAGACGCGTCTGGGCGCCGCGTGACTCACCTCGTAGGCCTCGGCGTACGAGCCATTCCGAAACGCGTGATCGGCTTGCGACTTGAGGTCGCCACACAAGCGTCCCGTCATCCTGCTGGTCGTCTCGAACATACAAAAACCCGAACGACACAATGGAGAGAGTCTACCCCCTTCGCCTCGCTAGTCAAAAAAAAGCCTCGCCCTCGTCGTCCTCGTTCTCGTTCTCCGCTCCCTTTCGCTCGACTCGGTCGCGGCCGCGCTCCCCCGTGTGTGCGTTTCATTTTTTTTGGCTCTTCCCAAGACGAGCGTTATTTTCCGGAAAAAGGCGAACCTTTGATTAATATTAAACATCTCTCTCTCTCTCTTGTGAAGGTTGGATTACTCGCTCAGGAAGACTTGGTTGTACAGCCTCTTCTTTTGGGTAGCGGGCTTCTTCTTGGCCCTCGCCAACGTCTTCACGTGGTCCCCCTTCCTCTTCTTGAACTCCTCCTTGGTCTGGGACTTTCCTATCATGGAGGGCTTCTCCTTGAGGCCAAAGCTGTCCGCCACGTGGCCAATGTGGAGGATCTTGACGTTGAAGATGGTCTTGATGGCGCTCGGGTACCTGGCGTAGGCCCTGAGGAAGCTCCTGTAGGCGTCCGCGGCCAGCTGGTGGATCTTCTTGCTCTCTGCGACGATGTCGAAGATCACCCTCTGGAGGCTCTGGAAGACGGGGTCCCTGTAGAGCGCGTTCACCTTCCTGAGCAGAAGGAGGTTGTTCCTCGAGGCTTCCGAGAGGAACTGCCCGACGTACTCCTCGTTGACCTGGATCCCGTGCCCCCTCAGCACGTCCACGTAGGGCATCTCCGTGGGCAGGAGGAAGAGGAAGGCCTCCCCCTTGGACTGCATGCGGGCCGTCCTCCCCACCCGGTGAATGTAGTCCTCCGCCTCCCCCGGGGGGTCGTACTGAATGATGTGAGTCACGGAAGGGAAGTCGAGGCCCCTGGCCGCCACGTCCGTGCAGAACAGAATGGCGGAGGAGCTCTTGCAGAAGTCGAAGTAGACCGCCGTCCTCTCCTGCTGAGTCAGGTTGCCGTGGAGCTTGAAGGCGTCTTGGGGCTTGAACACGGCGCCCTGCTCGTCGCTGGCCGACAGCTCGTTCAGGATCTCGTGGTGGAACTCCACGCTGTCGCAGCACGACACGAACACGACGATCTTGCTCTTCCCGTCCCCGGCCGACTTGAAGCACTTGGCGACGAGCTTGTACAGGATGACCGGCCTGAGCTTGGTCGGCACCAGGATGTAGTGCTGCTTGAGCTGCGAGGGCATCTTGAAGGAGGCGTTCCCGTCCTCCGCCCGGTCCTTTCCGTCAATGTCGAAACCAACGCTGACCGGGTCGTGGAGCGAGTACTTTGCAAGTTTGGACACCCCGCTGTGCATCGTGGCGGAGAGCATGATCGTCTGCCGCCTGCTGCTTCGGTCCCCCATCTCGCTCTTCTTGTCCAGCAGCTGGATGATCTTCGAGACCTGCTCTTCGAAGCCCATGTCGATCAGCCTGTCCGCTTCGTCGAGGATGAGGTACTTGAGGTCAGAGACCTGGAAGGCCGTTGTGTTCTCCAGGTGGTCCAAGAGCCTTCCGGGAGTGCAGGTCAGAACGTTGATCCCCTTCCTCAGCCTGGCCTTCTCCCTCGACCTCTTCTCCCCCCCCATGATGGTCCCCGGGACGATCCAGTAAAAATCCTTGAAGAGCCTGGAAGCCACCTGAAAGACTTGGAGACTGAGCTCCCTCGTGGGCACGATGATGATGGCCAGGGTTCCCTCCGTTCTGCTCACCCTCACGGAGCGCTGCTTCAGCATCTGGACGATGGGGGAAACGTACGCCACCGTCTTGCCCGAGCCCGTGGGGGACTGGGCCAGGACGTCCTTCCCGGAAAGGATCAGGGGGATGGCAGCCTTCTGAATGCTGGTGGGCTCCTCGAAGCCCATGCCCAGGAGGATGTTGGCAAGGGACTTGTCAAGGCCGACGTCTACGAAGTTCTTTGCATTCTCATTCAGGGGCTCCACGTCCTCTTCCTCGTCCCTCTTGGCGTCCTCCTCCTCGGCCACAAAGTGCTCCGAGAGAAGCTGGTCGATGAAGCCCTTCCCCTCCTCGTCAATATCGCTGTTCACTTCCTCCAGGTCGTCCTCCTCGTTCGCCAGCGAGGAGGCGCTCCTGTGGGCGGGAACGACTGGTCTCAGCCGGGCGGGGGGCTCCGCTCTCCCGGAGCCGCCCGTCGTCGTCGCCTGGGCGTGGCTGTAGATTCGCGGCAACTCCCTCGGAGGAGCAGGCGCGGCCTCCTCCTTCTCCTTGGCCTTCTCCCTCTCCTCGCGCCTCTTGACCGCCTCGTCCCTCCTTGCGTCATCCCGCCCCCTCGGCCCCTCCTCGGCCCCGCCGGCCTTCTTCGCAGCCGCTCTGCCCCCCCCAACCCTCTCCCCCCTCGCTGCAGACTTCTTATTGACCCTCTCCTTGTACTCCTTGAACTTTTTGCGATTCACGAGTCCGCGCCTCGGGCCTCTCCTGTCCCTCGCCGCCTTCAGCGACCCCAATCCATTCCCAACCGGTCCAACCCCCACCTCTTCCCCTCCTCCTATCCCGCTCACGTTCAACTCTATGTCGTCGTCCGACATTGCCTCTCTCTCTCTCTCTTTCTTTCTCTCCGTAGTATTATCCCGGGTGTTCCGAGTGCTACTCCAATAGGCCGCGGTTCTCGTGCCGCCGTCTATCCTGCGTGCCCTCCCCCTCACGCCGCCTTGTGTCCCCTCCCCTCGTCCTGCGGCGTCGCTGTCGCTTCCTCTCCCTCTCCCTGACGGCGAGGCGAGGGATGGATCTCTGCTGCTCCCCTGTCGGCCACGATGGAGGTGGAGGTGGAGGAGACGACGGAGGACGTTGACGTGATATCGAGGATACATCATGAGGTGAGGGAGATAGAGAGAGCCTTTGCACTTTCTCTCTTCGACCAAAGGGCGGGCGCGATGGGAAGGAAAACAGACCACCTAGCCCAAGCGAGTGCTGGTGCTGGTGATGCAAGGGAAAACCCGAGAGAGACTGACTGACTGGCTCGAACTCGAACCTTCTTCTGTCTTTGTGCCGGTTGCGCTTCGTCCCCAAGGTGGCGAGCTTGAGCCACATGTACTATAACTTCACAGGCGGACTGCAGGAGCTGGCGCCACCGGTAAGCGCGCAATCGGGTTTTCTTCGAAGATGGCCCAGCTAACACGCCGCTCTTCTCTGTCTTTCTCTCTCACAACGCCCCCCCTTTGTCAAGATGAGCGTGAGGGGCGAAGCGGTCAAGGTCGAGAGCGACACTTCTGTCGAGTACAACGCCCAGGAGCTTGCGACCCAGATCGTCGACGCTCACAAGAAGATCGACAAGCTCATCGACCGGCTGGAGGAGGCGGGTGCCTCCGAGGAGGAGGACGTCCGGTCCCTCGTGGACCTTCAGGAGCGGCACGAGAGGATGAAGGAGGCCTACAGCAAGGACGTCGAGCAGGGCGATCAAGTGTTTGACGCCATCCAGGACTGCTATTCGCTTCTGGCGGAGTACCAGCTGAAGCACGGCAAGTTCGACCCCGGCCCCTCGTCGTCGTCGTAGAGGACCTCCTCGTGGGGTGCGGGGACAATCTTCGCCTCGGGAAAATGAAGAATGGCGATTTGTTTTACACGCGCGCGCACGTTGCCGTGGCTGTTTCTTTTTTGTAATTGTACAAGCGTGCCGGAATAGCCTACTCCGGCAGCGTTCTCCTCGAGCTGAAGAAGACGAACGAGGCGGGGTTCTGAGGAGCGTCCTTTGGGTCCCTGATCTCAAAGTGGAGGTGGGGGCCCGAGGACCTCCCCGTGGAGCCGACGCAGGCGACCACGTCCTTGGCCTTGACGAACTCCCCGATCTTCCTGTAGTTCCTCTGCGTGTGGGCGTAGAGCGTGCGCCAACCGTCCTCGTGCTCGATCTCCATGAAGTTCCCGTACCCCGGCTCGAAGCCCGCGACGACGACCCTTCCGTCCGCGGCCGCCCTGATCGGTGTCCCTTCCTCCGCGGCCAAGTCCACCCCGTTGTGGTGGCTCTCGCCCCTCTGGCCGTACCTACTCGATACGAAGTAGCTCGAGTCGTCCAGAGGCCTCGCGAACCGTGGGGAGTCTGACCTCTTGACGAGCGGGGGGCGGTCCGAGCCGAGCACCGCGCGCCGCAAGGGCCGCGGCAGCCGGCTCAGCACCCCAGAGCTCTCAAAGATGACCTCCTGCCTCAGGTCCTCAAACCGCTGCGGAACATCCAGGAGCTGGCTCCTGGGGCGGAGGGCGGTGGTCGGCACGCCCTTGGCCGCGAGCCTCCGGAAGGGCGCGCTCAGCAGCAGCGCGAGGGAGTCCCTCGGCACGCCCTTGGCCGGCCCGGTCGCCCTCCCGAGCGCGCGCCGGAAGGCCTCCTCCAGCCCCCCGCTCCCCAGCAGGCTCTGCAACGAAGCCCTCCCCTGGACACTTCTCGTCAGCGACACGGAGAGAGAGGAAACCTGCGCGCGGGGAAACCTCTCCCGGTCCCCGCGGGTCGCCATGGCGTGGGCAAGAGCGGGCTTTACGCGTGCGACAACGACGGCAACGGCAACGGCAACGACTTGCAGCAGACTTCGAGGCACGCGACTTCGAGGCAACACTTTTTTGCCTCCCTGGAGCAAAGGCTCTAATAATTTGAAATCGTCTAATCTCACTTTCAAGACTAGGATAGGAGGCAAGGAGAGGTGGTTATGGGTACTTTGTTGATAGCTTGGATCATCTTGGTTTGGTTCATGCTGACTTGATTAGGATAGGAGGAGGAAGGCAACTAACTTTTTTTTTGCTTTCTTCCTTCAATGCGGACGGATGCAGGCAATCTCTCAAAGTTCTCTTCTTCCTCCTCCTCCTCAAAGAAAAGAAGACTTCTCTTGTCTTGTCTTGTCTTGATGTGGGTGGCATGGCATGGAGAAAAAGCAACACCAAAAGAGCAAAAGGAAAGCATGAATGAATGAATCATTACAGTTGCCCTTCTCTCTCTCTCTCTCTCCCTCCCTCTCTCTCCCTCTCTCTCCCTCTCTCTCTTGACCCTCGGGTCGGGAAGATATTTCGTCGGCCCCTTTTCTGCGTTTTTCTGCGTTTCCTCCTCTCCACTCGCTCCAAGCGTTTTCTACAGTCCGAAGGAGGGCAGAGCAGAGGGGGCGGAGCGAGCGCTGGGAAGGAAAAAAAAGGGAAGGGAAGGGAAGCGATCGATCGATCGGGAAGGGCTCGTGCTCGGGGCTTGGGTTGCTTTTGGAAGGAAGGGCTTGTGAGGGGAGGTCGCGATGGCGGGACCGAGCGTGATGGCCTTGGCCAGAGAGGTCGGAGGGTCGCTGCTGAGGGGGGGGAGAACCCAAGTCGTCCTTGGGTTGAACCTCTTGGCCAGGGCGAGGCCCACCGCCGCAAAGAGAGTCCTGTACTCGACCGAGACGACGGGAAAGGGGGTACCCTATGACAAGCTCACGATTGGTAAGTTTGGATCGAGGGGCGCGGGGCGCGGTCCCAGGGTCTCGGCGCGACGGGCGCGGCACGGGTTTTGGTGTCCATTCGTTGTCACGGCGTGGCGGAATGCGCGGGCTCCAGATCGATCGGGGCTCCAGCCCCCCAGGCCTCCCTCGCGACAACGAATGCGAAATGCGAACGGGAGCATGCTGACCCAACTCTTCTTCTCTGCCGGTTCTCCCGCTCCGACGCGCAGGTGTTCCCAAGGAGACCTTCGTGGGCGAGAAGCGCGTGGCCCTGGTGCCCGCGTCGGTCGCTGCACTGACCAAGGCCGGCTTCAAGGTTGCCGTCGAGAGCGAGGCCGGAGTGACGTCCAAGTTCACCAACGCGGAGTACGAGGCCAGCGGGGCCACGATCGTGAGCGGCAAGGACGCCTGGACCAAGGATATTGTCATCAAGGTCAGGGAGCCCTCCCTGGCGGAGGTTGACAACATGAAGGACGGGGGAACCCTCATCGGTTACGTCAGGCCCGCGATCAACAAGGAGCTCGTGGACAAGCTCGTCGAGAAGAAGGGGACCACCCTGGCCCTGGACTGCATTCCTAGGGTGATCAGCAGGGCGCAGGCTTTCGACACCCTGAGTTCCATGGCGAACATCGCTGGATACCGTGCGATCATCGAGGCGTCCCACAACTTTGGGCGCTTCTTCGCCGGCCAGATCACCGCCGCGGGCCGCGTCCCTCCGGCCAAGGTGCTTGTCATCGGAGGCGGAGTGGCGGGACTTTCCGCCACGGGTCACGCGAAGAACCTCGGGGCCGTGGTGCGCGTCTTCGATACCAGAGAGGCCGTGAGGGAGCAGGCCAAGTCCATGGGAGCAGAGTTCCTGACCGTGGACATTGAGGAGTCCGGAGAGGGAGCTGGCGGGTACGCCAAGGAAATGTCCAAGGAGTTCATCGAGGCCGAGATGGCGCTCTTCGCCCAGCAGTGCAAGGAGGTCGATATCATCGTCTCCACTGCTCTGATCCCTGGCAAGAAGGCTCCAGTCCTGATCACCAAGGAGATGGTCGAGTCCATGAAGCCTGGCTCCGTCATCGTGGACCTCGCCGCCGAGGCGGGAGGAAACTGCGAGACTACAGTGCCAGGAGAGGTCGTCGACCACCATGGCGTCAAGTGCGTGGGATACACGGATCTGCCTAGCAGGCTCGCGACCCAGTCCAGTACGCTCTTCTCCAACAACGTCACCAAGTTCTTGATGTCCGCCGGTCCGTTCTCGACTCAGGTCAAGGGCGAATACCTCGTTGACCACAAGGACGATGCCGTCAGGGGCACCTTGGTCACCGAGAACGGCAAGCTGATGTGGCCTGCTCCACCTGTGGAGATTCCACCTCCTCCACCAAAGAAGGAGGTGGTGGTCGAGGAGAAGGAGGTCGACGTGTACGGCGAGACTTTCAGCAGCGCTCTTACCGCTACCGGAGGTTTGGCTGGACTCATGGCCCTTGGAATGGCATCTCCTGGAGCTGCCTTCTCTTCCATGGTCACGAAGTTCGGTCTTTCGAGTGTGGCTGGATACCAGACGGTCTGGGGTGTCGTGCCTGCGTTGCACAGTCCCCTTATGTCTGTCACCAACGCCATTTCCGGTCTCACTGCCGTCGGAGGTATGCTCTGCATGGGAGGCGGTCTCTTGCCTACCACAACGGCCACGGCTTTGGCCTCCTCGGCTGTCTTCGCATCTGCCGTGAACATCGGAGGTGGCTTCGCTGTCACGCAAAGGATGTTGGACATGTTCAAGAGGCCAGATGACCCACCTGAGTACAACTATTTATATCTGATGCCAGGAGCCGCAGTCATCGGTGCTTATGGCCTCGGAACTGCTGCTGGATACGGCGAGATGACTTCCATGGCGTACCTGTCCTCTTCCCTGTGCTGCATCGGTGCGATCGCAAGTCTTGCGACTCAGAGCACCGCCAGAATGGGAAACATGCTCGGAGTCGTTGGTGTGAGCTCTGGTATCGCTGCTGCGATTGGCGACATGGGCGCCACGCCTGCAGTGTACGGCCAGCTGGCTGGAGCCATGGCGCTGGGTGGAGGTGCAGGTGTTGCCCTTGCCAAGTCGATGAAGATCACCGACCTGCCTCAAATGGTTGCCGGATTCCACTCCCTGGTTGGGTTCGCCGCTACTGCTACTTCTGTGGCTAGTTACATGCACCTTGCGGATCCAGCAAGCGGACTGGACCACGGAACTTTGGATAATGTGCACAAGACCGCAATTTATCTTGGCACCCTCATTGGCGCGGTCACTCTCACTGGATCCGCTGTGGCTTTCGGAAAGCTCCACGGAATCATGAACAGCGCTGCCATGAACCTTCCTGGAAAGAACCTGATCAACATTGGCCTCATGGGTACCAACCTCGCGGCTGGTGGCATTTTGATGACCACCGCTGACCCTGCCACGGGATTGGCTTGCCTCGGGGCCACCACCGTTGCCTCCAGTATCCTTGGAGCCCACATGACCAACTCCATCGGAGGAGCTGATATGCCTGTGGTCATCACTTTGCTCAACAGTTACAGTGGATACGCGTTGTGCGCGGAGGGATTCATGTTGAACAACGACTTGCTCACCACCGTTGGAGCCCTTATTGGTTCCTCTGGTGCTATTCTGTCTTACATTATGTGCAAGGCAATGAACCGGTCGCTCGCTAACGTGATTCTTGGAGGAATCGCCGAGTCCTCCAATGCGCAGAAGGTCGAGGGAGTCCACCAGGAGACCTCTGTGGCTGACGCTGCGGACCTCATGACCAGCGCGGAGAAGATGATCATTGTCCCTGGATACGGACTTGCCGTGGCTGGGGCACAGTACACTGTGGCTGACATGGTTCGCATGCTGAGAGAGAAGGGCGTGGATGTCAAGTTCGGCATTCACCCCGTCGCTGGAAGGATGCCTGGTCAGCTGAACGTTCTCCTCGCCGAGGCTGGAGTCCCATACGACATTGTCTTCGAGATGGAGGAGATCAACGACGATTTCGAGGACACTGACGTGGTCCTCGTCATTGGCGCCAACGACACTGTCAACTCTGCTGCTCTTGAGGACCCAGGCTCGCCCATTGCTGGCATGCCTGTGCTCGAGGTCTGGCACTCCACGAACGTTGTTGTCATGAAGCGTACCATGGGTACCGGCTATGCCGCGGTTGATAACCCTGTCTTCTATAAGGAGAACACCCAAATGCTTCTGGGAGATGCTAAGACCAGGTGCGCCGAGCTCACCCAGCAGGTGGCCGCCAACTACGCAAAGTAAAAACATTTATAGGATTGAGAATATATTACCAACCATTCTTCTGTTGTCTATTTTGTTTCACGCCCACCCGCCCTGCTCGGACAGGCGCGTCACAGCAGCCTCCTCATGAAGCCGAGCCCACTCCTGAACGGCCGGAACAAGGACGTCAGCCTGTGATTCGCTCTCGCTCCCGCTGCTGCCGCTTTGTACACGGAGTGCTTCCCGTACTTTGAGTCCCCCTCGCTAGAGGTGGCTGTCAGACCAGACCTGAAGCCCCCGCTCCTGTACCTCTCTATAACTGGATTAATCTCCTCGCGGTACACTTTGCCTATGGTGCCCTCGGACCAGCAGGGTTGAGTCAAGTAATCCTGGAACTTGATCCACTTGGCAGCCGTGAGCTCTGTCTTGTCTATCACGAGCTCCTGGTTCTCCGCATTGAGCTTGAGAGCGCAGACAAAGTAGAGATCGGAATTGGCGGTGGCACTTGGATACCGGTGCCTTATCAGCAAGCACTGGTCAAAAGACGTACGCAGGCCAGTCTCCTCAAACACTTCCCTCTCCGCTGCTGTGCAAATGCTTTCGCCCGGGTCTGCGCTTCCTGTTACAATTTTCCAGACACCTTTCCCTCGGAGCGGTCCCAAGGCCTCCTGGACGCACAAAATCTCGTCCTCGCTGTTGAAGATCACCGCACCGACCCCAACTTGAGTAAAAGGTGCGCGGGGGATCATGCAGGGCGTCGTCGTAGGCAGCCACTTGATGAGGGCTGCCTGGCCGGGCTTCGCGTGGTGAAAGTCGAACCCCTGCCGCAGTGCCGTGGGAATCCAGGACGCCCTGGAATTCGGCACGAACAACCAGACCCCGGTTCGACCTTCCCTTGCCCAAACGGCCAGAGATTCCTTGAGAGCCCCCTCGAAATCCTCCGCCTCGCCCAGTGCTGCCACTTGCACCTTGACTCCGTTGAAGACATCGACGTCGCAGTCCAGGGGCGCCTCGCTCGCTGGAAAGGCCATCTCGTCCGTATCGATCACCCTGTCGATTTTCCCAGACTCCGCACCCTCGCCTCCCTCTCTCCCTCTCTCGCCTCCCTCTCTCTGTGTCCGGGGCCTGCAGCACTTGAGAATTGCTCGCTCCAGGAGCCCTAGTGCACTGAGTAGGCGGGGTGGTTGGAGGGACTTGATAAGGGGGGGGGCGGGGATGAGTATCGTGTCGCCTTAGCTAGTGTACAATGAATTACTTTCCGATTTCGGGCGGCAAGGTCTTACTTCGTTTCAGTTGATGAAGAGGAGGGTGACGTAGGTGAGTCCGCCCGCGCAGAGGGCCGAGACGGGCACCGTTACGACCCAGGACGCTATGATTTTGTTGAGCATGCTCCATTTGACGTGCTTGGCCCCATTCTCGTACATCCCGATGAAAATGACGCTGCCCACCTGGCAGTGCGTGCTAGAGACGGGCATCCCGGTGCAGGAAGCCAGGACGACGCTCATAGTCGACCCGAGTTCGATCGAAAAACCTGTGGGAAAGTCGATCGCGGTGAGGTCCTTCCCGATGGTTTTGATGACGTGGTGGCCCGAAATGGAGAGTCCCAAGACGATTCCAGCCCCGCACAGCAACAGAACCCAAATCGTGGTGGTGATGGAGCACGGGTCCTGCCCCGCGTACAGACCGGCCACGGCGGCGAACGGACCGGCGGCATTGGCGACGTCATTTGCCCCGTGAGCAAAGCTCTTCAGCGTGGCCGTGAGAATCTGCAGGTACATGAAGACCATCTTTGCTCTCTCCAACTCCTCGGTGGCCCCGCCACTCAGCAGGTTCGCCTCCTCGCTTTGGGCTCCTGGCCCCGCTTTGGCGTCCGAGGCTCCCTCGACCTCACCGTTTTCCTCCTCCCCTTCGCCCTCTTCCAGCGACCCCTGCGCGCTCCCCACGCCCGATCCGCCGCCACTGTTCTCCACCCGCAGACCCTTCATCTCGATCGAGCTGGACTCGACGTGCCTCTTCACCCTGGACAGGAGCAGGAGCTGCACGAGGCCCCACACCGCGAGGCCCGAGCCGAGGGCGATCGAGGCCTGGACCCACAAGGCCAGGCTCGATTGCTGGTACAGGATGAGCATGGCAAGGACCGCGATCGTGGAGCCCGACAGGACGGGCAAGGCGACGTAGGCCCGCCTCAATGGGGTGCGGGCTTCGAGCACCAGTCTCCTGATCCCAAATTGCAGAAGGACGGAGATGGCCCCGGCCAGGAGGGGGGAGACGAACCAGGACGCGACGATCTTCATCAGCCCGGGCCAGAGCCACTTGATGCAAAACACGTGGGTCGCGACCGCCGTCATGCCAAGGACCGCGCCCACGATTGTGTGGGTGGACGACACGGGCAGCCCGAACAGCGTCGCCGCGAGGAGGAAAGCCGATCCGCTGGCCAGAGCGTAAACCATCCCGATCTCGTACAACCCCCTCATAGCCTCACTCCCGTGGCAGTCCCAGCAATCCTCCCTCTCCAGGTAGCTGATATGCCTCGTCAGCGTGTCGGCGACGCCGGCACCCAGCGTCACCGCCCCCACCACCTCCATCACCGAGGCAATCACCACCGCAACTCGCATGGTAAGGGCCCCGCTCCCTATCGACGTGCCGAACGCATTGCCCACGTCGTTCGCCCCCAATCCGTACGCGAACAGCGCAGCGAAGATGCAGCCGGCACTGAATACATAAGGACTGCTCGCGTTCATCACCATATCACCATCATCATCGTCGTAGGAAAGGATTAAGTTTCTAATCTCCCCGCTACCACGCCCGTCGGCATGCGTCCCTCTCGACCGCGCCCCGGAGGCGACCCTCAACGAGACCGGACTCAGTTAGGGCCTCCACGCCTATCCTATGGAGAAGCCCCTCGCAGGAGTGAGACTCCAGCAGCTCAGTGACATAACGCCCACGCCCCACGAAGACGAAGCGAAGCAGAACGAGAGAAGCCGAGGAGGGGCCTCGAAATTTTTTCCACTTTTGGTATTTGGTATTCATGAGTGTAAAAGGGTAACACCTCGGGTGAGCACAAGAGGGGCGATCATCTTGCCATGGCCGGCGCCGGGGGTTCAGAGACCCTGTTGAGGGCGGTACACGAGCTGTACCACAACCCCGACAAGGAGGTGAGTCGTCCCTCTGGGATGTGGACCACCGCGAATGCGCAATGGACCTCACCGGGAAGCCAGTTTTGGGATGGCGTGGCGCGAGGACGTCCGCCCCATCTCTCTCACTCTGCCTGTCTGTCTCTCTCGCCTGTCTCTCATGAGGGAGTTTCTCCTCCCGCACGGCCCTCCTCGGGCCAGGATTGCATTCGCTGACGCCGACGATGATCTCCTTTTCGTTTCGACGGGCCTCCTTGACTCGTGCAGGTGAAGAAGCGGGCGGAGCAGTGGTTTGGCGAGTTTCAGCGCTCCTTCGAGGCTTGGACGAGCTTGTTGGAGGTGCTGCAGAACTCGGGCTGCCCGACCGAAGCGAGGCACCTGTGCTCGATAGGATTGAAGAACAAGGTAAAGTACCGGGATCGGACCGGCCCGCGAGCGCTCTCCCTTCGCCGCGGCCGCGGATCAACCCAACTAACAACCCAAACTCCCTCCGTCTCGATCTCAATGTGCGCGTTTGCGTGTGCAGTGCCTGCTCGACCTGGAGGGACTGCCGAAGGAGTCCGTGGACGTCCTCAGGGAATCGATAGTCTCGCTGCTCTTGGCGGCGGAGCCTCTCAATGGGCCGATCAGGACGCAGCTGTGCCTGGCGTTCTCCGGGATAGCCGCCCACGTCCCGGGCCCGGACTGGAACGGGGTGGGCATGGTGCCGTGGGTCGAGCAGAGGCTGTCGGGGGGAGCGAAACCGTTGTCCGTGGTAAGAATGGTCGAAATCATGTGTATACTAGCCGAGGAGTACGGCAGCTACAAGCCGGCCGTGCACCCGAATAGGAGGAGGCAATACTGCAAGGAGCTGGAGAGCTCCTCGGCGAAGGCCTTCCAGATGCTCACGTTCGCGGCGCAGGAGCAAGCGCTCCTGAACGACGCAAAGCCCCTCAAGTGCTTGCTGCAGGCTTTTTCCTCGTGGCTGAACTTGGGGGGCCCGGAGAAGCTCAAGGCGAGCTGCGCCAACACGCCCCTCCAGTTGCACAACCACCCCCTCGTGGCCCTGTCGGTGAATTGCCTGCAGAGCCAAGACATGGAGGTGTTTGACATGGCGGTAGACGTGATGTGCACGCTCGTGAACTGCACGCTCTCGGAAAACGTAGAAGTCATCACGCCAGAGGCTGTAGAGTTAGTAAATATGTTGATGGGAAGCGCCCTCTCCCTCAGGCCCAGGCTCTTGCAGTACGTCTCCGACACAAAGGCTGGCAAGGACGTGATAGAGATGGAGGACATGGTGAAATCGATAGCAAAGTTCCTTGTCGAAATTTCGGAGGCGTACATCTTCTACATCGCCAAGGGCCAGTCCGATTTCCTCGTCATGGTCGAAGCCATGCTCGAAGTCGCGAGCCACCCGGACAACGAGGTGTCCTCCATGACATTTGGGTTCTGGTACAGGTTGTCCAAAATACTGGTGATCGGGGTGGATCCCGACACGGAGATGAAGGTCTTGGGCGAGATGCGCCAGCCCCTGATAGAAATGTTCAATCCGGCCTTTTCCAAGCTGGTGGGTCACCTGATAGAGCACGTAGTCTTTGCGGATGACGTGGATTCCTGGTCGAAGGGCGACCACAAGGACTTTAGAAAGGTCAGGTACACGATCTCGGACACCCTGACGGACGCAAATTTGATTCTTGGCCCAGACACGACTTTGAGCTTGATTTTGGAGCCTCTGCAAGTCCACCACTCGGAATGCAGCGCGGGAAAGTCGTTCGATTGGCGAATTGCGGAGGCAGCGTACTTCTGCTCCAAATCAATTTCCAGGAGCATGCCATTTGACTCTGCCCTCGTGTACAACTTGCTCTGCGCGATCCCAACCCTGCCGCGCCAGCCTCAGCTCCTGTACACGTCCTGCTCGGTAGTTGGTTCGTTTTCAAGCTGGGTTGCGGGGGCAATGAAGAAGGGCAAGCTTCCCGATGCCTCGCTGCTCACCTCGCTGCTTTCCTTTAGTTCCGGGGCCTTGCAAGACAAGGATGCCAGCTCCGCAGCGGCAATAGCATTCAAGCACTTGTGCGACTCTTGCTGTGGGCTGCTGGGAGAATTCAGCGAGCAGCTGTTCTCGGTCTACAATGCAGTGATCACGGGATCACCGGGGGCATTGGAGTCCGAGGACGTCATTGAGGTGCTGGAGGGCGTGATTTTTGTGGCCATGGCGATGGACGCGGACAAGAAACAAGCTGCGGTACAGGTGATTGTGCAACCGATATTGACGCCCCTGCAGGCAATGCTGGGCGGGTCGCCTGCTGGGAACGAGGTCCAGGCTCTGAGGCTGCTGGAGCAGCTGGAAACAGTTTACAAGAACGTCTCTGACAAGCAGCTAGTGATGCAGCTGTTGGACCACACCTCCTCGATTTTCGACAGGGCCCTTGAGGTGCTTGGCCCTCACGTGGAGTGCGCAGAGAAGGTGTGCAGTGCTCTCAAGTACGGCTTGAAGACTACGGGAACTTCCACGGCCCAGGAGCTGCTGCAGCACCTATTCACGAACATCCCCCTGAGGTTCTCACGGTATTCCCACCCATGCTTGCTCTATCTCAGCAGCGAGCTCGTGAAAATCTTTGGGGGCCAAACGCAGTCCCACGGTTGGCTCCAAGCCCTTGTCTCGGGCCTTGTCGCAAAGTCGCACAACAAGCTGATGGAAATAAAAAACTTTGACAGCCGACCAGATATTGTGGATGACCTCTTCCTGCTGGCGGGCCGTGTGCTGACTTACGCGCCGGCGATTCTTTTTCTTGAGGGAGGCTTCCAGACCTTGCAGCTCTTGTTCAATTGCGCGGTTGCTGGAATGTATATCAACCACAGAGATGCCCTGCTGTCGATCTACGCGTTCTTTTACTTGCTGCTAGACACCAAGAATGAGTACTCTGCGAAAGCACTGGAAGCTGTGCTCGTCCCTGCTGGCCTGATACTGACGAAGAAGCTGCTAGCTGGCATCACAGGCGCCGTTCCAAAGGCTTATCTGGAGGACCTGGGGGAGAGCCTGCATAGGATGCTCCGCGTTGCCAAGCAGCTTGGATTGTCTTGGCTTCACGAGTCCCTTTCGTGCATTCCACGGACTTCACTCTCGGACGAAGAAAAGCAAACTTTCATGGTCGCAGCTCAGGAGTACTTGTCGAACGGCAGGCACAGAAGCTTTCTCCAGCAGGTGAAGGAGGTCTCTCAAATTTGCAGACGCAACGATAAAGTGATGAGGGAATGCAATGCCTCGTTGCTAGCCTCTTCGTAAAAGCCCGATAGCGCATGGTACACAAAGACTTAATTTGATACATTACAATTTGTTAAAGAAGAGCATGAAAGAGTCTCTCTGGGCTCTCACCTCTTCCCAAGAGCTGGCTCGGACGAAACTGTCGTTGTACAAGTGCCAATCGTCCCCATCGCCTCTTACGAATGACACGTAGTGCCCAGACTCTGCACCGCCGCGGTGGAAGACTGCCCCGTAGAGTTCAAAGACTGCCCCGGAAGGAGAGATTCCTGGCGTTTGGGGGGCCAGAGAGGAGGGAGCCAATTCTCTCTCTTCCTCTTCCTTTTCGGGTGTGTTGGCGTTGGCGTTTGTCCGCGCATCCAGGGCTGGAAGGGAGACTGTTTTGTCCATCGGGTGGTCCAGCGTGTTCTTGTGAAGCTTTCCTGCATCGGTGGAAACGAGCCTTTTCATGTGGACGCACAACACTGTCGGGAACCTCTTCAGGGTCTGCGTTTTCTCGTGTTTGATGTTGCGACCCTTGCAGGAATCGCAGTCCTTGAATATCTCCTCTGCCGCGAAGTACCTTTCCACGAGCCCCTGAACAGAAATCGGGACCTCCTGAGAAGTTGGGAGCGTTACGGATATGTTCTTGAAGGACTCAGCGGAAGAGGACTTGTGCCCACACGAGGAGCAAGTGTAGCTGTGCTCCACCGATCCCGTGAAGGGGGAGCTGGGGCAGCTCGTGGTCGCCAGCGTCCCCCTGCCCTCCACCTCGCCGCCCTCGTCCAGCCTGGATTGATCGTCCAGCTTCTCAAGCAGCCTCAGGTAGAACTCGTGAGAGTCCTCCTGCTGCCCACCTCTGAACATGAGGAGTTCAGTTGGGGGGCGCACCGCCTCGCCCCCATCCTTTCCCTTGATGAGCACGTTGAGGGCCCCCGCCACGCCCTTGCTTCCTCGACAAACTCGCCTCGCGAAGCTCGGCGTGCGGATCAGGACGCTCAGAACGGCGTTCATGTAGCAGGTCTGGCCGAAGTTCTGCAGGCCGGCTCCCCCCGCACTGCTAGACCGCCTGGCCTCGCTTGCCCTTGCGGCGAGTGCGGCGCCCAGACTGCGAGCCCTTCCGGGCTCGGGCGTGCTCGGCGGGAGGGGGAGCGCCCGCCTCGCCTTGGAGGGAGAGAAGGACGGGGGCGGCGTCCTCTTGAACGCGTCGTCCTGGGCGAGCCTTTGCTGCTGCTTCACCGGGGTGGCGCCGGCGCTCCTCCTCTTGCCCGCGACTTTGAAGTGGGAGAGCGGGCTCTTGGGCGCCGCCTTCGAGGGCGTGTACACCCTCGCGACCTCCTCCACCTTGGGGGCGAAGGACTCCTCCCTCGTCACTAGCTTGCTGAAACTCAGATTCTTCTCGACGAGGAGGCCATTGTCCGCAGCCTTCGCGTTGGAGGGCGGCGTGGCGCCGAAGAGGGAAGGCACCTTCGGACCCTTCTTCTTCGGCGTTGGACCCGCGACCCCGCCCCCGCGCGTCGCCGCTAGCACAGCCAGGCGACCTCGTTTGCTTCCGACCACCATCTTTCTTGCTTCGTCGCGACGACAGACGACAGATGGCGGGCGAATTGCGCGGGAATCCTCCTCACTCAAGGCCGAGGAGCCGAGGAGCCAAGGAGCGTTACGGTGCGGAGGGGGAGACGGAGACTGGACTGGATGGCTTGGGCGGACGGAGGGTTCGAGGCCGATGATGGAGCACCGTCCACCCTGCAGGCCACGGCACTTGGGGCTTCTCCCGCTGCGATGACATTCCGGGACGTTGCCGTCGTCGTCGACGACGAAGACCGCTCTTGGCCGGCTTCCGCTTCTCCCGAGGGGGGAGGAGGTTGGCGAAGAAAGGAAGAGTCTAAGTCTTGCGTTGGACTTGTACAGGTTGAGACCTGATTTATTAAAAGAAAAAAGCAAAGCCTTGCTGGGACCTCAGCAGCTGACCGAGCAACCGGCGAGCGCCTCGTAGATGACGGCCCTGACGAATTCCGGCGCCTGCTGGACCGCCTCCTGGACGAAACCCCCGTGGCAGTTGCAGCCGTAGAGCGGGCCGCCCTTCCCCAGCTGACGCCTCACCGCCCCACAACACTTGTCGCTCACGCTGCCCGCGCAGGACATGATGTCAGGGTCGCTCGAGATGCTCGGAAGGAGGCTCCTGCCCTTCGTCTCGCACTCCTCCCTGGTCAGGCGCTTGGGGCCCTGGATGCTCTGCGAGGACCCCCCCGTAGTCGTCGGACCGCTGAACGCGGGGCTGCGAAACGTCCTCGGACCGCTGAACGCGGGGCTGCGAGACGCCCTCGGACCGCTGAACGCGGGGCTGCGAGACGCCCTCGGACCGCTGAACGCGGGGCTGCGAGACGCCCTCGGACCGCTGAACGCGGGGCTGCGAGACGCCCTCGGACCGCTGAACGCGGGGCTGCGAGACGCCCTCGGACCGCTGAACACGGGGCTGCGAGGCGCCCCCGGACCGCTGAACGCGGGGCTGCGAAACACCCTGCTCATTGCCCTGCTCAGTGCCCTGTTCGTGTTCGCCTCGCACTCGGGCAGAGCCAAGAGGAGAGCGCAAACCAGCGCCGCAAGGACCGCAACCTTACAAGCCCTCGTGTACATCTTCGTCGTGTTCGCGCACTCGTCCTCGCCCGTGGCTCTCGCCCTCTCTCTCTCTCTCTCCCTCTCTCTCCAACCCTCGCCCCACCATTACTCGATGTGTTCTCCAACCCTCGCCCCACAGTTACTCGATGTGTTCTCCAACCCTCGCCCCACAGTTACTCGATGTGTTCTCCAACCCTCGCCCCACAGTTACTCGATGTGTTCTCCAACCCTCGCCCCACAGTTACTCGATGTGTTCTCCAACCCTCGCCCCACCGTTACTCGATGTGTTCTCCAACCCTCGCCCCACAGTTACTCGATGTGTTTGGGGCCATCAACGTCGTCCTCTCGTTTTATGCCGAAGAGGGAAGGCACCTTCGGACCCTCCTTCTTCGGCGTTGGACCCGCGACCCCGCCCCCGCGCGTCGCCGCTAGCACAGCCAGGCGACCTCGTTTGCTTCCGACCACCATCTTTCTTGCTTCGTCGCGACGACAGACGACAGATGGCGGGCGAATTGCGCGGGAATCCTCCTCACTCAAGGCCGAGGAGCCGAGGAGCCAAGGAGCGTTACGGTGCGGAGGGGGAGACGGAGACTGGACTGGATGGCTTGGGCGGACGGAGGGTTCGAGGCCGATGATGGAGCACCGTCCACCCTGCAGGCCACGGCACTTGGGGCTTCTCCCGCTGCGATGACATTCCGGGACGTTGCCGTCGTCGTCGACGACGAAGACCGCTCTTGGCCGGCTTCCGCTTCTCCCGAGGGGGGAGGAGGTTGGCGAAGAAAGGAAGAGTCTAAGTCTTGCGTTGGACTTGTACAGGTTGAGACCTGATTTATTAAAAGAAAAAAGCAAAGCCTTGCTGGGACCTCAGCAGCTGACCGAGCAACCGGCGAGCGCCTCGTAGATGACGGCCCTGACGAATTCCGGCGCCTGCTGGACCGCCTCCTGGACGAAACCCCCGTGGCAGTTGCAGCCGTAGAGCGGGCCGCCCTTCCCCAGCTGACGCCTCACCGCCCCACAACACTTGTCGCTCACGCTGCCCGCGCAGGACATGATGTCAGGGTCGCTCGAGATGCTCGGAAGGAGGCTCCTGCCCTTCGTCTCGCACTCCTCCCTGGTCAGGCGCTTGGGGCCCTGGATGCTCTGCGAGGACCCCCCCGTAGTCGTCGGACCGCTGAACGCGGGGCTGCGAAACGCCTTTCTCAGTGCCCTGTTCGTGTTCGCCTCGCACTCGGGCAGAGCCAAGAGGAGAGCGCAAACCAGCGCCGCAAGGACCGCAACCTTACAAGCCCTCGTGTACATCTTCGTCGTGTTCGCGCACTCGTCCTCGTCCGTGGCTCTCGCCCTCCCTCCTCTCTCTCTCTCTCTCTCTCTCTCCCTCTCTCTCAAACCCTCGCCCGACCGTTACTCGTTGTGTTCGGGGCCATCAACATCGTCCTCTCGTTTTATGGAAATGCAGTGCAGTGGTTTCAAGCCGGCATTGAGGTTAGGCGGCTCGGAGACGAAAGAGAGAGCAAGGGGAGAATTCGATTTTCGTTTTGTTTTGTTATATAAAATAAGGGCGTCGTTCGTTCGTTTCTTTGTTACACAAGTCAAGTCTTCTCCTCCTCTTCGGTCAACCATCAGCTGTCGCTCCCGGTTCTCCCGCGGGCCGCCTTGGCCCGCTGCGACATCTTGCTCCACGCCAGGTACAGGGAGCACCCCAGGGAGAGCGTGGCAACCGTGGTCGCCGAGGTTCGGATGGGGAGGTACCAGTTCGGGAGGAGGTTGCGCTTCACCGCGGCTCGGTCGACCGCGTAGCAGGAGAGGAGTGAACCGATCATGCCGCTGTAGCACCACACTTCAAGGCCGGCAAGAAAATCCATTCATTTTTTGAGAAGAAGGACAGGGCAGGCAGGCAGGGAGGGAAGAGGGGGTTGGCGCGTCAGTTTTCCTGCGGACTCGCTCGCTCCCCCCGAGTACTCACCTTCTGGAAGCGCCAAACTCCCCCAAGCGAGCAGGGAGGGCGAGACGCCCCACAGGTACCTCAAGCTCACAAACCGGGCGGGGGAGCCTCCGACCGGGGGCTGAGCGAGGGCCGTGCCCCAGTGCACCGCCCCCAAGAAGCTCACGATCGTCGCCGCGTAAGTCCTCTGCAGCTCGGAGCTCCTCGCGAGGACGCACTCCAAACCGGGCACCTGCTTGAGCTCCTCGACGCCTCCCAGGGCCTCCGCTCCAATGGGAGTAAGCGCGGCGAACGGTATCATTCCCGCCACGGCCAGGGCCCAAGGCAGGACTGCGTGTTGCAGCACAGGTCGAAACGAGGACACGTCAGTCACCGAGTACCCAACGAGTCGCAGACGGCTCTCCAACCATCATCCAACCATCATCCAACCATCCCCCCTCTCTCTCTCTCTTACCTCCTCCTCCTCTCGCCGGCTTCGCCGCGCTCTCGCTTCCCACTTGCTGTGCCGTCGACGAGGTCGACGAGGTGGTCAAGGTCCTCACACCCGACCCTCCCGTCGCCCCCTTCCTCCACTCCAACGCCGCCCTCAGGGCCACCCTGCAAGCCATGCCTTCAACCTCTTCTCCTCCGGCTTGGCGCCCAAAATTCCATCCGAAGAAGCAGAAACCGACTTCGTCTGTTGTCGTCGACGGAGGAGTTTAACGGCTGGTCTAGGGTTGAAGAGCGGAGTCCAAGCGAGACAGAGAGCGTGGGAGAGGGACGATGAGCGGGTATCCTGGGTACCAGGGGAACCAGGTCGGGGGCGGCGACTTGGAGATGGGTCAGCCTGGAATGGCCGATGCGCGTTTCGGGCAGGGGGCAGCCTACTACGGAGGTGGGGGGTCGCAGTACGGGGGGCAGCAGCAGCAAGGGTATTACGGCGGCGGTAAGCCTGGAAAGCAGCAGCAGCACCAGGCCCAGTACGCCGGGTACGGGGGGCAGCAGGCCGCAGGGGGGTACGCCCCCCCTCAAGTCCAGCAGCCGCCTCCGCCTCCGCCCGGGCCTTCGCAATATATTCAGGACATGGACCTCGCGGTGCGCCACGGGTTCATCAGGAAGGTGTACGGGATACTCTTCGTGCAGCTCCTTCTGACGTTCGGGCTCGTCGCCGTGTTCTCTTACATCCCCGCGGTCCAGAGCTACGCCATGAACAACTCCTGGCTCATGGGTGTGTCCATCGCCGCAGTCTTCGCCATTCTCATCGCGATGACGTGCTGCCCGGGCCGGCTCATGTACAAGTCCCCGCTGAACATGATACTCCTGATGGTGTTCAGCGTCTTCTTCGGCGTGGCCCTCGGAGTCATCGGGGCCTCGTACGCCTGCGATGAGATGAAGTACGACCTCCAGCAAGGCTTGTACGTTTGCGTGAACAACCCGGACGCCCCGGCGGTGAACGGGAGGATGTCGGTCTTGCTGGCCATGGCGATCACCATCGCGGTCGTCGTGCTCCTCTCCGTCTTCGCCTGCCAGACCAGGTACGACTTCACGGGGTCCGGACCCTACCTTATGGCAGCCCTGCTCATCTTCATCGTCTTCTTCATGATCGCCGGGATTTGGCTGCGGTTCAACAAGGTCTACAACTTGGTCTACGCCTGCATTGGAGTCTTGCTATTCTCGGCCCTCCTGATTTGGAACACCCAGATGATAGTGGGCGGGAAGAATCGAAAGTACTCCCTCGGACCCGACGAGTACGTCGCGGGCGCACTCAGCCTCTATCTCGACATCATCAACATCTTCCTGTTCATCCTGTCCATCATCGGCCTCAGCCGTTGAGAGGCATCTTTCCACGAGCCGAACTGTAGCTTTAATACAACGCTCACAATGCTTTTAGCTTTGGCCCTTGCCCCGCAGGCCGTACTGCACCGAGACGACCCCGAGGGACGTAACCACCACGCTTGCCATCACGACCCCGGCGACGGTTATCGCTTGCAGCACCAGGAAGCGATCGATGGGGAAGAACACCTTGTCGAGGAAACCGCCCGAGTCCTCCTCCAGAAGCGGCACCACGATGATCCACAGCGTGAAGTAGGCGAACAGACCGCTGACCACCACCAGCAGCGCCCACCCCAGTTCGTTCCTCCTGTCCCTATAATTACACGTCGCCATCCGTGTCGGTCGTGTCCTCGCTCGCTCCCGATTCTCCCCTGGCGCCTAGTACCCCTTCTTCCCCTGGATCCTCGTTCTCATGTTCACCTGGCCCCTCTTGCATTCGCTGTACGTGTACCTCAGAGCACTGCACTCCTCCGCTCGCTTCACGCACTCCTCGATCGACAGCATGTCCTCCTTCAAGAAGTTGAGTCGGCGAAGAGAAGTTCAGCTCAGTTCAGTTCCGCTCCCTTCCTTGGACCAGCACCAAGTCGCGCACGAGGGGGCACTTTCCGCCCAGGCCTCTCGTTCCCAACCCCTTACCTGTATGCACTTGGAGTCCGCTATGCATTTGGCGAGGTCCTTCATCACACCCTCGCAAGCCTTCGGCATCCTTCCTTTCCTCTGCTGAGGCGAGAACAAGTCGCAAGTGCAAAGGGCCAAAGCTTGACCTCCTCAATTGAAAGACCGTGCACCGCGCTTTCGTTCTATCGCCTCCCCCGCCCGTCCCCCGTCGTTACTGTCCTCTTTCGGATAACTTTTTTCGAGGAGTGGGGAAGAGAGGAGGGGGGAAGAGGTGGTGCGAAAGGGAGAGCGAGTCGTAGCCGAGCCACGCGTGGCGTCCGGAGCGGTCCAAAGTGTGCGGCCTGTGCTCACACTTTCGCAGCTCGTGGGTCACACGAGAAGAGAATTAGGAACGGTGATGATGGTGGAGGTAGGGAGGGTGGGCTCGAGGCGGTGTGGCTCGAGCCTCTGTGGGTGGACGCGGGAGTGGCGGGTGGTCCGCAGTCGGAGGAGGGCCGGGAAGGAACGGAGTTTGGTGTGCTTGGAGGATGCCAGGGGGCGGAATGAGGCGGTCACACGAACGCGAGTCCTGGGGAATGAGAGTGTGGCTGGCACAGGGGCTGTGGATACTGCGGGAACCACTGGCGACTGGGACTTTTTTGGCTTCGAGCTGGACGAATTCCAAACGGAAGCGGCTCAAACCATCGAGGAGGGGGGCTCGGTCCTCGTGACTGCGCCGACTGGGGCCGGCAAGACAGCGATTGCGGAGATAGGAGTGAGGTCTGCTTTGGATTGCGGGAGGAGAGCAATCTACACCACGCCGATTAAGGCGCTCTCGAACCAAAAGTACTCCGAGCTTTGCGAGAAGTTCGGGAACTCGGTCGGACTGATCACAGGCGACGCGAAAATCCGTCCCGACGCGGACATCCTGGTGATGACCACAGAGATTCTGCGAAACATCTTGTACTGCGAGCTCAACAGAGGGTCTCCTGATGGGAAAGACAATACGCGGCTGGACTTTTCTAGGGTGCAGGTGATTGTTTTGGACGAAGTTCACTACCTGGGCGATGAGGAGAGGGGGACAGTCTGGGAAGAAGTTATCATCTACTGCGGAAGCGAGCACTTGAGGCACATCCAGATGATTAGCCTCAGTGCGACCTTAAGCAATGCGAATGAAATCTGTTCCTGGATGAAACAGACAAGGAAGCAGCCAACCGCTCTGGTGTCTTGCGACTCGCGCCCGGTGCCCCTCACGCTGCACTGGACGCTCTACAACGCAGGGAAGGAGAGGACAGAGCTGGAAGCGGTGTATAGCATTGACGATAGTGGGAATAAGGTCGTCGCGAGCAGGTACATGAAGTCCCTCGCGGGGCTCAAGGAGCCGGCCCCCGATTTCAAGACGATGCTCATGATCCTGAAGCAGAAAAAGATGCTTCCGGCAATCTGGTTCATATTCAAGAGGAGCTCCTGCGACTTTGCTGCGAGGCGGGCGTACAAGGTCCTCCGAAACTCGAACATCCTGAACAAGAGGGAGAGGACCGAGCTGTTCCACATGATGTCCGCAATTCAGGACGACCACCCAGAGTCAGTCAAGGACGATCTGGTGAAACCGTTCCTCTGTGGAATCGCCAGCCACCACGCCGGCCTTCTTCCGGCTTGGAAGACTTTGGTCGAGCAAGCTTTCCGGAAGGGGTTGATCAAACTCGTTTTCGCGACCCACACGCTCGCGCTCGGGATCAACATGCCAGCGAAGACGGTCGTGATCTCAGACCTGGAGAAGAGGAGAGGGCCGTACGGCCGGGGGGTCTTGACTCACAACGAAATCTTTCAGCTGGCGGGCCGGGCCGGGAGGAGGGGGTTCGATTCCACTGGCAACTGCATTCTGATGAATTCCCCAAACGTGTCCCTCTCCCGCGTCCTGCGGAACCTGACTGGCGGTCCGCAGCCCATTGACTCTTCGTTCCACCCTGGGTACGGCATGGTCCTTAACCTCATCAACTCCCTCGGCATTGAGAGTGCGAGGAATATGTTGCGGAGCAGCTTCAAGAACTTTCAGTGCCAGCTTAAGGCGGACAGCGTGATGGCACCCTCGGAGACGCAAAATGACGAGGTCGACTTGACCTCTCCGGAGATGAACAAGCTGCAGCAGAAGCGGGAGGTGCAGAGATACACGTTGCAGATGCTCCTGGAGCAGACCCTCGCCGCGCGCGGCGCATTCGTCGAAAGCTTTTACGAGGGACAGGACCAGCTTCCCTGCCTCGTCGCGATAGATCAAGGCGGCAAGAACATTGGCCAGGGAGACGGCTCGAACCTGATTTTGAGCGTGCTCTTCCAGATTGAGCTGGGGGGGGACTCGAAACGCTTCTTGTGCCTGGGGGACAAGTCTGTTTTCAGGGTGAAGTCCAAGGAGATCGCCGCGGTGGGCGAAAAGATTGACGGAAGCAACGGAGACTTGCTGGAGCTCGTGAAGAGGGCCCGCGAGCTCGATCTCGATTCGCTGGCTTGGAAAGAAGGGCACGGCGGGAGCGGATTTTCGTCTGCTCTGCACCACGAGCGGGTTTTGGATCTCCTTCAGAGTAACCAGAAGGAGCAGCTCGCATTCGTTGGGGTCGACTCTGAGACTGAGCGGCACATTTACCGGGAGAGGGCCAAGCTCTCGGCCATCCAGGGGGAGCTCCGTGCCCTGGAGGACGCGGACTTGCACAGGGAGGACGCCGGAATCGATGAGAGCTACGGGGAGATCAAAGCGTGGCTGGGCCAAGGGGGTCAGAAGTTCGCCGAGAGGTTCCGGGTCGAAGAGGTGAAGGGCGAGCTGGTGTCAAGGTACTTGATCGAGGACAGGATGACCTCCGCCGTGATCGAGGGGGAGGACGTGTCCCTTCCGAGGGCGAGGAGGAGCTGCCACGAGAGGATGCTGGGCCTTCTGAAGAACTCGGAGGCGTACGAGCGTGTCGTGAAGGAATTCGATGCGAGGGTGAGGGTGCTGTGCGAGATGGATGCCCTGGACGCTGCGAGTATGGAGCTCAAGCCCCTGGGAAGGGTCGCGGCCCAGCTCAAGGCCGAGAACGAGTTGTGGTTCGCCATCTGCGCGACGTCTCCCGAGATCTACATGCTCTCCTCGAAGGAGCTCGCCGGGTTTATGTGCGCCCTCATCACGAGGGAGTCCCTCCGCCTCCACAACCACGTCGAGTGCAGCCTGCCGGCGACGGACAGGGTGTACGCCAGCCTGGAGAGGCTTCAGCCCCAGTGGGAGAAGCTGGTTGACGTCCAGATCGCCAGCGGGGTGGACGAGGCCCCCTTCATCGACGCCCGCCTGTCCGGCCTGGCCGAGCAGTGGGCTTCGGGCGCGTCCTGGCAGGCCGTCCGCGGCAGCATCGACCTGGACGAGGGCGACATCGTGAAGATCCTGCACCGCACCCAGGACATGCTCAGGCAGCTCGGAGGCTTGAGCCTGGTGCCGAAGGAGCTGGCGAGGACGGCCAAGCTCGCCGCGGACAGCTTCCAGAGGTCGCCCCTCACCGACCTGTCGTAGAGCGAGACGGGGGAGCGGGGGAAGGGAGGCGCGCCGCGGGTGGGGTCTGATAAGGGGCAAAAGCAAGGGGCCTTTGCTTCATTCTTTTTGTAAATGAAAATGGAAAGAAAAAAAAACATTTGTTTTTATTTTTCCTCGAGGGCACCACCTCTTGGAGGGTTTGTTGGAGCCCGAGGGCGACCCGGGTCCGCTCACAACTCGAGGTCGAAGACCTTGGAGGCGGTGATGCTTGGCATCTGCTTCAGGCCGCTGTCGCTGAGGGAGCTGGTGGCGCTGACCCTCAAGGCGCCTGGGCCTCCGATGGAGTGGTTGGTCCACTCGAGGGAGCCCTGGTTGGAGTGGGCGTCGTAATGCATGGACAGGGAGTTCTCGTCGTCCAAGTGGTGGTTGACCCTGGCGGCGAAGGCCTCCCTTCCGAAATCGTAGGATGGCTCGAAGGACCACTTGTCGTCGTGCCTGTAGTTGAGCTTGAGGTCGAACTGCTTGTAGTCAGGGGCGTCGAAGCCGTGCAAGTTCCAGCCGACGGTGGCGGAGGTCTTGTCGTCAATGTCGACCCTGCCCTGGAGGCGGTTGCCCTTGCCCTTCACGTCGTGGTGGTACTTGAGAGCCACGTCCTTGTTCGCGACCCTCGCGTTGCTCAGGAACGTCAAGGAGGGCGAGTCGCTGCCGACGTCGTACTGGAAGGTGAAGTGGCCGTCCTTCCTCGCGGAAACGACGAGGCCGTCCGTGAGGCTCCCGTTGCCGCGCAAGCCCGCGTCGGACGCGCGGACCTGAACGGACAGGTCGTTGTGGTCGAACCTCGCGGACACTCCGGCGGAGACGTCGTCCTTTCCGGTGCCGGTCACATGAACGGTAGGCTTCAAATCAAACTTCATCTTGTCTTGTTTTTTGGGTTTTTTGGGCGCAGTTGTGCTGTGTTACGAACCTTCCGGGGCTTCTTCTGCGCAAGCAAAAGGGAGGGAGGGGGGCGGGGGGAGTCAGTCCTGGGCCCTGAATGGCGGCATTGTGTCGCGGGGACCTCACCTTCGTTCGTCCGTCAGAGAGTGTGTGCTTTCGTCGCCGTCGTCGAGAAACGTTTTTGTCTTTGTGTCCTTATCCCAACGATAACGAATAACGATAATCTTATCTTAACTTATGACTTATGAGAGGCGGAGATGGGTTTTTCTACCTTCTCCACAAACGGGAAATTTCTGAAATTCGCCACGTCAGATCCAGAAAAATCCAACGTCCAATCAATGGAGGATCCTAAAACCTAAAACCTAAAAACCTAAATCGCCAACACCAACGCCGTAACGGCACTCATTCCGCGACAACTCTCTCTCTCTCTCTGTGTTGCGTGTGTGTGTGTTGTGCCGATTCATTCATTACACAAAAAGGTTTACGCTTGTCCAATCGTCCTGCATGATCCTCCTCAAAGCCTCAAAGAAAGAAAGAAAAACCAATCTTGCCCTTGTTGCCTTCTGAAAAGAGAAGGGGAGGACATGGAGTGAAACGTCCCGGCCCGACCCCCTCCTCCCTTTCAAACCCCAAGTACAATCGATTTTTTTTCCCTAAACACAAAATTCTTTCTTCTTCTTCTTCTTCTTCTTCCTCCTCCTTTTCCTTTCCCTACGGGTTGGTGTACGCGTAGTAAACCCCGCCGGCCAGGCTGCCCACGATGGTGGCGACGCCCACGAGGGCGGGCACCACGTACGACTGGACCGTCTTGTTGACGAGGGGCTTCTCAGGCTTGTGGTCGCTGGGCACGAAGACGATCTTCCCGTTCTTCTTCACCCTCTTGAGCTGGGGCTTGTCCTGCTGCTGCTGGCCTTGGCCCTCCTCCCGGGCCTCCCGGGCCTCCCCGGGCCTCTCCTCCTGCTCTCCTCCTGCTCTCCTCCTGCTCTGCTCCTCCCCCACCCTCCTCTCCTCCTTCTCCTCCTCCGCCTGCTCCTGCCTGGCCTCCTCCTCCCTCCTCCTCTGCTGCTTCCTGGCCTTCCTCTGCTGCTTCCTGGCCTTCTTCTGGGCCCTGGTGGCCGAGGAAGACTGGGACGACGAGTACACTTGGACCGGTGGCCTGCCCGCCGCCTTGGTGTTGTCGCTGATGATCTCCTGCACCACGCTGGGAAGCTCGAAGCCCGCGACGAGGGTCTCGTCGATCTCCAGCTTGCGCACGACCTTGGGGGGCGCGGCGGCCTTGGCCTTGACCCTCACCGCGACCTTGGCCTTGGGGGGAGCCTCCTGCTGCGGCTTCTCTTTGGGGGGCTCGGCCTCCTCTTGGGTCTCCTCCTCGACCTCGATCACGACGGGGGCCTTGGCCTTCTTGGACTCGATCCAGTCCTGGTTCGCCTCCTCCAGGAGGGCCGCCACGATGTCCTCCGGCCTCTGGGCGGCCTCCCTCCTGGCCTCCCTCTTCTTCGACTTCCCGGAGGACGCCGACGCGTTCAGCTCGCTCTCGATCTCCTCGATGCTGGCCTTCTTGTGCCTGTGCTTAACCATGTTCGACACGTACTTGTCCCTGTACGACTTGTCGGCGTTCCACTTCTCCTTGAACCACGTCTCCACCGAGGACTTCCCAAGGGTGACGGCCTCCTCGAACTTCTCGCTCTCGATCAGCTTCTTGAGGTCCGACCTCGTCTGCCTGAACTTGGAGAACTCCGCGATGAGCTTCCTGGTCCTGGACCTCTCCTTCTTCACCCTCTCGTAGCACTCGTCGCTCGACGCCTTGAGCTCGTTCCTCTCCTTGATGAGCTCGGTCAGGCTCTCCGAGATCTTGTCCTCCTCCGCCTTGTGCTTCAGGAAGACTTCCCTGTGGCCGTTTTCCCGGAACTTGAGGATGTCCAGCTCGCTGTTCAGGACCTTGAGGTAGTCTCTGAACTCGTCGATCTCCTGCTTGGTCTCCGCCAGAGTCTCCTTGTTCGTGTCGTACTCCTTGATGCTGTCCTTCTGCAACTTCAGCTTCTTGATCTTCTTCACGAGGTCCTTCTCCTCGTTGAGCGTCATGCTGCCGTGAGCTATGCTGTGCTCCAGGGCCTCGATCCTGCTCATGAGCTCCTCCTCCGTCTTGCACTGCAGGTCTTTGCCAATGTCCCTCATCGCCCTCACTTGCTCCTGCTGAAGCTTGACCTTCTCTCTGTAAGGGGCGAGCTCCTCGATCTTCTCTCGGGACGCCGCGGAGCTCACCTTGAGCTTGTCCCTCGCAGCGTTCGTCCTCTGGTAAGCTCCCTCCTTCTCCACCCTCTTCACTCGGATGATGGCGTTCAGAGCGATCACCTGCTTGTTCAGGCCCTCGAGCTCGGCCTCCAAGGTCCTCTGCTTGGTGTTGTCCACGTCCACGCGAGGGATGCGGACTATCCACACGCCCTTCGCCTTGTCCGCCTCGGCCTCCGCAGTGGACCCAGCCTCCGAGCCCTTGGCGTCCGGGGACCCCTCCTTTGCTTCTCCCTCCTTCTCATCCTTCGCTTCCTTCTCCCCCTTGGACGCCACCTCAGTCGCCTCGTTGAGTTCTGCCTTCTTCTCCTTCGCCCCCTTGGTCTCCTCCAAGACCTCCTCGCTCCTCGGCGCAGGTTGCTCTAGCGTCTGCGTCGTCATGATGATGATCACGTCCTCGTCGTCGCCTTCTCCTCGAAGAAGACCACACCGCTTCCCTCTCCTCTCTCTCTCTCCCTCTCTCTCTCTTCCCTTCCCTCTCTGTCTGGCGTCGCGCGGAGACAGACCTTGGTTTCCACCTTGGACCAAAAAAATCGTACAGTAAAGAGGAATATAGGGGGACACCTGTGCATCAGAGGGACACCTGTGCACCCCAGAGGCGACGGTTGGGGACCAGAGCAACGGGGACGAAGAGGACATGATGAACGGAGATCCCCAGCCCCGAGGGAGAGGAGGCGACGAGAACAAACCAACAAGGATTTTAATTATTTCTCCACCATATTTTTCGTTGCCGCTGCCGCTTGGTTTGGTTTGTTTAGGATTTAGGATTAAGAGAGACCTACAATATCGCCCGTTTCGGTATCGATGTCGATGTCAAAGAAGCAAGGCCTCGTTGGGAGGCCGGGGATTGTTGGCATCTTTCCAAGGATCGGGAAGAGGAAGCCAGCGCCGACGCTCGCTCTCACATCGTCCACCGAGATGGTGAAGTCGGTGGGAGCCCCCTTGAGCTTCGCGTTGTCGCTGAAGGAGTACTGGGTCTTGGCCATGCACATCGGGAGCTTGTCGAAGCCCTGCTTGGTGTACAGCTCGATCTTCTTCTCGGCCTCCTCGGAGTATTTGACGTCGCTGGCGTGGTAGATCTCCTTCGCGATGGTCCAGATCTTGGACTTGATTGGCAGGTCCAGGGGGTAGAGGAACTTGAAGTCCTTCTCAGGGGAGGAGCAGGCCTGCTGGACCGCCCCCGCAAGATCCAGGGCGCCGGCACCCCCGAGGGCGTGGTGGTTCGAAACCTGAACCGAGAACGCGCCAGCTTCCATGGATGCGCTTTTGATGACGTCCTGCTCCGCTTGCGTGTCCGAGGCAAAGGCGTTGAGGGCAACTACCACCGGGATTCCGAACTTCTTGATGTTGCCTATGTGCCTCATGAGATTCGAGCATCCGCTCCTCACGAGCTCGATGTCCTCGTTGAGGTACTCGTCGGCCAAAGGCCTTCCCGCGACCACCTCCGGCCCGCCGCCGTGCATCTTGAGCGCCCTCACCGTGGCCACGATCACCGCGCAGTCTGGCTTGTAGCTGCTGTACCTGCACTTGATGTTGCAGAACTTCTCGAAGCCGATGTCTGCCCCAAACCCGGCCTCCGTTATCACGTAACCGCCGTCGCCCACGAGCTTGAGCGCGATCTGATCGGCGACGATGGAGGAGTTCCCGTGCGCGATGTTGGCAAAAGGACCGGCGTGCACCAGGACCGGCGTGGCCTCCAGTGTCTGCATCAGGGTCGGCTCAATCGCGTCCTTCATGAGGACCGTGAGGGCTCCCGCGATGTTCAGGTCCTCCGCGGTGACCGGGTTCCCGTCCATGTCGGAGGCAACCACCATCCTCCCGAGCCTCTCCCTCATGTCCCCGAGCGAAGTGGTCAGGGCCAAGACCGCCATGATCTCGCTCGCCACCGTGATGTCGAACCCCGTCTCCCTGTTGTAGCCCTTCTCGGCAGGGCCCTGCCCGATTGTCACGGCCCGGAGGAACCTGTCGTTCGTGTCCAAGACCCTGCGCCAGGTCACGGTACTCTTGTCTATGTTCAGGCGGGCCGCCCTCGCCATGTCCTCCTGCGTGAACTCCTCGATGGGCTTGTCGCCCAGCCCGAGCCTCTCGAGCCTCATCTGCATGCTTTTGGACACCACGCGCTTCCCCTTCTTCAGCGGCACGACCCTGTTGAACAGGGCCTCGTCCTTTTGGGTGGACTCGTGGAATATCCTCGTGTCAATCGCTGCCGCGAGCAAGTTGTTCGCGGCCGTGATCGCGTGGATGTCACCCGTCATGTGGAGGTTGAACTCCTCCATCGGGATCACTTGGGAGTACCCCCCGCCCGCAGCGCCGCCCTTGATCCCGAAGGTCGGGCCCTGGCTCGGCTGGCGCACGCACGCCACGACCTTGTTCTCGAGCTCGTCGTAGTGGGCGCCCAAGGCCTGGGCGAGCCCCACCGTCGTCGTCGACTTCCCCTCGCCCAAGGGCGTCGGAGTGATTCCCGTCACCACCACGTACTTTCCCTCCCCCTTCGACTCGTCCCCAACCCGGTTCTGATACGCCGACAGCTTCACCTTGGCCTTGCATTTGCCATAACAGTCGTACTCGCTCTCGTCCAAGCCCAACCCTCTGGCGATGATCCCAATGTTCACGGGACTCACGCTGTGCGCGCACGCGATATCACTCGGTACGGGCGACTCCGTCGCCAGCGCAACCCTTCCACCCTTCCCCGCCGTCCCCATCTTCAAGTCAAGGTCAAGAAGCCAAGTCAAGGTCAAGGTCAAGAAGCCAAGTCAAGTCCCACACCAACACCACCAGCTCCAGCGGCGTGATCCGGATCATCCCTTTGCTTTTGGAAATTCCCGCTCGGGCTCGAAAGATGAAGGTGAGGGAGAGGGAGAGGCATCTCTCTCATGTTTACAACCTTCCTCGTTCCTTTGGAATAGAATAGAAGAATAGAAGAAGTAGGAGGATCTTGATGGCCCTCCATTCCTCCTCCAAGAAGCTCCTTGGTTCTTCTCCTCTCTCTCTCTTATCTCCTCTATCGAACTCTATCTGGTAATTCATGGTGGGAATTGATCGTCCGCGGTGTCGACTGGAGATACGGACCGCCCACAGCCACCTGGGGAGTCTGGGCAACAGCACCAGAGAGCAGCAACGCACAGAACCGGACGACGACGGACAACAGCACGACGCTAGCGCTGTCGAACGAAAGATGAACGCATCCACCATGAAAGCCAACAAGGTAAGGAACGGAAACGCGGCAAGACGGCGCTGGGGCGCTCTCGGACTGGGACGCGGGGCGAAGACGAGACAGCAGAGGGGTGGGGGGCTCTTCGGCTTGCCCGGTGCCGCGGAGGCGGCAAAGATTCGATCTTTCTTTGCCGCGGCGAGTGCGAGGGTTCGATCGGGGGGTGTTCTGGCGCTTCACGGGGAGGGAAGAGGCCAAGATCCTCGACGGCTACGAGGGTGACGCGCCTGGCTAACGAGCGTCTTCTTTCTTCCTTTGCATTTTTTCCGCGTTCTCTCAGCTGGGAGCCCGCAGAGGCGCAGTCAGGGCCGCTGCTTCCCGCCAGGTGACCAACGCCAAGGTCAAGGTCGCCATCAACGGTTTCGGACGTATCGGAAGAAACTTCTTGAGGTGCCTCGAGGGGCGCGAGAACTCCGAGCTCGAGGTCGTCGCCGTCAACGACAGCGGTGGAGTCAAGCAGGCGTCCCACCTCCTCAAGTACGACAGTACCTTGGGAGTCTTCGACGCCGATGTGCAGATCAAGGACGAGAACACCTTGAGCGTCAACGGAAAGGACATCACGGTCGTCTCCAGCAGGGACCCGCTCCAGCTTCCGTGGAAGGAAATGGGAATCGACATGGTCATCGAGGGGACGGGAGTCTTCTTGAACCGCTCAGGTGCTGGCAAGCACATCACCGCTGGGGCCAAGAAGGTCCTCATCACTGCCCCTGCCAAGGGCGACGACATCCCGACCTACGTCGTTGGAGTCAACGAGGGAGACTTCGACCCAAAGGCCGACATCGTGTCCAACGCCTCGTGCACGACCAACTGCCTTGCTCCTTTCGCCAAGGTCATCGAGGAGAAGTTCGGAGTCGTCAAGGGACTGATGACTACCACCCACTCGTACACGGGAGACCAGAGGCTCCTCGATGCCTCCCACAGGGACATGAGAAGAGCTAGGGCCGCTGCCCTGAACATTGTCCCCACCACCACAGGTGCCGCCAAGGCCGTTGCCCTGGTTGTTCCATCCCTCAAGGGCAAGCTCACCGGGATCGCTCTCCGCGTCCCAACCCCAAACGTCTCCGTCGTGGACTTGGTTGTCCAGGTCGAGAAGAAGACCTTCGCCGAGGAGGTCAACGCCGCCCTCAGGCAGGCCTGCGAGACCGACTTGAAGGGAGTCCTCGCCGTCTCCGACGAGCCTTTGGTGTCCTGCGACTACAGGTGCACCGATGTGTCCTCCACCATCGACTCCTCCCTCACCATGGTCATGGGAGACGACATGGTCAAGGTGGTGGCGTGGTACGACAACGAGTGGGGATACAGCCAGAGGGTCGTGGACCTCGCCGAGATCATGGCCACCAAGGGAGAGTTCTAAGTGGATGGGCAACGCACAGATTCTTTAAGCGGAGCTTGCTGTGATTTGATTGAACCGGATTGCGTTTGAAATAAAAGACACCAGTTTTGTTTTGATTTTTTTCTTCTCACCCTTCGGCTTGCACTACAACGACACATAACTTTAGACCTGCAGCGGGACTGGCACAGCAGTCGCGGCTGCGGCTCCGAGCAGCGGCTTCCCAAAGTCGTCGTGGACTGTGGGGTCCTTGACGTTGAACGTCTCCTTGTACTTCTTCTGCAGGTCGCTGATCGAGCGCGTTGCTGAGCTTGGACCGTTCTGCTCGTAGGAGGAGAACTGGAAGTCTTGCTGGTTGGGAGGCAGTGGGGCGTACTCGTATTCGAACTCCTCGAACTCCTCGTGCGTCCCGATCTTCTCTCTGCCGCTGCAGCAGATCCTGACCGACCACGCCAGCAGGAAGTCTGTGACCTGAACGGAGAACAAGGTGACTGCGATGGCCATGGACCCCACGCGGTTTCCCTCTACCCAACGCAGGGCCGACGTCAGGTCTCCGTAAGGGTCCTTCCCTCCCAGGTCCTCCAGCGCGGTGCGGTCGACCAGGTAGATGCTCAGCAGGACCAACTCGAAGGAGACCACCAGTATCGTCAAGAGCGCGTGCAGGTCGAGGCAGAACCCCTTGCACTTGAGGGAACCGCACATGCCAAGGCACCCCGCCGCCAACATCACCGCTCCATACCCCGCCACAGCGCAAACGAACCAACTCCGAGCCGGCCGTTTCCAGTCCCCGGAACCGAAAACATCGTTCTGCTCCACGATCGTCGCCGCGAAAACCAGGGCCGCGAGGGCTGCCACGGTCTCGCACAAGGCCATGAACCTCACGGTGTCGTCCACCAGAGTCCTCATGCAACTCTTCACCGTCATGGCGATGGCGTCGTCGTCCTCTGTCTCCCTCTCCCCTCTTCCCTCCGTAACGCCAACGACGGACCCGATGGGGGGCGAGCTCAATCTCAATCTGTGTCTGAAGGTGCCGCGCGTTCTCTCGAGGGAAGTGTGGGTGGGTGGTGTCGTCGTGGGCGATGGTGGGTGTGCGGGAGGTGAGGGGGGTGGGTCGGGCGTCCCCCCTCTCCCTCACGGGATGGCGAGGGGCCAGGCGAGGAAGGGGGACGAGGCGAGACGCTTTGAGGAAGAAGGAACCAAACCGAACCGGTGCCTGGACCTCGAGAGACAGTGAGGATCTGTACAATATGGACCAGTGGGCGGAAGGATATTACGCGGTGGACCGGGGCGGCGACCTTGTCGTCAGGACGAGCGGAGGTAGGTCGATTTCGCTTCGAGTGCGAGCTTAATGCTCGTCCCTGGTGCTCCGCAACCTCAAACTGATGTGTGTTCTCACTGGTTTGCTCTGCTGATGCTCGTCTCAGACGGCTGCGGGCCCTCCCACCGGATCGTGGACGTGGTGGACGCCTGCGTGGAGTCCGGCGCGACCTTCCCGCTTCTTCTGAACTTTCCTGACATAGCGAGGGACAGGATTCGCACGCAACACGCCTGCTTTGAGGAAGCCATCAACAGGTACAAGTATTCTGGGTCCTACTCCTGTGCTTTCCCGATAAAGGCGAACCATTCCGAGGAGGTCATCCGAACTGTGCTCTCCGTGGATAGCGACGACTCGCTCCGCTGCAGCTTGGAGGTCGGGTCCAAGCCGGAGCTGCTGATCGCACTGGCCCAGGCGTGCGCCTCCGGCGAGCCGAAGAGGGTCCAGATCATCTGCAACGGTTTCAAGGACCGCAGTTACATCGAGCTCGCCTTGCTGGCACAAAAGTCCCTGGGCCTTAAAGTCATCCTCTGCGTGGACAGGTACGAGGAGGTCGGCCTGACGATGGATTGCTGCAAGGAACTTGGCATAAGCCCGAGCCTGGGGGTTCGGGCCAAACTGAACACGCGCCACGACGGCCACTGGGGAAGCAGTTCGGGTTACGTCTCAAAATTCGGTCTCTGCGTCAGAGAGCTCTTGCAATTGGTGAGGACGCTGGAGAAGGAGAGCATGCTGGGGTGCCTCCAGATGCTTCACTTTCACTTGGGCTCGCAAATTGACGAGATCTCCACCGTCAAGTCGGCGATGAGGGAAGCTTGCTCCTTGTACGGTGAGCTGCGCAAGCTGGGAGCGAAGTTGGACACTATGGATGTGGGGGGAGGCCTGGCCGTCACATATGACGGGGAGGAGGGGTCTTGGAGCCCCAAATACACCATGCAAAATTACGCCAATGACGTTGTTGCTGCAGTTAACGACATGTGCGTCCAGAGAGGTATCCCAGCCCCTTTGATTGTGACGGAGAGCGGGAGGTTCCTGGCCTCGCACCAGTCCCTTTTGGTTTTCGACGCTGGATACAAGACAGACGCAGTGGAATCAGCAAAAGGGGCTGTGGAGGACGGCAGCCCGATGTCTTACTTTTTCCAAACTTTCGAGGAGGTGTACAGAGACCTCACAACGTCAGGGAGCGACGTTGAGGAAGCCTACAACGACGCACTTCAGTTCAGGAAGGAGGCAGAGAGTGCCTTCTCTCTGGGGATCATGACCCTGGAGGAGATGGCGTACGCCGAGGAGCTCTTTGGCGATATCATGAGGTTTGTGGCTCTGCGAGGAGAGGGGAGCCAGTTGGACGCGGCCAAATTGTCGCAAGCGCTGCCCTACTTTGCGAATTTGTCCATCTTCAGATCCGCGATCGACTCTTGGGCGATCGGCCAGTCCTTCCCCGTGATGCCAGTCAGCAAGCTGCACCACAAGCCCAATGACTTTGCAAAGGTCTATGACTTGACATGCGACTCTGACGGAGAGATAAAGCACTTTGTGACTTCGAGGGGGGCCTTGAGCCCAGTCCTGCCGGTGCACTGCGATGGGAAGGGGTCCGCCACGCTCGCTTTGTTTTTGCTGGGAGCGTACCAGCAGTCCATGGGCAACTACCACAACTTGTTCGGAGAGACGTGCTCGGCTAATGTGACCTTCGCTGGTGACGGGGAGGACGGCGTCACAATATCGAGGCTGCAGTCCGCTGAGACTTCGGCTGAGATACTGCAGCGGGCGAGGTACGCCCCAGGTGAGATGAGAGAGGGGGTGGCTTCGGCAGCGAAGACGGCGTGTGGGGTGGGTGGGAAGCCTTCCAGGTTGCTGAGCCTCGTGGACGAGCTCCTGACTCAGTCGGGCTACCTCAATTCGACGACGTAAGTGTATTAGTACAAAGTTAAATTTTATTCATTATTGAGTACACAACAATATGGTACAGCTCCAAGGGCATCAGAGCTCCGACGACCCTTCGTCACGCTTCACCTTCTTCGACCCCCGGGTCTTGTCGTCCGAGCAGGCTCGTTTGTCAGCGAGCCACTCCTTCTTCCTGAGCTTCTTCTTCTTCTCCGCTTGCTCGAGCCCCCGCTTCACAGCGTCCTCCGTCGCCTCGTTTGCGTTCCCCCGGGTTGATTCCCGATCCGCCACGCTCTCCTTCGAAGCCCTTGCGTGCTCATTCCCGTTTCCCCAGGTCCAGTTCGCTGGCTTCTTCTCCTCCTCCAACAGCATTACGCTCGGACCACCTTTAAATCCGTGCCTCTTCAAGGCAGCCACGCTGACCTTCTCCTTCTTCTTCTCAGCGGGTGGAGGTGTCTCGGGGCCGCCCTTCTCCTCCTCCTCGCTCGAGCTCCCGGACAAGTCCTCCAACCCATCGTTCATGTACATCGTCGTCGCGCTCACCCCGTCCTTGTCCTCTTCCTCTCGCGCGAGGGAGATGGCGGGAAAAGGACGGGCGATGGAGGTGTTGGAGGGTTTGAAGGCGAAGGTGTCGGTGGATGCGACCGAGGGGGAGATCCAGCTGGCGAGGAAGGAGGTGCGGCAGCACGTGGAAGCCCTCGACCGAGACTTGCTGAGGCAGGCCGCGGCTGTCTGTGCGACGACCTCAGGGAGAGGGGGAGGCTCCACCGAGTGGGAGAAGGAAGTGGAGAGGCTCCTGCACTTGGATTTCGGCCACTTCGAGTCGAGCTCGAACCTCCGGGCCTTGCTGAAAGAGTACCGAGTGGTTTCGGGGGACATCGCGCGCTCCGAGGAAAGGATCAAGTCGGTGAAGAAGGTGGAAGACTGGTGGTCGAACTTCGAGCGGTGCAAGGACTGCAAGAGGAATGCGGAGTATGCCCAAGCGGTCGGCTTGCTGGGGGATCTCAAGCTCTCGGACGTGGACGACTTGGACGACGCGCAGGAAAGGGAGACCATGGACAAGGAGCAATCGTCGCTTTCCCTCGCGCTGTCTCTGGAAGTCAAGAACCACTTGCAGAAGTTGGTGCAGGCAGAGCACAGCAGCGAGGGGGGGACGGTGTCCGTTCGCACGTCTCCGGGCGAGGGGGGCAGGGCACCGAGCCCGGTGGACCTTTGGGCCTCCTGCGACGACCTCGGCATTCTGGCGGGAGAGCTCGGCAGCTTGACCGCGCTTCTCGAAAAGGAAGTCGTATCTCGGGTGCTGGGGGGAATGAAAGGCTTCAAGCTGGTCCACAGGGAGGAGAACGGGTGCCGCTGGACCGTGAAAGGGGATTCCGAGGACCCGGTGGGCCTGGAGCCGCTGCGAAGCTACGTCGATCTGGTCTCGTTCTTGTGGGGCTCCGCTTTCGGCAAGAATCAGAGCTGCAGGGAGGCTGCCCTCGCCGTCCTGTGGGCTCCGCTGGTGAAGGTCATGAAAGGGATCTGGGCCGAGGCCATCACAGGCGAGAGCTTCACCAGCAGCGATGGGTATTCAGGCCTGGTACAAGCGATTCTGGGGATGGAGGGCGAGCTCGAAACTCAGGGACTCCTGAAGGCCGAAGATGAGCTCTTATCAAGGCACTTGGAAGGCCACTTTGAGTCGCTTGGCGAGGCCATCAAGAGAGGCTTCTTGGCGAAAGCAAGGAATCTTGTGACGAACAAGTACGGGAAAGGCCTAGCGGACACCCTGCTAGTCGGCGCGTGGGACAAGAACGTAATCATTGCAGAGGCGCTCTTGAGTCAGCGCCACTCTTCTCATCAGAGTCTGGAGGCCGTTTCTGCCAAAAGCTTGCGGATCGATGAGCTGCCCGTCGTTGAATTTGGAACCCTCCTGATCTCCAGTGTGTCGGCCGAGCTTGTCTCTTTGCTTGAATCCATCATGGAGGAGGCATCGAGCTGCCGCAACGCCATGGTCACCCACAAGTTCATAGAGGCGATCGAGGACATTGCTCTCGTTTGGGTCCACCTTCCCGCTCTCCTGCACCGGCAGGAGCTGGAATCGGTCGCCCAGTTTGTGATGATGTACTTCAACGACACCAACTACATCATGGGATCTATGGCGAGCCTCGTCTGCAAGTGGCACGACCTGATCAAGAAGTGCGGCAAGTTGAGTGACCTGACAAAACAGATCGACTGTTTGGGCAAGGTGGCCTTCTCTCACTCTTATGGCCAAGTCCGCGGGAGAGCGGCGGAGCTGCAGTCCCTCGTGTCCGGCAGCAAGCTGTTCAGGAACACGCACAAGGCAAACCAGGAGACGAAGGTCAGGGCGGCCATAGCAGAGGTCAGGCAGAAGGTGGAAAGGGTGGCCCACATCTGGAAGCCCATTCTGCCGCCAGCGTACTTCTCAAAGTTCCTTGGAGCGATTCTCGAGAACGTGTGCACGTCCATCTACGCAGAGATCCTGTCGGCCAAGGACATCTCGATCAAGGAGACGGAGTCCCTGCCGGAGGTCCTGCTGGAGCTCGTCGGGGACGGCCTGAAGCCCTTCCTTGTGAGGGGGAGCCCGGGGCAACCGGAATCCTTGGAATCGGAAGAATTTTTCGGCAGACTCATTGGCGGGTTTGCCCCGAGCTGGGCGAAGCTTGTGGAGCTCGTGAACCTCTTCGCCATGTCCTTGGATGAGATACACCGAGGGTGGGAGAGCAGGCGGCTGAGGGCGACCTTCACGGGCGACGAGATCTGCCACTTCATCTCGCTGGTGTTCGAGGACTCGGAGCTGAGGAGCGAGAAGATGGACTTGGTTTTGCGCGACGCCGCTTGATGGGGGTCTCGTGCCCGAGAACAAAAGTCGGATCGTTATTTTACAGGTAAAAGTATGACAAAAATTACATATCCATGGAGAAGAATCTGTCGCCTTCGTCCGAGTCGTCTTGATCATCCGATTCTTCGTAGGCCTTTGACTTGGCTCTGCAGCTGCAATTTTTTTCCGCGATGGAACCGGCGAGGGTAGAGGAAAGAGGAGTCAGCAAACTGGCGATGACCAGAGTCTCCCGCCCGAACGGCTTACCTGAAGTAGAGTATCCTCTTCAGCTTCTTGTTATAAAAAAAGTAGTTGAAGGACCAGATGTACCCGTCTTCTCCGAAAGGGTCCGACTCGTCCGGGTTGTAGCTGTAAATGTCACACTCGTACATGGAGATCACCTCGTCCACTGCGCTCCAGAGGTCGTCTGAGAAGGTCGAATCCTTCCCGTTCTCCACGGCCCACGCCTTTGTCGTCTCCAGCAGCAGCGTGTCCACGTTCGCCTTCACCTTGTCCGGGCCCGTCTCCTTGGAGAAGTTGTGCGCCCTCAGCAGGCTGAAGTCGTAGTCGGGGTAGATGTGCTTTGGACGATCGGGGGACAGAGCAGATAGAAACCGAGGACGGGGTCAGTTCCGAGGACGGGGTCTCACGCTAATCCCTCTTTTCTCTCTCTCTCTCCTCGTCTCGGGAGGCTTACCTGCATGGTGAGAAGGAGGTATATGAGCGTCCTTCGACTCCCCGCCTCCGTCAGAGGTCCCACCGGGGACGCCGAGAGCACAACGCCCTCCGGGGAGACGCTCAGGTCGTGCGCGACCTCCTGGTCGAGACTTCGCGACAGTTTCTTGTCGTTTCCCGCTAACTTGCACGAGTACGCCTCGAGGATGCCCTCCACGGCGTAGTCCGAGCAGTCAACGTTCTGCATGAACGACTGCAGCTTCTGCAGACCGATCACGTCCAAGTACTTCATCTCGCTCTAGCTCCGCGAATAACTCTTCCCTCTCCCTCAGCTCTCGCCAATAATCCCTCCTTCTTCTCGGTGGATGTCTCCTCCGCCCCGTTCTCTCTCGTCGCCTTCTCTTTTCGTTTCGTTCGAACAAAAGCTTCGCGAAGCCGCCGTTGCGCAGAGTCCCTCTGGTCGAGTGACTCTCGGCTTCCTCGCTCGACCGACCTCCTTACGCGCGCGTCGTCCTCGTGAACTCCGCCATGATCGTCTACTCTTTGCCTCTTATCTCTCTGTCGTGGTTGAGAAAACTCAAAAATTAGCTTTAACACTGATAAAGAACGTGTGTTGCACAGCTTCTGGAGCGGCCACGCCGCTCCCCACGCTAGACTACCGTGCCCCCGACCCCCGACGTGTTAGTGTGCAAATGGGGGAGGTGCTCGGCCTCGTGTCCCATGCCTTAAGAGGTACTCAGCTGAGTACCCGCTACCAAGACTACGCCGTACTCCAGATCGATTGAGCTCTGCTGGTGACGTAGTCCAGGGAGAGGACCTCTCCCTGGTCGGTGTGTGTTGATCATAGTAGCTATGATCAACACACGGGTTCAGGTTGACGTTTACCTGAACTCCCCTTCACATTGGGACGAGGAGGAGGGGAAAGAACGACAGCGTCTTAATTGTGTGACCCTCGGCGTGGTCGTTCATTACATCCGGGCCTGCCCTTGAGGCTGAAGCTCCTGCAAAGCAAATCCTCTCTCTCACACATACACACACGCGCGCGCGCGCGCTGCTACTCGATCTTCTCCAGAAGACCCAGCCGGTCCAGGATCACCTTCTTGCTGCTCTCCTGGAGCTCTCCGCTCAGCACGAGCTCGTCCGTGATCGCGAAGACCTTGTGAAAGTTGTACACCAAGTCCAGCTCCCTCACGTTGCTGAAGTAGTGGTCGAGGATCTCCACGAACAAGTGGATGATCTCCAGGCACACGAGCTCGTTGTCCGAGGAGTCCACGCACAGGGAAAAGTAAAGGCCGGCGTACCTCCTGTAGATGATCTTGCGGTTCTGGTAGTCCACGAAGTTGGTGAACTTCTGGTCCCTCCCGGACACCATCCTGTGCACCTTGTGCTCGATCTTGTGCTTCTCCGCATCCGTGAACGGCACGTAGTACTTGGCTAACCTCGTCCGGCCCTGCCTGTTCTGCAGCAGAATGAAACGAATCATCGCGAACAGCACCGAAACCTACCTACCCACACGCACCAACGAACGAGGAACGTTCCTCCGCGTGCCCCCAAAACTCCGCGACGACCGTTACTGTCTCGAGGCTCTCCTCCCGTCGGTCTCTCCTCCCTTCCTTCCTCTCAGGAAGTTCCCTCCGCGCGTGCTGTGCGCCCACTCTCTTCGCGCGACCGTTACGTCTCCCCTGCTTCCTCTAGGGCCCTTGAGGCTCTCAAAAAAAGCCCTTCTTTCGTCTCTCAAAAAATTGTTCGCCACCAACGAGGGGAGGCCAAGAGTTTTTGCTCGTCCTCGTGGCGTCGACGAGGACGAGCACGACGAGGACGAGCACGACGAGCACGACGATGATGGACTCAGACACTCAGACACACACGCCACCCGACGCGCGCACAAAAACCGAAGACCAAAGACGATCTGATCGCAACGGACGACGTAACGGACGACGACGACACCGAGACCTTCAACTACCGAGGAAGAGGAGATGAGCGATCTCAAGGCTGACCCTGCTCCCAAGGCGGCCCCCGAGCCGAAGAGGGCTCAGCCCAAGCCCAAGGCGAAGCCGCTCTCCCAGGCGGAGCTCGCGAGGCAGATGAAGGAGATGCAGGAGCTCGTGGCGAGGCAGAGGATGCTGGAGAAGCAGATCCACGAGATGGGCGGGGACGAGGGCGTGAACGCCCTCTCGGAGGTCCTGAGCTGCATCAGGGGGCTGTCCATCACGTTCAACGAGAACATGCGCAGCATGCCGGGCCCCGAGAGGGTCATCAAGGAGAAGTTCGACGCCCTGAAGGCGTCCGTGAACGAGGCGAGGAAGTCCATCGACAGGATCTTCGAGGTGGACAACGTCAAGAAGGTGATCCAGATGTCGGACGGGTACAGCCCCCACCTGAGCTCCCCCGAGAAGGCGATCAGAGCCCTCATCAGCCAGTCCTTCGACTGCATGAAGGAGCCCAGCAAGGACTGCATCAGGGAGGTGGGCGAGGTTCTCCTGGACGCCGTCTCCAACGTCGTGGACGCCATGTCCGCGGACTGGGCCGAGGACTACCCGGAGCTCAAGAAGTGCCTGGCGGAGGTGTCCTGCGACTGCATTGAGAGCTGGAAGGTGGCCGGCGAGACCCTGGTCAGCAACTTCATCGAGATCGAGCAGAACGCGCCCGATTACAACTTCTTCAGGGAGATCTCCAGGAGGAGGGTCGAGTGCCACACCGGGGACAAGTCCAACTGCGCGGTGCACCCCTTGGGCGCCGCCGCCGCTTCCAAGGACAACGAGTACCTCATGGGTTACCTCGAGAAGAGGACCCACAGGAGCCAGAAATGGCAGAAGAGGTGGTTCGTCCTGAGCGAGTGCCGCAAGGTCCTGTACTACTTTTACGGTCCGGAGAGCATCAAGCCCTGCGCCGCGATCCCCCTGGAGGACGTCGAGGTCGTGGAGCTGGTCAACACCCCTCGCACGACCCAGTTCGGCCCGGGTAGCGCCTGCAAGGTGTTCCGCCTCAAGAACTCCGATCCGGCAAAGTCCATCTTGCCGCACAAGAAGGACGGGCAGCCCCGCACCCTCACCATCCTGGCCCCCAACCCGGAGTCCAAGCAGGAGTGGGTGACCGCCATCAAGAAGTGCTGCGTCAAGTACTCGTCCATGGAGGAGGAGGACGCCAACATCGCGGACGACGCCGAGGACCTGCAGAGGCAGGACGCCCTGAGGAAGGACGACGAGGAGGTCAAGAGACTGCAGGAGATGAAGATCGCGAAGACCGTCCACGACGACGAGGGCGACGACGGATCCTGCGAGGAGGGGGACTATGAGGACCACAAAGACGAGGTCAGGTCCATCGCCTCGGTGCATTCTTCCTTCCAGGACACGGACTCCCTGAGCGACGGGAGGACCCTCCACCTGGTGCTCCCCTTCGTCCCAGGGATCACCTCCACCAAGAACCCGGAGGAGGCCTACATCAAGTCCCTCATCTCCTCCACCAAGACGTACGTCAACGACATCTTCACCCAGCTGACCCACAAGATCCCAAAGGCGGTCAGCTTCAGCATCATCGACGAGTGCAAGAAGCGCATGGAGGCCAAGATATCGGAGAACCTCTGCGGGAAGACGGAGGCGGAGCTCCAGGGTCTCATCGGAAAGGATCCGGCCGTGGTCGAGCAAGTCATCGGCCTCAAGGCCGAGCTCGGGCACGTCAAGGAGCAGCTGGACGTCATCCTCCTGGCGTGCACCCCAGTCGCCGCCTCCACTTGAGAGCAGGACAGCCAGAGACCCACTCAAGGAGGAGGAGGAGAAGCGAGCGAGCGAGCGATCGATCGATCGGAAAGACAACTATATCAGATAACGAAACCCTTGTCGTGTTTTATTTATTGCAACGAGATCTACTCGTGTTTGTCTGCCCGCGCGCCGTCAGCCGGCCACGCAGGCCCGCTTGCTCGCCCGACCCTCCCAGTCCCTCGCGGGACCCTTGTCGGGGAGGTCGGCGTGCAGCAGGAACTTCAGGTTCTCCAGCTCCTCCAGCTGGGCCGACTTCCTCTTCAGGTCGGAGTTCAGGCCCTGGTTCTCGATCTCCAGGATGTGGCTCTTGTATTTGGCGTCGTGCAGGCTCTCGAGCATCTCCTTGATCTCCTCCTTGAGGGAGGCGTTCTGGGACATGGACAGGGCGTTCCTCTGCCGCTGCCGCTTGTTCTGGAACCAGATCTTGCTCTGCCGCTCCGAGAGGGCGAGTTCCTTGCTCAGGGCGCAGTGCTGGGCGCGGGTCGGCTTCGTCGTTATCTTGTACGCCTCCGAAAGGACGGCGACTTGGTACCTCGTGTACCTGTTCGGAGCCTCGTTGTGGAGGTCCACGGTCATCAGGCTGTCGTTCTGCCCGCCCGTCGAGGTGAGCTCGGGGACGCAGGGCAGCCCCAGCGCCTTCGTCGCCACGGCAAGGGGAGAAGCCATCCTCGCAGCGGAGTACGCTTCCGGAGTCGGCAGCAGCGAGTGCGAGGAGGGCGTCGGGGTCATGTGTTCCGTGTGGCCGTGCGTTACTGAGTCTCTCTGCACGAGCTCAGCAAAGTAACGCGCGCGCGGAGAGGATAGAGAGAGTGCGTGTGTGCGTGTGATCGAGCTCTTCGTCGACTGCTCGAAGGCAAGGCGGTGGCGGCGATCGTCAGCGAACGTTTACTGGGTTAGGGTCTGCCTCAGGAGGGTCGCGCGCCTCAGTCGTCTGTTTTGAGTTTGTGTGCCCCTCAATCAAACCAACCATGATTGGCTCGATTGTGCAAATTCTACCTGACTCATTGTTCTCCTTGAGACGTTACCCCATAAGGCCCCACAAGTGTAAACCGCCTTACATCCCATCCCAGACGAGGCGTCGCCAAGGCAGGAGGCTTCCGGGGACTTGACGAGGACGAGGACGAGGAAGAAGGGTTTAGCCTCGACCTCGTGTGCTCGAGGAGAGCCTCTCTATCCAGCTCTAGCTCTCTCTTGCGTCTCTCTCTCTCTCTTTTGCCCTCGTCGAGGACAGGCAGAGCAACAGCAACAACAACTCGAATCGAGTCGAGTCGAGTCGAGCACACCAATCAGTTCGGTTCGGTTCGGTTCGGTTCACAGTTCAATTCGTTGCGCGGTCTCGATTGATCGATCGATGGCAATGGCGATGACTCCGTCGCAGTCCTCCTCCTCGGAGCTCGTGTGCTGCCTCTGCGAGGAGGAGGAGGCGGTGGTGGTGTACTCGGGAGAGACGGGGGCGGCGACCCCGCAGGTCTTCAGGGACTGCAACGCGGCCGCCCGGGGTGGCGGCTTTCTTTGCCTCCACGACAGGTACTTCGTGGCGCCGCACCGCGCCAAGCCCGCCCTGATCGTGCACGAGTGGGGCAGGGAGACGCCGGCTCACACGTGCTACGTGGCCGAGAGGGTGGCGTGCCTGAGCGCGGACGCGAGCGGCACGTACGTGGTGGGCGGCTCGCCCTCCGGGGCGGTGTACCTGTGGCTGGTGGAGACGGGGGAGTTCCTGTGCTCCTGGAAGGCCCACTACCGGGCGGTGACCCACGTGACGTTCCTGGAGGGGGAGCTCGTCCTCCTGTCCGCGGGGGAGGACGCCCTGATCCACGCCTGGAACCTGGTGGACGTCCTCTGCCAGTCGAGCGGCGGGGACGCCAAGCCCGTGGCCACCTGGTCGGAGCACAGCCTGCCGGTGACCTCCTTGTCCTGCGGTAAGACCGGGGGCCCGGGGGCCCTGTTCCTTTCCTCGTCCCTCGACCACTCCTGCCGGGTGTGGCAGCTGGGCGCGAAGCTGTCCCTGCTGACGGTGAGCTGCCCCAGCCCCGTGCTGTGCTGTTGCCTGGACGCCCTGGAGCAATACGCCTACGCCGGCGGCAAGGACGGCAACATCTTCGAAAAGTGCCTGACGGAGGTCTCCCGGTCTGGCGGTGGTGGGGCCGCCTCCTCCTCGCAGGTGTCGGGGGGTCTGGGCGAGAGCGTGACGAAGACCTTCAAGGGGCACACAAAGGCGGTGACGTCCGTGAGGTGCGCGGGAAACGGGAAGACTCTGATATCGAGCAGCGAGGACGGCCTGGTTTACTTTTGGAACCGGGCCAGCGGGGAGAGGGTGAGGAGCATCTCCAGGGAGACGCCCATAACCTTCGCCTCCGTGCTCGTGCTGAACGACCAGGGTGGAGGGCCCCTCTCGAGCCTCTCGGAGAGGAGGGCGCAGAGGGCCGCAAGGCCCAGCCTGCAGCCCTTCAAGAAGTACAAGTCCGTCTCGGGCGAGGAGGAGCAGCTCGTCGCGGTGACCGCGCTGCCGGACAGGTCGGTGGAGGGGATGCTCGAATCCATCGGAGGATCGCAACCAGCCTCCGGTGCGAGCGAGTCCGCCGTGCCGCGAGAGGCGAGCAGAGGGAGCGAGGAGGAGGCATCGAGGCTGAACCACAAGCTCAGGGAGGAGCTGGAAATGGCGAGGGAGGAGCTGCAGAAGAAGGAAGATCGGCTTCACGCGGTCGAGGGGCAGCTTCTTGACCTCCTTCAGGCGAAGAACACCTTGATGTGAAACTACTTGTAATCTACAAATACTCAAAACAAAGAGCTACTTCAATAGCTCGCTCCAACGGGTCCACAGCCGCTGGTCGAGGTCCGTCCGAAATGCGTGCCATTCTTCCAGTACATCCTTCGTCACCTCGTTCCACCTCACACGTGATAAGCCTTCTTTCATCTTTCCAAGAATGTCCTCTGCCTCTTCAGGAGCATCTCTCTTCCTTCTCTTGAAGCTCTCCAAGATAGCCTCGCCGCAATCCTCGTCCGCTTGGTTTGCCGTCGTGGAGGGGACAGCAGCCGGGTCTGGAGCGGTACGGGCACCCGCCTCAAGCTGGCCGTCGGCCTCCTCGGACGCCGTCGGATCCACACAAAGCTCGTTCACTTGGCTGCGGGAGGGCAACTCAAACGCCGCTGACTTCCCGCCCCTCCTCCTTTGCTCGTTCAGATCAGATTCTGAACCCCGCTTACTGCCCACCACCACCCCGTCTTGCGCTGGCCGCTCCACATCTTTTGTTGCGGTCTCGGGTTTCGCTCCCCCGGCCTCGTCCTCCTCGGCCTCGGCCTTGGGCTCCTGGGTATCGTCAATGAATGCGAAAGCAAACTCCGCCGTCGGGGCAGGCAATGCTGCCCCCACACCAGTGCCATCAGCTCCCTCACTCTCTGTGATGGTTGAGAGGTTCACCTTCGTTCGAGCGGCCCTCAGAGGATTCCGCATCTTCAAGCACCCTTCCGTTGCCCTGGATGCAGCGAAGGCGTCCAGGACCCCGAGAGTCTCACCGTCCAAATCCATGAGCCACAGTGAATCCGCAAGAAGCTCCAGGGTCTCACTCCACTCGCAGATCTTCCCACGCAACTCGTCTGGAAGTGGCGTCCGCAGAAAAATGTTGATCCACGCGAGCGTCGCGCGAGAGGAAAGGCCATTGTCTCTCCTCAACAAGGCGTACCTTCCTTGGACAAAGGGCTTGTTGACAAGCTGGGCGAACTTGTCCCTTTTCTCGGGCTCATCAGTAGGCACATAAAAGGAGTCCCTCCTTGCCCACTCGGAGCATAACTGCTCCCAAGCTCCGATCGACTCGCCCCTGTATTCTACATCAGGGTGGGCGAAGAGGTGCACGATGTGCTGCAGCACGGCGTTGAACAGCCAGACCGTCCTGGACCTCGCGCTCTTGGAAAGCTCAATCGCGTACACCTTCCAAGAGTCGAGATACGTGGCCACGACCTCCAGCGACATGTCGGCCTCGACCAACGCCCAGGCAACCACTAGAATATGCTTGAAGGCTTCTCTGGCGAACTGGTTGCCTTCGCATAAAACGACGGCCCCTCGCCCATCCTCGAGCACCTTGTCGAGGACGCACGGCAAGGGGACCGACAAGTCCACTCCCAGGCGCTGAAGTACCGCCTTTCTCCGCTCGCCCGCGTCCTCCCGCGCCCCGAACGCGAAGTCGGGTCCGAGCCTCTCAGCGAGTCTCCCGTAAAACCTTCTCAAGGCCACCTCCAACTTGGATTCACACGAGGTCAGAACCTCGTCTCGCGCCTCCCAATCCCAAGACGGAGGCTCGTCCGTCCCCACCGTCCCCATACTAAAAACCTGCCATAGATCTCACCCTCCAAAACCGGCAGCGATCCTCGTCCAGAACCCCCACATGTCTCCCCCTCGTCCCCCTTTTAACCGTTCGGTGATCCCATGGACACTGTTTGACTCAAAATCTGGAAGGGGTACTAACCAGCGAGTTTGACCCAAGGCCGAGGACGGCACGGTGGATACGGAGACCTGCCGAGGACGGAGTGGACGGGAGTGCGACTTGGTTATCTTCGTGTCCGCATTTGTGGCGTGACCCCGTGTTTTTCGACGAAGAGCGACGGAGAGGACAATGGAAAGGCTGTGTCGGTGACAATTTGATTTATTGGTTGTTTGAGGTTTAGGTGTGGTGCAGGAAAGAAAGAGGACGGTGAGAGGAATGACGACTCAGGTGGAGAACAATGGGGTGGAGGGCATGATAAACAGGAAGCTGTCGAGGCGGCTTTACTGGTCCCAGCTGAGGTACTGCCAGCTCCAGGGTCAGAGCCCGTACAGCCAGAGGCCGGTGTCAGCCCCGAGCAGAATCGCTTTGAATACCTATGCCGGTGCGGAGCCCGTGCAGTTCTACCAGGAGGTCAGGAGGAGGGCCAGGAACTTCATGTCCAAGGAGGAGCTGGAATACATACGGAAGGCGAGGTCGACTTTCCGGAACAGGCGCGAGTTGGAGGTGAAGACGTACAAGAGACCCCTCGAGGCTCTCAGCTTCCTGGAGAACAAAGGAACTTCTGGGACCTCCATCAAGCAGCTGATCGAGAAGATCGCGAGGCGACGGGCGAGGAGCCAAATAGCTTTCGAGATCGAAAAGAAAAAACTGGAGTTTCTGGACCCCAAGGAGATTCTTTCGATCATCAACAAGGAGTACAGAAACGAGCTCGCCTCGAACTTGGTGCGGGGGTACACCCAAGGGTACTCGTACGAGGAGCACATGGGGGAGACCAGCGTGGAGACCCCGAGCATGGCTTGGTCCGAGAGCACGCCCGCGCCCCGGAGGAAGAAGCTGGAGATAAAGGAGTCTGAGAGGCAGGAGAGCAGCACGAACAGCAAGAAGAAGCAGGAGAGGCCAGTCGTGTCGCCCAGCCGAAGATGCCTCTGGCTTGACGGCATCCGTGGAAGGGACGTTGTGTCGGCTCGCAGGGGCCTGATGGAAGGCCAGTACTGGGACGACTCCTCCGAGAACGTGCAGCCGCTGGACATCCAGAGCAAGTACCTTAGGATTTGTTCTGATCTGGGCACGAGGCCCTTGTCCATGGTGCTGCCGCAGCTCAAGGGCGACAGCATTGAGATCAGGTACGCTTCTTTGTCTGAAAGGGAGGCCAAGGCCCTGGCCATGCTGTTCAAGTTCCACCAGAAGTTCAAGTCCCTAGTGTTGTCAAAGTCCCGCGTGAAGACGGAGAGCATGGCCACGCTCATACAGAGCTTGAAATCCTCGAGCTTGGACCAGATCGAGCTCTCCGGTAACAAGCTGAATCACAGGCTGTGCCAGAGCTTCGAGCGGTTTTCCAAGTTCGTGACCAACCTGTCTCATCTGGACCTGTCGAACAACAACTTGCAAGACCGGGGAGTTTCACTCCTGGTGAAGAACTTCAAGGACCACAACAGTCTCAAGTCCCTGAAATTGAGCAACGTGCAGATGACCTTGCCGGGGGCGAAGCAGATCGGCATCCTCCTGGAGAATAGCCCGCAACTCGCCGAGCTTGACATCTCCCTGAACTCTATCACAGAGAAGGGCGCAAGCTTTGTTGCCGCTGGCTTGGGTTCCAGCCACTCGGTCACGAACGTGAAGCTTGCCAGGACAGGCATAAGCGACAAGGGTGTCGTGGCCGTGACCTCCGCTTGCATCGACAGGGAGGAGGACCTGTGCATCGACCTCTCTGGGTGCAATTTCCAATCCATTGCCTGCTTGTTCTTGGCTTCCCTTGTGTCTGCAATGAATGGAAAGACGTCCAAGTTGAAGCTGATCTTGAACAGCACCATCTTCAGTGGCGTGGGGGGGGAGTGCCTGCTGAGGGAGTCTGCCCTAGCCGACAACACCGTGATCGTCGCCGACAAGAGCAGGCTGCTGACCCTCGAGAAGACCTCAAAGATCACCGTAGACCTCTCGAGCAAGGCTGGCAAGTTCGCCGCGAAGGTCTTGCTCAATCACGAGAAAGAGGGGGAGGAACTTGGGTTGAAGACCAGCACGATTCAGAAAATTTTCTCGGAGAAGCTTGCGGACTGGAATCTGCAGGACAAGCCCGAAGTGCCGAACAAGGATATCCTGACCAAGTGCATGGATTCCCTGTCTGGTGACCACAGGGACGTTGTGAAGCTCGAGGTCGGCGTCATCGGCAAGCTCGAGAACCAGATCAAAGCAAGCATTTGCGCCACCAGGCCCATGTCTGCACTCTCGTAAATGTTAACCCATATCTCTCTGTAAACCAACCAAACGTAAGCAAGACAATCCCGCATCACCTGCAGGTGGTCAAGTTCAAGTTCCCCTCGAGGTCCCCCGGTCCCCCCACACAATCTTCATCCATTCCCCCCAAAGTTCATAGTTCTGCTGGAATTCGCATCCAGTCGAGAAGAGGGACGCCGATCAGAAAGGACTAGATATGGCCGACAACAACCCAGACCTGGCGGAGGGAGAGGAGGAGGTGCAGCCTCTTACCCCTGAGGTGGTGGAGTACGAGCCCGTGACCGGAATGCCACCGGAGTTTTGCGAGTATCTCCCCAAGGAAGACTTCCTGAAAGCCCTCCCATGGCTTGCTGAAAACCGTGATTTAGGTGAGTGTGGTATGCGCGGAAAGGGAAAGGGGTCCCACGTCCCCGCGGCTCTGTCGCTCCAGGGTCGTGCTCCCTGCCGATCACTCTCGGTTCCGCATCGCGTGCTGACCAAGCTTCGACCTCGCGTGTTCATCCTCCCTGGTTTCGCTCGCCAAAAAAAGAATGGCTGCAAGCCAATTGCAAGAAGTACAAGGGATACGACAAAGTGTTCGAGTCTGCAGAGACTTTGGAGGAGAAGCTCAAGAATCTTAGCGTGGAGCCACCGAAGGCGGAAAAGGAGGGAAAGCTCCTTCCCGGAGGCAAGAAGAAGAAGAGCAAGGCGCTGGAAATCCTTATAGAAAGGTCGGTCAGGAACAAGCGAAAGTGCATCACCTCGGTGACTGGTCTGGACGTTTTCGGAATCAAGCTGGCAGAGGCTGCGAAGCTTATGGGAAAGAAATTTGCCAGCGGGTGCTCGGTGGTGAAGCACCCGACAGGGGTGTCCATGATTGAGACTCAGGGTGACTTCCAGTATGAGATTGCCGAGCTCGTCATGAAAAAGTACAAGGATAAGGATATCAAGGAGGAGCACTTCTTTTCCGTCGTGAAGCAGAAGAAGTCCCCGCTCTTCTGATCGTGGTGCTTGACATGTTGCGCGTTAAGTGAATTCATGAATTACAATAAATGACAATATTCTGAGCAGGGCTTCATTTGGTGAACCTGTACTGGGCGAACTTCAGACCCACGACGCCGGGGTTCGTCCTCGCAAAAATATTCTTCTTCTTCCTCGGAGACCTCCTCACAGGCTGATGGCTGGCAGTAGGAGGTTGGAACTGCTGACTGCACACGACGTCGCTCTTCATCACTTTGTGCATCTTTCTTGGGGGCGACAACAGTTCCTCCTTCGTTCTCGCCGCGCCCGCGCCACTTGGTGCCTCCTTCAGGGTGTACTTTCCGAAATCCATCGAGGCGTGGCTCACGGCCCTCTTCGCCTCAATAACGGTTTTCCTCAGGTAGTTCCCCTGGTTCGCCTGGCTCTGAGCGGGGGGCAAGCTCACGCTCTTCCTCTTCAGAGAAGCATCACCACCACCCTCGTTGTTGGTCGCGCTCTGGAAGTACTTGCTCCCTATCACCTTCTCCTTCTTGTTCATCATGACGTCCAAGCTCAAACGCTTTGCGATGCCTTCCCGACCAGCGAGTCTGGGCGGAATGAAGTCCTGCAGAGCTCCCTTGCTCGCAGAGACGGAGGTGGTAGTCAGGTAGTAGTCACCCATCCGCTTCATGCTGTGCGGCTGCACCGCCCGGAAGCCGGACGGTTTGGCATTCTCTCTCTTCCCCTTTATCCGTGGAGACGACCGTCTCGCGAAGTGAGGCTCTTGCTGCAGCGGTTCAAAGCGCTTGAAGGTGCTGGGGTGAACGTCTCCCTCTGCGATCATCCTCGCCAGGGTGTTGGAGTGGTGAGGTCCCAGAAAGTCGAGGTCTTCCAGGTCCAAACTCTCGCTGGTTCCTGCGGTCGGCGTCGCCTCGACGCTTCCCGAATCAAAGGACGACCTCACTTCCCTACCAGCACCGCCCTGCTCGGGTTCCTCCTCCGCTCCCTTTGGCGGGATTGGACTCAGGTGTCTCAAGCTCCTGGACGTTGGGTCGTAGACGGTCTGGTGCTGAAATACCATCAGAGCCCGCTTGAAGTCCTCCTTGTAAGTCTCCGGAACCTTGTAGCTGCTGTACTTGAGCCTCTTTATCACCGACTCGTGCCTCCTGAGCTTCCTCATGAAGTCGTACGCCTTCTTCATCCCGACGTTTGGCACGTTCGCCAAAAAGTCACAACCCGCAAAGATGCACATCTCCGTAAACATGGTCCGCGTGAAGCCGGTGAAAGTTGAGGACCGCATCACCTCCCCCATCGACACCTGCTCGACGTACCCATCCCTGCCGAGTTTGAAGAGGACCTCCGGGCAGCCGTAGGCCAGGAGATCGGAGTCCTCCGTCATAACCAGGTCAACCTTGCCGTTCTGAGCGAGGAAGGCCATCTGGGAGTCCGCCTCGTACGGCGCCACGATGAACTCGATCCCCTTCCGCTTAAGCGCCTCGATCACGTTCTTGGCGTGCCTCGGGCTGATGTTCACGGCCCTCTGGAAGAATTCCTCGGCCGCCCTAGGCTTTCCCTGGGCAAGCAGAGCCTTCCCCTTCTCGAAGTTCTGCCTCTTGGCGTTCCGGCGGCTCTCGTTCTCATCCTTCTTCATCGGCAGATTCCCACCGTCGAAGACCACGAGGGGTTGGAGGCCATGGTTCAGGAGCGTCTGAATCCGCTTGAGGAAGTAGGTGACGTACTTGTCCGTGGGCCTGTTCAGGCACAGGTCCGAGCTGCAGCAGTAAGCTCCTTTGTGAAGCCAGCTGTACCCATCGATCGCCACCCGCTGCCCCTCGAATTGACTCAGGTGCGTCTTCTTGGTGTGCTGCTTCAGGAAAGGAAGCAAGCCGCTGATCCCCATTGTGTACGAGCCTCGTAGACGAACGAACCGAAACCCCTCCTTTGCGACACACGCGCACACGCGCGCGCGGTCGAAGCGAAGCGAGCGTCGCCGCCCCCCAAAATTGGATTCGAAGGTCTTCTTCCCCTTCCCCTCCCGAGGAACCCAAACTGGTGGATCGAAAACTGCAAGACCCTGCCCCTTGCTCGAAGGAATCAACCCCCTTCAACGCGTCCGCGCCATTCCAGTGATGCTACCCCCTCCTCGCTCCCATCTTCCTCCCTTCCCACGGGAGGAAAAAATAAAAAACAGCAGCCCCTGAAGCAAGCGGCTTTGGAAACGAACAAGAAAACGCGAAACGAAGGCAGCCACCCGGCCGGCGGCAAACGATCGATCGAGAGGAGAAGCCCAGCCCCCTGCCGAACCGCACGACGTGTCCCTCGTCGTCCTTGCAGCACAACAATTCACTCCTCTCTCTCTGCCTCCTGCGATGCGCCAGCACCGACAGATTTCGCTTTCCCGCCCACCCGCACCGGAAATTTCCATCAGTTTTGAAAAACCCTCGAAGAAAAAACCGCCGTCCGTCTCGAGGCTCGTGTAACTGTAACGGGCGGCGACGAGTGGCGAGTGGCGAGGAGGGGTGCGTGCGAGGGGCGAGTAAGGGTTCTAGGGGTTCTCTGCCTTGTGTTGCTCTCTCTCTCTCTCTCTCTCTCTCTGTGTGTGTGTTGTTCAGCTTTCGACCTCCTGCCGAGCACTTGGAGCGGGCGGGCGCTTCGTGTGTCACACGGTGTGTGTGTGTGTCATGTCCGGACGAGGGGGCGGAGGGGTGAACGAAGCGAGGACGACGATGGACGCGGCGAAGATACACGTGGCTGAGGAGGAGGCCCGGGACGCGAACGGGGCGACGCACGCGTTCAACATCGAGTCGGCGGAGGGGAATGGCCACGTCCAGGTCGCGGGCGAGGAGGGGGAGATTTACCCCGACAAGCGCGGGAAGACGATGTTCGACAGGTACTACTTGAACTCGGGGAAGGCGGTTCCCCCGTATGTGGGCATGGCCGACAAGTCCCCGGCGGTGACTTGGGTGGAGCTCTTCGCCCAGCAGCAGCTCCCGGCGTGGCGACCCGTGATCACGCCGGCCCAAGTGGTTCTCACCCTGGTGTGCATCGGCGTCGCCATGCTCGCGATCGGCATCGGGTGCACGGTGTCCACGATGGGCGTGGTGGAGCAGAAGGCGAGCTACAGCGACGAGCCGCCCCCGAACTCGCTGACCGACTTCACCGACCAGCAGAAGTCCAGGTTCTTGCAGGAGAACGGGGGCTACAACGTCACGGTGTCTCTCCCGATCGTGGAGGACATGGAGCCCCCCGTGTACGTGTACTACGAGCTCACCAAGTTCTTCCAGAACAACAGGAGGTACGTCAGGAGCGTGAGCTCGCAGCAGCTCGCGGGAATCGCGGTGCCCCTGGAGAGCTTGAAGACGACCTGCGAACCGATGCTGTACGTCACGGGCCAGCCGAACGATTCGTATCCCGCGGACGGGCTGGTCACGCCCTGCGGTCTCCAGGCCTGGTCCTTCTTCAACGACACCTTCTCGTTCCGGAAGTTCACGAGCCAGCAGCTCTCGGCGAACGAGTCGACTCCGCTCCCCGTGGACAGCAGCAAGATCTCTTGGCCAACCGACGCTTCCTTTCTGTACGGCAACGTCACGGCGGAGAACTTCAATGTTTACCCCCAGTACAGGGGCGGCGGAACCGTGACCAAGCCGCTGAACGAGGAGGAGCACTTCATGGTCTGGATGAGGCTTGCCGCGAAGCCGAGCTTCTGGAAATTGTGGGGTGTCGTGAACGAGAAGCTGGAAAAGGGGGACACGGTGGAGGTGAACATACTCAACCAGTACAATACCTACGAGTTCGGGGGAACGAAGAGCATCGTCCTCTCCACCAACTCGTGGCTGGGAAACAAGAACTACTTTCTGGGCGTGGTCTACATCGCGATCGGAGGGATATTCGTCGTCGTTGGAATCGTGTTTCAGATCGCTTACTGGGCGAGGCCGAGAAGGTTTGGTGACCACAAACACCTGTCCTGGAACAAGAGCTCGAGCCTTCGAGCGCATTGAGCGCGAAGGGAAAGACGCGCTCCCCACATGTAATTTACTCTTTTGCTGTACACTTTTTGGTTTGGCGGCGTTAAAGCTCGATCCCCAAGTCCTCGTAGATCCCGTAGACGTGGCTGAGGATCGGTTCGGTGACCTCGACCAGTCGGATCGCGGGCCCCCGCGCGCTCTCCTCGGTCTCCCCGATCTTCTTCAAGAAGGCCTCCCTGCTCGGCAAGAGGTACATTCCAGCAGCAACGGCTTTCTTCACAACCCACTCCAGGTAGTACTCTGAGCTCGAACTCGTCAGGACACCGGCACGGCTAAAACGATCGACGGGATTCACTCACCTATGGACTCCTTGAAGGCCTTCTGGGCGCTTACGCGAAGATGCTCCTCGTTGCCCTCCCTGAGCGTGTCCTTCAGGAGAAGGTTCAGGAACTTCAAGCTGTTCGTGATCCTGTGCAAGGGCCGGGACACGGCCTCAGGGTCGCGACCCGCCAAAGCTCTCCCCGCCTTGAAGTCCTCCCCGACAGCCTCCTTGATTGTCTTCCCCTTGCCCGAGCAGCTCGCCAGGATGTGCTTCGCCTTGTCCTGGATATCCTTTTTGGCGAAACCAAAGACGCTCCCAAGCGAGTCGAAAACCAGGGGAATCAGCTCCAGGGCTCTCACGTAAGCCTCCAAATCGATGCCGCCACTCGACTCGAGCTCCTCCTTGCACCCCTCGAACGCCTTCACCGCCTTTAGCAACCACCTGTCCTCGTCCTCCATGTTCACGTTCACTGAAGGGGCGCAAGGAAGGGGAGCCTGAGAGCGAGAGCGATGGCGAACTTGGTCCCGGCGGAGGGGTCGGGAACCGTGGTGGTGCTGGAGGAGGGGGAGGGGCAGGAGGTTGAGCTCGACAAGGTGGCGGAGCGATGCCTTCTGCGGAGGGACTTCGCGGAAGCGAGGGACGTGTCCCTCGCTGCATTGGACAACCTGCTGTGCGAGAATCTGGCCAGCGGGAGCGGCGTGAGACTGGCGTTCGTGCTGGGGCAGAGCCTGTTCGAGCTCGGGGATCTCGCGGGGACGGACAAGACGCACCTGAGGAGGATCTACGGGTCCTTCAAGTCGATACCGGACGAGGTAGTGGTCCTGTGGGTGGCCCTCCTGGCGGCCAAGGGGGAGGCGGAGACCTTGAGGAGATTCACCGATAGCTACGTCAAGCTCAACTCCAGCCGCCTCGGGGACGTGGCCGGGGGGACCTTCCTGCAGCTTTACGTCTTCGACGTGCTCTGCGAGGCCTTGGACGAGCCCCAGAGGGCGAGGGACTGGCTCGCGGGGAACTTGAGGGCGCCAAAGGACCAGAAGACAAAGAGGCGGTTGGAGAAGAGGGTGGATGCCTACGTCAGGGGCCGATCCGAGCGGGGCGGGGAGGGCCCCCCGACCAAGGGGGAGGGCGGGCGGGAGGCGAGCGGGGCCGATCTTCCAGGGGACGCAGGTGCCGGGGCGTCCGAGGCGATAGAGGGGTCTCGTGGTGGTCGGGCCGCGGCCGCGCCGGACAGCGAAGGGGGCGAGGCCGCCCCCCCCCGGTCCTCCGGCAGTTGGGTCGATTCGATCGCCGCGAGGGCTGCAAGCATGGACCAAAAGCAGATCGCGGTGGCGGGCGCCGTCGCCGCCACCTTCCTGTACGCCCTGTACTCGGAGAGGAAGTTCATCTCCCGGGCCACGGGCCGGGCTTGGGATCGGCTCAAGGCGGGAGGGAAGGCCCTCGGATCCTTCCTGGTGGGGGGCTGACGACGAGGACGACGACGACGAGGACGATGACGCCTTCACATTCGATTGGGGGAGGGGGGGGGGCGCCGGAAGTCTTGGGTCTCGCCCTCCAGCGCAACCTTCTTGACGGGCCAGGGCAAGCTTATCGGGGTGAACGCGAGGATTCTCTCCGTTGTTCCTGGGGCTGGGCGGACCGGGTGGGCTCTTGGGCGCCAGCAGGAGCTCCTGGGGTGAAGTGGCCCTCGGAGACGGGATCAAGGACGTGAGCAGTGCCGAGGACAATCCCCGCGGTCTTGGAGCTGTGCGACGTTGGAGCCTCGGCGCGCGCGCAAGCTGCCGCAAGGAGGAAGGTTAAGACCATCGACGCGGTTCTGCATGCCAGGGCCGAGTGATGGGTTGGCAAACGACGATGAAATAACATAGCAATTGTAATCTAACAAAACCAAAAAGGAAACTGTTACTGGAAGGTCTGGGTCTTCTTCGACGCACAGAGCTTCCTCGGGGGCGAGAGAACTTGTGCGCGATTTTTCGACGAGGAGGGGTCCTTGGCTACGTGCATGGCACGAAGTGCGAGGCGGAGGAGAGCCACGACTCGATGGGGCTCCCCCCGCACTCGTGGGGGGCGTCCACCCCCTCCTCCAGGCCCCTGCTCGAGTAGTGAAGGAAAGGGCTGCTCTCCTTGTCCCCCTTCGGCGACTTGCTCAGATCCTCGAGCATCGCCTTGGCGTCGAACGACGTCCCCGCCTGGGAGGGCGAGATGGAGGCCCGGCTCACCCAGCTGCTGTTGAAAGACCTGAACGTCGAGCTCGCGTACAAGTTCAGCCAGGACTCCATCGCCTCGCTGCTGTCCGAGGAGGAGTCGCCGCACGCGTCTTCGTCCGAGGTTGTCGGAGAGGGAGACGGAGAGGAAGAAGCCTTCCCCTTCCTTTTGAAGAGATCTCGCACGCTCTTAAGAAGCAAGCGCATCGTCGTCGTCGCCCCTCCTCTCCGCCCTTGTGCTTTTTGGGGGCGTTACGAAGAAAAGCCACAGCAGCCCCACAGAGGCCATCGAAATCCGCCAAGGAAAAATCAAACAGCCAAAGAAAATCAAACAGCCAAAGAACCAGCGATTGCATGCTTTGATTAAGATTGAAAGAAAGAGAGAGAAGGGGGAAGACGAACGAACCCAGTCTTCGCCTGGCCGTTCGAGGAATCGTTCCTCTCTCAACCCCCCCCCCAAACCCCCCAAAAGGGAAACCCCCCAAAAGGGAAACCCCCCAACATCGAACATCCATCTCTCTCAGCTCTCCTACTGCTCGCTAGTCCTGCTACTGGTGCACGCCGGGCCCCAGGATTCTGGCCGAGATCGCCGCGGCCCGGGCCTTGGCCACCGCCAGGGGGTCCTGAGCCGCCCCCGCAGCCCCCGTCGTCGTCGCCCCCGGCGCGATCCTCGTCTTCAGGGTGGCGATTGCTTGGCTCACGAGGGCCTCGCCCAGCTTGCTCGCCGGCTGCGGCTGCTGGGCGCCCCCTTGGGCGACCGACGGGATGGCGAGGCTCACCCCGATGCGGCGGTCGCCCAGCTGCATCCCGTTGATGCTCAGGGCCGCCTTCTCGGCCTCGGCCCTCTCCGCGAACCGGACCAGGGCGTACTGCACCGTGCCGCCCACGTAGGAGCAGTCCAAGACCTGGCCGCACATCGACATGATGGACCGGACCTCCTCTATCGTCACCTGGGGGCTGATGTTGGACACGTTCACCACCTGGGCGAGCTCCTCGCTCCCGTAGACCACGTTCTTGTACGTGGGCTGAAGGTGGCTCCTCTCGGCGGGCTTCTGCCCCCCGGCGTCCTCGGCCTTCTTGGGCTTGGGAAGGTGGGAGAGAGAGATCACGGTCAGCGCAAAGGGAGAGCCCTGCACCTGCACGCTGTTCACCTCTATGGCCACCTTGTAGTCCCCCCCCTCGGAGCAGGAGAGGGTGATTGTGTACGTCCCGTCGTTGTTGTCCTCCACGGACCCCTCCGTCATCTCGGCGCCCCTGCTGGCCGCCTGCGAGGCGTCGACCCCCTCGTCCTCCCTCACGGCCCTCACGCGCACGCGGGCCCCGCCCTCGTAGATCTTCCGGTCGTCCGCGTCAAAGCACTGCAAGTCGACCTTGAACGCTATCCCCGCGGTCGCCTTCGCTATCCCTGGTGGCACGACCTTGCAGTGCCTCGGCGACAGGGGACCCGCCTTGGCGCAGATCGGTGCAAGCACCGGCCCCCTCGGCCCCCTCTCATCGTCCCCTATCCTGATCAGACTCATCCCTGACCTTCCTCCTCTGCTCAAAAAAATCAATCAAACAATCCCAAGCGCGGACTCACGCCAAGGTCCTCGTTCGTCGTTCGCTTGCTGAACCTCGTGGTCACCGCGAGGAACTCTCCTCCGTCCTTACCAGGCAATGACGCGCACCCACCCACTCACGCACTCCCCCAAAGGCAAGCGAACCGAACGCCACCACCCCACTCGCCTCTCTCTCTCTCCTGAAGCTGATCCAGTTGCCAGTTGCGGCGCGGCCAAGGCGAGGGGGACGAGGACGAGGACGAGGACGAGGACGAGGACGAGGGCGAGGTGTGGAAGACCGACGGGCGAGTCATTGCATCGGCGGCGCATCCTTTGGAGGGAGTTGGGTCTGGGGTGAAGGCGAGCTCTTGTGGGCGAACGGTCCGAGCGGCGAAGGCGAAAGGAGTGCCGCAAGTGTGCAGATCCCAGGCGAAGAGTGCGTGTTTGGTCAGCGCGTGAGGCGGCGAAGCGAGAGGCAATGGAGGGCACGTCGTTCTATGGCGTGATCGTGAAGCCGGGCCGGAAGACCGTGTTCGAGCCCAACAAGGAGAGGAGCAACAAGTTGCACTTGTCGAATGCGACTTTGGGTTCGTCCGCTCGTGAGGGGGAGAGGGTCCGTCTCAAGTGTCGAAGGGCAGACGAGGGCAGGAACGACATCTTCCTGTGCTCCCTGATCGCCGGAAGGAACGAATCCTGCGCTCTGGACGTCATCTTCGACGAGTACGTGGAGATCAGCGTGGACGGGGAGACGGAGGTGCACGTCACAGGGTACACGGTGCTCTTCGAGGAGGACTCACTTTCTTACTACAGCGACTCGGACCTGGACGTCGGGGGCACGAGAATGATCAGGGACCAGCCCGAGTCGGACTCCGAGGAGGACTTGGACGAGGAGGGTTACACGGACTCGGACTCGCCTTACGACTCCGACGAGCTGATCGAGCTGGACTCTGACGTGGAGAGTGACGACTACTCGTCGTTGAGCGACGGGGACGAGATGGACGTGGAGACGGCGAGGGCGCTCACGAAGAAGGAGAGCAAGGAGCCTGATTACATCATCGAGGAGATCACAGACGAGGGGAAGCCGCAAGCAACCCCGGGGAAGGGTGGTGCGAAGAAGGCCCAAGGCAAGAACAACAAGGAAGGGGACGAGAAGGCCACCAAGAGGAAGGGCAACAAGAGGACCGCGTCATCCCAATCCACCCAGGAGTCCCCGCCCAAAAAGGTCAAGGTGAGGGAGGACAGGGGGAAGAAGAAGGAGGACGCGAGCCAGAAACAGTCCGAAGCCGGGCCCTCCAGCAGCAGCCAAAAGGGAGGAGGGGCCGGCACGAGTCAGCAGCCTGCCAAGGGAAAGGCGGCTGGGAAGGCGAACTCCAAGGCCAAGGAATCCCCTGCGTCATCATCGAACGGCGCACAAATCCAGCGGTTTCCAAGCGGTCTGGAGATCATCAAGACTGCGATGGGAAAGGCGGACGGCAAGCTGGCCACGAACGGCAAGAGGGTGTTCTGCAGATACGTTGGCCGGCTCAAGAAGACCGGCCAAATCTTCGACAAGTCGAAGAACAAGCCCTTCTCCTTCAGGCTTGGTGTGGGCGAGGTGATCCAAGGCTGGGACATTGGCATAAAGGGGATGAGGGTCGGCGACAAGAGGAGGATCACGGTGCCTCCAAAGCTCGGCTACGGGGACAGGAGGCAGGGACCCATCCCCAAGAATTCGACTCTCGTGTTCGACGTCGAATTGGTGGACGTGCGCTAGATTTGCTGGCGCAGGCTTCGAGTGTGAGGATTTTGGTCACGGAGCTCCTCGGTTGGGGTGTCGCGTCGTCGTCGTTGCTCAAGGTCCGACCTCCTTGTCACGACGTCAACTGATATAATATATATTTAATCCATCGACGTGTTCTTGCTGGCATGGACAAAGGGGACTGAGGGGCAGGAGGAGGGATGGGTGGAACGGAACGTTCATTCGAAAACAGTGCGAATGGAATGGATTACAAGCTGCTCTTCGCAAGCAGGGAGAGACCTAACCGCCGCGTTTGAAGGGCCTACTTTCTGCCGATGCTCAAGAAAATTTCAAGGATCGCTGCAAGGAGAGAGACGGAGACACACGGAGACAGAGAGAGAGAGAGATGTCAGGGCACTGCGAGCTCGAGTCGCTTGCTTCTGGAAGCCAGGCCGGAATGAAAGGACACTTACACGAACCCAGGACCACGAAGAGGAAGAAGGCCAGGACGACTGGACCGACCGTGAAAGGATACTTCTTGCTCTCCTTGTTTCCGCCCTTCTTGTTGATTTTGTTGTTGTACTTCGCGCTCTTGGCGGCCGTGTGACGCTTGGAGACGACCTGCCGACGACAACGAGTGTAGGGGCAGAGAACGCAAACGAAACGAAAGTTGGGAAGGTCAGGCACGCCCCCCAAAACGAGAAACCCCACGAGGCCACGGCCTCCCACACCCGCGCCCCCTCCGCGCCTCCCGCGGGCGTCTTCCTCCTCGAAGGGGCCTCCCCTCGGGGCGCGGGGCTGGACACGGGTGGCAGCGAAACAAAAGTCTCCGCCAAAATAAGCGAAGCCGCCCCCTCAACTCAACCCCCGAGACCCGCAACGCGAAGAGGGAAGCCCTCGCGTTCCCCCCTCGTGCTCATTCCCTTACCATGATTGTGCTCTCTCTCTCTCTCTCTCTCTCTCTTCGTGCTGCAACGCAACCGACGCCGACGAGTGTCCTCCGCTGTGGGCGATTTTCCACAGCAGAGGCCAACGTCGTGCTCGAGGGAGGTCTGTCTCGGAAAATCTGGAACTCGATGGAGGAGGCCGAGACCAAATGCTGTTGTTGTTGCACTCGGGTCCCCAAGGCTTCCAGGAGGGAGGGACTGCTCCCTAGCACCTGCATCCTCATCACGTTCCCCTCCCTCGTTGCAGTGGATTGCTGGAAGCTCGAAGTATCGATATCTATTTATTTACACGAGAGAGAGAGAGAGAGAGAGAGAGAGAGAGAGTCTTTCGTTTCGTTTCGTTTATAGGAGGATTCATTTTTTTTGGAGAGGGGTCGCCCCGTCGCCCTCTTGCCTCGGCCTCGAGACCACCTGTGCCGTGCTCGACGACTCTTTGCTTTTCAGCTGGCGATGTAATCATCGAGGGAGACGTTGTTGACGCTGAACTTGCCCTCCTCGGAGCGCATGACGTGCTGCCACTCCTCCCTGTTGTCCCAAGCCCTGTCCCAGTGCATGAGGTGGACGTCGAAGTCGAGACCGGACTCCAGGGCCTTGGGCCAGAGGTCCGTCTTCCGCTCGGCCGGGCGCGTCTTCTCCAGCTCCACCCTAAGGAGCTTGGAGCCGCCCACGGTCTCGAGCTCCCACACGAAGTCGACGAGACCGGACGACCTCACCGGGCCGTAGATCTTTCCCTCTATCAGCTCCCTCCCGTTCTTCCTGCAGTACGCCCGAAGCCTCCCCCCCTTCACTTCTATCTCCAACGTCTTGCTGGTGGTGGTCTTAGGCACCTCCACCGTGATCTCGACGTACTCGTTCGTCTGGTTCCAAGAGTAGTCGGTCTCCTTCCCTCCGCTCTTCTCCGGAATGCTCGTCGTCCTGTGGTCGACCTCCACCCAGGGCGACTTGCCTCCCTGGTTCATCGCCCGCACTCGAAACTGTTTCGTTTCGGGAGCCAAGCAACAAAGGAAGACGAAAACGAGGGAGGGAGTCAGGCAAAAAGAAACGAGGAGGAGGAAACGGGAGTCTTGCTCGGGAATCCTTCCCTCAGCGGAGGAGACCAGCGCCTCCCGTGCTCTGCGTCTACCTTGAGTCGGTGATTGGCTGGGAGCTGCCCAATCGTGTAAGTCTTGTCCTTCCCCCAGAAGGATCTCAAAAAGTCCCGCCCCAGCTTCTGTTTCACCCTCTCGTCCGTCGTGTCCGTCTGCACCTCGTACATGTCCTCGTTCCACACGCTCGACCTGCCGCACGTCCAGTCCAACCTTATCTCGTTGTGCCGCGACGAGCACCGCACCTTCGGGGTCCGAGGCACCTGCCCGAGGAAGATGCTCAGCAGGGGCTTGAGGGGTTTGGCCCACCTCGGGAGCTCCTTCGCGTCCGACTTCACCAACACAACCGCTGCGGTGATCCAACCCAATACCAGGGTCAACGCCGCCCCTGCGAACACGATAAAATCCTCCGGCGACATCCTCGTCCTCGTGGGTTCACACACACACACTCTCTCCCTCCACTCCCTCCACTCCCTCGAGAGGAGAGATCGAGATCGAGGAGGGACGGCGACGAGGTGGTGGTGGGTCTGCAGGCGGGGGGGGGGTGCGGCTGTGAGTCGTGGCGTTGGGAGGGATGGGGCGCACGAAGAACATTGCGGAGAAAAAGAAGAAGGCTCACATCTACAGCGGTGGTGGCGGCGGCGGGACGAAGGGGCCGGAGAAGGTGGACAAGAGGAACGAGGAGAAGCAGTGCCCCTACTGTGATCGGATATTCAAGCAGAGTGGCAGGCTCACGGACCACATCAAGAAGAAGCACGCCGACCAGGCCGAGGAGGACCTGAAGAACGTGGACCAAAAGAAGCAAGAGGGTCAGGGCAGCAAGAATGCCGTCACCATGGACGTTGGGAGCCGGGGCGGCTACTACACCCAGAAGACGCCTAAGATGTTCCTCCACGAGTGGTGCCAGAAGCAGAAGCGACCCATTCCCAAGTACCACCCGAAGCAGCAGGGCGAGGGGGACAAGTGGACCTGCAAGGTTGTCATGCACGACCCGAAGAAGAAGGAAAACACCATTGTGTTCTTCCTGGACAGGGAACTGAGCGCGGACACCAAGGAGGAGGCTTGCCAGATGGCCGCGGTCGTGGGGTTGCACAGGGTCGCCGGGGACAGGGCGATGCACAGGGTGCTGCCCAAGACGTTCTTGTCGCTTTGGGACCAGCTCCACGTGAAGTCTGTCGAGAGGAAGCAGTCTCAGGAGAGGAGGCAGGAGCGGGAGGAGAAGAGGAAGGAGAAGGAGAAGCGGATCAACGAGTGGTTCGCGCAGCTGCCGGAGGTCCACCTGAGCAACGAGAACAAGGAGCTGGTGGAGAGCCTGGTCGCAGCCTTCGCTGAAGTCAGCCCGGACGCTGAGAGGAAGGTGAAGAAGTTAGACAGCGAGCACCTCGAGCTTATTGGGAAATTCACCAAGCTCGGGTTCAAGGAGAAAGACGCGACGAATGCGGTAAAGCTGAACGGCCTGGACCACAAGCAAGCCCTCGAGTGGCTGTGCATCAATGTGGATGAGAGGTCGCTGCCAAAGCAATACGCCCCCTTGATTGCACCCGTGACAATCGTGTCGCAGTCGTCGAGCGCAAAGGACAAGAGCACGAAGAAGGAAGTCAAGGAGCTACAGAGATACGGGTACCCAGCGCACGAAATCGAGGCTGCCCTGGCAAGCAGCTCCCAGGACGTGGAGAGGGCATTCCTCTCCCTGTTTGGCAAGCTCGCGGTATCGAATCCCGATTCAGTCGATTGCACCGGTGCAAGGGGGGCACCTCAAGCTCCGTCGCAAGACTGGCAGGACGAGAAGGAAGTGCTCCAAGCGATCTTCATGGAGGACTTTGTGGACTCGGGGGGCTCTTGGGTTCAGGTGTCCACGTCGTTCTACGATGAAAAGCAGGAATTGGAGAGGAAGTGCGTTGTAGAGTTTTCGCATCCGCTCTCGGGGCCTTACCCAGAAGAGATTCCTTTGATTCGAATGAGCATCGAGGACATGGACCCAAAGTTTGTGCTTGAGATGACAAAGGTCTCGGCGACCTTTGCGGAGTCCCTCAAGGGAATGCCCATGCTGCACGACATTGTGATGAACCTCCCTGACGCGCTCACGCAAAGCAGGGAGAACATTAAGAAGGCCACTCTGGGGCTCACCAAGAAAAATCTTCAGCAAAGCGGATTTGGAGCCGGGGAGACGACGTCGCCGACGGCATCGAAGGGCGAAAAGGGAAGAGGGTCACAGAAAAGGCACTCGTCAAAGAGGCAGTCCTTGCACAACGAGAAGATAGGAAAGGAACTCAAGGAGAGGCACTTTGAAATTCGAAAGGCGCACAAGGAGAAGATCCAGAAGAGGAAATCTCTTCCTGTCGCTTCCTACTCGACAGAGATACTGGGAGTTCTGGAAGAATATGGGTTCTGTGTGGTGTGCGGTGAGACGGGATGCGGTAAGAGCACGCAAATCCCCCAGTTCCTGCTAGAGAATGAGATATTAGGCGATAGAGCCGGCTACTGCTCCATCATATGCACCCAACCTCGGCGGATATCTGCAATAGGCTTGGCAGAACGTGTCGCGTTCGAGAGAGGAGAGAAGGTTGGGGACGTCATCGGGTACAGCGTGAGGCTGGACAGTAAAACCAGTGCAAGAACTCGAGTGACCTATTGCACCATTGGAATTTTGCTGCGGAGGCTCATTTCGGATCCCAAGCTGGAGGGAGTTACCCACGTAATCGTCGACGAGGTTCACGAGAGATCTCTGGACTCAGATATGCTGCTTCTGCTGCTGAAGAGCGTGACCAAGAGGAGGAAAGATCTTCAAGTTGTCTTCATGAGTGCGACAGCAAACGCGGAACTCTTTGCCTCTTACTTCAGCAGAGGGCACAAGAGGGACGAGGACGTGATCGTTTCTGTGCCTGGCAAGATGTTTCCGGTCAAGCAGTACTTCCTTGAAGACGCTTGCGATCAGCTTGGATGGCAGCCTCCAGAAAAGGCTTCGAAGAAGGGCAAGTCGAACGAGGGGGACATAGATTACAAATTGATAGAGCACCTCATCGCAATGATTCTGGAAGGACCGAGGAATCAGAGACACTCGGCAATTTTGGTGTTCCTTCCAGGTATGGGAGAAATTATGAGAGCAAAGAACCAACTGAAGAGCAGTCACAAGCTGGAGCACCACGACTTGCTCATTGTTCCTCTGCACAGTACCCTTACCCCAAGCGAGCAATCTCAGGTGTACAGGCACGCTCCGAAGGGCACCACAAAGGTCATTCTTTCCACAAACATCGCGGAAACATCGATCACGGTGGATGATGTGACGTTCATTATCGACGCAGGCCGCGTGAAGGAGCTCATGTACGACACCGAGAAGGGTATTGCCATGCTGAAAGAAACCCACATAAGCAGAGCGTCCGCAAAGCAAAGGATGGGAAGAGCGGGAAGGGTTGCGCCTGGAGTTTGCTGGCACTTGTTCTCCGGAGCAAGGTACGAGAAGATGGCAAGATTTCAATCTCCTGAGATCTTGCGCGTGCCTCTGGAAATGCTGTGCCTGAAGGTCAAAGCTTGCATCAAGTCCTCGTTGAAAGAGTCTTTGGAGAACATGATCACCCCGCCAGAAGTAGCAGCAGTAGACGGAGCCATACACAAACTCAAGCAGGTGCAAGCGATGGACAGCAAAGAAGATCTGACCCCGCTCGGCCTCCTGCTATCTGAGATGCCAGTCGATGCATGTGTGGGCAAGCTCCTGATCTATGGCGTGATGATGCGATGCGTAGATCCGGTCATGACAATTGCTGCGGCTGTCAGCAGCAAATCCCCCTTCATCTGTCCGCAGGAAGAGAGGGAGGAGGCAAACATTGCTCACTCCAAGTTCTCGTCCAAGTCTTACAAGAGCGACCACCTGATGTTTGTAACGGTCTTTAACGCTTGGCAGGTGGTTCGGCAAGAGGGCGGCTACAAGAAGGCCAGGCAATTTTGTGCTGAAAATTACTTGTCCTTCTCCGCTCTCGAAGGCATCGAAGCTCTCAGGATAGATTATGCCAGAGTCCTCCTGGAATTTGGTTTCGTGAACAAGGAGTTTTTCCAAGAGGTGTCCAGGGGGATCAGCAGGATGACTCATGGCGAGCAACACAAAAATCACGTGGTGGACTGCGAGGCGTACAACAGCAGAGTGATCAAGAGCGTCGTCTGTGCAGCGTATTATCCGCAAATTCTCCGAGTCAGTCACCCCAAGGCCCTTTACAAGGAAACGGAGAATGGCACAATAAAGCGAGATAACATTCCGAAACGCGTCAAATTGTTTGGCAAGGAGCTAGGCCAGGTCTTCTTGCATCCGGCGAGCTCGCTGTTTTCGGTGAGTACGTTCGAAACGGGCTGGCTTGTGTACAGTGACATCATGAAAACCAGCAAGATCATGGTAAGAGCCGCCAGCATGGCCCCTTGCTACTCTGTTCTCATTTTCGGGGGCAGCATCGACGTGCAACACCAACAAGGGTTGTTAGTGATGGACGACTGGGCAAAATTCAAAGCGCCCGCAAAAATAGCTATCCTTGTGAGGGAAATGAGGGAGCTTGTGAGCAAGCTTCTTGCGATGAAGGTGAGCAACCCACGGCTGGACATCTCAACTTCAGAGCTGGTGGATGTCTTGCTGAAGATTCTTACGACAGATGGAGCTTAGTATACTGTATTTTACATCACTACTGCTTTACTTTCTTTACCTTTAAGGCTCTTTCCAGCTTCTTCCTGTCCAAAAGCTGTATGCGCAAAATGCCGGATCCCGTTGCGTGTGCAATTCCCACCGCGTTCTCCAAACCTGGCGCTTCTGGCATAATTGCATTCTTGTACACGTGAACTTGCTGCGCTGGGTACACTTCAAGTTCCGTGAACCTTTGCTCACTCACTGTGTCGTCCAACTTCAGCGCCTCCGACTTGGCATCCATGGACAACGAAAACAAGCAAAGATCTGGAAGCTCGCCCAGAGTCCTTGGCAATCCCTTTTCGGAGCACATCCTTCTCAGGTTCGCCACGAGAACTTCCCCAGTGATCGTGGAGAACACAAAATAGTCGCGATCCAGGGCCGCACATGAGAAACAGTTCTTTGTCACCGACCTGAACCCGATCTTGAAGCCATTGGTTGTGCTGTACAGGTAGAGCAATCTCCCGTCGCTTGACAAGAACACAAGTCCCCCGTTGTGGCCAACCAACTTGACGTCCATAATATTTGTAGAGTAGGACATCGTGTGAGAGTATCGAAGAGCTTGCGGCTCGTTCGTGCTCCATATTTTCAGGCTTCCGCTCAATCCGGCCGTGGCGTACATTTCACACTTGTCCCCGGAGTTCCAACGCTCATGAATCCAGCAAACCTTCCGCAGAGGGAAGGTGTCCGCCCGGACGAAGAAGACCAAATCAATTCTGTCGAGGGAGAGTTTGAACAAGGCCACATTGCCGTCCCAGCAACCCACGAGCAGGGTGTTATGTGGTGCCGCGGGGTGCCAAGCAAGTGACGAAGGAATGCTCTTCCTCTTTTGCAGCTCTGACGTCTGCAACCTGGGCTTCAAGTTCAGGGGCTTCGTGCCGCCTTCAGCCTCTGGATCGCGCCCGGGAACACAGTATAGGCACACCTGGCCGTCCCCCAAGCCTGCGGCCAGAACCCCGGTTCCCTGCGTGCTCGCAGCGGGACACCACGCCAAGTCCCACGTGACAGCCCCGTTGTGTCGGATGAGATAAGCCACGCTGATATCGAGGACCTTGGCTGGGTCGCCCTTGCACGCCACTTCCATGATCTGAATCAGACCCAACCCCGTCTGGCGCTGGTTCACCGTGTTGAGTTTGTTCGCTTGGGAGTGAGGACCCACGGCGATGTGGAGTGAGGTGACTGACGTGGCCGGGTCCTCTGCAACGCTCGGGCTCCAATCGAGCGACCATATTGGCCCGCCTGCAAACGTGGCCACGTCGTCGACGATGCATTCTCTCACCGACTGGGGTCTCCCAGAATCAGAATTTGGCTTTCCCAGCTTCACGCGAGAAAGTCGATAACGTTCGACCTTCTCGGCCTGCCCCTTAGGAAGCTTTGCCTTGAGGCCCTTGATGGGCAAGGACGCGTCGTCGTACGCCTCAGTCTCTGCGGGAGGAGGAGGTCCTGCGCCTGCGTCGTCCTCACTCCGAGACCGGGCCTCTTCGAACCACTTGGAGAAGAAAAACGTCTCGGCCCCTGCCCTAGATGATGATCCCGAACCCGATCCCGAACCCAAACCTCTTCGATCTCCACCGCCGTTCTCCCTGCTCCTGCTCCCGCCGCCGCCCTCCCCGTCGTCCGACCCCCCCGATTCGGCGTCCTCCTCGCCACTCGATCTCGGTTCCTCCTCAGAAGGCACGAAGTCCAAGTCCTCGGTCTCCGTCCCCAACCCAACGTCCGTTGTTTCCGTTTCCCTCTCTTGGTTTTGAGCCCCTCCTTGGTCGGCCTCCACCTTGACCCTCGTCGATCTCCTCGTCCTCCCACCCTGCTGCTTCAATCCACCACGTTTCCCCCCTCCCCCCTTCCTCTTCCTCGCCCTCGTCACCATCCTCTCTCTCCTCTCCCGTTCTCGCTCTCGAACGCGCTCTCGTCGTGCTCGTGCTTGGCAGTGGGAAGGAGCGCAGCGCACGGAAAGGATGAGGGTGATGAATGTCGTGTTGCGAGGAGGGAGGGTGGTGGTGGGGAGAGGGCGTGGGATGCTGGAAGGGTGGTGTCCTTCTCTCTCTTCCACGGTCATGAACAGGGCGTCGGGAGGCGCGTTGGAAGGAATGAAGGAGGCAGGGTTCGTGCTTCGTGTTCCATTTGGGTTGTGCAAGAGGGAGGTGTTCACGACGACGGAGCGGGGAGGTTCTTCGGAGAGGAGCGGAGGAGCGAAGTGGGTCGAGGTGCTCGGGACAGGGCAGTTCGCGCAATGGCAGCCGCGTCGGCCACTGAGCGGCGGCGGGTTGAGGTCGGCGGAGGTGGTGGCAGGCGAGGAGGGGAAGGAGGAGAAGCCAGAAAGTAAGGCCGGGGCCAAGGAAGAGAAAGGCGCGGAGGAGGAGAAGGTGCGAGTGGGAAGGGTTGACTCCTCTGCTCTGCTCAAACTGGACAGCGATGACCAGGACTTCGAGCAGAGGGCGAGGGAGAAGAAGTGGCCGCACAAAATAGTCAGTATTAGGAGGACGGCCAAGATCACAAAAGCTGGCGTTCTCAACAGTTTCTCCGCCTTCCTGATCGTAGGAAACAGGAACGGCCTGATCGGCCATGGCAAAGGCAAGTCAAACGACGCGAAGAAGGCCGTCGAGAGGGCTTACACCAACGCCATGGGGAACCTTATAGCAATAGAGCTCTTCGACAACCATACTATCCCTCATAATATCGAGCACAGGTTCAAGAAGACGAAGGTGAACCTTTACTCGGGGAAGCAGGGCACCGGCATCATAGCGAACGAGCTTGTCTCGACGATTTGCAACCTCGCTGGAATTCAGAACCTGAAGGCAAAGGTGCACGGGGTTCACCACAAGAGGAACACCGTCAAGGCCGTTTTCGAGGCTCTTGAGCTGGTCTACTCTGTGGACGAAGTGAAAAGGACGAGAGGAGCGGACCTCAGATTGTACTGAGCGCGCCGCAGAGACGCGGGAACTGGCGCCATTGTGTACAGAATAAGATTTTTATTGTCTAATGCCAGCTTCATTAGTAATGTTCAACGGCAGTGTTTCTCTCTCACTTTCCTGGGTTCTGCGCAGCCGCAGCGGCCGCTGCAAGAGCCTGTCTCCTTTCTGCTGCGTACTGGATAACAGCCTGAAGTCCTTGCTGCACGTTCAAATCTAGGGCGGAAGTGCAAGCTTGGAACTTCTCGGCGTCGTTCTGCTGCATGAGGTTCAGGCTGTCAGAAAAGTACACGTGGGCGTCAACGTTATCAAGGGGCGACGAGACAATGTCCTCTTCCTCGTCCCAGTAATCGTAGAAGTCGTCCCAGTCTTCTTCATCGTCCTCCTCGTCTTCCTGATCGAACAGCTGGTCCCTCATCTTGCTCGCTTTTAGCTTCCAATTCTCGTCGTCGTCATCCTCCTCATCCTCATCCTCATCCTCATCCTCCTCGTCGTCGTCGGACTCTTCGTCTGAGCCAGACTCTTCCGCCAAGGACTGCTGCTTTTCCTCCCGGAGCTCCTTCAAATCCGAGCACAGCTTGACGGTCCCCATGATCAGCTGCCCGATTCCAGCGCTCAGTTCCGGGGGCAGCTGACCTATCGGCAGGTGCAGGATGGACGCCAGACCAATGATGTTGATTTTTTTGTCGTTCTCCCTCTTGAAGTGTTGAACCCGGCCCTTCTTGGTAGCCTTCCAGATCATCTCGAACCATTTCGAGAACACCTGCTGGATCAAGCCGTGCTTTTGCAGAATCTGTATCGTGAGCACCGGGTTGTAGTACAGCGCGTTGGCAACGACCTGAATGAGGAGGTCCAAGAAAAACTTCTTCTCAATCTTCGGATCCAGCAACTTGCCTGCAGTTAGCATCAAGAAAGGCTCAATGTACTGGTCGACGTGCCCCTTGCAACTCAATAGTATACACTCCATCAAACGTGGCGCAGGGATCATGTCCTCCTCCATGGTGTCCATGGCATACACCCTCTGCATTAGATTGTAAGCGGACCCCATGTAGTCCGGGTTCTTGCAGGTCAAGAATCTCTCCGTTCCCCTCGAAATGTAGTTATCGAGTGGAATGAGAATGTTCTCAAAGTACTCCACGGCCCAGTCGTGCACGGCCTCCACAATCATGGGCCACAGCCGCCACATGTTGTCTGAAATGACAGGGGAGTAGTACGTGAAGTAGGAGATCAGTTCCAGAATCTCCTCAAACACGTCTTGCCCTTCGGTCGAAAGCATTCTGTACATGATGGGGAAAACTAGTGGTTCTAACTCGGTGTACATTGCGGGAAGGGATGAGATACTCTCCAAGATGGTCCCCAAAGCGCGCAGCACCCCCAGTGTTGCTAGAGCCCCCATGTCGTCATCATCGTCCCCCTCAATGCACTTCCAGAAGCTCATTGTCAGCTGCTGGCAGATCGTGGCAGCAAATGGTGCAATCTCATCACCAAACTTCTCCACGATGGATTCCAGTGTGTGGATCAGATCATCGTTCTCGATCTCATTTATCAGCTTCATGAACTCGTTCAGCAGCTGAGGCAAAACACCACGAAGAAGATCCAAGTCCTTCACGCTCTCGACAAAGGACCTGAGTGCTACCGAGGCGTCCACCCTCACGGGCAGCTCCGGGTCTTGAAGCCTGGCGGAAACGTTCGACAAAAAGATAGAGAAAGTTTGGCCCTTTCCTCTCCCATCGGAGAACTTGAAGTCTGCAAACATTCCCAGGCACCACACCCCCTTGGCCCTCAAGAATCCTGTGGGGTGGTTCACGACTGGTGCGACATACGTGTGAAGAATCTGTTCCACCTGCTCCTTGTATGGCGAGGTGTTCTTCAGCTTCTCCGCCAGGGAGCCCAAAATGAGTAGGGCCCCATCCATTTGCCGTTCCAGGGCAGGGTTGTTTTCCTTGCCAGCCGTGTTCATGAATTGGACAAAGACGCTTCCAATGTGGTTGACCAGCGGCGGCAGATTCTCCTTGCACGGGATCTTGCAGCTCGTCATGTCGATGAAAAAATGAATCACTTGCGATCTCGTAGTATACAAGTCCTCGAGCAGGTCGTACCCCTTCCTCACGTACTCGTGTGGGTCCTCCTCCCACAGTTCCGCGTCCTCGTCCGAGAAGCAAGCCAGTGGAAACAAGATGTTGAACATGAGCTGCTGGAGGTGAGGCCTCATCATCGCATACGTCTTCTTTTTTGGCATCGCATGCGTTAGGTACTGAAGGGCCAGGTTCGTGCATCTCTGCGATATGTACTGCCCTTGCTGAAGTCCCGCGAGCATGGTCATGATGCTCTGAAGGAACTGGCAGCTGCAATGCGTGTCGAAAAGGACCGCAAAGGGGTACATGGGCTCGTCAGGCTTGACCTTCATGTCGTACTTGTTGAACAACTTGTTCAATATATGCAAAACCCACTTTTTCACTTTCCACCACTGTTCCTTGCACGCCGGGGCGACGTCGCTTGGCACTTGAGCTTCCAGCAGCACCTTGAGAGCGTTCATCCAAGCGTGAAAGTGGTCCTCCTGCATCAGCAGCTTGGGAACGGACAGATAGACCGTCGACCAGTATATTTTACAGCACAGCTTGAGCATCTCCACTATCTCCAGGGTCTTGTTCTCCGTCGCCAGCAGCTGTTGAAAGATCTGAATCAGCACAGGGAAGACGTGGTTCACCACATGGTACAGGGGCTCCCTGTCCTCCTCGCTCTTGTACTCGTACTTCCTCGTCAGCATACGCAGAGCGTAGAGCCCGGCGTAGATCTTCGGCGGGTCCTGGCTCGCGATGCTGTTGAAGACTGCCTCGAGCAGCGTCGGCCACTTGTCTGGATAGTCGCAATAAATTATGCTCTTGATGCACTCTGCAATCTGCACCCTCACGAGGGACGGGCTGTGCACCAGCGCCAGGAGAACGTTCTGCTTCACGATGTCCTTGTCATTCGCAGGGATGAAGCCGTTGTCCTCGCCCTCTTTGCCCCAGCCCCTGCTGACCAAGTTCTTGAAGGATATGGCCGCCACCTGCCTTATCGACATGTCCATGCCCTCCACGACAGCGATCTGCGGGTGAAAGAAGAAGAGAGAGAAAGAGTTGAGAGCCACTCAAAAGAGTCAGTCGACAAAAGTGTCTCGGGGACTCGCCCAATTTCCTAGCTGGAAGCCCGCCCTCCCCTGCGCCGAGGTCCAGTCGCCTCCCCTTTCCAAGCGAGCCTTACCTGGAGCAAGTTCGGAGCCTGGCCCTGAGTCTTTTCAAGAAGCTTCAGCTGTTGCTCGGCCGCTTTGATCACCTCCTGCTGGGGCGACAAGCAGCTCTGCAGGATCTGACACAAGCTCGCAATCTGCGGTGGCAACTGAGATACGTCCCCCGCCATGTTTGTGCCTTTCTCTCTCTCCCCACCCCCTTCAAGCCAAGCCCTGCACCTCCTCGGTCTCACACTCGGCCACCCGTTCGATCTCACACTGAGGCGGCCGGAGTAGGGGGAGGGCTGAAACGGCAAGGGGATGGGGGGGGGCGATGTCGATGTTGTTGAGATATCGTTTCGAGAAAAGAGGGGCGGCAGGCTCGAGCCCTGCGGTGGTTATGCGCTCGTGGTGTGCGAAGAAAAAAATCGGACGTGTTATAGATATCTTGACAAACAGCATGCTGTGAGTTTTGGCCGGCTTAATACGTTTTACCTCTCTCTCTCTCTCTCTCTGTTGTGTGTCACGGTCATCATCACTTGAGGCGTCCCAACCTGTCGGACAGGAAGCTCAGGCCTTCGCTCTTCTTTGGTGGAGCAGAGTACTGCTGGACCTCCTCGGGAACGGAGCCGAAGAAGGGTTCTAGGGGGTAGTTCTGGGTGAATCCGGTGGCTATGATGGTCACCCTGACCTCCCCCTCGTACTTCTCGTCGATGCAAGTTCCGAAGATGACGTTTGCGGAAGGGTCCGCGAGGGAGGTGACAACCTCCGACACGGCGTTCACCTCGGAGAGGGTGAGGTCCTTGCCGCCCGTGATGTTGTACACGATTCCCGTGGCGCGCTCTATGGACCTCTCGAGCAAGGGCGCCGAGGCTGCCTGCTGGGCCGCGTCCTCGGCCCTGTTCTTGCCCGTCCCGGTGCCGACCCCGAGCATGGCGGTTCCAGAGTTCGTCATCACCGTCTTCACGTCCGCAAAGTCGACGTTCACGAGTCCGGGGATGGTGATGATGTCCGCGATTCCTTGGACGCCCTGCCTCAGCACGTCGTCCGCGAGGAGGAAGGCCTCCTGCAAGGGGGTGTTGTCCCCGACGATGTCCAGGAGCCTGTCGTTCGGGATCACGATCAGGGTGTCCACGTTGCTCCTCATCTCCGCGATGGCATCCACGGCCTGCTGGGACCTCCTCTTTCCCTCGAAGGTGAAGGGGTACGTCACCACCCCGACGGTGAGGCTTCCCGCGGACTTTGCGATCCCCGCGACCACCGGGGCGGCCCCCGACCCGGTGCCTCCCCCCATGCCCGCCGTGATGAAGACCATGTCCGTGTCCAGGACGGCCTCCGCGATGGCCTCCTGGGACTCGTCCGCCGCCTTCTCCCCGAGGTCGCTGTTTCCTCCCGTTCCCAGGCCCCTCGTGAGCTCCTGCCCGATCTGAACCTTCTTGGAAGCCTTGGACTGCTCCAGCGCCTGAATGTCTGTGTTCATCGCCCAGAACTCCACGCCCTTCAGGCCGCTCTGGACCATGCGGTTGACGGCGTTGCCGCCGCCGCCTCCGACGCCGATGACCTTGATCCTCGCGCTCTGGCCCGGCGCCCTCGACGACGACCCGGAGGTCGGGACACTATCGTCCTCGCCCGGCGCGGCGTCCACCGCCACCAGCCTCCTGGCGGCCTCTCCGGCCCCCGGCCTCCACCCGGCTCCCTTCCTCGCGCACTGACGGGCGCCCGTCCTCCACAGCAGCAGAGAGGACGCCGCGGGGGAGCCGATCTTGGCCCCTCCGACCGCCCGGCCCCTCGCCGATCTCAATCTGCCCGTCACCTTGTGCATCATCACCATGGAACGAGCGAGTACGCAAGAAGCGTCCGTGCGTGTGCGTGCGTGTGTGTGTGTCGCGCGACGACGACAGCCAACGTTGGGGTCGCGCACGCGGTTCTGAGAGAAGAGGAAGACAAAAGAAGAAGAAGAGGAGGAGGAAAGAGAGGAAAGAGTTAGACCCCACATCATCCTTCCAAGGCGCTCGCTGGTCTCGGGACCCGAAACCCTTCGCCGTGCGCCAGACGCGAGGGGAATCCTGGACGCAGGGGGCATTGCGTCCAACACCCAGCCCCTCGTCACGACCCTCGCCTCACTCACCTCGACGACGACTCAAGAGGGCCTTGCTCACAACCTAGCGAGGCTCCCGATTGGATCTTCTCCCTCCCCTCGTCGGTCGTCCCCCTGAACGGCTCCTGGATATTTCTTCTTCCAACGAACGTCTAAAGAGTGTGCAAGGATGATGAAAGAGTGTACGCGCGGAAGAGTAGAAAAGAGCCAATCAAGAGGGTCATGATGGGGCGAAGGGGGGGGGGTTGAGGTTGGCACCGCGGCGACGCCTTGCCTATCCTCGTGTGTGTGTGTTTTTTTTTTGTTCGCGTGCGTGGGTCCATCGAGTGGAGTGGCGTGTGGGATTCGGCATTCGTTCACACGTGGCTGACGCGCCTGCGCTCACTTAGAGACCGAAAGCATGCGACCGCGCCGACTCCGTAACGGTTTTTGGGGCGTGGAGGCGGCCACCACTGCGGTGGGGTTTAGGGCCCTGGGTCTCGCCGCGCTCCTCTTGGTGTGCGTCTGCGCCCGCGTGGTGGCCGGGGACCACATCGAGGTGAAGATGGGGGTGCTGGGCCTCAAGCCCAAGGAGGGCCAGGAAAACAAGGCCATGCAGAAGTGCGACAAGGTGTTGTACGAGCAGGTCGCCCTGAGGTTGGCCCTGGAGCACATCGAGATGGAGGACGACTCTATCGTGGACGGCCTGGGCCTGGTGGACCTGCTGCCCGTGGGGTTCAGCACGAACCCGCTGTACGTGGGGAGGAGCGCCAGGGAGGTCATCGGGAACGTGACGACGTGGGCCAGGAACAACATCGTGTCGTGCGCCAAGCACGAGGCCATCTACGGCATCGAGACGGAGACGTCCGTGATGATGCACGACGAGACCGAGTCCCTTCCGAACACGGTGGACTTCCTGCTCGGGCCGAGGGACGCCGTGAGCTACGAGTGCGGGATGCTCAAGGAGATCGCCAGCTTGGGGAGGCTGCCGATGGTGACGTGGGGCTGCACCAGCGAGGAGCTCAACATGGGGGTTGCGGGGGAGGGCGGCTCCGACACCACCACCATAAGCATGCTGCCGGAGAACGCCAAGAACCTGCAGGCCCACGCCATCCTGGACTTCCTGAGGGACCACAAGTGGGACCAGGGCCACGTCGCGGTCGTGTACAACCAGGACGACAGCAAGAGCCTGCAGCTGATCCAGAAGATGCAGAGCATCTCCGGCTGCAACGGGTCCACCCACGGCGTGAGGATCCACCCTTACCCGCTGTCGCTCCAGGGGGAGAACTCCGAGGGGGTGAATAAGGCCCTCGCCGAGATCAAGGACGGGAACTACAACATCTTCCTCTCCACCCTCCAGTTCCGGCAGCTGGCGCCGGTGATCTACAGGGCGTACAAGCTGGACATGGTCGGCAGGGACAACATCTGGATCCACACGAACGACTTCACCCCGACGCAGCTGATCGCGGCCTCCACGGACCCGCTGAGCTCCCTGCTGGAGGGGCAGGTCGACGTCGAGGAGGTCGATGCCGACCTCAGGCTCGGGGAGCTCCTGCAAGGGAGCTTCTCCATCGGGTGGACCCCGGGGGAAGCCGGCTACACCACCACCGGGGCCGGATCCAACCCGTGGGAAAAGTTCAAGAAAGTCTGGAGCGAGCAGACCCCGGAAAAGTACCCGGACCTGGGGCTCCCCGAGGAGTTCTTTGACTACCCTCCCCTGTCGGCCAACGCGGCGTTGGTGTACGATTCCGCGTGGACAGGAATCGTGGCCTACCTGCAGAAGGTGATTGACCAGAGCAGCTTGTACCTGGACGTGGACGGCGATATGGTCAAGTGCAAATCGGGTACCAGTTGCATGGTTGAGGAGGACGTTGCGGGCGACGGGATCGTGGGCATGGGCGACCTCTTCGGTCATGACGGTCATGACCACGTTTCCCATTCCGTCGATGGGGACGGCGCTCATCCCCAGGACCATCAGCACCACCACGCGGACGGTGACTTTGCCAACTCATCCTTTGCTTCGATGCAGCATTTGCACGTCTGTGCAGGTTACGGCATTCAAGGCGGGATGGAGTTTGATGGGGTGTCTGGCCCGGTCTACATCACCAAGAACACCAAGTCGAGAGCTCCTACGGCGTACATCATCTCTGCGATGAACCTCCAGTGGGTTCAAGAGCCCAACAAATCTAGGAGCGAGCTTCGTCCCTTCACGTTTGGGAGGTGGCCTTTCAGCTGGAGCGACAAGTGGACAAAGTTGTGCTCCTTTCCCGACTATTCTCTGTGGGACACGCGGTCGCAGCTTACGCCACTCAAGTACGGAAGCTCTGAGGTTGCGCCGGAGTACAGGTCCAGCTATACCACAAACGCTCAGGTTCAGGAGAGAAACAATCAGAGAAGCTGGATCATCATTGGAGTCCTTCTCGGCACCCTGGGCTTGCTCACCATCTTGTTAGTGTGCTTGTTCTACAGATACCGCACCGCCCACAAGAAGGTCATCAGGAATGAGAAGGTCGCCAAGGACTTTCAGTTTGAATGGGAAACCAATGCCGGGAAGGCCCTTTCGATGCTGAGCAACATGATTGACAACATCGGGGACAACAAGGACCACAGCATGGGGGACAAGAAGCAGTCCTTTGAGAAAAAGCTTGCGGAGATCAGGAGGTTCCTCCTTGCTCAAGATGCGCGTGTAGAGATGAGGCAGGTCAAGTCAAGCATCGCGAGGGTTGGAGCGGAGAGATACACCCCAGAAGTAACGGCCTACCTCATGGAGCAAGCCCTGAATGCCAGCAGGAGGGAGAGCCTGGACGGTGTGTACAGGAAATCGAACTCTTTCAGCAGGATAGAGAAATCAAGCATCGAGAATGTGCTTCAGAGATCACTGTCGAAAGGCATGAACACGTCGACGTCAGACGAGTCGACAGAGACAGCAGTGAACGCGATCGAGAAGCTCAAGAGGAGCTTCTCGTTGGCCAGCACGGAGAATTTGGACATCCTCAACCCTGTCGTGGACTCTGTCGTCGTGGAGCAAGTGAAGAAGAAGTTGATCGTCTCCCTGAATTTGGCGGCAACGGGGGACGCGTCATTCGATGTTTTCGAGCTGGCCAGGCTGACCGGGGACAGGCCCTTGTCGACCCTCTCCCTCTTCCTGCTTCACAGGAGAGGAGTTTGCTCGGCACTGAGGCTGAATCAAGAGAAGCTGATAGCTTATGCCGTGGAGGTGGAGAACAACATGTCCGACCACCCTTATCACAATCGCAGGCACGTCGCTGACGTCGTTGCTGGTATCTATGCCTTTACCGTGCCCGGGGGGTGCTTGTACGATTTCGTGCAGACTTCCCCCCTTGCAATGCTTGCCGTTGTGTTTGCTGCAACTGTGCATGATTTGCAGCACCCCGGGGTGAACAACAACTTCCTGTGTAAGACGCTCCACCCTCTAGCGATCAAGCACTCGGACAAGAGCGTGAACGAGAGCCATCACTTGTCTTGCGCCTTTGACCTCATGTCCCAGGATGAATTTGACTTCATGGGCCAAAGCATGGACAGGGAAGACTTTCTCACTTTCCGAAGTCTTGTCATAGAGATGGTCCTCGCTACGGATATGAAGAATCACTTTTCCATCCTGGAGAGGTTCAAGAGGCTGCAGAAGGCAAAGAAGGAGGACCAGGGGAGCCTGGACATCCAGTCAGAAATGAACAGCGTTTTCTCCGTGGCCATCAAAGTCGCCGATCTGATCCACTGCTCAAGGTCCCTGGAGGTCCACCACAAATGGGTCAATCTGATCACAGAGGAGTTCCTGCTCCAAGGTGATCTCGAGAAGGCAAAGAACATGCAGATTTCACCGGGAATGGATCGTTCTCAGCCCCCCGGAGCCCTGCAGCAGGTGGGATTCACTGAGATCTTCGTCCTGCCCCTCTTCAAGGCGTGGAGGGAGTACGCCACGATGTTTGGTTCGCAGGATGGCAAGAAAGAGTCTCAGTTTTACCAAGGCGTGGAATCCAATTACGCATACTGGCTGCACTCGTCGAAACAAAAGACAACGAAGGTGGAGTCGGTGTGAGAGTCGCCGGCTGGCGCATAAAATAAAAACCCCTTTTTACGTTTTCTGTGTGGTGTATAAGTATTAGCAGTAATCACTTTTCCTTTTCGTCCGTGAGACAGAAAATTTCGCTGTACATTCTCGCAAACTCCTCCACCTTCTCCCGAATCTCTTCTCGGAGGCCAGGCCCCACCCTGACCTCAAGGATCTTGTCCGCGGCCTTTCCAATGTTTTCCAGAATCTCCTCCTTCTTCTTCTGGAGCAGCTCCACCTTGTTCTCCTTGGCTTCCCTGCTGATGAACGACGAGTACCTCCTCATGCTGTCCCCGACCGTCGTCATGAATTGCTTGAAGAGAAAGAACATGCGGCTTGAGATGCAAGCTTGGATCGATGGGCTCAGCATGGGCGCGACATCCTCAAGGAGGGAGGAGACTGTATTGGATATCATCTCAGTGCTCCCGGACAGGCTGTTGAACAGGGGCTTGGACGCCTCGCTGTCGTGCCCCACGTTGTGGAGGAAAGTCACCTGCTGCTCCCCGTCCTCGAGAAGCTGGGCGAACTGGGCGATCTCCGCGGTCGCCTGGAGGGCCACGTCCTGCCCAACCCTCGGGACGTAGACCCCAATGGCCGCCATCAGCATGGACGTGAGCTTGTCCTGCATGGCGGTGACGAGCGAGATCTTCGCCCCCTTGCCCGCCAGGGCCGCCTCCACGAGGGCGAGGCACACGAACTCCGCGACTTTCCTCAGCTCCCCACCCATCGACACGAAGCTCAAGACCCGCTTCTGAATCCCGGCGCAGAAGGCTTGGGTCTCCCCCATGCACCAGCACATGTAGTCCGAGGACCACCGGTTGTCCCCGGAGGTCTTGCCAAAGTACTCCTCGCAGTCCCTCGCCGCCCCCAGGAGGACAGACAGGAAGGTGGAGAGGTAGGCCCCCGCCGTCGGCATCAGGGCCTCCCTGGAGTCCGCCCGGCACCCGTCCCGAAAGTTCTCCGACGTCCTCTCCAGGGTCCGCGTGTGCCTCTGCAGCAGGAGCCTCCTCGCCTGGGCCGGGGAGCTCGCGAGGGATACGCAGACCACCGCGAGCTCGACCTCCTCCCGGCTGGAGTTCTCGTCCTCCAGCACGCTCGACGCGAAGCCCAGGATCCTCCCCTGAACCTTCTCGAGCTTGAGGGCCAGGGAGTCCCGCTCCTCCTCCCCCTCCCCGCCCGGGGCCCCGATCGCGGCCGGCAGCGAGGCGGCGCCCGCCGCCGCGAGGGTCACCGAGCTCCTCCTCCGCCCCTTGCTCTTCTTCTGGCTCTCCGCTTGGCGCGCCGCCCGCTTCTGCCTCTCCCTCTCCTCCTCCTCCCTCCCCAGGTCCCTCAGGCACTCGATGATGCGGCTCAGGTCCTGGTCCACCACCGTGCACAGGATCCTGAGGTCCTGCGGCCCGGTTCCGGCCCCGGTCCTCCGGCCTCTGGCGTCGCAGGACGTGGAGGCGCCCTGGGACCCCGACGACCTGGCCTCCGCCTCCGCGTCGTTGGCGGCGACCTCCTCCAGGTTCAGCCCCGACTTGAGGGTCTCGTACGTCGGCAGCGTGCTCTTCATGAGCGCCACGCACTTCCTCAGGGCCCCGAGGGTCTTGTGGAGGTCCGCGATCATCTCGGACGTCACGATGAGCTGCTTCTGGTGCTTGAGCAGCTCCCTCTGCAGCTGCTGGCTCGCCTGGTGCTTGAGCCTCTCGATCTCCGCCCGCTTCCTCTGCAGGGACTTGGCGTCCAGGCCATCCAGCCTGAGGGAGGCCCCGTCCAGGCCGTCCAGGCCGCCGTGGCCCGAGCCCGACCCGCTCCCCCCCTGCGCCGCTCCGTCCCCGAAGTTCAGGTTCCTCGGCGTCAGGGACGCGACCGCCTTGTCGTTCACGCTCCTCCTCCTGTTCGTGTGAATCGAGTGCGGCGTCTGAAGCAGCTGCTTGGTGTTCTGCTTCACCGTGCTCCACAGCTTGCCCATCTTCCCGTGCTTCTTCCCCCCCGTCGTCCCCGTCTTCAGTCCCAAGCTGTCCGGGCTGTCCGGGCTCGTCGGCGTCGACGCCGACGCGAAGAGGTCCTCGCTCCTGGACGTCGTCGCCAGGGCCAGCGGGGCCGGAACCCCCCCGGACGAGTGCCTCCTCGGCGGCGCCACCCCGCTCACCACCATAGCAAAACGCACCAACACAACACAACACAACAAACAGCGTTGCCCTCGTCGGTGTCGTTCTCTTCAGGCTCCCTCGCCTTTTGCTTTTTTCGGGGTTCAGAATGAGTGTTCTAATTTGTACACCTTTTGTCTCGCTTTCTGTCGTTGGAATATAAAAAAAAATCTAAAGAGTAGGTTTTCCCTTGGTGACCTGTTGAGCGGTGGAGAGCGCGTGCTGGGCTGGCAATCCAGCGGTGCAGAGCAGACCTCCCCTTTTGGAGATCCACGAGAGAGAAAAAATTGAGGACGACGACAGAAGTGGCGGGAAAACGGACGGACAAGAAGATCAAAAAGGTTTTGTGGCCGGGACGACGATAACGTTGACGGGAGAGAGAGAGAGAGTGGTTACCTGACCTGACCTTGGAAGCACCGAGCGGACGACACTTGCTTGTCTTGCTTGACGACGTGCGACACGTGTGCGCGACCGTTACGACGAACTGTTGTGGAACATCCCGCCCTATCCACGCGACGAGGACGAGGACGAGGACGAAGCGCGAGAAAGCAGTTTTTTTTCTTTGAGAGGACGACGACGATGGCGCCGAACTTGCCGAGCAACCCCAAGGGATTGTCCTCGACGACCCCTGACGGCCTTGTGGCGCCCCCCGCTGCCAAGGTGCAGAAGACGGAGGGGTTCTCCGTGATGGCGGAGGCCAAGCCCGAGCACTACCACGCCGGGAACAAGCTGACGATCCTGGTGGACATGGACAACACCCTGTGTGACTGGGAGGGCGCGTTCGAGGCGTGCATGAAGGCCAAGTTCCCCGAGGTCGCCCTGGTGCCCGCGGAGGGGCGCCTGAACTGGGACATTTCCAAGGACTACCCCGCGGCCGCGGCGGACAAGGTCAAGGCCGTGAGCGGGACCCCCGGGTTCTTCTCCGAGATGAAGGCCGTGGAGGGCGGCGTCGAGGCCGTCAAGGCCATGGCCGCCGCTGGCCACAACGTCCTCCTCGTGACGGCCCCCGACCCGAACTTCTACACCCAGTGCTCCCAGGAGAAGTACGAGTGGGTGGAGAAGAACCTCGGCGCGGAGTGGAAGGCCAAGGTCGTCCTGACCAGGGATAAGACCACCGTCAGGGGGGACTTCCTGATCGACGACAAGCCGCACTGCGACGTCGGGGCCCTGGAGCCCGAGTGGGCCCATGTGGTGTTCGACCAGACCTACAACAGGCAGAAGGGCGGCAAGAGGCTCAGCTCGTGGGCCGCCTGGAAGGACGTCCTCGGCGTGAAGGCCGAGCTGGACTGCGCCGTGTCCAGGAACCCCAGGGCCAGCCAGGAGAACCTGTACCCCAACGGGATCAACTTCAGCTGCGTGTTCCCCTCCTTCAACCAGGAGAGCATCGTGAGGAAGACGCTCGCCGGGCTGGTGAAGCAGAAGATCAAGAGCAACTTCAAGTTCGAGGTGGTCATCGTGGACAACAACTCCACGGACGACATCGACGCCATCTACAAGAAGTACCGCACCAAGCTCGACCTCACCCTCGTGCAGAGGAGGAAGCTCGCCAACACCTTCTCCGTGCCCAGCGCGAGGAACATGGGGATCCAGCAGGCGAAGTACGACTACATCATCGGCATGGACAGCGACGTCATCCTGAACGAGAACTTCCTGGAGAACATGTACCAGTTCCTCTCCAGCAAGCCGAACAACGTGCCCTACATGGTCACCGCGGAGAGGATCTTCGTGTGCACCGAGGGCTGCTCCGATGACAAGCTCCTGGAGGACTACACCGAGACGGAGAGGTACCCAAGGATCCTGAGCAAAGCGAACTACTTCAAGCCCAGGGACAACAGGTTCAGCCACGGAAACATCTTGGAGAACGTGGAGAAGGGCTGGCAGCCGTGGGCCTACTTTTACGGCATGCACACCGCCTTCCCCAAGAAGATCTGGGAGAAGATCGGCGGGTACAACGAGGTGTACGACGGCTGGTGGGGATACGACGACATCCACTTCGCCTGGGAGATGACCGTGAAGGGAGGCTGCCTCCCGACCATCCTTGGGGGAACCGAGGTGTTCCACCAGGAGCCTTACGGAAGCCAGTGGGTCCCACTCGGAGGAGTCGTGGACAAGCTCGGAACGAGCAACCCGAGGCTGAACAAGAAGGACAACCCCAACTGGCAGAGGATCTGCGACACTATTGAGGGGTACGCCGACTGGAAGACGGATTACTACCAGAAGCTGGCGGGAGATATCGTGACTCTCTAAGGAGAGAGCCCAAGCGCGAAGCTCGTGGAGCCTGATATCAAGTTCATTTTTGTTTATTTTAGCTTGCCAGAGAAAAAGCAGAAATAAAGGAGAGTCGTGGTGTAACCGTCACCCGTGACTTTTTTACGTTTTATGTAACCAAAAAGATTTACTACAACTTTCATTGCTTTTTTTCTTCTTCTCCCCCCCTCTTATTGAGAAAGAATATCAAGAAGAGTGAGTGCGGGCCAAGGCCATCTCGCTGCACGTTGTTCAGGCCTTCTCCGCCTGGATTGCTCTCAGGGTTGGCAAGTTGCCGCCGTCCATCATCTCTGGCCTTCCAAGGGCGTCCCACAGGAACTTGTTCGTGGCCAGAGGAGGTGGAGGGGGCGTTGGGGGTGGCGACGGCGCGGGCGGACACTTGATCGGCAGAAGCAACTCGAGGTCCATCTTGAAGCTGGACGTGACGCAGAGGCTGCTCGAGACGTTCATCCCAAGGGCGTGCTGGGCCAGGAACGCCGAGGACTTCTCCAAGGCCGACCTCGTTTTCTCCCTGTCGGTGGTCACGTACAGGAGGGCAATGAGCAGCTTGTGCAAGACGGCGTGGGGCACGGCCTCCTTGCTTCTCTCCAGGATCTTCAAGACTGTTGAGGGCACACAAATCTCCTGGAAGTAAGACCTGAAGGCGTCCCTGGTGGCCAAGCAGTACAGCAGCTGCGCCGCCGAGTCTTGGAGCAAGAACTTCACCTTTTCCTCGGGCTCCTCGTCCGGTGCCTTCTCGCTCTCCTCCGTTGGCTTGTCCTCTCCCTCCTGGGCGGCTTCCTCGTGCCCTTCCTCCTTGGTTTCCTCCTCTCCGGCGTCTGTTTGCGACTCCTCGCCGTCCTCGGGGGGGGCTCCAGGCTCCTCCACTTCCCCTTCCGTGGGGACCCGGACTGTCTCAAAATTGAGATCCCCGCTCGAGATTGTGAACAAGGCCGAGATGAGGCCGTGCCCCACAACCTCCTCCTCGGCCGGCTCGCCATCTTCGCCTGCAGCCTCCTCCTCCGCTTTCTGGTCTGCGCTCTCACCTTCGTTGGAGGCGGCAGCAGGGCCATCTGCGGACTCTGCCGCCTTCTTGCCTTCCTGCCCCTCGGCTTCGCCACCCACCCCCGCTTCCTCGGTCTCCTCTTCACTTTTCTTCTCCTCGGGAGAGAATTCTATGACCTTCGTGAGCGCCTTGAAGAATCCCAGGCCCTCCTCCCCGTCGCAAAGATCGAAAAGGCTTTTGGTGAGCGACAGAATCGCGGCGGCTTCCTCCTCGGACACGGAATCGTCGTCCTCGGGCCCCTTGGCAGGCTCGTCCTGCTTCTTGGGGCTCTCCCCCTCCTGGGGCTCCTGGGGCTCTTCCTTGACTGGGCCCTTGACCAGGAGTCTCACTTTCTCTCCCAGCAGCGCTGACATGTTCAGATCAAGGCACTGCTTGGCCACGGCCTTCGCGCCCACTTGGGCCGCCCTGGCCAGCAACTCGACCACGAGGCCCCTCCCCGCCAAGGTGGGCATCTTGACCGCGGGGTCGCCCGTCTTGGCCTCCAAAAAGTCGTTGTATAGCCTCATGTTCAAGCCCACGAGGGAATCAGTGAGCTTGCAGAGGAAGGGCTCGGTCAAGTGGCTGGCATTGTTCTTCACGAGAGCGGCCACCGCGCTCAGCGCCTTGGTGTGCTCGTCCGTGACATCGAAGGCGGCCTGGGTTTCCTTGTCCTTGGCACCTTCCTCTTCTCCCGTCGCCTCCTTGCTCTGAACGTAAGCCCTGAACGGCTCCAGAACCACCTCGAGCGTGCCGTTGAGCGCGTCGTGAAACCCCTGCTCCGTCGGGAAGCGCACGGGGGCGCTGCACAGGAACTCGAGCAAGCTGGACTTCACCACGGCGGACTGCTTCTCCTTCGCCTCCAGGAGGGCGCCAAGAAGCTTTTCCTCCAGCGCCGAGCTCAGGACCAGCAGCTTGGAGTTGCCGTGGCTGTAGATGTCGTACAAGTTGGCCAGGGACTCGGTCAAGGTCGTGTAGTTCGCGGCGAGCTCCTTGGTGCCGTCCTTCTTCGGGGACCCTTTCCCTGGGCTCGCGCCCGCGCTCTTCTCCACCACGGTGGAGGACAGCTTGAGGTACGACGCGATCGTCTGCTCAATTTGCTGGGGCTCCGCGCCGCCGGTGCTCCTGACGACCTGGTCGAAGCAGCGCAGGGCTTTCACGCTGTTTCCCAAGTCCCCGAGCTCGAGCAGCTTGGAGAAGCACCGCAGCACCATTTTCGGGAAGTCCTTGGTCACGAGCTCGTTCAAGAAGCACGGTATCCTCTTCTCGACCGCGGACGCGACGATGCTCAGCCCCGCCATGATGTCCTTGGCCTCCTCTGCCTTGAGCTTCCCCAAGACCCCCTCCACGAACTCGTCCAGCTGCTCCCTCTTCTCCCTCTCCCTCTCCTCCTCCTGCCGCTCCCTCTCTCCCTCCGCGTCGGACGAAGACATTGTCGCAAGAACTCACAACCGGCGCCCCCGACTACGACCAGCACTTCAACCGCACTTCAACCGCACTCCTCGTCCTCAGCTCCTTCCGCCCCTTGGGTCCGCCCAAGCAAAGCCCCCTCTCCAGCGCTGACCTTTGCTTTTAATTTAACGACGACCTTGATCGTCGTACAAGAGTTCGGATGTGACGGACGCAGCGAGGAGAGGTGGTGGTGGTGTCATCCAAAACGGAGGAGAGAGAGAGGGCGCGCGCGTTACGGGGCGAGAGGGTGTCTTGAGAGAAGAGAGGGGAGAGAGGAGGGGGCTGGGGGAGGGAAGGTCTTGAGGACGCCATGATTAAGCTATTTTCGGTCAAGGTGAGTGATCGCGGGGGAGGGGGACCGAGGAGGAACGACGAGAAAACGTCTGTACCCGTCACAAGGACGGGGACGAGGCAACGGCGTCGTCGGCGCGGGTCGTTGGCCTCGCTCGGAAATCGAGTCCCTCGGAGCCGAGGGGGATGGTGTATTGACCCGACTCCCTTCCTCCCTTTTTTGCGTTTGCCACGAGCACAGGAGAAGCAGGAGCGGGAGAGGAGGGAAAACGCGGAGCAAGCGAAGGCTGGGGTGAAGAAAGCTTCCGCGAGCGAGCTTCGTTTGCAAAAGGGTACGCCCTCGTCCGAAACGCTCGTGCTCGCTCCCTCCCTGTCGCGGCGCTGACTCTCTCTCTCTCTTTCTCTCTCCACCACCCCCTTCTCTTTCTTGTAGATATCTCGGAGCTCAACCTACCCAAGCAGATAAAGATCGCGTTCCCGGACGGCCCTAACAAGCTCAACCGCTTCATCATCATCGTGTCGCCGGATGAGGGGTACTACAAGTAAGTCGTCCCCTCCGCGCCCTTTGTTCCCTCCGGAGCGCTGCTGACCTCGCCGTTTCTTTTTTTGTTGTTTGCGCTTCCTCGTGTGTGTCCCAGGGGAGGGAGATTCAGCTTTAGCTTCAACATGCCTGACACCTATCCTCACGACCCGCCAAAGGTGAAGTGCGAGAGCCCGCGGCCTGTGTACCACCCAAACATCGACCTGGAGGGCAACGTGTGCTTGAACATTTTGAGAGAGGACTGGAAGCCCGTGCTCTCCATCAGCTCGGTGGTCTACGGCTTGCAGTTCCTCTTCTTGGACCCAAACCCTGACGACCCGCTGAACAAGGACGCGGCAAAGGTGCTTGCGAGTGACTCGAGGCAGTTCCAGATCAACGTGAGGAGGAGCATGGGCGGCTGCTACATCGGGAACACGTACTTTCCACCTTGCAAGTGAGGCAGCAGTGGTTCTTGTGGTTTGGTTTTGTAAAACAAAGGGAACAGGATCAAAACACTGTTATATTACATTTTGGTTCGCTCTCTGTCCAGGGGAAGGGCGACTCGCTTCGTCGTCGCGGCGCTCCCTTGGGTCTCTAGTAACCTCCCGAGGAACGGCCGCACTGGAGGAAGGAGCCCGCTCCGAGGAAAAGCCCAAAGATGGCCGCGCTGCTCACCGTCGTCTGACCGATGTATCGAATCTTGTACAGTCCTGGGATCTGCAGGTGCGGGGATGGACACGGAGAGCGCGCGTCAGCCTCGAGCCCCGGACGGTCGGTCGACCTTCGAAGAAGGATCCCGGGAAAGGAAAAAAAACTCACCTGGTATCTGAAGGCCTCGTAAGTGCCGTACATTGCACCTTTCGAATACCGCACGACGCACAAACGCCACTACGAGTCAGTGGTTTGGGTTCGAAACGCGGCTCGCGACCACCCACGCAAAAAAATTCCCGTCACGCCGTCGTCGAGCCAGCCCTCTCACGAACGGAACGGGGAAAACGAAACCGCACGCACACACACACACACACACACACACACACACTCTCGGGGGTATGGGTATGGTATGGTCGTGCCTCCTTACCTATGGCTCCCCCCAAGCTCCCTCCCACGGTCGCGCCCGTGGCAACCTTTCTCATGCAACGCGAGTCCATCTCCCAAGGCAATTCCTTCTCCCTCACACGCAAAACACCACGAGCCTCTCGCCTTCTCTCTCTCTCTCTCTCTCTCTCTCTTTTGGACTCGTCCTCTTCTTCGTCGTCGGGTGTGAGAGGCGGTGGAACCAAGCGCGGAGAGGAAGAGGTAAGGTGGTTTTGAGGACGCTGTGAGGGCGAAGGGGAGGGTCGGAGGGGGATTTGAGGGCGACCTGTGTGGCCGTGATCTTTTGCTCTTTCTGCCAAGCCCTCGCTGGAAAGGAATGACGACGTGGTGAAGGCTGGAGAGACTGAAACGTTCGCATCATCTTCTGTTTCGTTTCGCGGGGTCAGTGAGTGAGTGAGCACGCGACGGGAGGGGAGAGGGGTTGTGCGTTGAATCGCTCGTGTCTCCGTCGCGCTAGCCTTGGAAGGATACCGTCTGTCGCCGGGATGGGGGGAGGGAGGAAGGTGAGGTCGAGGGGGAAGGGGAAGAGGGAAATCTTGAAGAGCCATCCGATGGAGCTGGGGGACTCCAGGGGGTCGTCGGGGGAGTGGGAAGTGGGTGGTTCGCCCGAGGAGGGGAGCCCGAAGAGCGAAGAGAGCAAGTTCAGCTCCTTGTACGTGAGGACTCTGTCCGGGGTGGCGCTCGCGTTGGGTTTTGGCGTCATCATAAGGCTGGGCCACCTCTACTGCTTGGTGTTCCTGCTCTGCATCCAGGCCGTGATCACGAGGGAGCTCTTTGACCTCGCGAGGAAGACGGTGAACATGAAGACCGAGGACGAGACGAAGGATCTCCCGGGCTTCAGGGTTCAGCAGTGGTACATCTTCTCCGTCGCTTGCTTCTACATGTACGGCAGGCTGCTGCACGAGATCATTCTCGTGGAGGTGAGCAGCCCCAACTCGAAGGCGACCACTGCGGGCAAGGTGCTCATGTCCGGGCTCTGGTTCGTCCTGAAGAGGCATATGCTGATCACGTACTTCCTGTACGTCATAGGGTTCGTCATGGGGGTCCTCAGCCTCAAGAAGGGAAAGCTGAGGTACCAGTTTGGCCAGTACGCCTCGACCATAGCTATCATCCTGTTCGTGCTCGTCCAAACGTCGTTCTTCGTCGCGAACATCTTCGACGGGCTCATCTGGTTCGTCCTGCCCTGCGCGCTCGTCATCGTGAACGACATCATGGCCTACTTCGCGGGAAAGGGCTTTGGAAGGACGCCGCTGATCAAGCTCTCCCCGAAGAAGACGATGGAGGGTTTCGTCGGGGGAGGAGCCCTCACCGTGCTCCTCTCCATCCCCCTGTCGGAGGTCATGTCGCGCTTCGAGTGGCTGACTTGCTCCAGATCGTCGTTCGCCAAGGAGAACCTGGAGTGCAGGTACAGCCAAGTGTTCGAGCCGGCGTTGTACCACATGACGGACTTCATCCCATCGGTTCTGCACCAGTTCCAGGAGTCCTGGCTGAGCTACCTTGACTTTGCGTTCGAGGTGAAGCCCATAGTCATCCACGGGATCTTCTTGGCGATCTTCGCGTCGTCGATTGCCCCGTTTGGCGGGTTCTTCGCATCCGGAGTCAAGAGGGCCCTCAAGATCAAGGACTTTGGGGATTCCATTCCGGGGCACGGTGGGTTGACCGACAGGATGGACTGCCAGTGCGTGATGGCGGTGTTCAGCTATGTCTGGGTCCGCAACTTCGTGGACCCGTACAGTCTTGCCACCGCCGGTCTGTTGTCACGGATTCTACTGCTGGACAAACAAAGCAAGTTGGCCTTGTTCACTCGATTGGGATACTTGCTCCACGGACAAGGGGTGCTGCCAGCCAAAGTTGTACAGGAATTGAATAAAATCAAAGTATGAAAACATGTTTAACTAGAATAATTTTGTTTTTTCGTTTTGTTTTACAGCCCCTGCTCTCTGCCTGTCAGTCGAGAAGGAGAAAAAGAGGAGGATCCTGAGTGGTCAGCGCCTTTGGCATCCGGGCAAGCGGGTGGACACGAAAAGGGGAGAGTGGAATGATGTGGCATCCGTTCGTAGTGCTTTATATACAGGCAAGCAACGGCCGTGCAAGACTGTCAGGATGAAATGCCGATTTCCTTCTCGCAGACCGCAGCATACGTTGGAAAGAACAGATCCCTACCAACGATTAACACGGTGCTTAGGCGTGTCACGCGGACACGCAAGACTTTTTTCGCTCTCACCTGAAATGCCAATGGCTTTTTGTCTCCAAAGGGCGACGAGCAGGACAGGGGAGGCACTGCAATGGACGGCGGAAAAGAAAGTGTTAGCAAACCGAGTGTTTCTTTCACGCTCGTGTAATGATGTAGCCCCTGTTCCAGATGCTCTTCTTGAGACAAGAAAAGCATAAACGATGACAGTGAGCGATTGATGTTGCACCGAAGCGAACGACCTTAGGCATGAAGAGCCTGAAGACGATTAAGACGGTGCCTCGAAGGAGGGTTGTTTTGGAGAGTTCTTTCTACCCTACCTCGCGGAGTTGCCAGCCCCAACAAAAACTCTACATGTACGGGATGAGCTCCCGTACTTCCACGCGGTCGACCTTGAAATGCCCTTCCTCGCCCTGGCTGCCCCGCTTGTACGTGATCACGGCCTGACCTTCCGAGATGTCGCAAGGGATGACAACTTGGGGACTTGGGGGCCGGGGGCGCCTTTCCTCTGCGTCAGGATCTCGCAGGCCCCTCATCCTCTCCATCTCCTCGAAGGAGTTCGCCTTGCCCCGGAAGCGCGCCACATACGACCCGTTTCCCTTCTTCTGAACATTAGCCACGCCTTTCTTGTAGTAGACCCTCTCCAATTGGAGGTCCTCCCCGCAATTGCAGGTGAAGTGCACGTTGGTCCCCGACCCCCCACCGCAAACCCCAGCGACCCAGTCCTGGGCGTAGAACTCCTTCACCTCCAAGTCCTGGACCCCGCTCATTCGCCTGGGTCTCTAGTCTTCCACCGCGTACGCCTTTCCGCGTGTCTTCCGCGTTGTCGTCCTCACCGCCGCCGCTCCCACTCCCTTTCTTCGATCCCTCCCTTCATGATCATGATCGTCGCCGGCCTTCGCTTTTTGTCTGAGGAGAACAAACCGACCGAGGAGAAGAGAGAGAGAGAGAGAGAGAGAGGAAGCGGAAGCTGACGACGGAGAGGCGTCGGGACAGGGGGGAAGGGTTGGGAGAGAGGGAAGGCGGAAGAAGCGATTTGTCCTGTGTCTTTCGAAAGAGTTCTTGCTTTAGAGGGACGACGCCAGGGGTGAGGATTGGAGAGCGAAAGAGTACGAGAGAGCAGAGGGAGGATGAAGTTGGGAGGGGCTGTCGCTAGAGGGAAGGCGGGGTCGTCCGTGTCGGTGGCGCCGATGGCGAGGGCCGTGGCGAAGGCAAACCACCTTGTAAGCAGGGGGTACGAGGGGAGAAGAACGAGAAGGGGAGGATGCGGAGTCAGCGGGACGACGAGAAGGTTGAGCGTCCCAGAGTCGAGGAGGACCGGCGCGGGTGGTGTGAGGCCGAGGGACTTGGCCTGCGGGGCAGGAATGGTCCAGAAGCTGACTACGCAGGAGCTGGAGGTCGCGATATCGAGCAGAGATAAGCCTATGGTCATCGATTTTTTCGCCACCTGGTGTGGACCTTGCGTCATGCTGTCCAAAGTCCTGGAACAGCTCGCGGTGGAGTTGGGAGACAGTGTCCAGTTCGTGAAGGTCGACACGGACGAGGAGGTGGAGCTGGCCAGCTTCTTCCAGATTCAGGGCCTCCCGACCTTGATGGTTCTCGGGAAAGACAACGGGGGAAAAGTGCTGAGAGCGGAGGGTTTGCTGCCCCCTGACCAGATCAAGCAAATGATACAAGAAGTTTCCTAGGGCAGGCTCTTAAAAGGACAATGCAAGAAATAGAGACAAACGCAGATAAAGGCGATCGAGTCGCTGCTCACTGCTGGTGAAAGATTCCGCCGTAGAGGCGCTTCTGCTCCTCCCTGTCCCTCTGCGCGACTTTCTTCAGCTTCCTCAAGTCCTCCTCGGCCTCCAGGTTCCACGGCTCGAGGTCCTTCACCTTCTCCAGGTCCGCCTTGGCGCTCTCGTACTCGTGCCTCATGGTGAACCCTTTCGCCCTCCTGAGCAAGCCTTTGATGTTCTCCCCATCCAAATCGATGGCCTTGCTGCAGAACTGGACGCACTCCCCCGCGTTCTTCTGTGCCAGGTGGACCGCGGCGATATTCAAGTAAGTGGATATCCTGTTCTTGTCGATCTCCTTCTGGTCGTAGCCGCTCATCCCGACGACGAGCTCGACGATTCCCAAGGCCCTCTCGTACTGCTTCAACGCGGCCTGGAACTTGCGGTCCCTGTAGAGCTCGTTCCCCTTCCTCCTCTCCTCGAGGTGCTCGTTCAGGGCGCCCAGGAGCTGGTCCGTCGGCAGCCGAACCTGCTGCTTGGTCTTGAGCTTCCACTCGTGGTGCCACTCCATGCTGGGGCTCGACACGATCTGGTACATCATCTCCTCGGCCTCGTCTTCCGACAAGCGGCCCTCGTCCATCATCCTCTTGGCCGAGTCCAGCAGCTTGAGCACCTCCCTGTTGTTGGCCCACTTGCTAAAGTCGTTGTTCGGGTCGTTGCAAAAGGTGTTGATGATCCGCCTCAGCACGCGGTTCTCGAGGTAGGGTGCAATGTTCTTCTGGGCGTCGTAATCCGCGCTCAACACCTTGTCCTGGAACTCGGCATACTTCGCCTTCCTGGCCAGGCGACCCGCCTTCTTGAACTCCTTCTTCTGGTGCTTCTCCAGCAGCGCCTTGTTCTCCGGCCTCTGCGCGTACTCCTTGAAGCTTTGTTCCTGTGGCGGGGGGAGGGAAGAAGACAGAGTTTCGGTGCGGGGGCGAAGTTCCAGTCAGAGGTGCTGAGTTGAGACTCTCAACTTGAGAGCAAGGATCGAAACGGACTACTACTCACAAAGGCCTTGCCGAAGTCCCCGTTCATGATCGCTGGCAAGTCGCTCCTCGTCGCGTTCTGCAGGCCTGGGGCTCCCATGTCGCCCGACGTGATCCCTGGATGAGGTTCGCACGAAAGAACAAAGACCACACGAGTTGGAACGTCAGCGCGTTGCCCGCATCGAGGAACGAAAAAAAAAAAGAAAACTAAGCCACGACCTCAAAGTTTTCCGCGCGAGTGACCCACCTCCATTCACCCCGGATCCCGAAGGCGCCCAAGGATCGTCCATCTTCTCTGTCTCTGCCCCCCTGTGCGCCTCGGCCGTTTTTGGTTTTTCACTCGAGCGTTTCCCGGTTTCCCTCCTGGAAAAGTGTACCATATTTCACACTCGTTAGCGGGTCTAGGTCCGCAAAAGGCACAAGGACCGTCGTCTCAAGTTGTCGTTGGGAAGGGAAATGCCGAGGCCCAGCCCAGCAGACGGCCCGTTCGCAAGGCAAGGCAAGACAAGACAAGACAAGACGTCTCCTTGTTCCTCTTTCTCTCTTGAAGATTGAAGAAAGATAAAGATTGAAGAAAGATGAAGATGGTGGTCCATCATCAGGACCCAGGACCCGAGGAGGAAGCAGAAGGAACACCACCAGGTTGGCAGGTTTGATTAATCTTTCCTTTCTTTCCCTCTGTTCCCTTGAAAGTGGTACGTCGTCGAGGAGTTTCGGGAGGAAAATCCAAAAGTTTAAGTTTTATAATCCCAAGACAAGGGGGGGGTGAGGAAGGAAAGGAAAGGAAAGGGGACGAGACGGGAGACCGAACGGGCGGGAGGACGAGGGCACTTCGGGCGGAGCGCAGGGAGGGGTTCTTTGTGAGGAGAAGAGGAGGAGAGGGGAGAGGGGAGAAACGGGAAGGGTACTGGTGGAAGGGCACCCCTCGCTCTCGGAGGACGTCCTGGGAGAGCGAACGAAGGACGTGCGCTTCGGACGGGAAGGGGGGGGAGTGGGAACGTGGTAACAATCTTGGTGTTACCCTTCACCAAGATGTGCGACAAGTGAGGAAGGAGAGGAACACACACGCGCGCGCGAACACACAGGGCGAATAAAGATGAGTTCGTCGTCGAGCAAGGGCTTCCATGCCCCGACCAAAATCTATAAGCGTATCGCGACGAGCAGCAGGAATACCATGTACGTCAAGAATGCGGATTTTGATATCACCGACCGGGAAAGCCTGCAGAACCTGGCGGAGGACCCACAGCTAGCCATAGACAACATCATGAAGAAGCACGTGACGAAGAGGCTGCTCATTCTCCCGACCTCGAGGTGGAAAAGGAGGTGGGAAATCATGATGGTCTTCGTGACTCTGTTCGTCGCCATTTCGGTGCCGTACAACATGGCGTTCACCTTGGACTACTCCGAGAGCCGGTGTAAAGGGGACACAAAGGCGGACAATTGTTACCCCCCGTTTCTTTTTGGTCTAGACGTCCTCGCGGACATCATTCTTGCCGCGGACATCGTACTGGTGTTCCTGTCAGCATACCACGGAGACCAGTTGGAGCTGGTGAAGGACTTGAGGCTGATAGCGAAGAAGTACGTCAAGTCCTTCTTCTTTCTGGATCTTTTGGCCCTCATTCCCTTCAACCAGCTCGCCAGTGCGATGAACCCGGACTCCGACAAGGTGACCCTGAAGCTCTTGCTGGTCTTCAGGCTCCTTCGTCTAGGAAGGTTCTTGAAGAAGACTAACTTTGCCGTTGAGAGTATCTATGGCCTTGGCAAGTTGATCTGTGTGTACTTCATAGTAGGCCACTGGATGGGCTGTGCTCTCTTTTTCATGTCAAGGTATCAGATAGAAACAATGCCAGAACACGGCTTGAACCACCTGAACGGGAACTTCCCTTGGGTGCTTGTAGATTACGCAGAAAACATAAGGACGGTCACCGCCGAGGACACGTCGAAGCAGAGGGATTTCTGCAACTCGAACTTGTCCGATGACTTTGAGTGGGACATAGTAGATTATGAGTGGACGCTTTTCTGTGCAGACATCAAGACAAAGTACAGTTTTTCGCTATACTTTGCCATTACGACAATGGCTTCGGTGGGTTATGGCGACATCACTCCCATGACCAACATCGAGAGGAACTTTGCGATGCTTTTCGAGGTGGTTGGCTCACTCATAGCGGCCCTTTTTTTCGCAAACATGGCCGTTCTTATCGCGGGGATTGATACGAGAGGCGACCGTTTGAGGGAGAAGCTGGGAGAAGTAAACCACTACATCAAGACGAGGTGCATCCCCAAAGAGCTGGCTCAGAGGATGAAGGATGCGGTGGAGTACTGGTGGCAGGTTCACAGCGGACTGAACGTGAAAGACTACCTGGCGGACATACCAGTGACTCTTCGGATCGAGATCTTCAGCCACATCCAGAAGGGCTGCGTAGACAGGTGTCCGATCTTCGTTGATCTGAGTCAGGCTTTCTTGCGAAATATTACGCTGCACCTCCACCCGATATCTTTCCTTCCAAAAGACATGATTTTCTATCTCGGGGAGGCTGACAAGAGGATGTTCTTCATCACGGAAGGTTACGTGGAGTTCCTGGACGAGGACTACGTTCTCGTGAAAACAAAGGGGGAAGGGGATTTCTTTGGAGACTTCGAAGCGATATTCGATACAAGGTGCCAGATGTACGCCAGAGCTGCAACTGCTACTCACATGTATTACCTGGACTCTGTGGACATCCACAAGGTCATGGCCGATTTCCCCGAGTACGACTCCATCATCCGTGGGCGCGTTCTGGGGACTATCAATAACGATCACGCCACAATAGCCGTGCACAGGAGGAAGAGCTTGATCACCAATTACGTGAGCAAGCAGTCGGACCTCATTAAGGAGAAGAAGAAGCGGGGGGAAAAAGCGAGCTCTGTGATAAAGGCGCACGAGTACAAGGCGCAGGTGGAAAAGGCCCTGAAAGAGAAGAACAAGACTGATATAAAAGATATAGAAGTGCGAGAAGAGGTCGAGGACGAGTCTCAGAGCCATACCAAGTTCCTCCTGAAGACGGTGGATGAACTGCAAGAAGAGATGAAGGACATCAACGCGGTCATGAAAGACTTGGAGAAGCACTACACGAAAACAAGCACAGAACTCAAAAAATAGTTTTCCTTGGAGAAACAAATAACAAAACAATTTTTACACAATACTGTTTACAAACGTTCCGGTTTGGACATTCATATACAAAACCAACTCAAGTCTTCCTAATTCTTCAGAGTGATTTCCAAGAGGGATTTGACCTGCGTCCTGCAGATGGGGCACTTGTTTGTCTGCTGCCTCAGCATCTGGGCGCAGTCGTGGCAGAGGCACATGTGGCGGCAAGGAAGAAGCGTGGTGTCCCTCGGCTCGCTCATGCAAATGACGCATTCTCTCCCGAGGTCGTCAGCGGGGGTTCCTGTCACCGCGCCCTCCCTGGCGTTTGCGTTCTCCAACCCATAAATTTCCTGCAGCTCGTAAGCCATGTTTTGAACCCAAATCTTCTGCTTGTGCACCTTAACCGAGTAAGAGCTCTCGTGCTTCTCCAAAACGGCGTAGGTGGTCTGGGACTGAACCCAGTCCAGCATTGGGCTCCCCACTGGTAGGTCGCTGAGGGAGTGATCCTGCAGCGCCTGGTCGGCGCTCACGCACTCCAGCCTGATGCAGATGGGCCACTTCTGTTCTGAGTCGTTTGCTTCTACTGTGGACAGCTGCTCCTCCACGTACGCTGCTGGCACGATGCCGTAAGATTTGTACTCGGACTTGTCCATGTTCTCCGGGGGGAAGGTGCACCCGAGCTGCTTCTCGTAAAACACTCTCTTGCCCGGGCTCTGCACGGAGGTCCTCAAACGGAGCTTCTCGCTGGAGCTCTCCGTCGCCAGGAAGAAGACGCTCACGCTGCAAGGCGCGCCGCAGTCGAACTTGAAGGTCGGGTAGTACACGCTAGGGTCGCTCTCGTCCTGAACCATCTTCAGCGTGTGCTTCTTCAAGTTCACGTCGTTGCGGATGGTCTTCGTCTTCTTCTTCTCAGTGGCCTGCTGCGGTTGCGGCTGCTGCGGCTGCGGCTGCCCGTAGAACCCACCTGGCTGCTGCTGGGTGTACTGAACCCTCCCCCTGCCCGGCCCGTTGTTGTACACAGTCGCTGGCTGGTACCCTTGCTGATTCGAGTTTACGACGGTGAACCCGGACTGGTCCTCTGGACCGTGTCTCCTCTGCGCGACAACCGTCGAGGACCTTGAGGACGAGGCTCCCATCTTACGCTATCGAACTCGCTGGCACCAGTATCACGAAAAGCGAACGACGCGAAACCACGAACCGTCCCCACAACCTCAAAGACCACAAGGACGTCTTTCTTCCCCTGGACGCCTCGTTCGAGAGCGAAGCGCGCGCGCTGTCGTCACGCGAAAAGCTTGCAGAAAACGCGGAGGTCTCGGACCGCACCTCCTCACTGTTGAACCAACGCCAACCCCGTGTCCGCGTCGTCGTCGCTCGCTTGCCCTCCCTCCTCTGCTCTGGGGCCCCAACCAACCTCGAATTCATCTCCAACTTGGGAGGGGGATCCAAGACGGGGGGGGGGGGGGGTTTGGGGGGAAGTAACAACTTTTGGGTACCAATGGAGATTGATTCGTTGCAAGTGCACTTATTTGTTTCAGTTATATGTTATACCCCCGAGAGCCTCTTGAAGATGGCCTTCATTTTGCTTCCATCCTTGTGCAAGTTGGACTTCTTTGCGGCGTAGTTCCAGAGCTTTTCCTCCCTTTCGCTGGTGAACCCCTTTGCCTTGGCAACCGATTCGATGTGGTTGCCCACGCTTGCCAGGAACTCTTTCATCATCTCGAGCATCTTTTTCTTGTCCATCTTTTCTTTGTCCTGCTGGAGCTTCTTTATCTTCAGCAGCGTGGGCTTCATCTCGAGCATGATCTCGCTCACTGTCGCCTTTGGCTCTGGCTTCACTCTCACCCTGACCTGTTGCGACGACCCCGAGGGCCTGGCCCTCTTCCTGCTCCCTGCTGCACCGGACCCGGACCCTGGCCTGGTCCCGGAGGTGACCTCCCTGAGCCTCCTCAGCAGCACGGTGGCGCGGTAGTACAAGTGAGACTCCGGGGTCTGCTTGGTGCCCGGCTCCGCCGAGTTGTCGATCTTCTCCGCGATCCCCAGGGACTCGTCGACCATCATCTTGTCCCAGGACCCGAAGCCGTGCTTGAAGACCCCGACAACGACCATGGCGTCGTCCTTGGGGCTCCAGGCCACCTTCCTGGCCCAGACCGGAGACCTCGGAAGCATACCGCCACCGAGCCTGAACTTGGCTGGGTCGTCCAGCACTCCCACCATCTCGTGCACGAGTTTCAGCTCCTCCAGCAAGTTTTTCGTGGATTTAACCTTCACGGCACTCCCGAAGAACCCCAAGGTCGGGTCCTTCTTCTTTTCTTCCGTCAAGCGGGCCTCCTTGGCCTTCTGCTGCTCCTCGCCCTCGCACTCCTCCGCCTGAATTTGGGCCTTCAGGTTCTCGTGCTCTTGGAGCGTCCTCGTCATGCTCTCACGAAGCAAGTCTTGCAGCTGATTCACGTGACCCTCGTTCAGGTTCGCAAAGAAAGCGCTCTCGTCCGCGGCATCCTCCAGGACCTTGGAACAGTCGTGAAACTTGCGAATGCTCTGAAGGAAGGTCTTGGCTTCCGAATTGCCGAATCCACTGGGGCCGCCCTCCCACTCAGAGATGCTGTAAATCGCGTGCTTGACCACCCTGATCTTCCCGTTCGAGGGCTGGCTCTTCTTCTTCCCAGTGGCCTTGGCCTTGCTCTTCTGCTTGGCCGAGGCTTCCGTGAAAGCCTCCTTCGCGATCTGCTCCTCTGCATAGGACTGGGGCGCCGCCATCCTAGCTGCCCTTGGAAGGTAGAGCTCCATTTCCACTTCCTTCTGAGGGCGCTGCGACTCTGGAATCAGGCGCTCCCAGAAGGTCTTGTCGTCTTCTCCGTTTGACGTTTTGATGTCCGCAACTTTGAAGGAGGACAAAAAGCTAGACGCGCCAGAGCCCTTCTTGTCCTCAACGTGCTCTGCTCGCGCAAGAATGGCATCAAGATCCGTCGTGTTGCTTTTCAGTTCTGCTGCAGCCTTTTCATTCCCCTCCTTGTCTTCCTTGAAAAGGCCTTCCGCACCAAACTTCAATATAGCAGCAAGGTCCTCCTTGTTGAACATCTGCTTCGCCGTGCTCTTTTTGCTCGAATTCAGGATAGTGCGCCCCGAGGTGTCCATCTGCTGGATGACCAACTGGTCGAGGACCATTTTCTGCTTTGCTCTCTCAATAATGTCCTCTTCGACGGACTGCCCGGTCACAAAGCGGTAGATGTTCACGGCATCCTTCTGGCCTATTCTATGCGCACGGCTCATGGCTTGAAGATCGTTTTGGGGGTTCCAGTCGCTATCAAATATGACAACAGTATCTGCCGTGGCAAGGTTGATGCCCAAACCACCCGCTCGGGTAGAAAGGAGAAAGATGAAGTCCTCTGAGCCAGGCGCATTGAAGTGCTCCATGGCTTGGTGCCTGGCTTGCGCATTGGTGGACCCGTCTAATTGCTGGTACCTGTAACCCTTAAGCTTGCAGTAGTCCGACAGGATGGTCAACATCCTAACCATTTGGCTGAAAATGAGCACGCGATGACCGCCTTCCTTGAGCCGCTGAAGGAGTTTGTCCAGCAAAGACAGCTTTCCGCTGGCAAGAACCAACGTCAGGAGCCTCGAAGCCGAGTCATTTGTGTTGTAATGCTGCTCTTCAACGGATTCAAACAAAAAGGGGTGGTTGCAACACTTTTTCAGCTCCACCACGATGTTGAGCAGCGACACGTGCCCAGATCCTTTCACGCCCTTGTTGAGCTCGCTGAAGTTCTTCTCCAAAATGTCCTTGTAGTACTTCCTCTGGAGCGGGGACATTTCCACCCTGAGAATTCTCTCCGTTTTGGGCGGGAGGCTCTTCTCAACATCTTTAATGGTACGCCGAAGAAGATGGGGTCTGAGGTCCTCGTGCAAGTTCTTGAGGCCATCCGCCTCGTTCATGTCGTGGCTTTCTTCGAACTCTTCGCAGGACGAGAATTCCTTGGGGTGCAAGAAGTGCAGCAAAGCCCACAGCTCCTTGACGTTGTTCTGGAGGGGTGTTCCGGTGATCAACAACCTCGTCTTGCAATGGAAGCTCGACAGTTCCCTGTACAGCGAGCTCTCGTTGTTTTTCAACCTGTGAGCCTCGTCAACCATTAGGTAGGTCCATTGGATTGGCTTCATGAACGCGCTGTCCTTCAAAACGACCTCGTAAGTCGTCAGAAGAACGTTCATTTTGTATCGCCTTCCCTTATTGTTGTTGCTGTTGTACACCTCGTACTGCCGGATGACCTCCCTGGACTGACCGTCTCCCACATAAACAACCGTGTTGAGGCCTGGCGCCCAGATGTTGAACTCCTTCTTCCAGTTTGGCAGAGTCGAAAGTGGCACCACCACGAGGAAGGGCCCCGTCAAGTCCAATTCCTCAAACAGGAAGTTGAGCATCGTGACACCCTGAATTGTTTTTCCCAGACCCATTTCGTCTGCCAAGATGCAGTTGCTGTTCCTCGCCCAGCAAGCCGCCATGTAATTGAGTCCATCGAGCTGGTACGAGCGGAGCGTGCCCGTGACGTAGCTCGGTTGAGATTTGAAAAGCTTTCCTCCCTGTTGCCTCAGCTTTTGCAGCAAGCCGCTGCGCTGGTTCTCTATCCCGGATCCCGTTTCCCTCCCCCTCTGCTGGAACGCTTGGAACTTGTCCAAATGGTCATGCGCAGAGCATCTATCGATCACCTCTGCGGCCTCCCAGGTGCATTCCGAGTACGGCAGGCCATTCCACTTGATCAGGTAGCAAGTGCCGTGGTTCTCACAGTCCTGCTCCTCAACGATTCTGTCGATCTCCATGTGCTGCTCGACCAGTTGGAGCTCCATCTCCTTCTCCACGTCCATCTGCTCGATCTCCTCGGGTGACAGGTACGGCTTCTTGGCCTCCGCGTCCTTGACCTTCCTCATGTAATTGCTTATCCTCTTGTAGCCGTTCAGTAACTGGAGGTCCTCATCAAACTCCCAAGTGCTGTAGATGTAGGCCCTTCTCTGCCACTTGACGTAAAGCTTCAGGGTCTTGGACTCGTCGTCGTCGTCGTCCTCGTTCACCTCCCATCTGTGATCTATCACTCTTTCGATGTCGTAGTCTTGGTCGTCCAGGGCCTCCGTGGCGGACACGAGGGCAGGTATCTTCGGGGCCACAGCCTCCTTGGCGCTCTGCTTGCTCCACCTCATGTGGTCGACCTCGTCGTCCTCGTACAGGGCCTCGTCGTCCTCGTCATTCTCCTTGTAGTTGATCTTCTTGCGGTCCCGCGTGAAGTCGTTGCTTCTCGTCGTGCGGCTGTGGACCGGAATGTAGTACTCTTCTTCATCCTCTTCGCTCGACTCCGAGCTCAAGCTCTTCCGCCGCGAACGCGGCTTCGAGGCTCCCTTCAGCTTCACCTTGAGGCTCAGCCCCCCGTTGCCGCCGCCCGTCTTCCTCCGCTTCGCCTGGGTTCGCTTCCTGCCGCTGGGCTCGGGGGCGCTCACGTTGTGTTGGCTCGTGCGCTTGGGCCGCCCCCTCAGCCCATTCATTTCCCTGTCCAGCCTTCTTGCGATCTCAGCGTCGTCGAGAACCGCGTCTCCGCCCTTCCCCTCCCCACTATCCGAGTCGTCCGCGTAGTCAATCCCCTCGCTCCCCTCGTTCTCCTCCTCGTTCTCCTCCGAGGAGCTCGTCTCCTCCTCGCTCTCGCTCCTCGCTCCCCTCACCCTCGCTTGAGGTGCTACCGGCACGCCGAAGTCCTCGTCACTCCCGTCGTCCCCGCTCGACACGTCGTCCTCCATGGGGTCAACGTCACTGTACACGTCGTCCTCCATGGTGTCGACGCCTCCGCCCTCCCTCTCCGCCCTCCCTCTCCGCCCCTCAGGCCTCGCGCGCGCGATCGATCAACACCCTCGCGATCGCGATTCCGTCGTCGTCTTCCCTTCCCTGCCGCGATTTCGCGTCTACCACACGAGGGAGGGATTGGGATGGGGATGGGAACTACCATCCTCGGGAGGGAGGAGAGTGCACTTGCACTCAGCAAGGAGTCCAAGGAAGGTTGTCATGGTGTTATTACACAGGAAGGTTTATGTGCGCACGTGTGTGTGAGTGTTTGTGTGTGGTTAATAATTCATCTGGTAACGATCATCACCGCCGCCGTACCTCTGTTCACTCAGAACCCTGTTGGTGTCCTTGATGAGGACTCTGAGCTTCTTTTTCAGGGTCCTGATCGCGCCCACGACGATCTCGTGGGGGGGGAGGGAACCCGTGGACTCTACCGTGAACACAAAGTGCTCGGGCTTTTCCTTGATCAGTATGGCCCCCGAGACTCCCAGCAACTCCGCCTTCCTCACGATCTCGTCGTCGTACGTGTACTGGTCAGAGTTCACCACCTCCACCTCCTTGCTATCTGGATTCACTTTGAAGATCTTGGTCGGGCACGAGTCCACCAGCTCCTCCTTCTGACCCTCCGTGAGCTTGGAGAGCATCTGGTTGTTTATATGTATGATGGGTGGGATGCGAAACACGACGGTGGCGCAGGGATTCCACTTTGCGTGATCCTTGCCTATACCCTTTCTCACCGTGGCTTTCAGACTGATCGCCTGCCCCGGCTTCAGCTTCATGATGACGATAGGCCTCTTCGCCGGGTTGTCATACTGTCTGTAATCGATCGGAGCGATGCCCGGGAACCTGGGGTCTAATTCTATGTCGTCACTCGTCACCAGCGTCGGCTCGTCGTTCTCCGACCCTTTGTCCTCCCCTATGGCGTTCAGTTTGAACACGACTTCCGTGGGAGCCTCTTCGCGCTCGATGGGGTAGCCCGTGTTCGGATCGATCTCCTCCTCCTCGTCCGACTCGTCCTCCTCGTACCACGCCTTGAAGTCGTTCACCCTCGTGCTCAGGATGGGAATCAAACCCTATTATAACAGACAACGTGTGTCAGAGACGACGGTGGTGGTTCACATGTTTATTTCGAACCGTGCGAGAGCCGTGCCAGGGAACAAGCGGGCAGACACGAAGCGGGAAAGCCCCTGGAACGGGGGAGGCGAAGGAAACTTACCAGGCGGTGCGTGATGAACTCATCGTTCAGAACTGTGTTGTTGTAGTGGATCTCCACGAGATCAATAGCGAGAGTCGGGACTTCGCTCAACATGACTCGCCGCAGCGCATTTGCCACACTCAGATCCGTGTCCAGGAGCTCAAAGTTCAGTGCCTCTGACGTGCTCGAGAGTATGTTCACCTTGGGATCCCTTGGCCGGCACGTTCCGGAAGCCATGGTTCCCCACCACCCTAATGACTCTCCCTCTCTCTCGCCCGTCACTCCTTTTCCCTTCGCGACACCCTGTCGTCTTCCGCGTTGGACTGGATCACTTCCTTCGCTTGCGCCTTCCACAACGACCGTCTTGCCTCCCCGACCCCTCGCTCCCCTCTCGCCTTCTCTCTCTCTCTCTCTCTCTTCCCGCCGTCCCAGACAGGAGAGGCGGTTTCAAAGAAAGGCTGGGAGACAAGGAGAGGAGACAGAGAGAGACATTGTTACGAAAAGGGTGAGGAGAGGAGATAGAGAGAGAGAGAGGATGGTGTCTGCGAGAAGCGCAGTATGCCTGGCTTTGGTGGTTTTGGTGGCAGCCTTGGCGGAGGCGAGAATAGACAAAGTGAAGCTGAACCACGACGACAGGTCGGTGATTCTGGTGGCAGAGCCTTTCGGTTTTAACGAGAACGGTGTGATAGAGATGGAGATCTCGAAAGCGACGGTGTTTCTGCCCGAGGGGTCGCCGCAAGCCGACAAGACGAGGATAGGAGTGGTTCTCGTGACCGACGACGCGGACGCCGAAGTTATGAGGCCTTCGACGGACAGCGGATGCCTCCTGGACGAGGAGAACGCTCGAGTTCTGTACACCCTCGAGGAGGTCGAGAACAACAGGGCGAAAGACGGGATCTTTTACTACCGGAACTCCATCACGGAGGGTAGCGGGGGGATTTACTCCCTTTTCTTCGCCAACTGCGTGGAAGACAGCGATGTGACGCTGTCCATGGCCACCTCCCTCTACAACGCTCTGCCAGGCGGAGGGAAAGACTACCTCTCCGCGGGCAAGAAGCTCCTCCCCGGGGTCTATATGTTCATGTTCATCTGCTCCCTGGCCATGCTTGGCGTGTGGGGCAGCTTGCTGTCCAAGAGGCGCAACCACGTGCAGCGCATCCACTTCCTCATGCTCGTGCTGATAATCTTCAAGGCCCTAACGCTTCTGTCGCAGTACGGCATGAACCACTACATCCAGAAGACCGGCGACCCGGAGGGCTGGAACATCGCGTACTACGTCTTCACGTTCCTTAGGGGGCTGATGTTCTTCACCGTGATCATCTTGCTGGGGACGGGGTACTCCTACTTCAAGCCCTTCCTCTCCGACAACGAGAAGAAGCTGTTGATGGTGGTGATCCCCCTTCAGGTCCTTGCGAACATCGCCATTATCATTATGGACGAGGACAGCCCCGCTGACAGGGACTGGTTCACTTGGAGGGACATCTTCCACCTCCTGGACATCATCTGCTGTTGCGCTGTTCTCTTCCCGATCGTGTGGTCCATCAAAAGACTCAGGGAAGCTGCTACCACGGACGGGAAGGCTGCCAGGAACATGCAGAAGCTCGCCCTCTTCAAGCAGTTCTACATCATGGTCGTCGCCTACGTGTACTTTACTCGAATCATCGTGTACCTGCTGCAGGCGACGCTCCCGTACCAGTACACTTGGCTTGGTGACGCGGCGGGCGAGGTTGCGACTCTCGCGTTTTACTTGACCACTGGAATCAAGTTCCAGCCAGCCCAGCACAATCCTTACCTTTCCCTTGAAGAGGCAGAGATGGCGGAACTGTAAGTCCAAGCAATCCTAGCAATAATAATAACAATCGTTAAACGTGTAATGCCGAGCCCTTTGTACCATTAGACACTCCTGTGCTTCCTTCTCCCCTTCGTGTTTGCTCCACAAACAACAACAAAAAATATGAATTTTCTCCGGTGTCAAGCAAAGGCTGGACCGACCTTGGTGAACCTCGGAGAGAGAGTGTGTGTGTGCGTCTCTCGATAAGGGTGGGGAGCAGAGACCACGCGGGATTTTCGCTCCATGGCGCTAAAAATTAATCTGAAAGTCTCCTAACTGGCGCCCGTGTTTTGTTCCAGCCCAGACTGCTATCGGTCGAACCACCATGTCGTCTCCAGTAGTTCGAAAGGAAAGCAGCGAGGTAGAGGAGAAGTTTGTCTCCCTCGTGCTCTTCACGGATGAGGAGGAGGACTCCTCGTCGGTGGGCAGGCGGAGCCAGAGCCACAGTGGGGAGGCCGGGCCAACAGCTACGTCCCTGTCGGGGAGGGACCGGGAGATACTCCAGCTTCGACAAGAGATAGAAGAGACAGAGGCTCTCGCCAAAAAGTATCAGCAGTCCAGGAAGGGCCTGGAGGCCTCGGTCGAGCTGCTGGAGCAGGTTCTCATGTCCAAGCTTCAGCTTTACGGTCCAGAGGCGGAGGAAGTGTTCGATACGTGCGAGCAGCTCACGCTTGCCTATAACACTTATGCCATGAAGCTCATCGACAGGGAGGATTACGATGGGGCCCACGAGCTGTTGAAGAAAGCGGAGGTGCTCACCGACAAGGACTCGGAGCTGAGCCGCACGAGGAAACCTGTGCTGAGGCTTCGGGCCGTGACATTCAACAATCTTGGTTGTCTTTACAAGCACAGGAGGAACTTTTACACCGCCATAAAGTATCTCGAGAAGGCTCTGAATATCGAGGAGACCACCTCATACGCCGAGAACCCGGCGTCGACGCACCTCAATCTGTGCGCGACCCTGAGCATGTGCGGGAGGCACGACAAGGCCCTCTCGTACGCCAACGCGGCATTGAAGATCCTGACCCGGCAGCTGGGCCTCAAAACCCACTCCAAGCTGAGTGACTTCAAGGAAGCGCACGCCCGTGACAAGTCCAACCAAAAGCTTCTTGGCACCCTGGCGATCGCCTACCACAATGCCGCGACGCAGCACGAGTACCTTAGTCAGTTTGAGGAGGCGATCCACTGCTACAACCAAGCCAAAGTCGTTGGAGGGCTTTGCTGGCTGTGCAACAGCCCGATGGCCACCTCGCTGAGGCAGTCCCACGCAGAGTTCAAGGAAAAGCTGTCGAGGCGGAAGGTACCGGCGAGGGTGGGCCATCCGGGGGCACGGGTCCCGCCTTCGGGACGGAGGCAGAGACCTCAGAGCGCTGGACCGCGGCTGGGGCGGTCCCCGCAGTCCCTTTCCACCTCCTTCCCCTCATCGTCGTCCAGCGCAGCGGCACTGCCACCAGCCTCGACCAGAAGCCAAAGACTGAGGAAGAAGAGGCCGGCAAGTGCGGGGCGGGCCAAAAGATTTGCCAAGGTCCCGATAGACACGGTTCGAATATATCGTGGCGAACCCCCCTGGATGCAAAAGGATGCAAAAGAGAACCGCTGTGTGGCCCCGACGAAAACGAAACCAGAGTTCGACACCAGGCCTTCTTCGGCCAGTCTCATCGGGAGAGACTCTGACTCTCCCAGCAGCACAAGGACAGCGCTGCGGGAGAAAGGCGTGCCGAGATACATGCAAGGAACCGGGGGGAGAAGCAATCGTCTCAGGTCGGCGGTTGTGTAGACGGATAGCGAGAACACGAACTCAAAATAAGTGAATCCAATTGGGTTCAATTTCATCAATTTATATAGTAAGTAGTAAGGACCAATAGGCTGCCTATCAATTATCCAAGAACTTCTTGGTGGGAATTTTGCCGTCCCCAAAGCCAGAGGGCCCTCTAATAACGTTGCCATTGGAGGCCCCAACGGCAAGACTCGCGGCAGCCCCAACAGCCCCAGCTCCGAGTCCGAAACCGATACTTCCGCTTCTAATTCCCAGAACAAGCCCGGCGCCCATGGCCCCGTAAGCGCCATTGAAAGCGTCTTCCTTCTGTCTCAGCGACTCGGCGATCACGTCACCGGAAGCGAAGGCGAGACCCGCCGACCCGAAAGTCATAGCATAGTCTCCCATCACTCCGAGGACCTGCATGAAGGCCGAAGCACGTCCACCCGCTTTGGTAATTTTAATGTTCTGCGAACAAGAACAAGAACAAGAGAGAGAACGAGAGCGAAGAAACACGTGTCAGCCCCTGCTCCCAATGCCACCCCGCTCGGACGCCACGGACAAGAACGTGAAACGCCGAGGGAGAAAGAGCTGCTCCAGAGTCTCTCTTCAAGAGTCTTCACAAAAAACTTACGCTCCAGGTCGCTCGCACCGCTCCAAGCGCAGCGCCCGCTACGACGGAGGAGACGAACGCGGATCCTATCCTGGAGACCGCGTCCCCTCCAGCGGACGCCACTCCCTGTTCTCGTGGGTCTCTCATCGTCGCTTTCCTTTCCTCCTCGAGCTTGTCAAGCCGCCCTTGCCCTAGCAAAGAAAAATTTGTTTCTGGAGAAAGCCAAGGCCCAGAGGAGGATCATTGAGAGGCAGGCCAGAGAGACGGTGTGTGTGTGTGTATGTGTGTGCGCGCGCGCGTGTGACAGGTGGAGGATCGAAGCCTTTCTTCTTCAACACTATACATTACAGATGAACTTCTCTTTCGCCCTTGTCAACCAGGTCCGGTGCGGGGGGGGGAAGGGTACGCCCCCGCAAAGGTTGGTGCTTGGACCACGACTCTTGTTCCGATGCGAGGCCTCACTCTCTCCGAAGCCCCCCCTGCGGCAGGTTCCAGCACAAGGAGTGGGGATGACCCATCCCAAGGAGGCTTACACAGCCAACCAGTAGACGGACACAATGCAAAGTATGTGATCGTTCTGCCAGTCCACGGTGATGCAGTCGTCGGTTCTAGGGTCCCAGCTGTACGTGCTCGTCACGCACGACCCCGCACCCGCGTTCTGCATAATTTGGCAGGAGACGACGTATTTATACTGCTTCGCTGACTGGGCAAGCCTCTTCAAGCACGTCTCCATCACCTTGGCAATCCAGCCGTCCACCTTGTTGTGAATGAAGGTACTTTTCCCCAGAGTGGAACCCACTGCTTCCCTCACAGTGGTCTCTATGTCGGCCTTGTCCAAACCTGCTGCAGGAATATCCATACTTTCTTCGCGTTCTCTCGCTTCCCCTTCGGTCTCTACTTGTGCCTGCGGAGGTCTTGTTCAAGACCCACGTTTCCTTTCGGTGTCCTGTCCTTTTCTCAATCTTCGCAGAAAACCTGTTCTGTGCAGACTCTGTCCCAAAGACTCAACACGAATTGGCTTCCAACCAACCCCACCACTGCGGTTCCCTCAGGTTTCCTTGCGAGCCTCCTCCTCTCTCTCTCTCTCTGTCCCTCTCTTTCTCTATGCGCTCTTTTGCGTATTTTGGTGGTAGGTTTGACTGTCCTCACAAGGAGAGAAGAGAAGCCAAAAGCAAGAGTAAATTCGTGTGTAATGGAGAAGTAACCGCAACAGCTTTCTTCGAGGGAGGGGGCAACCAACCAGTTGCCCTAGCTGCAACGACGAGTAACTACAACGACGAGTCAAGTTATTGTGTTCAATTATTCCGATTTGTGGGACCCTTTGGAAAGCGTGCGCTTCCTCACGTCGTCCTGCTGGAAGATGTCCTTGTCCTGGATGGACTGCGAGTGGTAGCTCTGCCTGTTCCCTTTCTTCGCGTCCTGGAAGGCTTTGTGTCTCACTTGAATCAGCTTCTTCTTCAGCTTTCTATTCATTTACTGCCTGCAGAGCATGTACCTGGTGCGGTACAGGAACAAGGAGGAGACCACCCACCCGCTCGCGTACAAGCTCATGTGCTACGGCCTCCTGCTCTCGGCTTACTATGTGTGGGACGTGTCGCAGTCTCAAAAAAATCTGTTCCGAGCAAAGGAGGAGAACGGCGGCGTGTACATCAAGAGAAAGCACGCCTTCCCCCAGCTGCCTTGGAGCGACCTGGAGAAGCCAAAGTACATGAGCACCGAGTGCGGGTCCAAGCTTCTCGTGGATGGGTTCTGGAAGTACGCGAGGAAAATTCACTACACCTCGGACTTCATCATGGCCTTGACGTGGGGACTGATCTGCGGCTTCGGGAGCTTTGTCCCTTACTTTTACCCCTTCTTCTTCCTTTGCATGATCCTGCATCGGACGTGGAGGGACACTTCCAGGTGCAAGCACAAGTACGGCAAGGATTGGGTCAAGTACTGCGAGCGGGTGCCTTACGTCTTCGTGCCCCGGGTCTTCTAAGCGGCAGAACAGACAGATCTTTCTTTTTTTGGGATGGGTAGGTTACCTACCGTAAGTAACACTCTTGTCTTTTCTAGAATACATGACACAAATCGACAAATCGCCTTTTTGGTTTCACACGCACCGTGCGAGCCCCTCCGGTCAGGCGCCCTCGAACTTTGACGCCAGCGTCACCGGGACCCTGATCGTCTTGGCAGCACCGTTGTTGGACGACGCGAGGAGGTAGCTGAGCTCCACGGTGTAGGCTCCGGGGTGCGGGAACTCGAACTCCACGTCGTACTTGCCATCCCTCGAGGCGGAGGGATTGCCGAAGTCTTCCGGGTGGACGTGGCCCACCTCAATTCCAGGAATGTCTGGGTCATCCTCGTCGTACACATGGACGTGGAGAGCGTGTGGCTTGCTGCCCGTGGAGGAAAAGCTTGACAGGTCCTTCCACAGTATCGGGTTCCCCGTCCCTTTCTCTGTGAGTGCGAACGTCAGCCTCGCCGGAACATCATCTGGTCCCAAACCTCCCTGAAGCTGCTCGACTTTGACGTCGCAGGATACTTCCCTCGCCTCCTCCCTCGCCCAAGTCGATCGGCAGTTCCCCGCCAGATTCCCTAACACTCCCAGCCCACCGAGAGACAGGAAGATCCTCCTCCTCGCCATCCTCGCAGCCTCGCAGCTCGAGCTCTGCGGCAAGGAGTGAAGGCGCAAGCCCCGGTTTTGCCCCCTCATCCTCCACCTTTGTGCGTGGAGCTGAAGCGCCCTCCAAGCGATGCTAAAGACGCTTGAGCTTCAGCTCCGACGACAGCTCGTGACAGCAGCAATTTTACACTTATGCTGAGAGCGATGGTACACTTATGCTGAGAGCGCGAGAAAAAAGAAGACAATTGGTCGCTCGTGCGATTTACGGGTTTGATAACGTTGAGAAAATAAGAGCGGCAACAAAAGGGGAGTTTATAAATACTACAAAAGCTGTGTTTTTTCCAAAAGTGATCCCATGGCTTTTGGCGGGAATTTTGAAAAAACTAAAAGTAACGGACGGCCGTCGAGGCCGAGGGACAGAAGACGGAGCGTGACCATGCCCAAGGGGGTGTTCATTGACAAGCGCCTCAAGAAGCGACGACGCGCCAGCAGTTCAAGACGGAGCGAGACCATGCCCAAGGGGGTGTTCATTAACAAGCACCGCAAGAAGAAGAAGTACGGAGTGCGTATCGGTCGTCGCAGCTCGATATACTCCGCCACCGTGGCGGAGGCCGTCGCCGCCCTCGAGGCGTACCGCGCGGGCAAACTCAAGAAGAGGGCGACCGCCCGAGCCGCGCTCGCGGCGAAGCGCGCCCGCAACCTGGCGATCTACGGCCGGAACTGCGCCACGGAGCGCAAAGTGGCGCTCGCCCTCGTCGCCAGATGGCAGGCGACCATCCCCGGGAGGAGAACGGCGCTCGTGCTAAACGACGGTACGAAAGCCGACGTGCTCCTCCGCCTGAGCGAGGAGGACGCGTGGCTGCCGGTGCAGCTCAAGACGACGAGCGGCGCCATGAAGGGTAGCCCGAATACGTGGAACTTCCACCACGTCACCGGCTACTCGGGGATGCGTGTGGTGTGCTGGCGGTGCGACGTCGGCGACGCGTGGGTGTACAACGGCAACGCGCTGAACGAGCGCGGCAAGCAGAACCTGAGCGTCACCCCCCGCCGCAAGAACTGTAAGAACTGTACGCTCGCGCTCGCGCGTGGCCTCAACCTCGCCGCGCTCGTGGAATGGCTGAGCGAGCAGGCCCAGGCCCAGGCCCAGGCCCAGGCCCAGGCCCATCCGTGTCTGTGGACGACCGTCACCGAGCACGCCGCGCGGCACGACTTCGCGTCCGAGGCCCACGCGCTCGAGATGCGCGGCATCGACGCGTTCAAGGCGAGCTTCCCAAAGCACCGCTACGCCTTCCCCGAGGGACAGAACACCCAAGTCGACCTGCTGAAGGATGCGACGACGCGCCAGCAGTTCAAGACGGCGCGCGCGGCGTCTAACGGCGTCGCCGGGTTTATGTGCAACCTGTACACCTACGCCGGGCGTGACGAGGCGGGCAAGGAGCTGAAAGATCCTTACCCGGCAGGGGCGTTCGACGAGCTAGTGGCGGTGGCGTGGGTGGAAGGCAAAGCATACTTTTGGATCATCCCCGCGGCAGAGCTGGAGGCGAATGGGTACCTGCGATCGGAGTCGCAGCCTGGGAAGACCTACCTGAAGCTGCACGCGTCGGAGATTGGCGTGCAGCCGAACCCGCACGCGCGTAACAAGGCAGACACGTGGACCCACAAGTACTTCCATTCCGCAGCTTAGCTTTCATCATGCTTTTTTTTTCTCGTCTTCTTCATCTTCTCCTCGAGCAACCGATGTCTCTCTCTGTCTCTCTCCCAATCATATATTTCATATCTCGTGGAAGTTCGAGGTCGTCAGGACTTGGAATATCAGCACGAGCGCACTGCTGAAGCTCGAGAACGAGGCAAACTCCTGAAAGTAGTCGTTGTCCAAGTGGTTGTTCTCGTTGAACTTCGAGAAGATCTCGATCCCTATGTAGGCGTACACGCAGCACACGAGAAAGGTCAGCATCAGGAAGGACAGAGATGTCGGCAAAATCCTGAAGAGCAACAGAAGGAACTGGTTGCTCTCCTTCTTTCCTATCGTCATGATCCTCATGATTCGAAGGATGTTCGAGAGGATGAAGATGACGAGTGCTATCGAGCCCACAAACGTGGAATCAATTTGATTCGCGACCGGTTTCAAGCGCAGTATGGCCGCGAGCACCCCCATGAGAACAGTCACGCAGTCATACCGGTTCCAAATCCCCTTCCAGTACTCCCTCCCAAGCGCTGCTACCTTGAGGAGGCTCTCGAAAAGGTAGACCAACGACAGGATGTCGTTCATGATGAGTATCTTCCTGTACTCCTCCTGACTCACGATTCCCTTCGTGCACAGCATGATCGCGTTGGCGATGAGCAGGGTCAGGATCCCCAATTGAAAAGCTTTGTGGCGGACGAACCTCTTCAGCTGGGTCCTCCATATGGACTTGACAGTTATCTTCGCGAGGTTCGTTTCGCAGACCCTGAACAGGGTCAACCCCAGCACATCCACCAGGCTCAGGAACTCGAGAGGATCTACGTAGCCGCTCTTGTCCGTGTCGATTTTGTTCCAGTAGAATACGAGCTTCTCCTCGTCCAGGTACGAACCCATTGTCATCTTCACGAGATCCCGGAAGGTCAAGTAATCGAGGTAAGCGTCCTCCTTTGACTCGTAGGGGGAGCCGAAGATGGACTCCCTCGTCATCATCTTGTTCATGGTCAAAAGCTCGTACGCGATCAGCAGCGACTTCCTCTCCTTTGTCCTCTTGATGTAACTAGTCTGTATGGCGTGCTGCCTGTACGAATTATAGACACTGGCAATGAGCACGTTCACAACCCCGAACGTTGTGATGAGCAGGAAGACGACGAAGAACACCACGTGCAAAATTCTGGATTCTTCTACGTGACCATTTCTCCTCAACTGCTGGTACAGGGACGACGTGAGCTGCGTGTAATTCTGATTGTTCCTCGAGTAAACGTCGTACCCTGTCAGATCCACGCCCAGGTTTTCGACGAGGATCCCGTCCTTGCCCTTGGGCAGCCGAAGCTTCCCTCGGATGGCCGGCATCATGACACAAGGAAAGTTCTCCGTGGTCACCAAGACGTACAAGCTGACGAACGCGCGGTAGACGTTGCTGAAGTTGAAGTCGCATTCAATTTTCTCCTCCTCGAACTGAATCCAATTGCTCCAGTCGGAGAAAAGCTCCATTCCAGCTACGCTGAAGACGAAGGTGGTCAGGATAAGCAGGGACAGGGGCTTTGCTGCTGCCATCGCCGCCTGCAGCACGCTGATCAGCTTGTCATACAAGTTCTTCGAGAGCAAAATGCACTGCACTGGTCGAAGAAACCTCGAGAACCGCGGAACCCCGATATCGCAGTACGCCAGAATCAGGTCCAGGCACATGATTCCCGTGCAGAGGATCCTCGACAAGTTCAGCTTCTGTCTCCAAAAAATCCTGTTGGTGGACAGGATCCTCTCGATGCAGATGTCAAAGATGTAAATGGAGACGATCGTCGACTCGATGAGGAGAACGTTGTCCCTCGCCAAGTTGATGTAGTCGTTGTTCGAGGCCAGCATGTCTATGCTCGCTGGCTCAAAGGAAGCCAGAATCACGTGAAAGATGCTAAGAAGCAGGATGAATATGTGGTAGATCTTGCTCGTTACGACCTGGTAGATCCGGAGCTTCACCTCTGTTGCGTTGCGAAGGGTGTACTCTTTCCCGTGCATGATGTTCAGAGTGCAAGTTGCTGCACACCTCTGACACAGAGGGGCAATCCTGTCCAGAGGCAGTCGCTTCGATATGAACAAGTCATCCACCCCCTCCATGGACTCCACGTGCTCGCCATAAGCAGTGGCATCCATCGCTTCAGTCCCTTCGCTCGTTGCGTACCCCCCGTTCCCACTTGCACTGCTCTCAGACGCCAAGGAACTCGTCTTAGTCGCCGCCGCTATGCCTTTGTCGCCTTTATGGAGACCGAGCGTGTCCTTCTTGAGCACAGAAGGTCTGGGTCTGACCGCCCTCGATCCCCTCGGCGTCCTCCTTTCCATGACAAGCTGCTTGTCCAGCTCCTCGAGGTTGGTCACCGTGGGAATCTCATCCAGCTTCTCCTCCGCTAGGCTCATCTCCAGCTCTTTCACCGCGCTCAGCACTCTTGGGAAAGCGTTCTCGGCACCACGCATGAACGACGAGCGACGGTGTGGCGCCGTCATCGACCTGTTCCTGACCACCTTCGTCTTGCCAGGGGCCCCTTCTTCTGTGTCCCTGATAACGCCGAAAAAGTTTGAGTCGTCTTTGAGGCCTGAGCGGTTCCTGGAATGAGTGATGGTGATCGCGACATCCCTGCTGCCGTTGTGCGCCACGTCCGTCTCCGTGAAGGATCGATGAATCCTCGTCTTCGGCTGAGCTGCACTCTTCGAGCTCGACTCTCCCGTCGAACGAGCAGAAGACGGCTGGGGAGAGCTAGTGGTCCCTACTTGCCCGCCTCGCGCGTTCGCCCCAGCTCCCCGCGAGGGATACGTGTCTCCTCTGCGAAATTGAGCATCCACGAGGTCCCCCAGGGTAATGTCCAGTGCCCGCGGGCTCAAGACCTGGGTCTCGCTGCCACCATCATCAGACCGTGCCTTTCCCCTCCCACCCTCCTCTGTAACTGGAGGTAGCTGGTCCCCTCTCCTCTTCCCTGAAGGCGTGCTCCTTCGGAAGGAGCTTGCCGGGGAGGGATTAGGCGTCGACTTCGGCGTGGGAGGAGCCGGCAAAGTGTATCGCCCCTTCTTCCAACTCTCATCCTGTCCCGACATCTTCCCAAATCCTGTATTGGCAGGCCACCAACAGTCTCGTCGGTCACCCGTCCCAAGACCCGTGCTTTCGCTTCCCTCTGCTCAGGGGCGCCTGCCTGAAGGCCCCTCAACGTCCAACCTTCCCAAGTTGGCGACCTTTGCACGCTCTCGGTTGTCACCAAGCCCAACGTGGCCCCATCTTGGTCCGCTCCCCCTTCTCCTTCCTGATGAATTGATTTTTCTGCACAGAACAGTCTGCCTTTTTGAGAGCTTTGTCACAAAGGTCGAGCAAGACCAAGAAGAGAGAAAGGAAACAAGCGGAGGCAGGTGGCTTAATGATTACACGGCGGCATTATTAGGCTTGATAAAATACTTCTTTCGTATAACTGAGCTCTCCTTGCTCTTCGGCTCCCTCGAGCTCCAAGGCATGGGCACCGCCGAATAGGTGAAGGAGCAAGCCAAGCGAGAACCTCTGGATAATGATAATGATCATGCGGGCGTACACCAACAAGTCTATTCTCGTAAAATTCGACCTCCAGTGCCCATCAGAGTCGTGATGCAACAGCGCCGCAAACTCTTCCCTGTCCAGCAGGACTATCTCCCCGTCCTCGCCGTCGAACGTGTGATAAGCCTCGGTGAGCAAATCCGGCCCCGTGGTGTACAATATGTCGTAACTCTCGGCAACTGGGAGGCGCGCCCTTGCGCTCGCGATGCCCATGACGTGCTGCCAAAACTTGTGCCCCGGCTCGCTCATCATCCAAAAGTTTGCCACCCTGACGGGGTGCTCCCTCGTCCCGTTCCTGATCTTGTGCGCGGCCATGGCCTCTCCGTAAACCTCAGGGACGATCCTCTCGGTCCCGAGGAAGACCTTTGCCGCCGGGTACTTGAGCCAAGTCGAGCCCCCCAGATCTCGCTTCACCCCGATGTCAACGTCCGTGTAGACCCCCCCCTCCAGGAACATGAGAATGTACCGGGACACGTCGCACTTCTGGATGTAGTGGCCGTACGAAGCGAAAAGGGACATCCAACCCGTGGCGTTCCTCCTCGAAAGGAGTTCCACGATGTTCTTTGGCTCGTGCCTGACCACGCACGAGGAAGGATTCATCTGCTTCCACTCTCGCATGGCGTCCAAGTACTTTTGAGGCAGCTCGAGGCCTCCGGCCGCGGCGGGCGCTCCGCCGTCCTCCCTGAACCCTTGCAGGAAGTGTATCGATTGCGGTATCGGGGGCGCCGGGGCCCCAGGCCCCAGACTTCGCTCCTCGAGGAGCGGCGGGCCGGCATTGGCCACTTCGACGCACCTGGCTTCGCCGTCCGCGGAAGCATTCTGGGACGTCCCTCGCTCCCCCCGGAACCAGTCGTCGCCAAGGAGGGCGACGACGTCTTCAGGGGCCACTCTCACCCCACTCCTGATCTGCAGCTCCACGGTGCGTGGGGAAAGCAGCCCAATGCAGGCGAACAGGACCCACGCCACGAGGTACCCCCCCCTCCGAGCGCACAACATCCCAACCCCGAGGCCCCCCTAGGATGCCGCGGAAAGAATCCCCCCTCCGGCAACCGCTTCGCGTTGTCGTGCCCAATGTCGTGCCCAGGTGTGCGCCCTTGCCCCGCTCGGCATCCGACGTCGCGGCGCGCGCGCCTCTCGCCCGAGTAACGCTCGACCTCGTCCCCACCCTCGAGCGCCTCGTTACGACGACGGCCAGCCGCTCATTTTGGGGGGGGCGAGAAAAAAAAATCATGCTGTCGGTTGTCCGGTTTTTCCCGTTTCTCCAAAAACAGCCTCCAAGTTTCCAGATTTTGTTGCTTTGGCTTTGGTTCACAAGTTCAAGTCGATCACGATGGAGTCGTCCCCGGGGTGCTGAAACAGGGACTCGTCCCAGAGCCCCAGGCCCTTGAGCTCGTCCTTGAGCGCGCGAATGGCCAGGCCGGCTTCCCTCTGCTTCCTCCTGTCCCCCTCCCCCTTGGCCGTCTTGGCCTTGGTCTTGGCGGCCTCGATCTCTTTCGCGATCTCCGCAAAGGCTTCTTGGGGATCGTCCGGCCTCGACAGCTTCGCGTCCCCGGCGGCCTCGGTGCAAGTCTTGGGCCCGGGCCGCGCGGCGGCCTCGGCCTCCCCCGCGGGGTCGGCGTCATCCGCGTCCACGTCCATCTCCCACTCCCCTCCGTTGTCCTCCTCGCCCGGCGGGCCCATCAGGCTCTCGTCGATGTCGATGGCCTCCGGGTTGTCCCAGTCCTCCTCGTCCTCCGGGACGCCCTTGGGCGGATCAGGGAATCCGCCCTCCGGGGAGAAGGTCAGGAACCGGACCTCCTGGCCCTCGGCTACCGACGCGACGGTCAAGTGCTTCCTGGCGCTGTGAGCGACGCGGGCCGAGGCGATGAGGTGGAGGGGGTCGATGGGATCGTGCAAGCTCGAGACCTTCAGGGTCACAAAGGCGTGGGCATCGTCCGGGTTGGTCTCGTACACCAAGTACTGCGCCCCGAACTTCTTCCCGTCCGTCACTGCGTACCCTTTGTCCTTCATCTTGCGGTACACGCAGAGCTTCTCCCGCTCCACCGCGAGCTTCGAGCCCGGGCAGCCCGTCGCGTCCACCGCCGCCACGTCCCCCGCGAGCGGGAACCTCACCTTGCCCCTCCCGTTGAGCCTCGCCAGGAAGCTCTCCACCCTCTGCGGATCGTGTCCCCCTACCAAAGCCCCGGCGGCCCCGCCTCCCCCCGGCCCGCGCTCCTCGACGGACTTCACCGACACGATCTCAATCGCGCCCTTCTCCAGGAGGTACGCCACGGCCTCGGGCTGGATCTGCACTGGGAGACCGTGAATGCCGTTCTGCTGCAGTTGGCCCGGCACGGCTCCCACGGCGCTCCCGTAGACGTTGTGCTCCGACTTGAGCCTCTCCACGTCCCTCTCGCTCCACACGAATCCCATTCCCCACAGAATGTCCACCTGAATCTTCCCGCACGACGAGAACGAGGCCTCCCTCCCCGAGGACGAGGCCTCCTTCTCCACTGCTCTTGTTCCCCCCGTCGGATCCGTGCCCATCTCGTCGCTGTTGACCTGACCCTGCCCTACCTCTGGCGGCGCCGCTCCGAGTCCACGCCCAACGCTCCCTCCTTCCCTCCCCCCTCCCACCAGCACCCTCAACACAGGCAGACACCCTCCCACCCTCCGACTCGCCTCCGCCGACGCCGAAAGGCGATCGCAATCGATCGCAATCGATCGATCCTTGGCTTTGGAGGGGAGGGGGAAACCTTTTTTGTTTGCGGATAAACTTGGGCGGATAAGGGGGGGGGGACAAACAAAAGTTTTGTTTGTTTGTGTCGCGACTGGACTAGTGCTTGGCGGGGTATGTTGGAGGGGTGTTGGAGGCGCTTGCGCTCGGGGGCGCTGTGCACGTGCTCGACGAGCAGGAGGGAGAGTCGCGTGGTCGCCGTGAGGGCGAGGAGAAGGACGGGACCTCTGGAGTTCGGGGACAGGGTCCCGCCCAAGTTCGACCAGCAGTTCGACCCCTTTGGGGAGAGCATCTACAACAAGGCCGACTACTGGGAGGCCAGCTTTTACAACGAGCCGGACGAGACGCCTGTGGAGGTTTACTTGGACAGTAAGTGCGAACGGCGTATCGCGAGTCCCGCAAGACACTTTTTGAAGCCAAACAAACTGCTGACCTGTTGCCCACTCCTCCTCACCACTTCCCACTTTTTCTTTCTCTCGCTCTCCGTGCGGAACAACAACAGACTTGAGGAAGAGCGAGGTGATTGCCAAGCTGAAGGAGGACTCGACCAAGTTGTCCAAAGTCAACAGCGCCGACCTCCCGGAGGCCCTCTCCGACTCTCCCAGCCCCCTGCAGGTCGTCTTCGTGCACTTGAGGTGGTGCAAGGGAAGCAAGGAGCTGCTCCCGCTCGCGGAGGAGCTTGCCCAAGGCTCCAAGGACGCAGACTTCTTTCAGGTGACTCTGGCGGAGCCCAAGGGGGACTGCGAGCTCCTGAGCGATGTGTGGCTCTCGCCGACCGTCAAAATTTTCCGCAACGGCGAAGAGGTGAGCGCGATGGCAGACCCTTCCGTGCAAGAGCTGGGGCAGGCCCTGAGGGAACACGGCGCCTTGGCACAATAAGTGGTAAAACAAACAAAAAATCTTGGATTTGCTAGAATACAGCGCCATCAAAAAACATCCGCCTCGTTCGCGTCCCAGGTCTTGCTCCCAGGTGATTTTATTTTCAAGCTCGGCATCTGGGCGTCGTAGCCGACTCGCTCTTCCGTGAGCTTGTCTAGGACAGAGTAGAGGGCCAAAAGCTTGGACATGGCGCCCGTCGAGTTTCTGAGAAAGGACAGAACGGGGGACTTGCTCTGCTGGGACTTGATCTCCACGAACCGGCAGCCCTCCTCCTTCGGGATGCCGGCAAGTTCCTTCGCCACGTCAACAGCGACGTCAAACCCCCCAATGTAATCGACCAAACCCTTTGCTTTTGCGTCCTCGCCGGTCCACACCCTTCCCTGAGCGACCTCCTCCATGGACTCGATGTCCATGTTCCTGCTAAACGCGGCCTTGTCCCTGAAGCTCTCGTAGGCGTTCTGGGCTCCGGCCTTGAAGTACTCGTGCTCAAAATCTTTGAAGGCCCTGCTGCTCGTGTTGAGCTCGGCGTACTTGCCCTTGGAGACTCGCTCCGAGTTGAAGCCAACCTTCTCGTTCAGCTCCTCGAGGTTGAACTTTCCCGTTACGACACCAATCGATCCAGTCAAGGTGAGGGACTCCGCGACGATCTTGTCGCAAGCCATGGACATGTAGTACCCCCCCGAGGCAGCCACGTCCACCATCGACGCCACCACTGGCTTCACCTTAGCCAGCTCCCTGATCTCGTTCCACATCAAGTCACTCGCCAGAGCATCCCCGCCAGGCGAGTCGATCCTCAAAACCACGGCTTTGACCATCTTGTTCTTCTTCAAGCCCTTGATGCTCTTGATGAAGGCATTGGAAGAGATCCCGCTTCCCGTGGCGCCGGCGTCGCGAGAGATGGCCCCGGACGACCGCACGACGGCGATCGCGTGCTTGGCGTTCTTGGTGAAGCTTGGCGTCGCGAGATACTTGGAGAATCCCACGGACTGCATCTCGTCCTTTGGGCCGCCTGTCCTTGGTCTGATCAACTCTTCGATCTCGTTCATGTACTTTGATGAGGTGATCCACCCGTTTTTGGCCAAGTATTCCACCTTGTGCGGGCCTGTGTTAAGAAGTTCTTCAACCTCCTCCCTCGTCCTGCCCTTGTCCCGGCTGATGCTCTCCACGAAATACTCGTAGATGCTCTCCACCAGCCTCTCCGAAACGGTCCTCTGAGCGTCCGACATGTCCCTCCTCAGAAGCTGATCGCCAGCCGACTTGTACCGGCCGATCCGCTCGACCTGCGGCTCTATCCCTATCCGCTCCAGCACCCCTCGCAGGAAAGAGTTCTCGATCACCACGCCCGTCAGCGAGAAGTACGCACCGGGAGGAACGTAGATCTCCTCGCAGGCACTTGCGAGGAGGTACTCCTTCAAGCCTCCCAGCTCGAAGTAAGCGACCGTGAACTTTCCGCAGAGCCTGAACTCCTCGATGGCCCGCCTGAGCTCCTGCAGCTTTCCGTAACCGCACGACAAGGGCGTGATTTTTAGGTACAACCCGCAGATGGTCGGATCCGACGCGGCCTTCTTGATGTTCATCGTGATTCTGGGCAGCGTTGCCTCCTTTTTGAAGGGGTTCGACCCTCCGGAGCTCTCTGGCACCGCGTCGCCTATGCTCATGCAAAGAGCAGTCCCGGGTGGGACGCCCTTCCACGGCGGCCTCACGGACGCCTTCATCATGTTCCTCGTCCTCTCGTCGAGGCCCTTGGCCTCCTCCTGCTGAGGCTTCGCCTCCTGCTCGACCTCCGTGGTCGCCCTCGACCTCACCAAGTTCCCCAGCTCTCGCTCCCTCCTCCTTGCGACGACGACGGAAAGGGAGCCCGCGCGCCTCGCGACAGGGGCCGCGGCGCACTTGCCTTGCGGCACCCTCGCAGTCGCCGGAGTCACGACGAGCATCCTCATCCTCACCACCTCAATAATAAGACTGGAGTGCGAGTTGTGAGTGTGCCTTGGCTTCTCTCTCCGCCCTGGCTCTGCACCCGCGAGGGAGGATCTGAGCCACAAGCCAAGCCCCAGATCTCCTGGGAGATCCTATGGAGAAGCCTGATCGAAAAGGGTGCACAGTGTACAACAACAATTCAAGCTTAAAGCTTAAGGGCGTTCTTGTTCTCCCGGGCGCCCGCCCCCCCCTTGGCCGACTTGGAGCTCCTTCCCTCGCTCGCTTTGTCCTTCTGGGCCGCCGCTTGCTCCTGCTGCTCTTGGAGCAACTTGAAGACGTCCCCGGATTTGGAGTAACGGACTTTCTTTCCCTGAGGGACCTCCTCCTCGAAGGATTTTCTGCCGAGCTTCTTCCTCGGCGCGTTCTCCCTGGCCTCCCCGGCGTTCTTGGCCTTCTTCCTCTTCTTGTTGGTCCTCCTCCTCGACCTCCTCTCCTCCTTCTCCAGCTCCCCGTCCGCCTTGACCAAGCCCTTGCTCGGCGCCTTGATTTCTCCGGGAGCGAGGGTACCCGCAGTGGAGAGCGCCTCCATACCGACCTCCTCCATTGCGATTGCCGGGGTGTTGGCCGCGTTCTGGTCCCCGACGCTCTCGGTGATGGGCCTCGGCGTGAACTCAAAGTGGGACATGGCGTCCAGGTGAGCAGCTATCGACCTGTACAGGATCCAGCAGGCCTCCTGCTTCTTCTTCTGCTTGTCCTCGATGTCGGAAAACCCTCTGATCTGCATGTACTCGGACTCGTAGATCTCCGCCAGTCCCCTGGCCGACTTCTTGTCGTCCAGCTCCTCGCCTGCCTGGGCCTCCTCGGGCGCCTCCGCGACCACGATCGGAATCACGTCGTCGAACAAGCCTTCGCTGATTCGCGCCTTGATGATGTCCTCGATCTCGTCGGCCATCTCCTGGGTGGGCTCTATCGGGGGATTCGCAGAGTGCTGGAAATCTAGGTCCACCTCCAGCAGACTGTTCTCTGGCCTCTGCGAAGCCTTGACTTCTCCCTTCATGGTCCAGTGGGCCTCCGCCATGTTGGCGTCCTCCAACCGCTTGATCCTCCGCTCCAACCTCTCGGATCTGATCTCCTGCCTCGACTTCTTCTCCGCAACCTCGTCCTCGTCATCCTCCTCCGACGCAACCTTCGCGGGATCCTCCCACCGAGGACCTCCAGCCCGCCCTTCGTCGGCCTTGTCATCACTGTCGTCGCCCTCGTCCTCGTCCATGGCGAACCTCACGGACTTCTTCGCTTCACCCCGACGCCCCTTCTTCTCCTTCTTGAAGAAGTCGTCGTACATCATACGCTTGTCCCTCTCGTCCTCCTCGTCCTCCTCGTCGTCTTCCTCTTCCTCCTCGTCGTCTTCACCCGATTCGCCCTCGTCCATCATCTCCTTCTCGTATAGCTCCTCGGCCTGCTGCACAAAGTCTTCCATCTGGCCGAGGCGGAAGAACTGGTCCTCCGTCGGAAGGAGCTCACCTTCAACCTCACCCTCGCTGTCCTCTTCACTCTCGCTGTGGCTCTCCCCAGCAGCAACCCCAGCGTCCTCGCTGCTGCTCCCGTCGTCGTCTTCGTCGTCTTCGTCGCTGCTATCGGAACCCGAAGAGTCCTCGTCGTCCTCAAGGGAGGTGTCTGACCTCGCCTGCTCCTCCTGGAGCTCGTGCGCAAGAAACTCCTCGAACTCAGAGTCGTCCGAAGACGCCGCCTCGCCCGACTCCACATCACTCTCACTCTCACTCTCCTGGTCCTGCAACATGGAAGAAGAAGAAAAAAAGAAAAAGAATAGGCGCGGGAAAGGCGGTGAGCGCGCCGAGCACAACGCAGCGTATAATCCATCCAACCGAGTCGACTTACCTCGATCCGATCGAGCAGCGCTCCGAGCTTTTTGTCCAGACTAGCAAGGTGCTTGGTCGTTTGCAGGTCCAGCTGATACCAAATTTGTTCCGCGTCAAAGCCTTGGACGTGTATCTTCCCAGGCCCGAGGTCCGCCAGCGCGCTCCTCGCAGCCTTGACCAGCTCTGCTTGCTTTTTCCTCTCCCTTCCCAGGAAGTCGCCCTCCTCCGCCTCTAAGAGGAGAGACAGGGGTGCCGCAGCCGCCATGATGATTGAAAGACGAAAAAATCGCTTCCAGCTTGCAGGATTTGTGAGGGGAAGAGCAGGGAGGTCTCTCTCTCTCTCGGCGGGAGGAGTAGTGGGGAGTTCCGAGGCCCGAGGGGGAGGGGGGGAAGGGACTCGGGAGCACAGGGGGGGTTGCGCTTGACTCTCAAAAAGGGACCGACCGGACCGGGGAAGGAGGAGTTTCGCTTTGTTCGGGATGGCGGACAGTGAGGAGGAGAGGCTGTTCAGGCTGTACAAGGAGCAGGCCGAGGGCGTCGGACCGATCCTCGCGAAGACCTTGCAGGACTCCCTCAAGCTGAGGGGGAAGTCCCTCGAGAAGCTGGAGGCCGAGATCAAGGAGCAGCTCGCCTCCCTCAAAACGGATGAGAAGGTCCTTCTCCACGTGCTGGAAAAGCAGTTTGGGGAGGAGGGGTGATTCGGTCGTCCGACCGTCGTCCCGCTGTATGTCGAGCACGTGTACCAACAGAGAAACAAGCGTGTAGCAAAGCAAGAAGAGAGAGAATACCCCTTAATTGTATCCTTATTGAAAATCTATATAATGGTTTACTTCAACTCTCGACCACCGAGGAGTCACTCCACGCCATCTTTCAAGCTTGCTTCGACCAGCTCGCCAAGCACGGAGCCTTTCGCACGACGGGGCGAGGGGGTTCCCGAGGAGTATTTTTCGGCAGCAACAACGCGGTGAATAGGAAGAGTCAGTTGGGGTTGGCGGGGGCGAGTTCGCGCAGCGCATCCTCTCTCAGGGCTTGGACTTACTCAAGAGAAACGTCACAGTGAGGCTGACCGTGACTCCGAGCCACGCGTTCCTCCTGTACTTGAAGACCTTGTCTTCCTCTGCCTGTGGCTTCTTCTTCCTCCTTCTCTTCAACCTTATTCCAGCGATGCTCGCTGGGGGGATAGAACAAGCAACAACAAGGGGAGAACACAATTCCAATCGTTAGCCTATCGAGTGAATCGAAGCTCCTTCTCGGCAAGCAAGCGTTCCGATTTACCTGGGTCTTTCAAGGCAGCGGCTTCCGGGCCAAAGTGAGCTCTTGAGATGTCGTCCACGTATTTGCTCAGCGCTGGGTAATTCTTCAGAGTGCTCCCGAAGAGGAGCTCCCCCACTGGGGAGGACTTGTGGTAGAGAATGTGGGCGTACACCGCCGCGTCAAGCCTTGTTGGCCGTCCAAAGAAGTACTTCTTGCCCTTGAGCTTCTTCGTCAAGCAATTGTAAACCTTTGCCAGAAGATCCAACACCTGTGTGTCACCCAGGGCGGAACGGTGCAGACGACAAGGAAGGAGGACATCAGCGTCAGAGAGATAATGATCTTGCATAAAGCAAAGCAGATCAGCTTACCTGTTCCTCGCTTCTGACGTTCATGGTCTTCATCTTGGCGAGGGCCTCCTGCCTCTTCTTCCAAGGAAAGATGTAGCTCAGTGGGAAGGGGTAGATCTTCGCGTAGAAAGCCTGGTGCGTGCGTGCGGCAAGAAGCAACAGGAGCAGAGAGGGCGAGTTCAGTAAAGCCGCATTGCGTCATGCAAACCAACGGTCAAAGACGTCGTTGCTTCGAGTTCTTACCCTCGTGCACTCCGAGTACGACTGGTCGTCACACCACAGCGCCCACCGAGTCGTTGGCACCAAGGCGTTCTCCACCAGAGACATGTAAGCTTCGAGGTCGCTCTGATCTTCCACCGATAAGCCGGCATCCAAATCGAGGCCAGCCTTCTTCAATCCCTCGACGAGATCCCTCAACGCGCCTCCTGATCCACCGCTGCCATTCCCTTGGGCGCCACCGCCCTCGCCTCCCGCCCCCATGGCAACCCCATCGATATCCACACAGGGCAAAGTCCCTGTGGGCGAGCTATTCTCGCTCGTCGACGCTTCCTCTTGGAACTTCACGCCATAAAGCCTAAGGTAGGCCTCTGCATGGATGCAATCGTACGAAAAGGACGGAAGGCCCCATGCCGCCTCGAACTTGTACAACGTCACGCACGCCATCAATCACCGGCTCCTCACACCCTCTTCAAGCCCAAGCCTCCTCTCTGATGGATTGATCAGCAGCAGCAGCAGCAGGCGGAGGCCGAGGGGGACTTTGTGTGAGAGGGACCAAACACTCGTGATGGCGGTGGAGAATGGGACGGTAGTGAAGCTAACGGTGGCATCCTTTGTGGCTGGAGTCGTGGTTGGGTTCCAGTTGAACCGCGGTCTGAGAGGGAAACTCCGTTCGCTTCTCAAGAGATTGAACAACAACCTGTAAAGCGAAAGTGGACGAGGATCTCCTCCTGCGAAAGTGGATTGTCCCTCGGCCGAGGGAGAGGGATGGGTTATGTCACGAAGATGGACGAGGATCTCCTGCTCAGCCTGGATGCGGAGGACCGGAGCACCGCGAGCGGCGGCGACGTCAGGGAGGACCTCAGCCGGACGAGGGAGTTCATCTCCTCGCATGTGTTCGAGGGGGGCGCCGGTCCGTCGACTGAGCCCAAGGAGTTGAGACTGTTGGGCATGCTGGAAGCGGTGGACCGAATGATCGGAAGCCTGGACAGCGCGAGGAGGGCGGGGGCGGGGGTAACTCGGCGTCTGGCCGAGCTTACCGAGAGGGTGGCGGGCCTCTTTGAGGACCTTAGCGATGCGAGGGAGTTGGTTTCGTCCCTCGAGGAGAAGGAGGGTGCCAAGGACTTGCTCTTGCTGCCCGAGGACGTCCTGTCCCGCGATCTGCCCGACGATTTGGCCTCCCTGCCACCCGACCGCCAGTTGTTGTGGCGCGAACTCGTGAGCCTGCTGCAGAGGGAGCACCAGAGGGCGCTGGAGGTCACCGAGCTGAGGCAGCTTGTAGCGGTCGAGGAAGAAGCGGCCTTGAGGCGACTCGCTGACTCGATTTGACGGCAGATATAAATAGAATTAAATACTTGTTGGTTGTCTCCTATAGCTTTGAGCTCAGAGCCCGCCCTTGCAAACCTTCGACGACCTCCCTGGCCTCCTCGACAATCGACTCGATCACGAGCCTCGCGGGTAGTATTTGTTTGATGGAGCCGACGACCTGGCCAGCGGGCATGAACTCGGAGTCCAGCTTCACCCCGGTCGTGGCGTGGTTGCCGTCCAGCAGATGGTTGTTTCCTTCGGCTTTGGATTTCAGAAACTGTTCTGGAAACTTGGCCGGAGTGTCCCCAGACGCAGAGAACTTCTCCGTCTGCTTGTTCTTCAGCACCCTGCAAGGCTTTCCGGTGTAGTATCTCGTGACCGTTGTATCGTGGGAGGAGGCAGGGAGGAGGCACTCCTTGTACCCCCTCACCGTGTTGGCCTCGAAAGTCAAGAGAAACCTTGTTCCCATCCACACTCCTGCGGCACCGAGGCTCAGCGCCGCAACGAAAGTCTTGCCGTCATGAACACCACCGGCGGCCACGACAGGTATGTGCGGGGGGACAGCAGCCCTGATTTGGGGCAGCAAGGCAAAAAGCGCAATGTTGCCGGTGTGCCCCCCACCCTCGGTGCCTTGGGCAATCACGAAATCGCACCCAGCTCGCACCGCTGAGAGGGCATGCTTGACTTGGCCGCAGACAACTCCAACGAGAACCCCGTTCTTGTGCATGTAGTCCACGGCGTCTTTGGCGACGCCGAGCCCGGTCACGAAAGCCTTTGCCCCGCTCCCGGCTATCTCTCTCGCCTTCTCCCCCATGTTGTCATCCGAAGCAAGCAAGTTGATGGCAAAAGGCTTGCTCGTCATTCTTTTGATCTCCTGGACCTCCGCCCTTATCTCCTTGACGGACAGCGAAGCTGCGCCAAGGCATCCGAGACCTCCAGCCTCGCTCACTTCGGCAGCGAGCCTCGCCCTCGCAACCCCCCCCATCCCTGCGGACATGATGGGGTACCTCACTCCCAGGAGCGAGGAAAGGGACGTGGTCGGGAAGTTAGCACCCCTGCTCGCGGCTGGGGGGAAGCGGGGAGCGCCCTTCGAGACTTCTGTGGGCCACCCGAGGATGGCAACAGCCTCGTGGGAGAAAGTTCCCCCGTTCCCCTGCACGAGGGCCCTCGTCACGCCGTCGATCTGCCTGTCCTTTCCACACCTTCCCAAAAGCTGGTCGTAGGCTTCCACGATGGTAAACATGGCTGGAGCCTCCCAGGGCGCACCTGCGCCCAGCAGGCCACCGTGGGTGTTGACGTTCACCTTCTTGCCTTCCTTCACGCGCTTCACGGCCTGCTTCACCCACGCACCGCCCGCGCCGTGTGGGCACAAGCCGACCTGCTCGAGAGACGAGATGAAAGCGACCGGAAAGCAGTCGTAAAGGCCAAACCACCCCAGCTGATCGATCGATCGAACGTTGGCCTTCCTCATTGCCCTCCGGGCTGCCAGGTGGATTGGAATCGCGTGGGAACCAATGTACTCGCCCTCCGGCATCAAGGCGCCCGAAGCTTCCCCGATTCCAAGGATGGGGACGCTCATGTGCAGCAGCCCCCGCTGGGCGACAAACTCGTTGGAGCAAACGAGAACCACTGCAGCCCCGTCAGCTCTCTTCGCGCACTCGAAGAGGTTCGTGTTCTGCGCCACCCGGGGTGATGACATCACCTCACTCGCGCTGAGGCACCTGCCGCCCTTGCTGAAGCTGTTTGGGTGCTTCGCTGCCTGCAAGGACATGAACTCTGCGACGCTCGCGAGCTCGTCCCTCTTCGTTCCGAAGGTTTGCACGTGCCAGGTCGCAAATTCGCCGTACTTCTCGGGTATCACGGCCCCCCCATTACCTTGTTTGGATCCGCTCACTCGCTTGAGAAACTCTTTCGTGGGCATGCTGGCGACGGCGTCCGCCCCGATCACCGCCACACAGCCGAGGTTCTCCTCCCTCAGCAGCTGGCAAGCTTCCCTCAGAGCGACCACGGGCGAGGCTCCCCCGCAGTCCACCGTTTTGCAGATCATCTCCTGGCCTCCAGGCCTCGTCAACAAGCCCAGGTCCATAGCCATCTGGTGGGCTGGCATCAGGCTGAGCCCGCCCAGGTCCGCCACCGCGGGCATAGAAACCACGCCCTTGACGGCCTCTGCCGGCAGCTTCGCATCTTCCAATGCCAGATGGAACGCCTCCCTCACAAGATCGTTCAACGGCCGTTTCAGCTTGCCAAGTTTCGTCGTCCCCCTCCCGCATATCACCCCATCGTACCCTCCCAAAGCCGTCATCTCCCTCTCCCTCTCCTAAATAATGGTTGTCCCTGGTTGCCCACCCCTCGCACCACGACGAACGAGTGAGTGCGCGTTCCAACGCGCTTCAGACCAAGTCTCGTGCCGTGCTGAAACAATTCCCCGCCCCTTCTCCGTCCCGCTCTCGACAAACAAAGGGATACCTCCCTCCTACTCCCTCCTGGCCTCCCTCCAAAAAGTTTGACCTCAGGCGAGGGGAACGGAGGGAAGAGGGAAGAGGGTGTCTGACGAGGGGAACGGAGGGACTAGTTGGGGAGTAAGGAGAAAGGTGGTGCCTTTGGCATTGGCTTTGAGAGTGCATCCAGTGATTGACTGTAGGTGATTGTCTTGGCTTGACTTTTGCAGTATGCCTCCAAAGAAGGGAGGGGCCGGGAAAGTGGCGAGGGCCAGGGTGAAGTCCAGCTTCCAGAAGGGAGCGTTCGCCGGGCCTGACCAGCCGTCCCTGTTCGAGTGCCAGGAGATAAGAGGCAAGAGGAATCTCAAGCTGACGTACATTTGGGTGGATATGGCTGGGGTGAAGATTATCAGCGGCAAGTCGAAGACGGTGAAGCAGGTCATCGCCTTCAAGGGCATCATATCATGGGAGGTCGAGGACGACAACTTCACCCTCAAGTACGGCAACATGCCGAACAATATAGCGATGGAAAAGCGGTTTGTGATTGGGTTCGAGAAAGCTATCGAGTTGAAAGAGGCTATAGAAGAGAGAGTCCAGATTGCAGTGCAGAGGCCAGAGACTGCCAAGCAGCTCCAGGAGAGGGCCATCCAGTTGTTCGTTGGGGACCCCATTGACGTTGACGTTCTCGCGCAAGTCCCAAGATTTGGCACGGGGTCCTTTGTGGGCTCCGAGGCCACTCCGAGCGAGACAAGCAAGAAACTCGCAAAGCGGTTGTCCTCCTTTGCTGGCCGAACGGAGACTGCGCAGCCGTCGGAGCTCGAGAAGAAAGGGGGGCCTATGAAGGCGCCGGCTGTCTCGGTTGAGAGCTTCCCTTGTCTCATGCTCAACGAGGCTGGGGAGGTCCAGGTTGACGTGCTCTTAATCTGCAAGAAGGACGGCATGCACACCGTTCAGGGGACGGGGGAAGACAAAAAGGTCATTTTCGTGGACTACGGAGACATCCAGACCTTCATCAAGACGAAGCAGGGTTTCACCCTCAAGATCAACGTTGACGATGGCTTTATGACTCTGCGATACAAGACGAGCGATACGGACGCGATATTCACCAACGTGTCCGAGTTTGCGGAGAGGAAGATCGACTTCCTTGTGGTCGAGGACGAGCTTGAGGCGATGGTGGGCAAAGTCAAGACGATCCTCCAAGGCACCCTGAAGCAGCTGGACGAGGTGCACACGCAGCAGGACTTGATCAACTTGTGCAACGTCACGAACAGGCTTCTCACCCTGTTCAAGTGTTAAGGGGACGGCGAGGTTGGCCCTTGTATAGAATTATATTGCCCATTAATATTACATCGGCAAAAGCGTTCTAAAAAATGTCGCAAGAAGCGCCCTGTTTACATCGCCTCGCGCGCCTTACTCACGACAGGAGCTGCTTCACGGCTCCCTCGATGTCCTCCTCCTTGACAAGAGACTCTCCCACAAGGATGGCCTTGCAACCCGCATCTTGCACCACCTTGACGTCCTCGGGCGTGAAGATGCCGCTCTCCCCAACGCAGATGATGTCCCTCTCCGCGAGGCGCTTCAACGTGTCGTCGTCCAGCAAATCTTTCGTGTTGTAGAGGTCCACCTGGAAGGTCTCCAAGTCCCTGTTGTTGATTCCGATGAGCTCGACCTCCTCGAGCTCGAGGACCCTCTGCATCTCGACCACGGAGTGAACCTCCACGAGGGACGCCATGCCGAGGGACTTGGCGCACTTGATCAAGTAGCTCAAGTCCGAGTTGGGCAAGACAGCGGCGATGAGGAGGATGGCGTCGGCGCCCTTCGCCCTCGCGTGGAAAATCTGGTACGCCTCGATGATGAACTCCTTGCACAGAAGGGGGCAGGAGACCCCGGCCTGCCTGATGAGCTCCAGGTTGTCGAAGCTCCCCTTGAAGTACTTCTCGTCGGTGAGCACGCTGATGCAAGCCGCTCCCCCGGCTTCGTACTCGAGGGCAATGTCGACCGGGTCGAAGTCCTCCTTGATGATGCCCTTGGAGGGCGACGCGCGCTTCGCTTCCGCGATGAGGCCGGGCTTCCCCGTCTCCTGGTACTTGGCCTTTATCGCACCGATGAAGTCGCGCGCCGGCGCGGTGAACTCCATCTTCCTCTTGAGCGAAGCCAAGTCCAACTTCTCCCTGTGGCGCGCTATCTCCTCGTGCTTGAACCAGACGATCTCCTCCAAGATGTTCCTCGGCTTCTCGTCCTCCTCGCCCGGGATCTCGAACTGCAACAGACTCCCCGCGCTCTGCTTGTCCTTCCCCGCGGGAGGGTGCCGCCTTATCGACACCTCGCTCTGCTCGGCGCTGCTGCTTCTTGCCACGAGTCCTTGCCTCGAAGGAGCCCCCCTCATCGTCCTCCTCGCCCCGCTCCGCTGCGTCACGCCGACGGAGCACACTTTCCCGAGCTTCCCCTTCGCTCTCCTCGTCACAACTTCCTTCGCCATCTTCCCTTCGCCTCTCTCACCTTCACCTTCACCTTCACCTTCACCGGGAAGCGACGTTTAGTTGACGACTTCTGCCTGCTTCTCGTTTTCCTCGCACAATCGCAATCGTCGTCGGCATCGATCGGCAAGCGTGGTGTGGCGCGGAGCGGAGGACCGAGGCACGAGGGAGAGGGAGGAGGGAGGAGGGAGGAGGGGTGAAGTCCATTGAGATCTGGCAGGGATCGATCCACTTCAATTGGGTACCGAGGTTGCTTGGATTTGGGTTTGGGGCTTGGTTTGAAAGGGGGGACGGGATGATGAGGGCGGTGGGCAGGGCGAGAGACCGGCGTCTTCTGGCGTCGTCTGTGGGGGGGGTCGCGGTATCTCGTGGGGCGAAGTGCGCCAGCTGGCGCACCAATGGCTCGAGGCCGGCGAGGGGGCTCGTCAGGAGCGGAACGCCCGCGGTGAGGACCACGGCGACGAGAGGCCTCGACGGGTTCCCTCTCGAGGAGGACTTTCCCATGAAGCAGAGGCAGGTTGCACCGTTACTCTATGTCAGGCAAGTCATGAGCAAGGACGTGGTCTGTCTCCAGGAGGAGTGCACTCTGAGGGACGCCCTGGAGCTCTTCCTTCTCAAGAGAGTGAGCGGCGCTCCCGTCGTGAACAGCAAAGGGAAGCTCGTTGGGGTGCTGAGCATGACGGACATCATCTGGGTGGAAAGCACGGAAGCCCTTTCCGTGCTCCCCTTTTACCCGGGGGACAGCACCAGCAGTGCGGATGACGACAGAGATATGTTTGGAGCAGACTCCAGCTTTGACTTCTTGAGCTTGAAAGTTTCGAGGAGGATGTCGAGGAAGGTGTTCGAATGCAAGCCTGATGAGCTGCTTGACAAAGCCGCTGCCCTGATGATTGCGAACAGCATCAACAGGATTCCGGTGACTAACTCGGCGCGCGAAGTGGTCGGGATCGTCACGCGCCTGGACATCATGAGGTGCCTCGCAGCAATCGCCCTGTAATTGTGTTCTTCTTTGTAATTTAGACTAGAGTTACATGTATTGATTCGTTTTTACTCTCTCTTCGTGCGGCGTCTCTGCTACTCTTGCGCCGACCCAAAGGTTTTGGTCTTGCTCAGTAAGACCCCCGCCCCAGAGCCTCTCGGGGTGTGCACCACTTTGTCGTCCCTCTCGGCTCGCACAGACAACGGAAATGACTTGAAGATGCTTTCGATTCCTCCAAAGCAGCTACCAGCTTCCATCCAATTGTCCTCATCGGTCGGACCCAATTCCTCCCAGAGATAGGAGAACTTGTGCGAGCCCAGCTTTTTGGGCGTCAGCACGGCGAGAATCTTTTGCGCGTTCGGCGGAATCATCGCGCTCGCCGAGTCCACCTTGATCCTGGTCTTTTCCGCTTCAACTTCGAGCTTCAATCTCGAGTACCTCTTCTCGCTGCTGGAGCAGGCGAGGAAAAAGACGGCGGTGTTGGAACAGCAAAACACCAAGAGGAGGAGGGAGGGTGAGACGACGTGCTGCGCGATCTTAGAGATCCCACCCACACCTCCACGCATGTCGGAAGAGCAAGCACGGTTCATGACGCATTGGATCATGCAGTGGTGCAGAACAGGCGGGAGCTTGTCTCGGCCGTGCCCGAGCTCCGTCAGCACGGCAGGCTTCGCGCTAAAGATCCTGAGCGCCACGTCCGCCTCTACTCCCTTCCTCATAGAGAAGACATTGAGCAAGTACTGGCCTTGAGGCATCATGAGCTCAGAGAAGACGGTCTTATTCTGACCTCCAAAGAGCACCTTCTCCAAAGCCACCACCCCGCCCTGACCATCAAGCCGAAAGATGGCGATCGACACATCGGTATACCAATAATTGTCAAGGCGCCCTCTCTTCGACTTTTGGAGGACCATGATGTAGGCCCAGGTCGCTTCCACGAGATCGACTTTGAACTGAGCGCAATCCCATGAGTTTGGAGTTCCAAGGCGCAGCCGCTTGGTTACGTTGTAAAAATCCCTGTGCGCGTGGCACACTTCGATCAAAGCAAAGCGACACAGAAAGTCTTGATAAGACATCCAAAAAGTTCCATCGTTCTTCTCCGTTCTCCCGAGCTTAGCGTGGAGGGTCGAGGTCCACTTGTCGCTCTTGTCGGACCAATCGCCCAACCACTCCCGTTGCCCGTGGGGGTTTCTGATCCTGAGCAGCCTCAGCAACGACCCTTGCTCCTCCTTCTTCGCCTTTTCCCTCTCCTTGCCACCCCCGAAGAAATCGTCGATCTTCAGCTGCTGGCCGACCGTAACGCCGCTCAGTTCGATGACTTCGAGAATGGAGTAAGCGTGGCACGGCGCCAACCCCACTCCTTGCAGTGTCGGATCCCACTGCGTCGAACAACCCATTGGGAACTTCAATGACGCGAAAGACAGAAGCCTGGCCCAAGTCACCTCTGACTCGAAGGCCTCGTCCATCACCAGAATCACCTCCGTCGGGTAAGAGGTCAAGTCGAACATCGCCTCCGAGACGAACCCGCCCGAGATCGCGTCGTAACTTTTGTGAACCTTGGCGTAAGCTTTCTCGAGGAGAGGGACCCAGAGCTCGCTCTTCTTCTTGCTGAGCTTGGCGAAGGCGGGCTTCCTCTCCTCGTCCACGGGTAAGACGTTGTCCACGACGACGGACTCCCACTGGCCGTCGATGTAGAACTTGCACTCGTACACTCCCTCGTCATTCCTTTGAGTCACCGGGAAGATCCTCTTCACCAAATCCTTCCTCTCGGCGATCACAGCGAGGCCGCTGAGGAACCAGCAGTCTCCCACGGCGCCTTGTAGGACGTCGGAGGGCTTGAAGCCGCCTTTGGCTACAGGGATGTGGCACGGGTCATCGAATCGCTTCCAAGACAAGTTCACCGCTTGTGAGGTGTGCTGCAAGGCCCTCCCGGACCATCTGAAGTACTTGCACTTCCTCAGCTCGCACGCGTAGAAAAACTTGCCCTGATTTTTCCCGTCCTTCGCGACTTTGCACAGCTTGGCCTCCCTCTTGCACAAGCAAAGGAGCTTGGTGTTCTTCCCGAAGTTCCTGTGGACTTTCCTGCCGTCTATCGACTGGGCGGCGGGGGGGAAGTCCGGGTCCGTGAAGCTCTGCCCCTCGGCGCGGCAAGAGGACAAAATCCGGCTCCAGCTCGCGGACGGCAGGAAAGTCCCTTCGCCCGGGCACTCCTCCAGCTGGGAAACAAGTCTCTCGCTCTCCCCCGAGAGCTCTTTCCAAGGGATCAGCACCAGATCAGGATCTGCCGTGAGTTTCGCCTCGCCCTTCTTCTCCACCCCAACCACCCCCTCCACCCGAACGCCTTCGTCCTCCCCCTCCACCCGAACGCCTTCGTCCTCCCCAACCACCCTCCGCCTCTTGCTCGTCGATGCGTACGCCTTCCCCCTCTCCTGATTAATAAAGTAAAAGTTCACGGCCCTCTCGACGTTGTAATCGGCGGCCTCGAGCACTCGCCTCGCCTCCTCCCGCGAGCACTCGGAAACGACAGAGAGGAAGGCCTCCATCACAGGCGCAGGCCATCCCAAGCCTCTCCCCCCCGCGAGCTCCCCATACCAAAACCCCTCCCCTCGTTCCGGTCGACCAGATAAGGGGGGCCATTGATCTCGATTGTGTGTGGCCAGGGATGATCAGATTTCGTCTCGCTCGGGCGGTTACCAAGGTTCACAGAAAAAGGCCACCAGACCCGAGTGGTGAGACGAACGGAGGTGATGGAGGGGGAGAAGGCTTCAGTCGTGTCGGCAATGGATGTGGAGAAGGGCGGGGTGGTGACCGGAGGGACGCCTCGTGCGTCCGGCTCCGCGAGGTCTTTCGGGGTTGCGTTCGACAAGGTTCGCTGGACGCCCCAGTCGAGCGGGGGGTGCCCCTGCGTCAGGGGCAAGAAGCCAAGGGAATGGATTCTGTCCTCCATCACGGGTTACTTTGAACCCGGGACGCTCACGGCGATCATGGGCGCCTCTGGCTCCGGCAAAAGCAGCCTCCTGGACATCTTGGCGAAGAGGAAGACGCAAGGGACGGTCGAGGGGAGGATCTTTTACGGGGAGAACCCGCTGACGACCGACTTTGCTCGCAGGCACGTCGGTTACGTGGAGCAGTCCCCGTCCCTCATCGCGAACCTGACCGCGGAGGAGATGCTCCTGTACACGGCGGCCCTGCAGAGGCCGGCGGGCGAGGACCCCGCATGGCAGAAGAGCGAGATCCACAAGCTCATGGACAGGCTTGGGCTTCTGGGGCGCAAGGACGTCATCGTCGGCGACGCGCTGGCCAAAGGCCTGTCGGGCGGGGAGACGAAGCGCGTGACTATCGCCCTGGGCATGATCCGCGAGCCCGCGGTGCTGTACCTGGACGAGCCCACGTCCGGCCTGGACAGCGCCACGGCGAACGAGATCATGAAGCTCGTCAAGGACATCGCGGACGACGACAGGACCGTCGCCACGTCGATTCACTCGCCAACCGCGTTCTGCTTTGGGTTGTTCGACAACCTCTTCCTGCTCGCGTCTGGCCGAGTGGCCTTCTTCGGGAGAGCCGCCGAGGCCGAGGAGTTCTTGGGCACGGTCGGGGCGGCGAGGGACCTGAGCTATACCACGAGCGAGTGGCTCGTCGAGCTCCTCGCTCAACCCTCGAGCTTGGCCAAAATCACGGACGGGTACGAGAAGTCTGGCCTGGCGCGGGAGAACGACGAAAAGGTGAGGCGACTCCAGAACATGGAGTCCCCCGAGTCGGGAGGCGCGGCGGCGGGCGGCAGGAGGAGGCGGCCCGTGGCCGAGACGAAGAAGTCCTTCTTCCAGGAAGTGAGAGCTCTGGTGAAGTTCAGGACGCCGAGGAATTACACCGACGGGGCCTACCTGGGCTCCAGGATAGGGGACAAGATCTTGTTCATGCTGGTGATCGTGTCCTTGTACTGGGGGAAGGGGAAGCCCGAAGGCGGTGCGAGTTACGCGAGCTCCATGCAAGTCCTCCCCTCGGTCCTCTTCATGGTGGTCGTCCTGCCAGCGTTCGGCGCCGCGGGCTACATGCCTTCCCTCATGATGGAGCGCCCGATCTTTGTCAGGGAGAGGGCTGACGGAAACTACAAGGTCATCAGCTACTTGCTCTACAAGGTCGTGGAAGAGTTCGTGGTCACGGTCCCCGTTTCCCTGCTCTTCTGCGTCGTCATCTACTACGGGGTCGGGATGCACGGCAGCCTGGCCCTCTTCTGGCTGATTTTCCTCGTGACGCAGAATATCGGAATCGTGCTGGCGTACCTCGTGGCCGCCTTCTCGCCCTCGGTGGACTCCGCGAACGCTTTCCTGCCCTGCTACGTCACCCTCTGCCTGTTTTTCGTGGGTCTGCTGATCCCCTACGGCGAAATCCCCGTGTACTGGTCGTGGTTCACGTACATCACGTTCCTCAGGTACAGCTGGACCGCCCTGATGATGAACGAGTTCCAGGGGCGCGACATCCCCTTCGATGTCCTCGGCCTCTTCTCCATACCGAGCGACGAGAGCAAGTGGGCGTACTTTGGCTACACCTGCATCTTTTACCCCGTCTTCTTCCTGGGGGCGTACCTCATCATGTCCTTCAGGAAGTACGTGAAACGCTGAGCCCGAGGCGTGAGCTAAACCTAAATCCATTTTGCTTTTGTTGTTGATTCTTGTCTGCCCTTGCGATTGAAACGCCCGGATATCCCTCCCCTCCAGTTCTTGGCCTTAAGAATCTGGCTTCTTCAACTTCTCGCGGAAAAAGGTGGGGTCCATCCAAAAATTCCTAAAAGGATAAGGACGGCGGAGGCAGCTGGAGGACTTGGTGGGGTCCCCTCGAGAGCAGAGACGGAGTCGAGAAGGAGGGTGCGCGGGAAGAAAGAGCAGTAGCGGCGGTCCCACCATGGGTTTGGCTCTCTCTCTGGGCGGGTTGGGTCGCTTTAACCCGGGGCAGGACCCGAAAATGGGTGATATGCAGGTTTTGGCTTTCGAGGACAAGGAGGCTTCGGTGGACCAGGATTATTTCGACGCCACGAGGGGGTACCCGTGGCCTGGTAGCGTGCCGGACGCCGTGCTCGCTTCCCCAGAAGGTGAGCGCCGATAGCGATTCGGGTGCTGAGGCGAAGGGCGGTGTGTGCTGGAGGGACTCTTCGTTTGGCCCCCATCCCAAGCCCCTCTGTTTTGTGCGTGTGTGAACTCTCTCTCGCTGACTAGGTTTCGTCTCGCCTCGTGTTGCCCCCTCCCCTGTTTGTCGCCCCTCCTCGCTCTCGCAGGGCTCGAGCACCCTCGGAAAGACATGTGGGACAAGAGCGTGTATCCCCCGCGGCGCAGGGCACCGTGGGAGAGGAAGCGGCCAAAGCTGACGCACTACGAGCGCATGTTGTACAACAGCATCATATCCATCAGCTGGCAGAACGTTTGGTACTACAGGGACCGGATGAACGTCCCGAGGGGGCCCTGCCAGCTTCCCGTGCTGCGTCAGGCGTGGACCAACGGCTTGGTCGACGAGAACACCCTCGTGTGGGGGCAGGGTTTGCTTGATTGGATCCCGGCGAAGAACGTGACGACGCTCGTTGCCCAGGTGAGGACGCCGGAGGTGAGGCTGGCGACCTGGCTGAAGAAGAAGATGGCGATCGAGCCCCAGTACCGAAGGGTGCGCAAGCAGAGGGAGAAGGAGAGGAACCACACGTCCTCCCAGGTAAAAAAAATGTTCTAGAACGACGACGTGCGTGGAGAACGAGGGAGAAGCGTGAACCGCGACAACAACACGAGTTACGGACGGCTTGTTGGGGGTGATCAATCGAGAGGAGCGAATGATTAGCGTTTAAGCGTAATTGTAACTGCTTGCTTGTCAGTTTACGGCATCGAAGAGAACTGGCTGCGAAAGGCCTTCATCTGCCGGTCTGGAATTTCAAAGTCGTGCAACCTCGCCTGCACGAGGTTGCAGTAGTCCCTCACGTACGATTCGTTCAGGCCGTCGAGCATCTTCATGACTTCCTTGTGTATCATGAGCGTTTTGGGAGACTCCTGGGGCACAAACTCGGTGAAAACTTTGAGGATCATCTGCGTCAGCTTTGCCGAGTTGAAACCAAGGGCGCTCGACTTGCAGCCGTTCACCTGGCGCTGCAGGTAGTCGGTCAGCCACGACTTGAAGTTTTCGCCCTCCCCGCTCGCCGTCGGCAAGAGCTCCAGGGCAATCTGGTTGCACAGCAACACGTTCGAGAGGATCGAGGTCGCGCCGGACTGGATGGCTCCCGCCCCCATTCCGAAGAAGAGGTCTTGCAAGGCTCTCGCGTCCGACTTCTCCAGCATGATGCTCACGCAGAACGCGATCCCTTCCAAGTCCGTTCTGCTGCCGCACGCCGCCAGGGCTCTCCTCAAGATGGGCAGGAGCTCCTCGGACGCTCCCGGGAGGACCTTCTTGCAGATTCTCTGGAAGGTCGAGGGGGTCTGCCACGCGAGCATTTCGCCGCCCGCCTGGAAGCAGTGGTTCAGCTCGTTCGCCCAGAACAAATTGAACAGCGGCCGGGGGAAGGTCTCTTCCTCGGTCGCGGCCAAGGCGGCCTCGACTGCCGGCCCCCGGCCCGGTGGCGCGGTCCGCCAGAGCTCCCTCAAGGCGTTCAGGGCTCTGAGATGGTCGTTTTCCGCGCCCTCACCGTCCCCGAGGTCGCCGGAGAGCTCCACCAGCCGCCTCATCACGGCCCCCCTGGGCTCCCCCGGCAGGTTCAAGACCCCCTCCACGTCCAACGAGGACACGTGGTCTGACCAGGAGACGACGCCCGCCCCGCTCAGCTCCCACAGCAGGAGGGGCGGCAGGCGACCGCCCACGTCCTTCAGACCGAGCGCGTTGCGGAAGGTCCCCTCGCAAAAGGCTCTCCGACGTCGGAGAGCCTTGATCGCCCCCACCACAACCCCCACCGTGCCCCGGTCCACCCCGGCCCTCGAGCGGTCCGTCACCAGCGCCCGCAGGTGGCGACCCACGACCCTCGCGGCCACCTGGGCCTCCGTGAGACCGCCCTCACGCCGGTCCGCTCCCGAGGCCGCCGCCTCCGACCTCGCCCTCGCCACCAGCTCTTCGATCGACTCGCCGTAGTCGTAGTCGTAGTCTTCATCGTCGTAGTCCCCCTCCTCGATCATCATCCTCGTCGTCATCGAAAGCCCCTCCCTCCTCTCTCCCTCTCTCTCGGTGGTCCGTCCCTGCAGGAGACCATCGAAAGGTCTCTCGACGTGACCTGCCACGACACCAGCACCCCCGCACCTCGCCCTGGACGACCCTCGTCCAACACCCAACAAACAAACCCAAACCTGGCCCCCCTCTCTCTCTCTTGGCCTTGGCCTTGGCCTCTCTCGGGCTGGCGTTTGCCAATTTATCTTCTTGAGAAATCTGGGGTCGAAACCGTGTTGAGAAATTTGTGTCTGTGGTGGAGAGGCGAAGGATAATCTTCTTGCGGAGTCGAGGCGAAGGAAAGCGGGAAAGAGCGAGGATGGCAAGCCTGGCGTTGTTGAAGTGGACGACAAGGAGCGTGTCGAGGCACGCGAGGGCGCTCGTCGGGGCGGGAGCGCGTGCGGCGGAGCTCAGGGCAGTTAATGTGGGGCTCGAGAAGACCCAGAGGAGGTTCGCGAGCACTGATCTGTTGAAGACGGTGTTGTACGACTTCCACGTCGGTAAGGGTGCGAAGATGGTCCCTTTCGCCGGGTACGCGATGCCGATCCAGTACCAGGACTCGATCATGGACTCGACCACGTACTGCAGGGAGCAGGGGAGCATTTTCGACGTGTCCCATATGCTCGGAATCACTTTGACGGGGAAGGACGCCGTCCCCTTCATCGAGAGCCTCGTCGTGAGCGACATCGGGGCACTCGAGGACGGGACTGGCTGCCTGAGCATCCTGATGAACCCCCAGGGCGGGGCCATCGACGACACCGTGATCACCAAGATCGACGGCGAGAGGGTGTACTTCGTGGTGAACGCAGGAAACCGGGAGAAGGACCTGAAGCACATCAACGCCCACCTCTCCGAGTGGAAGGCCAGCGGCAAGGACGTGAGCCTGACCACCCACGAGGACAGGGCCCTCCTCGCGGTCCAGGGCCCCGAGGCCGCGAACACCCTGCAGAAGCTCGTGGACATCGACCTGTCCAAGATGTACTTTTCTCACTTCACGGTGAGTCCCATCAAGGGGATCGAGAGTTTCATCACGAGGACTGGGTACACTGGTGAGGACGGCTTCGAGATCAGCATCCCGAACGACGGCGCCCTGGAGATCATCGAGGCCCTCCTCGCGTCCGGGCCGCTCAAGCTCGCTGGACTCGGCGCCAGGGATAGCTTGAGGCTCGAGGCGGGCCTCTGCTTGTACGGCAACGACCTCGACGACACCCTGAGCCCCATCGAGGCCGGACTCACCTGGACCATCTCCAAGAGCAGAAGGGAGGCGTGCAACTTCGTTGGAGGCGACGTCATCAAGCAGCAGCTGGCTGACGGAGTCGGCATCAGGAGGGTCGGGCTCATCTGCAAGGGGGCCCCAGCGAGAGGAGGTTCCAAGATTTTGAACTTGGAGGGAGAGGAGATTGGCCACGTGACCAGCGGAGGTTTCAGCCCTTGCCTCAAGAAGAACATTGCCATGGGGTACGTCAAGAAAGGAAACCAGAAGTCTGGCACTGAGCTCAAGGTCGAGGTCAGGAAGAGGGTGAGCGACGCCGTCGTGACGAAGATGCCTTTCGTTCCTGCCAAGTACCACAGGCCATGAGCAGCTCTACTGTGCCAAACAGAACAACAAAAAAAGATACAAAAAAAACAAAAACGCGCTTGGGCATAGACTTTAAGTACACACACACACTTGAATAAGATTTACATCACGAGCCTCGTGGGCTCTGGAAGCTTGCAACGCCGCTCCCCCCCCTGCCTCTGGGCAACCGAATTCTTCGACGGCAAGCTTCAGTCCGAGAGGTTGATGGGGTCTGACAACACAAACACGGGGAGTTCGTACTTTCGCCCTTTCTGGTCGTAGCACACGCTCAAGTCCGGCTCAGAGATGATGACATCCGCCGCATCGAGGATCAGCTTCGCGCTCTCGATGTCGTCCGCGCTCACTGCAACCTTCAGGGCGTCCCAGATAACACTCTCACCTCCGTAGTGAGGCGCAGTGTCCCAGAACTCGTCCCGCAGCTGCTGGAGCTTCTCCCGCGTTATGGGCTCCTCCGACTTCCACGAGGGCTTGAAACCCTTGCGAGCCTTTTCCTTGGAGTTCAGGCAACCCATCGCCCTGCCCGTCTGAAGGCCCCCTCCAGGAAAGAGAGTCGAGCGAGGGCCAGGCCGCCCCTTCAATAGACCCGGCGCCACTACTTCGTGAGCGCCGCACCGCACGACACACAGGCACCACGAGAGCCCGCTCCTTCCCTTCCGTCGCCCCCCTCCGCTGCAACAACAAGGCCTCGCCAAGCCAAGGTGAGTCGAGGCGATCCCGATCCCGATCCTCTCTTGTGATTCCATCCGTCCGCTGCAGACACGGAGCCAGAGCCAAAACCAGAGAGAGAGAGAAGAGAAGATGGCCCTCAAGGTGAACGTGGCGACGAGGTTGGCGTGCCTCGCCAACAAGGGGGGCTTCCTGCAGAAGATGGGTACGCCACTCCTCGGGTCGAGGCTCTACCACGAGAAGGTGAGGAAAACGTAACGAGCGAGCGAGAGCGAGAGCCGAAAGGCGGTCGCCAGGGCCTCCCACGTCACGGAAGAGAGAGGGGGGACGCGAGGTTTTTCCACGCGTGCGGAGCGCTGACGCCGTTGTCTCTTTTTTATTTTCGTCGTCGTCTCCTCGGTGCCTTCGTGATTCCTTCTCCTTGCGTCGTCACAGGTTATCGACCACTATGAGAACCCCAGGAACGTGGGGTCCTTCGACAAGAACGACAAGAACGTGGGAACGGGCTTGGTCGGGGCCCCGGCTTGCGGCGACGTGATGAAGCTCCAGATCAAGGTAAGGGCGTCGGGTCACAAGCTTTGCCTGTTTTCTTTGGCTCCGCCCTGGTCGGGCGAGGCGAGCGTGCGTGTGTGCGTGTAAATCCCACAGGGAGGGAGTTTGTTTGGTTGTGTGCTACCGTTTTCCTGACCTTCTCTGTCTTTGGGCTCCGCCACACCTGCAGGTCGACGACGACGGGAACATCATCGACTCTTGCTTCAAGACGTTCGGGTGCGGTTCTGCCATCGCGAGCAGCAGCTTGGCCACTGAGTGGGTGAAGGGAAGAACTCTGGACGACGTCGTAGAGATCAAGAACCAGGACATCGCCAAGCACTTGAGCTTGCCCCCTGTCAAGCTCCACTGCAGCATGCTCGCGGAGGACGCCATCAAGGCTGCTGTCAAGGATCTTAGAGCGAAGAACAAGAAGTGACGAGGAGAAGCGTCGTTGTCGGTAGGTAGGAAGTAGTCCACCACCAGAGTTACAATAGTAAAGTAAAGGGGGGGTTTCTTTAAGTATGTCACCACATTCTCATGCCCTCGCACACGGCACACCCGTCACAAGTCGCCGAAACCTCCGAGGCCTGCCACCACCTTTTTGTTCTGAAACAGCTTCCTGATGAAGAAGAACTGCAGTGCGCTGCAGGAGATGATCACGAGAGCCTCGAGCAAGCCGTACACCCTGACCTTGTAGGCGACGTAAGTGAGAAGCCTGTACTGCCAGATCTGTATCTGCTTGATGTGCTTCTGCTCGTTGTGCGTGTGGTAGACCGCCCCCCCGAGCTTCCTGGTGTCCTGCTTGAGGGCGATGATGTGGTCCTCCTTGGCAAAGTAATCCAACTCCTCCTTGGTGAGCGACGGCTGCATGTCTCGGACGTCCTCCTTCGACAGCTTCCAGCTGTGCCTCTCGAACTCCGTGCCCACGGCCTCGGGCAAGTTGATGTGAAAGTACCCCACGTCGACGTCGACCGCTCCTTGCCTGCTGTCGGACCGGAAACACACGTAGTAGGGTCCCTTGGCTCCCACAAAGTTTTGGCCTTCGCCGTCGCCGAACGAGAGCTCGTCCTGAGTCACGCCCTGCCTGGGTCCGTCGTAGATCACGTTCTCGAAGTGGTCCTTAATGTAGTACGTCACCGGCTTGGGCGTCTGGTCGTTCGGGTTGGACGCCATGGTGACAAAGCCGAGCTCGAACTTCAGGGGCCTCTTGAACTCCCGCAATCGGGTTCGAACTTCCTCGTCCGTCAGGTTCCTGTCCGCATTGCGCCGGAAATTCCTTTCCACGGTCGCGAGCACGACGTCCCACTGCTGCCACGAGACCATCTCCCCGACGCACTCCTCCGTCACGGAACTCGGCCCCCCGAACATTCTGAACTGAAGCCCAGAACACTCGCCCGACATCGTGAGGACCACCGCGCCACACCACACCGCGAAAGCGAAGCCTCCGGTCGACCAACCCCCCCGAAGGACGCTCCATCCTCGCGTCCCGCCCATCCTTCCTTCCCTTCCCCTCAAAGCCCTCGCGCGCTCGTACTCTGCCTCGGTCCAAACCCTCTCCCCCCTCGTCGAGAGCCAGGCAGGCGTTCGTAACGGCTAATGCCTGGGGAAAAAGAGAAACCCTACACGGGAGCGGGAGCGACGAAGGAGGAGAGCAGAGGAGAGGGACTGCGGCCTCGCCGACGAAGACGGGGGCAGGGCGGGAAGGATGACGGGGAGGGCTGGGCCAAGGGGCGGATGGGTCGGCCTCGTGGTCGCTCTTTGTGCGCTCTGTTTCTTGGCGGACGAGGCCTCGGGCATAAAGTTTCGAATGTTTCCGCAGCTGAATCAGAAGGAGTGCGTGTCCGAGAGCGTGTCGGAGAACCAGTGGGAGCTGGTCCTGGAGTCTGTCGAGGCGAACTTCAGGAAAAATGCGAAGCGAAACTTGACGGATCAGGAGATCGCGGTCCGCTTGGCCTCCTTCAGGAGGCCCGTGCTAATCGAGATCGGGTTCCTTACCATGTCTCCCAACCCGTCGGACCAGACCATGAAGCCGGTGGACTACGTCATCACCGACGACAGGGGAAACATGCTGAGCACGAGGACGTCCATCACGCAGGAGGAGGTCGAATGGAAGAGCCACGTCGGGGGGAAAGGTGCGTCCACCATGCTTTTGCTTCGCGGTTTCCAGCTCGTTCTCTCTCTCTCTCTCTCTGGCTCTTGTTCTGACTTGGGTGGCGCACTTTCTTTGCTCTGCTGGCGTCGAAAGGTCCTTACACCATCTGCTTCACGGCGAACAAGGAGTTCGGGGTTGTGGAGGTTGACCTGAGCTACTTCCACATCAACGTGCCGGAGGCTGTTGGCACAAAGCACATGAAACACAGCGCAGAGCTGAGCGAGGAAGACCTTCGAGACATGAAGCCGGTCCTGACTGACGAGGAGCTCAAGTACTTCGCCAAGGAGGAGCACATCCTTGAGCTCAAGGGGGACATGAGGAAGGTGGGCACGGCGGTGTACCAGGCGTACTACGAACAGCAGCACATCAAGCAGATCATGAACCGCCAGCACAGGGGAATCTGGCAGTTTGCAGTCAAGGTGAAGATTCTTGGGTCCGTAGAGGCCTTTTCCATTGTGCTTTGCAGCATCATTCAGTACATCTGCGTCCGACGCCTCTTCAGAGGCAAAAAGTCTGGGAGCGTAAGGGGCGGATTAGTGTAGAGGAGGGGGCGACCTCGTCGTCGTCACACGGCCTTCATCCAAATGCAATAAACGCAAATAAGGCAACCACTGGTAATGCCATCCTGTTCCACACGTTTTGACGCCACCCCGGCCACTCCCCATTTCTGCAATGCACCAACGCGGCCCGAGGTCCCATTCCCCTCGACGTTTTGACGATTGACCCCTCCCTCGCACAAAATCAAGTTGGACAGTTGGCCGAGCCGAGAGCGGAACAGGAAGAGGACTTGGTCGAGCCAGTATGGGGTCCAGGGCTGAGGGACGGGAGTGAAGCGAACCTTCAGGCCCAGGGAAAGTCACAAAGGTCCCACCTTTGTTTACCGGTTGCGCGGCCGCTTGGTGGAGCTCGAACGTTGGGAAGGAAAGTAAGAACAGAACATTTCTGTGTGAAGATGGCGGTCAGTAAGAGCCCAGAGAAGAAGAAGAAGAGGGTGGTCTCCTCCTCGTCCAAGAGCACAACGAAGAAGAGGAGGTTGAAACTCTCGGACTTCTTGTTCAAGGGCGAGCTCGGGAGGGGGACTTACGGGTCGGTCTTCAAGGCCCTGAGGAGGGGAAAGACCAAGCCTTACGCTATCAAGGTGATAAACATGAAAGGCATGACGAAGAAGCAGCTGCACGACTGCTCGGAGGAGGTTCGAATATTGTCCTCGCTGAAGAACGCGAGCATAGTCAAGTACTTGGACAGTTTCGTGGACGCAGGGAAGCTGTACATAGTCATGGAGTACGTGCCCAATGGCACCCTGTACGACTTTTATAAGAACAAGAAGGAGAAAGCGGAGGAGAACTTCGTTTGGACCACCTTGGTGAGCCTCTCCCTGGCGCTGCAGTACATTCACGGGAAGAAGATCTTGCACCGCGACGTGAAGAGCACGAACGTTTTTCTGGACAGGAACCTCAAGGTGAGACTCGGTGATTTCGGGGTCGCCAAGGTCCTCGGTGCCAGCAAGAAGATGGCCAAGACAGTGGTGGGAACGCCGTTTTACCTCAGCCCGGAGCTGTGCCAGGGTCGTCCTTACAACGACAAGTCGGATATCTGGGCCCTTGGCATCGTGATGTACGAGCTGTGCATGAGAACCCACCCTTTCATAGCGGACAGCCCGATTCAGCTGAGCCAAAAGATTGTGGGGGGGAAGTTTCATCCAATCAGGGGGTTCTCCCTGGAGGTGACGACCATCATTCAAAAGTGCCTGGCGGTGAACCCCCTTGAGCGGCCAAGCGCTGCAGACATCTTGAAGCTGGCAATCGTCCAGACGAAAGCCCGGGAGCTTGGCCTCCTGTCAGACGTGATCAAGGAGAAGAAGGAGACACCGACCAGCAGTGGCAACTCTCCCCAAACGAAGACGCCAAAGCCTTCGGTGAAGGACATTCGGAAGTTCAAGTTCGAGAGCTCCATGGGAGTGGAGGGCCTGGCATCTGGGGCACAAGCAAAGTCCCTCAGCAACAGCCCTGAGGCAAAGCCCAAGGACAACGCGGACGACAAGACCATGGTGAGGGACCTTCCCCTGTACCCGAGTACCAGCGACCCGATCGACGAAGACTCCATGCTCCAGGCAGCTCTTCCGGTGTTGCAGAGTAAACCAGTGTATCAACAGGCAAGTGCGAAGCAGACTGAGGTAGACTTGGGGAGGCAGCTGAAGGATCACATGGCCCTTGCTAGGGCATCTTGTGCCGAGTGGGTGGGCCAGGAAGAGCTGCAAGAACTGTTCGCCTTGATTTCTAACCACCAAAACTCGCAAGGCTCCTCGAATCAGAGTGACTTGGCAGAGCTGTTCAAAGAAGCGCACGTTCTGTCTCCGGTGATTGACCCTGAAGCGCTCGTGACGATTTACAGGCTCCATAACCTTGAGCGGGAAGCGAAAATGATCAGTTAAACGTATTTTGTAATTACAAGTTGTGTTTCAAGAGAACAAGGCTATTCTGCCTGAGCTGGTAGCTGCGCCGAGGAGGGGCAGGGCAGGGTGGACGAAGAACCTTGATGGAATCGCTGTCAGGAAATCGCTGGATAAGCTCGAGATCCGTTTCCCGTCAACGCTGCTGTAGATGAACACTTCCCTCCTCATCGAGCCGCAAACAATTCCGTCAGCCGCTGGCGTCCAGATAGCTCTGAAAGGAAGTGTCCACCTGCCGGTCTGAGTGTTGTGCTTTATCCTCACGCTGGCGGACTTGTTCTTCTTGAAATCCCAAATACTCAGATGGCTGTCGTAACAGGTGGTCAGCACCCGTTTTGAGCCATCGGGACTGAAGTAAGCGGCTTGGCAGGACTTTGCGTGAGCGTACTTCTCAACCGCGCGCGGCAGTTTCCTCAAATCCCACACGCCAACGTCGCCACCAGTGCAGGAGGTGGCGAAAAGGTTGCCTTCGCTCGGCTCAATGTGCACCGTGTTGATCTTCCTGTGGTGCATCTCAAAGGGCTTTACGACTGGCTTGTTTGTCCTCGCGTCGGCCACCAGGAATTCCCCTTCGTTGTCGCACAGGTACACGGTCCTGCCCGCGCTGTCCACGTCAAAGGCGCTGAACTCGTGCACGTGGTTCTCTGCGCAGCTGTAAATTTCCTGGAACACCCCTTCGTTCACGTCGAGCCTCCTGCACGTCCCGTCATAGCTGCAAGTGAACAAGTCCCTCCCCGAGGTCGGGCACCACTTCAGCCCGGACATGTACTGAGTGTGGGGCTGGACCTGGACGTTCACCTGCGAGAACCCTTTGGACAGATTCCACAAGCCGACCCTCCCGTCCTTATCCCCTGCGGCGATCATCGCGAAGTCCGACCTCGGCATGATGCCAACGTGCGAGGCACCGTTCTTCGTCACCTTGACGCAGTTCTCTTCTGCGAGGGACAGGTTGGCGAGATCTGCCGCGGACGTGGCCCTGCCCGACGAGGAGCTCGTCGTCGCGGAGCCTTTGGCCCTCAGGAGCTCGAGCATGGCCGCCTCGTCCTCGTCGTCCTCGTAGATGCTCTCGAACTTCACTGGACCAGTCTTCCTGGAGGGCCTGGAGGGCTCCGGGGCATGGATGCTCCCGCCGTTCGTGAGCGTGATGCTGCCGTTGGCGCTCTCGCTCGCGATCATCTCTCCACTCGGTTTCATCCCCCTCACGCGGAGGCTCCTCCTGGCCACCACGGGCTCGCTCCTCTTCTGCCTCTTCACCCCCCTCTGACTCGCCTTCCTCGTCGGCGTCTTGCGCTCGGCCACCTGGGCCGAGGCATCGAGCAGCTTGAGCTCCAGCATTCTCTCCTTGTTCTTCATGATCTGCTCCTCCCTCGCCTTCTCGTAGTCCACCGAGCCCTCGGTGGTGGAGCCCCGCAGCAGCATCTTGGCGGGAGACACAAGGATCGAGCACAAGGATCGAGGGAACCGAAGAGAGCAGAGTAGTCGTGTGCCACCGACCGACCTCTCTCACTTTTGAGGGCTTGAGCAGCTTTCGCTTTCCCTCGTCAAATTTTGTGGCCAAGAATTTTCGCGCTCCTTGACGTTAGTTTTGTCGAAAAACCAAAGGAGCAAAGGGAAGTTGTTTTGCTGCCCAATCCATCCTCGGTCTGGGTTTCTGTTGTCGGTTCGGAATATATAATACAAGCTGCTTCTTTCGCACTACGGTGTGTGTGTGTGTGTGTGTGTGTGTGTGTGTGTGTGTGTGTGGACGCGCGTGCGCGTGCCATTTCACTTCCAAAAGTAGGCTCGCGGCGCCTTCTCGCCCAGATAAACTCGTCCTCGCGCCGGGACCCTTCGCACGCTGATGGCAAAAGACTTCTGCTTCCTCCGCATGACCTCCTTCTTCCCCTGGTTGTAGTTCGTCTCCATCTCTTTCTTCTTGTCCTCAAAGTCGGAGGAGGGGGAGCCCTCCTTGGCCTTGACCGCGTTGGCGAGGAGCCACTCGAGCCTCTGGAGCTGCTTGGCCCTCCTGAACCCCACGAGCTTCACCAAGGCCAAGAAGGCGTCCATCTTCTTCCTCTCCTCGATCTTCTGGGCCTGGGCCTTCTTCTCCTGGGCGTCCATCACCTTGAGGTAAGCCAGAACGAAGAGCGGCGAAGCCACCACGGCTTTCCACAGCTTTGGCCTCAGCACCACCCCGACCGGCCGCAGGGGCGTGGAGAGGCACTTCATGGTGAACCTGCCGACGTTCGAGAGGAACCTCGCAATCCCCGTGCTCTCTGACACCCTCTGCAGCATGGCCTTGACGGCCATCGGCGAGTTCGCCTCGCAAGTCTCGATGAGCCTGCCGTCCCGGAAGCACATGAACGTGGGCAGCTGCTTGATCTGCGACGTGTCCACCACGGACGAGATTCCCTGGACGCGCGCGAAGAGAGCGACGACGGTGACGACGACAACGAGTCAGTCCAAAAGAGAAAGCAAAACCGTAAAACCACAAAGCCATGACAAACATGCACGCACGCACACACATCACATACACAGAGAGAGAGAGAGAGAGACGGTGTGTGTGTGTGTATATATATGTATATATATATATGCTGTGTGCGTGACGAGGCAAGAGCTCGCTCGTTCGCGCGTCCAGAACCACACCCACCTTGAGCTTGTCCACGTCCACTTTGGCGAACATGAGCTGAGAGTACTCCTTCTTCTTGCTCAGCTCGGCGAAGATGGGCTCGAAGCGGTGGCACAGCAGCTGGTCCCTCGTGCTCTTCTCCTGCGGAAGAGAGCGAGCGAAAAAGAAGAAAAGCAAAAACGCGGCTCGCGGGTCAGCTCAAGACCTCGACCAAACGCCCGCCTCCCCGCAAGAAGCGACGCACTTACCCCGCGGAACATGACGACGAGCGTCTTCCCCTTGCTCTTCCTCAAGATATCTTCCCACCCTTTCTTGGTGATAATAGCCGTAACCCTGGGCTTCACGAGCTGCACGAGCCTCCTCGTCCTCGTCCTCCGTAGCCGCCTCACCGCCATCTCGCCTCCCTCTCCCTCTCTCCCACCCTCTCCTTCTTCTTTCCCCACGAACCCCAACCCCTCCCCTCTCTCTCTCCTTCCCACACCTCTCCTTCCCACACCTCTCCTCCGCTCCTGGCCGGATAAGGCTTCAAAGGGTTCGGATCCCGGGATCCGAATACGAACGTCACCCACCGAAACAATGGAATGGCGGCGGCTCGGCCCTCGCTCCCCGAATAAGACGGAATTAGCACGGAGAGGATTCAGGGCGAGGGAGCCCGAGGCGAGTTGAGGGGAGGGGACTACTCGAGCAAACGACGCGTCGACGAGGGTGAAGAAAGGAAGCTATGGGTAAGTGACGAGGGCGAAGACGCGAAGACGCGGGGGAGAGGGGACGGAAGCGCCTGGAGGGGTTTGCGTTCACCGCACGGGAAGGACCTGCCGCTTTGTCGCGCGCGGGGTCTCTCTCTCTCTCGCTTTTGCTGGTGTGTGTGTGGGGGGGACCGACCGACCCACTCACGGCTTGTTCGTTCGTTCGAGCGTTGTGGGGTGGACTGGGGCTGGGACTTCCGAGACGCCGCGCCTTGCTTCTTCTTTTCCTTTTCTGGCCGCGGCGCTGCGTGCGTTTTTTTCTTCCCACCACGCCCGTGTTTGTGTGCGATCTTCCCGCGGTCGATTGGGTTCTCTTTTTCGAAGGGAAGTGTCGTCTAACCGTCTTTTCTGCGCTTGCTCTCCCCCTCGCAATGACAACAGGTAAAGTTCACGGTTCTCTAGCTCGTGCCGGTAAGGTGCGCGGCCAAACGCCAAAGGTGGCCAAGCAGGAAAAGAAGAAGGTGCCAAAGGGACGCGCCTACAAGAGGTTGTTGTACAACAGAAGGTTCGTCAACGTCGTCGTTGGCTTCGGAAAGAAGAGAGGACCAAACTCCAACCCAACCTAAGATGCCCGAAGCGGTGAAAATATACTTAATATAGGACATTAAAGAAATCTATTAGACACAACGACAGGCACAGGTTTAGGGATGGAGGCACTGCAGCTACTACTAAGATACTCGAAGCGTGCTCTGCTCCGGACCTATGAGGGAGACCCCTATATATATATACACACACGCACGCACGCACGCACGCACGCACACGTGTCTATGCGAGTTACACGTTGTAGGTCCTCTTCACGGCAGTGTACGCGAGCTGCTTTGCCAAGTCAAAGGCGTCCTTCTCTTGAATCCTTCCCTCCAAGACCAGCTTCGCCACCCAGTCCGAGACGACCTTTCTCCATATCTTGTGCCTCGAAGGGATCTGCAAGAAGTGGTGGGCGTTGTCGATGTAGCCCGCAAGGTTTGAGATCCCGCACAGACCGACCACGGAGTCCAGAAAGCCCCTGATTCCCTCCGGGTTCTCGTGGAACCACAGAGGGGAGCCCACGTTTATGCTCTGGTACTGGACGGCAAGGGGTGCCAGCTCCCTGCTGTAGGTGGACTCGTCGTGGGTGAACAAAACGAGTGTCAGGTTGGGGTGGTTTCCGTAGGTGTTCAGCAGCGACTGCAGGCCGTGCGAAAAGTCCACAGCGATGGGAATGTCAACTTCCACAGGAGCTTCGGCCGCGTCCTTGCTGCCCCCCTTTGAGGTCTGCTGACCCCTCTGGTAGTTCCTCTCGAGGCCCGTGTGGAGCTGCATGACGAGGCCGTCCTCCACGGACATCCGAGCCATCTCCATCAGCATGTGGTTCTGGAAGATCTGCAGGTCCTTGTCGCTCGTCCTGCCTGACAGAGCTGCCGCGAAGAGGGCTTCCATCTCCGGCAAGGCGGTTAACTCCGCTTTGGGCACCCTGGTTTCCTGGAAGGTGGCGACCGACCCCAACTCCTTGAACTGCTTTCGCCTGATCTCGAGGGCCTTGAGAAAGTTGCTGTACGAGTCTATCTTCACCGAAGTGCCCTCGCCCAGCATGTTCACGTTGGCCTTCCACTCGGTGTCTTTCAGGTTGAACAGCTTGTCAGGCATAAACGTTGGCTTCACCCCCTCGATGACCCCGATCTCCCCTCCCACACTGACTTCTTCTCCTCCCTCACTGACCACTGTGGCATTGCCCATCATGTCTATCCTGCCCGATGCGGGGAAGGACATCCCAAGCATTTCAAGATTGAAGTGCTCACTCAGTCTCCTCGGCGAGTACTCGGTTGAGTTGAGCTTGAAGACCAACAGGTCATAAATATGCTGCGCTGATTCACCGTCCAGTGGATCGTGGATCCCAAAGATGCTCATAAGTGTCTGCTCGATCCACATCCTGCTGGAAGTTCCCAGCAGCAAGTGGAACTTCTCACCAAGGACTTGCCACAGCCTCCTCTGCTCCGACTCGGTGGCGTCCTCCCTCAGCAAGTGAGACGCGTTCAGGCCTTTCTGAGACTGCAGGAAGCGAACCACGGACTTGTCCGAGTTGACGAAGATTTTGGTCGGGCTCCCGAAAGCCTCCAGTCCAGTGGACACGTTCTTGAAGAATATGTCCGCACTGCTCGCCTGAGAGTACGGGGATATGATGGGCAAGGTCTCCACGGACTTGAAGAGCTTGTACGCCATCCGCCTCTGGTTGTTGTTCGAGTCGAAGAACCGGTACTCCTCCTCCAGCAAAGCGATGAAAGAAGGCTTGGCGATCCCACTCGCGAGCGCCACGAGTCCCTTGGAAACGTAAGTGTTGGCGGAGTCCACAATTGACTCGATATTTTTCGAGAAGACTTCAACTGCCATCTTCCCCTCCCGGAGCCCAAAGTAGTCCTCCGCCCCCTTGGAGACGTTCTCAGAGCCCGCCTCCTCCAGCAGAAGGTCCCTGAGCATGACCATCTTCGACTCGTTCGAGTGGTCCTCCTGGTTCGGGTCCACGGGAGAGGGGCATTCCTCCGCGCTCACCTCGTTCGGCCTCCTCCCACCCACTCCGTTGTACTGGATTTTGAACGACGCCGAGGACAATAACAGCAAGAGGAACAAACCCAGAAACGCGAATGCTAGAGGCGCCAACACTACCCGTGCACAGCATCCCAGTGTGCAGCAAGGGGAGCGCTCGGCCTTCCGCTCCGCGCCCGCGGGACGAGACCCCTGTTCATCGCCCACAACCCTTCCCTCGCAGCTCGGCGAGCTCAACCTCCGGGCCCTCTGCGCCTTTCTCGAAGTCTTCGCCCGCCCCCGCGCCTGGGTCGGCGACAGCGACGCCGCCCTCTTCCCCCTCTCCCTCTCCCCCCCGCGCGTGACGCCGTCCACCTTCTCCCTCCGAGTAGTAGTCCCTTTCGCCCCAACTTTTAGTGGTGCCGTTTCGCCTCGATCCTCATCGTCGTGGTGATACCCGTTCAAAATCCCCTCCACCTCTTCGGCTTTCCCTCGCCGTCTCGTTGACCTCCGCGTTGTCACCATCCCCCCCCCTCCGCCATGCAACGCACAACTCCCTCGCCCTCTCGGACCCCAATCCGATCGACCGACCACTCTCTCTCTCTCTCTCGCTCTCTCTCTCTCTCTCTCGCTCGGGAAGTTCAAGACGCTTGGGTTTTTTGTTTTCACTCAAACAGAGTGAGGACAGACGACGGAAGAGACGCGAGTTTGTTTGAGACAGACGGGGTTTAGGGCGAGACGGAAGAGGCGGGGGGGTTGTGGGACGACGCCACGCAGGGTTGAGGGAAAGGTCGTCACCTCGCTTGTTGTGGGCAACTGGTGCCAGGAGGGAGGCAGCAGGGAGGAGCGTGTTTTAGTGGGTCGAGGCACTTTTTGAGTGAGCTCCCACAAGTGTTTGTGGAGAAGGTTGTGACGTGTTGGGGAATTGGGTTGGCCTGATCGCGGCCTTGAAGAGGAAGGATGGGTCGAGATGGGGGGGACAAGTACAGCGTCCTTCTGCCGACGTATAACGAGAGGGAGAACCTGCCCATCATGGTGTTCTTGCTGAACGAGGCCTTCACAAAGGAGGGCGTGGACTGGGAGGTGATCGTGATCGACGACAACAGTCCTGACAAGACCATCGAGGTTGCCGAGAACCTCCAGAAGGTCTACGGTGGCGACAGGATCGTTCTCAAACCCAGGAAAGCAAAGCTGGGCCTTGGCACTGCTTACGTCCACGGCCTCAAGTATGCCACGGGAAACTTCGTGTTCATCATGGACTCCGACCTGTCCCACCACCCCAAGTACATCCCAAGCTTCATTCAGAAGCAGAGGGAGACGTCGTGCGACGTGGTGACGGGATCGAGGTACATACCTGGCGGGGGGGTGTACGGGTGGAACTTGAAGAGGAAAGCGATCAGCGTGACCGCGAACCACCTCGCCGCGACTCTTCTGCAGACTGGGGTCACGGACCTCACGGGGTCGTTCCGGCTCTTCAGGAAGCCGGCTCTGGAGCTCCTGATGAAGCAGGTGACGTCGAAGGGGTACGTGTTTCAGATGGAGGTGATGGCGAGGGCCAGGCTGCAGGGTTTCAAGATTGAGGAGGTTCCCATCGTGTTCGTCGACAGGTTGTTCGGGGAGTCCAAGCTCGGAGGTGCGGAGATCATCTCGTACGCCAAGGGCCTTCTGTGGCTTTTCTTCACGACCTAGAGGTCGCCGGGGGGAAGGGGAACCCCGTCTTGATCTCTAACCAGGGAGCGCCTTTGTTTGTTGTAAACTATTTTATGTGTCGTTTTATTCCGTTGGTGTTGTTGCTCCGGAGGGAGCGGAGAGAAAGGGTCCCGCGGGGCAGAGAGGTCCTGTTTGGATAAAGAAAGTTTACATTTTTCTATGAAAAGGGACAAAAGGCGCGCGGCCTTGTCGTCTTATATTTTAGTCAGCCAACTCAGATGCTGGAAGGGTAGAGCATGACACGGCACTTGGCACCCAAAGCCTTGGCAGGAAGAGACTTCCTGAAGGAGGCCCTAACAGTTCCGCCGCTACCGTGAGCGCGGGTGATCTTTCCCCAGACACACCTGAACTTGGTTGGGCCGTTTGGTCCGGCCTTCTTGGTGTGCGCCTTGTAGACGTAAGCGACCTTCTTGCCCAAGTAGAAAGGAACCTCCTCCTTGCTCTCTACGCCCTCGATCTCGAGAAGGGAAGTCTTATGGTGCGTGTTGCACTTGCTTCTCTTGTAGTTGACAATCTTGCCCTTGACGTAAAGTCTGTGAAAGGGGAAGAAGAAGAAGAACCAGTAGAGAGAGTAGAGAGTAGAGAGAGAGAGAGTCAGGCACGAGGAACAAAAAGAATAAGAGCGTGTCGCTTGCTGGACACATCTGGTCCTCCGCGGGGCTTCCCCGAAACGCCACTCGATCCCGCGCGAGTGCAACGGCGGGAGGAACACCAAGGGGCACGCGAAACACCCCAAGCCTCGCGAAACACCCCAAGTCTCCCTGCCCCTCCTCCGACACGAAAACGAGGCCGCATGCCCGCCCCCCCTCGTTTATAATCTCGTCTTCCCTCACTCCTCTCCCTCGTTCCCGTCCTCGAGCGTCCACCTACCTAATCTTCTGTCCCGTCATCTTTGTCTTTGTCGTGTCTCAAGGTCTTCGTCTTCTACCCCAGCGCCCTTGCTGTGTCCTCTCTTCTCTCTCTTCTCTCTCCCTTTCCTCTCTCCTCGCTCTGTCCTCGGGGCCAAATGTCGGCGGAATTCGGTGGGTTTCCCCGTGTAGGAATTCCATCTTATTTCGCCCCTCGGGGCGAGGCCATTTGTGGCGGCGCGAGCGAGGCAGGGGGAAATCGTGAACCGAGGGAGGGAGGCAGAAAGAGAGAGCAACATGGTGAAGAAGAGGAGGCACTCGGGAAGAAACAAGCCCGCCGGGGCGAGAGGACACGTCAGGCGCGTCAGGTGCGAGACATCTGGCTGCCTCGTTCCTAAGGATAAGGCCGTCAAGAGGTAAGGAAACGAAACGAGGACGAAGACGAGGGCGAGACGGGAAGAAGATGCCAAGACGGAGGGAGGAGGGAAGAACCCTTCCCGAAGGGTTGGACCCGCGACGCGTGGCGGGAGAGAGGTTCCGGGGGGTCCTCCCGGGCTTCCCTGCCTCGCGCCGAAGCGCGGACGCGCGCGACCCGGAACTCCCGAGCCCTCGGCGGAGCGCATCTCTCCCGCCTTTTGCCCTTTTTTTTTCTCTTCCTTCCGCGGGCTGCGCACGAGAAGTGGTTGGGCCAGGCTTGCTAACCCTCGCTCATCTCTTTCCACCCGTGACAGGTACATCGTCCGTAACATTGTGGACGCTTCCGCTCTTCGTGATCTTCAGGAGTCCTCCGTCATTGACGGGTACGCCCTCCCAAAGCTCTACCGCAAGGTGTACTACTCGATCAGTGCCGCCATTCACAGTAGGGTCGTTAGGGTGCGCAGCAGGGTTGCTAGGCGCAACAGGGCACCTCCCCCAAGGTTCAGACCTAAGTCTGATTAGGTGAATAATGTATGAACGAGGACACGCGAGCCGGCAGCGACCTCCCACCGAGGATAGGAAAGGGTCGAGCTCTGGTCTTTTAGAAGAAGAGGTGGAGTTCTGGCGCATCTGCGCTATTAATGGTAAAAAGTAAAAAGAATTATCATCAAACATCTTCTTAGCGTTATTGTGGTGTCCCCCCCTTGGTCTTGCCCTTTCCTTGTTCCAACTTGTCCTTTACTTTTTCTTCTTCTGGTACCCTTTTCCCCTTTTCCCCTTCTTCTTGAACCCCGGTTTCTTGGGTTGGCCCTGAGCGGCCCGGGCACCATTGCTGGCCTCCGTCTTGTCCTCCTCCACGACGTCTGCTACTTGGACGGACTGCACGACCTCCGCCACTTCCGCCACCTGAGGCTTGCTGACCCCCTCCTCCATCTCCTTGGCTTTCAGCTCGTAGAACTTGGAGCCCTTCTTGGGCTCCGCTGGCTTGGAAAGTACCTCCGCGACGACAGACCCGCCCGATTCCTTATTCTTCAACTCCCAAAATTTCTCTCCCGTCCGCTTTGGTGGCGGAGGCACCTGCTTCTGGGACACCGCCGAGACCCTCTCCACCTCCATGGCACCCGATGTGCTGGTCGCGTCCGCGATCTCCGGGGCCTTGAAGTTGGCCCGCAGGAACGCCGTCTGGCCAATGCTCAGCAAGTTGTTGGTGAACCAGTAAAGGGTGAGCCCGGCTGGAACGTTCAGGGAGAACCAGCCAATCATGAGGGGCAGGAACTTGATGATGGCGCTCGCCGTCTCGTTCTGCTGGGACTGCTGCTGCTGCCCCGAAAGGATCTTTTGGGACGCGTACTGCGTCGCGATCAGCATAAGCGGGAGGATCAGGTAGGAGGTGGCGTCGTGCCAGCCGATCGGAGGCGCGCCGTCCTGGAACGGGAAGAGCCAGGCCGATCCCGTGCCCGCCTGCCTCGCGGCTATGGTCGTGGGGCCCGCGAGGGAGGGGATCCAGAAGAAGCCCTCCGTGAGCAGGCCCTCCTCCGCCGCGTTCGTCAGACTCCTGTACAGCCCGATGTAAATGGGAAGACTGACGAAGGTTGGCAAGCAACCGGCCAAGGGGTTGACGTCAGCCACCTTGTAGAGCTTGGCCGTCTCCAACTGCAGCTTTTCCTGGTCGTCCGCGTAAAGCTCCTTCAGCTTGTTGATCTGCGGCTGCAGGGACTGGATCTGCAAGTTCGACTCCAGCTGCTTCTTGGAGAGGGGGAAGGTCCCCGCCTTGACCAGGATCGTCAAAAGGATGATGGAGAACCCGTACGAGTACGGCACGTGAACGAACTCCAGGACTCCGTCGATTCCCTTCAAGAACGTCTCAAGGACGACCGCGAAGAAGTTGAAGAAGCCCGCCTTCTTCTGAGGGTCCGCGGCCACGACGTCAGCGTCTGCGAGAGAGTACAGCGCCTGGGTGATGTGGTCGTGGAGGTGCGCCGGGTCCACGCTGTGAAGACTGAGGAGGCCAAACAGGATAAAACGAAGCACGCGCTGGTCAGGACGGCCCGCACGCCAAACGAGGCCCCGAAAAATTTACCAAGGACCACCACCTTCCCCCCACTCACCTTTCCACCACGGCCTGAGCGCGGACGCTCCTGTCCCGCCTCCGGGTGCCAGCCACCCCCACCCTCCTCCACGTGGTCGTTCCGTTCGCCCTCCCCCTCCTCGCCGGTCCAAGGTCCGCGAGACCTTTGGGGCTCACAGAGGCACGCACCACGCCGCGGCATCCCCTCTCACCAATCATCTCTCTCCTCCCTCTCCTCTCTCTCTCTCTCTCTGTGGCCTCTGCCTCTGTGCCGTCCTCGTCCTCGTCCTCGCTCTGCTTCTCTCTGCTTCTCATCCACGAAGATAAGGATTGTGTTTTGGGGTGTCCGAGCATTTACACTCGCTAGACCCGACCGGAACGAGGGGAACGAAGGACTTGTTCTGCTGCAGGCTCGAGAAGGTCACCTTGGTGTCCTGCTCTACTGGAGGGGTTGTGGGCTGGCTTTCCGCCGGGTCCTTGACGGGTTGAACTTGATGGTTTTGACGAACGGCGGGGTGGAGGGGTGAGGGGGACCGTATCACCGCATCATGGCTTGCTTGAACTGGACGCAGTCGGAGTGTGGCGACGCCCGGGGTTTCCTCGAGGCCGTGACGCGGGGGAGGGAGTGCTCCGTGGGGTCGAGGGCGAGGAAACGCCGGAGAGAGCTGCACCTCGCCGAGTCCCTGGTGAGGAAGTTCGAGTCGGCCGAGGGCTCCACCTCGGTCCTCAGGGGTCACAGAGGTTGCGTGAACAGGCTCTGCTGGAGCGAGACCGGCAGGCTCCTGGCCTCGGTCAGCGACGACCTGAAGATCTTCTTGTGGAAGTTTCCGCAGTGCACGCTCCAGGGAGCGGGCTCGAGCTGGTGCATTCCCACGAACCACAAGGCCAATATTTTCGGGGTCAAGTTTCTGCCCCTCACGAACGACGCGAAGATTGTGACGGGGGCGATGGACTGCGAGGTGCAGCTCCACCACTTGGAGAGGGGCTGGGAGAGCGGAAACAGCTGCCACACAACGACCTTGGAGTTCCACAATGACCGGGTCAAGGCCGTGGAGGTGGAGCCCTGCAACCCGAACAACTTCTGGTCGGGGAGCGAGGACGGCACGGTGCTGCAGTTCGACTGCCGTTGCCTGCAGGAGCCGGCGCACCTCGTCACGTGCCGAGCCCACGGTGCGCCGAGACCGGTCGAGGTCAAGTTCGTGAGCATCAATCCGGTGCGACCGTACCAGCTCGCCACGGCTTGTGGGGACGAGTACGTCAGGGTGTACGACCGCAGAATGCTGTCGAGAAGCGACAGGGACGACCCTCTGATGAAGCTCACTCCACCCCACTTGGCCGTGAACGGGTCCGAGCGCAAGCGCTTGACGCACACGACGTGCGTTTCCTTTGGGAGCACAGGCAGGAGGCTGGTGGCGTCCTACCACGGCGACCACTGCTACTCGTTTGACCTCGACGGCGAGGGGCGCCAGGACGCAGCGTTCGAGGCGGGCGGGAGGGGAGCGAGAAGGAGGGACACCGCGGGCATCCCCTGGGGATCCATCAGTGATACCGAGTACCACGACGCCCTGGTCAGAATGAAGGTGCTTGACTTCCTGAAAAACCCTGACGCAAATCGCGTGAATGTCCCCCCAGCGGCGACTGCTGCCATCCGGCTCTTGTCACGAGGTCTGGTCCGCTACCCGAACTCTCGGGTCCTGCTCGAAGCGAGAGCAGATGCTTTCATCGCGAGAAAGTGGAAGGGGGACGCTTCGTTTGCTCTTCGTGACATCGAGAGGGCCATGGCCTTGCAGCCTGGATATGGGGAGCGAGACCTGAAGCTGATCGTCGCCTTCGCAAGCGCGCTCCACCAATTGCAGCAGCACGAGAGCGCACGCTACTTGATGGAGAGGCACGTCAAGGGCAAGACGTTCTCGGACACGGAATTGCGAGGCCTTGTCCATCTGCGCGGGCTTCAGGAGTCCGTGGAGGCGGCCCTCGAGGAGCGGGGAAGTGGCGGTCGAGGCGAGGGAAGTTCGCCGTTCTTGTACGACGACGACAACGACGGAGAGGAGGACGAGGGGGGGGAGGGGGAGGACGGCCAAGGGCACCCGAGGCCAGGTGGTTCCACGGAGGAGGACGACGAGGAAATTTTGAGGAGGATACGGGGCGACGAGCTCTCGACGAGCCTGTGGGCGAGGGAGAGCTCGAGGAGAATGTCGCAGCGCTACGTCTCTCAAGCAAACAACCAGACCGACACGAAAGAAGTCTCTTTCCTGGGGAACGACGATTCCATTGTGGCGTCCGGCTCGGACGATGGGAACGTGATGCTCTTTGACTCGTTCACGGGCAAGCTGCTCCACTACCTCGAGGCTGACGTGAACATCGTGAACTGCGTTCAGTGCCACCCGCAAGTTCCTTGCCTGGCGACGAGTGGCTTGGAGCACGTGGTGAGGCTGTGGGAACCGAGGGCGCCCCACGCCCACAGGGCTGACCTCGAGCACCCAGGCGACAGCAAGATGTTCGTCCACTCGACCATGATGAAGATGGTCCTGAGGAATCAGGAGCAAAACAACGAGAACCATGTCAGGCCGCTCTTCTCCCTCGCGGACATCGGAGAGAATCAGAGGGCCATCTTCCGGGCGCTGGCCGACCGCTTTGGAACCACGTTTCAAGCCGACGACGAGCAGTGCAGGACTGTGTAATGATATCAGAAAAAACTTCTTGTGGTGATCAGATTAAAACTGCTGTACATTAATGATAAACGACATTACGTTCCCCCTGATTATATTACGATCGCCTTGGTTTCCTTAATCCCCATCGTGAGGGAGTGGCAAAGACAAAGATGCCCAAGGACCCTGCCCCTCTCCTCCCCCTGTGGTTTTCCTTCACTCCTCTGCACCAAAAGTTTTTTGGAGAAAGATCCCCATCCCCAAAGGCCCTTCTTCCTCCCACCACCTCCTCTACTAATCCCTCTCTCCTCTTTCCTCTCTCCTTCCCTCTCTCTCTCTCTCTCTCTCTCTCTCTCTCAACAATTTGCTTTGTGGCGGAGGATCATCCATGAGATTTGCTCTGTGGCGAGGATCATCTTGAGTATGAGGCTCACATGAACAAATGGCGACGACAGTGAGCTTGAGAAAGAACTTCAAGGCCTCGGGGAAGGCGACGGGCGCAAGCGCGAGGTGCCCCGTCCGGTCGGGCAGGGTGGCCAACGCGCCGAGGAGCCCCGCCCGTCGCGCCGTGCTCGAGCCGGAGAGCACTGTCCAGTACGTCGATGATCCCGGTACCGCAGGTTCAGGTTCGGAATTGTTTTCGGTGGTCGACGAGGAGAAGACGCTCGCCGCGAGCGCTTTCCCGATCAGGCCGGACGAGCTGATCCGCCTCACCAAGGAGTTCCTCGTCCTCAACAACGGGTGCGACAAGCCTGAGATCCTGGCGGACGACTTTACCTTTGCTGGCCCGGTGGTGGGCCCAATCGGAAAGGCTGGGTTTTTGCAGGCCTTCTCGGGGTTCCAGGTCGGTGACGCTTTTCCTGACATGAAGGCTAACGCCTACAACTTCCACGTGGACCCGTTCGAGGGCAATCGGGTCTGGTTCTCCACCAGGGCCGTCGGCACGCACACTGGTGTTCTCGCCGGCTCGATCCAGCCGACGGGTAAGAAGGTTTACTCTCCGCCGCAAGCGAGCAGCGTCACGTTCAACGAGCAGGGGCAGGCGACCCAGCTGACAGCTGGCTACGTGATGGACAGGAACGTTGGCAACACCGACGGGCTTGGCGGGGTGTTCGGCCTCATGTGGGCCGTGGGGAAGAGCCCGTTCAAGTTCTTCCCCGAAGGCCGGCCCTGGAAGCCAAGCTTGCGATACAGGCTTTTCATCTTCATCTCGGGTTTCTTCGCGAAGCTCAAAAAGTGAGTGGGCCCCTCCACACAAGGAGCCGAGGGAAACTTTGCACATTTTTTTGTTACATAGGGTTATCATACATTCTTCTTCTTCCTGAACTCGGCCAGCGATCTGAGCAAGTCCCTTTCGCTTCTATACAATACATACAAGAGCGTCAAACCCACGGCTCCGCCGAACGAGACGTGCTTCAGAATCGCGCCGAGCGCCACGTCCTCCCGATTCTCGACGTGGATCTTTTCGGAAGCGTACACCGCTGCCGCACTGACCAAAAGGAAAAGCATGCTGGTCGGAGACGGCACGGTCGATCTCGGGGAGTACTTTGCGTGCGAGAAGTACTTCGAAGTGTACACAAAGCAGTAACCAACCCGGATGAGCATGCTGAGGCACCCCGCAAGCACCAGGCCCGCTGTTCCCCCTGTCTTCACGAGCGCTACACTTATCAGGGAATGGAGCACAGAGAAAATTACGAGCGAGATGTTGATTTGCTTCAGCGCCGCCTCGTCCGCGGTGGCGTGCATGAATGCCTCCGTCACCCCGTTCAGAGCCATGGAGCTTATGTAGAAGCAGTACACGGACAGGATGCGGGGAGCCTCAGTGAGGGCCCACTTCTTTCCGTAAGAGAACCACAGCACGGAGAAACTGTAACTCGGACCAAACGCGATGCAGATTCCCGCAAAGACAATGACGAGCTTGACGATCAATGTCAGCAGGTCGGCTTGCCCCTGCCGGGAGTCGACCTTCTCCTCCTTCTTGTTCGACATCGAGAATGCCGTGAAGATGGCTTGCTCGAAGGGCTGAAAGGCGGTCCGGACGACGATGGAACCGAGGTTGTTGACGAGGCCGTACACACCCTGGTCGTACGGAGGTTGAAACACGGCCATGACGAACTTCTCCCCTTCGCCAAGGAAATGTTTCTCTATCGCCTGGAACGTGAAGGAGGAGTACGCGGAGAGCATCGGGCCCTCGATGTCCCCCACCCTCCTCAGGGCCAAGTACCGCAAGGACACCATGTCCCGCATCTTCCCCTTGTACAAAAAGTAAGACCAGTAGCCAACGAGAAGAGTTGAGGAGTACACTAGCGCCGCCAAGCCAAAAGCTACCAGGGGAGGAATCTTCAGCGCCGGGAGCAAGAAGATCAGAGTCGCAAAGCACTTGGCAATGCTGGCTGCCGTCTCCACCGTTACTTGAAGCCTGGACGCAAGGGCGGAGATAGGAAGGAAGCTTTGTCGTCAGGAAAACTCGTAGCTCGAGCAAGAAAAGCTCCTTCACTTACTTGAACACCAGGAGGCACGTGCTCATGATGTACGGGGGCTCAGATAAGGTTTCGATGAAGGCAGCCAGGCCGTGCAGCAGCACGCCGAGCGTGTACGAACCGTCATCAGCACCCACCCCTTCCCCGGAAAACGCATAGACGATGGAGCAAACCACGACGGACCAGAACAGCCCCTGAGGGACGCAGAACCACGACAGAGGGACGATGCTCTTGAAGTCCGGCTCGGACTTGTTCCCGAGCTGAACCCCTCTCAGGCACGCCCTCCTCACCCCCTCTCGCGAGAAGGTCAAGATGGTCGTTGTGATCAAGTGGAACTGGATCACCGCAATTCCGTAGACTTCGGGTGGCAAGCGGCGAACGACGAGGACGTTCAGCACGAAAGTGACAAGCCTCGAGGACACCTGCGAGAACAGCAAGTGCCCGAACCCTCGAGCTATCACATCCCCCTCCACTGTCATGACGGTCGGGGTCGCGTTCCCTGGAGGGAGGTCGTCGTCGTTTGAATAGAAGAAAATGACAGCTGAGGAATGAATTTCTGCAGAATTTTTTATGACTAGACGACTCAGACTCAGCAGCGCAGGCCTTGGTGGAGCTCGGTCCACGCGTAGGTGGTCAAGTTCAGCTGCCAGAGATCGTCGAGCCTTCCTCCTTTGCCAGACTCCTCGTCCCCGCCAAAGACCAGGAGGGTCTCTTCATGCTCTGCGAAGTCTGCCAGGAAGCGCGCGGAGGGCTTTCTTCCCGCGGAGGGCTGGATGGCCTCCCACTTTCGCTTCTTGTAATCGAACTCCCACAGGTCGCCCAAGACGTTGGAGTTCTTGTGCTGGTGCTTCTCCGTGTCCGGATCGCCCCTCCCACCAAACAAAACCATTCTTTTGCCTTGGGGCGACGCCACGTGGTGGTGGTCCCTCTTCGCCGGCGTCGGATGGGCGGAGCCCGGTGTCCTGGCCCAACAAAGTCACGGAACAGTTCGTCAGTCGCAAGATTTCTTTAGGCGAAGACCCCTCTCCCTCACTTACCAGTCCTCCCACTTCCGGGCGCGTGTGTTCCAAGCCCAGACGTCGTTGTAGTACCCCGCATCCGCTCTGCCCGCGAAGACCACCATGTAATCAGTCACCCTCCCTTGCTCGTCCTCGATCGTCGCAACAGTGGCCGAGTGCCCGTGCCTTGGGCTTGGGCCCCCCGTGTCGGGGGAAGAGGATCCCTCGGCGAACTCCCACAGCTTCTCCCACGTGCTCAGGCTCTCGAGATCCAAGGTCCACAGGTCTCCGAGCTCCTTGCAGTGTTTCTCCTTTCCCTTCTTCGATATTTCGCACCACTTCCCGCCGAAAACGAGCATGGTGCCTCCTATGTTCACGGCAGCGGCAGCTTTCCTTCCCGGAGCGACTGCAGCGCTCCCCTCAAACTCGACGAAGCTCCAGATCGCGTTTCCGTCCTCGTCCGGCGCCATCGTCCACACGTCTGCCGGGTAGGCCGTCCCGGTCAGGCCGCCGAACATGAACAACCTGGTGGCGCTCGAATCAACGACGGCGACAGACTTCCACCTCGGCTCGGGCGTCCCAAAGTTAACGTCCGGCACGACCTCAAAGTCTCTCCACGCTTGAGGCAGGAGCTCGTACTTCTTCGTCGCCGCGATGAGCTCTCCGTGCTTTGCATCACCAGAGAAAATGGAGAGGAACGGCTCGGCCTCCCCCGTCCCGCGACTCGGGCCGCTCATGACGGCTGCAACGCCGCCCTTGGAGCACGCGGGCGGCGTGCCCCCGCTAATCTCCACCCATTCTGTCGGAACCACAACCACGGTGACGACGAGCAGGAGGCCCAGAATCGACAGCAGCACCGCTGCCACAGGGTGAAAAGTCGCCCAATTTCTCGCCCTGCCGATGCAATTGGGCTCCCTGCCAAGAAGGTAACTCGTCTCCCTCCACGGCATCCCTCGAAGCTGCTCTAGCGATGCCCCGGCCACCCTCGTGCCCCCTTTGCTCACGAAGCTGAGCTGCTAACTACTAGTAGCCTACTAGCAGCCACCACCTTCTCCCTCGGTTGGTTGGCGGTTTCCGTTCCAAGAGAAAGGGTAACGGTGCACGGAAGCGTGGTCAGAGGGCGCGCGCAAGGAAGGCGAGTCAGGCGGTGTCGTTTTCGTTCCAATTGCCTGAAGCAACAGTTCTCGAGGAGTTACAGTGATTGCTTCGGAGAATGAGAGAATCTTATTATTTGAACCAGAGAGAGACAGACCAGGGAGCGAATCGATCAGGCAGGAGGTGGGGGTCATGCCGTACAAGCGTCGACGGCAAGAGACGACGGCAGCGGGTCCTTCGGGTAGCGCGCGATGCTCGAGGGAGGTGACCGTGGTCGCAGTGGAGCTCAGGGTCCACTCAGATGAAGACCTTTCTTCTGACTATGAAGGGAACCCTGTGCTTGCTGTGATGCAGGCGAAGGAGAAACTCGGGGCGAACATCGTGTTGCTTCCTGAGCTCTGCTTCTTCAGGTACTTCCCGCAGGAGCTGAGTGAGGAGCACTTTGCGAAGGCCGAGACTTACGAGGACAGCAAGATCCTCCACAGGATGGCCAAGCTGGCGAGAGAGACGGAGGTCGTCCTCGTCGTCTCGTTTTTCGAGAGGCAAGGCAACTGCTTCTTCAACTCGGTTTGCGTGATCGATGCGGACGGGGAAAGGCTGGGCATCTACCGGAAGTCTCACATCCCGATGGGGCCCGGGTACGAAGAGAAGTACTACTTTGCCCCCGGGGACACGGGCTTCAAGGTCTTCGACACAAAGTTCGCTGCCATTGGGGTCGGAATCTGCTGGGACCAGTGGTTCCCGGAGTGTGCCAGAGCGATGGCGCTGCAGGGTGCAGAGCTGCTCTTGTATCCAACGGCAATCGGAAGCGAGCCCCACTGCCCAGAGCTGCATTCCCTCAGCCACTGGCAGAACGTGATGAAGGGCCACGCGGCCGCCAACATCATGCCCGTGGTCGCCGCCAATAGGCGAGGCACTGAGACGTACAGGCACTACAACGGGGGCGAGACGTCCATCGACTTCTACGGGCACAGCTTTATCGCAGACCAGCACGGCGAAATTGTGCAGGAGGTGACAGATGAAACAGAGTTTTCGCCGAGTATTCATTGGGTGGCCCATACCTTCGACCTTGACGCCATCGAGAAGCAGAGGAGGTCTTGGGGGATCTTTCGGGACAGGAGGCCGGACCTCTACAAGCCCCTTCTTTCCATGTAACGGAGAAGTAGAGTATTTTGTACAACCGATAGGACCAATTATTGCGCTCACAGCTTGCTTTGCATCCCGCCGGACACGACGAGAGTCTCCCCCGTGACGTATGAGGCGTCCGCAGACGTCAGAAAGGCCACGGCTCCTGCGATCTCCTCCGACGTTCCGAGGCGCTTCAGCATCGTCTGCCCCTTGAGCATGTCGGTCATCTCCTCCGTTGCCGTCAGCGCGGACGAGAACTTGGTTGGCACAAAGCCAGGAGCCACGCAGTTCACCCTGACACCCACTTCGGCCATCTCCTGGGCCACTGCTTTGGTGAGCCCGAGCAGAGCTGTCTTGCACGTGGCGTACAGGTTGAGGGGCAGGGAGGGGCTGTACGCCGTCACCGAGGAGATGAAAACGATGGAGCCGCCCTCCCTCATGTGAGGGGCCACGAGCTGGTACAGGAATATCGCCGACTTGATGTTGATGTCCACGAGCTTGTCCACGGCCTGGGAAGCCATCTCCCTGATCGTCTCCGTCGTGGGGTTGACCGCCGCGTTCGAGACGAAGACGTCAATCTTCCCGTACCGGGCCACGGTGTCGTCCACGAGAGCCTTCCTGTGCTCGGGCTTTCCCACATGGCACACCCGGCCGCTCACGCTCAGCCCCTCGGCGGTCAAGGTGGACACCGCTCTGTCTACGTTCTCCTGCCTGCGGGAGCTCAGCACGACGTGCGCTCCATCTTGCGCAAGCCTCCTGGCGATCGCGTACCCTATGCCCTCCGTCGCTGCAGTCACAAGAGCCACTCGCTTCCCCGCCATCTTCGTCGCCTAGCCCCGCCGAAACACAATCTTTGTTCAACCCCAAAAAGGCCTTTGCTTTGCTTTGGGAGCAGCTCAGGAGATGATTTTCTTGGACAGCAGTATTGGTATTGAATAGTTTTTACATTGCTCCTTAAGTAGTAAGATGGCTGGCTGGCCGCCCTATCGCCCTCCAGAATGGTGCCGCGAGGCTCCTCGACGCCCACCCTCCTCTCTCTCCTTACGTCCTCGTGCGCTGGTCAATGAAACCTGCGGCCTGGTGGTGTGCGAGGGGCAGCCACACGGCTGCCGCGTCGTCCAAGTGCTGGGTCGCCGCCTCGTGTTTGTGTACAAATGAAAATGTCTTTGGCTGCGGCTGGCGCTGTCATCCCTCCGCGTGGGAGGTGACTGCCAATGCTACGAAGCGTTAAAGAAAGCGGGCCTCGCTTGTTTGAGGTTCTGCAGCCTGTTCTCAAAATCATCCAAGGCCTCCATCTCCTGCTGCATGGACTTGCAGGTGAGGGTGGACTCCGACATGGACCTCTTCGGCAGTCCGCGCTTGTAGTTCTGCTCCTTCTCGAACCTGATTCTACTCACGACGAGGAAGGGAGTGGAGTGTGGCGCCGTCTGGTTGTTCTCGCACATGGGGGACCGCCCCCGGAGAATCTTGCTCTGCATTTCTCGGTTGTACCTGCACTTCTCTCGAAACTTCTCTCTCTGGATCGCTGCCCTAATTTGCTTCTCGAGCTTCTGTTGGTTCCTCTCCTTCTCGATTCTCTCCCTCCTCTCTCTCTCGAGCTGCGTCACTTTCTTGTAGTGCGCCTGTATCACCCGGTGGTCGTTCTCGTAAAACGAAAGGCCCGAGCCGAACGTGTCGGTTACCCTAGCACCGCGGTGGGCCGTGAGGAACTGCGGCCTTTCCTCCACCGTGACCACGGTATCTCCGGTGTACACCTTCTTGTGCGCTCGGGCAGACTGACCCCGACTGGGCGTGCGCTGCCAGGAGTTCACGAAGTAGCCTATGCCGCGGCTCGCGCCGTTCTCGGCGTAGAACTCGTCTTTCCGGTCTACCGAAATATTCCCGCTCGCCGTCTGAGGCCGAGTCAAGTTGAGCTCGCCTTTTTTTGTTGTTGTTGTGTGTGTGTGTGTGTGCGTGTGCAGAGTAAACGCAATTTTTTTGGTACGAGCGAACCAAAAGAAAAAAAGAATGAAGTCAAAGTCAGCGTCACGAAAGGGGACCTCCCAGCGAGCCGGGGGGGAGGGGGCAGAACCCTCATGAATACTCCTCGCGGCCCGTCGACCAAAGTCGAACCTCGCCAACTCACCTCGATAGAAAGCGGCGTAATTCTTTTTGCTATTATACATGTCCTCCTCTTCCAATCCAGCTGCCGAGAACGCGTTGGCAAAACCACACGAGTACGCCCGCTAGAAAAACGTGAGCAGAGCGAGACGCCCTCGCTTGTGAACCCTCCTCAGTGAACCTCGCGCCGGACTTTCCTTGACTGTCGACAACTTTACTTTGTCCCCTCGCTACTCCATTCACGCAAAGTCCACCTGTCAAGTTGAGCTCGCGTCCTGTCCCTCCTTCCTCCTCTGTCGGTCTCCCAAGGCAGCCCCCGGTCCTTCCTCGACACCCTCGTTCGTCCCCCTCCCGTTCTCCCGTTCCCTCTCAGTACGTGTGTGTGTGTGTGTGTGTGTGTGTGTGTGTGTGTGTGTGTGTCGTGTCCCCTGGGCGTTTGTTCCCCTCTCTGCAACTCTGCAGCTCTACGGAGATAACGGAGAGTTATCACTTCTGTCAGTTGACGATCGCGATCGGGAACCTGGTCAGCACGACTAGTGTAAGAATTCCATCTTGGATCTTGGACACCCAACAAGGTGCAATCTTGAATTTCGATATTCTATCGAGAAAAAAAAACAAAACCAACGGTTACCTCGTTGTAGCGTCGTATAAGGTACAAGGTGCAGGGACTTGGGACTTGGGACGTCTTCGGGCGAAGCAGGAGGAGGAGCAGAGGGCCACCTGTCAAGTTGACAGAGGAGTCTGGCGATGGAGAGAGATCTCACATGCCATTGGAAATATCGACGGGGGAAACACATGCAGCCCATCGTCGTCGTCGTTAATGTCGAGCCTTCGTGGCCTTTGGGGAGGGCACCGAGATAGTGGGGTTGCGCGGACGACCACGACTCTGGTGCGCACCGTGCTGCCTGCGGGAGGGAGCAACCAAGAGACCGCCGACGCCCCCTCGCCACGTGCCGGCACCCTGGAGGGTCTCAGGACAATCTACACTACGAGACAGATATAGTATTCTACATGAATTGCAAGCCTTTTAGAACATGTTGTAGTGCTTCTTGATCGGCTCCTTCACGTCCCAGACACAAGACATGCCTTTTGGAAAGGTGACAAAGTCGCCCTTCTTGATGGAGATGGGCTCCCCCGTCGAAGGAGTCACGATGCACTCCCCCTCTGTGATGTAAGCCTCCTCGCTCTCCTCGTAAGTCCAAGGGAAGGTGGAGGCCTCGCACTCCCACGTTGGCCAGCTCTCGACCTCCCTGAGCCTCAGCACCTCCTCGAACACGGAGGGCCTCACTGCTATGTCTGCGTTCATCAGCTCAATCTGCTTTGCTTTCGCTGGCGATGGGGAACGAAGAGGAAGGGGAAAAGCGTCTTCGGCGTCAGTCACGCGAGATCGATCCCGAAGGCGTCGGGTGCGGGGGCGGGGGGGGAGGGGAGGAGCCCGGGACCGCCCACTCACCCTGCGTGGCTACAATCCTCCTCGCTTGGTGCCTGGCACCAGGCCCGCCGAGTCTTCCGTGGGAGCCCAGCTTGTAGCTACTACCGGCCATGCGCGTCGCCTGCGTGCGAGTGAGCGAGAAGCCGCGGGAGTGAGGTCAGCAAAAGAGCCCGCGCGAGCGTTTCAACACCGCCGAGAGCGTCGCCCGAGGTCCGAGGGAGAGGAAAGGCAGAGATTTTTCGCTCCTTTGCGCCCCTCGCTTCCGGGTCAGACGCAAGATGGCCCGAGAACTCACCTGCATGTTGCGTCCTGTACTTGGTAAAGGCCTTCTCACTGCCCTCCTCGTCGCCCTCTGTCGAACAAACGTCCCGCTCTCCCGCACGGTCCTCGCCCTCCTCGCCTCTTTTGCTCTTGTGGCTGGAGCTCTTCCCCACCAGAAAAAGTGCTCAGTGCTAATCCCTTCTTATTTCCCCATGTTATCCAAAACTTGTCGGCGGGTGAGGAGGAGGATGAGATGAATATGGATATGGGGGGAGGATGGAGGAGAGGGAGACCTCCACCTCGCCGGATGCAGGAGAGGGCGGCGAGAAGACTGTCGGGACCCCGGCGTGTTACGATTTTTTCGTCGAATTTTTTATTCAGGCCGATCCGCGACTCGCAGCATCAGGGAATCATCAGGCGCTACTGGTCCCTGGGCAGGAGCTGCACTCGCTTTGCCAGGTCCTGCTTGTAGTAGTTCTTGTAGGTGCTGACGTGGTCCAAGATGAGCAAGCGAGGCCCGGCGGGGACGCTGACCTCGTGCAACGCGCTGTCGTTTTGGCGGAGGGAGCAGGAGAGAGGGTTCAGATGTCGGGTCAGGGTCGTGGCCAGGAGCGCGGTGTGTCCGCCGAGCAACCTACCTGTCCGTCAGCAAAGGCAGCGTCGTGTCACTCAGCATGCCCTTCCTGAAGTTCTTTTTGTACTTAATTAGTCCTAAGGTATCTAGCATTTGGTCGGTGCGAAAGTAAGCCGCGTCCACTTCGCCACCCTTCCCCCCCCCCTTGTTCTTGGAGAACTGCTTCCCGAGCTGGTAAAAGGCCCCCTGGAAGAGGGCGAACACGACCCCCGTCGAGAGCGCGTTCGGGATGGGGTTGGGGCCCCCCACGCCGCTCACCAGGGAGAACGCCGCTCCGGAGCCGAAAGATGCCGCCATGTTCCCCTTGACGTCCTCCACACCGTTCCTCAACTTCTTTATCGTCGTGCTGATCAGGGCGTGAGTTCCGGTCATGACCGCAAAGTTCCTCGCCTGAGTCGCGGGTCCACCCATCATCGTAGACATTCCGTTGTTGCCCCCAGCGAGGGGGCCGGCTGCGGCACCCCCCGGGGGCGTAGGGTTCATCTTCGACATCCCCCCCATGACTCCTCCGAGGACTCCCTGATCGTCGTCGCGTGAGGTACAAGGCGAGGCGAGGAACAAGCAGACGCAGAAAGAAGACCGCGCGGCGTCAGCAAAGCCCCGGGGGCGAGGGTAGCTCCGGATCAATCCGGTGAAGGGGAAGGACAACTTACTCCCTGCGTGGCTCCGCCAAACGTAGCGACCGCGACCTCAACGTACGGAGGCTGCTTCTTCATCCATGTCTGTTGGGAGAAACGACAAGATTACGTGAAAGAGAGTGCCGAGAGTCAGTCCTTCGAGTTCCACTCGCCGATGCCAGGGAGATCTTCACACGAGGCAGCCCCCCCCCCCGCCCCCCCCCTTCACGAACCCTCTACCCCCACGGACGGGGCCACCTTATCCTCTCTCCACCCCCAAGCGCCTTACCTGAAGCGCCTGTCCAGCTGCCTTTTGTTTGTTCTGAACCCACACGAAAGGGTTCGTGCTTTGACTCTGCGTCGCCGCCTGTGCTGCCATGACTAATCTCCCCTCTCCCTTGCTCTCTCCCTCTCTCTCCCTCTCTCCCCTCTGTCGCTCCCCTCTGTCGCTTCACCTCTGGGCGACACCTTCGACCGCCGTCAGATCAAGGCTAGGCAAATCGCGCGCGAACTCGCCTCATGGAGTAACGGCTGAGTTGTTGTGTTGTCGCTGTGTTGCGACGAGACCAGCGGCTTTGGGCTGGCACCAGAGGGGGGACGGTCTCGTCGTCCGGAAGAGTCGTCGTCTTGCTTCGTTTCGTTTCGCTTCGTTTGTTCTTGTTCCGTCGAAGAGGATGGGGTCGAAGTTGGAGCGGGAGCTGCGCGACCCCTTCAAGAAGGCTGGGTCGGACAGGATGGTGGTGTACTCCCCCGCGGTGCTGAGGGCGGCTCTGTTCAACGCGGTGTGTACGTCTCGGGTGGAGGACGCAAAGCTGTGCGTGCAGAGGGGCGGGAACGTGGACTGGCGAGACGAGGGCGAGGGGTCGTGTGGCCTCACCACCCTTCAAGCTTCCGTCTGCGCGGAGGGGAAGACGGACGAGAAGATCGAGATGGTGAAGTACCTCCTATCCCTCAGAGTCAACATAGACGACATAGACTACGTCGAGTCGACTGCGCTGCACTTCTGCGCCGCGCTCGGGAACGGCGACCTTATCGACTTGCTCATCAAGCGGGGGGCGAACCCGAACGTTTACGACGCGGAGGCTCTGACTCCCCTCCACTTGGCGGTGAACCAGGGGCACATGTCTTGCGTGAGAGCCCTGCTGAACAACTGGGCAAAGGTCAACCTCTCGGACACCGATGTCACGGGCCCGGGGGACGCTTACGAGGTGCATAAGATGGTGAGCGTCCCGGGGGCATCCCTCTACATTGCGAAGAGGGGAACCCCGCTGCACGTGTGCGCGGCAACGGATAGGGCCCCCATCGCAGAGCACCTGATCGATGAGGCGGGGGCGGACGTGAACAGCCCAAAGGGGGCCCACGGGTGCACCCCCCTGCACATTGCTTGCAGGGCTGGCTTCGCCGGCATGTGCAAGCTTCTTTTGGACAAAGGATGCGACGTGAGGTCCAGGGACGACAGTGGGGAGGAGCCGTTGCACCGCTGCGTGGAGAATGGGGACATTGGGATTGCGAAGATGCTCCTGGAGAGCGGCGCGGACGCAAGTTGCGTCAACCACGCCGGCGTCACCCCGATGCACTTGGCCGCCGCGTTTGCGAGGAAGGACTTCTTCGAGCTCCTGCTGAGCCATGGGGCGGATCCGAATCAGGCCTGCACCAAAGTCTACGAGGACTGGGATGGGGGGAGGGCTCCCTTGCACTATGCCGCGCACGCCGGGGACCTGCCTGCCTTCGTCAGGCTGGTCGATCTGGGAGCGGACCTCAGGAAGCTGTCAGGGGTTGGGTGGCCCCCGCTGTTCTATGCCGTCGAGGCAAACAACAAGGACGTCGTGGATTACATCGTTCGGAGGGACTTGGAAGAAGGAATGCACTTCGTGGCAGACAGGTCCAGGACGCCCCTGATGGTGGCAGCCATGCACAACGCGGTGGAATCGGCAGAAATACTCATGAAAAGCTACCCCTTCACTGTGAACTGGCAGGATGAGACGGGGAGGACGGCGCTGCACTGGGCCGCGAAGAGAGCCCAGCAAGACGTGATGCAGAGGATCTTGGATTTCGGGGGGAACAAAAGCATCCGCGACAAGAACGGAGCGACGTGTGCTGACCTCTTCCCCAACCTTGTGAAGCCCCCGCCGAAGAGACAGTGGGAGGAGGAGAGAAAGGGCCCCCAAGGCGAGGCCGTGTGGAGCTACAAGAATGTCATGGAGAACACCTCTCTGAGATACCTCAAGAGGACAATGTCAGCTCGGAGAGTTCGAGAGATTGCCCACGAGAGGCAGTGCAACTGGTGCAAGAAATACTCCTTTGATGCCCTTAGGTGCGCGGCCTGCAAGAGCGTGTATTACTGCGACTCCAACTGCCAGCAGAAGGACTGGAAGGTCGGTGGCCACAGGTTCCAGTGCGTCACGAAAGGCATTCAAGACCTGGTCTCCCTGAAAGTCAAGGGCAAGAAGGGCTTGTGTATCCGAACGAGTAACCATTGATAAGATCATCTGTACTCCGCGCTTACTTATTGCACGACATGTTGTATTCCCGCCACTGCAGACAGAGAACGAGGGGCATGATTGTGTCTGTGTCTCTCTCTCTGTGTGTGTGTGTGGAGAGAGAGAGAATTCACCCTTCCGTCCTCCCCCGCCTCCCGAAGACTTCAGTCTTGCTTGGCAACCATCTTCTCGAGCTGCTGAAGCCTCTTCTCCACGCCCCCCGCCTGTGACAAAAGTGGAACCAACCAAATCAATCGGTCAGGCCGCGGCTCGTTCGATCGACTCGCCCTGCAAACTCAACGCTCTCTCTTCGCACCCTCTCTCGCACACACGTCTCGGGCCGCACAACTTCTCCGTTGTTGGTGACCCCTTACCTGTTCTGCCAGCATCGAGTACGAGGACTTCACGTCACTCCGTAGCTGATACACCGCGATCCCGCTCGCCAGGGCGAACCCAGCCAGAAAGGAGCTCAGCCTAGCTCTGAATATCATCGACACCATCGTCACAAGTCCTGTCCGTTCTCTCCTCTCTCCCCTCTCACTCCAAGCAACAACGCTCCTGTCGCAGGCTCGCCCTGCCCTGAACGAGAGAGAGATAGAGATCGGGACGAGGACGACGAGGAGAGGAGAGGAGAGAGGACCAGCCGTGGGATGGGTGGGTAGGAAGGGGGACGATCGAAAGGAGACCTCCAGGTCCTGAACCTCGCTTGGCCAACTTTGCTCAGGAGCGGAGCGACGAGGAAAACGTTACACAGCAGGCAGGGATCAGTTAGCGCCATGGAGGAAGGAGATGATGAGGACATGTTCGCGGGGTTTGAGAGGGACTGCTTGCCCGGGCGGACGGTGGTGGAAGTGACAAATGTGCTGGAGAGGGTGTGCGAGGCCCTCGAGGACGGGGAGATGATACACACGGAGACGTTCAGCCTCATGGAGGCGGTGAGCGCTATCGAGTTGGGGGATCCAAAGGTGGACGTGGGAACGATCCCGGAGGCGAGGAACAGCGGGACGCCGGCCGAGCTCTTCAAGGCTGGCATGGCCCCTCTGCAACTCGACTTCCGCTCGCTCCTGTCGCTCCTGGACGGGATACTTGCGAGGGAGGTGTGCTGGTACAACGGAAGTTTCATTGCGGAAACGCTCTATACCTGCCTGTACCTTCATGACATGGATAGGCTGAGCTCGAACTCGATCCTGAAAGCGTATTGCGAGCTCACGAGGCTGACGTGCCTGAAAATCGTGTCAGTGGTGCACAGGGCGGGGATAACCGAGGAGGAGGACTTTTGCTTGGCGTACCAGGGGCTGCCCTTGCACTCGGGCGGCGATGGAGATGACCCCCAAAAATGGATGAACTTTGCTCAGGTGGTCGTCACAAAGCTGAACAAAATTGCATCGCGAGTCGAAGGGATCACGAGCCTAAATTGCGAGGAGTTTCCCATCACGGGTCAGCTTTCCAGGGAGGACATCGAGAGCATAGCGGCTAGAATTCAGTTGCGGCACAATTACCTCCTCGTCATTAACTGCTTGGACGCGGAGAACGTGGAGGCGGAGAGGCAGCTTCTGGAGAAGGCAATTCGGGAAGCGAGGGCGAACTTGGATGTGCTGGAGAGGACTAGCCAGGAAGTCAATGGGTGTCCGAGTCCCCCAGGCTTTGTTCGGTACTTGAACAAGGAGCACATGCCAGCGATACCGCCGAGGACGATAGAGGACATCTCCACGACTCAAGTCCTCGCGTACTATAGAAACTTCTTGGACCATGCAGAGGTGGTTGCTCAGACCACGAGTTGCAAAAACATCCTCTCCCTAGAGACGCACTTGGAAGGGCTGTCAGATAGAAACCCCGAAACGGTGATCAGGTCCTTGCAAGCCCGGCGCTGCGGGAAGCTGGCTCTCAAAGAAGTCGTCGCTTCTTCGATCGGGCTCAGTGTAAAGTACTTAGAATCGGAACCAGATCTGGCCGTCTGCTTGATAAGGTGCATGGATGTTGCGGAGGCCTACATGAAAGCTGCGTGCCACAACAAGTGCCAGCAGAACAGGAAGTTCAGGAAGGTGCTGCGCACGTTGAACGACGCCGCCAACCAGCTCGTGGCGTTTGTCGTATCTCTGCAGAACCTGTCGCAGAAGGAGGCCTCGGAAGGCAGCAAGAACGCGGAGAGAGGTCAGAATGAACTGGCTATTTCGATTGTGATCAACTGGCTGGCTTCGTTGTCCCACAGCATAGCGCTCAGGCAGCTCTTGGTGGGGTTCGATCTTGACATTTACCAGAAGACAGAGTTCTTGATGATGTACTGGTATTGCGAGAGGCTGCTAGCGCAATACATTTCTACGGTGCAGAAGTGGAATTCCCAGCTGGAGAGCATGGGCGAGATGGTGAAGATGAGCAAGGCCAAGAAGAAACACAAGAAGATGGTCGTGGTGAACGAGGATCAGGTCATGTCCAGAATTTTCGTACTCGAAAGCACGCGCCTTGCCTTCAACGGCATTGTGAGAATGCTCGCTGCTCTGGAGAAGCACGGGTTCATATCCAAAGCCGAGTTGCCATTCAATACTGAGGAGCATCTTTACGTCCAGAGGTTTTCGCATTTGTACCTCGCGAAGAGGCCGGACGAGGAGTGCTTTCCTGAGCCGTTGTGTTACGATGCTTACAAGTACGCAACAAACGTACAGGACATGTCGCTGGAGCAGCTGTGTGAATCTGCAAAGCTCGGGTTTGGGAATGCCCTAAGATTGCTGGCCCACCTGAGGTCCACCTATGACCAGAAGCTCCCCTTGAACGAGGGCGTGGACACCCTTCAAAGGGTCTGCAAATCCAATCAGATTGCGATTGCCCTTGCGAGCAAGAATATGAAACTCAAGTGCGACTTGAGCTTGGAAAAGAGGATAGTGGTCCTCAAACTGAGGACGTGATGAGCTGGGGGGATTTGTACAAACGACTAACTCTTCATTTTTATAACGATATTATTCTTTCGAAGCTCAAGCCAAATTCGAGTAACCCAGCTTCAACGTGCTCGAGTTGATCTCTACTGGCGCATTTTTGTACACCTTTCCAGAAGCCGTGTCGACAAACTCCGAGGATTCCTTGACCGAGCTGTATCTTTCCTCGTAGATATAGTTCTGGCCTAGCCTGATGACTCTGAGCGTCGGGGCATCGTTGTTGCTGAGAGCGTCCAAAATCGCGATGAAGCCCGAGTCCGTGATTCCGTTGCCGTTGAGATCAAGTTCCTCGATATTCAAATGCCCTATGAATTCTGCGATGAGCAAAGCCCCCTCATCTTGAATCCCGTTCCAGCCCAAGTTTAACGAATTCAGGGTCCCGTCCTGACTCAGGCTCTTCAAAAGATCTCCGCACCCCCTTCCCTTGAGCGTGTTCCAGCTGAGATCAAGACTCTGAAGATGCATGTTGTGAGAGCTCAGGAAATCGCAAAGCACAACCGAGCTCTTCCCCGTCAAGAAGTTGCGACTGAGGTTCAAGGACTTTATCGAGGTGTTGTGCTCAAGCGCGCTCAGGATGCACTTCGCACTCTTATCCGTCAACCTGTTGTTCGACAGGTTGAGCTCCTCGATGCGGCAAGTCTTCTCCAGCAAGAACCGACTCAGTGCCTTGCAACCTCGAGAGCCAATCTTGTTGCTACTCAGGTTGACGGATTTGATCGTTTTGTTTCCGCTCAAAATATGAAAGAAGTCGTCGAGTCCGCCGCTGTCCGTGATATTGTTGCTCTCCAAGCTGATGTCCTCGACGCTCTTGTTCACTTGCAGTGCGTGGGCCAAAGCCCGAAGGCCGTTCCTCGATATTCCATAGTGGTTCACGGGAACCGAAGAACCGTTCAGGTACTTGAGAATCTGCGAGACGGGCGTCGTGTGCAGCTTCTCGCACCAGTACAGGTAGCGCAACTTCCCGTCCGTGTCGTCCACGAGGTTCCCGTCGTTGAACATCTGAACATCGTCATCCTCGTTCTCCTCGCGCACTTCGACCACGTCGTTCTCGCTTATGCTCTCCACGCCCACCTCCTCCACCTGGACCTCCATGACACTGTCTTCCGCCGAGTCCCCCAGCATCGTTCGTTCGCTTGCCTCCCTTCCTTTCTCCTCCCCTTCCTCCTCCTCCTCGCCCCGCCCCCTCGGTTCCGTTCTCGCCCTCCGTTTGGCCTTCCTTCCTCCTCGGTCGTCCAAGCAAGATTCCACCTTTCCTTCCCCTCTCTCCCCACAACGCGGTCTCCTCCCGGTCTCGTGTCCTCTCCTCCTTCGCCTCGCTCCCTGGTGTCCTCCTGTCCTGACCTTTGGTTTCGCTGGTCCCCTCGGTTCCCCTCCCTCTCTCAAGCCGTTATCGTACAGCAACAGCAAGATTCTCACACGGATACAACGGGAAAAAAAAATAAACTGTGGCTGGGCGATGAGCAATGCAAATAGGGTTGGGTTGCGCAAGAAGAGTCAGGGCGTGAGAACCGCCGATGTCAAGAGAAACCGACCCGAAAAAGAATTTATTATATCGATGCTGCTGCTGCTCGAACACTTGGGGTCGCCACGCAAGTTAAGCAAAGTTAGGCTTCTCTGGGAAGGTGCAACCAGAACGCTGGATGATCAAGTGAGCGGCGTACATACCGGCACGGGCGCACTCGGAGATCTCCTTTCCGAGGACGAGCTGGGAGAGGTATCCGCCGACGAAGGCGTCTCCAGCGGCGTTGGTGTCCACGATCTGCTCCTTCTGGAGCGGGGTAACAGGGAAGGTGGTGACCTTGCCGTCGCAGACCACCACTGTGGGCTCGGTGCCCTGGGTGAAGACAACCGTGCGCCCCTTGCTGTTCTCCTTTGGAAGCTGGCTGATCTTCAGGGCAATCTCGGCCACATCCCTGGTCTCCCAGCCCTCCGTCTCGGCAAAAGTGGCGGCCTCCGTCTCGTTTCCGAAGAGGATGTCAATGTATGGCATGGCGTTCATGAGGCAGGCCTTGAAGGGTGGGACCTGCATCAGGAAAGGCGCGGAGAGGTTCATCATGAAGGTCTTGTTCTTCTCGCAAGCGTGCTTGGCGATGGTCATGATGCTGTCCGGGGAGACGGTCATGAAGAAGCCAGCGATGTAGTAGAAGTTGGCCTTCTCCACGAGAGCGAAGTTCTCAGGCTTGGTCAGGTGATCCACCTTGTAGTTGTTAGCGGCCTGGAGGTCCGTGACGAGGGACCGGTCGTGACCCGTCACGACGACGGCGCACTTCCCGGTGGGCGTCGAGGTGTCCTTGAGGTACTGCACGTTCACGCCGTCGGCCGTGGCCTGATCCGCCATTTTCTTTCCGTAGTCGTCGTCGCCCACGCACCCCATGTAAGTCGTCGCGCCTGGGATCTGGAGCATCCACTGGGCGATTCTGATGGCGTTCTGAGTCGCTCCTCCCGCAATGTACTCCACGTTTGGCAGGGCCGCGAGCTCCTCGTAGATGGGCAGGTGGGACTCCTCTGCCAAAATCGCGTCGTTCGCTTTGATCTTGTACTTGTCGAGCACGTCCGTCGAAACTTCCGCGCTGATGTCCAACAGCGGATTTCCAATCCCAAAGAGAACTCCTTCCGACATGATGACTTATAACACACTCTTTCTCCTTCTTCGATGTGACGTGACACACCCTTCGTTCGCTTCCTGCTTCTGTCGCAGCGTTCGTTCTTCAGTCTCTCTTCCCTTGAGCTGAGATCGGCTTGGTCGAGGCGGCTTCCCCTGGAGGGAGGGATCCCGGAAAAGTAATTGGGAAGGAGGAGAGAGGAGAGGAGAGGAGAGGAGAGGAGGGAAGGGAAACAGTTGTTCCGTAGCATGACCCTGAAGTCCAGGGTGGAGTGGGAGGGAAGGGTTGCTTGCCAAAAAACAACAACTTGTCCTTTCTCGTGTTGGTGTGGAGGAGAGGAGAGACACCGATGTTGCATGTGTTTTGTGTTTCGTTAAGTAAAGGCCAAGGAGGTCTCTCTCTTCATCAAGATCCAGGAGGGAGGAGGGGAGAGGAGAAGGGGAGGAAGGGTGGTCCCGCTCTCTGCTCTGCTCTGCTTTGCTCTGCTTGTGGCAAAGATGGTACCGGGGACGTACCAGTACAAGGGAGACCTGGGGAGGGGTAAGGCACTGGGGGTGCTTGTGACTCTCCTCCTCGTTCTCTGTGCGGCAGCGTGCGGGAAGGCGTCCGGTGCGAAGAACGACTACCAGTACTTGGAGATCGGGTATGGATTCAAGCCCGTGCTGTATGATATAAGCCCGAACTCGAATTGCGATAAGGATATCAAGGACCGCTGCAAAGAGGCAGCGCAGGTGAGCACCGATCAGTTCAAGGCCATCAGCGACAAGCTTAACGCGAACTCGACGGGATTCTTGGCCGAGGTGAAGACGAGGGCGCCCATATACAACTGCTTGAGGGAGGGCGAGAAGTTCGCGGACAGCTTGGACGAGACGTACTCGCAGCCGTGCGAGGAGCTCTTGGATACCTTTGCTGCCAGGAACACGAACTTGGAGAGGTTGAAGCTCTTGGCGAGCTGCAAGAAGGACTTGGACCTCCTCGAGTGCGAAAAAAGGAACGTCCACCCCGTCTCTTGTCTCTCGAAGAGCAAGGAGCCCGTCTCCCAGCGATGCGCCGTGCGGTTGACCAGCATGAAGAGCAAGTTCGCGGGGAAGCTCGACCAGGATGTCCCTCTCATGAAGGCCTGCGAGAACGAGGTCAGGATCTTGTGCAGGACAAGGACGAACAAAATAAGCTGCCTCAAGTCCAAGGTCGGCGACCCCAAGGTTTCGACCAGGTGCAAGAAGGAGATTCACCGCAGGAAAGTCGAAGAGTCGGAGGACATCAGGTTCAACAAGTACCTGTTCTCCGTCTGCGCCCTGGACAAGGAGCAGCACTGCAAGGACGTCCCGTTCGGTCAAGGGCGCATCGTCACGTGCCTCGAGAAGTTCTACGGAACCCTCCAGGCGGAGTGCAAGTCGGCGATCAAGCAGCAGATCCTCGACAAGCAAAAGGACTCGACCCTCGATGTGAGGTTCCGGCTGCTTTGCAAGGAGGATGCCCAGAGCCTGTGCCCCGTTGAGTTCCAGGTCCTCGAGGATCCCTTTGAGATCAACATGGGGGGCAAGCTCAAGAAGTGCATGAGGAACGCGACCCTGGCGGGGGACATCAAGAGCGCGGAGTGCAAGGAGCACCTTCTGTTCATGATGGAGCAGACGAGGAGGTACACTGAGCTCGATCCCACGCTGGTGGAGGCTTGTGCCCAGGAGAAGAACATGTGCGAACCGCACAACTTCCTTGAGTGCTTGAGGGAGGAGGTCATGACCGGCAACGTGTTGTCCCAGGAGTGTGAGCAGGCCTTGGTGTACAAGGACATTCAAGCCGCGGCCGACATCAAGCTCAAGACACACATGTCGTCGTCTTGCCACGCCGAGCACATGTTGTTCTGCGACGGGGTGGACAACGCCTTGTCTCCGGGGAACGTGATAAGTTGCTTGGAGGATCATTTCGATCACCCGAAATTTGGCAAGAAGTGCAGGCAAAAGATCAAGAGAGACATTGCGTACACGACTCGGGACATCAGAATGCTGGCCACCACGTACCAGTCCTGCCAGTACGAGATCACAGAGCTGTGCGAGGATGTGCAGCCAGGCGGTGGCCGCGTGGTTTCGTGCTTGAAGGAGAACAGGAACAAGATCGTGGGGGGGAAATGTCGCGGTGCAATTATGAGACTCTTGAAAATCAGCGCGTCGAACTGGAAACTCGATTGGTCGACTTACTTTGACTGCGAGGAGGACGCGGACTCTCTTTGTTATGGCAAGAGGGACGCCAGCGTCCACACGTGCCTGAGGGAGAACTTCGATTTCCTGTCCAGCAAGTGCAAGGCGAAACAGATGCAGTTGATGGAAGCTGAATCCGAGTCCTTGCAGGTGAACAGCAAGCTCTTGAACAAGTGCGGCACTGCTGTTACGAAGTATTGCGGGGAAGTGGCAGACGAGGGCGGAAAGGTTTTGAGCTGCCTTCAGAGCTATACTGACGACCCGACGTTCCCAAGGGTTTGCATGAAAGCGATCACCCACCACATGAATGTTACGGAGAGGTTGATGCCTATGGGGCCAAAGCTGAAGAGCGACTGCGCTGAGGACGCGACCCAAAACTGCCAGTGGACCAATTTGGACGGGCAGCAGACGCTGGACGGTGCCATCCTCAAGTGCCTCGTTTCGAAGTCCGAAGTTTTGCAGCCAAAGTGCAAAAACACGCTAGCGCAAAGAACTCTGTTCCTCCTAAGAAACTTCCAGTCCGGCAACCCAGCCACCCAAGTATGCGACAACGACGTGAAGCAGCTGTGCCACGTCCCGATAGACATGTTCGGCTTGACTGAGGTTGGTTCCATATACAAGTGCCTCTTGCGAGAGTCCGAAAAAATCAGCAGCGAGTGTTTCTTTGTCCTCACGCTGCCGAAGGCGAGCAAAATGATGAGGGAGGAGGCAAACGTGGAGCCGCTGTACCAGGAGCAGGCGTTCCAGCAGTATCTCAGCAACATCGAAAGCAGGATGAGAAAGATGGAGAATAGCTCGTCACCTGGTGCCGGCTTCATGGTTGCGTTCTTGCTGCTTAGCTTGGCGGCGGTGGGCTTCTCTGGCTACTACTACAAGAGCAAAGTCAGGGGGGGGGGGGGCGTCGTCTACAGAGAATTGCGTGCCTAGATAAACTTTGTACCCTGTAACTTCAAATGACTAAATTACTAGCTCCATTCTCTCCAGCGAATATATAGAGGCAAAAATACTAAAGAGGGAGATCCGGGCTGTTTCCCGTGGCCCACTCCGAGGTCGACCGCCTCAGGAGCATGTGATTGTGGTTTGTGAGTATCCCGATAATTCCGGTGCAGAGCTTGCTCTTCCTCAACTCTGACAGCGTGAATCCCCTCGCCGGATCCTTTGGCCTTGCCATGTCGTACAGCTGACACAGAAGGTCCTCGAATTCTATGCAACCCTGGTGCTCTGACTTGTCCACTTTGTCATACAACCATCTCATATCATGAATCCCAACGTAACCATCGCCATCGATGTCCAAAACGTTGAACCAGTAGTTCTGACTCGCCTTGGTCTTCTTGTCCTCGACGTACTGGAAGAAAAGAGAAAAGTCTTCCCAAGACATCACGTTTCTGATTCCAGACTGATAGTTCCAGTTGGTGAAGCAAATCTCCAGCAGCTCTGGTGGGTACGGCAAAAGAACCTCGTGGGTCGCTAGGTCTGGCAGTTGGATCAAACCGTCGCTGTCGGGATCCAAAAGAAGGAAGTAGCACCTCTTCTCGTACTCGGATTTCTGGGCCTCGCTCTCCTCAAAGGCAAACTCCATCTTTTGATACTCCTGTTGCATCAGCTCGAGGTCACCCCGGCTTCTGTCCACTTCTTCCGTCAAGAACACGCAGTTTTCGCACACCCTCCTCTCCCCTTTCGCCTGGTGCCTCTGCCTCTCCGCCTCTATCAACCGCTTCTTCTCCTCCTCCATCTGGGCCCTCTCCTCCTCGGCCCTCTGGGCATTTTCTTCCAAGTCCTGCACCCTCTCTTTCAACGTCTCGACCTCCCTGTCTCGAGCCAGCAGAGCCTCCTCGTAAGCCCGCAGCTTGTACAGAAGCTCCTCCCTCTCCTTCTCGAGCAGGGCGGTCCTCTCCCTCAGGGCTAGCGTCGGCGTTCCGTAAGCAGGCAAACCATATATCGTCTCATTCAAGTTTGTTGTGGTCTGTGCACCACTTCCGAAATTCTCCTCTGGCCAAGCTGGGGCGCGTCCGCACGCCACCTCGGTGGGCTCCAGGTTGAACAAGGAAGCAGCAGCACTGCGGGATTTGCGAGACCCCGTTGCCGAGCATCGCCCGTTCGCCAGACGACCTTTCCGTGGCGAACCACTACCTGAGGTCGTTGGAGCGTGAGGCACGGGAAACTGGATTTCGGCCTTGTGAGTCTTGTACACCTCCCTCCTGTGCGTTCCAGCGGACTTGATTTTCCTCCTCCCGTGGCCTTGGGACAAGCTTCGCCGCTTGCTCGGACCGGCAACCTCTCCTCCATCCTCCGCATCCCTCTCCCCCTCTCTGTATCCGTGCCTGTTCTCTTTGTCGTCCCCGCCTCTTGCTGACAGGGCCTTCCGCAGGCTCTTCCTCCGGATGTGGTACGAGTTGCCTCCCGTGTGCTCCACCAGAGGAGGAACCGGACTCGCTGTCGTCATGACGCCCGACTTTTGCCAACCTCAACCGCGAGCACTTGAAGCCCTCCGGGTTCACCGCCCTCGACTCGTGCCAAGCCCTACACCCTTCCGTATCGTGCCCGTGTGTTGCCTTTTCGCTTACGACCCCTCGACGACGCTTGGCTTGGTTATTCCGAACGGTTATTTGTCTTAGGTGGACATCGTATTGGGTTAAGTAGAAAGGAGGGACCTGGGGAGGAGGATTAACTTGTCTTGGTCCCCTAGGAGGAGGAGGAGGAGGAGGGAGGATGCCGGTGATCTTGAAACGTAACGTTGATATGATATGGTATAATATACAAAACAATTCAGAGCATTACCCTACAACGACCTGTACCTGAAGGAGTTGTTGAGCTTGCTGTTGTGGATCCCGTACATGAAGTAGAAAAAGTATCCAATTAGAGCCCAAACAACGACTTGAAGGAGGGTTCTCACTTCCAAGCTCAGTATCAAGTGGACATTGATCATGACAGCAAGGGCAGGAATCCAAGGCACCCAAGGGCAAGCGAAGTTCTTCCCGGTAAAGACAGAGTTGGGCCCCGCCTCCTCAACCACCGCTTTGTCATCTTTCACCTCGTTCTGAGGGAGGGCGGCCAAGACTGCAATTGGAGTCAGGGCCAGGACCAACATGACAGAGATCAAAAGTGGAGGGATGTTGTCGACGTGGTTCATCACCAGAGCCATGGCAAAGGTCATGACGCAGAAGACAGTGAGCAAGATGGAGGGCTTCGGCAAAATCCTCCACGCCGCACTCTTCTTTCTGTCTGGCGAGTCCTCGTACCTGATCACTAATATGCCCAGGCTCACAAAGGTGAACGATAGCATAGTTCCCGCAGAGATCATTCCGGCGAGGCTATCGATGTCAAGGCAGAATGCCAGCAAGGCCGAAACAATTCCTGACAAGTAGGTGCTGAAGGCAGGTACTTTGGTCCTCGGATTGAGCTCTGCCAGCTTCGGAGGCACCAGGCCGTCCTTCGCCATGGCGAAGAACACCCTGGGCTGCCCAAACAAAGAGCAAAGGGTGGTCGAGGACAGGATGGTGGTCGTGCCAAACGCCACTATGGTCGCTGCCCAAGGCATGTTCAGCTGGTTGAAGGCCGCCGCCAGTGGCGCGCTGAGGTCTATATCCTTGTAGTTGACCATGCCGGTCAAGACGAGGGATACCGAGACGTAGAGGGTTGCAACCATTCCAAGGGTCCCAACAATAGCAATAGGAAGGGCCTTCTTCGGGTCCTTGAGCTCCTCGGAAAGCACGCAAATGCAGTCAAAACCAACGTAAGAGAAGAAGACGAAGCCAGCTCCGCTCATCACTCCGTCGGATCCGCGCGGGAAGAACGGCTCGTAGTTTTGCCGATCCACCTCCGATATTCCGGCCACAATGATGAAGACAATCAGACTCATGTTCAAGCAGGTGATGATCAGGTTGAGCCTCGCCGACTCGGCTGCCCCCAAGAGCAAAGCCCCCGTGCAGAGCAGGCAGATGCCCGAAGCCATCAGGGAGCCCTTGTGGGACAGCATGGGGATATTCAGCGGGATGTTGTACGTCCACTCGGGCGGCGTGAGGCTGCATGACTTCAGGAAACTAACAAAGTAATCAGCGAAGCCTCGCGCCACCACGCTGGCGCTCATGCCATACTCGAGGGTCAGATTCCAGCCCACCAGCCAAGCCACCGCTTCTCCGAAGCAGACGTACGAGTACGCATACGCGCCGCCCGCGACAGGTATCCTCGTCGCGAACTCCGCGTAGCAAAAGGCAGAAAGCAGACCCGAGAAGGCGGCCACCAGGAAAGAGATGGAGACCGAAGGCCCTGCCAAGGACTTCGCCGCTTCCCCCGTCACCACGAAAAGTCCCGCGCCCACCGTGGCACCTATCCCGTAAGCGATGAGCTCCAGGACCGTCAAAGTTCGCTTCAGACCATCTTCCCCGTCGCTCGCCCGTTCCGCTATGATATCTACTACGCGTTTCCTTCGCGTCAGCTTCTTCAGACCCCTCCTGAAAGCAGACCCTCCCATCATGACCCCAACCTCGTCAACCTCGTCCCCGCTCCTCGAGCTGCTGCCTAGTATCGGCGACCTCAGTAAAGAATTCTCCTCTCCACCTTGCAGATAAGTGGCCATCCTTCCCCGCTCCTAAAGGCAGTCCTCCTCCTCCTCCTAGGAACCGCCTCCTCCCTCGACTCAACCCACACGACAGAGCACAGTCGCGCGCGCGCTAACACTCTTCTCTCCCTCTCCCTCTCCCTCTCCCCCTCTCTCCCATGCGAGGCTTTCTCCCGAGCTTGCTCCTTCTCGCCTTGGCGCGCCAAGCCCGCCGTGCTCTTGGTGCTCGCAGACAACAGACGAAAGAAGGAGATTGAAAGAGTAAAAGGTAAAGGATCGTAAAGCCGACCAGCCAGACAAAACCAGAGCAGAGGAGTCGTCTTGAGTAGAGAAAAGGCTGTAAACGAGTTTACAGCCTTTGTCCGCCTTGCAATTGGCTCAATTCGCTCCGGCCACCGCCACAACCCAAGCGTGGCTAGAACGACGACTCGAGTGCTAATCCCCTTGGTACGCCTGACAGAGAGAGAGAGAGAGAGGGGAGGAGGACGGACGGACGACGACGGATGTTTGGCTGTCTCGCCAACAGTTAAGGAAATGGGGAGGATGACAAGGAGCCTCCTCTCGTCTTCGTGTCGTCTCTTTTTATTTTTTTATCAGAGAAAGTGAGATTAGGAGAGTGTCAGCTGCCAGGCCAGCTGGAGAGGAAAAGAGGAAAGACACAATAAGCCGCAATCAGGACCAAAGGAGGGGTACGACCAAGTGCGGGAGTATAAGCTGAGTTGTGGGAGCTCCACGAAAGGAACAGGGCTTGCAGTAGTGGCCTTGGACTCTAGCGAGGACGGGAGGGGGATACTATCGAAGACGACTGGCGACCCCACTCGCGCGAGAACACAATAATGGCGGAAGACAATATTACGACCAAGTGGCACAAGTGGCTCTTGAACGAGGAGGACGACAAAACGATTGATGACCAGGCAGAGTACTTCCTTTTCAAATTTAACACGGCGTCTGGTGATGAGGACGTGACCCGTGACAAAGTCTTGGACCTCAAGGTTGAGTATGGCAAATTCGATGACAAGCACAAGGGGGAACTAGAGGTGGACCAGGCCATGAGACTCCTCGAGTCGAGGCACGAGACAAAGACGTTCACCGAGCTCCGCGACCTTCTGAAGAGCATCGACAAGAACAACAACAACAAGTTGAGTCTGTTGGAGTGGCTGTGCGCTTTTTTCAACAAATCTTGGGACACCCTCATGGAGCCCGACGCCGAAGTGGACGTGGAGGCCATCAAGGCCGAGCTCGTGGCCGAGGCGAAGAAGAAGGAGGAGGAGGCCGCCAAGGCCGAGGTCGCGTATCAGAGGGCGCGGGGCGAGTCCCAGGCCGTGAAGGAAGCGGCCATCGCCCTGAAGGCGGCCAAGCTGGAGGAGGAGAAGAAGCTCACCGGTGTCAGGAAAGCGAACGCATTCTTCACTCGTATCGCGGAGGAGTCCCAGGAGGACGCCAACTCCGATATGACCATAGAGCAGCAAGTGAGGCACGAGGCTCAGCTGCGAAAGGAGAAGAAGCTGATCAAGCAGAAGGAGGAAGAGGCCAGGAGGGAGAGGGAGGAGGCCGAGGCCAAGGCCGCTCTCATCGCCGAGGAGGAGATGAAGAAGGCAGGAGTCGCAAAGGAGAAGGCGTACGAGGATGAGAAGGCAAGAGTAGCCGCGGAGGAGGAGGCGAAGAAGAAGAAGGAGGACGACGAGCGCGCGGCGAGCAGAGCAAGACTGAAGGAAAGGATGAAGATGTTCGAGCAGAACTAGAGAGTTGTTCCCGGGCTTTCACGGGAAAATGAAATCATTTTTATATACCAACTTTGCACAAAATACTTGAGAAAGATCCTCCATCACTTCTCCAAGGAGGAGTTCGCGCCGCCCCCGTCCAAGCTGACTTTCCAATCGGTCCCCTTGCTGTCCAGTTTGCAGTACAGCTGCATCTGCTGCACTCCGCTCCTCGCCACCTCCACCTTTTTCTCGATCTCCGCGTGGCTGGACAAGCCCTTGGCTTCCCGAAACTCAGTCTTGATTTCCTCGATCATGCCCGCCCTGTTCTTGCTGGGGTACACCCTCCCCAACTTGAGGAGCCGCCGATACAGCCGCAAGACCTCGCCGCGAGCTGCCATCCCTTCACCTCTGTTTCGCTTTGCTCTTCTCGTGGCACAACCTGAATGCGGTCACCTCTGCTTGTTTCGCGCACAAATAAGCAGACAGGCACAGAAATGGTTGGGGCAGCAGACAGGACGGAGTTCACATCGTCAGACCTGGACCAACCTTCGGGGGGCGAGGGGTCACGGGCCAGGCTGGTCAGTCCAAGCGAACGTACCTTTCTGGCACTTTCTCCAATCCCGTTCGTTTTCGCCCAAGCAAACCTACGAGGAGCAGCAAGGCAGAAGGGGGTCAGGATCCATTCCGATCAAATCAAATCAAATCACGCAGAGTCGGCGGGAACAGGACAGGACGAGGCGACCCCCCTTCCAACCACACCACATCCACCCATCCAAGCACGAGTCGTGATGACGACATTACCTCCAACTCGTAGTACGTCTTCGAGCACCCCGCTTGCTCTATCACTTTCTCGACGTCATCGAGCTCCTCTCCCGTGGGACTCCGAGTCCTCGCCACGTGCGGATTCTCTTGCGCTTGCCTCCCGTCCTCTCTCGTCATCAAAACTCCCAGGCAGCCAAGCCAGCGACGACGACGACCGACGACGACGGATTTGTTTCCTTCCTGCTAAACGACGAGCAGAGCAAGAGCAGAAGAGAGAGAGAGAGAGAGAGAGGAGAGGGGTGTTGAAGTCATGCCGCGGGACAGCACGACCTTGACGTTTGTGATCGTGGGAGGGGAGACCCCGATATATGAGTGCGAGATCAAAGCAGGAGCAAAGGTGAGTGGAAGGAGTTGGGGGAGAGGAGCGTGCGCTCGCCGTCGGCATCACGACGGTTGTCGTCGTGTCGTCGTTGTACTGACCGGAAGGTTTGGACTTGCAGAAGGAAGAGACTGTGAACTATCTGCACGAGTTCGTGCTGCATGCGTCACTGGACAACGTCGACGAAGCGATATGGACGACGCAGTCTTGTTACTTGAAGCAAGTGGATCGTTACTACGACCTCACGGTGTCAGCTTACGCGACGAGCAGTCTCGTGAAGTTCCTCCTGCTCCACGACTCGAAGAACGACGACGGGATAAGGAGCTTCTTTCACGACATACACGAGTACTTCATAAAGGTAAGCCGGCGAGCCTCGTCCCCGCGGGCGTTTGGTCACTGAACTCTTGGACCTCCTCTCCTCACGCTGCTCCTTTGCTCCAGATTATGCTCAACCCTTTTCACACGCAGACCACGAAGATAACTTCGAAACATTTTGACGAGAAGGTCAAGCTTCTGGCGCAAAAGTACCTTCTGTGAGTCGGACCCGACCTCGCTTCTCCGCCGGGAACACTTGGAGGGGCGTCGTCGGTTCGGGGCGTCGTCGGTTCACACTGTCACAAGCTATCAAATGATGATGATTGTAATTTTACTAAATAATAAAATATCCTTAGTTACACAAGAATGGTGGTGCTCTCCTCCCGGTACCTGTCGAGAATCAGCTTCTCCAAACTCAGGACCAGTGGGTCGAGAGGGGTGAAACTCTTCGACTTGGCCACGCCGTCCTCGGTGGTGTACACGATCTCGGACACCGGGAGCAGGAGCCGGGAGGTGCTGGAAATGAAGCACCCCTGCCAACTTTCCATCTCCTGCACGCTGGGAGGCCGCGCGTCCACGTCGATGCTCTCCTTCTCGCACTCCTCGAGGAGGAGCTTCCTCACCGTCCCCTCCAGGATGCCCTCCCCCGCTGTCTGCACTTTGTTGTCCTTGACGACGTAAAAGTTCGTTTGCAGACCCTCGAAGAGCCTTCCCTCGTCGTCCTTCAGGATGACCTCGTTGCAGTCCTCCGGCATGGCCAGCTCGAGGGCCCTCCTCTGCCTCGCCCACTCGCTGTCCTTCGCCAGGGCGTTCTTCCTGGGTTTGCCCCCGATCTGGACCTTCACCGGCTGAGCCGGGCGGTCCCCGAGGGGCGTGACGAGGGTGAAGATGTCGAAGTCCCCCCCCTCGTCGCTCGGCTCCCAGGTCAGAAGCAGGGTGATCTTCATCTCCACGTCCCCGCCGTTGCACTCCTTGAACCGGGACATGCCCGCGCCCATGGACTCCGCGACTTTCGGCCTCAGGCTGTCGCTCGACAGGAAATCCTCGAACCTTCCCAGGTTCTCCAAGCGCCCCTTCTCCTCCCTCTCGCTCTCCAGCATCAGGGCGGCGCTCTTCGCGAGGCGCTCCACGTGGGCCTCGAACTCGAAGACCGCGCTCGAGTCGACCGACCGGGCTCCCGTGTAAGCCCCCCTCTTGCCCTGGACCAAAAAATCCTTGGCGGATTCGTGAGGGTACGGAACGCACTCCGCGTTGTGCACGTACACCAGGCTGGGGTCCATCTCCTCGAAGTCCTCGTCCACCGCCTCCGCCGTCAGCGAGCTGAACGCCCTTGCTCCCCTCCCGGAACCAAGTCCACTCGCCCGAAACCCACTGCTCGACGACGACGCGAATGACGTCGACGCCGTGAAGACTTCCAAGGAAGATCCCGTTCGAAACGACCCGAGTCCCGGTCGCCCTTCCTCGATCCTGCGCAGGCACGAGCCAAACCGCAAGACCTCCTTCGACCGCGCCCTCCCACCGTGTGCGAAGAACCTCCTCAGGGCGGTCTTCAGACCCAACTGCATGACTCGCTCGTTTGAGGCCGCCCTCGTCTGCCAGCGATCTGCCAAGCGAATGCGTGGGGGCCACAAACGGAAAATCTTGTCGCGTCCTTTCGAGGTTGCCGATGGACCACATTATCCAAAAAAAGAGAGATGATGGACAGAGCCAGGAAGTTGCTTGTTTGTGTTCCCCCCGGCAAGCAAGAGAGTGGCGGGGCGTCCTGCCGTGGTGCACCTCGAAGGCGACACCCCCCCCCCCAAAGCAAAGGAGGTTGGTTGGCCTTGGTCCCCGGACCAAACCCAAATAGATCAAATTTCGTCATGAAAGTCCTTGGCGGCTTCCTCCGACCCCCCCAGCGCGGAGACGACGTCGCTCATGACGTCCTTCTTCTTCTTGCTGAAGGGTGAGGGGCCCTCCCCCGGGATCTCGACATGGCGCATGGAGTGGTACGTGTGTATGAAGTCCAAGACGTCCTGCCGGCTGGTGGCGTCGCCCCCGAACCAGTACGGGAAGTCCTTGTACCTCGCCGAGACGTACTTCATCGCGGGGATTCGCCCGACGCTCTTTCGCGAGACGACAGGGGTGAGGACGACGTCCACCTTCACGATGGTGAGCTCGCTCTCGAGGAGGCCGTCGAGTTCCCCGCTGCGGACCAGGGACTCCAGCAAGTGCTCCAAGGCCAGCGCGTGGGTGCACCATCTGGCCGTGTACACGATCAGAGTGTCCTTCCACGACCTCTTGAGGACCTTGCCGTACGAGACTTCGCTCACCTCGCGCACGGTGCTCTCGTCAAGGCCCCAGTAGCTCTTCTGGTTCTGCGCGTGCATCTCGTACCGGGACAGGAGATCGTCTTCCTCTCCGTCGTCGCTCGTTCTGAGTCGGACTTCGTTGGCCTGGTCGTCGCCATACGCGCTGCCGTCCACGCAAAAGTGGTTCCTCTCGCCGCCGCCCTCCGCCCCTTGGTGCCTCAGGAACGCCTCTATCGTGGCTTGCATGCTGCGTTCCGTCAGGGGAGTCAGCTGACTGTGAGCCACCTTGAGAGACTTGTCCTTGGACACCACTGCTAGCGCGGGCAACTCCAGCTCGGACAGCCCGCTCTCCTGCATGATGGTGGTCCTGCCGCTCTCGGTCGCGACGGACGATATCGTGAGGAAGGACAGCTCGTCGTGGTCCTTTGCTATCTTCTCAAGCGACGCTCTTGCTTCCCCCGCGCCCTCCTCCTCCCCCCCCGAGTCGTAGAAGAGGTAGACGCGGTCCGAGCCCCTGGATTCGTACCTGTAGTAAGTCAGCATGGACAAGTTGCCCACGAGAGGGAACCCGTGGTGGTCCAAGAAGCTTTGGACCTCGGAAATGTTTCCTTGGTCGCCCGCGTATTGGATGGTGTAATTCCACTTCTTCGTGATGAAGATGGAGGGAAGGTGGTGGTCCAATCCAAAAGACTCTGAGATCTCTTTGGCCTTGGAGGCATCCCCGGTCACGGCCGCGAACGGAATGTGGCCCCTTAGCCGCTCGCCGAGGCGTTGGAAGACCTCGCTGGCGCCACCTGCGCTCGGGAACAGGCCACAGGCCACCATGCCCCTCTCGTCCACAAGCTTGTCCAGGTCGCCCCTCCTCTTGACCTTCCTCACTGCGGGCCCCCTGAAGCCCAGTACGAACGGAACGAGCGAGTCTTTCGTGCGATACCCCTGCAGGTCCTCTCGCGACGAGGTCACTTCCCTCCCGTTCTGAAACAAGACCAGAGTCGGCGTCTGCCTCACCCTGTACTTCTGGTTCAGCTCGTGGGCGTTCCTCGAGTCGATCTTCACTACGCTCGCTTTTCCGACGAGTTCGTCCGCGGCTTCCTCAAGCACCGGCTCCAACAGCTGGCAGTGCGCGCAGTCCGGAGAGTAAAACTCGACGAGGAGCAGCTTCTTGTGGTTCTCTATGGCCTTTGGAAGGCTGAGGGCGTCCAACTCCAAGATTTTCAGACAGGCCGAGGGCCGCGGGGCCGCAACCAAAGCGAAAAACAGCGCCAGCGCGATCGGGAGACCGGGGTACTTTCCCCCCCGACGCGGCAGCTCAGCCATCTTGCCGAAAGATCCCGCCTTTAGAGATATGCTGGACGGCGACGCCTCTCGCGCCTCCCACCAACGCGAGAAAGTTACTGACAGCTGCCTCTCCCCCTTCCGCGCGCGGGAGATTGAAGCAGGAAGGAGATTGTTTGGGTTTCCAAGGAGAGGCGGGGGGGGGGGAGGGGAAGAACAAGAAGCAGGAAGGTGTTTGGACCGTTTTTCCTCTCTCGACTTTGCAGTCGCATCAACGAATATTTAGACTTTCTTTTTATACCTGGTTTTACATATTTGAGGTCCAGCCCATGGACTGTGGACCACACGACCAGCTTCAACCTTCTGCGGTTGGGAGTGACTGCGGTCACTGACCTTCGACCCTATCTGGCAACACCGCAGACTGGGTTCGCAGTCCTCTGCCTCGCACGCCCTGCTGCTGCTGCTGCTGCTGCTGTTGCTGCTGCTGCTGCGGCGGCGGCGGAACCTGTTGATCATAAATGGCTGGAGGTGGTGGCTGTGGAAGCACCTGCGGGATTTGTGCGTACATGGAGTACAAGGACGCCCCGCCTGGAGGAGCCTGGACCGCCCCCATCTGCTGGTTCGGCGGCGTCAGCACCGTTGGACCCTGCACGGAGCCTTCGTGGTACGGGTACGTTTCCATAGGCATGCCACCTGGAATCACCTGCGGAAAGTACCCCGGAATCACCTGAGGGGGATAGGAGTACATCTGCGGATAGGTGTACGGGTTCATGTTCATGTTCATGTTCCTCATGTTCATCCTCCCCATGCCTCCGTTCCCCCCCCTGTGCATGTGGCTCGCGGACTTGTTGTTCCTCATGGCCTTGGTGGGGTAACCCTTGCTCTGCTGCCTCGGCGTCGCGGACTTCACCTCGACCAGCTTGCCCTTGAGCTCGTGGAACCTGCTCTTCGCGAAAACCTTGTCGTAGGTCTCCTCCGTTGTGAAGGTGATGAACCCGAACCCCCTCGACCTCCCGGTGAGGTGGTCCTGCAAGATCTGAGACTCGGAGATCTCCCCGAACTGCTCAAAATACTTCCTGAAGTCTTCGTCCGTCGTGTCTGCGCTCAAGCCCCCGACAAACACTTTTCTCCGGGTGGGCCCGGCCTGCGAGCCCCCCCCGGGGCTGCTTTCCCCGGGAGCCGCGGAGATCTTAGCCTCCACCACCCTGCCGTCGATCGTGTGCTTGTGGTTGCAGGCCTCCTCCGCCTCCTTCTTCGAGCCGAGGGTCACGAAGCCGAAGCCGCGGGAGCACTGCGTTCGGGGGTGGCGCATGATGCTCACCTCCACGATGGTCCCGTATCCCTCGAACGACTTCTTTAGGGACTCCTCCGAGGTCTCCCACGCCAGCCCCCCCACGAAGAGCTTCACCGGCCCGCCCCCCACGTCCTGCCCCTCCACGTCCTGCCCCTCCACGTCCTGCCCCTCCACAACCTTGAGGCCCGAGAGGTCCAGAACCTCCGCGGGATCTTTCTGCGCCTCGGCGCCTTCCGCCCCCTCGGCCGGGGTCTCCGCGGGGACAACACCGTCTCCCGCCCCGCGGTCGCCCCCCCACACCGCGCCGTTCCCCTCCACAACCAAAACCTCCTCGTCCGACATACCGCAAAGCAAGCGACGCACGGAAAACACCCTCGCCTCAACGAGCGAAACGAAACGAAACGAAACTCTCTCAAGCCCCCGCGCAACCAGCACCAATTTTCTCTCGACCGCTGGGGTCGCAACCCCAGTCTCCCCTCGCTCGCTGAGCTCCTGCCGCTCGCTCGCCTCCTCTCTCTGGTGCTCTGGCCACAAACCTCTCGGGGTGGAACAGAAAATCCATTCAATTTTCTGAGAGAGCGAAACTCATTTTTTTTTGCGGCGAGGCTGAGGCCGAGGAAGATAGGGTTTGCCCCCAGAGATTGAGCTGGCAGATGGATCCGAGGCCGACCCCTCAATGTGACATGATGATCATACCTTGATGGGACGTTGGAGGCAAAGGGATTTGGGGGGTTGTGCAATTGCACGGGCGGGCGCTTCCTCGGCTGTTCCGCCTCCTCGATTGCGCGACGGTGGTGGTGCTGCTGTTGCCTGCTGTGAGTCACAGCCCGTGAGTGGACCCGGCCCCCGAGCGAGGCAGAGAGGGCGAGGAGCCCATCGATCGCGAGATCTCACAATGGGGAATGATGGGGAATAGCAAGTGCGCGCAGGAATCTGCCTGCGGGCTGGGGCGAAGAAAAGTTGCCCCGGGGGCGACCGCGCCGACCTCTCACGTCCTCGTGAGAGGAGTCTCTCGGGCAGCAGCCGGTGAGAGGGAGAGGACCCCGCAGGCAGGGTGACCCCTCCTCTGCACCTCTCTCTGGACCTGGGGGCTCGCGCGTCCCGGGTAACGAGGAGGCCTCCGTTTCGCGACCCGAAGTCCCACACAATGTTCTGCTCTATATAAAAATTAAAGTGCTTCTTCTCTCGTTGGACTCGTTGGACCTCGCACCCAGACGGCCAGCCTGCGCTGGCGTCCTCGTCGGGGCTCGAAGCCCCGCCTCGGAGAGCACACCTCTTAGTGGGCACCAGGATTTCTGTATTCTGCTCGTCGTGGTGGTGGTGGTTTTCGCACAAACGCATGGACGCCAAACAAAAGTTCACGCGGAGGTCAGCGAGGAGAGAAAAGGGAGGGATTGCTCGCGACGGATTGCTCGCGACGGAATTCGTGCGAACGGAGGGGCCGGTGCCCACCACTTACTTGACTTCTTGATATCCTCGTCGGTGACGCCGAACGCTATGCTGGTGAAGATGGCCCCGGTCACGGCGAAACCCACCACGAAAGGCCAGCTGCGCGAAACGGGAAACAGGGAAGACGAAGAGGGGAGTCACGGCGTCAGTCTCGGTCCAAAAAACTCAAAATCCTTCGGTGGCTCCAAGCGAGCGAGTGAAGCCGACCCCTCTTTTCAAGAACGCAATTTCGACACCCCGGAACGACGGAGAGAGTGCTCTGCCGGGAGGGCGCGGAAATCTCGAGGCGCCTCTCCGCCGGCCGCGCGGGGGAAACGCCAAACCCGCACTCGATTTCTTCCCTTCCGCGCCTCTCTCCTCGAGAGAAGGCTCTCAACAAGTCCCCTCTCTCGAAACCCATTCCTATCCCTTCCTCCGGTTCGTAAAAAGAAACCAACCGCTTTTCGAGAACACTTACGTGACCCTAAGCTCCCTCTTAATGGTCCTCAGCCATGGCTCTACCGATACGCTTGGAGGTGGCATTTTGTCCTGTACGCAAGTCCTTCGAAGCTCCCTCTCTCGTTCGCAAACCAAGTCAAGTTCAAGTCACCTGCGCCGCTTCCCCTTTGTCAAACCCTATTTTCTTTTCTCCAGACCAGAGAGAGAGAGAGAGAGTGAGAGAGAGAGAGAGGAGAGAGAGACAGAGAGAAAGACAAAGAGGAGGGGAAGTTTTTGGGGTGGAGCGGTCTTGAGGAGGAACCTTCCAGCACCATGAAGCCAGGGAAGGACGTGTTCAATGACCTGTGCATGAGGTTCGTCCTCAACTGCCCGGAGGAGGAGCTCCAGTCGTGGGAAAGGCTTCTGTTTCAAGTGGAGCAGGCCCACTGGTTCTACGAGGACCACATAAGGCGGGAGAACACCAAACTGGAGACGTACAAGCTGAAGAGCTTCGCCAAGACCCTGTTCTCGGAGTGCAGCGTGCTCAAGCCGTACAAGGAGCAGGTGGACGAGATCATGTCGCAGTTCAACGCGTACAAATCACTTGTGCCTGTGATGGGGGGCATCATACTGGACAAGGAGATGGAGCACTGCTTGCTGCTCAGAGGGATCAAGAGTTCGGGGACTTGGGGGTTCCCGAAGGGGAAGCTAGATCAGAACGAGGAGGACATCCACTGCGCGGCGAGGGAGGTGCTGGAGGAGACGAGCCTGGACATAAGCGACATGGTCTCGGAGGAGAACTCGATCGAGATCAACGTGAAGAACCAGAGAAGGAAAATGTACATCGTTTCTGGGGTCGACCGGAACACTCTGTTCGCTCCGAAGATGCGTGGCGAGGTCGGCAAGTACGCCTGGATGCCAATCAGCGGGCTCCCGTCGAAGGGCAACAACGAGGGGGCCGGAGTGATGACTCAGGACGACGGGAGGTTCAAGTTCTGGCAGGTGTGGAGGTTCGTGAAGCCGCTCAGGGCTTGGATCAAGAGGCAAAAGCAGAAGTCCAAGGAGAAGTCCAAGCTCGTGGTGCTCAAGGGCAAGGTGCCGAAGAAGAAGGAACCCGCGACGGTGACGATTGCCGCCACAACTACAACCAGCAGCAGCAGCCCCGCCAGCAAGAAGGATACGCCGCCCCCCACACCCCCAAGCGGGGACGACCCTCTCCTGGACTTCACGTTTGACAAGGAGAGCATCATGAACGCTTTTAGCTTGGTGGCCGAGGCGTAGACCCTTCCCGCGTCGTCGTGTACAATTATTCGTGTAGAATAAGGCGGAAGCAAAATTAATATTACATTGTTGATACACTCGCTTGCTGAAGTTGCTTGTCTTCTGCCAGCCTTTCATTTAAGGCTCTCATATCATCTGTCAACCCTGGAATGAATGTCTTGCTTGGTCAGGTTGATATCGAATCCAAGAACGCCGCGGTGTCAACACTCTCCGTACTGTTATTCAACTTCCTGCAAATGGTGATCGCCTCCTGGGCACTCAGGGAGCCTCCGATCTTCGCCACAAGGTCAACAAGGTCCTTCGCGGAGGTGGATCCCTCGCCCTCGCTGTCAGTGCGAATGAGCAAGGACTTGAGCTCGTCGAGCTTCTCTCCGGCGAGGAACCCTCTCAGTCTCGAAGTGATCGCGTCGAAATCGCACTCGGCAAAGTTGTGCTCCTCCATGTAACTCAGGGTGTACTTGTCCGCGCTTATGATCTGGAAAGCCCTGCAGTACACAATGATCTTGCTTCCAACGGTGAGGTCGTACTTGGTGTAGAGCTTGTTGTCGGGGTTTTTGACCTTTTGCCTCTCCAAGAACTTTCCTCCCACGATTCCGGAGTTCCTTTGCGGCGGCTCGAAGATCAAGATGGTGTCGTCCACAAGGTAGTACGTAATGACGAACTCTCTCTCCGCGTCGTACCTGCTCTTGAGCGGGAACTCAGGGGTCTCCACCAGCTTGGCCACGTAGCGCAGCAACTTTCCGTCGTTCAAGACGAACTGCTTCATGTCCTTCTTCAGTGGTTTGAGAACCAAGGACTTCTGGGCCTGCAGGGCCTCCTCATCAGACCCGATGCTGAAGGCGTGCTTCATCAGCTTTGGCTGCACGTGCACCACTTCCTTCTTTGGGAAGACGTCGATTTTCTCGAGGTTCTCCTTTGGCATGCCGAGCTTGGTGACGTAAAAGTCTCTCGTGAACTCGTCGCAGTCGTACATGAGCAGCTCCTTTCCGTAAACGCTGATGGTCGCTCCGATCTTGAGATCGGTGAAGTTCAAGTACTGCTCCTCCTTTGGGTCACGGAAAAAGTCGCTTGGGACCATGGAGTCGCCCTTGGTCAGCTTCATGCGCCTGAGCAACAGTGGGAAGGCATCCCTGCCGCTGTTCCTGTCGTTCACTTCCAGAACCTCAATGGTGTCGTCGGAGAGGTAGTAGTGAACGATGGACTGCCTCTTCTCGTTGCCGTAGACGGCATCCTCCTCCCAGACACTGTAAAACCTCAGCACCTTCCTGTCGTTCTCAAGCATCTTTTTGCTCAGGGTACCTCTGGAGAAGAAAGTAAGTGATGCTTCGTCGGGCTTGCGCTGCTGCTTGAAGAAGTGATCTCTCTCCTTCTGTTTCATCATGGTGTAAGGATCGCCAGGCGCCTCGAGGTCGTCCGCCAGGGTGATGTTCTTCGACGCCAAGAACTTGCGAGTGAAGTCGTCACAGGATATGATGTGAAACTCTCTCTTGTAAATGTCCACGGTATCTCCGACGAGAAGGTCCTTGTACTTCAAGTAGCCGCCGTCCTCCTTTTGCACTTGCATTCTCTTCAGGAACACGCCCTGTGGGATACCACTGTTATCCACCCTGGGCTCGCTGATATGGATGGTGTCATCCTCAAGGTAATAGTACAAGACGCACTTTCTCACTCGCCACTTCTCCTCCCTTCTCTCTGTGATGATCTCCTTGAACCAGCCGAAGTACCTCAGCACCTGGGATGAACAAAAAGTCAAGGAACCGCGAGTCAGTTCGAACGCCTTGTTGCAAAGCCCCTCTCTCCCTTCCTTACCTGTCCGTCGTACACAAGCCATCCGGGCTGAGTGACCTTCTTGTTCGGGGCAGTCTTCTCCGCCAGAGGCTTCCTCCTCACCGGCGCGGACGTGGGTCGGAGATGGGGGGGCAGAGAGTACTGCGAAACAGAAGCAAACGAAAAGGAAGCTCGTGTCAGCGTGTGTGTGTGCGTGCGAGAAACGGCAGGCAAGACGACAAAGCCAACGCACCTCTCCGTAGTTTCCAGCAATGCCGTTGACAACTTTGAACACTTGCGGCCTTGGCCTCGCCAGGTCCAGCGGATTGTAAAACTCCGTTCCCGGAAGTTTCGGTAAAGGTATGTTCTCAAAGCCCTCCATCTTTGGGCCCTTAGGGTGTTGTTGCTCGTAATCAGGAGCCAAACTTCGCCGACCTGATGCAAGGGAACACCGAAACCGATTTCTCTTTTGGCTCGCTCTCCTCGAGTCGATCTCTCCTCTCCCGATCGTTTCCCACGTCTCTTGTCTTGCGTTGCACAATCTCCTTGCGCGGCGTGATCACGCAAGTAACTAACTCCTCCCCTTCGTCTGCTCCTCCCCTCGAGTTCCTCGAGAAACAGACAAAAAAAATACAATTCAAATCCACGAAATCAAGGCAGCAAGATGGAATCGTATTCCTTTATTAATTCCATCTTGACCCTCAAGGAGGAGGAGCTCCCCGGGAAATTCAAATGCCAACGAATTTGAGACTAGTACATATAAAAGTACACTTAGAGGCCGGAGAGGCGAGGGGCTTCCTCCTCTCCGTCGATGTGATCTGGCTCTGGTCTGCTCCTCGGCCAATGGCCAATGTCACAACGAAGCTTGCTGGGGAGGGGGTTGAGGAGGAGTGATGGGGGAGAGGGCTTAGGGTCTCGGGGACGGAGTGCGTCCTCGACGAAACCGTAAGTGCCCTGCTGTCTCTTGGGGCCGGACACGGTGGGGGAAAACTTGGAATCTTAACACTAACTGCATATACTATGAAAAGAGCAAAAATCTTTTTCTGCAATGTGTCTCTCTATCTTACGGAGCGCGCTCCAAAGTTTCCCGATTTACAATTCATCAGAGCCCTGAGGAGACCTCTTCTTCATCGCGAATGGAATGGAAGAGTGCTCCATCATCCACTGAGTGAGGGACTTGACGTCCTTCTCGCCCTCGTACTTCAAAGGCTTGCCCTTGTCGTTGGCCTTGTAAAGGAAGAGGGTTGGGAAGTTCTCGATCTTCAAGCCCTCGACCTCGTTGAGAGATCCGTCCATCTTGGCAACAGTCACGCTGCTGACCTTCTTGAAGCGCTTTCCGAGCTTGGAGTAGGTTGGGGCAAACTTCTGGCAGAATCCGCACCAGTGGGCGTAGACCTCGAGGAGGACATCGCTGGTGTGGTCCATGACGACGTCATCGAAGTTCTTTCCAACGACAACAGCGACGTCTCCGTCCATCGGCTCCTCGGGGACAGGCTCACTCTTCTTGTATGGGACTCCCTTTCCAGCAATGTTCTCGTCGACGAAGTTCTTGATCGCGTCAGAGGTCATCTTGCCCTCGAGCTCGTACTTGAATCCAGTCAGCTTGTTGAGCATGAAGATTCTAGGCTTCTTGGAGGACTTCACGCCGAAGTAGTCCATGGTCATACCGGCACCAGAGTCATCGGTGTCAACGGTGAAGAAGACGACCTTTCCCCTGTATCCAGTGGCGGCGGTGTGCAAGGTCTTGGCGGCAGGGCTCGTGTGGTGGACGCTCCTCCTGTCTCCGAACATGAGCACGTGCCATGGCATGGAAGACTGCTTGGCCTTCATGAAAGCCTTGCCCTCTGGA